>OW121718.1:10495000-11910000 GCA_933228805.2 Hipparchia semele
GTATATCTTATCCGACAGTAACGGGGCGCAAAAGTTTGCGAAGCCACAAAACCAGCGAAGTTGCCGCCATGTCCATAAACAAGGACGGACATGGAATATTCAAGAGTAAAGTTGGAGTTGACCATTCAAGGGTAGGGTTGCCAGCTGTCCGAGTTTAATTGGATTCGTCACCGATTTGGTAGAGTCAAAACCTAATACCGCGTCCGCATGCTTGTGGCAAACGGCAAACGTCAAACCTCTACAAACGTTTGCCTTGAATTTGGGAATCATCCGCACGCTTGCGAGGGCGTTTGTATGTTCTGAACAGGCAAGCATGACGGACGTCGAACTTGTGTCGGCTTCATTATTTGGCTTAAGTTATTTTTACAAATGTTTTAAGCTCAGTATCGATCAATAATCCTACTAAAATGGAATATGGATGGATGGATGGATGGGTAGATGGATGTTTGTTACTCTTTCAGCCACAACTAATGAACCGATTTGAATGAAATGTGGAATAGCGATAGCTCATACCTACATTTTAGCCCGGAAAATTAAGGACTTTCCGCGGGAATTAAAAAACCTTAATCTGCGAGGACGAAGTCGCGGACGTCATCTAGTTGATAGTAAAGCGTCCTCTAATTAAAATTTTCAAAACATATTTCATGTGCACAATTTGTCCAGTTACAGTTTTAGTATAATATTATAGATTAGTAGTAGTAGCTAGTAGTATGTTCGAAAACACTTGGTACCTACCTAGTTTATTTATTTGAATAAAAAAATATTCTACTCTATTCTAGTATGTACCTACTCAATAGATATTTTGTTTTTTTTCTTTATCAACCGATAGACGTCCACTGCTGGACTGTTTATTGCATGGACTTCCTCAGGCTTCGGTCTTGCGCCACCTGTACCCAGTGGCTCCCTGAGGGTCGCCTGATGGTGTCGGTCCACCTATTACCATACCATTATATACCATTTTCCGGTGCGGAGTCGCCACTTATTATTATTTATTATTAATATATAAAACTAATTAATTAATTAAATTATATAAACAAATCGTCTTCAAAAGTCTTCAGTCGACCAGTCATTCATTTTACGTTTTTACCCACTCACAAAATGAAGATTTCTAAAGGTGCGATACGTAAATCGTAATACAATAACACGTCTAATCGCCGCCAGTGCACAAACGAGACTGAGTGCGCGCAAACGTGTGGACGGAGACGCAAGCGCTTGTGGCAAATTCCCTTTGGTTTGCGATCAAAAGACCGACACTCGATGGATCGGCCACAAACGCTCGCAAGCGTAGGCAAACCATGGCAAACGCTCTATCCGCACGTTTGCGTTTGTGAAGGTTTGCCGAGGTTTGCCAAGCGTGCGGATGCAGCTTTAAAGTGCCTCCTATTTTTTTTTTGATACCGGCTCCTTAGAATGCAGTACAATTCAAACTTGTATTCCAAGAACGTTCCTAGTGAATGTTCTCTTCACATAGGACTTCTTAGGGTGACAATCCAATTAGATATTCGGGCCCTCTAAGTTCCATGGAATAAGTAGGTAATATGTCGGTAGGTACAGGTAACGGTAAGTTCTTCGGCCAGTTTCCTACAAATTCTGTTTTGATGTAATAGATTTTAGTATTGTCTACTTAGCTTTTTAAGTAATGGCAACCCTAGAATCGAGTCCATTGTGCGACAGTTGCATATAACGGTCCTAGTTTGGACAACATACGTCACGGGTCATGCATCGTCCTTAATGAAGCCCCGAAACTTACGATAATAGGCTAAGTTATTGCAATCTGAGTGCGGTTTGATGACCGCTTCAGTGTTTCGGTCCTCGCTATAAGTTTTCTCATTATAAACTGCTGTGATATGACTATGATGTTCTATAATTATTTGACCAAGATTCAAGGCACTCCCAAAGTGTTGCGAAATTATTTATTAGCGAAGTATCGAGTTACAACACAATACATAACACCAATCAGAATAGCAGCGGTTTCGTTCTCCTAACTTTTTTATCTTTGAATGTATGAAAGCACTCAGGTACGGGTAGCTAGGTACATATAGTACGATACCGTCATATAAATAATTATATGGTGCTTAATGTTCGAATAAAAAATATATCGTAATAAAGCGTTGCTAATTAAGTACGACAATTATTTCGAGAAAGAAATTTTTATTTCTAAAATACTGCCTCATTTTAAAAATATCCTGATTATGTTTGTCTAAGACAATTTAGTTCCTAAAAATATGTCCAAGTCTTATCTTTAAAAATTCTCAGTATTGTATCTATGTTGTTTGCCCGAATGTCTAGTTTACCTTATATCGATGTTTATAACTGCATATTAGTAAGTCCATGAATCAGTCGCTATTAAACTATTTAAGAAGACACCCGCATTTTATTTGATAGTTCTGTCGATAGTAAAGTGAACCTTAATGTCTTGAACATAATGGCCATAACGAACCGGATTTAAGATGAACTATTGGCGAAGCGACTCGACGCTCGGAGAACAAAAGGCAACCTTTCGTAGGTAAAATTACTGAAGATTACACTCGTAAACAATACTTAATATTAACGCGTATTTACGTATTTGGAGTGCGTTTGATTGTTGTTTTTCGAGTTAAAATATAAAGAATGACCACTCTTACTTCTGAGCAAACTGGTTATTTATCTACACTAGAAGATGTGGCTATCATGTTACAAAAGGCACAGAGTAATATGAAAAAATGTCCTAAACAAAGGTTAACAGAAGGTTATGTGAAAGCGAGACTAAAGTCTATAGAAGATTACTGGAATACATTTAAACAAGCACATCATAACCTTACGAGATGTACACCGAAGGCACAAAGGGTATTTTTACCATACTTTTCTAATGAAGAATTTTTTAAGTTTGAAGAAATGTTTTTACACCTTCATGCAGATCTCACTGATCTATTGTTGACGTCACAGCAAGGAATAACTGATACTTCTTCATCGTCTCAAGCATCTCAGGAGGGTCAGATATCATTCGCTAAACTACCACGAATAAAACTTCCTACTTTTTCGGGAAAATATGAAGATTGGCCCTCTTACCAAGATTTATTTGTAGCCCTCGTGCACAACACTTCGATGAGCGATGTGCAGAAGCTACATTACCTAAAGACGAGCGTTTCAGGCGATGCAGAAATACTGTTGCGCAACATTCCGATTATTGAAACGAATTATACACGGGCGTGGGATTTGCTGAAAGCACGATTTGGTAACAAGAGAATGATCGTAAATTCGATATTCTTAAGATTATTTGGCCAGAAGAAATTGAATAGTCAGTCTGCGACGCATATTAAAACTATACTAGATACGACGATGGAATGTTTGAGCAGTTTAAAAAATGTAAACATAAGCACTGATTCTTGGGATCCAGTAATCATATTTTTGGTGAGTCAAAAATTGGATACAGAGTCATTGAAGGACTGGGAAGAACAAGCCTACAGGGAAAATTGCGAACATATGCCAACGTGGGATGAGATGAAAAAATTTCTGAAGTTTAGATTTAGAACATTAGAATTCATCTCACCTTTAGCAACCTATTCACACGAAAGGCAGTCCACTCACAAATCGTTCCATGTCACAATCGAAAAACCGAAAACCGTCCAAGTTCAGTCAATCTCGAATAGATCACGCATCTGCGTTTACTGTAGGGCTAGCGGGCATTACATTCAACACTGTAAAGGTTTTACTCAGCAGTCTGTAGAAGAACGTCACGCCTTTGTTAAGAAGAAGAATATGTGTTTTAACTGCTTATTAACCAATCACAGCGTCTACCAGAACTTATGTAAAAAGACCTGCAGATTTTGTCATAGAAGACATCATACTCTTTTACACAAACCGAATCAAGAGGAAGAGAAGAATGTAGAAGAAGAACGCCTAGAAGACCAGTTCACGACCACAGAAGTCGCAACAGACAAGCTACAAGCTAGTCGTAAGGTCCTTTTAGCCACAGCACAAGTGAAGATTAAGGCGTGTAATGGAACAGAACTTAAATTTCGTGCGCTTGTGGATCAAGGATCTGAAATATCATTTATCTCTGCTGAAGCTGCGAAACTACTGGGTTTGTCGAGAACAAATACCAACGCTGTAGTATCTGGACTACAAGAAGGCGCGCCGATAACGAGTAAACATTTAGTTAACTTGTCAGTTACGTCACGATTCAAGAAAGGTAAAGAGATTCGAGTGAGGGCTTTTGTACTGAGGAAAATATCGACAATTTTACCCTCGAAGCATATCAAGATGAAAAGGACGCAACTCCAAAGTATACAGCTAGCTGACCCCAACTTTTTTACGCCAGGTGGGATTGATATTTTGCTCGGCGCTGATGTCTTCTCTAGAATTATAGAAGATGGTTTGATAAAGATGCATGACGGTATAGTGGCACAAAAGACATGCTTAGGGTGGATGATCTCAGGTGAACAAGTACGCAAGGCTGAAGTACAGTAAGAAGTAAGAACATTGGGAGTTTATTTAAAATAGAGAAAGATTCTAAAAAAAAGGATAAGTAATCAGAAGAGGAAGGTGAAAGAATATGGCAAGTGAAGGTAGTGAATATACAGTTCACACACGAAAATAAAAAAAAGAATATATTAATAACAATACATAGTTTAAACATAAAATAAAGGAAGAAGAAAGTCTTTAAAATTGGTCAAGGTTTATGTAACAAAACCTCATTGAAGAAATATAAACAAGCTAAGATCACAAGATATCATGGTGGGCGGCATCATTGTTAAAAACTGTCGTTTTGGTGGGCGGCATGTCTAAGACAATTTAGTTCCTAAAAATATGTCCAAGTCTTATCTTTAAAAATTCTCAGTATTGTATCTATGTTGTTTGCCCGAATGTCTAGTTTACCTTATATCGATGTTTATAACTGCATATTAGTAAGTCCATGAATCAGTCGCTATTAAACTATTTAAGAAGACACCCGCATTTTATTTGATAGTTCTGTCGATAGTAAAGTGAACCTTAATGTCTTGAACAATGTTTATGGTTAATAATAAATATTGGCAATGGAAAAGTGGCATATCGAATAGACGTGGATGAGGCGTGGGCGTGACAATACATTTGTGTGATCCAAAAATACGTTGCTGAATGTCATAATATTTCAAAAATATGTCGACTTTTAGAAATATTCTCAACCTATGTACTCATAACCTTTAAAATGGCTGTTTTACTAGACGTCTATTCACTGAGTGACCTAAGTAGTATCCGTATCTTTGGTATATTATTTTGTACTGTAATGTATCATGTACCTGCAATGCGATGTAAACCTCCTTTCAAATCAACAATCAACGCATTGATACAAAGATTAATGTCACAAAATTCAATATGACGACAACCAGACGATTTTTTGTGAAAAAGAAAAAATGAAAGTTGACGAACTACGTTAAGTAGGATATCATTGAATAGGTATTTGAAAATCATTGCTAGTTTACTTTGATCATTTTTCATTTTGAATGACCATTTACGATCTATTACAATTTAAAGTTGTAAATTTTCAGTTGATTTCCTTTATTGCAGTTGGGTTTTTTATTTATTACTAGCTGATGCCCGCGACTTCGTTCGCGTGGATTGAGGGTTTTTATTCCCGCGGGAACTCTTTAATTTTCCGGGATAAAAAGTAGCCTATGTGCTATTCCAGGCTATAATCTATCTCTGTGCCAAATTTCAGCCAAATCGGTTCAGATGTTGCGACGTGATTGCGTAACAAACATCCACACTTTCGCATTTATAAAATTAAAGTAGGAAGTAGGATAATAAATAATACCTATAAATATATAAATTAATAGGAATAGGATTCTCTTTTAATTACTTGTTTGACAAACTGTTTGAGCGCACATGTTGAACACGACAACATGCACAGGAGAGCATGTCACGCGCATCTTTCGCCGCCGCGTCCGACGCGTCAAACGCGACGGATACGACTCTGTTTTTAGCCGGCTACAATCTCTAAACAAACACAATGTTGTCACACACTTGTCGAATGATATTGTCTTGTATTCGCTATTACCTAATAGATATTTAATTTTATAAATGAAAATAAATTTTTATTATATACAAATTATGGTCACCCTTTTACGTTTAACCATTAATAATTTAGTGTATGGTGGAGTTAGGTATTTAAAACTCCCGCAGGAAACCTATGTTTTTCCAGGATAAATGGTAGCCTACGTCACTCTCCCAAGTCCTCAACTATAAACTGTGTGATAAAAAGGTAAACGAACAAACATGTTTGTTCGCTTATCTTTTTATAGTAAGGATATTTTTATTTTTGGTATAATAATATGTATTGTATAAGGTTTAAAATCTATTTATTGAAAGGGCCGTCGCACACCTCAACGACGAATTTCCCAGGCTTTTGAATAAAATGTTACTTTACAAGACATGATATAAAGCTAACATTTACCTAGGACGACGAAAAAGGCGAAAAATACTCTCGTTTTAATTACGAGTATTCGTAGGTTTGGTGCTACAAATGTTCATAGGCAGTGGTAATCACTTAACATCAAGTGACCCGCCTGCTTCGTTTGCTCGCTAAAAATGTACAAAAAAAGGTACCTAGTATTTCGGACGTAAAGAAAATTCCTTCTAGTACCTACCAGGTAGAGCAGTGACAGAGCCATTTAATAAGTAATAATACAGTCATAGTTTTATTTTTGAGTTTAAATCTATATCAGTTTTATTCATAAATGTAACGCTACATGACGACACATGTAGGTATTCCAAAAATACTTGGAACTCGCAATGATAGATATCTATCGACACCTCCCTGACAATGACAGACAGAAATAAAGTTGTACAAAAACATCAAATATAGTGTACAGTACATTTGTGATGACACGATGTTAAAATAAAATAAGAATAAAAAACAATATTTAGGGACTTCAAGAAAAAATATGTTGGCACTATCATGTCTGGCACCCACCATGTTGGAAAATTACTTTTATAAGTAAAACAAAATGTTTTCACAAATTACAAGGTAAGTGCTAGACTATTCAATGGATTAAGGCATTTTGAAAATTAAAGTTCAATTCGTCTTAAATTGTAATCGTAAATGACAAAGGACTATCCACACAAGCAGTGTGGCATACAATTTGACAAAATCACTACATAGGTAGTTAGTTTGTGGTACCGCTCTAAATAAGGCCTTTATCACATCCTCGCCACATATCTCAAAGACCGATCGAAAATGCCAAACCTTTATGCTTTCCTCATGAAAATTCAAAACCGACAATAGAAAACCCAAGAATAAGAATAGATAAAAGTTAAAATGTTGCATACCGACGTACGTTTAGACTTCCGTTTGTCGTGCCCGAAGTGCCCGCCAGTGGTCGGATTGTTTCTTTTAATCTCCGTCGTGAATGAAGCTAATGACGTAGCCGTGCGCCGCGCATGCGCATAACGGTCGGCCTCATTCATCAGAACTGTCAGCGACATCTATTGACAGTTGACTCCTATGTCACGCCCGCTGAATAAATCGTCTCTCATTGACACATCTTAGCAGATTTTGTATTAATCAAACACTTTTTGCCTTTTAACACTAAAGTATACTAAGCAAACCACTACTGCCCATTTTGGACTATGGTGACACTTGTTTCACGGCTCGGATTTGAATGAGGAACTGCTAAACAAATTAGGAATTCCTTAGAGTCTTTTGAATACTTCCCTGTAGGTAAAGTCAAATGAAAAAAATACATAATCATAGTAAATCTCTAAGTAGTCTTGAATATTACTATATATATAGCTACTCGTGCTGATTCACTGACTGACTCACTCACTGACTGACTCATTGATCACCTCTCCTGTAAAATTTTGTATGAAAAAAAATTTTTTCACTCACGGTTTCGTATAGAGGACAAAAATTCATTCGGAGGAAAAATATGGAGAGAGCTGATGATTGAGGATTTCGGAGACGGGTGAGGAGCACCGGCCAGGTTATCGAAGATAGGTGGGGGGTGTTCGACCAAATGTCACTCGAAACCTCATCCAATTGGCAGAGAGCAAAAAAAAAACTTCAAAATGGCGGATTCAAGATGGCGGCCATACAAATTTCGTCGGTGTCTATCTCGGAGACTATAAGAGATGGAAGAGTGATTTTTTGGCAAAAGATGATCAGGAGCCGAAGTTCCACTTGATGAACAGAAAAAAAATTCAAGATGGCGGAATTTATTTTTTTCCATACAAAATATATGCAAGACTTTATGCGGCTCCTTTTCAAAATTTCTGATGGTTTCGTATAGAGGACCCAAATTCATACGGAGGAAAAATATGGAGAGAGCTGATGGTTGAGGATTTCGGAGACGGGTGAGGAGCACGGCCAGGATATCGAAGATAGGTGGGGGGTGTTCAAGCAAAAGTTACTTAAAACATCATCCAATTGGCAGGGAGCTGAAAAAAAATCCAAAATGGCGGATTCAAGATGGCAGCCATACAAATTTCGTCGGTGTCTAACTCAGAGAGTATAAAACATGGAAAAGTGGTTTCTTGGAAAAAGATGATCAGGACTCAATGGTCTACGTGGTGAATAGATAAAAATTCAAGATGGCGGATTTTTTTTTTTCATATAAAATGTATGCAAGACTTTGATACGTTCCTTTCCGCTGATGGTTTCGTATAGAGGACAAAAATTCATTTGGATAAAAAATATAGAGGGAGCTGATGATTGAGGATTTCGGAGACGGATGAGGAGCACGGTCAGGGTATTGAAGATAGGTTAAGGGTGCCCAAACAAAAATCACTCGAAACCTCATTCAATTGGCAACGGGCTGAAAAAAAAACACCAAAATGACGGATTCAAGATGGCGGCCACACAAATTTCGTCGATGTCTATCTTAAAGAGTGTACAAGATGGAACAGTGGTTTTGTGGTAGAAAATGATCAGGCCCTAAAAGTCTAAGAGCAGAAAACCCGCGGTCCGCTGCAGCGGGCCGCGCACCCACGCGCCCTACTAGTTACCTATGTAGCTGACAGACACAAATACATTTTTTGTGTCTGTCAATGGGGGGAGGGGGTGATCAAGATGATAGATAAATGGGTAAATAATTTATCACACATAAAATGCTCTTTCATCATTGACCTTAACTTCTTTGACTTTGTTACCTAAAGCCATTCATGCGACTTGTTAATGTACTTACCTATCTACCTAATGGTAAAGGTAAATATCTAAAGATAGTAAAGGTAAAATTCGTAGTAGGCAGTTTCATTTTTTTAGCAACCAGCCCACAGCACCTAGTTACAATAGCTACTGATAAGAATGTAAAAGAAAAATAAGCGATTATAATTCCATCAGTCAAACCCCAAACCCCGCGGTGGTCAGGTCAGACCGTCAGCCGCAAAGAAAAAAGCTCACAATCCGGCCCGGATTCAAATGAAGAATGATTCATTTATGAAAATGAAATGACAGAATGAATAGTTGTGGAGCGAGCACAAAGGCGACGCGGCTACTGGCCACGGTTTTATGTCACGTGCTTCTTCGTGCCTGCTCATGGGATTTCTCGAGCGTCATGACGAGAAAAACTTGTGGTTTGGCCGAATGCACATCAGAAGTTTTTACCTCTGAATATGTTAACGAAAAACCTAGAACTGAATTTTTTATTGATATTATTAATGTTACTTTAGTTGGAAAATTGCTCATTTGCTGTAACACTGTTAAGTGTATCTCTAAAATCCCGATTTAAAAAAATGTCTAAACATTTCAAAGTCTTTAAAGGTTGGTATTTTCAAAATAATGCACATTATTTCAAAAATACCAACATAAAAAAGTGTTTGACATTTAAAATGGCGACCTTATCTCGTAAAAATGGCAATTACACGCTACCCTAAGAATTAGTAAACTCAAATACTAAGAAAGAAGGAGCGGGCAATGAAATTAAAAATATGTCTTAAGGGCAATTAGCCTTAACTTTTACAGTAAGTGCCCTATCTGAAGCCGCCGCTCCCTCGCGCTTTTCAATTGTAGGGAAGGCGACCAGCTTTTCAGTTGCAGGGAGTTTTATGGACTTGCGAGTTTTGAAAGAGTTCACTTACCCTCGCTGCATAATTTTGAGTGCGCGTTTAAAATTATTATTAGCTGTTTTGAATTTGTGTATAAAGTATTTAAATATCCTTTATTAATAATAATGATAAATGCGAAAGTGTGTGTGTTTTTTTGTCCTTCAGTCACACAGCAACGGAGCAATGGATCGACTTGATTTTGTGCATGGGTTTATAGTTGAAGACTTGGAAAGTGACTATCTATCTTTTATCCCGGAAAAATAAAAGCAATTAATATAATTTTCAGTAAAGCTTGTCTATAAGTAGAGTAGGTAAATTGGCTAAGCAGCGTTAAGCGAAATTCATCTACCTAGATTAAGTAAGTTAGACTGTGTGTTGATGTATCGTGAATCTTGACGAATGCTATTCTTTTGGTTTTCGATAAGTAGGTAGGTACTCATGTGTATAATGTACTCTTTGCAAAGTCAAAAAATGTGAAAAGATCGGTTTTGTCCAAACTTTCTCAGAGAGGTAGGTACATAGTTTGATTGCCGGAATATATAATTTCCAAATTGTCTCTGACTGGTTTGTTGCAAGTCTTCAGCTAGTTAGTTACCGTACCGCCAATCGATTTAGCATTCCGGTACAATGCCGCAGAGAAACTGATTAGGAGTACCTATGCGTTTGACAAAAACTGCTAAGTATACCTCTTCCAGGTTAGCCTGCTTTCATCGACTGTATCGTCACTTACAATCAGGTGAGATCGCAGTCAAGGACTTGTAGAAATATAAAAAAATGAACTTTGTACCGGTCCGGTTCCTATAAAATTTTTATTCCCGGTGCTGGCCTCAGCTATTCCCGGTAATCTCGGTACTATAACGTACTAGTTTCACAGTTCAGCGGGACTATTATCGCGGTATCGGGACTGGGAACACCTCGCCGGTACCGTGATTTACCGGTATTTCTGGAACTAGGAATTCCCGGGAGCAAGCCTTAGTCACAGGTTGGGTAGAATTAGACAAAAACTCTCAAAAGCTAGCGCATTGACGGAGTGTTTAACAATAAATTTCCATTTATAAAGCCACACGCGGTCGAGGGGCGGGGGAGGCAGCTTCCGCCGCTTTTTTCCTTCATTTCCTTGAGGCCGCGTGGCTAGGGCGCACCGCCCTACGGCCACCGAATTAAAACGTTGCTGCTTTTATACACACAATTACGTTTAACATAACATTAGTAGAGTTCTTTGTTCATTTCGTGCTTTATATTAATCAATGAATTTTTTGCTTTTTACTACAAAATACCCATAATAATCTTCAGTAGGTAAAGGCAAGCGTCAGCCACAAACCTAGACACAAAACTGGCACTTTAGTAAGATATTCCGGTTCTGCTTGGTCTTTCTTACTACGTACATAACGATGTGAATAGATAATAATAGAACAGAACTCTTCTGCCGTAATTTTCTGGTGTGAAAAATATAGTAAACTATATGCTAATGTGTGCTACTATACATCCGCGTTTCGGACTGCATATAGGCTAGGGAGGGGTATATCTACTACATCCCATAATTTTGACAGCCTACACATTTTACCACGTACCTACTAGTACCAAGTTAAAAAATGTCAAAGCGACTGCGAAAAATATCGGCGGGATAATAATTAAAAGAAGCGATAATGTCTCCGAGGCAGTGAAAAACGACCCCACCATCCTTTTTATTTGATAAATAAAATTTATTTCCCCAAGCCATGCCTTCCGCGATTCTTTGTGGTTTCGACTTCCTATTAGCGCTTTCTTCCTATAACCTTTCTTTGTTTATTTTATTTCGCTGCAATGTATTTACCAAAAAAAATATTTATCTAAATATATAAAAGGAAAAGGTGACTGACTGACTGATTGATCTATCAACACACAGCACAACCACTTCGCATAAAGATAGCTATTATAACGTAGGCATCCGGTAAGAAAGGATTTTTGATAATTCAACCCCTAAGGAGTTTAAATAGTGGTTTGAAAAGTCGAGCTTAACGTGAGAGAAGCTGAGGACAAAAGCTAATTACCAGATATAAAATAATAGACCGTTCCAATATACCTACGTCTATCCTGATTTCCAAATTCCGATATTTTTAGGAATCTTGAATATTGCGCCAGTGATGAGTTTAGGATAGGTTTTAACAATAGGGAAAAATCAATCTCATGTAAAAACAACATTACCTATCATTAATTAATTAAATTTATTATATGCTTTTAGTTATTAAACTCAATTAACCTGTTATGAACGAAATTACCACTGAAATAACCTAAGCAAAGATTATAAACGCACCTCATGAACACCTCTTATTTGCAACTATTAACCTTCTCGCCTCCCCCGTGGCAGGGACGATTTCGGGACGATTTTACTGCGCACTAAATATTCTCCCGGCGACAATTGCGATTATGAAAAGTGCACCGTTATTTATATCCCGCCGTTTATTTTTTGTCGCCCCTTTCAAGGGCAATTAAATACCGCCAGTCTTAAGCGTTTTGCATATTCCAAGGAGTCTTTATTATCAACCCTAATAGAGATAGCAAAGGTCGTATCTCGTAACGGGTAGTGGAGCATTTTTAATTTCTTTTTTAATTTATAGCACACTTCTATGACGCTATAAAAAATTCGGTCTAACATCGAAAGATTTCTTGATAATAGCGCTAACAAATATTCTAAGTAGCATATATGGAAATACCTAACTAAAATTTACTTGATTAAATTTTTGATCACCCATCATGTAACTAACTTGAATCAACGTTTATCCAGCGCAATTTATCGACCGTCTTAAATAAGTTACACTAACCCACAGTAGGTACGTTTCTAATATGAAGGGCTATATGCCACGTGCCTTATACTTACCTATAATTACTTGGGTAGGTAGGCTTGAAGGCAAAAGTGAAAAGGCATCTTCTAAGCAAGTGCGCTACATCGTTGCAACTACCTACCAGACCAATTCTAACTAACAAACACAAACTTTCTTAATAACATAACAAAGCAATCCGTTTAAGGAAAGACATTAATACCGAAAGGATTAATGAAATTTCCTCGTTGACGGAATCGAACGCGCGTCCCCCGGGACGGGCTGTCAAAGTGCTCAAAACTTGCCGTCTGCCGCGACAACTTTTAATAACCTTCTGTGTCTGCCAAATGGATTTGGGATTTGATACTCGTTACATTTTCACGAAACTTTGTACTTTCTAATAGTGATATTAATTATTATTGTCATTGTTGTTATATGTAAATACTTGAGTAGATAGGTACCTATTTCTAATTTTGTTTAGTCAAAATGTAATTAGTGTAGGTACATACTTATAGGTACATTCAGCACAATAAATGGTCAATTGCGTGTCGGGCTGTTATGCGTATTAGAAAGAAGGGTGTACATAATTTTCATCATAAAATATTTTTTTACATTATAAATAATATTACAAAGTAATGATGCCTAGTTATAAATTAATCGCATTAACTCAAGGTACAACTCTGCCGTGCCATCAAAATATACTGATATAATCGTCAAAAGAATCTAGTTCGTTGGTAAAGCAAATACCTATTGCTATTACCCATACAAAGTTCTTATGCCTGGGATTCGAACCCTGGGCCTCCCTAAAACGAGGCTGAAGGTTTAAACGCTAGGCTCTCACCACTCTTTATACATATAGATAGATGAAATTAATTTTAATGCCTACTTAGATGCAGTAATAACTAGCTAAGTGACGATACTAGGTATAACTCTAAAACAACCGGTGTTTAGAAGACACCAAAACCGTACCCCTCCCAGTAACGGGCGAAATTGAACGTCTCAGACCTGTCGCTCGTAATCCGTGCTTATAATTGATGCGAATGTCAAGTAGGCCCCCGATACAGATAATCGGAAAAATACAAATCCACAACATGATCGATTGAACCCTGACAGACGGAGAGATAAACGAACTTACGCAGGTCTACGGGGTCTACGAGATTGCTACTGTCTCGAAAGAAAGACTTGACTTTTAAAAGGGCTTATTATTACTGACTCTCTCACAGAGTGCGATAGGTACAGAGTTCCTGCTTTATTGCAGGTTAGTCGACTAAGTACTTTCCTAAATATAAAATTAAATAAACTATTTCCACATTTCCTCAAACGTGAGTTCCTCACAATATTTTCTAGTACTATATGAAATACCTGTGATATTAAGTAGTCTGATATGCCTAGCCTAGAAGATAAACCTCACACTAGAGTTTTCACTTTTTGAAAATGTAGTTCACCAAATCTTTTTTTTCTGTTCTATTCTTCGTTGGTGTCCTAATTTAAATTAAGATTTAAAAAAGAATAATCATCAAAAAAATGTGCTTGTATAAATTAAAATTAGTAACGGCAACAGCTGTGAATAAAATATTAGCAAAATGTTTACATCATTTTAACCCTCGCATGGCACCCTAAACGACTGTAACCGACAAGGAATTGCGGAAAAATTTACTTTTTTGCCTTTGAAATATTGAATTTTTACATTTATGCCTTTCACACCTCATAACGTAATATTTCTTCCCAAAACCTTCCCCCTAAGCAAGTTTTTCTGTAACAGCAGTAGGTAACATTCAAAATAAATGTTTGCTATTATATCACGCTGGAGTCAGCTTATACGCCTGCTTAACTACTGTTTAGAGTCGCGTAACACCTGTTTCATCACCTGTACGTGATCTTGGAGTGATGCTTGATAGGCAATATTTAATATTATTATTTGATATTTAGTATTTAATATTTGTTCTATATTTGAAAAAGAAATAGAAACAACCATATTATTTAAGTTCCTTTTCCGGCGTAAAGAAATTGCAGGAATATCAATTAAAACAGTTTTCAAGCACCCTCGCCTTGCGCCCCGAGAACCCGACACAAATAATGTGACCGCAGCATTTAGTCGGCGGCATCGAACGTTCTCTAATGGCATCCAACCGCCAACTGGCCACCGCATTAATCCTTTACCGGGCTCTTGATTAATTATTCAAACTTGCCCCCGGGGCTCCCATATACTTTGCAAATTGTTTACAACTACACCACTTGTGTCGTTAAATAAGCTTTATAAATAGCTTCACAGTTAAAATATATAATTTTAATGGTTTTTGTAATTTTAATTATTTATTTTAAATACCGGTAGCTCAGTAGGTAATTAGCTAATGGCCTATTATGTTTATTTAAAAACACCACCTATTTAAGAGCTCCCCACGACTTTTATGAATCGAATGTAATTTCAAATGAACCAATGAAAAAGAAGGCCGAATATACTTAGGTACACATACGTTTCGTAATGAAAATTATTTTACTATGTTATTAAGCCTCAACCAACATTTATACACTTGACTTACTTTCCTAACTCCAAAATAATTTTAACTGGAAGGGCTATCCCATATTTCAGGTAGCGAGTCCGCAAAATAATTCAATCTAACATGGGTGCTGAAGCTGATATTATCAAATTAAGTGCGGACATCGCGACTGTTGACTTGAGCGATGTAAGTGACCCTTAATCCGCAGTAAATCTTCCGCCGGTCCGAGGTACCCCGGCGCCGTACGAGGGTTAAACAAGCAACTCCAACACCATTTATTACCTACTTGTTGTACGTAACAATGGATTTGTAGGAATAACAGCGTACATGATTGTAATACGTTTTGTGCGCCCGGGACATTTTTATTTTGGGGACCAAAATAAGCTAAATCCTTGAACATCTTATTACGTTAGAAGATTGACCGCACGGTTTTATCTAACTTTTCAGAATAGATTAAACTGCGATCTCATGTGGTAAATGACGTTGCAGTCCTAGAGTAAACGTAACGATGTAGCTTGGAAAGGCTATGGCAGTTATGTTAAACCCATACTTCTAATCGGTTCGTACGAGAAATTGTACATATTGAACTTGCTTTTGGCTTTGCATCACAAGGTAGGGTGGTAAATAACCGCGGACGAAGCTTTGCACCATATTTCGAAATCTGACACTTACTTGTAAAAATGTTACCCTGCCCTAAAATCTTAGAATATACTTAGCTCAGTACGAGTAAGTATAATTATGTTTGTATCAACTGATCGATCTGTAAGCGTTAAAGTAGGTAAAATTGATAAAAAATAATAACTTTGCCAAGATCGAGGAAAACAGAGTGCGTAAGTGGGGACAGGGCTGTAATGCGAACATTATACGCGGCACCTCTCGAGCTCGCATAATCGCTTGTTATGAGCAAAAACTTGCCTCACTTGCATCCCATTTTCGAGGAAGCGGCGCGCGTCGCGGGCAACCTTTGAGTCGGGCAACCGTCAATGTTTTTGAAAGTCCTACTTTTCGTTATAATTCTTTTTTTATAGTGAGCAGCTTTAATGCAGTTAGGTTTTTTAAACCCTAAGAGAACTCGTTGTTTTCCCGCGATAAAAAGTAACCTTTGCCATTTTCCAGGTTCTTAATTACATCTATATAAAAAATAACGTTGTTCCGTAGCTTTATTATTAAAAAACAAAGCAATGTTTTCCTGAATTTACAGTATTTTACGGTCACACCATAAACCAAGGTTTAATTTATTATAATTCATAGGAATGAACGTGAAACTTTGCCAAAGCGTTCATAGGTCCGTGCATTTATGTTAAACTACCCGCATAGGTAGGTCACTAAATTATCAGTTAACTGGAGTTGAAAGCCGATAGCCCTCGGTCAGCTACCAGAATAATTACGGCGCGCATACACCCACATATTATTATCTATGTACATCTATCCTATGTGTCTAACGACCTACAAGCCTTGATATTAGATTTTCAAGTTTAATTTCCTGAGATATACTATGCGTTTATAACTACATACTATACCTACTAAAATTACGTAGATTATCGAGCGAAAATTACAACTTGTTGTTTTCGTTACACAAAAAGGATCCAAAAAGCATTGTGGCTAACTCAGAATGATCAAGACACGAAATTCATGTCTTGGTCTTTTTCGACAATAGGTATACCTACCTACATATATGATAATTGATAAAGCTCATCATCGAGCTTTCTGAACGTTTCGATGGATGAAACGTTCAAATCGCGTTGTAGCCGTTTTGTTGGCATACCATAGCACTGATATCGTGTTGTAGCTGTTGAAGATGTCACATAGCGTTTTTGAACTGATTTTTCAGCTCTTTATTTTGATCTTTAAACCTAAAACATAACGCATACAAACCCATTTTATAAACTGTAATCCGAGTTACGTACCTAGTACTTTCCTATGTATAACATAATACGGGGTTATTACAATGAATAGGTCCGAGAAATGCAACGATGCGAAACCCGACGCCGCGTTACCGTTTGATTGACAGCTGTCCTTACCCAATGGAAAGAGCGAGTTCTGAAGAGCCACGTCAATCAAGAACCACCCAACAAACGGATTTGACCCACACGTTGAATTATAAGCCTTATGACGTTTGTTTTATGGACTAACTAGGATTCCCTAATTATAATGCGAATACACACGAGGGCCAGCGGAATCGTCACGCGAACGCGATCGCCCCATTATTCGCCGCCCTTTTGTAATTTGAATTTCGAATTCCAATTCGTATTTGTGGTAAAATAAAAAGAACTGTTTCGACACAATGGCGTCAAGGGCGGTACTCTGACATGCGATCAAGTTATTACATTAAAGGAAAGCGCGCCCGTGAGCTACTCACCACACTGGTATTTCAACTTCAGGGAATATAATAGTGTTACATGAAAAACTAGGCAAAATATAAAATAATCTCTCCTGCCGATTTTGTCTATCACGTTTATCTCGAAAACTATTGTAGGAATTATTTTAATTCGGCTTTCACTAATAGCTTGTTAGTGTGTGAAAGTAACTAATTAAATAAGCTACAGTCTATACTTAAAAGCAACCCTATTCAATGCTCATTGCTCATTGGAAACATAATAAATATCTACAGCATTCCTAGATTACAAAAAAAGTTTTTGAGCCATTCGTATTTATAGTTCCCAGTACCTACCTAAGCTCGAAATTATTGTTACAGAAAATGGCCTACCGCGTCGATTACGAACCGCCTACACGAATACACAGTTGCTGGAGCTAGAAAAGGAATTCCACTTCAATAAATACCTGTGCAGGCCAAGAAGAATTGAGATTGCTGCATCGCTTGATCTGACGGAAAGACAGGTAACTAAATACCCTAACGTCCTAAATACATAGGTACTTACTGACTTTAATTCAAATATATACCAAGATACAATTTACCTAACGAAAATCAATCCTGTTAATTTTTACCGATTTTTTTTCTTTCTCCAGGTCAAAGTGTGGTTCCAGAATCGACGTATGAAACACAAAAGACAAACAATTAGCAAAAGCGAAGACGGCGATGATAAAGATTCTACAACATCAGAAGGAGGCAAGAGTTCCAAAACAGGGTTAGAAAAATTCCTCGACGACGATGGTCCATTGTCTGGCAAGAAGAGTTGCCAGGGATGCGAACTTCCACCAGGTGCTTTGTGCTCTCCAGCTGAAGACCTTCCGGAGTTAACGTCGCGAACAAGAAACAACAACACTCCCAGTGCTACGAATAATAATAGCTTTGCAAGTGACGGTGCTTCAAGCGTGGCTTCCTCTTCTTCACTCGATAAACTAGCCGAGGAAGACTCACGAGAAGGTCTACCGCCAGCAAACCCTGTAACAGCAGCACCTAGAAGTCTAGCTAAAAGAATTAAACAAGAGTCGAGAAAGCGTTCCCCCTCATTGGACGCCACAGGTTGCAAAGTTTCACCGTCGTCATCGAAAGATGGCATTGTTTGTGTCGCCGGCCTTACAGATAGTAGCAAATTTTCGTCAGTCAATTTGACACCATCGTCTACTCCGGGTACGCCATCGAGTATGCACCAAAGTCCTCTTGGCCTCTATCCTCGACCGTCGCCGCCCCATGCACCGGCAGGGCCACCTCTCCCTCAAGCTGTGCCGAACGCGATGCCCCCTTACGTAATCAGAGGAAATGCTCCGCCTGGCCAATTCGTGCCGCACCCAGACTTCCGTATGGACTCAAAACAATTTGTGGGTAAACTGGCTCAATACCCACAAAATAACAGGTCTTATGATGCTTACGGACCCGCGTTACAGGGTGCTGAACAACACGTTTACACCAGAAATCAGCATCATTCGAGGCAACAAGATGGATCTCCTTCTACGAGACCAACAAATGGGATTGGATCGAGGCAATCTTACCCACACGAAATGTACCAAAACTATGCTTATGGAAGCTATGGGAAAGATCAAATTGCGTACGGACATCCTAGTTATGAACAAGGACAAGGATATCCAGGTGAACATATTGGCTATCCCAACAGCCACTACGGATATCACTATCACGAAGGTGGACAACACGAGCACACGCACGGTTACTACGGAAGCGATGGACAAAAGAATGTTCATGGCGCGGATTTCACAAAGAATGCTTACTACGATACCAACTCTTACGGCAGCCAACAGGGAAGTGCAACGGCCGGAAGCTACGGAGCGGGGGCGCAAGGGGCTGCATCAGAATCGTACGGTGGAGCCGGTGAATGCGGAGACAGCAGCTACGGTTCCTTCCAACAATTCTATGAAGCTACACATACGACGCCGGCCACCGGTGACAATTCTAATTCTTCGTCTGACTTTCACTTCCTGAGCAATCTAGCGAACGATTTTGCTCCTGAATACTACACCATTTGAGATAAGGACTTCGCCGAGCAGGCGAGCGATCTGTTCGTGTAACAATCTAAATGCGTTTGATACGCTCAATAATATGTAAATAAACAAAATGTTAGTGTAAGGGTTAAGGTGTTGAAACTTTAAATGGAACTGAACACGAACATCGCCAAAGGCGGTGAATCGGATGGCTAAATGCTCTGTTTCTCTTTATACGACTCACATAAGAGTCACATAACAATAAGCTACGCTATACTCAGTAATATTGTAATAAATTGTAAATAGGTATCTCTTTTACTAATAAATTGTTATTTTATTAGGATACTTATCTAATTCAACAATTTAAAATCTCAATATAAATTATATTCTACTTCCTTGAGAAAATATTAGAACAATGGCTTATTTGCGCATTGACTGAAAGAAAAACTTTTTCAATAAAATACTTTGCGATATCTGATCTGAAACATTGTATTTAAATTCGATACTTTGTACCTGCATTCAATACCTGCATCTTTCGAACCATTTCTTTTGAGCAATATGAAATCTTTAACAAATATGCGAATTAAGAGGAAAGCGTCGCATTCTACAATCTACATAATTATTGCAATAATTTTTACTAACATTATGAAGATGTGCTTGAATCTCATACGTATAGGTGTCACTACCTATATTTAAATTGATACATGCATGCATTGTACACTAATTATTTATTAAACACCGTTTCTAGAAGTTAAATTATGTAAATTTTAATACCCAGTGTATTTAAAATACCTTTTCACGTGTTCATGTTAAGAAAATATTGCAATATTCGTAATTATTGTTTTTCAATACTTATCATAGGTATTGTATCTAATAGTCGTTGCCTTATTTAGTTAATATTGTTTTGTGACTATGATACATATTGTAGATACATAGTAAGTTAGTTTATAAGCGACTATATTGTAGATATCAGCGCTATCGTTTTGGCCTATTAAAAAATAAATAATTTGGTGTCGCATGTGTATGCATTTATTTTACCACTATTTTTAGAACACGTGCCTAAACAAATAAAGCAGCAAACCTTTCAGAACTATAGAGGAATCGTAAGAAATTAAGAGTGCCGAGAACTCCATCAAAATCGCGAGATTTATTCGCAGTGCGTGTAAGGTCACTTCTCCAGAATATAAATCGCGCGTATGTTTTTCTCAGTGCGCTAGAACTGTTCAACTCTCTAACTGTTCAAATTAAAGGTGCTATTCTGTAGCACATAATCTATAAAGCTCCAAATTCCGCAGGGTATTCTGCGCGGAAAAGAAATAGCACCTTTTAGACCTGTCAATTTAGTTTAGAGAATGTGTACAACTGAATTGAATGTGTTGTTAAGGTTGTTAGTTACAATGGTTACAATCACGATTGTTTAGCTATCTGTCATAGGTATTTAGGCTGAGTTAAAAAGAGACAGATTTACTCCGAACATATGAACTTGTTCCTACTTCCAATGTACCTATTTCCATGATTTCGAACATATTTGTGTCTCGCTTTAACTCAAGTTAGAGCACAATTTTACAGACAATAGGCGCGTGGGAAGACAGAAAAAGGGCCGATGACATCATGCACTTAGTAGGAAAAATAGTATGAGTACCGACGGACAAAAATAACAAATGATAGAAAAGGCTTTCGCATGTAAGTAGTGGATCATACATCAAAAAAACACAAATCAAAGGCATCATTCGATAAAATTGTAAATAACTATAGCGGAAAATAAAGCTATAATAACTTATCCCGGAAAAAAGAGTTATCGCGGGATTTTTTAAAACCTAACTCCACGCGGATGAAGTCGCAGGCAAAAGCTAGTAGTAAAATAAACATAGGAGTTTCGATGACGTCATCAGGGAAACTGAAGGAACTTGTCTGGGCTAATCAAGGTGAAGAGACACGGAACTACCGAAACAAACTACGAACTACATACCGATTGCGACGACCTCCCTGGCGCAATGAGTACGTACTGTGGTCTTATAACTGGAAGGTCTCGGGTTCGATTCTCGGCGGGGTCAATTTGGAAAATTATAATTTTTGAATTGTCTCTGGTCAGTCTGGTGGGAGGCTTTGGCCGTGACTAGTTACCACCCTACAGTTAAAGATGTGCCACCAAGCGATTTAGCGTTCCGGCACGATGGCGTGTAGAAAAAGGTTAGCGAGCTAACTTGGATGGGGTATGGCAGTGTACATTCAAGCCATACCCCTTCCAAGTTAGCCCGCTACCATCTTAGACTACATCGTCAATTACCACCAGGTGAGATCGCAGTCAAGGACTATCTTGTAGAATAAAAAAAATATGAAAGGATGGCACTCACGAAATCTGTTGAACTTGTCGCCATTCTGGTGAGTCACTCGGTATGCTTTTAGCAAGTTTTAATTCGATTGATCATATTATATAAATTCGATTACATTAGTGTCAAAGTAAAATGAACTTTAATAGTATTGGTTTAGCCACGAAAGTACAACCTTTTTTTCTGTGATTGAAGAGTACAACCATTTTTAAGGATTGAATACGTAAACATTTAAGAATGCATACACTAAATTGAGCTGTAATTCAATGCTGATATGGTTCATTTTACTTTGATACTAATATCAGAATTCTAATATGATCAATCGAATTCAAACATGTACTTCTTGGATGTTCAACACTTGCCAACAATAAGTATCCGCACAGAGATAACCCAGTAGCCATCACCAAAAGCTTGCTCTGGTATACTGCCCTCGTAATTGAAAACACAGTAACTTAAAGGTAACTTCTATTTAACTTACTGTGTTTTCAATTACGAGGGCAGTATAGTGTTCTGGGTGAAAGGCTACCTTGCTACAAGCACACACCAATGCCAGTATTCAAGCATATAGAATTCGGCTCAATTGGAACTGGCCCATCGTGGACAGGATTATCCTGTCAAATAAGCCTGATGCTGCGCTAATGAACTGGACAGCAGAGGATTTTTTATTGGATATGGATAACACCATCCCACATGACAAGAACTTCGTGATAGCTGGATCTGGTTTCCGCCATGTGGAATGAGGATTCCACTGAAACGATCACAATAATTATACTGGTTTGCAACTAGGCAACTAGGGTTACATATAACAGTTTACTTTCAACCAAGATGCAGTAAGTTATGTAGCTTTTGAAGCCTCAATAGCCCAACGGTTAAGGGTATGGACTGAAAACTAAAAGGTTGCAGGTTCGATCCCCACCCGTTGCACTATTGTCGTACCCACTCCTAACACAAGCTTTCTGCTTATTTGGAGGGGAGAGGAGGGCTAGGACAGTTTGCCAGCTTCTCAATCTGTCACTTCTGAAGTGACTGCAGCAATCTCTATATCTTTGAGTAATCCTTGATCAAAATAAACCAATTAAAAGAATAATGTTATTAAGAGTAATCAAATAATTTAATTTCAGCTTTATAATGACATATCCTTACAAAACAGTAACAAATACTCAGTAAATCTTACCATGCATCACAATTAATGTTGTTCCGGGGAAGTAATTTGTTTCTTTTGGACATTTAGCAATTTGTTCATCTCCATAAGAAGCTGGATGAAAAAATATGCAATCACCACAAACTATGAGTGTTCTATCGTAGAGATGGGCTTGGACCATTGCACAACAGTCACTAAATGTTGATTATAACAGAATCCCCCTTCAGAAAGTTCATTACAAACTGAACTCAAATGATAAGTAAGGTGACATAATAGGGCAAATATAATAAATGCACATTTTCGCATTAAAATTAATGAGGGATTATGTGGTTAAGCGAGAAAATTCAAAAGACACTAATGTTATGATGTTGGTGCCTTCTGTGCCTGCGCTTGCGCCTGGACTTTCATTTCCATCATCATCATAATAGCTTCTCGTACTTTCGTTTTCTCTATTCCCATCATTTGGATCTTCTCCATTTGTTCCGTTACAAATTGTACTTTTCGTTTGAAATAATCTTTGGCACCCTCTATGTCCTGGAAAACAAAAACTGTGTGAAACAAAAAGGTAAGTGAAATCTATTAATCCACACTTAACCAGCATGGTACATGGTACATTGGTATAACAAGGGTCTACACCCAGTACTGGGCCAGTGTAAGGGTGAGATAATTGACTGATTGATTTCACATGATTTATAGTTTGTCAGTGAGGCTTCACAGCCTTATTATTATTTTTTTTGAAGATTCTTGAGAGTTGATTGTTGAGCAGTTGTTGAGATCTTTAGCAAACCTCTGAATAAATATGAAACAGCTGAAGTCTGCACTGAACACTGTCTATTCTAGTGCAGAGACTTTTCTATAATTTTCTCAATTTCTAATGTGATTTCAGTAATGTAACCCTAGCACACCTCTACTGAAACCAAGTTTTATGTGGCTTCTGTACATATCAATGCTGGAAAGCACTTTTGATGTATTTTGTATATTCCAAATACATAAGATACAGCAAAAATGCTTTCCAGCATCAACATCAACAAAATTATGCAAAAAAGAATCAAAGTTTTTTGTGTTAGAACAAGCAGTTTTGATACTGTTCTCTTGTCATGCAACACCCATGACATGACTCAACACTTTGGCAGCAGACATAATTATGCTAAAGCCTAGAGTTATATGAGTGTTGATCACTCTTAAATTTTTAGGATAAAGTGGCACAATGTGTTATTTTTAGAACTGTCAAGGTACTTACTTTTTGTGCATAATATCCAGTTCCAATATCTATTATAACGTTATCAGTATCAAGTATTGTGCCAGGCACATACATTGAACCCGTTAGAGGAATAAGGATGGTTTTGCCTTTCGTTTCCGGCGTTATTTTTTCGACGCTTTCGCCAGATTCTACAAATTTTCCTTGAGCGATTTTAAGAGTTTGTAACGAGTCTTGAAACACATTTAGTTCCTAAAAACCAAGAAACATATGAATTAAATATAATTTAAATTACAATTTTATGCAATAATTCACGTTTTTATAACATTCTTACTTGATCTAATTGCTGTTTCAGCTTGGCCAACTGTTGTAGATTTAGCTTTGACAAATCGATCTGGTGCATGCCAGGAGCTGGAGCCGAGGCTATGGTAGACATTTCAGTAAAATACTGTTTCTTTATGGGTTTTAGCAATTAATTTAACGTTTCTGCTGAAATTACTCAAAAGTTCATAATTAGGATAACCTATTCACAAGCACAAAGTTGACAAGGGGTTGACCAAGAGTTGACAGTTGACACTTGACAACTGAAACATTGACAATTAATAAACAATGCATCTGCTGGATCGTCTAAGCCAGGCAATACACGTCAGGTTTTTTCTTCCGATTGTCTGATCCGGTAGCCTGATCAGGCTACCGGAAGGCGTTGAAGCCATTACTTTGTATGAACAGTCAATACACGTCCGATCCGGTGGCCGGATCGGACGTCCGAGTCGGAAACGGGCGCGAGGCGTTTCCGATTTTACTGTCGGTCCGATTGTCTGAAGGCGCGGTCTACATACTTCTAGTATGAGACAAAATAGACATCCGGTTACTCCTTCCGATTTTGCCAGTCAGGGTTCCCAACTTAGGGCTTTTAGCCCCAAATTTAGGGCGGAATTTTGCTTATTGGGATTTTTTAGGGCCCAAAAAATCTAGCGCTGACACTGTGTGGACGCATCGTTGTGGTTCGAATAATGGGCGAAAATTATGAAAAAAAAATTAAAAAAAATAAATAAAAAAAAAAATCATAATAATAAAATTATTTTTTATTTACTCTCACACCCGCATACAAAATAAATACATATAAAGCCAAAGATTTAAATAATAAACATAAATATATATACAAATAAATAAACTTACATATACTTTACACAAATAAATACTTGTAGAGGGCGGAGGATTACGCCCCGGCAGGGGAGACCAAACGGCATATAATAAAATTATTATTATTATGAATTATTTTGGATGTTTTAAATAGAAATGACTCTCAGTAAGTCTTGTCAAATTGATTGGATTGGATGAATCCAATAGCGACGTTTTTTCTTCTTTCTCTTTCCTCTCTTTAAAATTTCTGTGGTGGTGTCGTGTGGTGCGGGTTGTTACGTTCCCTCAAATATGGTTGAGCGAAGCAATGGCTGGATCTTGCGTCATGCTCGTGAACGGGTGCCACCAACGGGAATGGGTCTGCTTTTGCCTGCCTGTCTTAACATGCATTGGATTGTTTTGCATCTTTGAAACTTTATTGTGGAAACACTGTATACATAGCATAGTTTTGTTACCTATTGTAAAAAAAAAATTTTTGAAAAGAGCGACCGCCGAGTTTATTGCTGGCTCTTCTCGGCAGGAACGGCATTCCGAACCAATGGTAGATTCATTGACGATTCAAAAGTACTTGTAAAAGTTTATTTGAATAAAAAATATTTCTATTTCTATTAACTCGTCATCCATCTTCTTTTCTTCTGCTTTGCTCCAAACGCAAGCACTCGGGATGATAGCTCGGGAACGACTGAGTTCAGAAAAAGCCTGACGGAAAAATCGGATGTGTATCGAGTAAATACGATCCGGTAGCCTGATCAGACAATCGGAAACAAAATCGGACGTGTATTGCCAGGCTAAAGCACAAACCACAAGCACAAACATATAAGAGAAGTCCGGCTCTGTTTACTGTCAAAGTGTGCGTGAGATTTGTATGTAGGCGTAATCGGAACGTCAATTTTTTCTTATGTTAGGTCTGCTTACTCTTATATGTTTGTGGGTCAAACCAGTGTTAATCATAGATTAATTTTAGAGATCAGCGAAACTGTTTTTACTTTTTACGTGTGGACGTGACACAAACATATAAGAGTTATATGTTTGTGAGTAAAGGGCAAAGCTGTGGGGCAAACACAAACATGGGTCATTCTACCGAATGGTAAAAAAATAAAATATTTTTCTTAATTCACAATTTAAACTTTTTATTAGCTTATTATAATAGGATTTAACTTAATAACTATCTTAAAAATAAAATCAGAGA
This sequence comes from Hipparchia semele, assembly GCA_933228805.2. Classification (NCBI taxonomy): domain Eukaryota; kingdom Metazoa; phylum Arthropoda; class Insecta; order Lepidoptera; family Nymphalidae; genus Hipparchia; species Hipparchia semele. Next base: position 10,521,632 of record OW121718.1, read on the forward strand.
TCAATCACTATAATTTCAAGAAATAATTACACATTTAGGTATTGTCATATCGACAGGAGTGATAAGAATTTCGACATGAGTGACAGGAATTTTCTTAAACTACTAATTAAAGTAAGCAAACAAAACAGGATTATAAGTTCTAATCATATTTGGTGTCAACAATCTAAATATGTCAATTTTAAGTAGAAAACAAAAGTAAAAAATTCTATAAAAAATAAGAAAAAAAAATCTACAGAAATGACGACCTAAATGCAACATACCCTGTAGAATAAAACCTGGACACTAGGAATATTAAAATATATCATTTTCTTTGTCTGACGAAAACAAATTTTTTGGTGAACCATATTTCAGAGTATTCTCTGAAAGTTTTCCATCAATTGGGCGTGTCATATTTTCTTTGAAAGGTTTTCGTTTTTTATTGGAAAAATCTATTCGTCATCAAAGGATTATCAGATCCGTAGCATACTTTATAAAAATCAACAGGGTGACTTGATGTAGATGCTATTGGGTTTCTGTATACGAGTATTTCATCATCATCATCAATTGGTTGTGAGAGAGAGCATAAGAAATTTTAATTTGTGTTTCTTCTTTAAACTTTGCATAAAGATTGAGCATAGTATCATTCAGTAGTCTTATTTGTTTCTTTTGTTTTCTTTTGTTTATGTATTTGGTAATAGTTTCTTTTTTTCCAGATGTTATTCGACTCGACTCATCTTTTTCGAAGAACTTGCGAACAGCTTCCTTTACTTTTGCTTGTTTTGTTTTACGTTTGGTTACTCTTATATTTTTTCTGGTGGTTTATCAGTTACTATAATGTTACCTTTATGATTTCTTGAACGTAACAATTTCATTCTTTTGTTAGCCAGTAAGTTTTGTAACTGCAAAATTCTCTGTCTGAGGTGCATATTTTCTAGGTAAAGTCTACGCCTGTTTGCAAATCTTCTACCCAAAGAAGATCTTGAAAATACTGCAGAACCTGCCGAGACTGGACTTAAAAGAGGAGTGTCATCATCCTTAATTTTCTGCTCCGTAGCTTTTAATCGTTTTAATTTTTCAGGATTAGTTCTTGCACGCTCGCGCCAATTTTTTCTGATTGCTTATTGAGATCTAGGGGTGCAGTCTCTTATCGATTTTATTTTCCCATTTTCTTTATTTTTTTTGTATCTTTCTCTATCCTTTCTCAGTCTTTCTTCTATTTCAGCTTGAGACATTTTTTCTCTCTTCTTTCGTATCCATGCCTTTTTTTGTTCTTTTAAACGATCTTATTTTTTTCTTTTTCCGATCGCCTTTTATATGCCATACCTGTAAAAAAATGTAGCAATGCAATGCAGTTCTTTAGGAGAAAAAAAAGCAGTAGGTACAGTTAATAAAAACATTCAATAACGACAAAAGGCAGCATACATAGTTTAATTAGACGTTAGTTTAATTAAATAAAATTAAAATCCAAGTAAATCTTTTTTACAAAGATAAAATATAAAATTTGATATGCTTGCTAAGCAAATCATCATTTCTGTAGAAATAGCTCACTTCTGTAGAAAAATTCATCAACAGGAGTGAGTTCTACAGAATTGACATTTCAACAAAAAATACGTCCTCTACGTGAAATTGTAGATTATGAAAAGATGATTCACTTGATTTCGCTAAAAAACCAGCTAATGGAAGATGCTATGTAATTATTATATTTTTAAATTGTTTACTTACGTTTTTTTGCTGAGTACAGAAATGAGGAACTAACTTTGACACTGGTGTTGAACGCCTAAACAACTTTTTAATTCTCTGAATATAAATCACCTGCGAAAATATAGCCGATACTAACGTGCTGGTACAGTGTTAAGGTTGCTACAAACAGAAAATAATGATGCAATTTACAAAATAAAAATTACACCATTTTTGGCAATTTATTTCTACAGGTGTGATTATTTTTTACGAACTCTGTATAATCTTAAAAAACTTTTGAAATATTAAGTGATATTTTTTGTAATTTTACTGGATGATTCTTAGTCATTTATATTACATATTATTTAAATAAATATACATGCAGAATATTTTGAAATATTTTTTACAGACACGTTATTATAAAGTCCCATGTCGCGAACGTTCTACAGGACGTGATCACTCACATACTGTACCACAAAAACAAAGTACAATTTAATAATTAATTATAAAAATTGTTATTCGAGATAATAGATAAGGTCAAGAATTTTTAAAGTTAGGCATCAAAGCTACTTAAAATTTACAGAGCTACGATATATTTCATGCGAACACAAAAATAGCATGTCGGTAGAATGACCCACATATACCTATAAATATGTTTGTGGGGGCAAAGACCAAAGACCTAGGCATAGACATAACATAAACCACCATAGATATCTACCCGTAGTATCTATAGTAATCTGTGTACCTACCTATCACAGTACCGCTCACTGACAAATGACAATTGACTTGCAATTGACAAAAGTAAAGCAAATACGAAATATTAAGTCAATACGAATTTATTGTTCATATTATTCATATTCATACAACATTTCATTGTTATTATGTGAATAGTGTGTTGCTTAACGCAATTCGGTTAGAAATTGTAAAAATAAATAGTTTTTGTGTGAAGATAAGTTTACTTAACCCTAGTGCCTACTACATAACCTAATTACGAGATGTCGGTCACGAATATAGATTCTGTTGATAATTTCGTTAATTTTGTAAAGTATGTATATTAATTAATAAACAATCTGTAGATTTAATGAATAAATACTCCAACTGCAAGCACAACTCGTCAAGTGATTGTCAGATCGCATGTCATTACGAAAGCCGTAAACTACGAATTTAATTGTATAATTGCATTTGTAAAAGTTAAGATCGCTGATACCTAGATACATGATAATTCAAAATTAAATTTCGATTCAAAATTTGACCCATTTACTGCTGATTGATTGCATTATTAGTAATATTTTGTTTTGAACCGTTTCCCTCCAAATTAAGTATAAAGCTTGTGTTTGAAATGGGCACGACAGCAGTAATGTGGGTGCGGTTTGAACCATTGACCTTTCAGATTTCAGTCTAGCCTCTTGCTTGTTCATTTATTGAGGTTTTCCATCACACCAAATTTTGTTGTGCCATATAAAAAACCTATTATAAATTGATTTGACTCCTTAATCTTCGTAAAGAACCTTGGCGAAGTATGTGTAATCTATTTTTTCTTCAAAAATATTTCAGAAACATGTAACCGATGTATGTAAAAAGGTGCTTACAACATTCTCAAAGTTGGGTTTTTCGTTTGAAGCATGATTTCATTGTTAGGGCTGTAATAATGTCCTATGCGCTGTTCTTAGGGAATTGCTTGTTTACCTTTCTGCAAGAAACCACTCGTTTACCGTTTAAGACAACTCAGGAAAAATAGATTATTGTAACTTTACCTGGTTCATGGTTGCCTGAGTTATATATTTTATCCTTATATTTCAGATCACCAGCTTTAGCAGTTATACATTTTTCTGCTGAATGGGCAGAACAGTGTAGTCAAGTCACTGAAGTCCTCAAAGAGTTGGCAAGACTATCAGAAGCCCAATCTAGTGGGAGTAAATTTGGTGTATGTGATGCTGAAAATCTTTCAGAAATCTCTTTGCAATATAAGGTATGAAAAAAATTTCTCTTTCAATGTTTTAAAACCATGAATTATTTCTAAAACTATAAAAGAAAACTTACTTCCATATTATATGCAAGTTTGTTTATTGTACAAACATTTATACATACAAAACAAATATCCGAAATACTACAGCTGTTTAAATATCTTTAGTGTTACAGTGTCTCTATATTTCATAAAATTTTTGATAAATATACCTTTTGTTAAGATTGATTATTATTATATTATTTTGAAAATATTCACATGCTCCTTGTTTTCAAAAAACTGAAGCCTGTATCAATTATTTGTTCTACAATTTAAGTTGTATAACTCTTTTATCCCTTTTACTATACAATAGTGTAAAAAAAGCTGGTTTTAAACTTAAAAACTTATTTTAATGATTTTTTTTTTTAATTTTTATAGATAGATTCAGTACCAACAGTAATTTTATTTAAAAATGGATCACCAGTGGACAGAATTGATGGTGCTGACGCTTCCCAAATTACATCTAAAGTCAAAACCCATAGTGGAATTAAAGCAGATCTGAATAATGCCTCATCCCAACAGCCATTAGAGGAAAGATTGAAAGCTCTTATCAACAAACATAACATCATGGTGTTTATGAAAGGCACTAGAGATGCTCCAAGATGTGGATTTAGTAAAACACTAGTTCAAATACTTAATGGGACTGGGTAAGAAACAAATCATTTAAATATGTACTTTTACACATCCTATAAATTAAGTAAGAAGTTTTGGAAGTAGGCCCGGCCCAATTACCTATGGAATAGAATTTTTTTTTATCCAAATAAACTTCTACAAAGTGCTTTCAAATCATTAAGTGAACCTAGCACTGGGTCTGAATGCCATTCGGATTGACATAGTATAACCAGGACATGGATAGTGGAGTAGAAAATTCATTGAGTGGAGACAGTATCTTGGCAAACAAAGTAGGTGCCTTCCAACTAGTCAAAACACCTATATTGTTAATATAGTTATTAAATAAATAAATAAAAATAAATAAAATAATAGTTATTAAAATATAGTTATTAAAAAAATATAGTTATTAAAATAATTGGTAGACTATGAATAATAGTATATAGCTGCTGATCCATGCACTAGCCACCTATTGCTGTAAAAGTTATCAATGCTGATAAATGTGATTCAGGCCTAATTGTTCTGAAAAGGGAAAATTATTATTATATTATTATTGTTCTACAGTGCATTATAATTATAAATTATCAATGTATTTGAAATAAAATTTATTTCAGGCTGTCAGCACTTATCTATCTTAAGGTCATGAAGTTCAATTGATTATAATAGTTGATAAACGCTGTGACCTTTGCTTAACCATAATAAAGTCTGTATAAGGAATAATAGACTACTGGCCCGGTCCAAAAATGGATGGGTCATCTGAACCACCAGGTGACCTATATAGGACGATATAAGAGCATAAAATAATACGATTCAGCACTATGCCGTCACTTGTAAGCTGTCCAACTGAGTGCTGGTGAGAATTGAAAAGTGCAGGTAGAGGGAGTACATTTTGGTCATATATTTTTGTACGGCATTTTTACCATCGATAGATCCATGAAAAATAATAAGAAAGCGCGCAGTGCCGTACAAAAATGTGGATCCACAAAGTCGGTAAACTTTTTTGATTTTCTGAAAATTTCCAGGGTAAATTTGGTCATTTGATTCTGTACGGCATCAGCTTCATACTGTTTTAATACAGCTTCTAATCCATTATTCCGCAACGCCGTACAAAAATCATGCGACAAGGGAAAAAAATCGAGGGTTGCAACCCCCTCTCTTTTCGTGGTCCAGGGGGTGATTTGATACAACATAAAATTAATTTATTTTGAAAGTATTTTATGCATAGATAATATTTTTTTACATGCCGTACATTTTCGTTGGTCCAAAGTTTTGTAGGGGTTGAGGTCCTTGAGTTTTTTTTCCCCTACAAAACTTTGGACCAACGAAAATGTACGGCATGTAAAAAAATATTATCTATGCATAAAATACTTTCAAAATAAATTAATTTTATGTTGTATCAAATCACCCCCTGGACCACGAAAAGAGAGGGGGTTGCAACCCTGGATTTTTTCCCTTGTCGCATGATTTTTGTACGGCGTTGCGGAATAATGGATTAGAAGCTGTATTGAAACAGTATGAAGCTGATGCCGTACAGAATCAAATGACCAAATTTACCCTGGAAATTTTCAGAAAATCAAAAAAGTTTACCGACTTTGTGGATCCACATTTTTGTACGGCACTGCGCGCTTTCTTATTATTTTTCATGGATCTATCGATGGTAAAAATGCCGTACAAAAATATATGACCAAAATGTACTCCCTCTACCTGCACTTTTCAATTCTCACCAGCACTCAGTTGGACAGCTTACAAGTGACGGCATAGTGCTGAATCGTATTATTTTATGCTCTTATATCGTCCTATATAGGTCACCTGGTGGTTCAGATGACCCATCCATTTTTGGACCGGGCCAGTAGTCTATAAGGGATGCCCATAATCCTAGATATCCCTACATTATTATTATTACTAAATAGTATTAGGTAATGGCAGTTCCCAAAGTATAAGTTCTAGAGAGCAGTGTTAGCAAACCCCAGATGAACTGAAAACCTCATAAGTCACACCTTTATCTAAATATATAAAAGGCAAACGTGACTGACTGACTGACTGATCTATCAACGCAGCGCTCAAACCACTGGACGAATCAGGCTGAAATTTGGCATGCAGATAGCTATTATAACATAGGTGTCCGCTAAGAAAGGATTTTTGAAAATTCAACCCCTAAAGGCATAAAATAGGGGTTTGAAAAATCGAACTCAACGTGAGCGAAGCCGCGGAAAAAAGCTAGTATTTAATACAATACAAGTTCTCACCAATAATAATATAATCATTGTCTCAGAGTTTAATATTGATGTGCAAATGTAACATCAATGTGAAGTCAAGGTGAGTCATTTTAACTTTTTATTTTTTTTCAGGGCCCAATATGAGACATTTGATATTTTAACCGATGAAGAGGTCCGTCAAGGATTGAAAACATATTCTGATTGGCCAACCTACCCACAGTTATATGTAAAGGGTGAATTAATTGGAGGTTTAGATATAATTAAAGAACTGTTAGCAAATGGAGAACTTGACTCTACTTTAAACGCTTGAATTATGCTTAACAGTACAATGTAGCTCATTTTTTATTTATTTTAATAAAGGTTTTTAAATAAAAATTCATTTTAAATACTATTCTATTAATGCAAGTACCCACAATGTTAACCATCAAGGCATCAACCACAATGTTAAGTATTAGGTAACAATGGTGCATTTTGTCACAACACAACAATTATCATAGTAATTAACACAAGTATTTAACATAATATAGTTAAATGCATTTTCACAGACTATATAAGTAGTTGTACTTGTAGCCCAGTTTTGGCTCACATGAAGATTCACATAAGTACATACCTAACATCCTTCTCTATGGTACATATATTTTGCCGCCTTACGAGTAGACGTAACGAACACAAGTAACGAACGCCGATCTAAAAACGCTTAAAGTAGGTACCTACCTAACGTATGGCGGTAAAAATATTTAGTACTGTTGTAATGAAATGAAGGAAAAGCAAGCGTTCGTGAAAAGTAAGTAGGTATGTAGATTCGATACCGACTAACTGCGCCGTTAAGGTGTTTTCGCCTATCTCTGTAAGATTTTCCTGCACAATTTTTGTACATACGAATGTACGAAGAAAACTTTGAGAATGGGAAATTTGTTTAATTTTAAGCTATTGCATAGCTTCTATCGCGGGCCTTGAGCGTAGAGACCGAATCCAGAAAATCCGTAACGAAAAAACCTGACACGGGACTCTCCTCTCACCGAGACCGCTCACCGCTAGATGGCGTTGATAAAAAAAGGCCCCGAGTGCCACACGTCTTTTTTTATAAAACTGAGTTTGAGCATTTTTATATACCTAATCGAAGTTTGAGCTCTTGGACGAAATGGACCAGCCTGGTACGTGGTTACAGTTTCTATTAAATACTTATTCTGTGGTGAAAATGGTTTCTGAAACACACATCACATGAGTGGATTTGACATCACCCCGGTACAACTGGAGGGTCTCGGAGATGTAGCAGTCTATCTCAACTTTTATAAATGAATAGTCGGGGCTATCTCGCTCCACTCACATCTAATCAATTTTTAACACGCACACATATGTAAAAAAAGTGTGTAGTACAGACCTATTGTTATTACAATAGAGCGACATCGTAGGGCTGCCAACCTTACTTATTTTCTAACTTTAGGGAACTGTTTTAATACTATTAATTTAACCTATAGCACCTGATATCTGTAAACTAGCCGGCGGCCCAAGCTAACAAGTACCTTTAAAGTACATACTAATACTATACTCAGTCGAACACTGTAAGTTAGGTTTGATGAAGTCGGGTGGCTTAAATAGATACGATGAAACCAATACGCGATGCTCACCCGATTTCAATAAACGTGTCTATCATGTCTCACCAAAAGGTGAGCGTCGCGCAACGATTTCGTCGTTTCTATTTAAGCCCACCCGACTTCCACAAACGTGTACAAACTAAAATTATTTTTATACTTTGTAGTGGCATTTGAAGTTGAAAATAATTTTTATTTTAAGCTTTTTAGTGTAGCTTGTTCCTGCTCTCTTTATGATGTACTAATGTAGTCTATACTTGGTACCTACAATACTTGTTCACAATACACAATTCCTAAAGAGCTAGGACCTTGAGCTCCATGATCTAGACTATGCTTGATACGAACAATATCAATTTGCAAGTGGCAGTACTTAAATCCTCACAGTTTAGGAGGGCAGTACCCCGCAGCATTAGGATTGAAGAGGAGCTCTATGATATAGGCTGCTTAGGCCAAGCATACCAACTATTCGTAATCGACAGTTCCTAAATCCCCATAATTTAGAGGGAAAGTACCCCTGCAGCACTAGAGTTGAAGATAAAAATTATTATGGGACCATTTTGCAAGTTTCTTCTGTCGATTAAAAAAATCGCGTGAATCGGTGCAGAACCCCGGAGGAATCGGTAGACATACACAAAAAAAAAAAGATACCGGCTGAATTGGGAACCTCCTCCTTTTTGAAAGTCGGTTAAAAATATATTTATATCGGCAGCCCTGGGATCTTGCACCATACTCTAATTTCTTGGATTCTAATTGGCTAATGCCATCGAAAGATCGAAAGAATTCGAAAAAAAAAACATGGCGAATTTTGGTTAAGTTGCTAATTTAATAACTAGATTTTCTACTGAAATTTTGTTTGTTGTGGTATCAGGTCTGCGGAAATTAAGTAGTTTGGTGATAAAAAATAGTTTAAGCATTTGTATGATAGGAACTCTTGATCTTGTGCACCTTTACCACGTTTCATAAGTTTAACCTAACCTAACTTTTCGAAATGTCTCGAATTGTGCATTTTACTAAGGATAGTGCTGGATAAATAACTAAACTTCTGGTTGTAAGTTTATTTTCAGCTAAAAGTATCGAGATTAACTAAGTAGGTAAGTAACACCTATCTATAACACCTATTCTTCATTTTTCTTATCGTGAAACATTTTTCATGCCTTCCGTTGATTTATCATAGAAGTTTTCTTAGAATAATAATATGGAGGGATTCGGAGGGTTCCCAGATCCTTCCGGATAGGTAGGAACGAGGTTTCGAATCAAATGTTTTTTTTTTTGTTACTAATAAATGATAATAACTAGGACCTATGACTTAATGTGCTTTCCGAGGCACGGAGGGAGCGAAAAGGCCAAATTTAGATACCTAATGACGGTCACACATCCAGTTACTTGATTGTTTGATATCTGCTGTCACAACTAAGCCACAAGTTCCTATAATGTAATAACATAATTAATAAAATAATCTCAAAAGGAAGAAAACCCACACTCACTCATTAGTCATCATCATCAGTCACCTTTAACTGGTGACATGGTTTTTGTGTTAAGTAACTGGTGATGAGCAGTCTGAGAGGCCACTGTTGTATCTGGTCTATATGGATTACCTTAGGGTTTTGAGTGTTAAATTACATAATATGAAAGGCTAAATTAAAATGTGTACTTTCCTAAAATATATGTATTTTAACAACTATTTCTTCTTTTGCACACTATTTCCAGAGAGGAGGTTGCTCATTGAAACTCAATGTACTCAGTGGGACTTCATAAATTGTGTCCTTTAAATGGTGCATGGTGGTGAAAGCATGTAAGTATATACCTATATTTAATTTCATTAGAACTGAAATGCTTATGGTAACTAACATATTTAACTTGATAAGAATTAATACTGTATTCGTCTGAATAGATTTCCAATTACCACATTGTATGTGACCATTTTTTAGAAGTTAAAGTGGGTATAGTAACTATCCTTAAAAGATAGATATATGACATCGCAGACTTTTCTGTATAGACCTATCCCAACATACTACCACCATAAATTGTTTTGTTATATCTCAAAGGAGGCAGCGTTTTCAATGAAAGCTCCCACATGGCTTGACTTTTCCCGATATTTTTAAAAATGATTGTCACATTTCAACCAATTTACATGGTATCTATTGGTTTATGGTGTCTTCTTTGTCTATTGATGAAAACTGCATGAAAATCTGTTCAGTAGTTTTGACTTTATCGTGAACAGACATACAGACAGCGGCGGGAGACTTTGTTTTATAATATGTAGTGTTTAACGGAAATAAGTTGTACCACATATTGTACGATATGCCATATTTTTTAAAATATTTTCATAACAATTTCCAGAAGGATTTGCTGATTGGAACTCAACATACACATTGGGGCTGCCTCAAAAAGCTGTATGTTTCAGATGGTACAAAACATGACGCGAGAGCCACGAAACTGACATACAAAAATGTTAATTTCAAACACTTTAACAAGATAAAGGCAAGTAAATATTTGTTTGAATAAATATCCTTACTATCCTTAATAATATTTTTAAAGCGATAGTGTGTTTGTTTGTTTGTTGGTTTGTCCTTCAAATACGACGCAAAAAAAACGGATCAACGAGATTTTTTGCATGGATTATGGGTAAAGTTGAGGACTGGGAGAGTGACATAGGCACCTTTTTATCCTGGAAAATCAAAGAGTTTCCGCTGGATTTTAAAAACTAAACCTACGCGAGCGAAGTCGCTGCGCTGGCATTACCTAGTATTGTATTTTTTCTTGTTTAAAACATACATACTAGCATTCACCCATGGTTTTGCTTCCGCCATGTATCAAAAGTAATCCAAAATGGTGATTTCAATACAAAATTACACTATTTTATTTTTTAGATAGTTCTATTGATTTTATGTTATGTTTTTTTTTTCAATTTTAAACCACCCCTGTATTAGAACAAACAAATCAAAAAATACATTCAAATTGGTTTAGCCATTTTTGAGTTTTAGCCAGACTAACGAACAGCAATTGAGTTTTATCTATACTTATAAAAAGATGTCCTGATTGACTGACTGACTGACTGACCAACCGACTGATGTATCAACATACAAGTCATGCTTTAAATTTTTAATGTGTCTTTGTGTATTTGCGGGCTAATCTTAATAAGAAGGGCTAAACCGTTTAATTAAACGCTAGTGGAGCATTATAAGGAGTGATGATGCAAGTTTGCAAGTAGGACACATCCGTTATATAATGCATAATATTCAAAAACTATTAAATTATACAAAAGATACCTAACTGTACTCAGTGTGATTAATTTTCAATTTCAGGTCAAATACGCTGCTCAAGTTATCAACAAAACGTGTCCTCATCCAGTGATGAACAAGATGACAACATATTAACATCTATAAACATTGATAATAGCTTTTTCACTGCAAAGATGATCTTATTAACAATTTGATTGACAGTCTGAATTGCACTGGTCTTCATGGTTATCATCAGTAAACTATCTAACGCTTTGTCTTTAAACTCAACACATTTAGAGTTGATGCATTGAAAAAGCTACAATCAATAAAAGATGCTACAGACTCAAAGAATTCTAAAAAAATTTGTTCTTGTTATAAAAACGGTAAATCACCTGTCAGATTTATCAAAAATTGAAGGTGTAAAGTTCTTGAGCCTCAAGCGTCTAAACCAGGATCCTCTAGATTTTATTTCTCTCAAATAATAGGTAATTTTTAATCAATAATATGACCCCTGCATAATATTTGTATACTGGTTGCACTACCGATACCGTATGCTTGGTACTCTCAGTAGTTTAATTTAATAGACCGAAATTAGACATTCAGTTTAATGACTTCAGTTCTGATGTTGAAAATTTAAATTTCATTGAAAATTGTATACCTTCAGATTTTTTTTTTGAGCAATGCCGTATATGTTGGTGCAAGTTGCAGATATTTATTTCCATAACTCGATTGTGATAAATTTCAAAATTGTAAAAATGCACATTTGTCCAATGAAATTGTCAAAAATATGTAGTTTTCGTATGCACAGATTTAATCAAATAATTTAAAAGTCTTGATACATCTTGTATAAAAAATCATCATCAAATCATCTGCATTCTTGAAAGCGTTATGGCTATTTAATTTTTTCAAATGCAAACAATTGTGCATTAACTTCAACAGAAGAAAAAGGGAAAAATCAAGAGTCATTAATGTTTTAGTAAAGTCAATTAACTTTTTGTAGCATAATTTTAATTATTTGAATGCCATATACATAGCTGTTTCCGATGCGCTTCAATCTAGCGGCCTAGAATAGATTGATGGGGGCCCGCTAGATTGAAGTACATACCTCTGTTTCTGTTCTCAATAGTTTAAGAAACGTGATTCTTTATCAAAATTAGTAAGAGAAATATAGATTGCCAATATCAGACATGAACAAAACTTGCGTGCTTGCGTAAATCTAGAATAATAAATAACTTTCAGATGTTATGCCATCTACCGTAATTCAATAGAACTGCGCGAAGAAATTTAAAACACGAACTTGCTATTTTTAAATGATTTTATGAAAATTTTCTATTTTTCTCACAAAAATATGAAACTAACGAAAGAACTATGTAATCCAGTTCAATTTATAAACGAAAGAACTATGTAATTCAGTTCAATTTAATTAGATATTTTGTCGCTGTAAATAAAAAAATTAAATAATTATGATCATTTTATATGGAGAGCTTGGCAATCTATCCTTCCTAAACTTTATCGTTGTTCAAGACGTGTTAGGCCGATCGCACTTTGGACACGTTTTGGATGAATTTTACTCGAATATGTACGAACACATGAACGCATATATTAGTATAGTCCTGATCTGTATCAGCGAAATTGACATTTTTTATGCAAAACATTTAAGTTTAATTTTTGATTGTGCAGATTATTTTAAATATTTGAAAACTTCGTTCTTTATTTGCCTCATTTTTAACTGAGCTCCAAAAATGATTTTTTTGTTTGGAGATTAATTTATTTTATATTGTTTGGTTGATTCCGATTTTGTACTGAGTTTCCTAATAAGCTTACAGTGTTTTTATGTCCCATGTGACATGATTGTACAGAGATACTTATAATATGTATGTTTGTACATAGTAGTTAATTGTACATCATTGATTCACAACCTCGGGGAGTCGCGTTTCTTATTAAAGGGGTTACAATCATTGGAAATCTGGGGGAGCTTTGAAACTTTAAACATATAAGTAAACTATTGATATAATTTTATGTAAAATGAAGGTGTTGCAAGGGTTTTTACTTTACTTTTGGGCTTTTTCGTGGGTCGCGATATAAGAATGGTTGAGAATCAATGTTGTACACAGTTTGCATTTGAGAAATAAATTAATACTAATCATATTAATAATAGTTAAGAGTAAAAGCAAAAAACCGCAAAAAAGCAAGACAAATTCTGAATTGAAGACGCGACCGAAGTCGCGGGCAATCGCTAGTAGTAAATATAATGCGTATATGTGTCCCTAAATATATATTACCACCTATTTACCGTGTTCATTGGCATCTTTCAACGCATTCTTGGACAATGCTCAATGGGATCCACACGATACGCGGAGAGCATTGAATGAACCTGTTTTATTAATTATTCTGTAATGTTTCTTTTTTGTTTTATCTAGTTAGTTTAAGTGGCACTTACTGTAATAAAAAATAATAATTAAAGTATTTTTTATATTGTATTTTGTTTTTATTTTCCTATTAAACTAATTTTAGGCAAAGCTTGAAAAACCGGTAATTTATCGAAAACCGATATCGGAACGAAAAAATCGATGAATCTAGCACAACACTATTTGCGATTATATTTACGATTCAGCCATCTCTAATTTTACTACGTTACCGCCTACTACCACTGCTATATATACCTAGTGTAAGAAAGAGATGGCCCCGGGGATTCATTCATAAAATCCATTGTTCAACGTAGAGAGAGAAGACATAGAGCCAGTGACGATTTCTTTCTCACTCACACTAAAAAGAGAGCAGAAATAAAGTTACTAATGTGATAAACAGAGACGCAGCTACCCAATTTTTTGTCCCTCATCGTGTAACCAGTTTTTTTCAAGGTCGACACACTTTTGTGCGAAACAAACTGACAGTTAATAAGAAAATTTAGTATCTATGTGTGTTGCCAGCTTTAGGTACCTATACAATGTCCCGATTTTCCCTATCCTACTTATATTATAAATGTGAAAGTTTGAATGTATGTATGGCCATCCATACATACATCCAAATTTCAGCCATATCGGTTTAGTGTGGCGTGATTGAGTAACAAACATATGGATGTTTGTTACTCAATACGCCACACTAAACCGATATGGCTGAAATTTGGCACGGAGATAGGTTTTTTTTAGTAATGTCCTCTGACATACCGTAACGGCGGGTTACTTTGGCTACTTTTTCAATTTTTTTTTTAATTTTTGTTGAAACAAAATAAAGTCGTGATGGAAGAAATGAATATTATGAGAAAAGAAAAGAAAGATGATGGATACTAGAATATAATATATCGACCGTAGCAATTAACAGTGTCGGATCTACATTTTGGCGATTTTCGTTTTGTTGCATTAAGGGTCTTAGAATGGGGATAGCAATGCCCCCACCAATTGTGAAACTTTTGGAATCAACCAACCATCTTTGGTTTTTGCAAGTGCAAGGGTTGGATATGTTGACTGTTTTTCACTTTTCACATATTTGAAGCTTTGAGCGGCCGTGCCCTGGAGTAGTGGTTTTTCACATGCGACTATGTTAATTGCTACGGTCGATATGTCGGCGATGATTAAAGTGTATTCAGTTAGATAGTGTCGGTTACTGTTCTGAATCATCCTGAAGTTTCGTTCGAATGTCCAACGACCAGTCGAGAACTGTTGGCGATCTTAAGAATTATTTTATTTACAAAGTTCTTGTACGGTTCAGGACCGCACAGTAATAAAACTGCTGAGTAGAAGTCTTAAGTTTATTACTACTACTCTACTTAGGCTAATTATAACCTAATAGCAGTGTGAGCGCGATGCGATGTTATGTGTACTGATTTATGATATAATGAATAGCGTATTTATAATAAAGCGTGAATGATGACTGGGCGAATTGTACGGTTTCGACATAGACCGTACAGTTCTTAATTTTTAAAGCCATTTTTAAATAGCTAGAGGCAGACTTTTAATGTTTTTTTTAACTAATTATTAACTTAAACTATGAAGAGTTGCAGTTTTATACGACTGCCTGAAAAAAGGAATATACTGTTAATTTCATTAATGATGATTTTGATGACTAAATATACAATTTTTGTTGCTTTTAATTCAATAGCATTACTCGATCGAAGGAAAATTTTAACTGTTCATTACAAATTATTTTGTGTAACATTCTTACTAGTAACGAAAAAAAATTTTCCTTTGTGTTACATACATCTCAATTTTTCAAAGTGACTCACATATGCTAAATTTCTATTCGGCATTTCAATATTTTTTTAAGGAGCAAATAATTATCTAGTGAATTGGTCCTATGAAACTACATTAAAAACTTTAGTATAAAAAAAATATTTTTAAAAAACCGACTTACGTGTACAAACTAAAATTATTTTATACTTTTAAGTGGTGGTTGAAGTTAATATTGTGTGCAATAAAGAATAATAAATTCTTTATTGCACACAATATTAAGATATATGTAAAAAATAGAAGCTTACCCTAATAGGTATGTCTCTCCCAGACAACCTTATATGTGTAGGTATGTTATTTAAAAAATAAAACAGTTCAGCATCTGTTTTGTCGTTTTATTTAAAAATCCTGGGAAGAATTTTCCATCTAATTTGGGGTACTAGGGGAGTGCAGTTATTGTGGCAACATTAAACTCGAACTTGTCATGTGACGTCATCGTTACGTCATGTTATCTCTATTTCAGTCGCGGTTACACAGTACCTTGGTCTATTGCCTTCTCTGTCTACGTTGTTCAAACAAAAAAGGTGAGACAAAAAATAAATTTAATGAATGTCATAGATATATACATCATTCTCCTCCCGCCACCCGTTTTTAGTAAGCTATTTTTAGTCTATGGAGATTGTCGTCTGTATCTTTTCTGGTCTGTGTTGACATACTATAGCAATATCTGTAGTACCTACATAATCTGTGATCTATAGTAGGGATGTGAGATTAATGGAAAAGAATCGATTAAATAAAAATCGATTTTTCTTAATTCAAAATTAATCAATTTGTCAAAAAACGATTTTAATAAAAATAAATAATCGATTTATGCGAAAAAATCGATTGTTTTGTATTATTTAAAAGTACATGCTTTTCATATTCCAATAATAAACCTAAGAGATTCATATTAACAATTTATCAGATTAAAAATCAAATAAAATTATATGAATAAAAAAATAACCAATGCAAAACTAAAAATCAAAGGTAATGTTCCTTTAAAATTTCAAGGTAAGGAAACCAAGTAGCATTAATGATACAAATTTTAATACTATTAAACGTTTTAATTCTTATAATAAATATGAAATGATGAGCATCTCAACAAAATGACAAACTTATTGTCTCAAAAACTAAAATATAAATCAAATTAAAAAAAAATGGCTGTAAATGTCCAGTCCTATTTTACATTTTGACTAGTTTTAAAATAAAATACTTAAAATGAGAATTAAGAAACTAAACGACCACTCTATAGTCTCAAAAACTAAAGTAAAATACAAATCTTTCGTTAATCTTCAAGTTTAAACAAGAATAAGATTAAAAATAATTATTGCCACAAATGTCCAGTCTTATTTAATATTTGACTAGTATTAAAATAAATTACTTAAAACGAGAATTTAAAAACTAGACTACGTTGTCTCAAAAACTAAAATATGAAACAAATCTTATTCTTATCGCGTTATTTTTTAAGTTTAAACAATCGAAACACGAAAACTAATATTATTGTCTAATTTATTTTCAGTCTTGTTAAAACAAGACTGAAAATGAGTGCGTAAGAGTAGTATTAAAATAAAATGAAACGATAAGTCAAAAATCAACTTATACGTATGAACTTAATTCGAGATTTTTCATCCAGCGCATAGATGGCGCTGTTTATAAAATTGAAACTTACTGCAAGATTTTTTCATCCATCGCATAGACCATTATTATAGCTCGTAACTGAAAATCGATTTAAACACGTAATTTATAAAATCAATTTACTAAAAATCGATTAATATTACTATAAAAATCGATTAAGAAAATAATAATCGATTTAAATAAAAATCGATTATTTTTAACATCCCTAATCTATAGTATATCTGTGCTTGGGTTGTTTTTGTAATAATTTTTGTAGACGTATACAAATAAATTAATAATTAGAGTTATAAAAGTTTCATTTTAATCATTTGATGGTTTTTGTTTAGATCTTATCATGGATACTTTAATTTCCTTTAATACGAGTAAGTTTTTTAGAATACCTACGTTGATGTTTTTGGAGTTTTGTGTTGCTTGTCATTATTTTGTTTTTGTAGAAATCATGAGCAAAATAAGAACTGCTGGTGATGGGATGGAGTCGGAAGATCGTGTTGATGAGACTAACCAAGTCGTAAAAGGTCCAACAACCGTGAGAAGAAACAGTAAAGCATCCTTGCTGCCTGGTCGTCTTGTCCAGATTTATCCTACTAAAACAGTCACTTCGGAGAAAAAAAGCTCTCACATATATTCAAAAACCCCTAAATTCGTTCCGTATGAACCTTATCCGGGTGCAGTTAAACCGATTACACCACATTCGACTTCTAAGAGTAAAAAATCTAAGAATCATATGGACATAAACAGATTAGTATCTCAAATGTCACAAATGGACACAAATATTAACGAATTCAAGCCAAGGAGCAAACTCACGTCGTGCAGTGATAAATCTGAAGGTGAACCAGGAAATACAAATGTTGATAAAGAATTACATAAGAAAATAGATGAATTGACAAAGGAAAACAATAGTTTGAAAGAGCAACTGAAACAACAAGCGCAGGTGATGGCTTTATATTAACATTTGTCTTAGACAATAGGTCTAAATTATAATTTGAATTTATTTCCATATATGGCCTGTGTACTATGGTACACCCTTCTCATTTGAGAAATGAGTCCTTAATGAATTAATGATAGTGAATAGAATCAGGTACATATATACTTTGCAGAATAGAAAAACAATTTTTTTTTTTAAATATAATCTGCCAAACCTATCTATTATATCGGAGACTAGGTGCTTAGAGAAGCGATAGTGTACAGGGTGGATGATGCATTTTGCCACACAGATTTTTTCAGTTTTGGTGGATTATAGCAACAGAATATTACTTTTTTGATTAATTTTTGAATAAATGTTAATAATGATATTACAGGTGAACAAAGAGCTGAAGACAATGCTGGTAGCGTCAATGGGTGAAGACCTTGAGTTCCAAGTACATTCATTGAATGAAGATAAAAAACACTTGGCAAATGCTTTGATCAACTCTGCCCAACACCTGTCTACCCATCAGGTACTATTAACCTATTTGATCTATTTTTTTTTAACTTTAAGAAAATATAACCTATAATAAATAAATGAACAGTAAAAATAGAATTCACAGATGCTGTAAACTCAATGTAACAAATTTCAAGAGTCAATTTTTTTACCTAGTAATTATAGAAAGAATATATTGATAAATTGAAAGGTAAACCAACCAAGCTCCAGTAGTATTTATATAGTATTTTACATTGTTAGAAAAGTTTATTATAAAGAGTTTACTAGCATGTGTTTATACTAAATCTGTTTCTCTATTATTAGGAACAAACTGAATGGCTTGCTGGTCAATGTGAAGTATGGAGGAGCAAATTTTTAGCAAGCAGGTATGCCATGGACATAACTTTGTTTCATTTCTTATTTTGAGAGGGTTTTTTTTTATTTCATGACAAGATTGTCCTTGACTGCGATCTCACCCGATGGTAAGTGCAGTCTAAGATGGTAGCGGGCTAACTTGGAATGGGTATGGCAGTGTAGATTCAATCCATACCTCTAATCGGTTTGTTTGATTAAACCAAGACCCACCCAGGGCTGCAGAGCTTCTATGATGATGGTAATATTTATATTGAAAATAGTTCCTTCTTGTTTGTAAATATATACATTATGATTGTTTGTTGGTTTGTCCTTCAATAACGCTGCAACAAAGCTACAGATCGACGTGATTTTCTACATGAGTATAGTTGAGGACCTGGTGAGTAATATAGACATAGGCCCGGAAAATCAAAGATTTCCTGCGGGATTTTATAAACTAAACCCACGCGACGAAATCGCAGGCATCAGCTAGTTATACATATAAGTGTCAACGCGCATTGGCGCAAATTTTAAGCACAGCAACGTAAAATTTTCCAAAAAATATTCCAAAGTAGTGAAACTTTTTATCTGTGTGCCCACCCGTAAATATGCTTGAAAGTGCACAAGTTCACACATCTGATTATTCCACCAAATAGGGTCGATAATCGATATATTGCTACATCATTTGTACGTTAACGCATCACCATCGACGCCTCCTTTTCTAGGCAAATGTGTCTCAAGCCTTATTTGTCCCCAGCCTAATGATTGAAGAACTAGCCCAGTGTAAGAAGATGCTCAATGAGAAAACAGTGAATCTACAGCAAGCAATCAAGCAGTTACTTGACGAGAAGTGCAGAGTTAGGGATATGTTGATCTGTACATATAAAAACCTGTACAGCCTTCATGAAAATTGGCTCGAAAGTGTGGCCATAACAGAGTACTCGGGTAGCAATAGCAGACCGATCGGCAAACTCAATTTCAACACCACAATGCCGCATTCGGCGAACGCCCTCGATCTGGCGTCGATAAATTTGAAACTATCCGAGAACATAAGCAGTAGAATCGAGAAACCAGATATAAGTCATTTGGATAAGTTAACAACCGCCACTGAAGCGGAAACATACGCCGAAACGGTAAGTTGATATTATGTGACATATCACATCATAACCCCTATTGTAATGTTTTTGTCGTTATAATATAGTAAAAAAAATATTCCATTGTTGTAAAAAGATACTGTTTTGATAGAATTCTTCAGAAAATAATAAAAGTTGCAACTAATGGTATAGCCAGAAAACCCTTTGATATGAGGTTTCTGATATTTCTTGAACTATGTAACAGATAAAATCTATAGATATCCTTAATGAAGGTCATTCTGATTTTAGGTACTTAAGTGTCTCCTGTAAGCTCGAGTTTCTATTGAATCATAGTTTACATAGATTATATACATTTTGTTTAGTTGAAACTAAGCTTCCAATTTTTACAGCATAAAAAAACCTCAGTATGTATCACTCCTTCATACTTGCAACAATATCAGTCCCGATATGTTCTTTCTAAATTAAAGTAAAACTATTTTGTATGGACATTTGAGCTTATTTAAGGCATTTTCGTTGCAGACAGCATGTTTTAAATAGGTTTGTTGGTTTTTAGGTAATGGCAATGCCATTTGACCTCAAGAAAGTGGATGAGGAACCGGTGAACGCGCTAGTTCATCACGCTTACAGCAATAGCGGCAACGTGACTCCGCCGGTCGCTTCTTGTGTACACTGCAACGGGAGGGTCCAGTTACTATAACCATAAACTATTTTAATCGTTATAGCTAATATAGTTCTTTCAATTCACGACGGCACGTGGCTCATGGTTGTGTGCGTGTCGTAAGTGTGAGCGAGAGCGTGCTCGCGCCTGACCGCTCCCACTTAGGATCCTGACAGTACACTTACGCAATGTGCATGTACATGACGTAACCACAAGTAAAGCGCCCGTAACTTCGTGAGATAAACGTACTGTATTTAATCGTGGCAATCCTCACTTATTTCATATGTAAATGCGAAAGTGTATTTTTCCGTTGTGCTTCAATCACACCAAGGTACCATATTGAGATTTTTGCATGGTATATCTTGTCAGTCGAGGACCTGTAGGGCTAACATGCGCGCCACGAGAAAATTTTGTCTACAAGTTTACTCGTAATCTCTATGTGAATCTCTATAGTGATTCACAAGCAAACGTGTAGACAAATTCTCGTGGCGCGCATGTTAGCCCTACTGGAGTGACAAAGGCACCCTATATATTGCGGTAAAACAAGCAATTCCCTCGGAATTTTTAAAAACTTACTCCACACGGACGAACTCGCTAGCAAGAACTAGGAATTAAAAAAATTAAAATGATTTATTAATAAAAAAATTTGTTGAGACATCCTTTTAAGTAGGTAATTATGTCAAAATAAAATGTTTACGTCTCGACGTCGTCGTTGGCGTGAATTTTTTTTTTTAACTCATGCGGGAATTGTTAGTTTTGCCAGAATAGGAAGTAAGTACTTATCTTATAATGTCTTAAATATCTATGCAAAAAATTTAGTCGATTCGTTTCTCCGTCGCTGCGTGACTGAAGAACAGAGAAATTTTCTTTGCATTTATTTTATTACCATAATATTGATCGGGTTAATCCGGCCGCCGGTTATTTATTCTCAGATACATTATGAATATTGTTTACTATTTGTAAATACATACTTAGTAAATACTTTTATAGAAGTGTAACGTTGTTCCGAAAAAAATGCTCAGAAACCTACCTACTAACATATTTGAATTTGCCAAATTTTTTAAATACATACTCATTATTTTTCAATTAAAAGAATTTTCAAAATTTCAAGTTTCTAAATTCAGTGGTTTATGTCGTGCATTGATAGATCAGTCAGTCAGTCTGGACAAGTCTTTTATAAATATATAATATAAGTATTTTCATTTAATTTATAATTATGTATTACCTACGGAGTTGGTTATATTATGTGGTTGAAGAAATATTAATTGTACCAGTATTCTTCCAAAGTTGTAATTAATGTAAATAAATAAACGGAATTATAAAGTAAAAATCGACAAATTATATTTCTTTTATTTCAAAATAAAGATATAGTCATAAAATAAATTATTAATAATAATTAGCTTAAATACATGGGATAAGACTTAATAGAAGAAACATATTTATGTTGTTGAAGTTTTGCAAATTTATTGCAAAAATAAATTCTTACCTGAGAAATACATATATGTATAGAAAAGAGAATACGCGCGCGTATACGTGTACCATTTTTAATAAATGAAACTGTCTCAAATACGTCACATTGTAATTTAGCCGCATAGGACCGCGGCTAAAAGCTAGTATAGTATAAAACTTCATTTATATTAGGCGCTCGAGGGTTTCTTAAGCTATGGTTGTAAGTTTGTTCAATTTGGCACGCAGTCTGTCGTGGAAGTCTAACATCTCGGTGCCAGTGTAGTTGTATGCGAGGTAGTCTCTGACCGGCACGTACTTGGCGCCGCCGAACCAATCCACCATCGCTATTTGAGCGATCTTCAGCTTTGCGATGAACCAGTCGTGATCTGGAAAACGAAAATTCACTTTAGACAATCGATGTATTTTTTTTCCTTTAAAAATAATATTAGCCACGCTGAACTTGACTTATATTCTCCTCTCTCGCAAATAAGCGAAAAGCTTGTTTTAAGAGTGGGTACAACAATAGTGCCACGGGTGGGGCTCGAACCTGCTACCTTTCAGTTTTCAGTCCGGACCTTTAACCGTTGGGCTATTGAGCATATATGTTCAGCGATCTTCTATTCGGAGAGTCAATCGGTGACGACGAAGAGCGACCTTTCTAAGTTATACGAGTATGTGTTTAAGCAATTCAATATCACATGCTTCAATGTTGAACGAAAATATCTTGAAGCTGCACGCCTGAGAGTTCTCCATAATGTTCTTGAGGATGTGTGAAGTCTGCCAAATCGCCAGCGTGGTGGACTAGGGCCTATCTCTTCTCTGAGAAGAGAACTACGCTCAGTAGTGAGCCGTTGATGGGTTGCTGATAATGATGATATAAAAATAACCAATCTAAGCGACAATTATTCCATATTTCCAACATAGGCATATTTGCATCCGGAAATTTTTACTGCTTCGTCTTCGTCGTTATTTTTTTTATAACCACTCAAAACATGTAATATTATATTTATTTTACATTTACCAAAAGTAAGGTGTAATTAATAATAATAAATGACGAAAGTGAATAACTTATCACTTTTATCATCAATCTTGGTAATTATTAATAATGATCGAAAATTATTAATAATTTTCAATTCATTCATTACATTTACGGTAACACATATTTAGCGATATACTTTTAGTTTGGTACCTTATGACAGTAAGATTATTAATATTCAGTTGTCGATTGTTATGCCCACGACCGGAGAATAATAAAATTATTAGTAAGAAGAAATAGATTGCTAACTCTTTGTAGACATTATTATCTTAAAGGTCCTTTATTTCCCTACTAACCTGTTGCTATAATATGTATCGAATTTTATTTTTGTATGGATCATAATTCATACTATAATTATTATTACCTAAGTACTTATCTCTAAGTTCTAAACATAGCTTGTGATTATTTTTATCAATTTTTTACATCGTCTTTATAATGTTACATGACAAGGTTAAAAGCGTAAACATGTTGAACCAACGAAAAACTTGTTAATAATAATAATAAATGTTTTAGTCCTTGGAAGATAATAATACCTCTCTTATCTGTGGTATAGCGGTGAAGCGTTAGGTAGATACCTATTTATATTTTACGGGTCCGACTCCCTGCTGAATTCTCTAATGAATTTCAGTTTGAGCTTCGCTAAAATAAAATGAAAAAAAAAAACTAGCCATGTAATCTACCCCAACATGAGAGAAAAGCAATCAGTAAAACATTTATAAGTAAGTAAGTATACTTAATAATAAATTCACGATTCAGTATTATAATTATAATACTGATATTATAATATGTAGGTATATTTTTATTCAAAAGACCTTGCGGCTAAAAGTTAAAGGTCTCGCGTTTTTCTATCTTAAACTACGTTGCGTTATATTATTATGTTGCCCCTAAATTTTGATTAAAAGACGCATAAGTCGACCAAATTGAGTGCCTATTAGGAATATTTTAAAGATTAAGGGATTCACTCTGATAAATAATCACATCACATCACACTAATATTTTAAAGGCGTTTCATGGACTAGTTTATGACCGCCGCTGACCTACTTTAGTTTTCAAGTATGTAGGTAGTTATTGTGTACGAACCTGGTGGGAAGTCGGCCATAGCGGGATGCCTCTCGAACAACGCAGCCTTAGAAAACAAGTACTCCGGGGTGCCCTCTTTGATCTGCGAATATCAGCCATTATTCAATAGACAATAGTTTGCTTTACATGATACCTACTCGATAGTCTTATCTACATAGAATATTGGTATAAAATTATAATAGACTGAAGTCTGAACCCATGTTTTCATAAGTGAAGCTACTCGTAGTTTAGCTTGGAATTAGGATGGGTACCTACGTCAATAGGGATGTTAACAATTTTTCGGAATTGCTTTTATTTTGAAGATTGTACTATACCTATAATCACTCCGTTTGTTTCGCGATTCGTCTAGTGACGTCACGAGCTCTTCTTGGCGTTTGCAGTCACGTGACATCAGATTATAAATATAGCATTTAAAATCATTTTTAATAAATTTATTAAGTAATATTAAATTACAAAAATGTGATTTTCGATATTCTAATCCTACAAACTATCATAAAATTAACACTTAACATTAATTTGTGATTAGTGTTAACATCCCCATTGTCCGACAAAGCGTGGGGATTCGAACCATCAACCTTTAATTATCAGAGTAACTCTTTAACCTCGACGTACCTACTATTGCAATGCTATTAAACAACATATTTTAATCTCATTGTTATTAAGAAATCATTGTTTGGTTTACGCTTACTCGTTTATCTATGTTATTTCTCCGATAAAGGTGATAAGACAGACAGACATGCACATTTTCGCATGAATTAAGTAATCTGACAATATTGTATCTATCTAAATATAATTACTTATCTATTAGATATAAATAGGTAAGTACTAATTTAATAGGTATACTTCGGTACGCCAAAGTTCCAATTTTCCAAGGTTTCATGGGTTTTCAATGGGTCAATTCCACAGATAATATGATCAATCCGACACAATATTTTAAAGTAAGTTTTTAACCTAAAAAGAATCTTCCTATTTATACCAATTTATACTGATGTATCTATTATTAGATAAAGATATACCTAATTCTTTATCTTTCGCACCTGAAAGCTCCGTAGGTAAGATGGTAGGTATAAGTAGTTAGATATATATAAAGGTCGCGGTACGTAATTAATTTGTACTTAGGTAACTTAAGGACTCTCTAGACCTTTCCGATACATGTTGGGCTTCTTAAGATATTATATCTGTAGGTGATTACCTTCTTCATCTTTCCGGACAGCATAAGTCTGGTGCATCTTGGATCTTCGGGGTCAATTTTTTGGTTTTCACAATACCTTGTTTCTTCGAGTGAAACCAACACTGTGGCGCGACTATTTTTCTGAAAACAATTCACAAAACATATATTTGTCAAATCAAATGCATAGGCATTGACGAGTTTTGTGTACGTCCAATATTTCTTATCAACTTCATCAAAATGTAATATTTTATTTATATATACGCGGGTTTGACTGCGATTTCACCTGATGGTAATTGAAAATGCCGCCTAAGATGGTGCGCGCTTGCCTAGAAGATGCCTAATCACTCCTACCCAAAGATTTTGAATAAAGTTAAAAATTAAAATGAGTTTCATTTACCTTCAAATCTCGCGCGGTAAAGTCCAAGGGCGACATGTAAAAGTACGGGATCCCTGTAGAATTAGCCATCGAGCCGTCTACAACTGACTTCACATTTGAAAAAGGAAACCCTTCGATGGCCGGAAGGACTGATATTGTTGCTATCGATGCCCAATCTATAATAACAATTAATAGTTTTAATTGTTATTAATATGCATTACTTGCCAGTAGGTAAGTATTTACCTAAGTACCTATAAAACTTACCTTTAGAAACACGCACCTATTCTTATCAAGTTTACAACTGGTTGACTTTGAAATCAAGGAAGTGTTTCGGTTTTGCTTGGAGGAGCGTTCACGCCCCGGGCCGCTTACTACCAGTGTGGTTAGTATAAGATATCATTCGATTGATCGTATTCGTATTCGATGACATTAGCGTCAAAGTAAAATGAACCATAAACGTATTATTTTAGAGTTCAATTTTGTGCATGCATTATACGTTTACGTATACATACGCTCCAAAATCGGTAGTACTGAACTTGTGACTTAAAAAAGATATAACAAAGGTTCATTTTACTTTGACGCTAATATCATCGAATACTAATACGATCAATCGAATTAAATCTTATAGTAACCTCACTGAGGTTCTTTCCTATAATATTACAGATCGAGCGATGGTTTTATGTGCTCTTGAGGCGTGCCTCAACGTGCCTCATCACCATGGTGATGTTACAATAACAAATTCTCTGCCCCGGGCTTCTTACGCGAATTTCTTGACAAGTGAACCTTAGGGCAATAATTGGTCAAATGGATAACTCATTGTCTTTTTTTAATTGTAGGTGAAATAGGTACACATAGTTCAGTGTGGTTCGAAGAACCAATGATCGTTGAGGTCCCAAATCGCTAGAGTAGGTAAGTAGGTACCTACCTAGCAAATTTGCACTTTCGGAAGACCAGATTGCCAGACTCCCACTTACTAGGTGGACCGACAACATCAGTAGACACACGACCACGGAGGCGTGTGATAGCTTCGTTATTACTTTAGTTCAGCAATGGACCTTTTCGCCTGACAAAGAAGGTACCCAAGTACCTACCAACTTACCACAGTTATGTAAAACGTATCTCGCCATTGCGACCAATTTCGTATGATCGGGAGGGCCGCGCATTTTGTGATGGGGTTTGTGTGTTACAATATCATTAGACGTTATTTCCGTCCATCTCGTTTGAAGCTGGTCGCGGTGTGACGGTGTACAGTCACCGATGTACATGAGTGTTATGGATATAAACAAGAACTTCCACATTTTACGTAGGTATCTAAAAAGAGAAGGAAAAATGAAATATGGATTGTACCTATAGTACAGCCGACTGAAGACCATACATAGTTAATTATAATTACTATATATATAGCTACTCGTGCTGATTCACTGATTCACTGACTGACTGACTCATTGATCACCTCTCCTGTAAAATTTTGTATGAAAAAAATTTTTTCCACTCACGGTTTCGTATAGAGGACAAAAATTCATTCGGAACAAAAATATGGAGAGAGCTGATGAATGAGGATTTCAGAGACGGGTGAGGAGCACCGGCCAGGGTATCGAAGATAGGTGGGGGGTGTTCAACCAAATGTCACTCGAAACCTCATCCAATTGGCAGAGAGCCGAAGAAAAACTCCAAAATGGCGGATTCAAGATGGCGGCCATACAAATTTCTTCGGTGTCTATCTCGGAAACTATAAAAGATGGAAGAGTGGTTTCTTGGAAAAGGATAATCAGGACTCGAAGGTCTACTTGACGAATAGAAAAAAAATTCAAGATGGCGGAAGTTATTTTTTTCCATACAAAATATATGCAAGACTTTAATACGATTCCTTTTCAAATATCTGATGGTTTCGTATAAAGGACAAAAATTAATTTGGAGGAAAAATATGGAGAGAGTTGATGGTTGAGGATTTCGGAGACGGGTGAGGAGCACGGCCAGGGCATAGAAGATAGGTGGGGAGTGTTCAAACAAAAGTCACTCGAAACCTCATCCAATTGGCAGAGAGTTGAAAAAAAATCAAAATGGCGGATTCAAGATGGCAGCCATACAAATTTCGTCGGTGTCTATCTCGGAGACTATGAAAGATGGAAGAGTGGTTTCTTGGAAAAAGATGATCAGGACTCGATGGTCTACGTAATGAATAGAAAAAAAATTCAAGATGGCGGTTTTTTTTTTCATATAAAATGTATGCAAGGATTTGATACGTTCCTTTCCGCTGATGGTTTCGTATAGAGGACAAAAATTCATTTGGATAAAAAATATGGAGGGAGCTGATGATTGAGGATTTCGAAGACGGGTGAAGAGCACGACCAGGATATTAAAGATAGGTGGGGGCTGCTCAAACAAAAGTCACTCAAAACCTCATCCAATTAGCAGTGAGCTGAAAAAAAACACCAAAATGGCGGATTCAAGATGGCGGCCGTACAAATTTCGTCGGAGACTTTTAAAGATGGAAGAGTGGTTTCTTGGAAAAAGATGATCAAGACCCGAAGGTCTACTTGGTGGACAGAAAAACCGCGGTTCGCTTTAGCGAGCCGCGCACCCACGCACCCTACTAGTACTTATATATATATATATATGTTATTAATAAGTTTCCATGATTATTAATAAAAAAAAAAATTTTACTTTTATCATCAATCTTGGTAATTATTAATAATAATCGATAATTATTCATAATGTTCAATTTATTACATTTACCGTAACGTACCTACTTATACAAAAATAAACTTTAGAAAATTTAAACCCACGATAATCTGCTGCGTTTCATCGTCATTAAACGGTATCATCTCTTAAGTCATAAATTCTAACTTTATTATTAGGCTAGGCTAGCTACTTAAGGTACAATATCAGTCAGCAATCATCGCTGCCTTTGTACCTACACATTATATTTTAACTTTTCCTCAATAAATCCATACAATGTTCAGACAACTATGTACCTACTTAGTTATAGGTATGTATCAGATTACTTATTACAACGAGCCAAAAATAATTTATTAATCAACGCCAAGTGTAGGTACACGTTGTTTACTGATTAAATTATTTAAGCAACTAATAATAAGCAGTTACATAGCTAATGACCGCGACTTCTTTCGCGTAAGATTTAGTTTTTAAAATCCCATGGGAACTCTTCCGCAGAAGAGAGATCAACTATTAATACACTTTCGCATTTATAATAATAGTACCTAAGTATGATAATAGTACGGGTGATTATTATTTATCCATACCTACTAATACTAAGTGGGTCCTTGTTATAAACTGTACATGTATTTGTCTATTTCTTTGCGCCATCGATGTTTGGACCGTTAACTAAGTATATTTTTAACCAACTTTGAAAAGCACAGAGGGAGTTTGCGTTGGCACGAATCTCTTCTAAATCCCCAGTTTGGGTGGACAGTACCTACCCTGCCGCGTTCAAATAATATAAACTTTCAAACAAAGAGTGCTTCTCTTTTTTTTTAAGTTATTTCAAAGTCACTCCTTGTATAATACCTACCTATCTGCTAAGTTCCGACAGAATTAGTTCAACCTTCCCGAAAACATTCAAACAGACAAAAATTTAAAAAGTTTATTTGGGTGATACTTACTTACCTACTAAATATCGTTCACGTCATCAGCTTAATAAAATACGAGGCAGTTTAATTCGCAATTACAGAGAACCAGTACAGTTGTTTATTTGTATAAATTAATTTATCTGTTTTATTTTAATAATTTAAAGTTCCCAAAATAATGTATAGTTAAGTTTAAAAAAAAAACTTCTGTTTTTTAAAGGTCCATACTTACATTTTAATACGGTTACGAAACAAGAAAAATACACAGGAAACTTTGTAAAGTTCCTATTTACAAAATGCGCTTCCGATTTCACTCTATATAACGGAAGTATGTTAGCGCGCCAAACACGTAGAGGCAACTACTTACTACCTACAAAATAAATTAAGAAGGTAAATGACGCAGTCCGCAAATGACCAAGGAGTTTTTCACATTAACCACAGATTAGGTACTATTGATATGAAATACTCATTCATAACATTGTCACTGTCAAATTCCAATAGCCGCTTTGCTTCCACTGTCAATGTCAAGCATTATAAGTATGTCAAATGTCAATACCTATCTAAGAGTAGGTATAATATATTATAATCTTTCTGGTCTGTGTATATAATGTACCTAGGGTGGCAGACCCAATTATGGGCACTTTAAGAGTTTATCTAACTTCAAATATGTTTTTTGAATAAAAATTTAACCAAATCCTATAAATCACTGTAGTCATAAGGTTACTTGTTTAATAAAATATATAATTAAAGAAGATATTGAAATATTTTCGTTTAAATCAACTAGAATTTTAAATAAGATTGAAAAATGACCCAGTCCCCAATTATTTGCACATTTGTTACCAGTTATGGGCACAAAATTATCCAATTATCAACACTCAGATTTTAATAGAGTTTAAGGGAATTAAAAGGCTAGGCTACCTACCTAAGTCTTTTAGAATATAGATTTTATTACGAAATAATATAAGGAAAGTATTATAGTAACTGTAGGTGACTTAATTTTTTTATATTTATTATATTTAAAACAAACACACTTACATATTTAATAAGAAAAAAAAACATAGTCTTTATCAAACGATAGACGTTTACTGCTGGACAAAGGGTCTCTTGCATGGACTTCCACAGGCCTCGCTCTTACGCCACCTGAATCCAGCGGCTCCCTGCGACTCGTTTGATGTCGTCGTTCCACCTAGCTTCCCGGTACGGGGTCGCTACTCCAGCACCATGGGATCCCATCGACCATCAGCTCTTCGAACTATATGCCCGCCCATTTCCACTTCAGTTTCGCTGAGCTATGTCCGTGACTTTGGTTCTCTTACGGATATCCTTATTTCTGATATGATCTCGCAGGGATACTCCGAGCATAGCTCTCTCCATCGTCCGCTGAATGATTTTTGTTTCGTGATATATAACTGCCCATAGAACTTCTCAATCTCTCTCCATACCTCAGGTGGAGAAGAAACGTGACAGCATTCGTCAGTTTTCAGCTGCGTCAGCTGGCTCTGTCCGATAGATAGATCTCTCACGGACACTTTGGAATGGAACTTCTGTTCCACTAGATGGTATCTTTAATACACTTGGTATTCAAGGCCCGCAGGTCGCGAGTTCTTGCCTTAGAGATCTGCCTATTAACCTACCAGTAGGCATCCGCGTCTGCTGACGACTGAAGTCTCGTCTCTTGTCTGTCTTCCATCAGTTTAAGAGTATGGTCAGAGAACTTCTTGGTCCTTTTCGTGTGATGAGTCTTAAAGAATTTAGACTCCACAATATGGACAGTTTACACATACTTGTTAAGATTGTCTACAGACTCCCAGTCTGCTAGGGAATCGAATCGGTTCGGAGTGTTGATAAACAGGAGAATCTCCAAATTTTGTAACCAGATACTGACACCCCTTGTTTTGCAATGAAATAACGGGAAAGTTTCATTTACTTTTTGAATTAGTAACTAATAATACTTAGAAAATCAATTGAAAACTATTATATTATTAAAACTCAGATAAAACTACAGTTAAATCATAATTAAGTAAGTACTGACCCTTAACGTCGATCAGTCAAAATGGCCGAAAATCTTCGGGAACTCCAGAACGATATCTTTCAACTACGATACTGACGTCATTTTAAAATATTCCAGATTAGAAAGGTTGCGATTGTGAAAAATATGAATTCCCCTAAATAATTCTAATCTGAAAATTTAAAAACCACAATCAGAAACTTATATTTTAATGTTTTTTGCCAAGGTGCGAATAAACTGGTGCAGTGCTAGCAATTGGGTTGGTCACCCTATCACTACATTGCACATTGCCTCAAACTTGGCCTCAAATAAAACCAAGTGATTACATTCTCTTGGGCCTCAAAGCTCGGAGTAATTCATTTGAAATAGGTAGGTATTATAAATAATCTATGGCTAATAACATAGTGCCTATAAATAATTAGTACGTTTATGGGATTTTTCTTCTGTGATCGAAGGATATATCTACTTATAAGTAATACCTAAACACAAGCTAAACGGTTTTTAACTAAAGACCGTCAGCGAATTTTTTGGCTTGTTATGGACTAGGTATTAGTATAAAAGATAGCTAATAGAAAAATATTAAAAGCACATATTTACAGAGATTAAAAGTATATGTTATATTAATTTACGTTTTAACCTTTATAATATAAAAATAATAGAACATTTTTTAACCAATATAAATTATGTATGTCAAAAAAAAACAAAATATACACCTCAGTAGAAAATACAGTTTATTCAAGAAGCTTAAATACTAATTTACTTCCATAAGATAAAAATGTATTGAGTTAGCGTTGTTGAGTGCTCTTCGCAATTTGCTCCTTGAGCATCAGAATGCTTGCGCGCTGTTCTGGGGGGAGTAGCGCGATTTGTTCGTCAGACAACTGCAACACTTGCATAATCAGGGCGGCCTGCGAAATAGGAGCAAAAGATGAACTAACTATGTATATCATACATGTAAATTGTAGGTAAGGTGTTACTTCAATGAATACTTTTTTTGGATGAAATAAACTTTTCGAAAGTTTTTTAAGTTGTCAAGTGAATCTATTACTGGTTTTGGAATACCATTCCAACCGAAGAAGACCAGCAAGAATCTCGGTGAATTTAAACACGATGATATCGTAAAATAGCAAGCAATGACCGCACGTTTTCCTATATCGTCGGCTTAATTTTCAAACTACGTAACTCCATTTGGTCAAACTTTACAGGAGAAAGAAAAAACTTTTTTACTATATACCTAACTAACAATAAAAACATAGACAAACAGCTTTATTTACATTTGACTATTATTGTGCTTATGTTTGTTGTAATTATGATTTATTATCTGTTATCATGGTTCAATAAATGGACTTAGGTATTAGGTCAAAATGGCGTCGGCTTATGCCGTGGTATTTTTATTTTTTGTAAATAGCAAAAAAACTAAAAACAAGTGGGAGATACGAGTGAGTCCATCGTGTTCGTTACCGAATTTTACACTACATGGTGTCAAAATAAAAAAATCGGAAATTTTGGAGTTACGAAGTTTGAAAATTAAGCCGACGATATGTATTCTATAATTATTGTAATTCATATTCCGAAAGCCCACCTTTTCTTGATCCGAGGCACCGGATGGAATTCCTTGTATTGTTCTTGCTTGTGCCATACTTGGCATTCCCGGCGGCATTTGCTCTGAACAAAAAAAAAATAACAACTTTACTTTAGAACATGTCATAATTACGTTAAACCTAAGAAAAAATTATATTAATGAAACAAAAATAAAAACAAATACTCTTTTATTTTTCTTTTTAAGAATACAATAGCCAAATAAAAAAATTGAAAATATATTATTTGTAAATATGCGGCTCGAACAACAAATTATTATTGCTCCTTGGCATCGTTAAAACAAGGATACAGCTACTCTTGCTAAAGCGTCGTACAATCCCCTCTGATTGACTTTCTCACTATTGGTTAAAATGCAGCGCGAACACCATAAGTTCAGCCAATCAGAGCTGATTGCGCTAGTCACCGTAGCAATTATTTTTAGACAATCCCATAGCTGGTACTCACGTGTAGGCATCTTGGATTGGTTGCGTGGATCGTTGGAACGCACGCGCGGGTCGCTGGTGAATCCCTGCATACTTGCGAGACGCGGATCCCGAGGGAATGAACTAGATACAAAAGAAAACCCACAAAAATTAATATGTACGTACGGATTAAAGGATTAAAGGAAACGAAACTCATGGCGAGATATTATAATTTTAAGTACCATTTTGCATATTTCTTTTTATATTTTGTTTGTTTGTATCGGCGTTAAAAAACTTGCTCTTATCTGTATGTTTCTTACGATATACAGTGAAATTCCGGAGGCAGGTCCATATTAATTTGTACAAATGATCTTTCAGTAGTGACCGACCGAACCTTCGGCTTCAGCCAAAAATACCATCTTCGGCTTCGGCCAAAATGGGCCGAAGTTTTGGCCGAAACTGAAGGTTTCTAACATAACAAAAACGAATTCTTGTTAATATTGTTACGAATGTAGAGTGCGATTTTATTATGTAAATATGAAAGCTACTTTAAATTAAATTAAATACTTTTTTATAAAAACACTTTCAAATTATGATCATAATACAAATTAGTAGGAAATAAAAATAATATACTTAATATGAATCTATACAATCATATAAAAGCCAAAAAAACTAACAACTTTGTGGTCACTTTCGCTTCAAAACCATAAATCCTAGAGTACCAAACATCCGGTTGTGAAAGATATTGAGTGCTCTTTAGTGCATAGGTGCGAAAACCTGTAGAAATATGTCCTTTAGTAATTTATTAAGTTTAACCCTTTGAACGGGTAAATGGGGTGAGTATTTTAAAACTCTACGTTGGATTTTAAAAATTTAGCACAAAATTATTGGAAATAACCCCAAGAGTTAAGTCACGCGCAAAAATTGCGGACGATTGCTACTAGTATATGTACAAAATTAAAAACTTCATGCTCACAAAAATTGCCTAGTAACTTCGTGCAAATGATGATAAATGCAAAAACGTCTAGCCACACAATAAGGAACTTACATTTCATGTACATCCATTGTAACGGCCAGTCTTTGAAAATTATACATTATATCAGCCATAGATAATATATTTTTATTACAATATATAGTACTATAAAATACAACAGAATGTTGAATAAAAAAAAGCATAGTATAACATCCGCGTGGAGTTAGGTTTTTAAAAATCTCGCGGGAACTCTGTCTTTCCAGGATAAAAGGTAGCCTATGTCACGCTCCAGGCACTCATATTATGTCCATTACAAATCACGTCGACCTGTCGCTCCGTTGCTGCGTGATTGAACGACAAACAAACACACTTTCGCATCTGATCTTACTATACAGGGTTAATTGTAAAATGCCGACAACCTTCTACAGGCAACTTCTATGCATCAAAGTAAATAACATTTGTTCCAGGATTTTTAAAAATTTCTAAAGAAAAAAAATATTTTTTTTTCATACAAAAATAATATTTAAGTATTTTTGCGTTCTAAAATTTTAAAAAATCTACGCGGTACGTGTCAAAGGGAATGGGCGGCGCGCAGCCTTCAAAGACGAACGAAAATCTGGCGTACCTACCACCACTCAATGTCTATCCGACACTTACGTCTGGCTTTTATGGTGTTCGCGATAAACGCTAGTGTAGGAAGAAATTATTGACCTGCAGAGGATAGCTCAGCCCGATGTTAGTAATACATATCACAAAGCGTAAGAGGGCCCGTACACGGTCAAACGTGTTTGTCAAACACGTAACATTTTAACGTGTATTTGATAGTCTGTGGTCGTGTTTGTCAAACGGAAACGGAGGTGTTTGATTGGGTGCGCTGATGTTTGATGACCTTGTTCAAACAAAACCGTAACAAAAACACGTACAGCCCGTTCATAGTTATTTTACCTCTGGTATCTGTCATTGTAGTTTCCACTATATTGGCATTACTTCCTGTCAAGCAATGCTTGAATACTTTGAATAGTAACTTAACGATGTTAGTCATCGAGATTACCCCTATACAAAATAAATAAAACCATAAAAAATGTTTTTTTTTAAATTAGTCATCTAGTAGGTATCAAAGACATCAAAGAACTCAGGTTAGCCAACTTTATAGCTAGAGGTAAAATAAATGTGAATGGACTGTAAAAATTTTAGGTGTTTGACAAACATGTTTGACCGTGTACGGGCCCTCTGATACGAGAGAAGGCACATACGCGTCCTGCGGCGGCTGCACGGGCGGCGGCGGCACGGGGTGCGGCATGGGCGGCAGGCTGCGCATGTCCTGGTCCAGCAGCGGCGTGGGCGCGGGCGCGCGGCCGCCGCGCAGGTCCACGTCCATGCCGCCCTGCTGCAGCGCCATCGGCGGCCGGTGCGTAGCTGAGGACGTGCGGCTTGTTTGACTACATTCAACCGATACACACACACACTCACTAACACACGCACCCACATACACGCACACGCATCCACGCGAACGCACACTGTGAATATCCTAATTGTTTTTATTTTTACTTTCATTTCTGAAAACTACCCTAAATTAACAATCGTACTGTATTATGAATTCTCTGTTAAACTTTATATTTATATTTTTTTAATTCAAATAACGTAATCATTTTTGGCTTTATTTAAGGACTATAATAATCTTGTAAAATCGTGTTGTAAACGCTGTTGATTACTAATAAATAAATAACATCTATGGCTTGACACCTCCCGTTAAGCTTCAATCAAATAATAAATTTTTGACAATAAATGGCCAATAGTGTGTTAGGCCACACGCAGTGCAGGATTCCATTGTTGCATTTCATAATATAATGCATACTTGGAAGAGTGTGCATATGTAATTTTTCATCATAAAATGTTTTTATTACATTTAA
Source organism: Hipparchia semele (assembly GCA_933228805.2). Taxonomy (NCBI): domain Eukaryota; kingdom Metazoa; phylum Arthropoda; class Insecta; order Lepidoptera; family Nymphalidae; genus Hipparchia; species Hipparchia semele. The sequence continues at coordinate 10,557,860 of OW121718.1, forward strand.
GCTGGTAATATAAACTACAAACAATTTGACCCTGGATTGTGTAAATTCATTTATTTAGTACCTCAGACCATTTTACCCATAAAATAAAGTATGAAATACTTACGGACATATTGATTTTGAGGAGGTGGTGGATTATTCAACATTGGAGGCTGTTGAACTGAAAGAAAGAATAATTTTTATAATAAATTTTAAATCATAAAAGCTTCAATTCTTCAAATTCAACATTATAATTAGTTAAATTAAATTCATGTAGTACATATAAACGTTTAAAGGGCAATTATTACTAAGCGACATTTTAGCAAGTTTACACAAGATTTTAAAGTTTTTTTTTTTTTTTGAAAAAAAATAGTAAAAAAACGCATATTAGTCATTACTACTCAATTCCAATGAATTTTAAATGTAGTGCACAGACTTTCTAGTGGTACGAGAGTAAGACCAATCGATGCAGAAAATTCTGCCGATTTCAATTATGTATAGAACTCAATATCGCCCAATATGTCGCTTAGTAATAATTAATAATTAACTAATCAGTAATTATTGCCTTTCAAGCGTCAATATTAAACATACCCTGTGAATTGCTTGGAATGTAAGGGTTGGATGGAGGCTTGTCTCCCGGCTGCAGCACTGGCGGCACTGGGTTGCTGGGATGCAGCATGGTCTGCAAAATATGAACACATAAAAACATACATTACACAGTACACTATAATATTCATCAATGTTTGTACAAATTATAAAAAGCCTACCATTAAGTTTTTATAACTCATACTGGCGATTTTCTCCATTTTATATCATTTTTCCGCCATTCATATCAATTATGCCTACCCTGTGTGCACGCCACTGATACACAGTACACTATAATATTCATAAATCATCATGTTTGCATGCCAATACCCGGCAGATTGAAGTACATTTTTTAATTTTGTAACATCAATATACACTCAATCTGTGCAAATAAAGAAATTTGATTTGATTTGATTCGATTTAAACAATAACATATATTTTGAACTATATATTGTATGTAAATAGCTGTGTATTTAACTAGGAATCTACTGGACCTTTGATGAATAAATGTCTAATAGTCAGTTTAACATTAATTATACTTACAACAGCAGTAGCGGGATCCACAATCCTCATGATGACTTGTGCTTGTAACAGTGCATATGCCAACTGTGGATTTTGTAACAACATGTTTCTCGCTTCAGTTGGATTATTCTGAAAAATTCAAGAAATTTCAATAATTTTAGTTTTTTTAAATCTGTTTGTAATATTTTATTGAGCAATGGTGAAATTGAGACTAAGATTGGGATTTTATGTTATATAGTTTTTGTAAAGTTTTAAATCATCATTTCATTCTTAAATAAAATGGTTATAAAACATAATTTACCTGAATGCAAAGTTTCATCTGTTTCATAAGCTCAAACATCTGTTCTGGTGGCAATGTTGCAACTGCTTTACTTATAGCTTCTGGAGCTTTTTCAGGTTCCACAGGCTCACCATAAGGATTTTCTATCTATAAGTTAATACATTTGAATGGTGTAGTAAATATTATATGAAGCTTTGAAAGTGATGGTAGAACCCTTAGCAAGACTTGTTAAGTATTTACACAATTTTTAGTTAAATAATCTAATTTTGTATAGAAATTATTTTTTTTTTTTAAATTCTAGCTGATGCCTGGCGATGTCCCTATGAAACGTTAAACGAAGGTTTATAAAAATCCTGTGGGAACTATATGATTTTTGTGGAATAAAAGACAGCCTGTATCTCTCCAGTTCACCTCAACTGTATGCATGCAAAACATTACGTCAATCCATGGCTGTTGCAGTGTGATTGACGAACAAACCAACAAATTTTTTTAATATTAGTAAGGATACAATTAAGGTTATTGGTAGTAGTTTAAGCTTGATTAATACCTGGGGCCCTTGCATAAGTGCTTGCATTTCCATCCTTGATTTCTCAGTACAAGCATTGTCGACTCTGAGGGAACGACCACCGATTTCATACCCATTGAGATTTCTCATAGCACTGAGGGCGGTTTCCTGGTCTTTATATTCACAAAAACCATAACCTTTAGGTTTGCCGGTCTCGCGGTCAAACACCAATTTAAACGATAGAACGGGACCGACTTCACTAAATATGTCTTTCAATTTCTCTTCAGTGGCTTCGTATGGTATATTTCCAACTGAAAACGTAAATTAATTTTTTAGGGTAACGCTATTAAAATAGTTAACACAATGCTTGTGTTTAAACACACACTTACCGAAAACAGATCTCATGGATTTGTCCATGATACTCTGCTCCTCTTTTTCTTTGCTTTTATCCATTTTTATAAGGAAATTAGTATACTTTTAATCACCAAAAGAATACAAAAATAAAACTGTTTATATTTTCTTGGACAGAAACTCCCAAGAGAACACAGATCCACATCCAAGACACAGATTAGGTATTAGTTACTAATCCAAGAGAATGTAACGTAGACAGAGAAGGCAATAGACCAAGGTACTGTGTAACCGCGACTGAAATAGAGATAACATGACGTAACGATGACGTCACATGACAAGTTCGAGTTTAATGTTGCCACAATAACTGCACTCCCCTAGTACCCCAAATTAGATGGAAAATTCTTCCCAGGATTTTTAAATAAAACGACAAAACAGATGCTGAACTGTTTTATTTTTTAAATAACATACCTACACATATAAGGTTGTCTGGGAGAGACATACCTATTAGGGTAAGCTTCTATTTTTTACATATATCTTAATATTGTGTGCAATAAAGAATTTATTATTCTTTATTGCACACAATATTAACTTCAACCACCACTTAAAAGTATAAAATAATTTTAGTTTGTACACGTAAGTCGGTTTTTTAAAAATATTTTTTTATACTAAAGTTTTTTAATGTACTTTCATAGGACCAATTCACTAGATAATTATTTGCTCCTTAAAAAAAATATTGAAATGCCGAATAGAAATTTAGCATATGTGAGTCACTTTGAAAAAAGATGTATGTAACACAAAGGAAAATTTTTTTTCGTTACTAGTAAGAATGTTACACAAAATAATTTGTAATGAACAGTTAAAATTTTCCTTCGATCGAGTAATGCTATTGAATTAAAAGCAACAAAAATTGTATATTTAGTCATCAAAATCATCATTAATGAAATTAACAGTATATTCCTTTTTTCAGGCAGTCGTATAAAACTGCAACTCTTCATAGTTTAAGTTAATAATTATTTAAAAAAAAACATTAAAAGTCTGCCTCTAGCTATTTAAAAATGGCTTTAAAAATTAAGAACTTTGTAAATAAAATAATTCTTAAGATCGCCAACAGTTCTCGACTGGTTGTTGGACATTCGAACGAAACTTCAGGATGATTCAGAACAGTAACCGACACTATCTAACTGAATACACTTTAATCATCGCCGACATATATTATATTCTAGTATCCATCATCTTTCTTTTCTTTTCTCATAATATTCATTTCTTCCATCACGACTTTATTTTGTTTCAACAAAAATTAAAAAAAAAATTGAAAAAGTAGCCAAAGTAACCCGCCGTTACGGTATGTCAGAGGACATTACTAAAAAAAACCTATCTCCGTGCCAAATTTCAGCCATATCGGTTTAGTGTGGCGTATTGAGTAACAAACATCCATATGTTTGTTACTCAATCACGCCACACTAAACCGATATGGCTGAAATTTGGATGTATGTATGGATGGCCCTACATACATTCAAACTTTCACATTTATAATATAAGTAGGATAGGGAAAATCGGGACATTGTATAGGTACCTAAAGCTGGCAACACACATAGATACTAAATTTTCTTATTAACTGTCAGTTTGTTTCGCACAAAAGTGTGTCGACCTTGAAAAAAACTGGTTACACGATGAGGGACAAAAAATTGGGTAGCTGCGTCTCTGTTTATCACATTAATAACTTTATTTCTGCTCTCTTTTTAGTGTGAGTGAGAAAGAAATCGTCACTGGCTCTATGTCTTCTCTCTCTACGGAATGTAATCACTCCGTTTTAACTACGATACTACCACCAAGCAGTGTTGCCAACAACACAAGGCCTAAAGTCGCCATTTTCCACGTTCACGGACAGTATTACGTCATCGGTTGTTCGTGTTGTGACACTACAAAATGTCATAAATTGCCTAGAGGTGTTTTGAAAAATCACAAAAAATAATAAATTATGTGATATGACAGTACAGGTGGCGTATACGTCGTAATGAGTTCTTGCTCTTGACTAGATTCAGGCGAAGAAGCATCGTCGAATAAGGTTTTAAGCTTTTTTTGACGCTTTTCGATTTTATACAAGAAAAAAATTTGACGTCGACAGGCGTACTGTCGTATTAAATTTTACAAGGTCAACGTCAAGAGGCGTACTGTCCGTGAACGTAGCCTAATGTAACCGAATTTCAACTGATGTCTGATGTGGCCTAAAGTAGCCCAAACGCCAAAATATACGTATGATATGATTTTTTTATTATTTATTAAAGTGTTAAAGGAAATATCCTAATAGATTTGTAAATACATATCAAAAATTCCGAGGCCAGCGGGATTCGAACCCACATCTCAATCAAATCATTATTTCAAAATAAATAATAATAATAAAAGTTATAAGAATAAAAGTTTGTGCAAACGGAACGTGTAGAAGTAGATTTAGTGAGCGCAAACAGATAAGTTTGCGACAACATTTCGGTAATTTGGCTAGGTAATTTAAATAGCCATGGTCCCTATGAAGTAGCCTAAAAAGCGACCAGTCGCCTTTCGAATTTTTTTTTCGCCGATTTTTGTTTTGGGTAGCCTAAATGGCGATAAATCGCCTACGTTGGCCATACTGCCACCAAGAGAATGTAATCACTAGTCTGTGAGGTGTGAGTTAATCCACTATATGTTTGTGAGTTAATCACACGTTAATTATAGGATGAAATCACAAATGGATGAAATATAGAGGTCAGTGTCTATGGTCTATGGTTATTGGTAGGCATGTCAATTCACTTGAAAAAAAAAATCGATCTGAAATTTGATTCAAATTGAACATACTAGAATCGATTATCGATTAAATTAAGCATTAAAAGATCGATATTCGATTAATAGACATACAGAAGACAAAGAACGTTTCTGAAAATAATTTACCTTAAGCACAAACATATAAGAGTAAGCAGACCTAACATAATTTTCACAACTACATCTAAACGAATAAATAATATCTTCGCTTGCTTCTCTCCAACAAAAAATATATGATTCTATCTCTTTTACTTCTGTTGTTGCAACACTTACGCACTCATAGACATAATTGAGCTTGAGGCAATTCGTAAGCTACAAATAAGAGCAGTATGGTGCAATATGTCAATTTGTCAAAAACAACAACATAACCTGCGAGTTGTTTATTCTTTTAAATTTGCTTTAAAATCGAGTCTAAAGAATCAAAAATTCTGAAATAAAATGGTGAAGTGTTGTGCACCTCTGTGTGGCAATTCTCCGTATAGGAAAACACCTGCAATTACTTTTCATCGGTAAGTTTTGATGTGCTATAGACTCGTAATTTGGTTATATGCTTACTGTGTGATTATTAATAAAATCGTTCGGCATTTTAGAAGCAGTCCCTAATTATTATATACGCAAAACTCGTAGACAGTTATAGTAATTTTGGTTCTAGTATATTCCTGTTGCAATATTTATCAATTAATTAATATCAGGATCTTGTTTGTCGTTTCATATACTTGTACAATTTGACAGGGCCGTATTCAGGCGCAAGTTTTGTTTAGTGGGTATATTTTGATTAAATAACACAGGTCTACAGTGAAAATGTTGCAGCCAAAACTATAACTGTTTTTTAGTATATTGGGTACCCGGATTACAACTGCATACTTATTTTTTTAATGCTACGTGTAGTTTTCGAGATACGAGGTATGTCTAAAAAAGACAAAAAAAGCCAATTTTAAACATTTAATTACATTATTTTACAGCTAGGAAGCTTCTTATTCAGATTTTTTTAAATGTTCATTGCTATGATTGTCCCATGTGATACTCCAACAATAATCTGCCATCATATGCTCATCCCAACGACCTTGGTACCTATTTTCCGTCAGTTTTAGATCCTGATGGAAGCGCTCTCCTCGTTCTTTGTTGTAGGAGCCAAGATTTTCATGAAACTTGTCCAAGTGGGTGTGCAGGGTGCACTTGTATGCTCATGCTACAGCCAACCTTTTTAAAGTTATCTAGAAGGTCCTGAACTAATTCCACGTCATTTTTTGCCTTTCATTACCTAAGAAATTTTTGAAAATTTTTTCTCTGTCACGCTCACGACAAAATGAGACTTTCGTGCCTGTAGCAATTAAATTCCTTTCTTTAAATCTCGATGCTAGTCTCAGACCTCTCTTAGCAATGGTAAATACGTAAAGTACTGAGTAAAGAATACGGGCGCCGCTGATGATTCAAGATCACTGTCTCGTTCATTTGAAGAGACCTCCATCATATCTGTCTCTGACGAATCCGATGGTGCTGCCCTCAAAGTATCGTCTGAGAGTGGTAAAGGCCGTCTAGCAGACGATAGGTCTGGATATGTCATTTTTTTTCAATTTACCCCATGCAATTTGATTAAACAAAAATAAAAATCATCAAAATAGTTTTCTGGTTCTGATCAAATCATAGGTACACCGAACCTCAATTGTGTTCGTTTACCACTCGACTACTGACTCGAATATTCAATACACAATTTGCACATGATATTTTGTACCCAGGGATGGTTAAAGCCCTTGATCTCGATCTTAAAAGAGTCAAAATACGCCCTTTTTATGAAGGCCGTTTTAAGTTTTCTGAGTTTTTTCACTACATGTTCACCAAAAATGTAACAAAATGTATTCGAATTATTTAATCAACTCCTCCTATATGACGACATAATGATATTATCGGATAATCACACAAATTGGCGGAATACGAACACATTAAACATAGCAAAATGGGTATTTTTTCCCGATGAGGGTAGTTCAAAAACTACACCTAGTTTTGACCTTGAAAAACTTCTGTACGACTTATTATCAAGTCATTCATCAAATCATATAATAGGATTGCTAGCAAAAAAAGTTTTTAATTTTTTGTAGACCTGTGTAATTAGTCTGTTTTTGCCTGCCTGTTTTAAGATGTATTGGATTGTATTAATTTTTATTTGTATTGTATTGGACTTAGGAAAATTAATCGTGGAAGCAATACATAGCATAGTTTCATTAAATATTGTAAAATTTTTACTTTTTTTTGAAAAGAGCGACCGCCGAGTTTCTTGCTGGCTCTTCTCGGCGGGAAAGGCATTCCGAACCAGTGGTAGATTCATTGACGATTCAAAAGTGCTTGTGAAAGTTTATTTGAAATAAAATATTTCTATTTCTATTTCTATAAAAGTAAGGATAAATTATAAAATTAAATCATTTTTCAGCTTTCCAAAGGATGAAAATATAAAAAATGCCTGGTTGATGCAGACGAATAAAAAAAATTGTCAGCACAAAACATCGAGTGTGCTATGTTCTGAACATTTTGAAGCACATTTAGTGGATTGCAGTGGTTTTCGTACCGTCCTTACTTCTAATGCAATCCCAATGATTTTTGATTCATCATTACAAGTAAGTTTCTAGTTGTTCTTATATTTAGGTACCAACCCAAAACATCTTGCCATTTAAACGTAAATATTGACAGCTATACCCATACATATATAGCTGTGTACCTATTACTCTTGTTTTCAGCATATGTCTACATCATCAGTAAAAGGTCCAGTAGAAAGAAAAGCTGCTGGAGATCAAGTTTTGATGGACTTGCAAAATTTACAGCCTAGTAATACTATTAATAAAGAGTATAGAGTAATACTATTCCTTAATACGTTATTGAAAAGACTGAGACATATGGTTTATTTTGTTATTTTTATAAGTTTAAAATGTGTAATACTATTCTAATAAGGTTATTGAAATGAGTGATACAGGCTGAATAGAATGTAAAAGTTAATTAAACTACTGTTGATGTTATCGTATTGTCAATGTTTGTATTTCTAAAAGATATTAGAGAAAAAGTTGCTTTTTGATTTTGTTTTATTTATCTAATAGATATATCTTTTGGGTAGATTTTGTAAATCATGTTTTGTTTTGATTTTATTAAATATTATTTTGTAACATTACTACTTGTTTGATTACAAAACCGCGAAACTTAGCACATTAGAATCCATTTTCATAATTAAGAATTAATTTATAGAATTAAGTTTACAGAATGTAAAATAAGGGTTTAATCTACAATTTGATGGCAACTTTCCGTAGTTTCCATATTATTTCAAATTACAGATATTAAATACTCTCCAGTCCCTTCAACCTCGCTGAACCTCGCTTTTCGAAGTCCGGCTCTGTTTACTGTCAATGTGTGCGTGAGATTTGTATGTAGGCGTAATTGGAACGCCAATTTTTTCTTATGTTAGGTCTGCTTACTCTTATATGTTTGTGACCTTAAGTACAAGTAATTGGAAAGAAATACTTGGATCATTAAATTAATAAACATAACATCGATTATTTTACTCTAAATAATCGATTGTTTGATTAATCGATTTCAGATCTACATGCCTAGTTATTGCCGTAAATCGTAATGGTTTGGTTCTCACTTCTCGCGAGTGAAATGAAATGTGTCATCTGTCTCAGGACTTATGAATCTTTATAAAATTTCAATTTTTTACATTTTAAAATACCTACCTAATAGGTAATTAATAATTAGATTAGTAGCAAAGCGAGTGAGTGTTACTAAAGTAAGAATTGCAAATATTTTCGTGGTCAGACTCAAACAACTGGAATGAGATTTTCTTTGTTATAAATCAATTGATATTCCGCGAAGCATACCTTTTCTGAAAATAGGTATTGATTGTTTTTCTTGGTAGTGCAGTGACTTGTGAGAAAAATAAATGGGAATGATATCTAATTAATCTGTTTATTTGAATAGACATTTACACTTTAATTAGATACTGCATAAACTGCGGAATGAATCTTGATAATTCGTCTAGAGAAAACTCTGAAGCATTGGATTCAATCGGCACGGTGAGTCCGAGGGAAAAGTACCACGGAATGAGAGAGAAAAAGTTATCGGCCGCGTCCCTTACGAATACTGAAGGTGCGCGGCCTAAAGTGGTGACAGTTAAACATCCAGAGTCCAACAAGCCAAAGCCAACAGCTAGAAAAAACAAACCAATACAAGCCGACCTAGATGTCATTAAAGAATTTATTAGATGTCGCGATGAGGGAGTTAAGAGGCTAGATTTGAGCAAATCCTCTATTACGTCCTTGCCACCTAATGTAAGGGACTTGACACATCTTGTAGAGTTTTATCTATATGGAAATAAGTTAGTGGCTCTTCCTGCTGAATTTGGTTGCCTGACTAACCTGCAAACATTAGCATTAAATGAGAATTCACTAACCAGCTTACCAGACTCATTAGCTTACTTGAGATGTTTGAAAGTATTGGATTTGCGTCACAATAAATTGAGTGATATACCTGAGGTAGTCTATAAGCTGACATCCCTAACCACTTTGTTCTTACGATTTAACAGAATAAGAGTTGTTGGGGATGGTATAGCTAACCTAACTAATCTTACAATGTTGAGTCTGAGAGAGAATAAAATAAAAGAATTATCTTCTGGAATTGGAAAACTGGTAAATTTGGTTACATTTGATGTATCTCATAATCATTTGGAGCATCTACCACAGGAAATAGGAAACTGTGTGAATTTATCTACACTGGACTTACAACATAATGAACTACTTGACATCCCAGAGAGTATTGGAAATCTTCATGCGTTGAATCGTATAGGACTTAGATATAATCGGCTCAATGCTATACCTGCGACACTGAGCAATTGTAAACATATGGATGAATTCAATGTAGAGGGAAATTCAATCTCCCAACTGCCTGATGGTCTCCTTTGTAGCTTGACCGAACTCACCAGCCTAACCTTGTCTCGTAACTCATTCATGAGCTACCCAAGTGGTGGCCCGGCTCAGTTCACTAGCGTCTCTGCCATAAATCTTGAGCATAACCAAATTGATAAAATACCTTATGGAATATTCTCAAGAGCCAGAAATTTGACTAAATTGATTATGAAAGAAAATTTACTCACTTCCTTACCTCTGGATATTGGACAATGGACAAATATGGTGGAGCTCAATTTGGGTACAAATCAATTGACTAAACTGCCAGATGATATTCAGAGTCTAGTCAATTTGGAGGTTTTGATATTATCCAATAATCTTCTAAAACGTATTCCCCCTAGTATTGGCAATTTAAAAAAGCTGAGAGTATTAGATTTAGAGGAAAATAAAATAGAAGTCCTTCCCAATGAAATAGGATTCCTGCAGGGATTGAAAAAGCTAATCGTGCAGTCCAATCAGTTGTCATCGCTGCCTCGTTCTATTGGCCATCTCATAAATTTAACATATTTGAGTGTTGGTGAAAACAATTTGCAGTATTTACCTGAAGAAATTGGCACCCTTGAAAACCTGGAATCTTTGTATCTTAATGATAACCCCAATTTGTGCAATCTTCCATTTGAACTTGCTTTGTGTGTTAGCTTACAAATTATGAGCATTGAAAATTGTCCTTTGACATCTCTGCCACCTGAGGTTGTGTCTGCAGGGCCTTCCCTGGTCATCCAATACCTCAAATCACAAGGCCCATATAGAGCCATGTGATATGAGGTTGACGATTATTATCAAACTGGTGTGCCAGGTACTGATAATAATTAAACATACATTGAGAAAAATTACCAATTCTTGTTGTACACAATCTCTAAACTAAATTGATAGAACTAAAAATAACGCTAACTTTGTCAAAATGTTCCTTGTCAAAGTATAGCTCTACATTTTTAACTTTCAGTTTAGTTTAAAGTGGATTTCATAATATGGCAGTTAGTATAAAGTTAGGGCTAAATTTTATCATGAAAACAATATTATTTTGGGTGGAACAAGTCAGGGTTCATTGATGTTTTACCAAAATTTGATCCAAGGGACCCAATTTAAACTTTTTTAACCTTGATGGTAACTTTATATTAACTGCTTGATATGAACTTGAGATTGTATATCATGTAAAATCAAAGAAACAAATTTTGCGTAAAGCAACTAAGATGCTGGTTACTAATGAGGAAATCAGAGGAAATTGACTGTTATACTTATTTAACTTTATTGGGGCTATACCTATAATAGTTGATACTTATTGGTATTTTAGTATTTCTTGATATATTTTCAGAATTAATTATTATTATTTATTGATATGACTAAGTATGACATTTCAGCTGTTGCAGTGATTCATTTCACGTTTACTGTATGTTTACTTTTAATATTTCATAACAACTTTTAATAAGCAACATTTCTGTAACACAGCATGGATATTTATTTATAAATTTTCTTAGAATCTAAGCTGTGTTGAAAAGATTTTAGATTCAAATTCTTAATTAAGTGTAATTCAAATGAATTCGTAAAAAGCTGTGTCTATCTGTGTTCACTTTGAACTGTATTAGCTACACTATGACTAATTCTGATACCCAGTCTCTCTTTTTGTTTTTTTCGTGGAGGAGGAAATCCTCGTACCTTAATTATAGGTATGAGGATTTCCTCCTCCAAATGGATGGTAATCCATCCATTTGGTGGTATGCTATATCCGAATTTACTATTAAATTTCCTACAAAATCTTTTCCCATTTCTGACCATCTATTCCAGTGCTGTAGATAGGTACACAGTCATGGCTTCAGCTGGAAGCTGTCAGATTAGGCTGTTCTATTTTTGCATTTCCAACTCATCCTTCACTGTCTTCTTATTGAAGCAATGCTGCGTATTTACTTCCTTGCTATCTAACATCAAAGTCACGGTTTCCTTTTGTGAGCTTCTCTAACACTTCCTCTTCGAATTTGATTATTCACTTCTGTGATTAAGCGTTTCTTCCTTGCCACAGTCGAGGCAGTCATCGCTATTTATTTTGCCTTATTAAACTGTTTTATTTCGCCTAGCTTTTCCTTATGGAACATTATTAAAAAAAATAGCTCGAGATTTTTTTCAATTCAATTCAATTCCCAAGCAGTGGATACAAAAGAATTAGCCACAGTGAGCTATTGTCAAAGTGCAGAATTTCCAGTTGCCACAATAAATATAAGTAGTTTTAAGTGGGTAGTCCCTGAATGATCTTGATCCCAGTGTATGATTGTAACAACATTTTGTCTAAAAACTTTCATTGTGAACAAGTGCAAGGTTTACCCCTAAAGATTAATAGTTGTTATTATAATAATAATTGCTGTATATAATGTAAATGCACAACCGATTATAGGTTAGTTTATTAGTCTTAAAGTCCTGTTTAAGAAATATTTGCATGTATATAAATTTAAGAATATGAATAATTATGTAGATGCCAAAATATTGATGAAATAATTAATAATACTTTATGCATAATATTTTGACACTTTTGCCGCGAATTCGTCGTCGTTTCTTTCATATCCCGCGGGTACCTAATATCTACTTTGTTTTCCTGGGATAAAATCACCATCCTATGCGTTCCAAATTCAATCTATTGCGTGATGCGTGATTTAAATACATTTTCGCATTTATTAATTAGCTTTTAAGTTACAGTATTTGTTAAACATTTATAAGTTTAGGTAGGTACTAATAAGGTAGTTCCTTATTACAAGTCATCAAAACTGTCTTCTTTATTCTACACCTCTGCCAAATAAAATATTTGCCTCAATTTTTTACTTGTTCAGTAAGAACACAAGTGTTTAATAAGTGTTATTTCTCTGTATGTTGTCTCAATTCAAAACGATCTCTAATTTTGGTCAGTATTTGACTTGTTCATAGTATTAGTACTACTTAATGTGTACCATAAACATTTTGTGTGATGTATCCTATATATTATGCTTAGTAATTATAATATGTAACATCTCTTTTTAAAGAATTTGTCATTCTGTTAATGCCTATAAGTCTTCTTAAATCATTCTGTTATGATATTATGTAGATTATTATAGGATGTTGCGATTTAAATGTGTTATTTTATATTATTATAATACTATCAATGTTGTCCTAAAATGTTGCATTTAACAAATTGCTCTGGTGATCTTAAAATATTTTTCGAGATAATATTATGTAATATGAACATTGACTTCAAAAAATAGGTCCATGGATATGATTTAAGCAACTTCATTTGTTCTTGCTATGCTAAATATATACATATACCAGATACCTAGATACTTATTTTAACATGACATATCTGGCTAGGTATGTTGTTATTGTAAGGGAACTAGTCATTTTCATCACTTTACTGTTATGGACTGTACCTACTCAGCGGGAGTATTTGGTTTGTGAATATACGTTGTGCGAGGTTTTGAAATGCAATGCCAATCTTTTTAAAGCGTTGAAGAGGCGTTGAAGATGTGACGAGGCAGAAGCAAGCACGCAATAAAAAAAAAAATTGGCGAAAGAGTGTGGTTGCGTAACAAACACTCGCGTAAACTATACCTACCTACTTTCACATTAAAGCAAAGCGTCTGCTCCTGGCGAGTACTTAACGTCCTGTACAGCCTATTGTTCCAGTTGTAGCAAACATGATTAATACTTTACATATAATACGAATTGTTTTGCTTATAAATTAGGAGTGTAAAATATACATACAAAGTATCAAAAGTAGACAAAAATGTCCACAAAGTAGTAAGGTACATACTTTGTTAACTTTTTTTTTAAAGAGACTAATAAAAGATACTTTTAAGGTCGGTCGTAAATATTTTGCTGTCGCATAGCGCGAGCGTCAGAAGCGAACTTACGATCCGGCAGATTTCTGGTGTATCTAGTACATTTCGACCGTTCCGTAGAACAGTCTCATCTGCTAAATTCATAACTTGAGATTTGAGCCTTGCAGATGTGACTTTTAGGCTCAAATTTCAAGTTGTAAATTCGCTTCATTCTAAAATATTAAATCAAAGCTTAAAAAACGACTAAAATGTATGAAAAAGCCGTAACACTCTCTTTTTGGGTAATATTTTCTGTAACTTACTATTTTTTTTATCACCTAAACTTTATATTAAAATAAAGTTTGTATCTTCAAGTATATAAATACATTTACAATTTGTCGGAATCTGGAACTTTTTTTTCTCGAGTGTATGAGGGGCGGATTTTGGGCCTTATCAACCCACCTCCTTTAGCAGATGTGACTTTGTTCTACGGAACGGTCTATTTATACCAGAATATCGTCGGACGCGCATGCGGTATTTTTTTATGGTAGGCGGATGGGCTTATTGTTGTACAGATCGCAATAAGTAAGGAGTGTGGAGCGACGTATGAGATGAGGGGTCACCCGCGAAGTCGCATAATCTGTCTTTTTAATCGAGGAATGCGGGCGACTCCTCACAGCATACTGTTGAGTATAGATGTATGAGACACAACTCAACAAAAAAATGACAATTCATATCTGCAACTTATTTAAAATATTTTTCTTAAATGTTTATCTAAATGTTAGTAGATTAAATTGGCATTTCTTATTATTTATATTTTGTACAGTTAACCGACTTACATGAATGTCGTGTTTTCAATATCATGTACCCACATTTGCAATATGATAATAATTATTATCCCTCGATTGATGTTATTTCAACGGTTAAATGTTTTATCGCAAAAATCATGACTATGTTTTAATGACAATGAATAAAATGTGTTATATAAATATTAAATTACGTAATTAAAATGATTGTTTCAATTTATATTACCAGGCAACTGAATGAAATAAAAGACGCGTTATAATTCAATAATTTATAAAGTGCAGTACATATTACAATAAGATTTATTTGTAAATTGCGCATTTGTTCTTATAACATAAATAATTAAAGTTTATATACACATTATTAATTTCAAAGCGTCTCCTGTAACTCAAAGCAGTCTATAAAGTATTCACGAGTAATATCGATGCGGTATAATCACTCTAAAATGCCATCATTGTCATCTTAAGCTATGATTTTCACATACAAAAATATTTGACCTAAAAACGACTACTTATAAAACACTTGAATACATCACGTTCTCATCTAATGACAATTTACATTTACAACAATAGGAAATTACACAAATTTTAAATTATTGTAAATGTTTATCTATGGTACTTTCTATTAATACAAAAACAAACCAAAAAAAATTACCAATCTAAGCATATACACTTCTGTACATCTGAAATGCAATGCAAGTACCTACATAAATTCTTTCTCCTAGCGTTTGTTTCGGCTTACGCCAGGATCCGCTAACGCAAATATATAAATTATTGAAAGTCGTGTTCAATCGATCAAAAAAATGCGATACGATAGTAAATGCATAACCTTCTTCTTTCGGCACTGGCTGCCTTTCACGAGCTTTCGATTGAAGACTAGCTCTTGCCAGCGACTTAGTCTTCTTTAAGTTAGGTTTTATAAAAAAAATCTGCGGTCAACCTATGCGGTCTTTCCATGATATAAAAGTAGCCTATGTCACTCTCCAGTGGAGTTAGTATAATATTTAATTCGATTGATCGTATTCGTATACTATGACATTAGCATCAAAGTAAAATTAACCATAGCCACATTAAATTAGAGTTCAATTTCGTGCATGCATTCATATACTTTTACGTAAACGGAAACGCTCCAGACTAAAATCAGTTGTACTGAATTTGTTACTTTAAATCAATACATTTAAGGTTCATTTTTACTTTGACACTAATGTCCATAGTATACGAATACGATCAACCATGTTAAATCTTTACTAGCCCCACAGGTCCAGTTATATCCAATTACCACCCAATTAATACCCATGCAAATAATCAAGTCGATCCATTGTTGGGTGATGACAAAACAACAAACTTTCGCATTTATTATTTTAAAGGGATTTTCATGCAAATTAATTTTTCTGTTGTTATGTAGCCTGAGAACATTCATCCATTCTTAAGCATTTCAATTATCCATCTTTAGCTATTTCTGGCTAAGGTTACTAATTTTATAATGCACAAAGGAAATCTATTACAAAATGTTGATGCATTTAAATGCTTGTCAATAAAAAATATTTATCTTCACTTCTAACGGATTACTATTATTCGAGTTTGCAATTCAAATAACTAGAGCTTCATAATTAATCGTCAGTCCTTTCACAAGTTGCATAAGAATAATTCGAAACATCAAAATTCTTGAGGTCATTATTTCATAATATTATAAAAATAATATTATTAATTCTCAAAATATAATAAACAGTAACAATTTGTTTCCAACCTCAGCTCCTATAATGCAACTAAAAATATTGAAACTTATATTATTATCTATTCTTAAATCTTTGGCATTTTTATTTGCTTTGACAAGCAGAAAACATAAATTAAGAAATTCTTCATGTTGTGATGCTGATAGTATCATATCAATTTGTCTCACACAGAAGATATCACCATTTAGTTATATTATGGCACATTCAAATGCAGAAGAAAATTGCTTATAATGAAAATTTGTAATGAAATTGAAATGTTCTAATTATGGTTCAGAAACATATTATTACTGTTACTTTGAGATTCCTGCGTGTGACATTGGTGTCCATGTGTGCTATATTTACATAATCAAACATTTCCTCTGGTGTCTCTTCTGTGGCTCTGGTCTCAACACTGCACGGACAGCTTCGTCAAATACCTGAAATTACAACAAATATACATCAAACAATTGCACTCTTAATAATGTGAAAATTTGTATGTGTGTTTGTTACTCCTTCATGTAACTGAACCAATTCGGCTGAAATTTGGAATGGAGATAGCTTATCAGCCAGGATTAACACATTTACATTTTATCCTAGAAAATTAGAAATTTTGCACGGGAATAAAAAAAAGTTTAATCCACATGGACAAAGTCACGGGCATCATCTAGTAGTACATATAAGTGTAATATACATTCACTGATGTCTGAGATCATCCAGGCATCTAGTGGGGGGGTTTACCTACACAGCACAGTGGTCTCAATTCGAGCACCCGAGTTGGCGAGGACCCCAACACCCATCGGTTCTTCGAGCCAGCAAACGCTGAATGCAGGCAGTGCAGGATCATGAAACCAGATTAGACTCAAAAGATTGAATAAGAATACTAACTTGCTTGAGCCCACGCTGCGTCAAAGCTGAACACTCCATATACTTGACAGCTCTTATTTTGTTAGCCAGTTTCTGTCCCTGCTCCCTTTTCAGTGGAGACATGCCTTGTTCTGAGAGGAGGCTTAATGTTTCACGATCATCCCTTAAATCAATTTTTGTACCTATAACAAGAGCAACAATAATTGTTAAATAATCTCATTAAATAGTCTCATGTCTCTTTGAACAATCTTTATTACACCTCCCTGAAAATATTGTTGCACATACAAGTGAACTACCAAAGAGATTTTTAATCGTCAAGTGAATCTACCTTATTCAGAAAACAAGGAAAACCAACAAATACCCTAAATGCAGAGAACAATCTGTAAGCAGAGAACAATCTGTAAGCAGAGGAAGAATTGTGGTGAACAACAATAGGCAATAAAGAAGAGGTATAGTAGGTGCGTGGGAATCAAAAAAAGTTTCTGTTCTTTTATTGCCTATTGTTCTACTTTAAAAATTGCAGACTGAAAAAGGAAATGGGAATTAACCATACTTCATATGAAATATTTTTTATTTTACAAACTTTTAGCATATCTTACCAACAAGGATTATAGGTGCATCAGGACAGTGGTGTTTTATTTCTGGATACCATTTTGAAGTCACATTTTCATATGACGATGGACTGTAAAATATTAAAAATTGTTTTATTCATTCATGAAAAGGAACAGGAAGGATGTACATATTGTACATCATTTAAAATGATATTGAACTTATCTTTTTTTGTTTGGATTATACAGATATGTTACATGCTTAACTAAAACAGCTTAACATAATGATGAAAAATACAACATACACTCTCACCTTGTAACACTAAAGCATATAAGGAAGACATCTGTTTGTGGGTAACTTAAAGGTCTCAGTCTGTCATAATCCTCTTGTCCAGCTGTATCCCACAAGCCTAAGGATACTGCTACTCCGTCCACAACCATGGGTGCTGAATAATTATCAAATCTAAAATCAGCAATATAGTACATTTTATTATCAAAATATTGAAATATTTCAGAAATTGAGTCATAATTACCCATTATAACCAACCAAGATTTGCCTTTAGACCCATAAATTTCAAGACTCACTGGTTTAAATGACATTGTTGTCGTTGAAATTAAGCATAGTTGTTTAGAAAAGTTTAGTCATCTTACCAAATGTGCAATAAGTTAAATTTTTAAGTAACAATAATTACAATAATATGTGGCTACTATTTTGATTTGTGTAATTTTGTTGATGTTTATCCCTCCATAAAACGGTCTATAACTAAAGGAACTGGTCAGTCCATAGACCTTGAACTTGGTCAGCTTTATGGAGATCATAACTACTGTATGAATAAACTCTTTTTTAGCAGAAAATACAAAATATTCCAATCCAATAAGATCGCACACTTACACTGTTGGTACATATTCTCCTGGAAAACTGTCCGTGGTGTATGATATTAACATGCACGTTTTTCCGACAGTTCCATCGCCAACCACTACACATTTAATAGGTCTTCCTGACGACATCTAAAAAGAAGATAGTGAAGAATATTGATAAATAAAGCAAGCCTATGACTCACGAAAAATCTATGCCCTCTAACACGGCAAATACTACCTTCTTCTCTGATACTTTATTCGGATGATGTCAAGAATACTTGATACCTATACTATTTTTAATTTATCTTCACTGTATGAATTACGGTTACGGGATAATAAATCTTCAATCGTAAATCAGAAAAATGCATTGAAACTTTAAAAGATGGTTTTCTAGTTTTTCTTTTTTTTTTTGTAGTCTGTGGTCAGTGTAATCACAGAACACTATTACCTACTCCCAGTATAATACAGACATTAGTGAGCACTTAGTGAGGTAGGTACGTGAGGTACCTACGGCCTACCATAGATGATACATTATCTACATGGTTCATTTCTGACCTACCTATTGTAGCCCCTTCTCTGTCTACGTGTGGCCTATAATAAGCTTCTTGGTGTGGCCCCAACTATTCCGGACTTCCGGTTCGTGGTTATAACTATCTTTTCTGGTCTGTGGTTATAACTATAAATGGGTCATTCTACCGAATGGTAAAAAAATAAAATATTTTTCTTAATTCACAATTTAAATTTTTTATTAGCTTATTATAATAGTATTTAACTTAATAACTATCTTAAAAATAAAATCAGAGATCAATCACTATAATTTCAAGAAATAATTACACATTTAGGTATTGTCATATCGACAGGAGTGATAAGAATTTCGACATGAGTGACAGGAATTTTCTTAAACTACTAATTAAAGTAAGCAAACAAAACAGGATTATAAGTTCTAATCATATTTGGTGCCAACAATCTAAATATGTCAATTTTAAGTAGAAAACAAAAGTAAAATATTCTATAAAAAATAAGAAAAAAAATTCTACAGAAATGAAGACCTAAATGCAACATACCCTGTAGAATAAAACCTGGACACTAGGAATATTAAAATATATCATTTTCTTCGTCTGACGAAAACAAATTATGTGGTGAACCATATTTCAGAGTATTCTCTGAAAGTTTTCCATCAATTGGGCGTGTCATATTTTCTTTGAAAGGTTTTCGTTTTTTTATTGGAAAAATCTCTTCGTCATCAGAAGTATTATCAGATCCGTAGCATACTTTATAAAAATCAACAGGGTGACTTCATTTAGATGCTATTGGGTTTCTGTATATTTCATCATCATCATCAATTGGTTGTGAGACAGAGCATAAGAAATTTTAATTTGTGTTTCTTCTTTAAACTTTGCATAAAGATTGAGCATAGTATCATTAAGTAGTCTTATTTGTTTCTTTTGTTTATATTTGGTAATAGTTTCTTTTTTTCCAGATGTTATTCGACTCGACTCATTTTTTTCGAAAAACTTGCGAACAGCTTCCTTTACTTTCGCTTGTTTTGTTTTACGTTTGGTTACTCTTATATTTTTTCTGGTAGTTTATCAGTTACTATAATGTTACCTTTATGATTTCTTGAACGTAACAATTTCATTCTTTTGTTAGCCATTAGGTTTTCTAACTGCAAAATTCTCTGTCTGAGGTGCATATTTTCTAGGTAAAGTCTACGCCTGTCTGCAAATCTTCTACCCAAAGAAGATCTTGAAGATACTGCAGAACCTGCCGAGACTGGACTTAAAAGAGGAGTGTCATCATCCATAATTTTCTGCTCCGTAGCTTTTAATCGTTTTAATTTTTCAGGATTAGTTCTTGCACGCTCGCGCCAATTTTTTTTGATTGCTTATTGAGATCTAGGGGTGCAGTCTCTTATCGATTTTATTTTCCCATTTTCTTTATTTTTTTTGTATCTTTCTCTATCCTTTCTCAGTCTTTCTTCTATTTCAGCTTGAGACATCTTTTCTCTCTTCTTTCGTATCCATACCTTTTTTTGTTCTTTAAAACAATCTTTTTTTTTTCTTTTTCCGATCGCCTTTTATATGCCATACTTGTAAAAAAAAGTAGCCATGTAATGCAGTTCTTTAGGAGAAAAAAAAAGCAGTAGGTACAGTTAATAAAAACATTCAATAACGACAAAAGGCAGCATACGTGTACGTTAGTTTAATTAAATAAAATTAGAATCCAAGTAAATCTTTTTTACAAAGATAAAATATAAAATATTACAAGCTTGCTAAGCAAATCATCATTTCTGTAGAAATAGATCACTTCTGTAGAAAAATTCATCAACAGGAGTGAGTTCTACAGAATTGACATTTCAACAAAAAATACGTCCTCTACGTGAAATTGTAGATTAAGAAAAGATGATTCACTTGATTTCGCTAAAAAACCAGCTAATGGAAGATGCTATGTAATTATTATATTTTTAAATTGTTTATTTACGTTTTTTTGCTGAGTACAGAAATGAGGAACTAACTTTGACACTGGTGTTGAACGCCTAAACAACTTTTTAATTCTCTGAATATAAATCACCTGCGAAAATATGGCCGATACTAACGTGCTGGTACAGTGTTAAGGTTGCTACAAATAGAAAATAATGATGCAATTTACAAAATAAAAATTTAACCATTTTTGGCAATTTCTTTCTACAGGTGTGATTATTTTTTACGAACACTGTATAATCTTAAAAAACTTTCGAAATATTAAGTGATATTTTTTGTAATTTTACTGGATGATTCTTAGTCATTTATATTACATATTATTTAAGTAAATATACATGCAGAATATTTTGAAATATTTTTTACAGACACGTCATTATAAAGTCCCATGTCGCGAACGTTCTACAGGACGTGATCACTCACATACTGTACCACAAAAACAAAGTACAATTTAATAATTAATTATAAAAATTGTTATTCGAGATAATAGATAAGGTCAAGAATTTTTAAAGTTAGGCATTAAAGCTACTTAAAATTTACAGAGCTACGATATATTTCATGCGAACACAAAAATAGCATGTCGGTAGAATGACCCAAATATATCTATCTACTCCGCGGTTTTTTCTGCTCTATGACTCTGTCTATTTTTTCTGGTTTGTTATCTGTGTTGTGTGGTGGGGTTATAGGGATTTTTTTCTGTTTGTTATTATAATTTTAGTTTATTTAATACCTATTTATCTTATTTGGAGAGGTACCTACACATTTTTAAATTGTCTTAAATATTCTTTATTAGTTTTTTTACCTTTAGCTTTATATAGGGCTGCTGTGAAGATAAACGTGTATATAAAACTTGTATCGTACGTTTCCTTTGTTGTGACTCACATCATAATCATAATATAAAATTATTTCTAAGTAGATATCTTCTATATCTATCTTAATATTTTTAGATGAGTGAATCATGTGTGGAGACACCGGAGGCGCCAGCTTGGTTATCTAGGTTAGAAAGCCAAAGGGAGAAATTGAGCAAAGCCCGCCTTGGACATGATAGCGGTGCCGGTGCGCCCTGTAATTCCTGTGGTGGGTTATCGTATTTAATGAAGTTTAACATATTAATTACATTACATTTAAGATAAACTATCTGTATACTGGCGAGACCAGCGGACGTAACCAGCTTTTCATTGGTTGTTATTCTTAATAGAAAAGTGTAAATCTTGTCTGTTTGTAACTTCTATGCCTCAACTACTCAACCGATTTCAATAAGATTTTAATACAGTCATAGTCATGGTTATAGCTTACATCCTGGAGTACCTACATCTTAATATAATTTTTATCAAAGGATATTTAACAGAATTTCTATGAGAAATTTATCAACCTTAATTAACATGGATGAAGTTGTGAGTAAAATGTACTATATGTAATAATTTTTGTTGAAAATTCAAAATGATGATTGATCATAAAGATTCATGGATCAATATCCACAGTCACCAGAGAAAATGCCTGTAAGACAATGCTTGGACTGTCTAGAATAGAATATGATGATAAGTCATTAATCATGATTTCATTATAGGCTAACTCCTCAAAAATGTTTAATGTGTTATTAATAACAGTAACTTCTGTACTTATTATTTTATTGATTTGGAAATTTTTGGTTTGTATACAGGATCAGGTTGTCCTGGCCTGGATCTACATTTCTGGCGGAAAGTTTGCAGAGCATGCCACTGCAGTAAGGATGTACACGATGTCCAAGATGATGACCTCTCTGGTTGGGCACAATTTGAACTTCTCGGTACTGCTAAGCCTAAGAAAGCATCAAGTAAGTATTAGATTATTATATCATACTCACTAAATGCAACAACTTTGATGGTACTTGATGGTATTTAGGTTTTTAACAACATTCTTAATGTGAAATTTTACCACCATATTTTACTTGTTTCAATACATGACGTATTTCAAAAATCCTTTCTTCTATCTATATTTAATCTACGGTACTATCTAATGCCTGATGCCCTCCTATATACTTATATCTTATGAAAATTATTTCAAAATCGGTTCAGCAATTCTAGACTACAACATAGATCCAAAAATATTTTTCAGAATTTGATAATAGATGGTGTTAATAGAAGAATAGATTATGCTAAATACATAATTAAAAAATTTTTTCTTTATAAGAGTTTCATACATTTGAATGGTTGTGCTAAACATTTGTTAACACAATTCATGAAATATTTTGTTTATTGGTAAAATTTTTGTCTGTATTAATTAATAATTTTCTTTAATAATAGTGCCTCTCATCAAGATTCGCGGAGTGACAGACAAGCCTGTTAAACTAGACTGGGTCCCTCCAAATGCCTCTACAGAACTGGTAAATATTATTCAAGTATTTGGATATTCTTTTTGTCATCCTATTTCACACTAAGTGAGGTTTGATATCAATTGATATTTTGATAAGATAAGATATCAGCTATTGACAATAAAATGTGTTATGTGATTTTAGCAAAATGAGTTTGTTGTTCCTTGCATTATAGATTTCCACAAAGTAATTCCTGCATTAGATTATTATACAGCATACAGGTTACCTTTGATAGTGGCCCATGTTGGCAAAAAATGGTATCCACATGGAAATGTCATTTCTATACTAATAAACCTAGATTCGAAAGCACACAGTAAAGCTTATTTGAATAAAAAATTATTCTTTTTTATTTATAACACACATTTAACTAATGTAAACATTTTGAAATGTTAAACATGGGGCTCTGATTGTATTTTGCTGACAGGATGTTTCACTTTGTAGGTGTCGGAATACATGTCTTGCCTTGGCCCGTTGGCGCCGGTGTCTGGCTCGGAGGCCGCCAAGAAGCGGCGCGCGCAACTCCGCACGCAGTTACCGCCGCACGACGTGGCCACCGCGGCCCGCCACCATGCCTCCGACCAAGAGAAATCAGAACACACTGTGAGTTTCCACCAATACATTGATATATCGCTGCTTCAGAACTAAAGAGCCACATTTCAAAAAAAAAAATCAAAATCAAAATTTATTTATTTCATGTAGGCCAACTTGTAGCTCTTATGAAACGTCAAAAATCTACCACCGGTTCGGAATGCAGATTCTGCTGAGAAGAGCCGGCAAGAAACTCAGCAGTTGCTCTTTTCAAAAAAAAATTTTTTTTTTTTTTTACAATTGTTAAAAAGAACTAGGCTATGCACACAATGTTTCCACACAGAAGTTTCAAAAATGTACGCCTACCGCAACCAAAGACATGTTAACATGGGTAGACACAAAGCAGACCCATTCCCGTTAGCGGCACCCGTTCACGAGCATGACGCATGATCCAGCCATTGCCTCGCTCAACCATATTTGAGGGAACGTAACAACCCGCACCACACGACACCACCACAGAAATGTTTAAGTGAGCATGACATACTTAGGCTACCCATGTTAAGGCATCGAATTAAATATTAATATTAAGATACTCATTTTAAGACATAACTGAGACAAAAATAAAGTGGAAACACTGTAGAACAGAATACAATAGAATCATGTTACACAGGATAGTTATTACTGTCTCATGAATGGAGCGAATTATATTCACGCTTTTTTTTTTTATCATTATATAGTCTTCAATTATTGTATAATATGTTTTTTCCATGAGAGCAGATTTAATAGATTTCTTAAACTTGTGTAGATGCAAGTCTAAGATCGACTGTGGAATTCCATTGTAGACTGTCACGCCCATTCTCACAAATATAAATTACAATGTAATAACTTATTACACTATCTATTGGGTAGCTGGATGCCAAGCCGATTGATTCCATGCAACTTTATCATTGAGAAAATCACTAACTTTGTAATAACCACGACTTAACAAATGTTTCTTTACGCATTGTTTAAATCTGGGCAATGGAAAATCCAGTAATTCCTTCGGGACCATATTATATAAGCGTACACTCAACCCCACAAAGGATTTCTGAACTTTGCGCAGGCGACACCACGGCGTTTCTAGTTTATGACGGTTTCTAAGAAGTCGACTGTGTGTATCTCCTCTTTGTTTATGAAGATGAATGTTTTGTCTCACAAGGACAATATTATTATAAATATACTGTGAAGCTACCGTAAGTATACCAATCTCTTTAAATTTTTCACGTAGAGATTGGCGCGATCCGAGATTGTAAATTGAACGGATGGCTCTTTTTTGCAATATAAAAATAGTTTCAAAACCAAATTTTTTTTCACGAGAGCAGATTGAAACTTTTTTTTTATTATTTTTTGCTTTTTTGGCTCTCCAACTTACAATGTATATATGATAATGCTAAAAGGGCGTACGCGTAAATTATTGTGATTTAAAGGCCGATTTTGATGAATGTCTTCGCGTTATGGTCCTATTTTTGAAATAAAAGTGAATTTGAAAAATTTTGAGATGCGGCCCTTTAGTTCTGAAGCAGCGATATGTACTCACTTCCTTTATCGTTTAGTGGATCTACCTCCGTTTAGTTATATCCATTACTTCCTTCTTCCACAATGACAACTTTTTAATTCTTACTATTATTATTAATGCGAAACTTTGTTTGTCCTTCAATCACGCAGTTCGTACAGATCCATCTGATTTTTTGCATATAAAATAAAGAGGACCTTGTGAGTGATATAACATTTTATCTCAGTAAAACAGAGGGCTCACATTGGATTTTAAAAACTTAACTCCACACAGACTATGTCACGGGCAAAAGCTTGTTAATAGTAATTAAAGTATAGCTAAACTCACTGGAACATGAGATTTATTTGTATTTAAATTTTTTTCCAGGAATACATCACTCGCATTAAAGACCATGTGGTGGGTATGGGCAACGTTGTGCGAGTGGGTCCTCTTCAGACTGGAGATGTGTTCTGTGTGGAAAACAGCAAAACCCACACTGCAACCAAATCCTATGCTCTGCCATTGAAGATATCCAACATATCCAAAGGTGTTAAATACAACATTGTTCCCAAGAACGCTTCAGACAAGAAACTTGTGTTGGACTCCCAAGGCAATATAGTCAGTAGTGCTGCTAACCTACCTGATTATAAAGCAAGCCCCATACTGAGCAGAATCGTTAAAGATAAACTTCTTGTGATGCAAATTGAGTCTGACAGAATTAAGAGTGCAGTGGAACATGGCCCTGTATATGACACATTACTTAAGAATCTGAATGATTTGAATATGCCCATATCTAATGATGTATATCTTCAGCCTATTAAACTGTTTCGTGATGAGTATAATAAGAATCCTCAATTTAAGGAAGAAGTCAATGAATTTGCTAACAAGTCTTTGGGTACCCAGGTGATGCCGGATCTCTGGTCTGTAAGCAATAATAATGTTATGGGTACTGCTAAATTACTAGATAGTAGGGTCCAAAAGGGTACTATATTTGCTCCTAATGGTGAAATATGGAGCTGGAAACATGAACCAACAACACCAGAACATAGTGGCACTATATGCTCTACAAAGATAAACCCTCAGTATTCCACCACAACGAAACCAATTAATCAAGTGGAACCGCAGCAGACAGCTCCTTTAAGGGAATATTATAGATCACATTCAGAAGATGATAATCCACCACCACCGCCCAATTACAACACTTATCCCGGAGCTATATCTTTACCTGCTCAAAGTAATGATTGGGATAGCTCAACTGACAATACACAACTTGAACATATTGGCAATCCAATCCAAGTGAACACCTACACTGAACAACTTGATCCAATTCTTACTCAATTTGCTGATATGTCCCTCAGTCCAGCTGAAATGGAATTTAACAGAAAATTATACAATGAAGGAGTGCCATGTCAGAGATGTCAGAAACCGATGTTTGCTGGTGAAGTAGCAGTTAAAGCAGATAGAGCTGGACAAGAGGCTATTTGGCATCCACAATGTTTCACTTGCTGCCAATGCGGAGAACTCTTGGCTGATCTTGTATATTTCTATTATAAAGGGGAAATATACTGTGCCAGAGATTTAGCGAATGTGCTGGAGATACCACGTTGTGCTGGATGTGATGAGTTGATATTCACCAGACCATATACAGCTGCTGAAGGGAGAGCTTTTCACGTACAGCACTTTTGTTGCTACCATTGTGATGCACCGCTTGGAGGGAAAAAGTATGTTCCAGATGATAAAACTGGTCTACCTATTTGCCTGACTTGTTATGATCAATTTTATGCTGAACGTTGTCGTGCCTGTGGTGGTGTCATCGGTCCCGAACAACAAGGAGTATCTTGGAGTAATATGCACTGGCATGCTGAATGCTTTATATGTTCAGGGCGTATGTGTGGCAAAAGTTTATTAAGCGGCCGGTTTGTTGTGAAACAAGAAATGCCATTTTGTAGCGTGCCTTGTGTACAAAGTAGAATTAAGTGAGTACAGAGATGTTTGTCTGCTTTCATATTTATAATAAGAAAAATATATTTTGATATGAATTGTTTATTGTGATTAGAGTGACATATTTACAAAATTTAGTTGTAAGTCGAAATAATATTTTACAAAAAGCATGTTTTTATGTATTCATGTGGTGTCAAGTTAATGGTATAGTATAAATACTAGTTTAATAAAGAATTGGAATTGTGCCTGCTCTGGTTTGGTGCAAGGCTTTGACCGTGCCAAGCTACTAGCAAAGATGTAAGCCCAAATGGATGATTTAGCATTCCAGTATTTCACATTGATGTGCCATGTGCCTTCCAAATTAGTCTGCTTCCATTTTAGACTGTATTGTCCCCTACCAGCTGGATGTAAATCACAGTAAAGGGCTAACTTATCAAAAATATAATTAATTGTATGAAGAATAGATATTTATGGTAGGAATTAGTATTGAATTTATATAAATTGACAAACTTTTATGACAAGAGGACCAATAATTAGTACCGACTGATTTTTGATATTTGTATAGGTAATTAAATTATACATGTTATATATAAAGATATTTAAACTATATTTTTATAGTTCACATGCATTTATACTAGGAGTAGTAGATAAGTAAACTATTCTTATATCATGGTATTTTAGTGATTTAAGATAGAAATCATTCCATTTGCACACAGGCTTCAAATACCAGTACAACATTTTTTGTTTTAAGGATATTTGCTGAAATGTGCCATTCATGTTGAAGTTTATGAATAAATAAATGAAATTTTATGAAATTTCTGGTTTTTCTTATATGAACTTGCATAACAGTAGGCTAACTATTATTCATGATATGACACAAAGGAAGCAGAGTAAGGAAACTTTTAGTAGTTAGTAGCCCTCTTTTCATTGATGTTCAATCCAGCAATAAAACTAAAACCAGCAAAGATTCCTTGTTTCACCCTTTTCATTGAAATTGCAATTTTTGATATATAGATCTCATAGGTAAATCAACTAGTAGTGTTTATTATTTTTAACTCTGTTTTTAACTGTAAACATAGTATTCCTTACTGCTGTTTTTTACAAACTTCCAAAAAGAAGGGGTAAATTGGTTCCAATTTACCTTCATTTTACATAGTGTCTGAGAACTATTAGGTATACTTATGTGTACTGAACTTTTCATTTAGTAACTCAATTGATAAAAACTCAATAGCAATTTGGTTAGGGATAAATATTCAAATAAGTAGAGTTGTTTGCAATTCTCATTAGTTGCAACTTGCAATGTCAGAAAATTTCGCTTTGCTGATTCCGCTCAACTACCACACTGAGAGTCCAGGACTTCAAAATATAATTTTAAAGGAGAGCTATATTATGGTAAACTGTTTTTTTAAATAAAAATCATAAATTTTGATGTGATTTTATTGATTATTCATACATTTATAAAATATAAAAAAGCAAAGAATTTAATGTATTAAATAATCAAGTTGTTTTTAAATTATACTCAGCATATGATCGAGATGCAGGCAATGCAGCAAAGCATGCTAAAGATTTGGCTGCACATGGCTAAATATACACACGTTTGTCAAAGAACAAGCATGTGTGTATTTTACATGCTTGAATTAGAGTATACAACTGAGCTCTGTGCTTGTTCATACATTTCAAAATCTGCTATGCTATTTCTCACATCTAAATGCTTTGCCAGCATCACAGCATAAACTTAGCCTGAAAGCTATATTATAGTTGTTGACCAGTTATTATACTTCAGATAAGAGAAGTAATTTGATTGAGAATTATCCAATCAGTTTAAGTATTTAGTTATAAGCCGTTTAGTTAAAGTAAAACATTTATTGTTTCTGTTAATCTTGTGTAAGCATAATTATTAGGATAATTATTTTTCTAATAAACAAAGGTAAGATTACATATAAATAGGGAAAACAGCAAACTCAATGGTCAAGTCATAGTCATAGAGATATTAAGTCTCACAGATACAAATTTTGCAAATACAAATAAAATAATTATAAACTTTATGCAGCTATCTTTAAATTATCAAGATTAGTTTTAAGTTTATTTAGGTTTTCATGAACTGCTTCTTGCTTATTTTCTAAAGCTGAAATGTTCCCATCAGACCTCTTAATCTCTTTACTTATATACTCTAAACGTTTAGCCACATTCTGCCTTGCTTCTTCCAAGTCTTGTTTCACTAAAACTGGCCCAATGAGTTTGTAAACTTCAGCATCCTTTTTTAATAAACTTAATTCTTCTTTTACAGCTTTGTTTTCATTCATTTGGCTGTCTAATTGTTGTTTCTGTGCAACTGCCTTATGGTATTCTTTTTTTAGATTGTTGAAAAGCTCGAACTCTTTCTGTAATTTCTTTTGAATTTCTTCAGCCATTATGGAAAAGTTATTTGAGCTAGGCTATAGGGCCGGTTTTACTTGCTATGATTTACACACTTGGAGCCCACAAAATTTTACAATTTGGTGCAGTTTGATCAGTTTCAATCAATCACTTTGATTTATTTTGACGATACTTTTTTGAGGTTATGTCCAAAGAGTATAAAACCTACTATAAAGGTAGCTATACTTTTTTCAACTGGTTTAACAACTCCGGATTCCTGCTTCTTTTGAGCCTAAAATACTCTTCGATAGGTACCGTAAGGGCGGGTTACTTTAGCTCTAAGGGGTAACTTTAGCTCAAAATAAAAAAAAGATTAAAATTTCCACCTCTTTGCAGCCATCGCAGTTATCGATTTAGTTTAAGCTGGAATTGTTAGAAGACATAACTGGCACTTAGTTTTGTTTGGTTGCACGAACTATTTCAAGGTAAAAATGCGCCATTTGTGTTTCGAACTTATCGCATGTATGAACGTGTTGTGTAGGTCTGCAAACTTTATATTGTAACGGAGTTTTTAAGGTAAGTATTTTTTAATATTACATTAGATAGGTTCAGAAATTTATTTAAGACTAGAATGATGCTATAAACAATTGCTTTTTTACAAGTTTAGATAGCAAAATTTTAAATACTAAGTATGGGTATACTTTGACTCATAAATTCGGGTAACATTAGCTCAAGATCAAGTGGAACTTACGACAATATCCTAGGCAAGTGACTGCTGTAGTAAGTGAAGAGGGAGCCCTTGTGAGCTGTATGAAAAGAGGAAAACTACTGACGGTGGCCAGTCTGCAAAGACGAGCAGCTTTATAGTTGTCTGCAAGATAGACCCCCAAATTTGAAAAAAAAGGCTGTTTCTCAGTACCTGAGTTAGATAGCCAAGTACCAATGAAACAAAAGAGTGTTCCTTAAAATCATATTTGGTTTTAGAATTAAGCATATATTGATTAGTAAGATAAATGAGCCTGAATACGATGAATCTCAATAATAAAGAAGCTGTAAGATTATTTTGTAGACATATATGCCTATTTATTGCAACATTTCAAAGCTTTTACTTTAGATAGGAATTAAAACTTAGTAATTTAATAATAAATAAAAAGAGTTTTTAAGTTTTTGTTAAATTTCAGAAACAAGACTGTTGGAATGTTTATTTTTTAAATTAATTTAAGAATTAAAGAATTTTATATAATATCAAAACGTGTATTATTTTATTATCTTTCATTTTAAAGGTTTATTTTGGTCTTTTGCTTGGTTCTGTATAGATTCTTTGCCAAAAAAATTGGCGAGCCAAAGTAACCCTCTTTAAGGAATAACTTTGACTCAAATAAAAAAAAAATTAAAAAAAAATGAACTGTTATATTTTTGATATAAAATAATTTATTAATGATTAGCTACAATCCTTATTTACCAAATAAAACCATAATAACCCTTAGGCGCCAATCACAGTCCTTACACCAGAGGGATTTCTAATAATACACGGGAAAAAAAGCCAAAGTAACCCGCCCTTACGGTACCTCTACCTACGAATTTTATTGTGGTTTTCGGTTTCCACTTTTCTTTTTTGCATGTTTTATGCTCCTATGTCCTATATGCACAGTATTATCTATTCTCTGTCAAACCCGCATTTTGAAGAACATAAATAGATAGGTAGGTACCGTAGACAGGTAGGTACTTACTAGGTACGTAAATTGCGATTGCATTTTATTACTATCGGTTGGATATTTTTCGATAGGCCATGCTTATAGTGGGAAAATTTATCTTAAATTATAATCTCAGAAAATTAAAAATTCTATGCGGACGAAGTCGCGGGCGACCGCTAGTTATTGAATACCTAATTGGCTGAATATTTTTAATTTTTTTTGCATGAAAACGCTTTTGAGAGTAGAGAGTACCAGTCCAATATAAATTGATGTGCGCTACATGAGGCTATTTGCCTGCCACTGGGCAGGCAGAGGAGAATATCAAAGGAGGGTCTTCGGCCCGCCAGTGCACACTGACGAGGAAGATCTCCTGTGATATCAGCGCAAGCGCGAGCCGCGACTTCCGCCAGCGCGCCGCAACATCCGCAGCTGCCCACGCCGGCCGACTCAAATCGATGCAGCCTGGTGGACTCCAACGCAGACGGCGCATATGGACGCCTCCCAACGCGATATCCTCCGGCATCTTTCTATATTTCGGAGAGTGTGCCTAAGAACTGTTCAATCTAGTTCCTCCTTGATGTTTAATTGGAAATGTCCTGTCGTGATCACGATTCATGCAATTGCGTCGAAATATCGACCGGACATTTCCAACCGAAACATTGCAGATTTATCTTGGTAGGTACGTACCTTGGGTTGAATGATGTAAATACGTAGGCTCATTATAGTTTGTCGTTAAACAAAGAAAAAGTCTACAATCAGTGTAAAAACCACACGAGTAAACAAACGGAATTCTTTACTCATGTGGTAAAAACACGGTAAAAACAATCAATAAATCAGTGGTTAAATTTTTATTTTTAAAAAATTTAGTAAGTAAATGCCTATTTAATATAATAAATGCTTAAACCTACAATAGTACAACTATTTTTCAAGTAACACTATATTTATGATATTTTTATACATATTTTATAATTATATTATAAAATCTTCGACCTTCGTATTTTACCTTTCTACAGCTGTTTAAGCCTGTCAATAGTGATTTAATTAAGTACAAGCTTAGGTATCAGTCATCAATCAGTGTAGACAATTAAGCACTAATAATAAAATAATCTCTCTGCTTAAACTTATATAATAGTCGATAGGCGTATTATTTGTATCAGTGCGATCTTAAAAACTTAACTGCATTAGACTATTATCGGTGCCTAACTGCAGAACTTCCAATATTGAGCATCAATCAGAGTAAAACATATTTTTGATGAAGAATATCAAGAATAACTGCTGCTCTCTTCTTTAAAATATCTGATAACTACAGTAATGGCCAAACCTTATGGCCGCTCTCAACACGCGAAGAGTTTCACCGATCTACAAACGAGCAATATTATTAAATTGAAATACTTAAAAATAATAAAAACTTATCTACACTCTTATAATTTTTCTCCATATTCTAATGTCCACAGATAGCTAGCATTAGGGTCTAGACTTTTTTGTGCTTCTTTTTGGACCTTTTCAGCCTTTTTTAATGCCTTTTGTAGATTTTCAAACAATTCTTTATTTTTTGTCGTCGGCTTATTCTCCTGTGTGTTCTTATCTTTTAATTTTACAGACCTTTCCTTAAAAGAGTCTTTTTTACCGAACCTCTCTCGAACAAATCTTTCATATAAGTCTTCTCCATCTTCAATATCGCTGTTGCCACTAGATTCCCTAGATTTATTATCTTCATTAGGTTTATTAATATATGATGCGAAGAAATCATATTCCTGACCAGATTTGTCTGCTTTAGGTTTACGTAGCTCGGAATATTGCTTTGCATTTGTAGGAGGATCGTATGGGTCATAAATAGTTTCAGAATTTTTCTGTGGTTTCGGCTTCTCTGAATATTGTGCATTATCATGATAATTGAAGTAGTCAATTTTTGATTTATCTTTACTATTTTCCTGAGCTTCTTTTGTATACGCTAAAATATCTTCGGGAAGTTTAATTTCAGGTAATTTAATATTTATATCATCAAATTCCTTTTTTAAATGTTCGTCATATTTGTTGTTTACTGGGGATAAAGTGTCGAGAGTACCCTCAGACTCAGTATTTTTGCCAGAAAGACTATTTTTAGTTGATTTGGAACCTGCATGATTATAATCTATAGGTATTCTCTGGAACTGTTTTTTTTCATTGGTTTTTCTTTTTGGAATCATTGTTTTTACTAAATTACCACTAAGGTTTTCATTTAAATTTTTCTTATTTTCTTCATTAATATGTTCATAGTTTAGTTCTGTTACAGGTATCTCTTTACCTCTGTTAATATAAACTTGGTTAGTAATTTTCTTTGGCTTTTTGATTTTGGCACTTTTATTTTTCTTTTTAAGTTTTGGTTTGTTTGTAGAAGTGGTTATGGTGGCAAAAACACTTCCATAGTTTTCATGCAAGTCATTAGCGGGTGCAAATTTTCCTACATCACTTAGTCCTCGGAACTTGTCATAGCTAAAATCACTAAAGTCAGGAAGTTCCTGAATGGGTTGGGGCCTATCGAGAGTTTCTTTAATTTTAGGGCCTTGTTTAATATTCTCGTTTAAAACTTGAGTTTCTTTTTGCCTATTATCGCCAAAGTTTTCATTAGAACTACTATACAATTTCGTATTGCCAGGAGTTGTACTATCATCAGATAAAAAGTGTTGCTTTTCGGTATTGTAATTAGGTGTAATACGAATATCCGGCCTTACAGTTATTTCACTATAGCTATTTATTGGATGATTTGTATATTTTAAGCCGCCATGATTGTCCTCGTTATTTTCTCTCTCAGAATTTGTGGTTTTATAGCTGTGTAAAGGCGTTTCTTTAGTAAAAGCAAGTAACCTATCATTTGTGTTATAATTTTTAAGAGGTCCTTTACTGTCTACTTTATATTCATTTTCTTTGTTTTTACCTTCCTGTTCATAATTTTCTTTACTATTTTCAATAGATTTTTTAGATTCCAGTAAGGGATATTCATTTTTTTCGTAATGATATACTTGGTTTCGTGTTGGTAATACATTATTAAGTTGTTTAATATCTTTTGTGCCTCTATCATCCTTATAATTTTCAGTACGATCATCGACATCTCCTTTATCTTGATATCGATTTTCTTTACGAATATCTTTCCTTTCATAACTTTCATCACTTTCCTTGATAAGTTTTTCAGGCCCTGGTAAGTAATTATTATGTTTCCTTTCATAACTTTCATCACTTTCTTTGATAAGTTTTTCAGGTCCTGGTAAATAGTTATTATTTTTAACATTGAAATATAGTTGATTTGCACTATTGTTGGGCAGTTTATGTTCATTAATATTTTTATCATTTTTATAATTTTCATTAGAGTCATTATCGTCTTCGTCTTCTTCTTCATTGCTGTCTTCGTTCTGATTTTTAAGCCTTGATGAGAAATACTTATTTCTATTATCATTATATTTTTGGTTGTGTTTCTCTAATATATCATCGTCTGTAGATGGTTTATTGCTATGAGAGCTTCTATCTTTTTTTAAATTTTCAATGGGTTCATCGTCATCTACATCATCTTCAAAGTCATCATGTGTATCTTTACCTTTCTTAGTTTCATCACTAAAATCATCAGGTTTGTTAGATGCAGGTAAATGACTTTTGTAATTATTATAATTTCCCTTTTTTGTACGCAAATTATTATCAGGTTGCTGTTTATATCCATGTGAATTTTCATCACTCTCGAAGCTTTTATCAGGTTCCTCGTCGTTTTCATCTTCTTGATAAGATAAATTTTCCTTGTCAGTATGTTTTATATTATCGTCATGAAATTCACCTTTTCGGTTTTCTGATAAAGTTTTGGGTTGTTTTCTATATCCATTTAATCTTGTATCTTCTCTAAACTTTTTACTATGGCTGTCGTCATCATTTTCAAGCGATGAGTCTTCTTCTTCAATATTTTCCTGTGAATCATTTTCACTACTTTGGTCAGTTACTTTCTTAGGGTTAGAGATATGGTACTTATTTTTTTTGTCCTTAGGATAATATCTTATATTTCCACTTGTTAAAGGTTTTTTATTTTCAGTTTCACCTCTTTTGTAGTTTTCATTTGATCTGTCATAATTTTCATCTTGATATGGAGAATTTTCCTGTCTTGTGTCTCCTCTTACATTAACTTCTTCACTTACTTGTGAGAAATCTTTAAGTTTAGGTAAATAAACTTTACTGTTAGTATCACCACGATATTCTTGTTTTTGAGTGTGTGTTATAGGACTTTCTCCGCCCTGGTTTTCGTGTGAACTTTCTTCATTAAAAGTTCCATATTTATCGTCTTCTTCAGAATCAGGTAATTGGTCATTATTATTTTTATTAATAGGGTTATAATGTCTCTGTTCCCCTCTTTGCACCTTAGTGTGATCAGGTTTATTACTTTTATGTATAGTCTCAATATGATAATCAGCGATGTCAGAGTTTTTAATGATTGCACTTGGGTCAACTTTTGGCAATTTCAGTTCACCTCTTTCTATATTCTGAGCTTTAATTACATCATATATTCCTGGTACATTTGTTTCGCCATCGCCTTCATTATCCCTATGAAATGATCTCTTTTTCCTTTTTAAGCTATTCTTAAAATGACCTTTTAATTTTTCTGAGGCTACAATATGATCATCTTTTTTGTAAACATATTTCGACGCAGTTCTATCATTTATTTTATTATCTAGGCCTTCGTTTTGGTTCAAAGTTCCATTCGTGCAGTTTTGTTCTTTACAATTATTTGTATTTTCATTATTTAAACAATCAGTTGTACTTTGAGCATGCAAGCATTTATTATCACTTTTATTAACATTTGTTGTAATGGTATTAGTGTTATTGCCTTTATCTAGTGAATTTGCAGAAACACAGTTTTCATTTATATTATTACAAATCTTGTCAGTCTTGTTATTTTGTTTCGTTGTTCCGTTAATTGAATATGCACTTGTCATCTGGGAAGTAAGATCAGATTGTTTTAATTCAAGCACGTGTTGAATATAATTACAAAATAATTTAGTGCATTGAACTGTGATTTAGGATGTGCTCTTTGGTATAGGTACCTAGTGAAATAAAACAAAATATTTATTTTCATGTATGTACTATAATTTGCTTTTATTTACAACGTAAAACTCGTTACCATGCCATACATACAAAAACTATAACTACACTACACTACAAACTAATCTAGTTATAAAATAAATAAACATTACAAATATTGTAACAATTCATACAGCTAGGCTACTTTTACACCCATACTTATTTAGATAATAATATGATTCGTGGTAATGACTATGCGTGATGATTACATGCAATGACTGATACTTACTAATTATAATTATATATTATGTAAGTATGTAAAATAATAATTCATGACGAAACGTTTAAGTATGTATTTACATAGTAATTGATTCATGCCTCCTATCAAAATCTCCTATTTTAAAAACTAAGGACCGGCAGTAAAATTATTTTACTGGTGGTCTAAATAAAATATGGCAATTACGTGCGTTACTACATAAGCCGCTCTCCTTTTACTTAAAGCCTAAATCTTACTTTTAAAAGCAAATAACACATAATAATTTTATTATTTCGGATGCCATAAACTTTACAAAAGATATTTGTACGAATTAATTATTATTATTACTGTGTGGAAATAATATTATTGTTAGTAGGTAGGTATTAATTTTTCAGTGGATTTAAATTTTATTACGTATACTTGAAGTCTAAATAAAGTCTGCACTTATTATTATCTATATATTTATAACTAGTAGGGCGCGTGGGTGCGCGGCCCGCTGCAGCGGACCGCGGTTTTTCTGCTCTTAGACTTTTAGGGCTTGATCATTTTCTACCAAAAAACCACTCTTCGATTTTTTATTCTTTGTCAGATAGACAATGACGAAATTTGTATGGCCGCCATCTTGAATCCGCCAATTTGCAGGTTTTTTTCGGCTCTCTGCCAATTGGATGAGGTTTCGAGTGGCTTTTGTTTGAGCACCCCCCCACTTACTTCAATATCCTGGCAGTGCTCCTCACCCGTCTCCGAAATACTCAATCATCAGCTCTCTCCATATTTTTCCTTCAAATTAATTTATATCCTCTATACGAAACCATCAGAAATTTTGAAAAGGAACCGTATCAAAATCTTGCATACATATGAAAAAAAAAATCCGCCATCTTGAATTTTTTCTATTCATCACGTAGACCATCGGGTCCTGATCATCTTTTTCCAAGAAACCACTCTTCCATCTTTTATAGTCTTCGAGATAGACGCCGACGAAATTTGTATGGCCGCCATCTTGAATCCGCCATTTTGGAGTTTTTTTTCAGCTCTCTGCCAATTGGATGAAGTTTCGAGTGACATTTGTTTGAACACTCCCCACCTATCTTCGATATCCTGGCCGTGCTCCTCACCCGTCTCCGAAATCCTCAACCATCAGCTCTCTCCATATTTTTCCTCCGAATGAATTTTTGTCCTCTCTACGAAACCATCAGAAATTTTGAAAAGGAACCGTATAAAGTCTTGCATATATTTTGTATGGAAAAAAAAAAATTCCGCCATCTTGAATTTTTTTTTAATACATCAAGTAGACTTTCGGGTCCTGATCACCTTTTTCCAAGAAACCACTCTTCCATCTCTTATAGTCTCCGAGATAGACACCGGCGAAATTTGTATGGCCGCCATCTTGAATCCGCCATTTTGGAATTTTTTTTCGGCTCTCTGCCAATTGGATGAGGTTTCGAGTGACATTTGGTTGAACACCCCCCACCTATCTTCGATACCCTGGCCGGTGCTCCTCAGCCGTCTCCGAAATCCTCAATCATCAGCTCTCTCCATATTTTTCCTCCGAATGAATTTTTGTCCTCTATACGAAACCATGCTTGAAAAAATTTTTTTCCATACAAAATTTTACAGGAGAGGTGATCAATGAGTCAGTGAGTGAGTGAGTGAGTGAATCAGTGAATCAGCACGAGTAGCTATATATATATTAATATGCCGCGTATATTTATTTAAAACTACTGACTATACACTTCAAATTACCTACTTATTCAACTTTATCTTAATCATCATCTATACATCCATACAATCTATACAAATAAATAAAATTAAAGTGTCTGGAATGAAAAACGTTTGCTATAGCAGTATAAACTGTGTATAGCAGTATCTTATTGAAGGTATTAACGAAACCAACATCGCGTGTCAACTTACAGCTGGCGCCATCTATTTTAAGTTGCGATATTACAAATGGTTCATGGTGGCGTTACATCTATTAAAATTGAAGTGTCTGTTTGTTCTCGCTAATCTCGGGAACTGCTATACCGATTTTGACGGGACTTTCACTTGTAGATAGATGATGTTATCGGAAGTTAGATAGGCTACTTTTTAACTAACTTTTGAAAAAGGAGGAGAAGGAATTGTGTTTTTCTACCTATGTATATTGATATCTCCGTGATTTCTTAACCGATTTGCGTGAATATTTTTTTTTCGATACAAAACTTTGCAAGATACTCCCATAAAAACGTCGGGTTCCAACTCTTCAATCCTGATGCTGCTGGGGTACTGCCCCCTTAACTGTGGGGATTAGGAATAATGTCGATATTGAATAGTTATTATAGGTACCAAGTTAAGACTACATTGTTGAAATCCAGAACCCAACTCCTTAATTCTAATGCTGCTGGAGTTCTGCCTAAACTGTGGGGATTTAGGAACTGCCGATTGTGAATTGAACAAGCGGACGAAGTCGCGGGCGTCCGCTACTTTAAATTAATAATAGAGTTAGCAAACATACATTTCAATAACTCTGGCTCTAAACATAAAATTATAATTTACAGTAAATATAATTCGGTATTATAGGTATGTGTTCGGTACTGGTTCGGTATTATAGGTAGTACAAAAATTAAAAAGTTAATTATACTGATAAGTTTAAAACTTATTTAAAAGTAATGATATTATAAGTTTTAGTACCTACTGATTGATTTGAGTGTTAGGTACCTTCCACCTCCTAATACCACCGAATTAGCACCAATAAATTAAAATAATAGGTATTATTAGTAATTTTTTAATGCTACAGCTGTGATAATGTAGTGGTTAACATTTCGGTCTCCTTTTTGGGGACTGGGGTTCGATTCCCAGACACACACCACTTTTTGGAGTTGCTTTAACGATGAAAGGAAACAACGTGAATAAGCGTGAATTCTCCATAAGTTATTAAAGGTTTGTGAGGTCTGCTAATCCGTAAGTGGTCAGTGTTATGGACTATAGCCAAAACTCTTCTGATACTGACAAGTGACAACAAAAGGCGCAACGCCCACCAACGGAGCGAGAGAGAAACAGAGGCGCAGGGTCTTTTTTGGTAACAACTCAAATTCAGCTTTATTTACCTATTAGGTACTGCACTCAAAGCAGCGAACGACGCTAATGTTTTATTTATTTTCATTATACCTACATTTTCCATTTTTACGCCTTGACTCTACACAAATCTGACACTTTCAAACGACTTACCTACTTAATTGATTTTATACAATAGAAAGGATACATTTTGAGTAATTTATTCGTTTTGTTGTAGATAAGTTATATTTTTTTAATCTATAAGGTTATCTAGCTTATGGTTACTTACCTAGAACTACTAGTGCAACTAGAATTAACTCGAGCTTCTAAATTTTAATAACATCGCTTAGGGCCGATTTTAATACCTACCCAACCTAATGATACAGATTGAAGAAACATCTATAAGTATAGTCATTACACGCTACAAATTAATAATTTATATATTGGTAAAATAGATTGCAATCTCAATTGATACGCCTTACTAGACATCTGGATTAAATTGACCTTCAATCTGTAGATTTTAGATTAGACAGGTTATTAATTAGGCACCGGCCGGTGGTAGTATGCCTACAAAAAATATAAATTAGGCACATGTCCTTCCTTTACACGGCTACTACAACTACATACTATACAAGTTTTGTATGTTATTTAACCAATGCACATAGATTTGCTTGTAATTGGTCTATTTACTATTCACAGAGCAGCAGTACCTTTGCACCAAATTTGGAAGTTACCAATGCGATAACTACTGACTTTCTTAAAATAGGCACATAATTTCATGACTATTTCAGAAAGTCTGTCAAAAATTATAAAAAAGATAGCGACTGAATTGTGAACCTCCTCCTTTTTTGGGAGCCGGTTAATTAATAAAGACTGCTTGATTATTTATGACAAGTTTGGTGCTAGAGTCTACAGCTGTTTATACAACGTTATTTTTTGCCAGAATTCTGAAAATAGTTTGTTCAGAATCACTAACCTAATCGATTGCAATAATTTTTATTAATTATTTAATTAATTGTGTTACTTATGTTTATTATCCCAAAATGTAATTAAAACATATCGATGAATAAAACATAATTATGAAGTGGGCTGTGGATATTATTATTTCTAACTCTAACGCTGCTACTACTTTTTATTAGTTTTCATATAACATTTTTGGAAAAAAAAACACACACACAGAGTCTTATGATTAAAATAATTTACATTAAAAAAATTACGTTGTATAAGGAAAGAACCACTTAAGTTTTCATTACTTAGCTACTTCGTCTAGCTACATCTAGTTTTACTGTGGATGCTTGGTGCTGGTGCAACTACTTGCCGTGGAACGGGTTGTACGAAAAACTACTTACGTATTCTTTCGCACCACCTAGGAAAGGTACGGGGTCAGCCCATTTGCTGAAGTCCATCGATGGGATGATGCCACTTCTACACGGTACCCGAGGATTTCTGGAACAGGTTACACGAGCATGTTTTAACACCATCTGTATGTATTTCTAAACT
This sequence comes from Hipparchia semele, assembly GCA_933228805.2. Classification (NCBI taxonomy): domain Eukaryota; kingdom Metazoa; phylum Arthropoda; class Insecta; order Lepidoptera; family Nymphalidae; genus Hipparchia; species Hipparchia semele. Next base: position 10,599,066 of record OW121718.1, read on the forward strand.
TATTAAAACATTTAGTTTTTCTTTGCATTAAAAAAATAACTTATTCGTAGCATATTTAGAAAATCTGAGTAGTTATGTTTTAGTAAAATTTTGATATTTTAACCAAAATAAGGCACATAATCGATAGTAGGTAAATTTAATTTTTGAATTTAACGGACGAAAATGTGACTGAATTTATGCGATCTATCACTACCAAAGTTGGTCATCCATTTTTATACTGTATATTCGTCTTTGGCACCACGAACTATATATATATCCTCCCTCTTAGTTTTTGTCTTAATGAATGGATTAAAAATTTATTACACAAAAATATTATGTCTTTTTAAAGAAAATGGTAGCTGCAAAATAAACTCTTGATGGAACTTACAATTCATGGTCAGGTAGCACCATGGGATAAAGTTGGACTGTATCGATAATGTCCGTATTGTCACAGATAACACGAGCAAGACGGGCTTTCCTAATTTCAGCTAACTGTTCAGGAGTGAACGATGAAGGCTGGTTCGGCAGCTCGAACCTAAAACAAAAAGAATGTAAGAATTCCGTGAGCTATGTCGAGTGGGTATTGTAGGTAAGTAATATTATGCTAAATTGAAAAGCCCTCGACATTTAGCTAGAGCGTGACATATGCATTATGACTTCATCACCACCAAGAGGTTTACTTTTAATACCTGTTGTGTGAAAAATGAAAAAATGGTCCGGGTCTGTTCAGCGCACAGCAGTTCACGAATAGACTACGTAAATAAAGCGTTAGCGCCCCATAGAGCTAGTGCGCGTCAGATTAGTGTACACATCCTGATATAAAATGTATTATTTCCGATCTCCTTTTGTCTCGTCTCGACATGCTGTGTCAGCCCTGACTGTATGTGATTAAAAATTATAATATAACCATTTCTCAACTCACCAAAATCTGTCACCTCTTCTTGAGTAAGAAAACTGGGTAGCAATAATGCAAGCAAAGGTAGGTCCCAACATTGATCCTGCTAAAGGTCGTTCGGAAACTCCACCAGACCATAAATCTACATCGATAGGGTGTTCGAAAATAGACTCGTATTTACGAACAGTTTCATTGGGCATAGATCCGAATAAGTCCTGGAACGTTTCAGCACCGGACAGGCCACAGAACTTTCTAAACTCCATGTAGCCGGGAAGACCGAACTCTCGACCTCTTTGCATGTTGAATGACACCAAATCCATTCCAAAACGGGCTCCCACCTTCTTGAACAGGTGATTTGTCACTTCTTGGGTGATAGAGTCGTCCATGGCTTGAGCCACTTGATTCATTAATCCCATTACATATTCGTCAAGAACACCGGCTCTGTATAGATCATAAGGTCTTCGGATCAGGTCTGATAAGCGTTTCGATGCTGCAAACAATATTGGTGTGAATTGATGGACATCGTATTTCAGGTAGGTATGGAAAGCATTACATAAAAAATGTGCAAAAATCAAATCAAAATTATAAATCTAATCTCCACGAATGGGAAAACTAGTAACTCCCCTAGTAACCAAAACATAGAATGAGAGATCCTTTTTGTCAAATTTATATGGCTGAGTTTATCTCAAAAACTACTAAAAAGATTTTCATTCGGTTTTCATCAATAGAAATCCTGATTTTGCCAAGTTAAGGTGTACGCGAACATACTTTGCGGGTGTATACTGAATTATTGAATTCAATAATAATGCATTGGCATTAGTTTATATTGGATGCAGACTTAATCATCGTTTATCTTCGTTAAGTCATCTTATGTTGGTGGTGAAAATCGAATTTAAATCCATGTAGTACTTTTAATTCAAGTTAGTTTCCATAGATAGACCAGTGTCAATTTTTTACTAAAAAGTGTGAGTATGTTGTTTGTGAACTGCAATATGTTTGTAATAGATTCGAAGATTTACCAATGAATTTGTGGGCCTTGGACCATCTTTCAACAGCGGTAGGCAAAAGAGAGTGTCCGAAACGATAAGCAGCTGCTGCGAAAGATGCAATCACGTCTGGATTTACTGCTTCATCATATCCTTCCCAGTAACCCTGCAGAAGTATAAGTGCATATTGAGTGATCGATTTAAAACAAAAATTAAAAAAAAAATTAACATAAATAAGTAATTCACACCTCTTTGGCTAGGACCAAGCCAAATTTCTCCATAACGTCTTTTCCGAGCAAAATAGGCAAGAACTCGTTGTAAGTGATGTGTTGTATTTCAGCGATATTGATGCGCCTAGCTTCCTGGAACAAGCTTTCGTCGTCCCAGTGGGGGTTTACATGGGCGAGAGCCTCCGCCACTCGGTTATGTTCTCGAGCCATCAAAGTGTGCATCACAGTGAGGACCAGCTGTTCATTCACTCTGATTTCACCTGGAATTTAAATGACTTTAATACAGCACACTAGTTTAAACCAAAGAACAATACAATAAAGATATTCTGTAGCATTTATAAACTCACCAGCTTCAAAGCAATACATATTCTTATTAGGTCTCGTACATCCCTCATCAGGGATGTCTAACTTAAGGGGTAATAGATCTTTAAGACCATATTCCTTAAATACGGGATTCATGCGCAGGAAACCACCATATCCAGTGCGTAGTTTTCTAAAGGGAAAAGAGATCGTTTTTAGCATAGAAATCTACTATAAATATTGAACATTTTCTTCCGAGATCTATAACTGTAATTACGCTTGACAGCTGGGCGTCAAGTGTGAATGCGAAATGAGTCAAACAAACACTCGACCATCCGGCTCATCACGAGCAAGTGTTGAATTACTTATCCAAATCTTAGAACTCTCTATCTTTAAACCGGATGAATGAAATTTATTCAACAAAGTTTGGGCTCATCAAGTAAACAGCATTTTGAAACGTGCTTTAAGCAATGCACGCTCGAGGATCCTACTCCTAAGCCCATCTAACTTTCGCGAATTTGGTTTGTTATGCCCTCAGTAACTGAACGTAACGCATCAGTACTGATGTGTGCGTTCAGACACACTCATCAGGCCTTTTGGTTTGAACACATAAAAATCCTATGTAGGCCTTTATACGTGTTCAAGCCAAAAGTTGGTACAACTTTGAGTTAAATTGTAAATGTATATATGTAATTTTGGCTAAACGATTATACAATGTAAATCGGATGTTTTGGCTGAAATGTAAAACGAGAAGTTAACTTTTGTGAATAATATGGGTTACAAAATTGAATCAACAAAGCCTTCACTTACCTTGCTTTTAAAGTATTCTTACTTTATAAACTATTTTAATATTACCTAGCGAATTTTTCAGTAACACCGTACACGGTGTTCCCATCGATGACTCCAGTTAAGGTATTGAAGGGAATTCTTGAACCTGTAACAATAAAATAACTTAAAATCTTAAAAATATTATAAATGCGAAAGTTTGGATGTATGGATCGATGGTTGGATGGATATCTAGATGGATGTTTGTTACTCAATCACGCTTCAATGACTGAACCGATTTGGCTGTTTGGCACAGCGATAGATTAAGTCTGGAATAACATAAAGGCCACTTTTATCCCGGAAAATAAGAGAGTTCCCGCGGGAATTGAAAACCTTAATCACACGCGAAAGAAGTCGCAGGCATCGACTAGTAGTTAATAATATGTTGTTATGTTATGGTTTAGTATTGTTACGTGTAGGTGAGAGATACAAGTATAAAGTATATATATCTACTGTTATCTTTGTTACATGTACTATCACCTTTTTTTTTGTGTTTGCGTTGAAAACACTGAGATATGCGCTGAACCGTTGAGGCGAATACGAACATTATCAAAACGGAAAATTGGATCAATATCCATCTACCCGTGTATGTAAACCACCCAGATCTAATAACGAATCGTTTGACACGTCATCATTCATAAAAATCGGCTCAGTAGTTTAAGTGCCACGGGGGAACTAGGCTACAAAAAATAGAAAGACTAATTAAAAATATCGAAGCTTTCAAATCCACCCACATTACTATTGAAGAAACATATCTATTTATAAATAAAAGAGAGAGGTTTTTATAGCGTTGTTTACAAGTGGTTGAAGCGGCCGGTATAATTTTTGCACTACATTACGCAAGGAATCTATACACGTAACGAACTGCTTTCGCCTCTCACCCGGCAGATGAACAGGTCAAAAACCGGTCACAAAACATTAAATTGTATGTATTTGAGAATGGAATAATAACTCATGTTAGGTCACCATATAATATTAATAAAATATGTATTTAATTTCAAAAATTTGATTGATTCGTGCTTTAATGACATATCGTGACCACGGTCCATGTAACTGGATTGAAATATCGACAATGCCAACTAAAACAATTACCGTGGTATATACTCGTATAATTTTATCACAATTATTTAATTTTGCATGTGACTTCTTACAAGATTAGCCTAGTAATTAGATGACTGCAACTCCTACTGGGGGGGTCGCGGGTTTGATCTCTTTAAACTTTTTGATTTTCCGGGATAAAAAGTAGCCTATGTCACTCTCCAGATCCTCAACTATACCCATGCAAAAAATCACGTCGATCCGTAGCTCTGTTGCAGCGTTATTGAAGGACAAATCAACAAACCAACAAACAAACACACTTTCGCATTTATAGTATTAGTTAGGATAGCTAGGGTTTGGTGATAGGTATTGCAGAACAATACGAGTGTCATGTATCAGAGTGTGCGAACCCAGTTGCATGAAATGCAAATCGACCGCAAGTGATCGATTGCAGAATTGCGGTCCGCTTGTACAGTCACATTTTGAAATGTTAGGTAACTAGTAACTACGCTTACTTGTTGGAACACCTTAATTATATGTACTATTAATATAAAAATCAATTGTTGTTCGTTAGTCTCGCGAAAACTCAAAAACGGCTGGAACGATTTGAATATTTTTTTTTTGGTTTTGTTCACTCTACTACAGGAGAGATTTAAAAAAAATTAAGAAACCCCAAAAGCACGGATGAAATTTATTTTTTTTATAATATTCGGATTAGTTTTAATGGAAACCGCGGGTAAAAGATAAAGAAGAGTAGTATATAATATTATAAATCATATATAGTGACTTTATTTAACACTAGATGATAATGTTGCTATTAACACTGCGTATCCGCGTGGATTAAGTTTTTTTTTAATTCCCGCGGGAACTCTTTTATTATTGATTTTCCGTTATTAAATATAGCCTGTGTGTTATTCCTGGGTATGAGCTATTTCCAATCCAAATTTTAGCTAAATCGGTTCATTCGTTGTGGCGGAAAGAGTAACAAACACACGCACAAACTTTCGCTTTTATAATACTAGCTAATGTCCGCGACTTCGTCCGCGTGGATTAAGGTTTTTGATCCGGCGGGAACTCTTTTCCGGGATAAAAGTAGCCTATGTGTTATTCCAGATTATAATAGATTATAATCTCCCTAGGCCCAGAGATAGATCTCTGGGTCTAGCCAAATCGGTTCAGTCGTTGCGGCGCGATTGAGTATCAAACATCCAAACTTTCGCATTTATAATATTAAAATAGGATATTAGGATTAGTGTGACTAGATGATGCCCGCGACTTTGTCTTTGTCTTTGATAAAATAAGCCGATAGTAGGTACATACCCAGACGGCAGCCGGGTCTCGGCGAAGGGAATCCTCTCACGAAGTCGATGCACTTGACTCCGAAGAGGCGGTAGAAGTAGTCGTCGTCCGGCACGCGGATCTCGTTGCAGTACGGGTGCTTGAGGTGCAGCGGCCGCTTGCAGCACTCCTCGGGGTCGTTGCGGTTAACCGGGTCTGGAAAAACGACCATTTTTTAAAGAAAATATCTTGTAGTCTGACTCGACGCGTTTTATCAGGCGTAAATTTTTCTATTTTTACCCGACTAAAAGGAAGGGTTATGATTTTATCAATCTATGTATGTATGTACGTGACTACTTGTTTTTACTACATCGTAGCGAATAAACTATTGCCGCCCTAGTCGTATTACAAACGTGTCGTCTCTTTTTCCGATCGTTCACGCTAAAGCAGGGGTTCCCAAAGTTTTTTTATCACGCTACATTTGTAAATATAGTTTTATAGTAGGTTTTATCTTTCAGTTTTATAATTATTGTGGCTTAGCATATTCGTGCGATAGATAGGAAGGGATAGTTAGAGCAGTAAGTCTGAAATCTATAGACCGCACTCTCACTCTTCTCAGACTCAAGACAGAGATAAAACGAGACAGATTTTTCTCAGAACATATTTGTTTCTCGTTTTAAATCTTATCTTGAGTCCGAGCTAAGTCAAAGCACGCTCTATGGATCTCAGCATTAGACGCAAAGACTTACCAAGCGGGGTTCCTGTCAAAGTGTAATCGTGGTCCATGAACTGTCCCCAGGCGATCACCATGACGGTGCCGGCGTGGTCGTGGAAGCCTTCGTCGGGGTGCATGGTGCGCGACACCACGCGCGACAGCGGCAGGTCGCGGCCCGTGTGCGAGATGCGCGGCGCGTTGATGCCGTCGGAGAACAGGGGGCCGATTAACCTTCAAATTGACATAGACCCTTAATAATACTATACACTTTTGACGACCTCCCTGGCGCAGTGGTGAGCGCTGTGATCTTATAACTGGGAGGTATGGGATTCGACTCCCGGCAGGGGCAATTTAGGAATTTATAATTTCTGAATTGTCTCTGGTCTTTTTTTTATTCGATGACAAGATAGTCCTTGACTGCGATCTCACCTGATGGTAAGTGACGATGCAGTCTAAGATGGTAGCTGGCTAACTTGGAAGGGGTATGGCAGTGTAAATTCAACCCATTACTATTAGGTATTCTGTAGCCCTAATCGGTTTCTATATGCTATCGTGCCGGAACGTTAAATCGCTTGGCGGAAAGTAGTTGACGGTAGGGTGGTAACTAGCCACGGCCAAAGCCTCCCACCAAATTATTTGTACCTATTCTAGCAAAATCATTACTGATCTTCCATATTCTGGCACAAGAGGTGGAGTGGTTTGAAACGAGCAGGGACCAGGTTCGGCGCCGCGGAGAAGACGCGTGAGAGCACATGTGCTAGTAATGTCCAGCCCCAGAATGGGGAGAGTGACGCAGGGACACAGGGAGGAATTTGGATACATAAATAATTTGTAGGGAGTCAAGAAAGCGCCCTGGGAAACACGCCAAGAGCAAGTACCGGGCGCTCTCCCAAAGATTCGGCCCATATAACCGCGAGGTTGGAGGGGCCATGAGTGGTGGCGGATCCTGATCTTCCATATTCCACTTACCGTTGGAATGGAGCCATGGTTGCGCCCCACGTGGGATGCTTCAGGTTGTTGCAGAGCCCGTCGAGCCGGCGGTACTTGCCGGCGCGGCACTCCACGTGCGAGAACACGGGCGGGCACACCTCGCGGATCAGCGTGCGCGACGTGTCGATTAGGGGTAGACCTTTTTCGATTTCTTCGTATGTGAGGCCGTACCTGCGAAGAAATTATTATTATATTTTTGTTTTTTTTTTGTTACAATGGTTTTATTTTAATGACAACAAAATAACATAAATTTAAGACAAAAAAAATGGGTGGAGCTGTGTCGGTGCACACGGCCGTTGGTTTTAACGTGAAACGTTGCCCCGGGCTAAAGGTGCCCATCAAGCTAGCAGCATTGCCGCGTTGTACGGCGATTGACAACCTTTGGAACAGATAAGCCCCAGAGCGTGGGTCGTATTACATTAGGAAAGAAAGTTGACGGACGATTTTCATTTATCATGGATACGTATTCCATGCTTATTTTAGAATTAGAGTATAGATAGTGCTGAATAACTTCGTTTTTAGGGTTCGATACCCGGAGGGTAATCAGAGGGACCCTATTAAGTACTAAGTCTCCGCTATCTGTCCATCCCTCCGGCTGTCTGTCAGCGGACTTGACTTGAAATTTTCAGAGAATGTGTATTGCTGTTGCTGTATATAATAATAAATAATAAATAAATAAATAAATGATAAAAATAAAAATAAATCAAAAATTAAAGGGGGTGTTTCTTTTCGGCGTTTTTTGGCACGGAACCCTCCGTATGCGAGTCCGATTCGCATTTGACCGGTTATTTTTTTCTAATCACGAAATTTTTAAGTTCTTTTCAAGAATTTAAAAACATTGTTCGTATTATTTTCAGTTGGTTTACACAATTACAACATAATATGAGTGCAGCTATTAAATAAGTACCATACAATGTTCATCTTGATGAAATTAGGATTTGTCGTAGTTGCCCTACAAAGCCTAGCTAAGAACAAAAGTATTTAACTATCGTTATTAATTTAAAATGCCAAGGTTTACAGTGGCAGTAAAATATGAATAGGTACATGATTCCTTCTATCTAGCCTTTACAGCTCTACATTTATTATGATTTATTATACCTAAGTACGCATTAAACATCATAAAAGTTTAATGGCGAGTTGTTATAATTGGGTGTTGGACTAATTTTTTTTATATATAATACTTTGAATAATGGTTTTTAATATTATTTATAACACAATATCATTTTTCTCTTTTAAAATCTTAACTAGTTTCGAAAATATAGAGCTGTTAAGTTTCCTGTTAGAAAAAGAGAGCGCTATTGCAACATGACGTCACGATTCAGTAGCTTCATACACCCTCCATATAAAATTTCGTTTTAGAAAGTGACGGATGTAGTCGCAGTAAAACTGCTTATAACTTATTTGTTTTTTGACCGATTTATTTTCTGTTTTTACAAAGATTATCCTTAACATGTTACATTTTCGATTGTAATTAATGAATGTCCACTTTCTGATAACAGTCAAATATCCAGTTTGATAGCTTGTAGTTTGTAGCGCGTTGAAGTCTTTAACTTGAAAGAACACGTACAAAATGTATGTACACACATACTTTGACCACATCGGGTAAAATGGAGAACTTAGCAGTGCAATGAATCACTATAATGAGCTGCTGTGCATGTGAGCTATGCGATCCGGTCCGGTCCAATTAACTTTCGTATGCGAATAAGGTCCAATTTTAAATTTTTTTTTTCATTACCGAGGTCAAAGATAATTAATTTGGAATGCAGATCAAGGTTTTTTGGTAATGGGTTTAAGATGTATGAAAAATTTTAGATTTTATCAGTTGCTATACTATGAAACATCATAGTAGCTTTTGGAGCTGATTTCAACCTAATCAGAACTTAATAGGGCTTTAAAATAACATGTTACATACATTTTATTACATACATAATATTTTACATTATATAAATGACATTTTAGAGGTAATTACCTTTTTTGGCATAATAAATGTTAGACACATTTACATTAAGTACAAAATTTTGGTAACATGGTGATTTTTGAAGTAGAAACAAAAGTGGAACTATTGGAGTTGAATAAAAACTAGAAATGGCCGAGTTAAAAAAAATATATGAATTAGGTTTTAATTTAAACTACATATAATCAATTTCATCGTCATCATCATCATCATTTCAATCTATTGCCAGCCCAGCTACTAAACACAGGTCTCCCTCAGAATGAGAAGGGTTTAGAGTTTTAGACCATAATCTACCACGCAAATGCAGATTGGTAGACTCCACACACCTTTGAGAGCATTATGAAGACCTATCAAAAATGCAAGTTTTTTCACGGTATTTTTCTTCATAGTTATAGCGATGTTTAATTTTTTAAAGTCACAAAATTCCGAGAAAAGCGTGCCTGAGATTCGAAAATCGGATTCTCCGAAAAGGAGGCCGGAGTTTTGACAACTAGGCTACCACGGTCTACAGCGGCCAGGATAATGCCAAATAATTGACAAATTATGAGAAAGTGTACCATTCGGTGGTACAAGTGACCACATTTCTACTACGGCACTGTAGCAGTGGAGTAAAAGGGATAGACGCTATACGCTATCGCATTCCGCTGTTACGATTTCGCGTCGGAGATGTGCGTAAGGCCTTACGATGATACGCAGTGATGACTTAGTGGAACATAAAATTAATCACTGCTCTTGCGTGGTTTACCGACCTACTATATCTTAATAAACTACGAGACCTTGGACTGAGAATTTTATGTTCTTTCATAATATTATGCTTTTACTATGATGTGTAGTAACTGTACTACTTGCTAAACTCTCATGGTATGTGGTGGGAAGGTCAGTTTCATCATTTTAATCTTATTATAAAACATTTATTATTTTAACCTAAGCAATATTTTAATCTATTTAATTTAATATATAAATCCCATATTTCCACCTAAAATCTAAATAATAAATCCAATAAAATTTTGACTATTTGTTGCACAGATACTATATACGGTATCATCAAAATTACCTAATCGTAAATTAAACCCTCTTTAAACTAATCTATATAGTTAGAATGATACTAATATTATAAAGGGGAAAGTTTTTATGTGTATGTGTGTGTGTGTATGTTTGTTACTCCTTTACGTCACAACGAATGAACCGATGTGGCTGTTTGGAATGGAGACAGCTCATTTCAATAATCACATAGACTATATTTTATCCCGGAAAATTAAAGAGTTTTCGCAGGAATAAAAGAACCGTAATCCACGCGGACAAAGTCGCGGGTATGTCTAGTTACTAATATATTTTTAATAAAACCTTTTAGAACGCTATTAATTATTATTATTATTCGTTATTAGCGCTTTTCACGCGCTTCTCTAAAGGCTGACAGGTATAAATTGTTGAATATTTAATATTGCTTTATTTAATTTCTTTCCGCGTCGTGCTTGGACCGAGGCCGTGGAGGATCGCTCGCAGAAAACAAAAGAACGGATTCAAAGGCGGGTCAGCCTTGTGGTCGTAACTTAGCAATTTATCATTCTGCATCCACAATCCGTGTTGAACGAAATTGATTTAGTCCGACATGACAAGGCCAATGTTGTAGTTTCGGACTTACAAAATGTCAAATCACATTTGGTACATATGGTGATTAACGCTGAGATTATTTACGATTTTTTATACGTATAAATAATTGAAATTACTTTTGCAATAGACATACCGGCGAGCATAATAGACCGGCTGTTGTCTATGATTTAATATAAGAATTTGAATTATTAAGTATGTATATTACAGTCGTATGTAAGGAGGTGTGTGAGCCTGGGAATTAAACCTAATTATTTATAAAAAGGTGTGATGAGGCAGGCTTCTCAGAATTCTCCATAATTTCGTGCGGATCGTCTCAAATTTTTGAGAATCTGCACTTGGATATCGCAATTGGTGACCTATGGCCTACACTCTACTCCCCAAATTTTGTAATTTGTGGTTCACCTTGCCCCACCCCACGCGCAATTAACTGAAATACCTACTACCTACACTGACAAAAAATTAAGTTCTGCTACGATGGAATGCGTATCAATAATTCACTCACACTTATAGATTCATGATTATGAAAATACCTGCCAGCCACCATTTTCAATTTATCAAAACGTCCCTTTTTCCCAACGATTAAAATTAGTTTCACATTTTAGCCGTAACGATGTAGCAATCAAGCGTGGTTTCATTAATTTAGAATTCATAGTTAAGCGCATATCAATATAAGGTAGTTCAACTTACGTTCGTGCTAAACTAATAGAGATGTCCAGAATTAGTTCTCCAACACTTGCGAAGTCTTCAGCTTTCCAATCGCCTTTTGGATGAGACACCACTGTGAGACAGAAATAGAATATTAAATGATTGTTTATTGAAACATAGTATGTATGTATGGTCAGCGAAAAGTTCGCAGAGAGAAAACGAACATTCCGCTATGAGAGAAATCTGAATGAAATGTAGAAATATATGAAACTGAATGTTTCATATATTACTCTCCACAGAATCAAGTCGATTCGTTGGTCCGTTGCTTTGCGTGATTGAAGGACAAATCCAGCAAGCAAACACACGTTTCATATTTTATAAGATTAGTAAGGATTGCTGCACTTTTGCATTATTAATTATTTAGTTGGGAAAATAGTGTTAATAATATTATGGCTAAATCACCTAAACTTTACCTACCTAGTCTTTCAACAGCATGCAAAAAATGATTAACGATGTGAAACGATTAAGTGAGCCTATCAATATAATAATTAAACCGCAAACACTGGTAGGTACTGTTTTTATGAACAAAAGGTCAGCAAGTTTGGTCTTTAAATGTTTCCAGGTCAAATTCAATGCAATCGCTCAAAAATGTATGTAATAACGAGACATAATTCACTTTACCGTTAAAATACGAAAAAAGACGTTCTACTTGTTTTGCTACCGGATTGTAATGACAGTGCAATTATTTTTACTATACCTTTGCATTATTATAATAATATGCCAAAAAGCTATAGTTTATTATAGCATTTGAAATAAATAAGACCGTTTGCTTTTATGAATAAGGTTAGTTATGTCGATAATTCAGTTTGCTACAGATTATATTAAATCTTAGCTCTATATGTATCTAGAAAGATTGATTTTTTCGGACCTAAATATAATAATTAGTCTTCGTGTAATTTTATAAGCCGATTTTATTCTGGATTTTATTAAGGTCACTGACTTTTATTACTAGTCTGTACGCATGACAGACTGTTGCAGACAAAATGAAAGCTGATTCTTTTGCCATTTCGAAGCGTTCCCCACGTGTGCACCAGGAAATAGATTTGACATTTTACATTTTATCACAATTCTTATTAGCTCCAAGTACCTTAACTCAATCTCTCTTTTAGCAAGTATCGACAAAATGGCGATAGCGCAATTTCTCCTCATGTCGCTAGACTGTCCAGTATAATTGTAGATCAGTGCTTTCGTAGTAGTATGCACCTAGTGTATAATTATATGGCACGTGTTCAATTTTCCCAACAAGGTCGTGGTTGAACCCTATCCAATACTCTTATTTAAGAATTAAAGGTTACTTACGAATTCTGTTTCTGGCATCGAGATAAGCTTGATTTATAGCTTCATATGTTATGCAAGTGTGTTGACCATCATAGGCACTGAAACAAAAACAAATATTTTATATCATTTGCACATCATAAGACCTACAGGACGTACCATCCAGCTAGATACCTACGTTTCTAGAAGTTTAACGAGGCGAGGCAGCGATCGGAAAACTTTTGATGCCTTCTTTGCCAAAATACCTCAGTTCTTGAAGAGTAAAGACTTTAAACATAACTTGATCCCAGTATTCGGAGACAAAAAAATTAAAAAGCTCCGAGGCACCCACCAGGTGATGGAGAGAGTTAAGCTCGGTATTTCTGAGAAATGAATAGATCCTATAAAAGAACTAACAAAACTGACATAGTTTAACGAATAGTTAAACTGAAGAGGGAATACACGGGATAGATATTTCGAAGAACTTATAGACGTTAGCTCATAAGTCAAGGGAAAATAGTTGGCAGAAGACCATTGGAGAGGAACATCTTGGCTTAAAAGCTTGCGCCAATTGTGTGGGAAAAATACTCGATCCTTATTTCGTGCAACAGCGTCCAAAGTACAGATACCCCTAATGGTTGCCAACCTCCGACAGGCACTACAAGAAAATAGACATATGGTCTCAGGTGCTGGAATGTGGACCTCACACTTTACACCGTGCGGTATGGAATCCGGTCGTCTGGTAGTACAAGTTATTTATGTTGTAATACGAATCAATAATGCTTTCGTCTGCGGACAGCCGCGCACGATGAATTAGGCAACTCGATCAGTAACCGCGGGATTCACGCTCACTTTCAAAAATCCTTTCGCTCACCGTGTACTTACCCACATCACTGACCGGTTTAATGTGAACTAGGTACCTACCTACTATAGGAAACGGTCTAAGTAAGGTCATCTTGCGTTTTCTCCTTGCGTTAGGTTAATTTATATATTCATCCTGTCAGCTGTTTGATGATGATTAAGTTTAAGAAACAGTTCCGTAAAATATAAATTTTACTTATGCAGTAGTAACTGTAGAGTAACTGTAGAGTTTTTAGTTACATAGGTATATCCAAAAAAACATAATAATAGGTAGGTACTCGTAGTTTCGAGTTTTTGAGATGAGAAGAATTTGACTTAAATTATCTTTGTTCCTTGGTCTTTCCACGCATAATACCTATTCAGAATGACATTCAAGATTTAATCTCTTAGATTTTTTGTGATTGCAATGAATACGGAACAATGAAAAAAAAACCTAAAGACAGTCACAATTCTTACTTCCGGATGATGACAAAGTTGAGTTTTTTTATTCTAAGACTAGATTGTGATCGCGACTTCATCCGCGCGAGTTTTCTTTTCTTAAAATGTGGTAAACGTGGGAATTAAAATGTGGGAAAGAGAAAGACGCGGGATGCAAGCTATCAAGTTCATCAAGTTCGGTACAGGTGGTAAGCTTGAATTACTCTTAAGTATAATCCTCTATTTGCCTGGGAAAATCTCTTCTGGTCAGCTATTCCGAAGATTAGCCCATACAAACAAACAGATAATTTTTAAACGTGTGTTTGTGTTACATCACCTTTAAAAATGCTTGATAAGTGGCAGTCATTTCGAAATCATCGACAGATGTCAGATACTTCAATTTTATTTGCTTGTATCCATGAAATCTGTTATGTACTTAAAACCGCATTCACACTGACTCGCGCTAAGCTTTTTATACGCGTATTATCGTTAATTGCTAGTTGCATCGCGGCATTGTTTTATAAGATTCTCACATTTCCGTTTCAGTGGAACATTGACAGGTCAAGTCATTTGTTCCTATCTAGGTATCTACTAGAGAGGTAAATAGGTACGTTTCTCGCCTGCTACGCCCATTTAAGAATGGAAAGAAAGAGATATCGTCGGGGATAGTGCAAAACCGCGAATGTAGGTAAAAACCGCGGATCTACATTAGACCAAGTTTTATATTAATTTTATAAATTTCTTATTTCTACGGCTATTGGGCTAATTTTTACACAGAGATTATTAATTCATGTGTTCTATGTATTGATAAAAAAAGACATCTTTTAAAGCGATTAGTTTAATCGCTACGACACTTACGCGGTTTTGATTTGAATGGAGTTTAATGTACTAATGCTAGTTACGCGGATTTGCACTATGCCCGACGATATGTGTATTGGACATGATCGAGGCCTATTTTAGGCAATTTGCTTTGTTTAGTGTGCAAATGCAGTCTATGTATTTGGCACCATTCCACGCGGACTATATTCGTATATCTATCTATGAGTTTAGTTTTAAAATTTTAATAACAAAAACGCAATATGACATTATTGTGCTTAGGTATATCCTGTGTTTGATTTTCTAATCTTATGTGAGGCAAGCATATAACTAAAACAACCTGAAACCACTTTAGAAAGTGCGTGTCGTAACGAAGGGCTTCTGCTATTAGTACGTACACAATATCGTCTGTAGCTCGCGAGAGCACAATCAAGCTATGATCTATAGAATGTACTCTGACTTAGATTTAAAACGAGACACAAATAAGTCTTAAAATAAATCTTTCTCGTTCCAACTCTGTCTTGAGTAGAGTTAGATTGTGGAACTACAGAGAAACCTTTGCCTCTCTCGGCTTTTGTACTTTTCGTCGCCACGAGAAGCGTTCTACTGGGGCCCAAGTCTGCTATTACAATTGTAGTTACATTACAATTACATTGCCTATCAATGACATCCCAATTGCTACTTTTAGCAATTTGACTTGGGGCCCAGGGGTTCAATTGTCTATCAATGACATGACAATTGCTAAAAATAACAATTGTCATGTCATTGATAGACAATGTAACTACAATTGCAATAGCAGACTTGGGCCCCAGGTATCTTTTGTAATTGGAATGCTCTAGGAATGTAAAGTTATATGCTATTGTTGCTTATCTGTGAGATAACTTTGTTCTCTTACTATGTCGCAAAGTTAACATTGCACTTGATTTCGACACGTTGTTTCTTTATGTTCTTTATGAACATGAATATAACAATTGCATTTATTTATTACAGTGTTTATGCCAATTAGATTAATGAGCTTTTGATTTTCTCAGGCGTGGTTACCTACGTATTTAGTCGTAACTTTTAAAATATATATACGTGATAATAATTTATGATTCTGATAATTATGATAATTACGATATGATTTGATTTATGATCAGTTATTCTTATTGTTACATTTTTATCAAAAATTTATAATCTTAATAATGTGTTTCATCGATTCAGATAAACATAATTCCATAAAATAATTACGAGTGAATAATGATATTATTTGGTGAAGTTTTATAGTTTTGAACATTTAAGAAAAAGGTTTATATGGTAATACACTGAATCGATTATTATTATATGTGTACCTGTTACCTACATGAATAATTCCTCTACAATGTTTTTGTAATAATCTGAGTTTATGTTTGTTGGATGAATTTAAGTTATCATCTCTAATGCCTCTTGTGCATCTAACGGATCGGCCCTCTAGACGTCTGTCCACACGACTGACATTATTCTCGGTATCGGCATTTCGCAAGCGATAATCGAACACACCGTTCCATTAGGTATGTTAACGGTGTTTTTTGTATAAATAACTCATAAATGCCTTTGTGTTAGCCTCTCCACTTTCTAACTATTATGACACACCTTAGTAATTTTGCTATAATCGCCCACCTCTGAGTCAATCTAAAAACTAGCGATGTGAGAATGGTCTCTTAAACTCAATGGCGTATTGTTCTGAGTCCATTACGTCATTATTTCAATCTGCAAGTAACATCAAATATTAGCATTAGGGATACTTCTGTATTATAAAAATAATAATATTGTAGTCATTGCACAAAAACCGTTTACAAAATTAAAACCTTATATTACCTAGTTTTGCGATGAAGGTATTTGATATATTCGCTCTTAACATACATGTTTGTAAATATTTGTTTTTATCATAAGCCTGCAAGAGCTTGTTAAAATTGAATTTATAGCTATGAACTATTACACACAAATAAACTTGTCGTTAACTTCGTATTTTACATAACAGTCTGCCGTCTAGACAGTAATGTCTACACTCTCGTGGGAATCCTAACCGTGCAGTTTGACGGGTTCCATTGAATAGGGGTTTTTCTGGAAAAGTTGGAAGTACATTTAGTAAAAATATAGTTATATGCATTTTAGATGGATATAAGGGATCAAAAATAACTGATAATAATGAATGCCACGATGAATTTAATGATGGAAGAATAATAGATGGAAGATTTCAATTTAAATGTTAAATTTTCATAGAGCAGAGATTTATTTATTAAAACCTTCGTAACATAGGTAGGTACTGGTACGTTAAGCGTTCTTAAGATTTATGAGCGCTTTGAACGGCTTTATTTAATTTTTTTTAGTTATTTCTATAAACGAGTATTCTGTATGTAGTTTATCGTCTCATTTTCATTTACACAATACTTATGCAAATCAATTTAGTGACCGGAAAACCAAAACAAAAAACTGGGTTCGATCGAGGGCAGTAGAATGAGATCGATGGCCCCATGTGATGAGTTATGCAAATAAAGGCGATTATTCTATTACTAGCTTTTTCCCGCGGCTTCGCTGACGTTAAATTCGATTAATCCCCTTAGGAATTTAATTTTCAAAAATATTTTCTTAGCGGAAGCCTACATCATAATAGCTATCGATACGCCTAAAAGTCCGTGGTTTGAGCTGTGCGTTGATAGATCAGTTAGTCAGTCAGTCACCTTTTCCTTTTATAAAATTTATTACTAGCGGACCCGACAGACGTTGTCCTGTCTTAACTATGAATATTGAAACTCTTTGACGAAATTGGCAGCACGCATTCTGTCAATGTTATGTCAAACGCCATAAGGTTACATCAAAAAAGTTTGAATTGTAAAAGCGGTTACATTAGAAATAATTTAATATGGTGGTTAATATTTCTTAAATTTTCCAATTTTCCGCGCAATTTTCTTAATTTTTTCTTTCATAAGAACCTTCTCCTGACAATAACAAACACAATAAAAAAAGAATTAGCGAAATCGGTCCAGCCGTTCACGCGTGATGCGCTTACCAACACATTAAGCGATTCATTTTTATATATTAAGATATATATATAGATAGATATTCGATTCTAAGCAAAATATATTTTATAAAATACAATTTAACACGTATCATTTGATTAATATCAGCATTAAGAAGGATATTAGGCAATGTATCTAAAACAAACAGAGAAACAAAACGTGACCGTGCTCAGCGTGAGATAAAGAAAGTAATCAGTGTTAGCAAGTGTGTCAAGTTTGCAGGGTATGTGATGCAATGATAATTATGTCTCACGCTCACTGCCGCCGACATTGGGCCGATCACGGCGCCCTGACATCGGCATTTCAGCTGTCACACTGTGTTCATGCATTTTTTTTACACGATATTAATGAAGGAGCTACAACGATCGTTTCGTTTAAGCCTCAATAGCTCAACGGTTAAAGGTGCGGACTGAAAACTGTAAGGTCGCAGGTTCTAATCCCACCTTTTGCACTATTGTCGTACCCACTCCTAACACAAGCTTTCCCTTTATTTGGAGGGGATTGGAGAAGGGAAGGGATATTAGGGGAGTTCAGTTTAGCTAGTATTTTTTTAAAAGAAAAAAAGCTACAACGATCCTGATAATTTGATGCAAAAACTATTTGATGCTCGTGACTTCGTACGCATGGATTAAGCTTTTTTGAGTCCCGCGGGAACTCTCTTATTTTGTGGAATATAAAGCTATTTGTTCAGCCAAATCGGTTTAGTCATTGTGGCGTGATTGAGTAGTAAACATCCATCCATCTATCCAAACTTTGGCATTTATATGTATATTAGTAGGATTTAAAACCCATCCTGCCAAGCCAGCTAGCTACGTTCCACGATTGAACAAGTGCGCTTATTAAACGGCCAACGACCGGAGTGTATACGCACGTGTCTCTTACCTAACTGACCTATCTGGTTGCCAGACAATTAAGTCGCGGAGTAGGCTCTGTTAAAAAAAAAACCGTCGTGGCCAAACAGTGAACCAGCGCTATTCATTGCGCTATTGTACAGAAAAGGTATTAAGTACAGCTGCATCCTCCAATTCCACGACGGTTCTCTTTTTAAACAAACTCAATGCTCTATGGTGGTTCTTGGCTAACTTGGAAGGGGTATGGCAGTGTACATTCAACCTTTACCTCGACACACGACAAAATTACAATGAGTTGATAGAACTGTCAACCTTTCAGTTTTCAGTCCGCACTCTGCACCCATAACCGTTGGGTTATTGAGACTTAGACTTTATACGTAGTATAGATAAGAAAATAGCAGCACTCACAAGTTTCCCTTTAGTAAGTTGAGGCTGTAGTCATAGGCGGAGGAGCGGCCTGGCCCCGTGAGGTACAGCGCGCAGTCGTCGTCAGCGGAGGCGCCCAAAGGGGCCAGCGGCGTCAGTGACGTTGCGTACACCGTACATAGCGCTACTAAAAGCGCTCTGAAAACAAACAAGAAAACAGTTTAAAACCTGTAACCCGACTGAGGAAAATGAATTTGACATCCATCATATTGATTTGGTCCGGGTGACTAAGATAGGGTGGCAATCGATTGAAACCTCATTCATCAAAATCGGCGGCTCAGTAGTTTAATCATAACTCATCCTTTACATATCTACTACACTATCATACTACTCTCTGCCGAGAGCAGCAGTTTTTCTCCGAGTTATATACTCAAAGCCTCCGACAGTGCAAAGTCATTTAAAAGATGAAGTGCAGTTGCTCTTATAGTTGCTTAATCGACCACTTTCAAGTAGAGAAACAGCAGTGATTTGTTAGTCGGTTTACGTGATCTATACTCACAATTATTTGCTTTGATAGATGATTGTAAAACAAGAAAATGGCAAACATACAATATTTGTTACAACATAATGGCATCGCAAGGAAATATATTACAGAAATTTATAAATAGAGTTTATCTGGCCTTGTGATACGAATAACTTCGGTAGTAAATAACTCCTACTATAATTCAGTAGTGCGGTCAAGAAATGGGTGTGTCAATTTCACAAGCGCATAACATTATCGAGCTTTACACTTAACCAACCCCGCAATAATTGGATACCAAACGTCGGCTCTAAATGTGTTAATGAGTCACAAACGTGTTAAGTTGAATTTATTACCCTATATAAGCCAACCAAATTAAACTTCTTCCGCAATAGAAAAGTGTACTAAGTGTATTAAGCTTATATTTTAGGGTTCCGTAGCCAATGGGACCCTATTATAAAGCCTCCGCTATCCGTCCCTCCCTCTGTTCTTCCGTCTTTTTGACAGCTGGCTGTATCTCATGAATAGTTGAAAATTAAAAAAAGTCTTCATATGGTAAAAATTATTTTTTTGTTCGATCTTAATAATAGCTGGTGTTAAATCTTGTACGATGGTACGAAACCCGGTAGGAGTAATAGTTTTCTGTGTACGAAACTCTTCGTTTGCGGGTTCAACTCGCACTTGCACGGCTTTATATTTTTTAAATCGTCATGAAGCCTTCCTATATTTAATTAAGAGATTTGGAGCAGAGTAATTTCGAATCGAAGTCGGATTTCCTTAATAAAAATAATTATATTTATGTTTTTTTATTCGAGGACATGATAAATCACTGCGATCTCACTAATGATACAGGACGATGAAGTCTAAAATAGCAGTGGGCCAACTTGAAAGGGGGTTTGCTTGGCCAAAGCCTCCCACCATAGCAAACCAGAGATAGTTCAGAAATTCATTCAACAATTTGAAATAATGTCTTTGTTTTGTATTAGTTTTTTTCTAGCGATCGCCTGCGCCCCGCGCGTATCTTCCATCGTCCTTTCATAACATCGTAACAGTTCGTTCAATTGCGGTACACGCTAGACAACTTCACCTTTGGTCAAAACTTCGGCCTATTTTGGCTGGAAGAGGTAAAGTGGCCGAAACCGAAGCTCGGTCGGGCACTATAGTTATAATATTGCTATATACTTGCATTATAACTTTCATGAGAAGGCAAACGATCATAAATATTATTAACATAATCTTATACATTGACCTGAAAGTATACATTTTGTTTGTACTTATTTTTAGGTTAATTATAGTTAGAATCAAGTTTTCAACTTGCTTTCTCTATCATGTGCAGCTTCACGCGCGTTTATGTCTTCGAGCTGTGCGATACAAACTTCGAAAGCCTTGCGCTAAGGATTGATGTATCGGGAATTAACAATTATCATCGACTTTGAAACCTATTAAGAGTTCACCTATGTCTACTTCTTCTAATATGTGTTGTCTTGAAAATTCTATATGTACATGAAAAATAAAAATAAATAAATAAGAGTGTGTTGCGAGAATATTGTCATTATAAATCTTCTATTTATCTATGTTAAAATACAAGTGTAGAACCGTCGTATCCGGACATAGAAAATATTTACCAAAAACTGTTTGCGAGTGTAACAGAATACATTAAGACGATTTTTAAAAACTCTGTTTGTTGGTTTGTTTATCTCTCTGAGCTCACTAATCTCCACCAGAAAAATTTTCAAGGGGTTATCACAGATAGCTTAAGTTTAGGGGCAGCATATAAACTTCTTGTTTTTATCAAAATCGAACCACGACAAAAAAGGTAATTTAATATTTTTGGAGTCTGCTCAAATAAGCACAAGTTCAAGTCAAAAGATGGCTTTTCATAAGTTGGTTTTTAATTTTAACGAAGTTGTGAGCAATACAGTTAACAATGTTGCTAGATGCAGAGCATCCAATTGGGGTCAATTGCGCTTCTTGGCCAACACTTAATAAGTATTGCGTAATCTAAATGAATATTGTGTTTGTATAAATTCGATACGCCAAGGTAATCACCTGCAAACTTCTATTATCAAGTATCTTACGCAATTAACAGAAAATTAAATATTTCAATTTCAAAATTTATCCATTGCATCCAATCTTTAGGGCTGTAAACTAAAATGGTAATAAGTTTACTTTTATGCGCTCTTAAAGTGGTTTAATAATTTAAACAAATAGTTATTTGTATGTTTTTTTTTTCTAAATTTTTTTAAATAGAAATTATTAAAAATTGCAGAGATAAGTAAGTTGTAAGGATTAGTAAGGATAGCAAGGATTTTCCGAGCATTGTCGAAATAGATAGTTGTATATTTTTCACATCGATCCTTCTCCTTCACGTTCAATCATGTCCTTTGATACTATGATTAAACGTGGACAAATAAACGCATGTGCCTGTATTCGTCCTTCATAATATTAAGAGGGTTTTATGTAAGTACTAAATTCATTGCCACAATATTATACCAATGCATATAGGTCTGTACCTATCATCACTATATACTCGTAAGAAGCGTCCGCATCAGGGTAGCACACTAACATGACTGAATCGCGAAGTTTAGCATCGCGAACATGCATAACATGAAACCATTTTCATAATAGTGAAATAAATTAAGATAACTATTTTAATTTTAATTAACAACTCAGTACTTATCATTATCGTTGTAAAACGTCCGGTTGGTATTATTAAATTACCAACATCAGTTAATTAAATAAGAAAAAAAATTGGAGCACTTGTTTTTTAACATTAATTTATCTACAATATTAAGGTCACAATTTATATTATTGAGGTTTTTAAATTGATAGCCCATCAGTGACGAGCCGCGCAATCCACAAGGCATCTTTGCCGAGCTTTAACGTAAGGGAAATGCGATTTTTTTTGAGTATCTCTTTCTATCTGTATACAATATACATGTATGTTTATTTGTTGTCTATAAGTGAACCAATAATAATCACATAAAAATACAATATTATGTCATTGGCAGGTTCCCTGTTCAGACAGCAGACACAATAATTAAATATTGACCATGCTACAAGCATGATAATGTGATTCATAGGACAGATAAATAGTTAAATCTACTTGGGCGTGTCGCAAAAAAAATTATACAAATTCATCGAAAATGGTAACAACTAAAATCTGTCATTTTGTATAATACACAGACATAACCATTCATTTGATTTAACTAAAGTAGCAGGTGATCAGTTGCCCTATACCTAGTAAGATCCTGATGAAATTGCAAATGCCATCAACGCATTGACTGCGTCACACGCTCAAGGCAAAATGCGGATGACGTTAGCAGCGTCTTATGCGGCCCGTCCGTTACTAGATTAATGTGTGATCACGATAAGCATAAAACGTGTATTGGCACCAATAAATTATTATTGCCCAGCGGAACAAGAACTTCCTTTCACACTTCAGCCTTAAATGAGCTTAAAAACGTGTACTATGCAATCGAGTATTACAGGCTTTGGAGCCAAAGAACATCGTGCTTTGGAGTAGTAATACCTACTTGCTCTTTCCATCAATCTTAGTGAAGTCCAAATAATAAATTACGCAATTTTCCGCACTATCGTTTTCGGTTTCATGTTAAAGTTTTTATTAGAATTATTTTAATTTTTCATCTTTCTTTTTCATCAATTGTTCATCAATAAAACTTATTTATTTATTTATTTTTATTTTTCATGTACATATAGAATTTTCAAGACAACACATATTAGAAGAAGTAGACATAGGTGAAACTTATCTCTAAAAAAAAGAAATTTCTTCCAGCTTCCCTTGAAAGTGAGTAAGGTGAAATTATAAAGTGGTATAGGTCAAAAATGTACATCACTACATATACTATAATACCTACTATATAATATACTTAAATAATATATATAATATAAGTATAAAATAAACTACATAGACACGAAGATACATAAATAGGTACATAAATACATACATGGATACATAAATACATATAATACATAAATAATATAATACATACGTAAATATACATAACTAATTAACACATAACGAGAGATAATGCTGCTTCACTCTAAATTTGAATGTTTGTATTGACCGACTGTCTCTAATATGTTCAGGAAGTGAGTTCCATAGCAGAGTAGCTTCGGACGAAAAAGAATATTTATAGAAAATAGTGTTACAAGGGGCATAATCAAGAGCTTTTCTGGTAACGCACGCCCGCAAAGGCCTTGCAGACGGGAGCGATACCTTAAAACGCTCACGTAAGTAATCAGGGGAAGAACTGTTATGAAGGATATTATAGAGGACAGTAACAATGTGCAAGTTCCGGCGAAAACGAATTGGGAGCCACTTTAATTGATGACGAAAATTGGAAACGTGATCGAATTTGCGCAGGCCGTATATAAAGCGAATGCACAAATTCTGAAGTCGTTCGAGTTTGTCAAGTAGCTCTTCAGTGGCATCTAGGTAGCAGACGTCAGCGTAATCAAGGATAGGTAGTAACAGGGATTGTGCCAACATAATTTTAGTACGTAGCGGAAGGAAATTCTGCAGCCTCCTCAACGAATCCAAACTTGTTTGTTTTGTAACAATGTTAGTAAGATGTTATTTCTATTAATAAAAAAACAATTTTATTCAAAGACCGAGTCATTGTTTCAAATAAACCTAGGTACAGCAGTGGAAGTAGATAGGGTAAATTATTGCCTTTGCGGGACACCGTGTAGGTACTTACATCGTGGTTTCCTCATAGGGTTTTTTGCTCCAAAATATGTTCCAGCATTAACGGCACCTGACCGTTGCAAAACTTGTTGGTTAAGTATTGCTCGTGAGTCGTGGTTAATAATAATAATTGAAGCATTAAAGTTCTATACTCACTTTAGAGTTAAAGTCTACAAATACTCGTACTTTGTTTATTCCAATCTATATAATTAAGTTATTTTGCAATTTTACCATATATCTTAGATGATATTTTATAAAAGAATACGCAAGATTTTACTCAATAAAATGTAAAATTATTTTGCAGTGAATATAACATATCAAGGTTTTTGAAAAGAGATAGTCAGCTAGCTTTAGTTCTGTATGGCACGAGTGACAGATACGACGCTCTACGAAGCCTAGGCCTAGCCTACTGTATTTCTCTAGAGCTCGATGTATAATGTTACTATTGTAATTTAGCTTTTTGTAAAGACTTGCCCGCGTGAAGATAGCAATTTAAAAATCCCACGGAAATTCTTTCCATGGATTTTTTTTGTTACTCTCTAATACTTTAACCAATACAATAAACAAAACTCCTCGAATGTCAAATATTTTTTCAGTATTTTCAGTTGTCGTTATAACCAGTTGTAATATTATGCAATAAATTGGACTATAATTCTGTGTTTACTGAAAATTTTTAAAGCGCATAATTTATGTATGGATATTGTTCTTATTTTTACTGGTAAGCTTAGAGTGCCAATAAATTGTATTATTAGGGCAGGTTACCATGTTATAGCAAAGTAGTTCTTGGGTCATCTCTTAAAATATTTGCAAAAATTATAGAGTAGCTCTAGCTAACCGATTAATTTGTTATTAAGAGGCAGGATATACTGATTGGTTTTAATACTGTGAGTACGGTTAGCCATCGGTTTCCGTTAGAATATAGACTCGATGACCTCGTCTTAGAATGTCATCAGTTATGTTTTTAGCCTTTCACTATTTTTAAATTATTTTATTACACAATACCGTTTATCTAAAAAGTGACACTGAAAGTTCAGCCCACTTCTAAAGCTCAAGGACTAAAATTATACGATATAAATATCATTTTTCATTTTATTTCAGAGGTATTCAATCACGATTCGCTTATTATTAATTTATGCCAAAAAAACTATTTTGAGAATGATTTCAATAAATCGTCTGTTCTCCAAACTTAAATAATATGTAAGTATAGGTATATAATGCTTAAGAAAGTGAGTATAAGTTATGACCAAGAGATACCCCTTAACCACATGATAAATAGCATTTAAATAAATAAGATGGTCATGACGAAATAGTCATGAATACAACCATTTATAGAAGTAATGTTTTTTCCTTCCGTTGTATTAATTTTTAATGGAAAAATTGACCAGTTTGCACATTTATTCGAGGTCGAATCTAAAGTAGTATGCCTATGTTTGCTCTGTATGATATTATCGATTTATCTGGTTTTAATGAATTAAGTATAAGATTGTGTAAGAGAGGTAAATAAAATATACCTTTGATACATATTGGTTTTTGCTACTTAGAAATCAATGCACACCTGCCTTGGAATTGTATCAAAATTATAACTGTGTGAATTTAAATTTAGTGCATATTGTCTGGAACCACAAAAATATACGAATTTTGAATTGACTTCGTTGAGCTTTAAAAATGCACGTTTATTTTTTTCGAGAAGAAAAGAGCTTTTCCTGTCTTATAAAATCAAAGAATTATGAATTATAAGAAATAAATTAATATTAAACTACTGGAGCAACCTTGCATCTCGCGTCTGAATGCTATCAGCTTTTTTTTACGAATCAAAGGAAGTTGACATTAATTTTAAACATAAGTGGTTATTTAATGCCTATTTTGTTATTTTATTTTTACAAGTATACTTAAAGTTATTTATAATATATAAACTACTATTACTTAAAGTACTTAATTTTATTAACTTCATTATTTTCAAGGTAAATGGATGTTTTGTATTCAGATTCAAATTCATAAATGCACTAATAATAACTCAACAAGAGAGTTTATTTTGATAATTATATTATATCAGGTACGTAGTACAATGGGGATTACATTATTCCAATCGAAACATTGGACTGAATTTTATCAAGAGCATATCTTTTCATCATGTCCATGCTAAAATTATAATTATGCGACAGTAACTTTGTTCATCTATCTATTAGCTTTCCACGCCTAAACTGCAGAATAGATTTTGTCAGGAAGGCTTATATAGAAGAAGTCCCTTATATAGAAGAACCTATATATTTGTATCAATAATACGATTTGAACGAATATAGTTCACGGTCGAATTTAAAGTACTCTGACGTTGTTAAATGAATTAAGTACCTTTTAGCTTATCTTGATTTAATTTACTACCAGTTTCTGTAACATATTCCCATAACTTGATCTATGTTCAATGTTCATGGATTAGTTTAAACATAAATTAAATTAACTGTAATTTATGTGATTCATTGAATTGTACGTATAGACTAGGGCTTGATTGCGATCACACTTGATGGTAAGTGAAGATGCAGCCTAAGATAGATGATTGTCTAGAAGATGCCTATTTGCTCTTGATTGAAAGGTATCTAAGTTATAGTTGAAAAAACGGAAGCGGGAAGGGCATTCTAAATTTTTAAGCCTCAATAGCCCTACAGGTGCGGACTGAAAACTTTAAGGTTCCAGATCACTATTGTCATACTCGCTCTTAGCACAAGTTTTCACATATATATTTGTAGAGGAGAGGAGAACACCAGTCAAGTTCAGCTGATATTCTTTATAAAAAAATTAACGAGGAGGAAAAGTGGGTAGTGTGATGTGAGTCGCGAGATCGTGCTGTCATCGTCGATCGTCGCATTAAGTTTATCGATGTTAATGTTACTTGGGTATAAAAACGGAGCAGTAATGCATACTGGATCAGCGATTCGTGTCACAGTCGACGTTTTTGCACCTGCTCTACCACATTTGTGAAATGTTTGAGATGCGATAGTCTAATGTTACTATTATTTTGTAACTGTTTAACCTTGGTAATACTTTGTAATTCAATCAGGTGACTAACCAAAGAAACTTTATATTAACATCGCTTCTAACTTTAATCAGGCTGAATTCAAAAGTATTTGGGAGCTTATTATACTGACCTACGATTTTAACTGATTGTTTAAACCCATGTAAAAGCAAAGCATACTTAGTTTTCTCAGTTTTTGCACAATATAACCTTCTTTATGCATACCATGTAAGTAGTTAAATTAATTAAGTTTATTTAATTAAGAAATATTGTGTAATAAAAAAAATTATGTGTGGAAAATTTGAGAGTCCATCAACCCAGTGACCGTTGATTCTGACTGCATCTCACTATTAGATGTTTTATTCTTTAACTATTTTATTATTTATTTATATCCAAAATAGAAGATTATCTCTAACGCAACTAAGTTTAATTCTTATTTGAATATTATCCAATCAAACTCAATGTTTTATACGCTATAGACTCTGATATTTTTGGGTTTAACTCTTGCCAAAATCTGAATGGTGTGCGTTTGGGAGAAGTTGAGGATGAAATAATTGAAAATAGATTTAGGCTAAAATTAGTATCATTTTTGTCATAGCTTTTTACTTAACATTTTGAAGGAAATGACTAGTCCTTTAATAAATTCTCGAAAGTGCAAACTTTCTAACATTTAAGTAGTTAAGTAATGATTATGTACTGCATTAATCTTAAGATTCAATGCTATTAAATCGAATGAAGTACCTATTGCCTAACAATTAAACTGTTGTTGGGTTAAATACTATTGGAGAAATCGTTTCCGTTTATACAGAAATGAGAAGATTCTGTCCTCAATATATATTTGGTAAATTCTAAGTTTTGTTTCCATTCCATTTCCAGTTCAGATTAGGCAATACCCATGTGTTTATAGAGATAAGTTCTTAATCTTAAATACTTGCAGTACTATTATGTATTCTGTGACTTAAATAAGGTTAAGGTTAAATGAATGTGGAAACTAGACTTTCTTAAAGATGTTTATTATATTGCATAATATAATTCAATAGAAGGGGAATATTAGTTATGTTAAACTTGATCCTCAATTTAAAAGGGTCGAAATTAAGAGACAAGCTTGTATTAAGTGTGGGTACGTTAATAGAGCAACTAATGGTATTTATATCGTCAATCTTTTGGATTTCAATCCGGTTCTCCATTGAACGTAGAGTGCTTTCAAAAATTATCTTTTCGTGTCATTACTCAGCTCTTGTTTAAGTAATTTACAATCTTAGGGCCTGGGTTTGAACCCTAAAGTTGAAGTCAAAGTGAGTCTTATGCGAAAATATTTTGGAACCCACCGCATTCTTATCTTCAGAAAACCTTTATCATTATTTGAACAATAGAATGGGGCCACGAATTGCAATAACGAGGAATATGATGAAGAGAGACACTCGTAATTGTCTTGAAAGCGCGAAGCTGAATCAAGATTACATTCAAATATGGTCATGTTGGACTATAAAATTACTTTCAAAGTCACAGCAGTATTACAACGGTTATGTCATCTCAAAGTATGCTTAGGTTGAATCATAAAGTTTTAAATAATAAAGTGTAATTTACTCCGTAGCATTAAAGTCCACCTTTGACCCGAGACATGTACTCCACTTTCGCTGTCTATTAAAAGCGATACGTGATTATAATCTTATATAGTTTCTGGTTTGAACCGGTTTAGAGGATGGAGGAATTACCTGTTATTGAAAGTAAAAGTACAGTAACATAAATTGTTATTAAGAAAAACGTATTTTTTCCATTGAGTTGGAGAATGCAGAACTCTAATTTTAAACTATTCTTTCTTTCTCTTTAGCATCGGAAAGGAGCAATTTAAGCATTGCTCCTTCTTATTTACATTATAAGTTGGTAAAATTGAAAAGTTTCATTAAGTTAATGCTACAATTGAGATTAATAAAAATAAAATACACGTGGACCAAAACTAATACATGTGACAGCGATGTGACGTCACTTATCCATTTTCCCGACCAAAAAGCATATTATTTTTGTGAGACATATACTAGATGATGCCCGTGATTTCGTCCGCGTGGAGGTTTTTTAGTCCCTCTGTGAAATTTTTAATTTTCCGGGATAAAATATTGCCTATGTGATAATCCTGGGTATGAGATATCTCCATTCCAAATTTTAGCCAGATCGCTTCATTCATTGTGGCGTGGAGGAGTAACAAATACACACACACACACACACACACACACACACACACACACACACACACACACACACACACACACATGTACATACTTTCGCCTTTATTATATTAGTGTGATTCTAATTCATAAAAAAATATATTTCAATATTAAAAATATTTTTAATATTTAAAATTATGTCGTAAACAATGAAATAACTCTACAATAACACTTTGATTAATAATTCAAGTTTAAATATCTGTTTAAATCAATTACAATAACGTAATAAATAATATTATGTATTTTTATAATTATAATAAGCTAAAAGCTCCGAAATGCGCTACGTTTGTAGGCGCGTAGCCGCTACGGAGATCATCGCACTCATACAAAAGAGTTCAACGAGTTCGCGGGAAGTGAAAATATAATTAATTGACAATCGTTTTTACCACATATATAGAATTAATATAAGTATATTACCGAGCAATTATTTTACAAATAAATCTTCTGCTCGAGTAGCTGGGAGAGTTTTATTAGTTATGTATATGTAATTTAACAAAAAAGGATGTTGTTTCGTAGCTCACAATATTAATTAATTGACTTTGACTTAATAAAATTAATTTGCAAATAACAAAATCTATAAATAAAAATGGAAAATTTCATAGATATTTATTTCTTTAAGAAATATTAAAAACTTTTACCTGGAAAACATCATGAACTCGATGAACAAATCACAAATAGTTTACAACACTGTCACTGTAACACGTCAGTTTACAACACCACCATCATCGGAACCAGAAGGACGTGCTGACACTGCAACGTCGTGGATAGGACTGCGGCAGCGGCGGCGTGCGCTCATGAAGACAACAAGCACGCAGCACGTGACGACCCCGGCGCAGCCCCGCCCGCTTATCTATCCTCATCATACATATTGCTAAAAGTTTTCATCTGCCGTTTTTTCAATTTTAGACATTTCCAATTTAGACCAGAGTGTTACTGAACTATGACCAAGAACATAGTGAACTCATTAGAATAAACTAAAGACAATTTGTCTGTAAATTAGATATAGAAATTAACATAGAAGTTAAAGTTAAAATAATATTACTTATTAGCCTACAGGCTAGATGGTAGTATGAAATAAAGCCACTGGTATATAATGGTGCTTTACGGTAGGAAAAAAAGTTATTTTAGCCATGGAAAGCAATTAAAAGTTGCTAGTTAAGAACTGCAAAGCTGCATTCCGTCATACAAAATCGGGTTTTGTTCTTAGTACTTTCAACAGCTATTGAACTTACAGCTTACTATTGCATTAGAATCGTTCAAGAAAGCTCACCCTGGGATCCTCCCGAATGCACCCCATGCAAACAAGGTTTGATTTTTATTTTAATATAAGCTTTTGCCCGAGGCTTTATCCAAGTCTAATCCACGTTGAATTTTCAAAAATCCCGCGGGAACTTCTTTGTTTTCCAAGGTAAAAATAATAAAAAAATTCACATGTCCTCAACTGTATCCATATAAAAAATCACGTCGATTCTTTGTTGCGTGATCAATCACGCAACAAAGAATCAATCAGAATAAAATATTTATAAAATAGAAGAGAGATTGACCAATCAAAGGCAATTTGTGAACAAACTAGAGGTAAAGTTACAATACCTACTGATTTGAGACCACATTACTTTTAAATTACATACTTTACTTATACTTTTATGAGAACGACGGATAAATTAGTTTTCAACACACTTGCTCATAAAGGGGCTCCCGGTTCACCGCAACTAGGCACACAATGACACCTCTAACTCAAACTGTGACTTTTGATTACTATTATTCACAATGTGAGTTAAAGAAATTTTTTTTTTTAAATTTTATTGGGTGAGTTGCTGTGTTCTTAAAAAAGTTTCTATTACAAAAAAGATCTTGTTCAATAATTTATAAAAATATCGTGTTAAATTAATGTACCTGAGCAAGCAATCATTTCATACAACTCCGTATTTAAATAGATAATTTCAACATGTACGTGTTTAATAAATAAAACTGTCAGTAACTTTTGTTTTTTTTTTTTGTAATAAAGAAAACTCGAAATCCCCATTTTGTACGTGGCTATAAGAGAAATGCCAAAAAAAAAAAGAAACCTCCTTCTTTAGTCTATGGCCATTACAGGTTTCGGAAAACTGATTAAATCAAATAAACACCTGAATAGGCTGTATGGTCGTCGATCTTTGCCTGCCCTCAAGAGAATCTCAAGAGGGCGAACAAAAGAACAACATTAATTTTTCCCGCCATTGCGAAAAAATTTTCACAACTCGTTTTCACTGTTTTGTACCATAATGTATTATTTTAGTGTTATTTTCTTCACAAGTGTGTTGAAAAACGTCGTATGATACACGTGTATATTGATGATTACCGTCCTCGGCTACCTTAAGACCCTCACCTGACGGCTCGGGTCTCAATAGCGCCTCAGCGGTAATCACCAACTTTGACACTTGTACCATAATGTACTATTATAGCTCGTGTCTTCAAAATTTCATTGAGTTTGATTGATTTCACAAGAATCTAATGAAGAACATTCCCAAAAATGTATGGGGCGAGCTAAAGATAAGCGAGATTATCTCTAGCGGATACCTTTATCATTTAGTAAAATCTAAACTAGTTTTAGCCATAATAAGTAAGTTAGTAAAGTGTACAAAACTATTCTTAAAAAAGTGTCAATTTGGTGCAATAGTTTGAAAAATACAGTTTCTATTTTTAAGCCTAAAATTAATTATACATAGCTTTCTCTCAATGTAATATTCGTGAATGGATATATTATTTATTAATCTATCGATGAATATTACGTGATAGGCCAATAGATATATGCATATATTTTTATGATATAACTACGAATATAATCTAGTATGACTGTGAAATATTATGAAATATTAATTTTTTATCAAAGAGAAAGAATAAATTAAAAAAGAACAATAATAAACTTGACTAATATTCTGCTCTCCCGTCCAAGTAAACGTAGAGCTAATGGGTACGACAGAAGTGCAACGGGTGGGGATTGAACCGTCGACCTTTCAGTATTCAGACCACACATTTAACCGTTAGACTATCGAGGGTTGTATTGCTTCAACAGTCGAAGGCTTGCACTATCAAATTACTTATACACAGTTACACAAATAAGAGGTTAACGAGCTCTTTGTCGTCCGAACATACTTTCTATTGAGAAATATAAAACCATTATTGATTTAAAATGCAAATTTTTATACAAAACAAATATAAATTAACTAAGATTTACCAATTTATAAAACAAGTTTCTGTGTAAAAGTGAATGTTAAACATAAATAGTTTATTTTTTATATTTAAATTCAACACGCGTAACTTGAAGATTAAACACTAATTCAATGTCTTTAAGTAGTTTGCGAAAACAACCTACTCAAAATGTAAGAGTTAATGTTAGTTGGTCAAGGTTACATTTCTTTTACATCTTTTGTATCTTTCAGACGATAATTACAGTAAAAAAAATCTGAGTCAACATGCGACACTTTTGATGTTTTGTTTTGACAGGTATTATTTCTTGGGTTTTTATTGCCCGAAATAAATAAATTATTGTATTATGAAAGGAAATGTCTCCTTTTATGAGGTTAATTATGAATTGTTTAGGATAGCACTGTCACGGATTTCGTTTTTACTTTACATGAAAACTGTTGCAGTATTTTGCAATTATTGACACCTTTCCTTTTTCTTCTTATCTTGATATATTTATGTTTTTATAATTTATTCAATGTTGCTTATATGCTTCAATACTAGTTTTGATCACTACTGGATCATATTCCATCACAACGTGATCACATCTTCCTTTTCATTTGTTACTTTGATTAGTCTAGACGAGTCATTTATTCATCACTTCAATAATACCTAGATCAATTGCAACATCGTTTTTCGTTACAAAGTAACCATAGATTGTTATTTGTACACAAGATGTTAAACACCTGTTATTTGTATACTTTGCATTTGCCTCCTCTCTACAATCGCGCTTAACCTACAAACTTAATGTCTGTAAATATGTACAATCATAATATTTACTTTACCTATAACGGAACTCGGTGAGCTACTATCTATGTTATGTTATGTGCATATAAATGCCTCGTTGGTCTTATGGTTAGCAAGTTCGACTGCAGATAACGAAGTCCCGGGTTCAATTTCCGGGTCGCGCCAAAACATGAATTGAATTGAGAAACTCTCCGTACTAGCCCGGAGTTAGGAAGTTGGCAGGGTGCATCCTCGAGCCTCGCAGAGCACGTAAAGCCGTCGGTCCTACAGGTGTTCTCTCTCCGCTCAAACCAGACTATGAGACTATGAGAGTGAGGGAATAGAGAGTGTACCTGTGTTTGCGCACACACCTATGCACTATAATAATTAATATCACCCGCACAGATGGCTAATCTCTGACTTTTACTGATATTACCATTGCATTTTGCTATTATGCATTTTTGACAATTAAATATTACTTGCTTTAACGACAAAAGAAAGCATTTCGAAGAAACCCGTGTGCGGTGTGTCTGAGAGTTCTCTATAATGATTTCAAAAGTGTGAGAAGTCTGTCGTAGTGCGGCTGCACTTGACCAGCATGGTATACTATGGCCTAAACCCTTTCCATTCTAGTGTTCTTAAGTAAGTAATTTATTTTTATTATAGAAAGAAAACATAGGCCATATCGAGTTCACCTTGTGACGTCATCGAATCACAATACGATGTTGTACTTTATCGTTTACTTTGAACTTCTAGTATTACATTTCAGAAATAAAGGTTTATATTATACTTACAAACTAATATCTACAACTAAAGTTCGAACAACAGCTGATGTATGCTTAATTAATGAACGGTATTCATGACATGAATCCAATATAAACATATGCGTACGACGGCGTAAAGTAACACCTTTGTGTTAATTTGCAATACAAATGTTGCTCGAGTTTTCTAGCAAACACTTAGAGTCATTTATTTCTTTGTAACAGGTTTCAGATAGAAAGCGACTGATTGTACACCAACAACGTATATCGTCCTTTGAATTAGAATATGTTTTATTAATATTCGCCTTTCATATTTAAAAGCGGATAGGTATAATTTATGACTCTTATACAATGGTTACTTTCACAATATTTTGTGAAAGAAACTCTTGAATTATCTTTCAAATTGACCATTTTAAATAAGTATTAGATTTTATTTGTACCTATGAACGAAATAGAAAAGATAACTGTCAGTTTTTCAATGGTTTTTTATTTCAATTTTAGTTTAATCTTATTTCCATTGTGGATGTACATTGTGCAATATTCCCATAAATACTTGAATGGGTCGGTAATAGCTAAGTAAATCTTAATTCTCTTTGTTGCAAAGTGTATAAAATGAAGAAATTAATTTAGGAAAAACCGACGAAAATTACATTAAATAGTAATAGAAATGTAACTTTTTCATTTCTTTATACACAGCCAGCCAAGTGTGAAACTTGTAGAGCGTGTAACTACTTTTAATGAGAAATGTCATCATTCTTTTCAACACACCTATCGGTCCATCGACGACTGATCGAAATCTAGTGAATCGAAAACCATGACGTCGACATCACAGCCGATTATGTGAGCGGGGCGAATAATTTCTTGCTCATTTACAAACAAGGTTGTGTAAGTAAAGCACCGATCTTATTCAACGAGAATCGAAAATGCAACGCTCGTATTTTTCGCAACCCAGTGCAACTGAATTCACACTTTTTATGCGCATTACATCCTAAAAGACCGACAAAGTTGTCCTAAAATATATTTCATTAGGTCTCTGGTATTACGGAGTGATATACGGGTTCCGTTTCAGAGTTAATTCAAGTTGACATATCGCTGTAAATACCCTTGGTTCGTTATTTACGCGTATCTAGCTTGATTATTACCGATGGAACTTTCTTGCAATGTTATTACAGTATGCAACAATTAATTTAGAAACGATATTTATCTATATAAAAATAAAGTGAACTTACTTACCTATGTCTGTTATTTCATGGTTATTTCGAAATAATTTAACTAAGCTTATAAAATTTTAAACAAGCATCCAAACACAGGTTTTTAAATTTTTTTGTCTGCCTATATCAATAGACAGCACATACTTACCATAATTCTTTTAAAAGTTTATTTTGATAATGACATAGAGTAGGTGTGGACTGACCACTTTTTCGTAATATACGTGTTATGTTTAAGCTAATAGGATTAACTCATTGTGTTATAAAAGCAACAATCTATAGGTAAGGTAATTTATAATAGAGTGATTGCTATCAAAGCTACTGTCGGGTTGTGTGTTGTAATAAATCCATCAAATACGCGCTCAATTAATATGCAAGAAAAGATATTATCCGCTAAACCGAATAACAATGTGGCAAATAGTTAAGCATAGACACTCAAGATAGAAAAATTAAATAAAAGTGTTCATTTAATTTCATGAAAATAGATATATTTAAATAGTATAGATCTCTATAATTATTCACAGAACCTGTTTAAATTAGATATGGGTAAAAATCTTTATTGAAATCCCAGAGTAAATCCAGAAGCCGCTAGGGACCAAGGCGCTAGGGGACTTGGCATTTTTTCAATTTCTAAAACGATTCTTAATTAATAAATATCTTATAAAGTAGATGATTTTTCGCAAAACCATATGGTACCCAATGGATTGAGTATGGTATGGGTTCCAATGCTATGCGCCGAGAATTTCCTTTAATCAATTTGTAAAAATTAAGTGGCACGTAACATATTGGAATGCAGTTAATCTATGACTTATGACTTCATTACGCCATGATTAGATACCTGCAGGTAGGTAGGATGTATTTATTAACCGACGAAAAGAGGTTCTCAATTTTTTTTTATCACCACGCATTAATTTTTCGCAGAGGCGTCCCATTTTGATGCGTCTATTTTTTTCATAGTACCGATTGGCTATCTATTGGCTCACTATTACTCATTACTGAAGCTTCGTTAAGTTTTACCTACCCACTTGCGTGATATATTTAATTAGTTATCGTATCTTAATTTATTCAAAGTTAAATTCAAATAGTTCTTGCAATTCACGAGGGCGCTTCAGTTTTACTAAACTTGTGGTTACGTCGTCTACATGCACATTGCGTAAGTGTGCGTGCCTGTCAGGAGCCTAGGTGGGAGCGGTCAGGCACGAGCAAGCTCTCGCTCACAGTTATACAGATACGACACACAAACAACCATGAGCCAAGAGCCCTCGTGAATTGCAAGAACTAAATCACAATTTAGGTTCCCTCAGCTACACGCAGACGAAGTCGCGTGCAAACGCTTGTTGTTTATAAAAGAGTTAGGGTACTCTGTGTAATCGTATTTCATTGTAAAACTACTCGTAGATGATACTGAAATGCAATTATAATAAAAACGAACAATCTAGCATCAACATTGGAACCAAAATGATTTTGTAGTTTGTGCAGTTTTCTATTGCAATTTTTCGTCTATCGATTTCTAACAAATAGTTGCGTTAAAAAAACTGTTTTGAAAAGCGTTTTTGAAATTGAGTTTTTGTGAATATCAGTAGTTAATTTGAAATTTCTCTTGCAGTTGCAGCATTATTATTCTTGTTTTACGTTTCGTGTTAGTATTTGTTACGAATACGACATTAATGTAATCTTGAAAAGATAAAAATACGTATATCAAACTTGCACTGGACGAGGATGGCCTCTGCTGTGCATACTGCGTCCGTACTTGAGAAGCAGCCATGAGCCCCAACACGCTTTTTCGATAAAGACATTTTGCCTTGGCCCTAGAGATTATTTGATTAATGCAACCTGTGCCCAATACAATTATTCATACAATTCATTCAGTCTATCAGCGGATAGAGAGCCACTAGAGGCCTGTATTTTAATTAAACCCATACTATAGTATGGGTTTAATTAAAACAGTCAGACCCATTAAAATTTTACTCGCTTCAATCAGACTGCTTCGTTAGTAGAGCGCGCTCAGACTTAAGATAGAGGTTAAAACGAAACACAAATATGCTCTGACATATGTCTGTCTCGTTTTAATTCTGTCTTGAGTCTGAGCTGAGTGAGAGTGCGGTCTATAGATTTCAGCCTTAGATCGCAGCCAAAGCTTGTGGATTGAATTAAAATAAAACCGGCCAAGTGAGAGTCGTACTCGCACAACAAAGGTTCCATCGTACAAGATGTAACACTACGTTACTTCACTATACTTCTTAATTTTTTCAAATTTTTATTATTTGTTTTTATAGCGGCAACAGAAATACACACTTATTACGATTCCTGAGATAGGTACAGCCCGCTGACAGACAGAGAAACTGACGGACAGTAGAGTAATAGCATCCATTGTAATACCGTACTCTTTTGATACGGAACCCTAAAAAATTTGGACGCAAGGCATCCACGCCCACACAATTGTTGTGAACTCGCCCGTACAATTAAAGTTGCACACCATCATTTCATAAGTTCAAAGCTTTAATTGCACTTATATTTAATTGTTTATCGTGTTAGATATCTATAGATTGCTCACGTGTAATTAAGTATTTCGTATAGTATTGCTTTATGATAGAGATAAGTAAAGTGGGTAATCTATTATGATTTATACTAGAGAATTTTTAGACAAGTGTTTTTGTTATAACAGATTTTTATATGTGACGTTGAATATTTAAACGACTCTTTTTATAAAAGTAAGTTATGGAGCTACAGAATTATGTAAATTACTACTGTGACGATTACCAGAAAGCATCTCTAAAGTAGTAAATCAATGTGTGAAAGTTTATTGATGCACATTTTGCATAAGTACAGACTACAGACTAGCTATTTAATAATATTATTGAATACGTATTTTACAATATACCTACAGGTTTTCTTGATATTT
The DNA here is from genome assembly GCA_933228805.2 of Hipparchia semele. NCBI lineage: Eukaryota > Metazoa > Arthropoda > Insecta > Lepidoptera > Nymphalidae > Hipparchia > Hipparchia semele. The sequence goes on from OW121718.1 coordinate 10,637,454, forward strand.
TTTAATTGAAATAAAAATAAAATTATCAATTTTTATCTTTAAATGAACTTAATGTATTGACAAGGTTACGTCAATATAAATATTTTCTTTAATACTTAATTGACAAACCGTAAAAGCTAATTCTTTTTTGGGTACATACTTGACAACTGTTAAAATAGGTCAGTTAGGCTGTTAAATATTTCAACTTAACTTTAATGTATGTGAATCTTTTATGAGTATGGAAAGCCATTTGGATTACATTACGATTTGATATGTGACACTATATTATATGTAACGTTAAGTTCTCTGACCACTACATCATTTACTACTACTATGATCGTAACTATAATCGGAATTTGCAAAGCATATTATTTCTATTATATGAATTCATATAATGCCGCGAGATCTCTTGGATTTTCCGGGATAAAAAGTATCCTACGAGTATGTCACTTTTCGGTCGTCAATTATACCCATGCAAAAAATCTCGTCGATCCGTTTCTTTGTTGTGGCGTGATTGAAGGACAAACCAACAAACAAACTCACTTTCGCATTTATGATATTAGTAAGGATTGTTATAAAGAATATATTCCTCAACAGATATGGACATACTTGTAACATTAGTTTTGCATCCGTAATATTAAACCGAAAATATTTTTAACTAAGTTATGAAAACTATTCATTTTTTAAGTAATGTTAAGTCTATAATATATCGTAAGTAAGCACGATGTTGAATATAGAACATAGTAATTATCGCATAGCACTGCCATTCGTACAGGTGTGTAATCGACATTCTATAACCGTAAAATACTTAGTTTGATTATAATTAAAGCTTTGAGAGATTGCTATAATTTATTTTATTATATATCTTACAAGTTTTAATTAAAATAAATTTAATGGGATTAGTAAAAACATTTGAAGTGACAGTAATGTCTTAAATTGTATTTCGAAATGTACCGAGGTGCTAACGCCCAAATGCAAAGCCTTGCTTTTCAAAGATACAAAGCAAACGTCTTGGACATTGGACACCATGCCCACACTTGAATACATGTATAAACGTGAAAGTAACTCTATCTGTGTATTTTTGTTTGTTACTTTTCAACCGAGAAAAAAGAGAGGAGTTTCTGAATTTTTTATGCATTGTGTATTGTGTTATTTTATGAATGTACGTATAAGTTACTTTGAGTCAGCGACAAACTTTTTGTAAAAGCAATCTCACTGCCGTGTCATCATTTTAAGTAATTAATTTTGCTTTTAAAAAAGATCGTCCCGGTCTCAAAATAAGTTAGTTACTTACATTAGTTATTAAGACTACAAAGGTTGATTTTTGCCTTTTTTAATTGCTTGTATGGTAAGTCTAATTTTTGTCAAAAAGTTATAACTTTTAATATCTCGAAATCTCAAGAATCTACCTACACGATACTAAATAAAGCTAAACCCTAATTAGATAAATATTGTAGCATATATTAAAGTAAAAAATATTGGAGGTTTACTAAAAAGTAGACTCAAAAATATTTGCTACGAAAACAATATCATGAGTCGTGGAACGTGCCAAGGACACGATCGCTCTGTTTAAAACAATTTACTTGAGTCTTGAATGTCTAACATGTGCTTATTGTTTTACAAGTTGTTTAAGCTAAATGACTTAGTGTAACTGGGTCGGTTTCTTAAAACTGGTGAATGATAATAATGAAAATATAATAAGAGCAGTAAGACCAAGCATTAATTAATTAATTTATAAGCCTCTATAGCCCAATGGTTAGAGGTGCGAACTGAAAACTTAAAGGTTGCAGGTTCGATCCTCACCCGTTGCACTATTGTCGTACTCACTCCTAACACAAGTTTTCACTTATTTGGAGGGGAGAGGTGAAAATGTGTCAAGTTCAGCTTGGCTGAATATCATATCCTTATATGATTTTCAGCCAAGCTTATTACTGATATTCTTTATTAAAAAATAATTTGGCAGTTTAAAGAGTTTATCTTCTCCTACATCTTTATCGACCGATAGACGTTCAATTTGACATGGGTGGGGGAGGCTTTTTAAGGACATAAAGCGTCCTAATTATTTTTTCTTTATAGGCAAATTTTCTCCACTAAATAGGATTGGAGGCGAATAAAATTAATTCGTTGAAGCTTTTATTATTTATAACTTAATTACTTAATTGGGCAAATAGTTGAAAAACGTTCGAGGCGTGGAATGCTCGTTAGCTTATTGATTTCATAATTAATGATAGCCAGGAGCTACGAAGATTGCGACACCCTTGATAAGACAAATCGACGCTTTAGAGCCTAATATACGAGTATATCGACCTCGGACTACATTTCGCCCTGTTCGTGTACGACTCATTTTAATTAACCCGTCAGAGAATGCAGTTTTTGTCGAACGTGGCCGTTCATTTAGGGGCATTGAAAGCCCTAAGGTGATAAAAAAAATTATCTGCGACATATTTATGCGAAGGATGCATTAGGATGCAGAATATGTAAAAGAAAGGTAAAAAGTAATTAATAATTAAATTCTAGATTAAATATAATACTTATTCGAAATATTATATTGAATCTAGAATTTAAATGTGCGTGCGTGCGTGCGTGCGTGCGTGTGATACCGAACGAGCACCATAATGTGAAATGGTACACCGCTTACATTTCATAGGTAATTATATAATATGTAATATGTACAAACAAGGTAGCCTACATGAAATAAATAAATTTTGAATTTGAATTTGAATATGTACTATGCATGATAAAATGGTAAAAAAGTTCGAATCCTAAGGTATTAAAAATCTGCATCCAAAAAGGGTTAATTTAATCATATACCAATACCGTACCCGGAGCGTTCGAAGGTTGCTGAAGGCTTGAAAATAACACCTTGATTTTATTACTTTTTGCATCGTATAATTACATCAGTAATAATTTGACATTTATGCTTAAAAAAAAGCAACACTATGTACATAGAGCGTACCTACTATTGCCTAAAAAATTATTATTTACAATTAGAAGTTAACATCAAAATCATCGTTCTTTTGAAAATATTTTATTTGAATAAAAACACTAGCTCAATCGCCGAGACTTTGCACGTGGTGTGCTTATTTAATGTAACTAGAGTAAAGACGGTACACTTAAATAACGGTACATAGTGTTAAAATGCAAGAAAACCGTATTCAAATCCAGTGAAAAGTTTAAACTTAGATGTTTCTCACTAAGTCATAAACACTTATGACTCAATGTATGACTCAATGTCCAGTTGCAAAGTGTAAATTTTAATTCTTCAATATGCCGCAGACAGTGTATTGTGTTGTGTGGGCAGTTGTAACTGAAAGTTGTAGTGGAACATGTTTGGATTCTGACAAAACTGGAAGTTAGGTACAACTTTTTAATAGCAAATTATCAAAATTATTATTGCTCTATAAACATACAAAATCAAGACGATCTTATATAACCAAGAAATATAGTTTCAAAAGTTATTTCAAAGTTGGTAGAAATAATTCAATTTTACTAATACGGAACCCTAGTGTGAGCTTTGGTGTTTTAATTCCGGTTCACTAGGGTATAGTAGGTAATTAAGTAAAAATTAAGTCCATTATTTTGACGAATTTCCGAAATTGGAGCGTAGACAATTTCCTACTTTTAACAGCTTTTTGCATAACCATTATTTGCTCAACGAAGCTGGTGAAGTATTTAATGACATCACGTGTACACGGGCATTGTTTAGATAGCTATAATAAACTGTGAGATAGGAACGAGATGAACCTTATAAGACAATGCTCTTGCGTAACTTGCTTTAAGAGAGTTAGACAAAAATTTACCAAAGTTCATAAAGCTCAATTTAAGACCGCGTGTAATGGTAAATCTTCAGATGCAGATTTGATTTTTGCAGCAGTAGATCAAGTTCTAATTATAAAAAAAAAAAAACAGGCAAAATTTACATAATATTTCCAAGGGACGATACTGAGCAGAGACATACAATTATTAAAGTTAGACAAAAAATGTGAAGTTAGGTCTAATTTTTTTAACCATATTTTCATTGTGGTGCATATTACAGAGCCAAAATTTGTAGGTATATGAAATTCCTATACGACGATACAGTCATTTTTGTTAATGAATATCTTACAAGTTATTAAATACATGATGACATCGCTTCGCGAGGTTTCGAGTATGTTTTATTTTATCTATCGCGGGGATTTTTTTTTTGGCATGTTGCGCACTGTTAAGTTAACTAAGTTTTAAAACTTTAAAGGTTTAAGGAAAGCAGAACTAGCAAACAAATCTTTACGAGATAAACAAGATTTCCAAATATTTAGTAGGTATATTGATATTTAGAAAACGTCTACTCTCTTTTTAATAGATTTTCAATTCGATCTTCAATTCAGTTCATGAATTAATGACTAAGATATGATTACGTAAAGTGTGCTTTTTTGTTGGTTTGTCCTTCAATCACAGAGCAGAATATTACTTTTTTCTAGTCACGGATCGAAGTAATTTTCGCATGGGTATATGATCTCTGGGCATTTAGGTGCCCATTTAGGAGGTGCCTATTTAGGTGACTTTTCATTCTGGAAATACAATGGTTGCCGAGGAATTTTTAGAAAACGTAAATCAACGCGGATGGAGTGGCGGACCAATTAATTATTTAAAATTCAGATCGAAGGTTTTAATAATACGAACCTCAATTATACAGTAAATAGGCGGATCCACATCAAGCACGACGTAAGAAGGGCTGACACACACCTTGGCGGATAACATTAGAAATGAGGAAGCGAATCATTTCGTGCGCATTGATGGAGAGTTAATTACGTAAGACAACAAACCTTCACGGCCCCGTGTGGTTTGATGACAAGGTGAAGTAAATTGTGTGGTTCGTGCCGTTACAATCTCCAAAACAGAGATGAAAACATTACATTAGCATACACATGAGATACATTCAACTTAGTCAATTAGTCACGCAACCTTCTTCATTAAATTTCCTTTATTTTTGAGGTACAACAGCTATACGCATCAGATAGTTTTTTTTTTTTTTTTTTTTTTAATTTTATTAAACTAAAATTTTCTGTTTTACTGCTTATAATTTTTTAGTATATATGTATAAAAAAAAAAAAAAGAAGATACCGGCCGAATTGATAACCTCCTCCTTTTTGGAAGTCGGTTAAAAAGAGGTGGATACATAACCAGCGTGCGGTAAATGAAGCGTGTAATGACAGATATTTGTCATAATTTGTCTTGTAATTTAACAATGAAGTACTCTATTATATTCTTCGTTGTTCGGAACAAGTTTTTCGCTTGTTTTGTGAGTATATAACTCATCCTTAGTAGAATATCATAGGGTAAAAATCCATACAAAATTTCCTAAAGAGATATAAGTAAAAACATACCTACAGGTAACTGTTTTGTCCCTGCTATGTATCCTACAATAATTATTATTGCAATTGGCGACTTACTTTCAGTAATAATATCTGCTTTTTCAGTTATATCATCGATTATATAAAGTTAAATCCGGAACTGATGATTAGTTTTCGATAAGGGAACTTCTTGTGTCGCGAGCAACTGCATCGAATGTGAATGGTATAAAATATAAAACGCCTTTATTTTTCTTTACGTCATAATAATTTTTGTTTCATTAAATGGTAGATTTTCTCAGCAATAAAGATAGCCCATATGGAGCAATCCCTAAAATGAATTGCCAAACCATCCAATACAATGAAACGATAAATGGTAGGTGCTGTTATTAGTGTTTGTGCAAGCTGTAAGTAAATATTTTATTTTTGTATGTGGGCGGATTGCTTTCTTGATAGTTAAATGAACTGTGGGAATTTTTTAAAACTAACAACACAATAATAATGCCTAATAGCCCAACGGTTAAAGGAGCAGACTGAAAACTGACAAGGTCGCAGGTTCGATCCCGCCCGTTGCACTATTGTCCTATCTACTCCTAACACAAGCTTTCCGCTTACTTGGATGGGAGAGAAGGATATAAGTCAAGTTCAACTTGGTTCAAGTTCTTTAAAAAAATAATAATAATAACAGAAACGTCATTCATTAAGTTTCCATGCCTTCTATAGGCACTTCGAGTAACTCATATCGTAATTATTAATGACCACAAACGAAAAAAATAAGTTAAAAATAAGTAAGCATGTAAATAAAATCGCGGATATCGCTATCTTGATCACATGGTTTATATTTTATAAAATTAGTTACTGAAAACATTACTTTTTGACCAGTTTGTGCTTAATGACGATTTTACCAGAATATAAGTTACGATAAATAAGTATCATAATTTATTATATTACTAGTTTTTGCACGAAACTCCGTCCGCGTGAAGTTATAGCTATTAAAATGTAATAACTGTACCATTAATTAGTTAGAAGTATATATAGGTACCTACTAAGATATTTTTAAGACGGTATTATTTTAAACAAGCTGTTTAGCATAATAATAATGAGTTTAAGTAGAACCCGCTGGTCGCAAGTAAGTGGTAGATTATAAGATTAGTGTCAAGATTCAAGATCTGTATGGTTCTGATTGTCTGTCAATACAAACGTTAATCCTGATTGAATGATTGCAACACTTGCATTTATTACTACCAGTAAAGTACAGCTACTATCTAAATTATTTTAAACCAGCTAATTTTACTTCTAGCCAACTAGCTACCCCATAGGCGTTATAAAAGCTTAAAGAGGTATAAAAACATTTCTAAGAATCTTGAATCAGTCTAGAAAAAGTAACACTTGTAAAAAAAACTGAGAGGAGCATTTATCAACCAATAGGCTGCTGGATAAAGGTCTCCACAGGCTTTGGTCTTGCATCGCTTGTATCCAGCGGTTCCCTGCGGCTTATCTAGAGTTGTTGGTTCTGCCAACGCTGGGCTTTCTGGTACGGGGTCGCCACTTCAGCATCTTGAGGCCTTAACGATCATCAGTTTTTCAAACATGCACTGCTCAATTGCTTTTCAGCCGAGCTATGTCTGTTTCTCTATGGATCTTGATTGATGAACTTTGGTTCTCGTATGAATCTGGCCATTTCTGATCTTTAGTCCAGTTTATGTATACTTCCAGATAAATGAAATCCATTAAATTCATAGTTTATCGGTTTAGCGCTTTTAGATTTATTTTTATAACATCATCAGGTTTACATTAAAATTGCTTTAATCAGGTACCTACTTAAGTATTTGGGTCAAAGCACGAACAAAGAATCAAGAACAATGTACAAATTTAATATTAGGTACACAAAAAACCCAGCCCGCACTAGGTAAGGAAAATGGGTAGCGTCCAAAATGTCAACACTCACTTTTTGTTGTCTTTTATTAGTCCATTTTCTGCAATCATGCAAGAGAATATTTAAATTGTGAAACCGCAACGTACTAACTAATAAGCAAGAACGTGGTTCTTATGCAAGATGAACCCGGTACGGGTCAAGACTTCAGAATCTTTTGTTATGCTTGTCTTTCCTTCCATAGAGTTAAGTACTTCCAAACATGAGCAAGACTATCTCGTACAGTGGAAGTAAAGCAGTTTTGGTAATGGTTTAGACTGAGAGACCACAAAGAAGATTCTAAGCCTTTCCTAACAAGGAGAAAGTTTCTCGGTACGATTTTCGAGAGTACCTATATAATTATGGGTAGTGGTAGTGGTATGATATTCTTCAGACGACTGCTTTGAAGTTTTGGTAAACAGCTGATCACGCACGTATCATTTACGTACATTGATGTTGTGTTAGATAATTATTGTCATTGGTTGTGGGAATAATTCGATTTTTCCTGATTTTTCATTTTAAATCAAGTTGAGAAAGGTTACATACACGATTGACGATACTATGTATGATATATGTAATTAATTAAAAAAAACTGAAAAAAATATTGACAATGTCACGAAAAGACCGATGAAAAATTCCTACGCTGAGCGACTCAAAATTATGTACCTACTGAATCCCTGGTTTTCGTTTTCATGCCCACGCTATAGTACCTATATGGGGAATGGGTTGAATGTGCACTGCCTTACCCCTTCGGAGTTAGCCCCAGTGGCGTAACTATAGCGTTTGAGGCCCGTGGCAAATTCGTCGTATGGGGCCCTCCCTCCCCCAATATAAAGAAGCTCAACCAATGAGATACCTGACCGGGGGCCCCTTCAGGCTGGGGCCCGTGGCATTTTGCCGTCTTGCCACCCTATAGTTACGCCACTGGTTAGCCCGCTACAATCTTAGACTGCATCGTCACTTACTATCAGGAGAGATCGCAGTCAAGGACTATCTTGTCATCCAATAAAAATAATATTAAACAGTCGCCTCTTTGACTAAGTAGGTAGTATGATGACGGAGAAGCGATAGAGCGACTATTACGTTCAAAACGTTTGAGATATACAATTTTGGCGCGGTATCAAGTTTCTCGCGCAAGCTTGGAATATTTGGGCTTAAAAGTAAAAGTATTATGTAATCTTCATGCTCGTAATTGCTTCGACTTTAACCTTAGACGCCGTGAGAATTTAGCCTTAGAGCAACATGGTAATATTATTGATCAATGGTCTACGGAACTGACGCAATTGTCTGCGAGTTTCTTTACTGGCAATAGACAAGGTTGATATAGAGGCAGCGCCATTGCGGTGCGACTTCTACTTCATAGACTGGGTGGATAACCTCAACTTTTTATTTCTGTGATTGATCGCCAAAAGTAGTTCAGATAGGTGTCAAAAAATAGCAAAAACCATCATCAGGCCGGTTGTCAGTGGGTCAATTTAAACTATCGGTGTGCACCGGTAGTAAATATATATGTTTATGATGTACACTCACATAAATGTCAAGCTGAGCTTATTTCTAGATAGTCCACTTTCAAAAATCTAAGTTATTAGCCAAAGTCGCAAGGAACATATAATTAACTGAGATAAATGTTTCTTGCGGCTTTGTATTTTACCCACCGTCTAGTGAAGAAATGGGAAGAGATAGCTATAAAAGCCTCCGACATTTTAATATGAAGCACGCCTTATGTTGTCGTGTTGCGTAAGGTAATTTTGTTGACGGAAAATATACAACGCGGTAAACGAAATACTTATTACGACTTTTGGATAGTGTCACATCAAATCCGATAGTAATAGTATGACTTGGCATAAAATTAATGTAATCTATGTTGCGTAAGAATACGTAAAATTTAAAGAATCGTAAAATCGTAATCGAAATACATTTATCTAAACCGGCTTTTCGTTTATGAATATGCTCTTAAAAGCAAAATTATATAAATATAAAAATATACAAGTTATATTATATATAAAAATTTATAAATAAAAAACAATATGTACGTACATAATTAATAGTAGGGTAAAGATGCCGAATATGAGATACCATTTACATATTCGGCCATAAAAAATAAATTATTGCACTAATGACAATGAAAATTATTTATATTCGATAAGTATTTAATGAAGTTTATCCTTGAAAGACCGTTTAGTGCTAGGTATAATAGATTTTTTGCTATATCAGATAATATTACAAAAGTCAGAAATTACGTCTCAGGGAAATGGTCTCCTATTATGAGATACCAAGGGTTTTTAATATGAGATAGTATAGATTCAGAGAAAAAGGAAAGAAATCCATTCAAAAAACTTTTTATTGGCGATATTTATTAATCTGCAACATCGTACTACTAAATAAAAAGGTTTTAGTAACAACTTAATAATATATTATCGTTAGTCCAACTTTACAATATTTTTCTGTTTTTGCTTCTAAATAGTCAGAAAAAGCTGGAGGTCATCCCATGAACCTTGACAAATACTTCTGCATTAGCATCTTTTTTGACATAACGTTCTAGGATACTCTTAAGAACATCGAAAGTTTTGACGCTATTAGGTAACATATTTGTTTGCTTCGCACTGCACTCACGGCCCGTATTATGGCATCGTGGTCTTAGGACTTCTTTGATCGACGGCATCTAGAAAAAGAGGTTTTTAAATACTCGTATTTCTATACATCCTAATATGGGATATCTCATTTAAGGAGCCCCCACGTGTCTCATATTAGGAAAACACCCAAATTTAAAAACTAGGCTGCCTATTATTTCTTGACGAAGAAAATACAACTAAACTGCAAATGCATTGGAAAATTAATCATATAACTGATACAATGACTGTAAATTTAAATCATTTAGTGTGACTATAAAGTTGTAACATACCTCGTTAATATTTGTTGTCAAAAATCGGGTTTTGTGGTTTCGTAAAAATCCGCACGTACACAACCTGACTTCGCCTCGAACTGGGAAGCACCAACACATGTTTCGGTCTGTTGCTACGCGGCTTCTGGTGACAGTATCGCCAAATAGCTGCGGCGATTAGTTTCGCCAAAACCTAACTATCTCATATTTGGCAACTATCTCATATTCGGCATCCTTACCCTATATCTTAAAAGAGGGAATTGGCTTGAGATTTCGCCAAGGGGCTGGAGCTAATTATAATTATTATTTATTTTTTATAATAAATAATTATTTATTTTTTCAAGCCTATAAACATCGATATATAAATCTAAAAGATTTGTTCCACATATGCACTTTTCAAGTTATAGTTGTTATTATTCTAGCTTCATAGTGGTAAACTGTTTATCCGTTCGTATAAATAATTACACTTATTTCGCAATCATGCAACTGGCGGCCAATATAATATCGATCCGGTTTGTTTCAAACGAAATTCCTGGCTCAGCTTATAACTGGACCATACCCACTGCGAAAATGTACAAGCCATACTTGCAGTTAATTACACTAAGGTCGAATAAATATACTCTTAATGCTAAAAGGAATCATTAGTATGAATGTCTGATTTTTTTAGGGTTCCGTAACCGAAGGGTAACCAACGGGACCCTATTACTAAGCCTCCGCTGTCCGATGTTGTAGTAATTGAAAGTGATTCTGTATGTCTTAATAAGATCCCCTCTTGCCTACTTTTGAGAAACGACAATAGTCGTTTGACTGTTGTCGGTGGAGATACGACAATAGTCAAATGGGTGAGGTATTAACCGCCGACCTTTTGGTTTTCAGACCTGCCGGCGCGCCCCGGCCTGAACGATGCGCTATTGAGGCTTGCGCTATTTGTGCTATTGACAATAATTAATTAGTTAATAGTAGTACCTAAGTATGGAACGTGCTTGTGAGAAACCCCTCTGGCTTTAATCCTTGATACGTGTTACAACATTTAGAAGGCGAATCGAATTATGGATATGTTCATTGTCGTCGCTCGTTGCCTAGTCCTTGCTTGATTGATTCTCTTAATACATATTTACTCAGATATTTACGAGTCTCGATGTTAAACCTAGTTAGGAGAATGATGCAAACAAATAGCAAAATTAATTGTTAACAGCCGGCTGTCTAGACGTGGCTATTGCAATATGCGTGTAGGTATTATTTCTATGTGTACCTAACGCCCACCTTGTTAAAGTTATTTTGTAATGTGGCTCAGTTATTTCGTCGTATAATAAGATATTTCATTACAGTAGAACATAAGTTGTTTGTTTGTGATAACTGTATTCTCAAATGTACGTTTTGTCATCCATATCATATACTTAGGTATTATAAATGCGTTAGTGTTCCTTATACATAATCTTTGGTAACAACGAAACAATCGATGTAAGTGATTTCTTGAATGGATTTGGTTAAAAATCCAAAAAATAATGGCTACTTCCTATATAACGCCATAAAAGAAAAACTAACCTGTCCATACTTCTCTACTAACCCTTTTAATCCTTACTAATAAATATTGTTATTGCGGTTTGTTTTTCTAACAAGTACGGGTTGACGTGGATTTTTGCATGGATAGATATAGTTGGGGGATTGTAGAGTGATATGGGGTTGCATGGATATTCAAAAATCTAAATTAACGCGGAAAACGTAGTATGTTACTTTCCAGGGCAATTTTCGTGAGTTTTTCGATATTTCAATAGTTTTTCTGCTATTCGGGACGGAGACAAATACAACAAATCAAAAATCATGAAAATCGATCCAGCCGTTCTAGAGTATAAGTGTTCGAACAAACGTTTTATATATTAAGATATTAGTTAGGATTTAGAAATAAAAAGCCTTGAAATGGAACAGCTGTAGCAAAATAACAATATTAAAGGAAACGACACATTACCTTAAAAGCTTAGTGCACTTTAAAATAGCGATTGTTTTAATTAAAAAATAGCACGGATTATCGGGCTAAATAACTGTTACCCTGGCCAGAGGCGTAACTACAGGGTGGCATGACGGCAAAATGCCACGGGCCCCCAGCCGGCAGGGGCCCCCGGTCAGAGAGGGCCGGAAGCACAAGATGATCATAACAAAATTAAAATTGATATAAACTAAACTCTTTGGGACAAGAAGAAAGGTTACGCACAGTGGTAGATTTACCAAATGGCTGATTTGACTGGAGCCTAGGGCAGCAGATTTTAGGGGCGGCGAATTTGGGGCCAAAATTTTTATTTATGTCTTACAGAAATTAAAAAAGATACATATTTGTAATACCTAAATGTCATTAGGTCCACAAACACATTTTAAAATAACCCCAATAACAATTACTAAATAGTTGGTAAGGCCGACCGGCGCATACAAACGCAAGGTCTCAAGCGCCAAAAGTACAGGACTAGATATGGCACAGTGCAGAATAAAAAATTTCGCGCTCACTTCGTTCGTGAAAATGTCACTTTTCTGTTGCTATTGTAGGTGCTAAGAGTGGACTACTAAGTGCCGTAATGCAATCATAAAAAATTTCGCGCTCGCTTCGCTCGCGAAAATGTCACTTTTATGTTGCTATTGTAGGTGCCAAGAATGAACTACTAAGTACCGTAATGCAATCATAAAAAATTTCGCGCTCGCTTCGCTCGCGAAAATGTCACTTTTATATTGCTATTGTAGTTACCAAGAATGGACTACTAAGTGCCATAATGCAATCATAAAAAATTTCGCGCTCACTTCGCTCGCGAAAATGTTGCTATTGTAGGTGCTAAGAATGGACTACTAAGTGCCGTAATGTAATCATAAATACAATACCCTCCGAATTAAAGGTTATTAGAAAATCAAGTAATTGTAATTGCGTTTGTATGTACCTACTTCACGTAGTGATTTATGAAAAAATAAAAAATACTATCTCATTGGGTGAGCTTCTTTATATTGGGGGAGGGAGGGCCCCATCCGATGAAATTGCCACGGGCCACAAACGGTATAGTTACGCCTCTGACCCTGGCAGTTACATATTACACCAAACCTCCTTTTATTTGGTCAGGTTCTAAGGTTTGTGTTAGCAATGTTAATGTACCAATACCAGAGTGACCGATACTAATATAGAGTATCACAAAAAAGCCTGAGTCTCGAAACTTGAGCCTTTTATGGATGTGCATTTCAAATGCGGTGCAATTGGTACCTACTACGCGTACAAACGTGCCACACTAAATTATATGTTCTATTTTACGACTCCGTCATAAATATCAACTTGTTCTATTGAATTCAATTACATTGAAGAAGACTCAGAAGCCAACGCAACGGTTGAATAAACAACTAGTTCCTAAACTGGGCCATTACTACAGCTACCTATATATTAAGTATTCTGTGATTGAGCATAAATGTTTCGGACAATCTCATTCCTTTATAATCATCATCATCAACTTATGGACGTCCACTGCTGGACATAAGTCTCTTGCATGGACCTCCACAGACCTCGGTCTTGTGCCGCCTGAATCCAGCGACTCCCTGCGACTCGTTTGATGTCGTCGGTCCACCGGGTGGGGGGTCTGCCAACACTGCGCTTCCCGGTGCGGGGTCGCCACTCCAGCACCTTGGGACCCCAACGACCATCAGCTCTTCGAACTATGTGCCCCGCCCATTTCCACTTCAGTTTCGCGACTCGCTGAGCTATGTCGGTGACTTTGGTTCTCCTACGGATCTCCTCATTTCTGATTTGATCTCGCAGGGATACTCCGAGCATAGCTCTCTCCATCGCCCGCTGAGTGATCCTGAGCCTTCTTATGAGGCCCATAGTTAGCGACCATGTTTCGGATCCATACGTCATCACTGGCAACACGCACTGTTCGAAGACTTTAGTCTTCAGGCACTGAGGAATTTTGGACGAGAAGACATCTCTGAGCTTCCCGAATGCTGCCCAGCCGAGTTGGATTCGGCGGTTGATCTCTTTCTCGAAATTGGACCTACCTAGCTGGACTGTGTGTCCCAGGTATATATACTCGTCTACAATTTCGAGTGCAGTGTTCTCAACAATTACTGGGTGGAGCGAAGCATGAGCATTAGACATGATCTTCGTCTTGCTCATGTTCATTTTAAGGCCCACCTGTTGAGAAACCCTGCTGAGGTCATTGAGCATTGTATTGAGGTCTCCGAGAGTCTCTGCCATAATGACTATGTCGTCGGCAAATCGAAGGTGAGTGATGTACTCGCCGTTTATGTTGATGCCAAGTCCGTTCCAATCCAGAAGCTTAAAGACGTCCTCCAACGCAGCGGTAAAGAGCTTCGGGGAGATAACGTCTCCCTGTCGCACTCCACGCTGCAATTGAATTGGCCTTGTAGTCTGGTCCTGTATACGTACTGACATAGTGGCGTTTTCGTACAAGCACTTCAACACTTGAATGTACCGATAGTCGATACGGCATCTCTGCAGAGACCTCAACACAGCCCAAGTTTCCACCGAATCGAAGGCTTTCTCATTGTCCACAAACGCTAAGCAAAGTGGCCTGTTATACTCTTCTGTCTTCTGTATAACCTGCCGCAGCGTATGAATGTGGTCTATGGTGCTAAAGCCTTTTCGGAATCCGGCTTGTTCGGGAGGCTGGAAGTCGTCGAACCTACGGGCGAGACGATTCGTAATGACTCTCGAGAACAACTTATAAACATGACTCAGCAGCGAGATGGGTCTATAATTCTTCAACAAGGTGTTATCACCTTTTTTGAAGAACAGAACCACCACGCCCCTGTGCCATGCTTCCGGCGTTGTACCCTCGTGAATGACGGAATTGAACAATCGCTGAAAGATCTTTAAAACCGGTTTTCCACCCGCTTTCAGGAGTTCCGCCGTGATTCCGTCATCACCAGGCGCCTTGTTGTTCTTAAGTTGTTTGAGAGCCATACTAATCTCGTATAGGCTGACGTCCGGGATATCTTCGGTATAGTGTCGGGTCAGTTTGGCTCTGGGGTCTTTGGCCAAATCATCAACAGGTTTCTGTGTCGTGGTATATAACTGCCCATAGAACTTCTCGACCTCTCCCAAAACCTCAGGTCGAGAAGAAACGAGACGACCGTCGTCAGTTTTCAGCCGCGTCAGCTGGCTCTGTCCGATAGACAGATCTCTCGCGAACACTTTGGAGCCTCGGTTCCGCTCGATGGTATCCTTAATACACTCGGTATTAAAGATACGAAGGTCGCGAGTTTGTGCTTTAGAGATCTGTCTATTAATATGCCGGTATGCATCCGCGTCTGCTGACGACTGAAGCCTCATCTCTTGTCTCTCTTCCATCAGTTTGAGAGTATGGTCAGAGAACTTTTTGGTTCTTTTACTGCGATGAGTCTTGAAGAACTTAGACCCCACAGTATGGACAGTTTCCACAAACCTGTTGTTGAGATCGTCCACAGAATCGCAATCTGCTAGGCAATCGAATCGGTTCTGGAGTTCGAGTTGGAAGTTTTCGGGGTTTTGGATATGGGCACGAGTAGGTCGGAGAGTTGACTTCACCAGTCTAGCCCGTTCCAGCCGTACGTTGATATTCAATGTGCCTCTTACCATACGGTGATCGCTGCCGGTTTTCACCCCATTGATCACAGAGACATCATTGAATATATGCCGCTCGGTCGACATGATGAAGTCTATCTCATTTCTCGTGGAACCATCGGGGCTCATCCATGTCCATTTTCGATGTGGCCGTTTCTTGAAGAAGGAGTTCATCATAAAGAGGCCCTCCTTCTCCATGAAGTCGGCCAACATTTGGCCCCTATGGTTCCTTCGCCCATGCCCAAATTGCCCCAACCTCGTCTCTACACCGCTTCGCTTGCCCAACCTTGCGTTGAAATCCCCCATCACAACATTGTAGTGAGTTGTGGAGGCATGTATGGCTTTTGAGATATCCTCATACATGACCTCCACCTCCTCGTCAGGATGTGCCGTTGTCGGTGCGTAAACCTGTATAACCTTCAGCGAATACCGTTTGGTGATTCTGAGTATAAGGTACGCTACCCTACTCGACACACTTTTGACTTCGACAATGTTGTTGACGAGAGATTTGTGGACGATGAACCCGACACCACCCTGGGACTGTTGGTCGCCCTCCCGGTAGTAAAACAAGTTGCCAGAATTGAGGATTATCGAGTCCTCCCCCTCTCTTCGGACTTCAGACAACCCTATAATATTCCAGCGCAACTTGTTTACTGCTTCTTCCAGCTCGATGATCTTCTCGTCGGTCCTCAAAGTGCGTGCGTTATATGTCGCCAGGTCCAGTCGTCGGGGTTGGCAGCGGAATCCCATCCGGAGATTCTTAGCACCCCCTGCCCCGCCATTACCACGACTGCTGCCAGGGTCGGGAATAGCGAGGCCGCCGGGAATTAGGGGCCTTGGCCGTGTGATTTGTACCATGCAGGTTTTGCCCATAATGACCACGCTGGGCAGGCGGGTTGGTCATCGCAGGGCTAGGCTGACCGCACCGGTGTCGCTGCTGCCCGACACCGGCCTATGTCATTTGTTCAGTCTAGCCAGTGTGAAATGGTTATACCGCCATTTATCGGTCGTCAGAGCCTCGTTAGTAGACCAGCAGGGGGCACCGCGGGCAGGTGAGGTTGACAGTTGGAACGCTAGATGGAGGTGCGTTCCCTTACCCCTCGTTCCTTTATAATACGTGTTATTTATCCTAGGGTAATAACTAATAATAATTAATATAATAATATAATAATATAATTGCTGTCAATTGCTTAATTTTTACTTTATTAATGCTTATAATGTTAACGCCCTTACTAATAGTATTAATGCCAAGTGTGTTAGTGTCTTGGCTGATTCCGCAAAAATAGAGCAACGGATCAACGTGATTGTTGAGGACAGCTAGAGAATGATATGGACTACTTTTTATACCAGAAAAACAAAAGGTTCCTGCGGGATTTTGAAAAACCTACACGAGGACGAAGTAGCTGACAAAAACCAGTTTCAAACAAACCAGAGCGCCTAGGTCAGTTTGTGTAATAAAAAAGTATTAGATATCATTTGCAACGATCCGATTGATCAGATCAATTCAAAATATGTAGATCAGAGGTATTTTTAGATCGTTACGATATGCAGTTAGGTGTATGACCGCCGGAATTTAATTTCAGCAATAAGAACTTGTCAGCATTCTTTCTTTAAGTTTACGAACTATGAAGCAGACATGCTACTTTTTGCATTGCAGTTGCGTTATTTATTTGTCAACAAGTTGTCCATAAAGTGATTTTCGTCAATAGTTATCTTCAAATCGCGGTTGAGCAATTTTGAGTAACTAAACTAAAATAAAAAACTAGCAGTACCGAGACGTTTAACTTTGAGACTGAGCGTTCCGGAGGTAGATGGTGTTAAAAATCTGATCCATCCCTTATTTTAGCTAATATTTTTTTTAAAGAATATTAGCCCAGCTGATGTTGACTAATATCCTCCTATTACCTCCAAATAAGCGGAAAGCTTGTGCTAGGAGTGGGTACGACAATAGTGCAACGGAAAGGGTTCGAACCTGCGACCTTTCAGTTTTCAGTTCGTACCTTTAACGAGGTGTGACGATAGCCCACGGTTAACTCAGCAGTGATTTATCTTTTTCGGGCGGGTCAGGCACACATTTCTGACTTTTCGGAATTATTTGCGTTTTAAGCAATTAAATACCTCACTTAATTACTTTAAAGGCGAAAGAAACATCGTGAGGAAACCTGCATACCTGAGATTTCGTCATAAAGTTCTCTAAGGTGCGTAAATTCTGTGGTCAAGTGCGTGACCTTCGACAGGAGACCTGTGCCCAGAAGTGTGCTCACGATGGGTTAAGATGATACTCATTATAGTTTACTCACACCTACTATTCCTTTTAGGTAATCACAAAATATCTGCAAGTCATCTGTGTCATATTTAGTTAGAAACATTTCGATAGCTATTAGGACATCGACCGAATGTGTAACATGTGTTAGGTGTTACGAACACTCGTCTAATAGCAGCGCATTACAATAAGATAGACGTATACAAAGATGTTACGAAGTGATAGAGCAATTGATGAAGTGCAACCTCGCGGGCGGTTCTGGTGGGAGTTGTGAAAAGAAGCTCGCCGTCATGTGACTACGAAGGCCGCTCGCTGTAGCAGGGATGCCTTTCTGAGGCATTCTATTCGCAAAAATAGATACCGTATTATGCCATACTTCGCTACCGTTAATTAATGTTTTTTTTTCTGCCCAGCTGTAGTAAAGCCAAAAGGTAGGGTTATGATTTTACATATGTATCTATGTATGTATACCGTAGCGCCTAAATAACTGAGTCGATTTTGATGAGGGAGGTGTCAATCGATCCGTTATTATGGTCCGGGTAACATGCAATGTGTTTCGTGTGTTATAGTTTTTAAACTTTTTCTAAAAATCCCTATAGAAAGCTCAGTGTGGTCGTTAATTTCGTGAAGAAAAAAAAATTTGTTTCAGCTGTCCTAAATGACTTAGAAAGGCATTTAGTACAGCTATTAAGTTTAGTTAAGCTATTTAATTTACTTAGTAATTTTTTTTAAGTTTTATATTTTAAAAAATCAATTAATTAAGAAGAGTAGAAATAATTGAATACAAAAATTATTGAAGCGAACGTATCCACAAAAATATTAACGAAACAATTAAATGCTTCATGCGAAAACATTTCGGTAGATGCGTGCAAAGTGAATAAAAAAGCGCTCGGCAAGAAGGCCATTCCCTCCAGCAAGGATACCTTTCTTTGGCATTTAAATAATTTATTCAACTTTATAATGCCACATTATATCATACTTCGTTAAATAATCTGCATTACATAATATTGTTAAAATATAAAGTAAGGCTGGAAAGAAAAAAGAAACTATTTTAGAAATTACGTCATCGTCAACTGCTGTACTTTCTTACGAGAGATAATATTATACTCGTAGATCTAGGAATTGTATCTATATTGGCGCTACTTAAAAGAGGTCTATGTATATTCTATAGCGGAGGCACATTTGCTGAGGGTTGATTGACATAGGAAGTGGTGATAGCTTAGTGGTCACGTCAGCCTCCTTTTTAGAGGTTCAGGGTTCGATTCCAGGCACGCTATCTCTTGCGTTTCGTCATTTGGTAATTAGGTGAAGGAAAACATCGTGAGGAAACCTGCGTGCCTGACAATTCTCCATAAAGATAATCCTAATTTTTTTTTGTTTAATTAGTGTTGCTATACGATTATAATGAGCGATTGCGCAAAGTATGATTCGGCAACTTAATTTTAACATTGACATTGAAAATAATATTGACATTGTTATTTTCTAAGTATTCATAAAAATATCTAAACGGAATAATATATAGGTATCTAATAAAATATTATGTTCTTTTAATATTTGTATGCCTGTTGTTAGGTAAAACAATTGCTCTACCTAATCCATTATTTTCACACCGGTATTCATATTATGTTTCGAGCATATAAATTGATTTTGATTTGAATAATAGTAAAAAGCAATTGACATAATATGATCTATTTCCACGTGTCAAGGTTTCTTGTCTTTACCATGTTAACATATGAAGAATATATATTGATAGATTTCGTATTTTATGTCGTGAAGTTCAGAAGAGAAGGGAATGATCTAGTTTAACTTTATTGCCATGCTTCGGTGGCACTCGGCTCACTTGCGTAATGTAAATCTGTAACATTAAAATTAGCGAATCTTCTCTAGTCACGATTAGAATCGGAATAATAAATTGATACCGTCAAATACTGGTTTGTTTTCATCGCAATCAGGCTAAGTCGTTTTTCGCAACAAGCCTAGTAAGAAGTCTAGAAATTAAGGATGAAATGAAGTTAATATTTTCTTTTTTAAGCAAAAGAAGATACAATGGTACTTTACAGGGCTGTAAGGTATCATTATAATATTCTTTCTTTCTTGGGCTAAGGCTATGCAGGTCACAAGTCCCTGTAGCACGTTGACCGTCGCCGATATATTTGTGCTCGCCACTATTTAAATTTCCTCGCCGATACTCGTCGCCACCAGAAACAGCAGCAATTATAATGTTACCTCAACAGCTATTTTTCAAACACATAGACAAGGCATGAGTAGCTTACGAGCCCTTAAAGATTTGAAGAATATAAAAGAAGTAGTTAAACAATGTTTTTCAGTGTTTCAGTGTTACTTTGTATGCAGTGCCGGATTAAGCAAGTGCGGGGCCCGTAGCAAATTATTTCAAAGAGCCCTTGATCTACTATGGGTTCTTGAGTATAAAGTGGTAAAAAAACAAATCAATAGTTTATACGTTTATTTTCCATCTATAGGTTACAATTTTGTAGGTATTTAGTAAATTACAATAGGCGCTGTTAGGCTCTGACAAGTACAAAAAGCCAGAGATGAGATTGTCTGGCTATATAGAATAATTTTGATAAGAAACTTACAATTGAAAACTGATGGTACTACACAAATTATTTTTTTCAATACATATATTCAAAGTTGATATTTAATGCAAAGTATATTATTTTTTTAGGAATAGCTAATGTTATATTTTATCAATGGTGTAATTTAAATAATGTTTATGTTTTATATTTATTTATTTGTTTTGTAGGCTGATTGAAATTCTACACGTTTATACAAACAACTTTTTCTTAATAAGTGACTCAAAAATTAAGCTCAAGCAGAGAATGCGGGGCCCCCGTTCGCGCGGGGCCCGTAGCAATTGCTACTCTTGCTATATGGTTAATCCGGCACTGTTTGTATGTTACCTACGCATTGCTTTCTTCACCTCTTTTAGTGTATAAATAGCGAGCATTCATACAAACAAATTCACTAGGTACCTACTACTTATTACTGTACAAATTCAAGACGCCCAACTTATTATGTAAACATTATTGGAGTCATTTGAGAGGTGTTATCCGTTCTTTTAAGGCCAAACGTAATATTTTTATAGCCCCAATATACATATAATTAAGATAAACCACTACATTGGATATTAAAGGATAGTTATATAAGCTCACTAGTTTGAAAATTGTTTGAAAAGTATGTTATCCACGCGGTTGAAATCGCAGGCTTTAGCTATACAATAGTCCGCCACGCTCGCTGGCTGAATGAAAATTGGCAGACTTCACAAAGTTTGAGGCATCGTGAGGCTGAAAGCAGTGCTATGTCTACTACACAACTGAAATTTCGAACAAAGAAATAACACAAAAAGAGTTGGCATGTACATACATATCTGTCTGAGAGTAGAGTTTTTGTAAATGCGAGTTGCTCAATTAAATGTCCTAAAATTCAAGATAAAATTTTTGGCCATCTTATGCTAGTTTTATACTTAGCTCATGATTTGGCTGGGAGCTACTCACGAACAACTGACCATAAAATACTTGATACGTACCTCCGTACTCGTATATTATTTTCTATAATAGGCGCACCTAGTAGGCGGTTTTAATGCAATTAGAATAGAATAGAATAGAATAGAAATAGAATAGAAATATTTTTTATTCAAATAAACTTTTTACAAGCACTTTTGAATCGTCAATGAATCTACCACTGGTTCGGAATGCCTTTCCTGCCGAGAAGAGCCAGCAAGAAACTCGGCGGTTGCTCTTTTCAAAAAAATAAAATTTTTTACAATTGTTATAGAAACTATGCTATGTATTCAGTGCTTCCACGATGAATTTTCCTGAGTACAATACAAGTAAAAATAAATACAATACAAATACAAATAAATACAATTCAATACATGTCAACACAGGCAGGCAAAAGCAGACCCATTCCCGTTGGTGGCACCCGTTCACGAGCATGACGCATGATCCAGCCATTGCTTCGCTCAACCATATTTGAGGGAACGTAACAACCCGCACCACAATTACATATATAATATTGGGTTTACTCTACTGCGAATACAAGACTTTAGTAAGTCCGATGGCATTGAAGCTGTAATATCTGTAGGTACTCCTAAACTATCCAGTGAGAGAAATATGCAATGTGTCGGCCTGTCCACGACTTTTCCTCTATGAGCAGGAACTAAGCGAGCCACGTCCAGCGGCAAAAATGAACGAACCGTCAGCGTCTTCATCACATTCCTAAGCACCTACGTACCTAAATACATAATTGAACAGAGAAAAAGTTTATTAAAATCAAAAAATTTCATACCTATTTTGGTAGGGTTTGCACAGGACGTGAAGCTTTTTAAAAATATTTATGATGATGCCGAAAGTGGACACGCATATAAGTGCCACATAGCAACTTGTACTCCTTCTACTTCCTGTATCTATGAAGCCTCGGTAATGTTATTCTAGTTCAGGAGGGTTGGTTTTTGCTTATTTGTTTTATAGTTCTAAACCTTTGATTATTATAAGAATTCTTTGTTCTAAACATAGAACCCCACGCGCCGCGCGCCGCCCCGCTTGCCGCTCGGCTCGATGCATTACGGCTGCCCCATTTCAAAACCTAGTATAGGTATATTTATTACTTCGCTAAGCCATCTTCAAAACATGTTTTTTTGGCCCCTGTAAAATTTTGTCAATCACACTTACTAGGTTTTGAAATGGGGCAGCCGATTAGTACGTCGTGGGTAGCCAGTAGGTAGCCACTACCCCGTGCGGTCTTTCACGTCAGATTACAACATTGATTAAATAGGCTTCGAGTGACAGATGCAGATGCCTTCGTCACTAGATATCATCGTATGCCCATCAATCATCATCTATACATAGCAAGTTTCTCTAAGCCGACAAACTAGACAAGTTAGTTACTAGTGAGTGTAAGTGGGTGCCTATGTTTGAAGAAAGCTTTAAATCGGGGACATTCTGAAAGAGGACATTTTATTTTATACTCTACTAGATGACGCCGCTATCTCCACTCCAAACAGACAAATAGGTTCATTCGTTGTGACGTGGCGTATCCATGGATGGATATCCACCCTCACAAATTTTCACATTTAGGTAGGTATAATATTAATATTAAGTAGGAAGTAATATTTTATAATAATTATAAAATTAACTTATTAATATTTAAATAAAAGAAAATACAATGAATATGTGGAGGTGGAAAAATGTCAGACTGTATCCGGCCATTTACGAATAATTCTTATGTTGTTTGCCAGACGTCTCTACATCTACATGGTAGTTTAGGTACATAGTTGATTAATAAAATTTTGTCAAGTGATATGGGACTCGGTGATTTAGCTAGTGTTAAATGTCAATAATTATCGTTAGCAGACAAAAGTGAAATCTACACTACTATTATAAAGAGGAAAGAAGATTTGTATTTTTGTATGTTTGTAATAATGAATAAACTCAAAAACTACTGCGCCGATTTCAAAAATTCTTTCACCATTGAAAAGCTACATTCACCCTGAGTAACATAGGCTAAATTTATTTTAAAAATATCTTATATTCTCCCGTGCGAAGCCGGGACGGGCCGCTAGTAGGTAATATGTATACAAAATTAGTAATTACAGTGAATCACCTGAAATTCATTACATTCTTGGCCAGATGCAGGCTATAAAAATACAGTCGTGATAGAAAATGTAAGGAATGCAATCCCGGGCGCCTGTCGTTGAAAATTAAAACATAATTTTAATGAGCTCGTAAGCTGCCGCGTGGTCGTGCTCGTGAGCGGCCCAGCCCATACATTCAATACAATTTTGGATTTTCAGGTCAAAGTGATTTAAACTCGAACACACAAACAAATCCATGTGATAAGATTTGTAATTGGACCTAGTTACGCAAAAAGGATGTCAAAAATTTCTATTGATAAGTTTTAGTGGGTTGGATTCTTTTTGTGTATTATAAGTACCAAAGTTATTTAATTTGTTTTCGTAAACACGTAGGTACCTAGTGTTCGTAAGCGTTGGCGTTATTATTTATATTAGTTTTATGACTAATATTAATTATTTTTAATAACAACTAATATTATTAATGCGAAAGTGTGTTTTTTTATTTATTTGTCCTTCAATCTCGCAACAATAGAGCAACTTTTTTACTTTTATCCCGGAAAAGAAAAGGTTCCCGGAGGACTTTTAAACAAAACATCTTCACGCGGAAGAAGTCACGGGAAGATAGTATAAACACATTAAGTAATAAACTTTTTTTATTGCCTGTACTTAATTCAACTATTGGTAGCAACGTAACCTACTTACTAATACACCAAAGTAAACAAAAAAAGACTGAAAACTGAAAGGTCGCAGGTTTAACCCCACCCAAAGCACTGTTATCGTACCCACTCCTAGTACAAGCTTTGCGCTTATTTTGGAGGGGATAGGAGGATATTACTAAAGCCGCCTCCAACCGCCCCTACAACGGCCCCTGTCCTCACATCCAATCTATTCAACCGCAACACGTCAGACAAACCACCATCCGAACGTGAGGGTAACGCTAATCTAACTCTCTACTGATTAGAGATGACGAGCGACAACTAACTTCAGACGACTGACTCGACACAGAATGACGAATGAATCAATACACGCTGCACGCCTCCCCTCTATGGACCGAACGAGTGGGGAGGGAACAATGACACCAATGCCACGAAACTACCGTCATGAAACGTCACAAGACTTCCGCCACCAAATGGCGCCTCAAACAACAATCACTCCAATCCCACTTTCCTACAAATAATTATACCCAACATTAATCAGTTGGCCAGTGTTGCTGACAGTCGGCCATCCAAATCGAGTCGTTCGACCTCGGGCGACTGACAACAAGGTACGGCAGCTTAAAAACACTGTATTATAAGTTCTTAGCTCCACGAATAATACAAATTCTATATCAATTATAATATTAACGCAACATATATATGCAAAACTATGGGTCCTGTAACCTGAAAATAAAACATTATTATTATACACATAATTAATTCTAATATTAATCTTGTAACCTGAAAATAAAACATTATTATTATTATTTAAGGACCAGGGTTGTCCAGAACCTAACAGGACCAGGGTTGTCATGAAATCTTTCATTTAAGGACCAGGGTTGTCCAGTACCTAACAGGACCAGGGTTGTCCCGAAATTAGTGGACCAGGGTTGTCCAAAGCATAACAGGACCAGGGTTGTCCCGAAATTAGTGGACCAGGGTTGTCCAGTATGTTAACAGGACCAGGGTTGTCCTTTATATTTCATCAGCTCAGCTGCTCATCTTCTCGCGTGCAAAACCACGCGCATACAACTCTGAGCAATTGTAAGCAATAAAAACATTAAAAACGTCCCATGTGCTGCTTTCAAAGAAAGCAACACAACTCTCAGGACACCATTCAACTCCAAAACATTTTCCTCGCTCAAAAGTAACGAGCTCTATGAGCATGTAATAGTTTTAGCAAAATATCAAAACCAAAAGATTCAATAGCAAGCTTACGACTATTTTTAACACTGTTACTAAAGTAAGGCATACCTTATAGTGGCCATACATTCTACTCTTCAGTTCAGTGTGGTACGAATCAGTCGGATCAGTAGTTCAATTCTATAGACGACTCAGTTTAACCATAAGGTCAAGAAACTAGAAGAGTCAAGTAAAAATAAACAAGTGATATCTGTCTACGATGTACTTTACATCGCTTGCCACGTAATCGTGGTTGTATACCAAAATCCCAAAAATTAACAAACTGTTTAATGTCAGTCAGTCAAATCAAATTTGCTTAGTCAAAACATCGATCAAAGTATGATAGCTTGGTCTAACCTGACTTTAACTAATGATTCAATGATTCAAATAAGAAAAGTAAATTTCTTTAAAGTCGACAACTAATATTTAAATAAGATTCTTTTCAATTATGTAAGTCAGTGCAAGTACATCTCGTAATATGCGCATGTGCGGAATTATCACTAATTTCATTGATAGCCACAGCATCCCTTAATTATACGCGTAGGTTATCTTTATTCACCAATTAATAAATTAACTGAGACGAATAAACTATCACCGGTACATTTTTATGTGACAAATTTTCTATTTAACAAATAAGTAACACCAGCAAATTAAACAAACTACCCGTTTAAGTTTTATCAAAAATCTAAATAACTGAATACCATCGAAGGCACTACCCAAAATTACTACTCACTTTTGTAGAAATTAGAAATGGAACCAAAAGTTGTTTGATATTTGTTACTGCGTGAGCACTTGTCAAAACTAGTTCTATTCAACAACTTTGAAATCATCAGTAAAATTGATCGAAACACTAACAACCATATATGTACGAGATAAACACGAGCCACTTAACCAATTTTGTTTTGATTCATGTTTAACTATTTCACGAATTTAATTTCACTTTCATTTGCACAACGTAATATTAATATCACGCAAAGTTATTATGATTTGCAAAACAACCTTTGATAAATAGGACTCTGCTACCTATACTCGGAATGAAGTCACTCTACTTCATCTGGCTACCAGTTTTCATAACCGTTCAATTTACGATTAAAAATAAACAATTATTGTCAAAAACATATTGGAAACGTCAGATCAATAAGATAACCACAAGCCACATTATCAAATTTGTTTTACTGAAGAAGTAACTGAACGACAGTAACTACACACGTCTTGAATTTAATTTTCTACCTTCGTTACGAAAATATAATTTTTGCAACACGATCTTTAATAAACAAACTCTGCAATCTATACTTCAATTACCCACACTATATTTCATGAGAATACCCGGTTTGATAATTGCTCATTGTACGATAAATTTAAATCACAATGCGTCACATATTACGAAATGCACCAATGTGAACAAGGATAACTCAATTTAATTATCTCTTCCAAAGATAATTGGACAAAGAATGATAAACAAGGAACATTACAAAGACTCACTACACTGAAATTCATAAACTGTTGAATAATCTCACAAATGTCGCAATAACTGCATCTTCCAAATTCCTTCAAGCGCATCTACATACGCCATGGCATCGGTCATCCTCATAGGATCGCCCCGATCCATGAATCCACGTATGCACTCGCTACTATTCACTGCGCATCCACACACGGGATCGCACACCAACTGTTTTTTACGAAACCACAAGATTTTAAGCTATTTGACCACACAGGAATCTCATTTTTTCCCATTTAACTTAACTCGCAAAGTCAACAATGATTCTTTCTTAACCTTCGCATAAAAGAGGTAAGAAAAAGGTTTCTAGCTAACGTAACTATAGTGGGCATGAATTTGCCATGATTTTACTCAAATGGTCAAAAATATATTGGAAACTTCTTACCGACACGTAGGCTTGTACTTAGCAAAGCACATATCATGTGCAACTGGCACGCAGTGGCAGGCGTCGCGACAAGCAGCAATGTGCTCGGCAGGCGCCAACTGGTGACGCGCAGAGAAGCCGCGTTCACCGCTGCGACCCGCTACAGCGCGCTCGGCAGCGCGCAGACAGGTGAGGCGCGCACAAGCGCGTCATCGGCGCAGCGACACGTTCCGACGCGCTCGCCAGCGCGCAGACAGGTGAGGCGCGCAGCAGCGCCCCCATGAGCGCAGCAACACGTTCCGACGCGCCCGCCAGCGCGCAGACAGGTGAGGTGCGCAGAAGTGGCCTCAGCAGCGCAGCGACGCGCACCAACACGCTCGCCAGCGCGCCGACGCGAAACCAGGCACCGTGGCAGACAGCAACGCAGCACACATTACTGAAGCCGCTGCTGCTTGGCACCGCGTTTGCACAAAGTACCTTTATGCAACTACCTGCAAACTATAGCACAAATTGGCACACGCTCGTTTACCTAAACGAGTCAACGACTCGTTTCAACAAGAACACTGTATTCCTGCTCAATGTCAAAACCGAACATCAAAAGGGAAGTGTTTTCCTTTTTCCAAATCTCCCAAAACCACAGATGGGAATCGAACAGTAAAAGTTATTCGCTCGAACGTGAAGACAAAAACTAACGGCTGTGTGTGAGGTTATCAAGGCTAGTAGTGAGCATAGGTCTATCCCACTTCTGAACTAAAGCCGCCTCCAACCGCCCCTACAACGGCCCCTGTCCTCACATCCAATCTATTCAACCGCAACACGTCAGACAAACCACCATCCGAACGTGAGGGTAACGCTAATCTAACTCTCTACTGATTAGAGATGACGAGCGACAACTAACTTCAGACGACTGACTCGACACAGAATGACGAATGAATCAATACACGCTGCACGCCTCCCCTCTATGGACCGAACGAGTGGGGAGGGAACAATGACACCAATGCCACGAAACTACCGTCATGAAACGTCACAAGACTTCCGCCACCAAATGGCGCCTCAAACAACAATCACTCCAATCCCACTTTCCTACAAATAATTATACCCAACATTAATCAGTTGGCCAGTGTTGCTGACATTAGTCAACTTCAGCTTGGCCAATATACTTTAAAAAAATTCGCACGTAGAAAAACATTTTTAATTTTAAAAGCTCATATCCGCAATTAAAATGTAACCTCTTTTAACTTTCGATATGCGTTACTCGTAAAATATTACTTAGGTAACAGTAATAAACTAATTAGGCTCGAATAAAAATCTGTGTTAAACAACCGAAGACGCACAAACTGAGCAGAAAAACGCTGTAACATGCCTCTCGCAAATAGGTGAATAGGTCATAATGAGCTAGGCTGAATATCTACTACCCGGGATTAGCTCAAAAAAGCTTAAAAAATTGAAAACATAAATATTGAGTATTGAGTGAATACAAAATAAATAAAATAAAAACTACAAAAACAAAAATACAAAACAAATGTGCCAATTCAATTAAAAGCCTCAATAGCCCAACGGTTAAAGATGCGGACTTAAAACTAAAAGGTCGCAGCTTTACCCCACCCGTTACACTATTGTCGTACCCACTCCTAGCACAAGCTTTTCGCTTATTTGGAGGGGATAGGAGAATATAAGTCAAATTTAGCTTGGCTTATGTTCTTAAAAAAATATTTTGCAACTTATAGATTTCTTTTGTTTTAGAGTGTAGTAACAGCCTTTCTTATAGGTACCTACATTGTTATAATAATAAATAATCAGCTTGAAATCAGCACGATTTCTTTCATAGCTGACAAATCTGGCCAGGGTCGAAACAACGCCATATAAACGTGTCGATAACGAACCTGATAACTAATTTTGCTTTAGTGCCGACATCGGATAACATCGAATAGGTACCCATTTTAGATACCTCGATAGATTTAAGTTAATCTGTTGGGCAACGCTGGATTGGCGTGTAAGTCGTAACCCTTTATGTCAAATTGTTTTAAAATAATTAAAAATATTTTGTAATGTTTTATTTATTACTTTGAATTTTTTTATCCTCAGTAAAATATATCTAACCACCGCAGGAATCCACTGAAACTTTTCAGTTATACACTTTGAGACACGCGAACCCGACAGCGATGCGCGTCTGTGATGTGCGATTCTAATGTGAGATCTATAGAGCGTGTTCTGAATTAGCTTGGACTTAAGATAGAGCTAAAACGAGACACAAATATGCTCTAACATCAATCTGTCTCGTTTTAACTCTGTCTTGAGTCTGAGCAGAGTGAGAGTGAGAGATTTCAGTCTGAGTCAATGAAAAGGGTGTCCCGCAAAATTCTACTAGTACAAAACGTATGACCAAAGGTATCCCTGAGTGAAATGTAGGATTTGCACAATTAAAAGAGTAAACAAATAAGTACCGACCTAGAATAGTCTTCGACCCCCATGTCGAAGGAAAAAAGGGAGGAACACATATAAAAAAAAAAAGGTATCCCTAAGAATTTCGGAGTTTCCGCAGGAATTAAAAACCTCAACCACGCTGACGAAAACGCGGGTACCATCTAGTATACAATATATGTATTACTCAAGCCTATACTTACCAAGTAGACTGCACTAGATAAGAGTATCGGTTTGAACCATACATCATGAATCATGATATGCCAACCTATCTAGTACGTGAAAGGAAGTCACTGCGGATATGGCGGGTGAAATTAATGTTCCTCGTGATCGTACCTTTCTAACTGAAGTACTTTCCGGTCTGAGAGGTTACGTGTTACACTGGTCTTCGATTTATCAATGTGACAACCAGGAGCTATGTTTCGTTTTTTATATAGTCTCATAAATAAAAGATAATTTTATCCAATGCAAAAAATTCGCAATTAAATTATTCGAATAAAAACTTAATTGGCGCAAAAGCTCAATCGTACACCGCCTAAAGGATGCCTAAGACATCGTAATTGATTCGGTTTCTTACTTAACCAGACCAATTAATGAAAGTGTCGTAATAAGAGTTGTTTCACAAATCTCGGTATTAAATAAAAATCTCAATTAATACACCAATGATCTACGATGTACATTCGGGTGATATCAAGTACCTAGCGACCTATGATTCAGGTTTAATTGAGCGTGCTCGTATAATGTCAGGCGATAAATTGTATGACAAGTTAGCCGAAGTGTTTCAAAGGTGAACTAGTCAGCTGATAGGCGTCACTATTAAGCCTTTAGCACATTTCCGCCGGGACACCGGAGCAGCGAAATTGTTGAAGTTTTGACTTAACTCTACCTTCTGTTTGGAATGCGAAACACGACCAAGAAAGCTTAGAATAACGCTGTGCTCAGACGCTACCAACAGCCACATGTCCGTGTGTTTTCGCTGTATTTGATACGGGCCGAAAGAGGGGCATTGTCAAAATCGCGTGGGAAAGAGATTATTTCAAGTCAAATCTCAATCAACAGACCAAGACAGTTTCACATAATATTATATATGATTTAACATGTCCTGTATTGATAGTGATAAGTGGTAGGTACTATAACTTTAGCGGTTTGATTATATTTGTTTCAATTGAGGTCTGCTATAGAGTTTAACTATTTTGTAATTCAAAAGTTAGCTACTTGTGTATCAATTAGTACCTACTAGTTCACTTCAAGGGCCACCGCACAAATCTAGTGAGTCAATAAAACGGTTTCGATTAGATAACTCCTGCGATTTATCGCAATTGGTCCTAACCATCACCTTACTTCCATAAGGTGGGTAGGTATACTTGTGAAATAGAATTTTGAATTCGAAAAGTGTAAGTATCTACAATGTATTACCTAGTTTGAAAATAAAGCATTCCTTAAGTTTTTTTTATATTTTATTAACTTATTTAATCGGATCAATTTTTATTCTTAATACCTACTTATGATTATAGGAATCGGGCTGAATACTTATTTAATATGTATTTATTTAATTTAATTTAATGAAATTACTGGCCAAACTATCGTTCACAGCTGGTAGTTAGCGGCAAAACTTTGAGGTAGTTTTGCGAGCGTTATGGTTGCCTTTTAGGTCTATTTATCATAGTGCGTCTGTAAAGCAGTCTAGTATCTAAATTAAAAGTAGTAAGTAAATTAAACGTTATTCAAAAAAGGAGGAAGTTCTCAATTAGTCAGAATCTTTTATTTTTATTTTTTACGTATGTTCCCCGTTTACTCGACTACGCCTGGACCGATTTGGAATTTTTTTTTGAAAGGGTGGTCCCATTGTTATCAGATCAGGATCTGATGATGGGATCCCGGAGAAATCCCTGAAAATTTTGTAGGCACTTGATATAATTTGTAGTGGCGTTTGAAGTCGATTTTGTAAAAATAATTTTTACGTTTAAATTATTTAAATGATGAGGAGAGTTGCTCTAAAAAACTACGTAAGCAGTAACTTGGTGCGTGCTATATGCTTAGCCACTGGGTGCATAACTAAGTAGTACTTAAGTGTAAATAAAACAGATACGATCTCTTCATTTTGTAACAGGTCACGAAGCAGCTTAAATGGACCCTTAACAGATTGATGTTACGTACTTTCATAAAAACTTGATTGTGATATCTTTTTCCCGGGATAAAAATTATCCCTTATCCATTTCTTGAATGCAAGCTATCTCTGTGAACGTCTTATGGATGGTTTATTTTGTAAGACTTTTTAAGGTACGTATATCTTCACTAGAACTCAGATATCCACAGAACAGTCAATAGGTAACTGATTTATCCGTTTCAATTGTCCAATCAACCGAAAACCGCAAAAATATAGATTAGGAATTGCAGATGAATGATACAGAGGTAAGGTAAGGCAAAGCAGGATGTCGTTAATATAAGTTTCAACTTATATTAAGATTATTATTATTGCTACTTAACTAGCATTCACTCGCGACTTCGTACGCTTGGAGTTAGATTTGAAAATGCTCTGCTTTTCGGGATAATCTAGGTAGCGGCACTCTCTATCCTCAACTACACTCATGCATAAAACCACATTGATCCGTTTCTCTATTGCTGCGTGATTGAAGCCTCAATAGCTCATCGGTGAAAGCTGCGGACTGAAAACTGGAAGGTCGCAAGTTCGATTCCCACCCATTGCACTATTAGCTTACCCATTCCTAACACAAGCTTTCTGCTTATTTGGAGGGGAGAGGAGAATATAAGTCAAGTTAAACTTGGCTAATATTCTTTATTTAAAAAAACCAACAAACTTTCGCTTATAGCGAAAATTTCGCTCGAATATAGGAAGACGCCCCATTGGACAACCCGTATCGCTGGGTGGACGAAGTGATAGAAGACCTGCAAGCCCTCAATACACCCAACTGACGTGAAGCGGCGCAGGATAGGCATGAGTGGCAGCTTCTGGTGTCGGAGGCCAAGATCCTCTTTGGGTCACTGAGCCAGCGAAATAAGTAAGTACCTAACACACTTTTGCGTTCGCAAGAATTAGTTTCATTGGAGCCCCTTAAAGCATCTAGGAGTCAGGAGATATGTTAACCGCAAATGTTGCAGTCATTGCGTTAAGTACATAATATATTGTGATCGTTAACGTACTCGTGGATACGTGCCGTGGAGTAATCGATCACACCTTCAAAGCCTATCTCACGAATATAAGGTGCACTCAATGCTATCAGTTTTAATTTAAACTGAAAGTGTGAGTTGACGACCGGAGTTGTCGCAATGGTGAGTGAGCTCTGTAATTTGTGGAGTGGTGGGTGAAGGTAATGTACGAGAGGTTCCGGGTTCGATTCCCATGTTTACAATTGTTTTTATTCGACGAGATGATTCCTTTCTATACTAAACTAGCTTTTGCCCCCGCGACTTCGTCCGCGTGGAATTAGATTTTGGGGTGGAATTTTCAAAAACTGTGACACACGTAAGTACTTTTTTATTTTTAACTGAAACCAACCAACTTTGATGGAAACAGCTTGAAAAATGACGGAGTTTCATATAAACTTCCATCGCCTATTTAAACCCCTTAGGGGTGGAATTTCCAATAATCCTTTCTTAGTGTGCGCCTACGTCATAAAAGGAACCAACTGTAAAAATTTCAAGTTTCTAACTTCAGTAGTTTAGGCTGTGCGTTGATATCTCAGTCAGTCAGTCAGTCAGGACTTTGAATTTTATATATATAGATTATATTTCTTACTAGCTGATTCCCGCGACTTCGTCCGCGTGGAAAGTGTTAGTACGCGATGATGTTCGATAAGCGACGATATCATGCTTATACGGTGAAGGAAAACACCGTGAGGAAAGCTGCCTGAGAGTTTCCCATAAAGTGTGATATGTGTGATAGCCGCCAATCTACACTTAGCCAATGTGATTGAGCTTTTTGGCCTTAACGACCGCTCTCTAAAATAGCTTTTTAAATTGATTTATGCCATTTCGTTATATGAATATATTCATTGTCTTTGATTGCATCGATATGAAAATTATACATTAATGGAAATAATAAACAGTTGAAATGCCTGTTAGTAGGTAAACGACGGAGAAAGTGTCTGTATCTGTGGAGTTCTGCCTACACGCTGAGGTCACGAGCTCCTATCCATAAAATTGAAATTATAATAACACATCGTGTGCGTTACGTCCGCGGCCAAGCCCTATGGAATGTTATTTAGTTATATAACAAACTAGCTTTTGCTCGCGGCTTTGCTCACGTTAGGTTAGATTTTTCAAACCCCTATTTTACCCCCTTAGGGGTTGAATTTTCAAAAATCCTTCCTTAGTGTGCGCCTACATCATAAAAGGAACCAACTGTAAAAATTTCAAGTTTCTAACTTCAGTAGTTTAGGCTGTGCGTTGATATCTCAGTCAGTCAGTCAGGACTTTGAATTTTATATATATAGATATAAATATACGTATCCGTAACGATGTATGTATCTCATAAAACACGGCAGTTTAACGAAATGTAAATATATCTAGTTGATCTATATCTACAATGTTATTTTTTTAATGAGAAAGCTTAAAATAGTTTATTCAGGATCAGTACGTGTACGTTAGGTAGGTACCTCACTTTTCTTACGCTAGTCCACGCTTTTCATTCAGATATTCTGTTTAAAAATAAATATTTTTTTTACAACTCTATCACTTCTAGATACAATATACTTACTCTCATCAATTGTACAGGTTCAGCCACGGTTCTAGAATCTCCAAGATGTTCCTCAGTTTGCACACTTAGATAGGTCTGTATATCTAGTCGGTTTCAGTATCGATCGTAAAATTTTTCCTTTCAACCATCTTAGAAGTCATTCTAAATTAAACGATCAAGATTCTAAGTACCTATATGTTACTTCCTACGTAATTTCTTATGCACTATAAAACTGTTATTGTATCTATCAGTATGAATAGCTGCATTGTTAACATAACAATGCATTTCACTGAACCGAAGTCATTGAATTAATGTCGCAATGATAAATAGACGAAATTGAGGACGTAGGACCCATAGCTCTTAACAGTCTAGATTGGATTGATAGATACTATAGCGAGTGGGTGATGTAAATATGTTTTGAATCGACGCGTTTTTTTTTTTGGAGATGTTAGATACTCCATAGGTATAACTCCGTCAAATCTGAACCGATTTAATTTTTTTTTTATTTGAGAGAAAATATCGCCAGGTTAGTCCCGTTTAAATTTTGTGGTATAAAGTTGATGAATATCTTCGGAGTTGGACTTGGAGGATAGAACTACTCAATGAATAAGAGAAAATCGCTCGCGGGCAGAGAAATTCTAGAATGATTGTAGCTACACTAAAAAGCTTAAAATAAAAATAAATAAAAATTATTTTTATTTTAAAAAACCGACTTCAAACGATAGAGTATAAAATAATTTTAGTTTGTACACAAGTGCTATGTTGAAGTCGTCTAGCGTCGCACATCGGTCGTCACACATCCTCTCTAGGTATATGTAGGCATGCCCGACTTCAACATACGAGTATAAACTATTATTTTATACTTTTAGTGGCGTTTCAATATGGCTAGGGCGGCAGAGCACACTACAACAGGAAAGTCGTCAGCAGGAAAGGAAAGCTTATAAAAGTAAATTGCTCGCATCACGCAACACATCACATTTCGCAATTTTTTTAGGAAATACGGATACGGATTTTTTTTTAGAGACAAGCTTCACCTATGTTTACTTCTTCTAATACATTTTTTGTCTTGTAATCTAAATATATAAAAGGCAAAGGTGACTGACTGACTGACTGACTGACTGACTGACTGATTGACTGACTGATCTATCAACGCACAGCTCTAACCACTGGACCGATCGAGCTGAAATTTGGTATACAGGTAGCTGTTAGGACATAGACATCCGCTAAGAAAGGATTTTGGAAAATTTCAACCCCAAGAGGGTTAAATAGGGGGTTAAAAAATCGAACCTAACGTGAGCGAAGCCGCGGGTTAAAGCTAGTTCTTTATATATATGTACATAAAAAATAAATAAATAAAATAAAATTCTCCAAAAACATGTCCAGAGCTTGCATTTCCAGTGCTAAAAATGTTAAAGTAAAGTAAGGTACCTAAATGATAAATTGAGACAATTTCAGAACACTATAATAAGAAGATCTTGAAAACTTTTTCGTGCGATTTTCAAACCTAACTTAAGTAGATATCTACTTGCTGTTGAAAGTTTTTTATCACTCGGTATTGAAAGCGAGTTTCTATACCTACATTTTATTGAATTTTTCGTAATTGATTTTCACAACGCGTCTTCTTAATGCCTTTATCTAGTTCAACGGTTCGAAGAGCGGAATGAAATAAAAATATCCACTTATCTAATGAAAAGTAACTAGTTATTACGAAATAAAAATACTGATTCATCGCCGTGACGGTACGCGGATTTCAAATTTCATTCAAATCAAGCGGAAAATTATTTCCATCTGAAAGTAGGTAGGTAAGTCAAAAAGAATTACAAATCGCTTTATCTGTTATAGGAAATTACCTTATTACCTATTACGCGTTAAATAATGGCACCCTAGGGCCTATTTCACAATCGCCAAATAAACTTTAAACCTCAGAACATTTCAACCGACCTTTGGACAGATTTTAGCCTATACTTAGTAAAAATTTTTTACCTTCTACAAAATTACATCCAAAATCTTTTTGAATAAGAAATACCCTAAGATATTATGTTTTTATACTGATAAATGTAAAATCCGGACCCATCTAATTGTCTTATTATGGTACTAATTCAAAGTTATGCTGTTGTTAGATAATACTCCGTCATAAAATTTAGAACCTTATTTAAAGATTGTTGAAGGTAATCTAAATAAAAAAGAAGCAAATCTAAAACTCAAAGTGATTTATTTTTAAAAAGAGACAAATAATAAATAGTTAAATGTAGAAACAATTACTCATTTATAAAATAATAAATAAATAAAAATAAACTTTACAATTCATATAGTGATCAAATTAATATCCTATTTATAACACAAATACTAGAAAATCCACAATGAAAATTCCGTAATCATTAAACTTTTAAAAATAAAAATATTTTAATACAAATACTTAAGGCCTAAGTTACAAATTTTATCACCACAATTCAGTAGCCATATTTATTTATTATTTTGGTAACATTACTTTAAATTAAACTTTTCATTTATGCTGTCTTAGAATATAAATACAATCTATGAACTAAATTAATACACCTAAATTTTTTTTTACAATATGGCAAATAAGTTCTTTTGAAAAGACACCTCCAAAAGAGCTTAATTTAAAAATTAAACGCATAGATTCCATATGGATAGTAAAAATATTTTTGAATAAAATTATACTATATTGTATTTATAAATACCGACTACTAATTCTCTTATTTCTTATAATATAATTTAAATAAAATCATCACAAAATCTGAAATAACAAAACAACTTTTGGTTTTTTAATTTTTTTGTTGGCGACTACGTGTTTGACAATCAAACTACGTGTTTGTCAAACACGTAGTTTGTTTGACAAACACGACCACAGACTATCAAATACACGTAAAAATGTTACGTGTTTGACAAACACGTTTGACCGTGTATGGACCCCCTAAGATGCCGTAAATAAAATAAAATAAAAAATAAGATGCGCGCGCATAGGAAAATTGATTAATTTTTCCCGCCATTGCAAAAAATTTTTCACAGTTCGTTTGCACTGTTCAAATTACAGCTGTTATATGTTAATTAAAATGTCTAATGAAAATGATTTATGTTGTACACCACCAGAGATAAAAAGTGAAGCCCTTAAAGTCATGGAAAGCTTACTACCAGAAAATTCAAAGGAAAAATATCTATTAGCATACCAAAATTTCATACAATGGCAAAACAACAAGAATACGCAGTCTTTTTCAGAAAATGTGTTCATGGCGTACTTTAAAGAATTATCTTCTAAGTACAAATCTAGCTCTTTGTGGTGTATTTACTCAATGTTAAAAAGTACAGTCCGAACAAAGAATGGAGTGGACTTAAAAACATACTCTAATTTGTCAGCTTATCTAAAGAGACTATCCGATGGATTTAGAAGCAAGAAATCAAAGGTTTTATCGTCTGACGATATTGAAAAATTTATAACAGATACTCCAGATAACCAATCTCCAGATATCTGGCTACTAAGGTTAGTTAAAATAATTTTAAATATCTACGCGACTTCAGTCTGTGTTGGGTGTTGAACTTAATAAAATTATTGTTTCTTTTTTCCAGGTTGCTTTAATATTTGGTGTAACTGGTGCTTGTAGGGTACAAGAATTAACAAATATAACTGTAAAAAACGTAGAGAACCATGGCCAGATGCTTTTAGTGAAGATACCTATCACGAAAAATAAAATACCGAGGTCATTCACTATAAACGGTCCATTCTATGAAATTGTTAAGAAGTATGAAAGTTTGCGTTCACCAAAAGCAAAAAATGACTGTTTCTTTCTAAATTACCAGAATGGTAAATATACCTGTCAGCCTATAGGTATAAACAAATTTGGTTCTATGCCTAATAGTCCAGTCAAAAAACCTCAAAAAATGACCCAACCTCTGGAAAATTGCGAAAGTTTTGAAACTTTGCACATCAAATTATGGGTACCTAGGGATGAAAATACCAAAAGTCCTCATGCGTACGAAGCGAGCTCTAGCGGCAATTAGTGGAAACAGGACCCTTTTTTGGTTTTTTCCATACTAAACAAGAAGGAAATATGTGCAAAAATCACAAAAAAAATTAGACTTGATTCTGAGGCGCGTCCTACTGGCGAAACACCAAGTACATCCAATGATTGTATTTCACCTACCTACACGAATAATGAACCATCTCAAATAACAATAGAACATGAAAGTATTTCAAAAATAAATAATCAATCTGAAGAGCCATCAAAAACAGTTCATTATAATTTCAGTAACTGCACGTTAACCAATTGTTTTAATAAATAAACTTTAGAAATTATTTTTTAGTATTATTTTCTTCACAAGTGTGTTGAAAAACGTCGTATGATACACGTGTGTATTGATGATTACCGTCTTCGGCTATCTTAAGACCCTCACCTGACGGCTCGGGTCTCAATAGCGCCTCAGCGGCAATCACCAATGTTTCACACTTGTACCATAATGTACTATTAAATTTACCATTTAACGAGATTTACTAGTTTTTCAATAACAAAGTTTAAATGGCCAATAACTGTATGGAGGCTAATAATAACTATACCGGTTCCCTTATATCATTATATCACTACAGTAAGGCACGGTAAAAACAGATATCCCTCATTTGCGACATAATTCAAATTCGACGACGAGAGAATTCTCTCGCTAGTAACGAGACGTAGACGAGAGTAGTAGACGAGAGTAATGTTATGTGGATGCCTTCGACCATTTAGCCGGGACGAGCCTTTACGCAGATTTAGTACTGAATATATTCTGCCACTTTCTGCGGTGAGGTGGGGTAATCACGTATAGCACACATTTACTCACTTCCGCACACTCTTGTAAAAACCTTAATGTCTCTATGAACGCACACTGACTCAAAAGCTGTCACACTTACAAGCTGACACGTACGTTTGTACATGTACTTCGACAGAGGGGAATATGTGCGCTTGCCAAGTCCTGGCTAAATGGTCGAATGTGGATGCTAACGGTCTCGAAACAACGCAGTGGCCAGAGTGCGACAGAGCATAAGCTCACAATCTCTCTCGCTCTTATTTTTTTGTGATATAGTTTTTATAGCAAAAAATATAAATTTTCGACACTAAAATTAGTGATTTTTTATTGAAGTGTTAACCTACACTTAAAGGAAATAACCTAATAGATTTATAAACACATATCAAAAATTCCGAGGCCGGCGGGATTCGAACCCACGTCTCTCTGGGAATCGCGCCCGAGTGTCGCTAACAGTAACAGTCGCTATAAAACTGATTGAAAAAGTAGATACATATCACTAATTTCGTGGCTGACGTATGGTTCGGCCGTGGTGTAGCGGTTAACACATTCGGGCGCGATTCCCAGAGAGACGTGGGTTCGAATCCCGCCGGCCTCGGAATTCTTGATATGTATTTATAAATCTATTAAAATTAGTGAATTTTGGATTATGTCACCCTTGTCGCAAACGAGCGATATGATGACGATGAATATCAGACATTACAAATAGCCTGATAGGCCTCGATGTGCGAGCCCTCCGCGGGCGTGAGCGTGAGCTGTCGACTGGCCTTCAGGAACAGCGCCACACCGGGCCGCGCGCGCACGGGCTCCGTGTCGCACGCCTCGCCCGACCCTGACGTGATGATGATGACGCTCGGGCTGGGTCGCACTTTCGTGTTGTACGAATCGCCGCCTTGTACCTGTTTAAACAAAGAGCAGTGCACATACTAAGGGAGGGAACAAGCCAAGGATGCCTCACTGCGATACCTCGCGGTCGCGGTTTAGCTCGCTACCTCGATGTCACCTCCATGTAAAACAAATGTATGCAAACAGACGAGCGCGAACATGCCGAAGGAACCTCACTGCGATACATCGCGGTTCACATAGATGTTTCTCGGCATGTTTTCATTTTCATTTTTCATTCAAACCGCGACCGCGAGGTATCGCAGTGAGGCATCCTTGGCTTGT
This sequence comes from Hipparchia semele, assembly GCA_933228805.2. Lineage (NCBI taxonomy): Eukaryota > Metazoa > Arthropoda > Insecta > Lepidoptera > Nymphalidae > Hipparchia > Hipparchia semele. The sequence continues at coordinate 10,677,813 of OW121718.1, forward strand.
TCCCACCCTTACATACAGATAGATACACACTACAATCACCAGGAGTATACCATTAGCACCAGGTGGTTGTGACTCATACACGCCACTGGGTTTTAGTAGGTATTCTAACCGCCGCCAGCGAGTCCTACATACCCACCCATTCGCGGTGGGATGCGTAAATGCATTTCCCAGTGGCTTAAAAGAAAAAAAAAAAAAAGAGCAGTGATAGACTACTGGTTAGGAGAACAGTGATAGTCTTTAATGGTTAAGAATGCAGTCTTCTATTCAAGTCACTGCTTCTAACTTTTTGGAATGAGGTGCGTTTAATACAGACTATGTGATTTTGCTATCAAATAGATAATAGAACAGTGTTAGCCTTGTGGTTAAAGACTGCTGTCTCCTACTCTCAGTGGGTTGAACCTGCAGTTCAGGGCATGCACCTCTGACTTAACGGAATTATGTGCGTTTAGGCAAATAAGTATCACATGCTTCAATAGTGAAGAAAAACATAGTGAAACAACCTGCATGCCTGAGAATTCTTCATAATGTTCGCAAAAAAAAAAAAAGTGTGCAAAGTCTGCCAATTTGTATTCGGCCAGTGTGGTAGACCTGAGTGGAGTCCTGTGCTAAGTAGTGAGCCATTGACGTGTCGTTGATTTAGATGATGATGATGAATACAATAAACAGATTTTTTATTCAATCTATTTATTCAATTTTATTTTATAAGATTTTTTATTCAATGTAGATGTTTCATATACATATATTTAAAATGAAGTGGTTGTTTCAGTGCTAACCTTTATTTTAACAACAGCAAAGTCCGTTACAGGCGGTCTCCAAATGCAGCTGTTCTCGTCTTCCAACTGTGGTGTGAACAGCATTTCCTCATTCGTGTAGCTCGTGTAGTCCAACATGTCGGTCAGCGTGGGAACGTCTATGTGCTTCGGTGTAAGCCCGGCTCGCACCACGTTGTCTGAACACGCCATACATTCTACACAATCTATAGACAAAAAACAATGTTTAACTTCCAAATTCTTTTTCTCAGCAACCGATAAACATCCACTGCTGGACAAAGGTCTCTTGCATGGACATCCAATATAGAGATGATGATGACAAACAAATTTTCATGATCGTAGAATTGTGAGGGATTTGCAAAAAGTCCAAAAACGTCTTTGGCATATTTGGACATTTAATTAAAATTGTTATTTATTTACTATTTTTAAACAGAACCATATTTTAATGGGTATATGTGAAACTTCATTGCTACAAGTTTTTTATTTAAAAAGTTATAACAAAACCTCAGAAATTATGTATTTCAAATGGCTGTACTGTAAAGTTGATAAAATGCATTTCTATCATGTTCGATCATGACAAAATTAGCACCATTACATCACAAAAGGTCTTGAACTGGTTGTAGAATCGATCCTTGAAGGATGAGAAAGATCATGCCCTATAGCTTTTGCGAAATGTGTCTAAATAACATACCTCCACTAATATAAGCATGTGGCAAGTTCGGCTTAAGGAAGATAGCTTGGCCGGGAGCAAGCTTCAAATAGTTCATAAAGTATGGCGCCCAACATCCAACGTCCCCAGGAAAGTCACTGTGGAGTTGTTGCACCAAGCCATACAGAAGTGATGTCTTAGTAGATGAATCTAAAAAATAACAAATTATATTTCTATATAGTTTAAGGCTGACAACATGGCATATTAGTACATAATATTTACAAGGGTTACTAGTCATAAAAATGAAACAGCAAAAATATCAAATTGATAAAGATTAATTATTATCAAACCTTCATTAAGATACAAGCTGCTTAGACAATATATAAATTTGTTTTATTTCATTATAATTTTGATAAGAAACCTTTTGCGATTAAATGTCAACGGATAATACAAGTTTAGTTTGGTAGCTTACCTTCATTTTCCAGCCTAGATAATAAATTTTGTAAGCTTGATGATATTTTTTCTTTATCGCATGTCATAAGGTGGTGAAATACAGATTTCAATTCCTTTTGACTACTTTCTGTTCCTTCTGAACTAAGAAATGCATTCAATATTTTCTCTGGAAGGATTTGTGCAATTTCAGGCAGATCTGAAAATTCACAAAAATAAATTTAATTAAATGTAATGTTAAAATGATTAATTTCTAAGTTGAAAGTAGTATGACAGAGTAAATTAGACCCATTAACTAACTTGTAATTGGTTCCTACATGCCATTGTACTGTAAAATGCTTGGCATAACATCTTTGACTGCAGGCTAGTTATTAGCCACTGCCAAAGCCTCCCACCAGATAAAAGACAATTCCAGGATTTCTGAATCTTCAAACCTTTTTTCCCACCAGGTATACCACTTCACCAGGGAGGTCATCATAAGACTTACTTACCACTAAGCAGAGAGCACTATAAAAACAACATTCTTACAGGTCTTCAGATGAAGCCCTAATAAAATAATCTCTTGGTTGTAAAGTAACTTCTTGAATTAATTACCAGCAAATTATAAGACAGTGAACTAACCTTGTAAGAACATCTTTATTTGAGTTATTGGCCTAAAGCCACACAGTGCTTCGAATGGAGTCAATGCTATAGCAAGCTCAGGCTTATGATTTGGGTCCTTATACATATCTGGAAAGAGTCTGTGTAGTTCTTCTGCATGATCCTATTAAAAAAAAAGTAATAGATATTGTACAGATACTCAGCTATTTGTTTTTTTAAAAAAAAGATTATCAGACATGCTGGACCATCAACCTTTCAGTATTCAGTTCATACCTATAAGCAAAAGCACTTTAAGAAGATAAGTACTGAATTTAGTTACCTTAGCTGGATGAGCTTGAATTGACAATGCTTTACGAATTGATAATACTTTGAGGAGAAATGGAACTGTGATACCAAACTTCCTTTTAACATCAGGGCCTATTGCATCATGGTTATCCTTAAGGTATTCTGATAGGAGGATCCCTCTTTCAACTATTAAGGAAGGTCCATTAGGATGGGTTCCCATCCACAGCTCAGCATATGGTTTATCAGGGTCAATAGTAACATTAGGGTCTCCACTTGACAGTAATTGTGCTACCATGCTCTCTGACCCCAACTTCCCCCATTCATAGTTCTGGACTTTGCACTGTAATTCCATGATCGATGCCTATAACCACGAGCCACAGGACACGTTAGCAAAACAAAATGAATTTAGATCATTCTTCGTCAGTGTCACAAAATATCCTATCAAAAACAATTATTTGTAGTTCATTATTTAAATTAGAATTTGTTAAAACTTAAAAATATCACTAAATAATCAGATAATAAAAAATATATTCTCTTTCTCTTGGAAAATATAATAAAAATTAAAAATTTACATTTGATAAATTGTCAATGCCAAATTTCACGTGACACTGACAGTCGCAATCGTAGCTTATCGATTGCGTAAAAGTTGTATAAGTCATTGATACAGTCTCTATAATGGTGATTGGCAAAAATTATGGCTTTTTTGCTGCTTAATGCAAAAAGCCAATACAATAGAGTATCGTCTAATCAGAGGTGGTTGTGATCTTCACACTCTAGCAATCAAGCAGCAATCAATCCGCTGCAGCGAGCTCTGCAGGCAGCATATCTAATCTGTCAATTCGGTTCCAGGTGCATCCCACGGAATTAAGAAGTAGGTAGGTATATAACAAGGAATAATAATTACTCTCTACCAAGAATGTGTACTCCTATGATATACTTGTACTTATAGTATACTAGCTGTTGCCCACGACTTCGTCCGCGTCAATTTCTGTTATATGATCGCGATTAAGAAGTTTTTAAAAGTTTATTTTTAAATATGGATAATTTTCCCCGTTTTTGCAACATTTTTCACTGATGCTTCGGTCCTATTAGACGCAGCGTAATGTTATATAAAAGGTTATATAGCCTAAAACCTTCCTCGATAAATGGACTATCCAACATAAAAATAATTTTTCAATTTGAACCAGTAGTTCCTGAGATTAACGCGTTCAAACAAACTCTTCAGCTTTATAATATTAGTATAGATATACATACTATAGCACTGTCGCACCGATATAGTGCGTCCATATCGGTGCGACAGATAACACAATAAAGTTAGATATATTATAATAACAACCGCTATTAAATTCTACACTTTATTTTCTTTACTTCATCGGCGTAAATTAAGGTCTTTAATTCTCACGGGAACTCGTAAATTTTCCGGAATAAAATGTAGCCTATATAAATGATAATGTTTATCCTGGGTATGAGCTATCTCCATTCTAAATTTCATCCAAATAGGTTCATTCGTTGTGGCATGAAGAACAAACAAACACACACAGAGACTTTTGCCTTTATAATATTAGTGTGATATTGTGATGTGATCTGATTAGGATAGGATAGTTCATACTACCTACGAACAGCGAATGAATATAAGCATATATATTATACATCGATGCCTACGAATGATACATGGAATGATCAATAAAATATTAACTACATATTTAAAATAAAAACTTACTTTAAACCAATGATCTATTATTTTATACTTTCAATTAAAAGACAGTTAATTGAAACTTGAAGTTTTTATTTACATGGGAAATAAACAAAAATATTTAAAAAATATTAAGTAGTTATTTTGAGCATTTTTTACATTTCCAGTTTTTTCTTTTATTCTATTATCACTTTTATACTATACATTTATGTTCTATGTAAGCGTTTATTTCATCCTTTAGGTCTTTTAAAATATTAGGATCTAATGGAATGGGTGCTCTCGGAGGTGCGTTCTCACTAGCTTTAAACGTTTTTCTTACAACGTTATTTGTTAATTTGCTATCTGCCGATTCTGTATGCTTTGCTAAAAGGGGAGGAATGGCAAAACCAGACAATCCCCGATTTATAATTTCGACATTTATTAAATCCTCTGCTGTATCACAATTAATACCAGGCTCATTTTGTAAATGATCTACAGAAAATGTTGCACTTTGTCTTGTGTTCTTGAAAGGTATTGGACTATATTTTGTTTCTAATGCTTTTAAGTCAAGATAAGGATATTTTTTCATAATAACTAGTTCTTCGTAATGTCTTATGTCATCCTCGGTTATGGCATCTTTATTAGCCAAGGTTTTCATTCCAGTATTTAAATGATCATAAATACTTTTACTGAGGTCCTGTGTAGAATCCTTGATTCTCCGCAGTGAATTTTCTAAAGTAGATGTCATTTTTTTTGTCCGTTCAATCAAATCACATTTTCGAATGACTGAAACTTAATTGAGGATATTTAAATTAAAAGCCAGATTTGTGAGAATTTGGAAATATACACAATATATAACTGTAAGGGCATAGAGCACGTATATGTATAATACACATAGATGTAGATATGTTATGTTATATCAACGTTCAAGGGCCAAATGTATTATTAAAATAAATAGGTACGTCAATATCACAATTTTACTGTATTGATATTATGTAATTACTAATTTTAGTTATGTAGATGTTTGAACTTACGATTAGGATGAGCCTCACGTTGTGTACCTTTTAATAAATCTCTGGAAAGTGGAAAAGTAGAGTTGAATGTTAGACACACGAATAAACAGACGACGATGAGAAGACTGGAACATTTCTGCATATTAGTCACACATGGAAATTTTTTCAGCATTGAGGCACTGAGAAAAATTTGTGCTTTGATAATTATTTTATTTTACTTCTGCAATAGGTACTCGCCAAGAGAGAATAAACCACTATCTTCAAAATTAAGTACAATATTTTTTATTATTATTTTGATTTTTGACATATTATCTGTTGACTTTTTAGCAGTTGCTTTGTTCTTAAAGGATTAAGCATTTGAGGTTTTAATGAAAGAGTAGATTTAAACAATTAGGATAATAAAGATTCTCATTATCAATTCAAAATTATTTTCATCACTAGGTAAAGTTACAAAAAATAATTTGAATCAAACTTGAGATAAACGGATTTCAAAGTTGTTAAATCAATTGGCGTGAAAGGTACCGCCTAGTGGGATGGATTCCACCAAAGGGACGCTCTCATTGGCTGAGATTCACCCTTTCCACCATTTTCCGGTTCCGAAAGGGATGAGTGACGCAGAGGGCGGCGTTTTGCCCCTCAGAATAAACACCTGACATTTTCAATCCACGTGTTTTGCGGGATAGAATAGCACGCGAGTGCGTTAGTCGGGATAAGTTTTGATAGATTACATTATTCATTAATTAAATATTAACAGTAGTTGAATTCGCGTATATCCTTTAAATTATTTAGTGTAGTGCTTTTTTAATATTATTAGAATTTCAAATTCCGATGGGATGGTATCTGAGTGATCTGAGTATTTATTTTGAAAGTAGGAAGTATTAAATTCTATGCCATAAATTCATTGTAAAATAATAATCCTTAAAAAAAACAAGTTATACAAAATTAAGATCTCCTAAACTCTAGAAATAGTTTTAGTATCTCGTTATAAATTAATATTACATGGAATAAAAAATCCACGATGAGCGACAGTAACTACACGGACAAAGCGAAAACTACAACAATACAAACACCTAGGCCATCGTCGCCGCGGAAATTCTTCGCGCGAATATATGGGCACCTTGAACAGCCAAAAACTAAAGTAAAAGAGAGTCACGGATCGGAGAGTGAATCGTCCTCTGACGTGGAAATAGGAGAGAGTGAAGGTAGAGAGAGTATGCAGGTATCGCCGCTGTGGCAGCCACCGCCACCACTGCCACTTTGCCCTCGCCCGGTCCTCTTGCCACATCAGCAGTTGGCGTTCGGCGCTGGTCTTGCAGCTTTCCGTAAGTTTTAAATTAAATTTCTTTCCGCAAATTATTTAAATTAAAAAAAAGTCTAATTGATTAGGTACAAAATTATGTTTATCTATTGAAGTTTTAAACAAAAACTTGTGTATCTTTCGTTTAAAGTTTTAAGAACACAATACTCGTAGGTATATATTATAGGTTGCTAACAAGTAACAATATCTGTTATTGTATCTAGACATTATTTCTTTTATAGATATTAGTTACTATTACGTTATGTTGCTCCAACAAATGGTACTAGTGAAATATATAACGAATTTATGAAAAAATTTTGTTGCTACACAATCATTATAAATTTTATAAATTCCAACTCGTGCAATTTGAATTCAATAATAATATTTATTTATTTATTTATTTATTTTATTTTATTGTAATATGGTAACGGCTACCGCGGCCAGATTCCCTAGAACATTTCAGCCGTAGTCCACTAATCCACGAATCTACGTTGATATCATGTCTTCCCAGTCCTAGCTATTATGGGAGCTCTCAGTGAGGAGTGGACTTGAAGTATGAGAATACAACTTGAGAAATCACCACATTCGAGAATATTATGTAATTTTATTTTTAATGTCTTAATTAGAAAGTAATACTATTATGAGAGCAGCCACGGGATCACGGGATGTGATACCGAACCTAACGAGACTTCTGTATTCTATTGTATTGCTAATTTCTTCGATTCTGACTTAGAAAAGCGCTTACAAAAATCTCTAAATATATATACAGGGTGTCCCACGGCTATGCCACATGGAGGGGAAGTACCTTAAATATTGTAGATGGAACATTTTACTGAAAGAAGACTTCATTTTAATTTAAAAAACAATTTAAAGTGCATTCATAGATTTTTAAATAATTGCCTGGTTGAACCGGGACTCGAACCCGCTATACGAGAAAAAAACTTAACCTTTATCTTTATCATACCGATCGGAAGGCTTCATCATAAGGATTATTTTTTGTTAAATAACATAGCATGAGAAATAAAAGGAAGACCATGAATTTTAGCCTTTGATGTAAAATTTTGTTCAGAAAAATGAAAAGCTGACATTGGCGTATCGACATACAACTGACATGAACTATTACTAATGAGTACCCACTTGAGAAGTATGCATCCTTAATCCTTACTTATATTACCTATAAATGCGAAAGTGTGTTTGTTTGTTGATTTATTGGTTTGTCCTTCAATCCCGCTGCAACAGAGCTACGAATTGCATACTCATTAGTAATAGTTCATGTCAGTTGTATGTCGATACGCCAATGTCAGCTTTTCATTTTTCTGAACAAAATTTTACATCAAAGGCTAAAATTCATGGTCTTCCTTTTATTTCTCATGCTATGTTATTTAACAAAAAATAATCCTTATGATGAAGCCTTCCGATCGGTATGATAAAGATACAGGTTAATTTTTTTTCTCGTATAGCGGGTTCGAGTCCCGGTTCAATCAGGCAATTATTTAAAAATCTATGAATGCAGTTTGAATTGTTTTTTAAATTAAAATGAAGTCTTCTTTCAGTAAAATGTTCCATCTACAATATTTAAGGTACTTCCCCTCCATGTGGCATAGCCGTGGGACGCCCTGTATATAATAATACAAATACTCTAATATCTACATTTGAGAATTTAGAAGTAATGAGAAAACTGTAGCTGTTACCTACAGGTTTTCCATACAAAAGAAGGTCTACGATTCATAAAAATAATTTATTGTTTTACTGTCACATATTCATTGTATAATAATAAATCACAATATTTACATAATAAATTATATTATTATCTTGATAAATCAAATTTAAATCAATTTTCAATGTTATTAAACTCTCCCTATACAATAACAATAAAATACTTAGATAATGCCATGTTCCTACATGAAGATGAAAAGAAAAAACAATGTTGAAGTAGACTTGATTTAAATTATCAAATATTTATGTTTTAATTTCAGGAAAGGAATATAAAATTAAGAATTGTTTATCCAGTATACGTATATATTCTAAAAATCGCCTAGATTATAGATTTGCCTAGATTGAAAGGTTTAAATACCAATATACCTATATATATTTTTTAAGTATGCTGTACTTGACTTATATTTGCCTGTCCCCTCCAAATAAGCGAAAAACTGGTGCTAGGAGTGAGTACGACAATAGTGCAATGGGTGGGGCTCGAACCTGCGACCTTGCAGTTTCAGTTCGCACCTTTAACCGTTGGGCTATTGAGGCTTCAAATTTAAATTTATGTCATATGGTCGACAAAAATACGTTGTGGACCATCCAACCCGACTCTCCCCATATTTATATACCTCTACCTACATAACAAACAAATAATATTTGCTTTACTTTATACCTACATATAATTCAAAGCCTCAATAGCCCAACGGTTAAAGGTGCGAACTGAAAACTGTAAGGTCGCAGGTTCGAATCCCACCCGTTGTACTATTGTTGTACGCATGCCTAACACAAGCTTTCCCCTTATTTGGAGGGGATAGGAGGATATTAGTCAACTTCAGGTTAGCTAATATTCTTTTCGAAAAAAAAGAGGCCTAGAAAATCTAGAAATTGACCTAGAGCAAGCCTCGGCAAATCTTTGCTGATTGCCGTCAATCGATTTTAAATGCGATGGCGCAGTGCTGAGCGCTGTGGTCTTATTGCTGGGAGGTCTCAGGTTCGATTCCCGGCGGGGGCAATTTGGGAATCTATAAATTCTGAATTGTTTCTGGTCTGGTCTAGTGGGAGGCTTTGGCCGTAGTTAGTTACCACCCTACCGTCAAAGACGTGCCGCGTGCCGCCAAGCGATTTAGCGTTCCGGTACGATGACGCGTAGAAACCTATCCGGGGTATGGGTGGAATGTACCTACACTGCCATACCCCTTGCAAGTTAGCCTGCTACCATCTTAGACTGCATCGTCACTTACCATCAGGTGAGGTCTAGGACTATCTTGTCATCGAATAAAAAAAAACTTTCAAATAGGTGCCATATAAGTAAAATTTACCTTGGTTCATGAGTTTTCAGTTGCTTAATTAATATTTTACCTGTATTAAACTTGGTTGGTAGGTATTAGATAAAACTTTCCCGGATAACCGAGCGGTTCTGACTTCTGATTATGAAATAAAAAATGTCTTCTACGATTAATTCGAATTTATGATGGAGGCACTTACCTACTTTGAAAAAAAAAAAACATTATTTTCAAGGAAATTTCTCACAGAAAGAATCTCGGACATCCTCCTTTATGAAATCGAGATCAAAGGGATCCTATATCTCTTGGACTTGCAAATAAAATATCACTAGAAAAATACTTTGAATAAGTGGGTATAATAGCGATGGTTCGGATAAGCTGTGTCGGGAGATAGGTAGGTACGTAATCCCCGCTTACTCAACTCTTTGCTGGACATTTTACTTTACAAATAAAATCACGGAAAAATCATTTTAGTTTTCATGTTGGTATTTTTTTCCAAAGGTGTAAGGACTCAAAGAATTCTAGCAAAGGTTTAGTTCATTTTTAGTTAGGGTTCCGTATCTCGACAGTACTGGTTTCTATACTTTTGTTTGAAATACATTCGAAATTATATAACCGCAGACGGCAGTAAAACTGTCATAGGCTGAGGCCTGCAACTGGACGCACATATGCAATAAAGAGTCAACCCACACAACTTATCAATTGAAAAGTTAACTTTATTCGTTTACATCTATCATATTATATCTATGTATTTAATTTGACAAAGGTTTGTGGGTTGAAACGTTATTGCGGATGTGCGTCCAACTGTGGTTGGAGTCTGCGGTCGCCTTAGGAAACAAAAGGTGGACGAACTACATCAGAGAATTCGCAGGGAATCGCCAGACTGAGTCGAGTGGAAGTCTATGCCAGAGATCTGTGTCCAGAAGATGACGTCTATCAGTTGATCATCGGTTGATAAAGAGGGTAATGTGTTTAAGTTACGGTTATATTATTATCTTTTAGATAGATTTCGTGTAGTCCCGTTGTCCACGTTAGCCGTGTCAACATTAACGGGGACAAGGGTGATTGAATAAAATTAAAAACTCAGCTGTCTCCGTTTCTTAAACAATACCAATTAAAGCAACAGTTACCTCAGGTGCGGACTGAAAACCGAAGTTTATACCAGGTGGTGCCAAATTTCGAAGCTGTTCATATATTATGGCAGGGGCAATTAACTAAGTATTTGGGTTAGTTCTAAATTGTCTTACCTTTAAGCTGTGTCACAAAAAGATTTAGCGTTCCAGTAGGTAATACGATGTCGCGTAGAAAGCCACAGGGTAGGTATGGGTTTGATAAAAACTATCATACTCCGGGAGGAGTATCCGGAGGAGGTCCGCAGTCTAAGATGGAACGGGCTAACCTTCCCAGGTTAGCCCGTTCCATCTTAGACTGCGTCGTTACTTAGCACCGTCAAAGGTTAGCTTGTAGAAAGATTGAAAAAGAAAATGGCGCAAATTGTAATAATAGAAGGATTGAAAATGAAAACGATAACAAATTGTTTATTAGTTTAGGTATTTATTCGCAACTCTAGTTCTAAAACCCACTTTCAGCAAAACTCGTCTCTAAGCCACTAATTTTCGTTTCATTTTCACGGACTGTTGTTCCGTAATAGTTATAAGAGTTGAACAATGAGTTTCATATCTGTGTAGCAGAACAGTGCTGACAATTTTCATACGAGGGTGGGCTTGAATGAGACGCGGCTCGCTTCTATAGCGAAGCATCGAGTCGTGGTGTTGTAATCGCATCAGGCTACGCCGAAGCTGGCTGTCGCTTCGCCTTCCGCGCTTTGCAAACGCTTCTGAGTGGAAACTCAGACGTTTTTAAACGACGCGAAAAACCATTATGATTAATTCAGTTTCAGGAGAACGACAATACCTTATTGTAATGAGCTTAAAATCTATTGTTTTGTTGGGCGAAATATTTAATTCAAACATAAGTACCTACTAAGTATCAGGTGACTCATCCCGGCTTCGCACGGCTTTTAAGTATATGTAGGTATGTCTATTTGTGCGCGCTAATCTCAAAAACCATTGTGGAGATTTTTATTTCTTTTTATTCTATAATTTATTAGATAATAATCGATTTCTGGCTGAAGCCGAAGATTGGCTAAAAGTTAATGAAATAATTAATTTTTAAAAGTTTATGTTGTCTACAGACAACATAAACTTTTAAAAATTAACTACAGTACTTTTATAAAAAACTTAATGGATTTTTAAAATTACCTGAAAACTTATCAAAAATAATGACACTTTGAAATTATGTCTTTGTTTTGATTTACGGGCGATTACCGATCAACCACGGCTAAATTCAATATGTCCCCTGCCTCCGCGTGTTGTCTCTTCCATCCTGAAGCTTCCATCGCCTTTTCGCATTTGACACAGTTCATCCAGTTTCGGCACATGCTAGAATAGAAACCTTTGGCTTCGGCCAAAACTTCGGCCGCCGAAAGCCGTTTCAATCGAAGATACTTGCAAGATGTCCTACCTATGTTCATTGGTTGACAATCAACATAGGGTATCGTGCAAGGGCACTTTTTCGATCTACAGATAAAACAATAAATCCAATTGAAACTAATTTGAACGTGGCTCATTGCTTTAGTGCCGGTTGGATGGGCACGCCTCTCAAATGCGAATCTACTCAAATCTCAATATATTGTAAAACGAGCACGACACAAATTGCGGCTAATGCAAATCACAATGTTATGTTTCCAGCGCGATGAGCGCACGTGTGAGCTCCCACGGCGACACCGCTCAACGATATAAAGGCTTGGACACACACAACGCGTTGCGATAGCGGCAAATTCCGTTCAGTGTCCCACGGCCCTAGAGATGTAATAAAAAGTTGCAAAAGAGATAATAACGTCCTCCTTACCAAACGCCAAAACGGCTAATCTCTATACAGATACAGACATTAGCCATCTGCGCAGGAAATATTATAGTGCACAAGCGCGTGCGTAAACACAGGTGCACTCTCTATTCCCTCACTCTCATAATCCGATGGGACGGAAAATCCGACACGACCGGAGAGCGATTAGTCACGGGGGTGACTGAACTCCAACTTCCTGACTCCGGGCATTTACTAAGAATTTCTTGACAGAAAAACCTAATAAATTTTTTGGCCCAACCCGAGACCTCCGTCATCCGCAGTCGATCTTGCTAACCACTAGGCCAACGAGGCAAAACAGATATACCTACCAGCCTACCACAAAATATAATACAGCTATTTTATCGCTGGAAATCTTAAAATAGCTACCTAATTCCCATTGCTTTCGATGAAAATACCGGACGCTCTAGCGTTCAATTGAAACTTGCTCAAGCAAACATTCGCAATATCAATATCTCAGCGGAAAGTAGGTGCGTATCTATTGAGAACAAAAAACAAACAAACAAATCAGGTGTGTGCCTCTCATCTCGATGGGAAACGGTCGAGCGCATCTGTAATTAGGGTTTGGGGGATAGATAATGAATATTAAGGGAGGCAACCCTAAATGTAAGCACGCTCTATTATCGCTTTGTTAGCGTGCTTGATTAATCACAATCATTTTTTAATCGCGAACAACAAAAGTGTTTGGGGGAACACGAGATTTGGACTTGTTTAGTTAAGGATTAGACCTATAAAGCGAAGAGTAAGACCGCGACTTCAGCAACTTTTGAGTTTAACAAGCTATAATTAAAAATATTAAAAAATACAACTGCCAAGCCAAAAAACGAACTAAAAAAATTAAATAAGTACTACAGTCATTACCTTTGGAATCTTATTCACATTTTTAAATGATATTTTTTGTGAATCACTGGATATTGAACTTATTTGACTTAATGTTATTTTCGAATATTTTTTTCAACTTTAGTCTTTAATGCGAGACCATGGTCACCCTATCATTTTTTTTTTTAATTTCACTAGCCTATGTCACCCGGAATAAGCTAAGGATTCTAACGATAGCATCAAAATCGGTTCAGGCGTATAGAAGTTATGGTGGAATATAGGAACTCACATACATACATACATACATGAACCCTGAAAACAATATACCTACTTACTCCTTTTTTCAGGCAGTCGTATAAAAATATTACCAATACTAAATATCTACTTAATACCTAGTCAGTAGGTAATACGATAGTACCTATATACACATGGTGTACTGCAATAAGTGTGTAACTGCAATATCTCCTGCGTGCAGCTTACCTCTTTGGAGACTAGGTATAGCCAACGTGACCGAAATCTGGTCGGAAGGACTTCATCAAAAGTACACAATATAGTAAATAGTAACCTACTGGTTTAGTGATATCTATATATGTATATAAAATTCAAAATCCTGACTGAAAAGGAATCAACGCTAGTTGGTTCCTTTTATGACGTAGGTGCACACTAAGAAAGGATTATTGGAAATTCCACCCCTAAGGGGTTTAAATAGGGGATGGAAGTTTATATGAAACTCCGTCATTTTTCAAGCTGTTTCAATCAAAGTTGGTATTTGAGCTTTCAGTTAAAAATAAAGAAGTACCTACGTGTGTCACAGTTTTTGAAAATTCCACCCCAAAATCTAATTCCACGCGGACGCGGGGCAAAAGCTAGTTAATTATATTCTTCTTCCTTTCAACCACTGTCCTCGGTCTTGCGTTATCTGTATCCAGCGGCTCCCTGCGTCTGATGTCGTTGGCCCGCCTAGAATCCGCAGAAGAAAAGCGCACTATTCGCAGACCCTGTCAACACTGCGCTTTCCGGTTCGGGTTTGCCACTCCAGCACCTTGGGAAACCAACGACTTATTCAGTTCTATTAGATATCTACCTACGTGAACTCTGAAAACATAACACTCCTTTTTTTCGGCAGTCGTGTAATAAATCGATGCCGCTCACTTTCGGCTCGATTGGGCGCGCGATAATTGGACGTGACAATACTCGGCCAGATTACGGCCTCATTGTGGCTCCATTACTGTCATATGCTTCGCACCAGCTGACGGCTCCCATGCCACCCCTTTTTATTTGTATACGAAAATTAAGATTAACCGTATTGCCTTGCCTTGGACTGCAATGAAAGTTAAACAATCAATGTATTTAACGACCTACGTTAATGTTGATCTTTCATTTCTATCAAAGAGATAATTACTTTCTTATGTGTAAAACTAGATTAGGTACTGTTCTATCCACATTCCACATAATATAATCCTATTTTAATATTATAAATGCGAATGTTTGGATGTATGTTTATTAGGTACTCAATCACGTCGCAACGACTGAACCGATTTGGCTGAAGTTTGGCACAGAGATAGATTATAATCTGGAATAACACATAGACTTTTTATTCCGGGAAATAAGAGAGTTCCAGCGGAAATAAAAAACCTTAATCCACTTCCGCGCGAACGAGTCGCGGGAATCATCTAGTAGGTAAAACGCCACAGTTGAAAGCGAGCCTTATTATACACCGTCTATTACCACCATAAGCCTGGAAATACACGTCCGATTTTGTTTCCGATTGTCTGATCAGGCTACCGGATCGTATTTACTCGATACACATCCGATTTTTCCGTCAGGCTTTTTTTGAACTCAGTCGTTCCCGAGCTATCATCCCGAGTGTTTGCGTTTGGAGCAAAGCAGAAAAAAGAAGATGGATGACGAGTTAATAGAAATAGAAATATTTTTTATTCAAATAAACTTTTACAAGTACTTTTGAATCGTCAATGAATCTACCACTGGTTCGGAATGCCGTTCCTGCCGAGAAAAGCCAGCAATAAACTCGGCGGTCGCTCTTTTCAAAAAAAATTTTTTTTACAATAGGTAACAAAACTATGCTATGTATACAGTGTTTCCACAATAAAGTTTCAAAAATGCAAAACAATCCAATGCATGTTAAGACAGGCAGGCAAAAGCAGACCCATTCCCGTTGGTGGCACCCGTTCACGAGCATGACGCAGGGTCCAGCCATTGCTTCGCTCAACCATATTTGAGGGAACGTAACTACCCGCACCACACGACACCACCACAGTAAAGAGAGGAAAGAGAAAGAAAAAACGTCGCTATTGGATTCACCCAATCAATTTGACAAGACTTACTGAGAGTCATTTCTATTTAAAACATCGAAAATAATTCATAATAATAATATATATATTTTTTTTTATTATTAATTTTTTTTTTTTTTTCATAATTTTCGTCCATTATTCGAACCACAACGATGCGTCCACACAGTGTCAGCGCTAGATTTTTTGGGCCCTAAAAAATCCCAATAAGCAAAATTTGGGGCTAAAAGCCCTAAGTTGGGAACCCTGACTGGCAAAATCGGAAGGAGTAACCGGATGTCTATTTTTTCTCATACTAGAAGTATGTAGAACGCGCCTTCAGACAATCGGACCGACAGTAAAATCGGAAACGCCTCGCGCCCGTTTCCGACTCGGACGTCCGATCCGGCCACCGGATCGGACGTGTATTGACTGTTCATACAAAGTAATGGCCTCAACGCCTTCCGGTAGCCTGATCAGGCTACCGGATCAGACAATCGGATGAAAAAACCTGACGTGTATTGCCTGGCTTACATTCAATCACTGTCAAGTTCTAAGTACTAAATAAAACAAGTGTAAATAAAAAATTGAAAACACCCCCGACATATACGTATAGAATCTATGGCCGGACTATGTCTACGATAATTCCTACATCGTGATACAATTTTCTGCTCCATCATCAGATTTTCCTTCTTGATCTTCCATCATCATTTTACTTATCTAACATCTACTTATTGAGACCATTCTAATAAGCCCAAACACGCTATATCTTCTTTTTGCTGAGGGGTATCCCGCAGACTAGTTAATTAATCCAAAATAACAGAAGGTACAACAAAATTTAAGTCAATCGCACCTGCGAAAGTTTGTGAGAACTTTAATCAAGTAGGAAATGAACTGATAATATTCAATCGGAACAAATCTCCATAAATTATAGCTAAGAAACATTTCGATCACGTCAGTTTTCAAACAGAAAAAAATATTCTTATTAGTATATATAGATAGGTACACAAGTTAAATATCACTATTCATCATCAAAATTAGATCAACTATAATAAAAACTATAATAAATAAATGGCATTACAAAGGTAATTTAGTACGACCAAAATGAGCGATCGTGGTTGAACCGGAGATTTCTATGGAGTTTCTGTTACAATTTAGTGATGAACTAAATACATTATTATCATGGGCATCATTAGAGGTATAATACTCGTACAATATATATACATTCCGCGATCTCTCACGCATCTTATCGTGTAATGACGCAGATCATGCGAACTATTGTCCTAAAGAATACGGCCTTTGTCTGGTTTTTCATCATTTTCCGCACTCAATAAAAATGTTATAATATCATTAGCTCTGATAGCTAAATCCTAATAGGTAGGATCTATGTCTACCTACTTTATTTTGAATCCCGAAGGAAAAAGACGTGTGTTTACATGTGTGTCTGTTAATTTTCACGTAACTTCAATACAAGCACAATAAAATGTTATATTTACCGTTTTCCGTCAAGACTCTACCCTAAGCTCGAGTTACCCTACAAACTTAGTTTTGTTTTAATACAGACACTATAGGTAGGTACAGAGGCGTAACTATACCGTTTGTGGCCCGTGGCAAATTCATCGGATGGGGCCCTCCCTCGCCCAATATAAAGAAGCTCACCCAATGAGATAGTATTTTTTATTTTTTCGTAAATCACTACGTGAAGTAGGTACATACAAACGCAATTACAATTACTTGATTTTCTAATAACCTTTAATTCGGAGCGTATTGTATTTATGATTACATTACGGCACTTAGTAGTCCATTCTTAGCACCTACAATAGCAACGTAAAAGCGACATTTTCGCGAGCGAAGCGAGTGCGAAATTTTTTATGATTGCGTTACGGCACTTAGTAGTCCATTCTTGGTACCTACAATAGCAACATAAAAGTGACATTTTCGCGAGCGAAGCGAGCGCGAAATTTTTTATAATTGCATTATGGCACTTGGTAGTCCATACTTGACATCTACACTAGAAATGTAAAAGTGACATTTTCGCGAGTGAAGCGAGCGCGAATTTTTTTATAATTGCATTACGGCACTTAGTAGTCCATTCTTGGCACCTACAATAGCAACATAAAAGTGACATTTTCGCGAGCGAAGCGAGCGCGAAATTTTTTATGATTGCATTACGGCACTTAGTAGTCCATTCTTGGTACCTAAAATAGCAACAGAAAAGTGACATTTTCACGAACGAAGTGAGCGCGAAATTTTTTATTCTGCACTGCACCATATCTAGTCCTGTACTTTTGGCGCTTGAGACCTTGCGTTTGTATGCGCCGGTCGGCCCTACCAACTATTTAGTAATTGTTTTTGGGGTAATTTTAAAATGTGTTTGTGGACCTAATGACATTTAGGTATTACAAATATGTATCTTTTTAATTTCTGTAAGACATAAATAAAAATTTTGGCCCCAAATTCGCCGTCCCTAAAATCTGCTGCCCTAGGCTCCAGCCAAATCAGCCATTTGGTAAATCTACCACTGTGCGTAACCTTTCTTCTTGTCCCAAAGAGTTTAGTTTATATCAATTTTAATTTTGAAAATGATCGCTCGGCACTAGCCGTAGTCACAGGAATGGCTATAAATGTTATGATCATCTTGTGCTTCCGGCCCTCTCTGATCGGGGGCCCCTGCCGGCTGGGGGCCCGTGGCATTTTGCCGTCATGCCACCCTATAGTTACGCCTCTGGGTAGGTACTACGTGTCGAATTGATTAAAAACGCAAACACAGTCGGATGATTTAAATATCGATTAAGAGAGACCCGCGGAGATAAACGGTATCACTTCTAGAAACGCGTTTTAAATGTCTTTCCACTTTGGTAATTGTACATCACACAAAATCATGTCAATACTGTTAAACCTTTGAACGGCCATGAATGGAGTTAAATTGATTGGACACAACGAGCAATAAATAATGCGAGACGATACTACAATATTTCTGTCCGCTAACCATCTGTTAGACGAAGATTTCTGATCGACAGATGTTTTTTAAGAATATTAGCCAAGCTGAACTTGACATATATTTTCTTCTCCCCTCCATATAAGCGAAAAACTTGTGCTAAGACTGGGTAGGACAATAGTGCAACGGGTGAGGTTCAAACCTGCGACCTTTTAGTTTTCAGTCCGCACCTTTAACCGTTGGGCTATCGAGGTTTAATTTGAATTATTTAGCACCGAATACTTGAAGTATTACCTAAAATAACCTAAGTAAGTGTGCCTTTCAACTTTTTCTGCTTTCTCTAACTCACGCGAACTTCGACCCCTTTGTATCAGGTGTAAAATCGCGAAATCTGATCCCCGCATACTCATATCATAATAATCCCATCGTAGTGAATATTGTGTTACAAAAAGTTATTAAAATGATCGTGATTCATCGCGGGGTTTCATGCGACGCTTCCGGGAGTCCGGCCGGGGCAATATGGTGCGGAACCGGAGGACTTACAAGCTCGTTCCCAGGACCAAATCACTTCCCTATGTCCACAGGAACAGTGAGGAAACCTTAAATGGACGAGGTGTTTATAAAGGCAATTAAAAAAATCGCGCTCTGAACGTTGACTAATAAAACATCAACTAATGTATGGGCAATACAGTTAATCGTAAGGGTCTGTACAGACAAGGGAGTATTGTCCAGACTCCAGAGGACATCTCCCACCGCTTTATTAGGCTCGCTTTCAACTGTGGCTTTTTACCTACTAGATGATTCCCGCGACTTCGTTCACGTTGAAGTGGATTAAGGTTTTTTACACTATCGTCCCATTTCTATTACATAGAGTAGGTACCTACACAGTCGCCGTACTAGTCCCTCTTGAATGTTATGCAATGCAGTTACGAGTAATTTATAAGGACCCTAAAATGTTACGCAAGGACTGGCCCTCGTCGACACAGGCCCTAAAGAGTGGAACAGCAAGCAAAGCCTTCCGGATAGGTAAAAATTCTCTCCTTATTTCACCTTTAGCCAGGGTCCTACTCCATCAATATCCTCAAAATTTCGTAGATCCACTAGTCTAGGTTGTGCATTGTACATCATACTTGCAATTCCTTGTGAAATTTTTAATGCAATGCATGTCTGGAATTAATCTTAGGGCTTCGGTAGACACAATATGTACTTTGTTATCAATAGGTATTAGAGCAGTACTTACGCTCCTAAATTCCCCTACTTCCTGGAGGGGTTGATCTTATCACATTCCCTCCAGCTTGCCAGAGGCTTTTTATTAACAGATAATTTACTTACAGTGGCTCGGAGGAGGCGCAAGGAAAGTCGTCCGCGACGGCAACGCACGACGTTCTCTGCGCATCAGACGCTGCGACTTGAGCTGGAGTATGCTAGGGGTGAATACGTCGCACGAGCACGAAGGTTAGAGAAGTCTTTAACAGTGCGCAGAATGCCAGAAAAAAATCCCCGCGATAGATCAAATAAAAATATACCCGAAACCTCGTGTGAAACGCAACAGATGCTAGTGTAGTAAGCGCCAAATATTTCATCATATTGTGTTCTAATAATTCGTAAGACATTAATTTAAAAAAATGGCTGTATCGTCTCTTACTAATATGTATAGAAATTTTATGTAATTTTGGCTCTAATATGCAACACATTGAAAATAAATGCAAATTGGTTAAAAATTAGACCTAACTTCGCGTTTTTTTTTATTTTATGTTTCTACTTATCGTCCCTTGGAAAATGGAAATATGATGTAATTTTTTCGGATACCAAACTATTTATAACTTGCTATAAAAATCAAATCTGCAGCTGAAGATTTACCATTACGCGTGCTCTTAATGATGACTTAATTACCTACTCGTAGGTATTAATTAGCCACACTTTTTCAAGAGAACATTAAGGGTTACGCTTATGATAAAATCGTTTTTCAGATGTGAACTGGCATCAGCTTTGTCGTTGAGCGAAACACAAGTAAAGATATGGTTTCAGAACAGGAGAGCTAAAGACAAAAGAATAGAAAAGGCACACTTGGATCAGCAATACAGGTTAGTTATGACATTTCGTATTTGCTCATTAGCTGGGTCCCCACCAGACGATCCAAAATGGATCGGCGATCCCGCGATCCGCGATCCAAAATCGTGAACGTGGAGCGTGGATCGTACTAGACCGATCCAGTTTGTTTAAACTGCGATCCGGAACGAACGGATCGGGCGCAGCAGGGAGCGCGCGCTCCAATACGAGCGCATGGATCGCGCGCGGCACGTCCACACCGCCTGCACATTTGGATCGCGCTCCTGCCGCGTGCGATCGGAGCGCGATGGATCGTCTGGTGGGGACCCAGCTATTGACAGTTGATTTCTTTGGCGTGGATTTAAACTAAGTTCAGTACTAAGTATACCTATCTTATTTTCAAAGTAGGTAGGTACTTAATATCTAAGTGAAGGAGCAATGGCATTGTTACAAACCTATACAATAAAATCAGTGGTGTAATTAGTTGTTTAATTTTGCAGACAACTAGCGGCAGCGACTGGTTTCTTTCCGCCAATGTTCCCCGCCCCGTACGGACCGCCGCCGTGCCCCTGCCTGCCCGTGCATCCTCCGTCTAACCTCGATAAATAATCTACTGTCTATTATAATAATAATTAACGCATAAATAATTATTCTAAAATCTTTTGTAAATAGTTACGTACTCAGACTAAATTAATTTTAGAATCTTTATTTGATGCGCATTTACACATTCGCGCCTCGACACTCGCCACATTTGATGACGCCTCAAGTGTAGTTTCTTCTTCAAACTTCAAACGTTGGGTGTCAAACCACAAACTATAAGGTTAATGCTTAGTGTGTTATAAGCTTAGGCACAAGGTACTCCATTGGTGTGCCTTGCGCCTAAGTTTTATCAGCAGCAAATTCGTTGTCCTACAATGTCTGCCGAATACAGAAATATTAATTTCAAATGTTTGAGGATATCACACTGTCATTTCAAAAAAACCGCCCAAAACTACTCGTCGGCCATGTCGCGTTAGCGTTTAGGACGCTGTACTAAGATACGTTTCACTAATCTTCTGTTTTTAACTTAGTATTGTGATCTCATTTGTATATAATCAAATATTAATACTATTATTGTAAATATAATTAAACAATATTATGTACATAAAACTCAATATTATGAAAGTTACCTACAATATTTTAAATCTTTTAGGCTAACCTTTGGTCTTTTTGTTAAAATAATTGACAAGTTGCTAACATCAAGAATTATTTGTTTGGAATACGTTAGTCAATAATCTTTTAATTGCTAAAAGCTTAGTATGAATATCACCCTAAGTGTTTAGTTCCAAATTAAAAGATAATTTGACAGGGCTGCAGTACATCTGCGCGAAACCATAGCAGCGGAACCGCTACGTGAGAAAGAAAAACACATATGCATAATTATAAGTTACCTAAATAGCATCTATCTCTTTCGTTCCACTGCTATGATTTCGCGGCGGTGATGGAAAAACTTCCAAATTATTTAACAAATACAGGAATGTAAGGGATGAAAAATAAAAGATATTATTATTAATTAATATTTTAATTATTATAGTCATAACTTACCATGGCCTTTTCCACAGACGGAGGCTTGTCCAAAGTGTAGAAGAGTCCATGGAAAACAGTCTCAATTTAATTTATTGCACACAAAAGGGTGAAACAAATGTATTACTACAATAAATCTTAATGGGAGTGCTACACTGTCACTATTGTTTCGAAATCGCGATGCTCTATCTATAAAAATATTTGACATTTTATCATAGTAATATTGACACATGTGCAGATGTTTTTAAATCGTACAATACGACACTCGCGATACATTGGTACTAACAGTGTGGCATCCCCGGTACATTTGAGTAAAATATGGGAAAAAACAACAATTAATATATTTGTATTAAGATGTATAACAATGTCTTTACATTATAATAGCTGGGGATTAATAAATTTCATTCCAAGGAATCCCAAAAAATCTTTTAAATCTCCCGATAGTAAGTTAGATAAATCAATATTATATCTTAATATTTTTCACTTGTATTTACTTCAATTATACATGAAATCAGGTTAAACATTACAAAAATATTGCACCTTCAATAATATTTGCCTTTTTAAATTAATGGAATGTTGTAAAATTGAAAAGATATTTAAACTTAAAACTAGGAACACAAACCCCATAATAAACAACACAGCTTTTACTATATTAAACTTAATGAAAACTCCTTCAAAATAAATATAACTCTTTTAAAAATATGAAGCAACGTCCGCGCTGCGAGACTGTAAGCTTATTTAGCGTCTAATGCTGACTGCATATTACTGTATAAAATGACCTATTCCTTGAATTACTAGTTATTACTATGTACTAGTAAGGATATTGCAATCTTTATTCAAAATTTAACTACCAGTAAAGTAATTGGGAACATTTCCTTTCAACGTTATCACTAGTAATAGTATTTCTAGGAGTAGTAGGTAATAGTAGAATGTTGGATGATTTGCTAGTTGAATTACTAATGCACAGCATATTTCTAGTTAGTTGTTTTCTACATCCATTTCAATAAAACGGTCAATCGACCAGAATCACTGTAGAAGTATTGCGCTTAGTGCAAATAAAGTTCTTTGAAGTTTTATTTATTTTTCAACATAATTTAGGTAATGGGCCTCATAAGAAGGCTCAGGATCACTCAGCGGGCGATGGAGAGAGCTATGCTCGGAGTATCCCTGCGAGATCAAATCAGAAATGAGGAGATCCGTAGGAGAACCAAAGTCACCGACATAGCTCTGCGGGTTGCGAAACTGAAGTGGAAATGGGCGGGGCACATAGTTCGAAGAGCTGATGGTCGATGGGGTCCCAAGGTGCTGGAGTGGCGACCTCGCACCGGGAAGCGCAGTGTTGGCAGACCCCCCACTAGGTGGACAGACGACATCAAGCGAGTCGCAGGGAGCCGCTGGATTCAGGCGGCGCAAGACCGAGGCTTGTGGAGGTCCATGCAGGAGACTTATGTCCAGCAGTGGACGTCCATTAGTTGAAGAAGAAGAAGAAGAAGATAATTTAGGTCATGCAATTAACGTCAAATCGCCTCGCGATGTGTTGACGCTTGATTCCTTTTAATATATCTGTAATCTATACATTTCTTCCTTAGCAACATTGTTATTTAGTTGTTACACTGCAGAAAGTATCCAACAAAATAATAGTTAAACTTCTAATTATTCACCAAACAAGATGACAGAAATACTGATAGTAGCAACACATCTCCGTGAAACCATGGCAGCGGAACGAAAGAGATAGATGCATTGTCAAAATAATTTCGGCGCTAAAACAGGTAAGTACAAGTTGCGCTGTTGTTTCACTTTGATATTCGCACAAAAATCTCTTTCTCATGTAGTTATTTCGCGGTGGAGATGTGCTACCGTCCTAAATTTCGACGATAAAAGACCCATTAGTTATTATTATTGATAGGGTTATGTCGTTGAAACAATTTTATTCGGTGGTCACTTATTATAGTGGTACACTAAATTAGGTACAGTGTCACCGAAATACGGAAGTAGGGCGTTAGACGCTAAGCAAGCCTCAAGTCAACCACGGACGCGTCCTTAGCAAAGTCGCCGTGCTAAGTGTTCGTAAGAATATGTAAAAACTGTGAATTAAAAAGTGCTAGTCGATATTAAAGATGAAGAAATTCTAGTGCCTCACAATACCTTAAACAAACCTTATTTGTGAAATAAACGTAAACTGACTAAGACGATGGTAAGTCCGCTTCCCTCACTAAGCTGACTCCGTGCCTACTTGTGTCTATTCTATCTGCCTGCCTAGCTTCAACTATGCGACTTGACACCTAAGCATTCAATAAGGTACTTTAAAAAAAACGTACTACCTACTTAAAATTAAATTACGCTTAAATTATAAGTAAGGTAACAAAAGAGAACTAATTTTGATGAAATTATTACTTTTTTTTTTTGCTGTCCATACTTCTATGTGCGAGCGAGAGGGGAATATCACACGATATTATGTTCAAACTCATTCGATAAGTGATCGGGCTCTGATAAAAATAAGAAGAGGAAGATACGTGACGTATCGCGTACAAAACCTATGGACTATGGACTAACCTTAATATATATCTAGTACTAACCCTTAAACCAGTAGGGTTAGTATAAGATTTAATTCGATTGATCGTATTCGTATTCGATGACATTACCGTCAAAGTAAAATGAACCTTAATCGTATTGATTTAAAGTCACAATTCACTACAACCCATTTTAATTTAAGTAAAAGAATGCATGCTCGAAATTGAGTTCTAATTCAATGTTTTTATGGGAGTATCGGCCAATCAGACATGATTGCGATTGTTACGTTGTAGTAATCATTTTTAGACAATACCGCAACAGGTTGTTCAAATCGACAGGACAGTGGTTTGGCCGCGCGTGACCAAAAAACTGTTCCTTTTCTCTCGCTATCTGTGAAATGACGTAATCGAACCCATTTTTTGGTGACGTATGTCACTCTCTTTATTTTCCTCCTCTTTTTATTTTTATCAGAAAATTGATTAGGTTTTTTAAAATTATGACAGAAAGAAAAATGGCCACACTGAAATAAAAATAGCTCATCAAAATACATCGATGAATAATCCCAAGACTCAATCCCAACGTTACTTGCAAAAATTTATCCTTTTTTTAATACTTAGTAAAATCTTAGTCCATCTTTTTCCTTTAGTCTATTTTGGAGTGGATAGATAACTAGATAGGTGGAATGTATTTAAACTGGGAGCTAGGTAAACTAGAGTTCACTTACAATAAAAAATAAATAGTAAATATGAAAAGCAATACTTACAAGAGAGCCGGACTAGTTTAGAAGCGACGTTGATTGCCGCCGGTGGGGGCTGCAGCGGAGGCACCCATGTTATTGAAACTTTGAGCACCACCACCACCAGTAGTGTAACCCGTGCCTAATATAAAAAAAAAATATGAACCATAGACTCAACCTGGGCGATAGCGCATCTGATTGGTAGTTTGAGACTTTTTTTTTATTCTATGACAAGATAGCCCTTGACTGCGATCTCACCTGATGGTAAGTGACGATGCAGTCTAAGATGGTAGCGGGCTAACTTGGAAGGGGTATAGCAGTGTAAATTCAACCCATACCCCTAATCGGTTTCTACACGCCATCGTGCCGGAACGCTAAATCGCTTGGCGGCACGTTTTTGACGGTAGGGTGGTAACTAGCCACGGCCAAAGCCTCCCACCAGACCAGACCAGAGACAATTTAGAAATAATAAATTACTAAATTGCTCCCGCCGGGAATCGAACCCGAGACCTCCCAGTTATAAGACCACAGCGCTCACCACTGCGCCAGGGAAGTCGTAATTGTGATAAATTATACGAGTATATACCACGATAATTTTATTGTCGATATATCGATCCAGTTGCATGGACCATGGACACGACGGGACTAGATCTATCTAGATAGATTCTAACCATGACCGCTTCAACTTGACGTCTCGCAACACCGCAGTCCTGACTTTCTACCTTGTTCATGAGATACAGTTCACTGACAGACGAACAGCAGAGGCTTAGTAATAGGCCCTTTGGGTACAGAACTCTAAAAATGATTAAAATTACCTGCGTTGTTGTAGGGCTGTTGACGGGTAGTACTATAGTTGGGCCGCATGGGCCCGCCGCCGTAGTTCTGCTGGTAGCCCGTGCCGAAGTTATCCCCGCTCTGGCCCCAGCCTTGGTCCCCGTAGCCCTGGTTGCCCCAGCTCCCTGAATTGTCCCACGGGTTCTGGTTTCCCCAGCCCCCTCCTTGATTGTATCCTGAAATGTAATGACAATGAGAGCAGTGATAACTTAGTGGTAGGGATTGATTCTGAACATGCACCTCTAAATATTCAGAATGGTGAGTGTTTAAGTAATTAAATATAAACTTCAATGATGAAGGAAAATATCGCAATCAAACATGCACACTTGAGAGTGAAGTCAGACTAAAGCTAAACTTCTTCATAACAAGCTTGGCACAGCAGTCGTGGTCATCACAAAGTGACAACTTGTCTGGTGGGAGGCTTTGACCGTGGCTAGTTACCACCCTACCGTCAAAGACGTGCCGCCAAGCGATTTAGCGTTCTGGCACGATGGAGTGTAGAAACCGATTAGGGGTATGGGCTGAATGTACACTGCCTGTCTGCCATATCTTTTCCAAGTTAGCCCGCAACCATCTTTGACTACATCGTCACTTACCATCAGGTGTGATCGCAGTCAAAGGCTATCTTGTCATCTAATAAAAAAAAATCTTTAGCGGCAGATGATTGGAGATAGCAGAGATTTGCCTTACAAGCATTTGCCGCTTCTCCCTGCTGGCCGGCAGCCACTCATGCAATGAATTGGCCACAGAAGACTTAATTGTCCTCCATAATCCATTTTATCTGCTCAAAGCTAAACTACACTATATAAATCTCAGCCTAAGTATTGCTTAAAGAGCTACTGCTGCTTAGAAGTGGAGGAATTGCAAAAAGTCCAAAAATGACTCTCTGACATATTAGGACATTTAATTAACAATTGTTATTTGTTTACTATTTTAAAATAGGACCATTTTAATGGGTACATCTGAAACTTCATTTCTGTAGATTTTTTTATTTCAAAAGTTACAATAACAAAACTTCGGAAATTTTCAAATTTCAAATGGCTTTACTGGAAAGTTGATAAAATGCAGATCCGTTGCTGTTTCGTTGTTGTTCTATGATCATGAGGAAATGTCAAAGATGGCATACCTGACCCACTCCATTCGTCGTTTTGCCGGTTGCCCCAGCCGCCGCGGCCGCCGCGCCTGCCGCCGCCAGACCCGCCACCACCACCGCCGCCGCCGCCACCACCACCACTACCACCAGCAGCCATCTCGGATTTCGATAGAGCTTTCTTCACATCTAAACGACGCCCTTTGATCTTGTGGTTCGGTTCCACTGAAATAACAATAAAAATCTTTGCAGCTCTTATCATTGGAAAGAGCAATGGCTTGATGTGATTTTTGCAATAGTGACAGAAGCTACCTTTTATCCTGGAAACCATAGAATTCCTATAGGGTTTTATAAGGTGGGGGATCTTTAAAATTTACCATGCAAAGGCATGGGCAAAAGATATACAATTTCCACAGGACACAGGTCTTTAGGTTAACAAAACAAACTCTCAAACATAATATAGTGTAGTTTATAAATGAAAAATTGTGCTGTCTGTGCCAAATTGCTGAATCAATCTTCATTAAATTGCACCAAGCTATCAGGAGGTTCAGATCTGAATAAAACTTTTTACTTACAACATATTCTATCAACCGGATCATAGTCATCAAACTCCACAAAGCCAAATCCTCTCTTCTTGCCTGTTTCCTTCTCAGTGACTAGACTTACTGATACAATATCACCATAGGAACTGAAGTATTCTCTCAAGTCTTCCTCCTCAATGTCTTGTTTGAGGCCACCAACAAATAGTTTCTTTACTGTTGCACTTGCATCTGGCCTCTTTATCTCTTCTCGGGGTACTGCTCTTTTTGGTTCCACAATTCTATGAATAATAAATGTTATTTAAAAAAGGAACAATTTACAGAACACACCCACCTCGGCCAGACATTTACTAAATATAGCTCGAAAGATCAAATTAAAATAAATATTTTTTATTATGATGCCTGACCTGGGATAAAATAATACTAAAATTAAAAAATATATTTTTACTCACAAGGTTATTATTGACTTTAATTACATGATTGAGGGAGTTTAATTCATTAAAGAACAATAATGATACAGACTGCGTTTTAACATGCTGTTTGTGACAAAAAATACCTTCCATAACATACTAATATTTAATGTTAGTAAGTAATGACCAATTAGAAATATTTGATCCTCAATAAAAAGAGAAACCTGGGACAGAATTTGATGTGCTTTGGTGCAGAAAAATAGGACTATGATACCTTCTAAATGAAAGTAGTCGAGTCTGTGACCATCGTGGATATAATGCCTATTCAGCTTTGCCCAAATTCCTTTATATTGGAGTTAAAAATTGAATGTTATTTTTATTTGATTTATTTACCTTCCATCTATTTTATGAGGTCTATTCTTTTGGGCGTCATCAATCATATGCGCTCTAGAATATGTTATGAAGCCAAAACCCCTAGACCGTTTAGTCTGTGGATCCTTCATAACTACAACATCAACAATCTCACCCCATTGCTCATAAAACTCTTTTAGAGATGTATCTGTTGTTCGGTAGTCGAGACCACCAATAAACAGTTTCCTAGTATGTTCTGGTTCCTCCTGTAAAGATGAGTAACTTTTTCATAATTATGGTCAAACCATGCTACAACTAATGTATTATATGAACTGGTAAATGCAATTATGGTTATATAAATGTATGGGAATATTTCAGAGGTTGAAAACAATAGATCAGTGTAAGTTGGCTACATTTATTAAAATATAAGGAATCTCGCTCACAATAAAAAATTATTGGCAAAGATTGCAGATTTCTTAATTAAGATAAAGTTAGCATAGCCCTAAATAGCTTAGCTTTAAAAAAACACTTTATTCCTGACGCATTATTTCTGGTGTTTAGATTTTAGGTGTGCCAACAAGGCACATTTTCTATGACAAGTATGTAGAATGTGTTTTGGTTAGAAAGTTGGCTTTCTAATGTAGCCCTACATTATATAGCTGTTACCTACTTATTTTAGAAAGCATTCTCTAAGTCGAACCTTCAAAGAGTAACCTAATTTTTCATATTATGAAAGTCAAATTGTACTGAGTCAAAAGGAGAAAAAAGGTTAAGGAGATAAGTAGGTAGTTAAATGACACATAAAATTTGGTAATCTTACATAGTCATCACCGCCACCACCAGGCTTCATTTTGAACTCGATTTAACAATTGAAACCGAAAAGTAATGAATTATATCAATTTTTTTTAGTCAATCTTTTGAGCCGTATACTATTGCCGTGACCGTAATATTTTAGTACCAAATAGACAGTCTTCGGTCGAACTTAAAAAGTTAAAACTATCTTTATTTTAGTGCAAATTATCTTTAGTTTAATATTTTAATACTTTTACAGAATTTCATTACATTTTCAGCTTAAATTACAAAATACCGAAACCATTAAACATCACAAATAAAATGAAAAACGATGACCGATGACGAAAACCACTGACCACAGCCAAAATTCATTCATTGTCATTCATCTACAAACCAAAAACAAACGAAGGAGTAAAGGTCACCACAGAATATATTAAGTTATTAATATCTTTTTTGGTCTGTGGTTATTAACGTGTAAAGTGCGTGATACACATGCTTGTTACTCGCACAAAAGCATGCCATACGAGTTACTCACATATAAGTGTATCGAGCTTCTGCCCGTAACTCACGTGCCAACTGCCAGCACAAAGAATACGAATACGAGTAGATCGCAAGCCGTTTGATTTTTTCCTCTTGAGGGGAATTGGGATGGGAGATTCGTATTGCCTTTGTACAAGTACGTGAAATAGATTATAACGTATCACTGTCTAGTAAATCGCAACTCTCAACTATATGACAAGATCTGTTAAATTTTTATGTTTGTTTTTATTGTTTTTTGCTTGCCTAATATAATTGCGAGTTGTATTATAACACTATTTATTTCTTCATAAATATTCATTTTGTGAAATGTTAGAAACGTCACGTACGTAGAACGTAGAAGTGTTTAGGAACTGGCATACCATTCACTAGCATGCGCTGACATTGATCTCCCAGTACCCGGCGCGGCAACTTACCAACACCTAGCATGCCATCTACTAGCATGTGTAACATGGGCTTTAAAAATAATATCGAGATAATCATAGAGCATAGAGATTCTGATATCCAAAGGTACCTTTAATCTGTGCTTGGAATAATCATATTTATAATGCTCGTCACTCACTTGTGCATCAATGCTCACCATTTGATTGTCAACAATTATTACCTACATAAAATTTTACTGATAAGGGAATTTAATATAATCTCAACTTGTCATAATTGTGTGACCGAAATTAAAAAAAAATGATCTGATCGTTATCTAGGATAGTAATCCTTATGGTACCTATCTCCATGTTTAACAACTAAAGCAATTATTTTGATATTTTTTTTTTCAAATAGGTATTCATAATGCTACTCAACGAAAATAAAATTCTTTACTACATCTGCTTGAAAAGTGTTTTGTTTTATAACGAAGAAAAAAAATATGTCATTACTGTCAAACAAATATGCAGGTAGAAAAGATTTCTAAAACATTGTTTGACGTGCTAAGTGGACAGAAATCCATTTCTAACCTTTTTATTTTTTTTTTATTTTTGATAAAATCTGTTCAATAATAATACTTGTAAATCTAAACTAATAAATATTATAAAGCGGAAACATTTGATTGTTTGTATGTTAGTTTGTAATAGATAAACGGAAACGGAACGGAAATAGTTTGCCGTTCCGTTTCCGTTTATCTTTCTTCTTTCGTTTGTTAGTTCTATAGTTAGAACTAACAACTAGGCTTATGTGTTTAACAACATTAATAATATAATAATAACCATAGAGTATTATTTTAGTCTATTTCCGGTTGACGCGTCGAACGTGGATGCTGTCAAAAGAATCAGCCATCTTTCTTTTTGGCGTGGCGTTGCTCGATGGTGGACGTGGAGTGATTTTGTTATTGATCAAACAAGCTTTCGCTTTGCGCTAAAAAGTGGTGATTTTTTGTATTCCTTGTTAATAATTTTATAAACTTTTACTCTGCGCGGTTATAATGAGGCCGCAACAGAATGGTGATGATGGTTTTGTGAGTATTCCTAATTAATTTTGAGTAAATCATTGGAGATAACTGACTCATCTATTTGCGTAGAAGTCGTCTTATCATTTCAATTACCTCGTATTATCGATGTTTAGGATTTGCGTTTTAAGAAATGTTGATTTGTTTTTAGTTTTTCTAGAAATGTTTCCGTTTTCCTTGTAAACGAGCTTTTTAATCTGAAATCGCCTAAGCCGCCATTTTGTTCAACCGGTATTCTACTTTTAGGACGAGCCCGAGGTACATCGTAAAATCTTTATTGGTGGTCTAAATTACCGCACTTCGGACGAGTCTTTGAAATCGCATTTTGAGAAATGGGGAGAAATCGTGGACGTAGTTGTAATGAAAGATCCCAAAACAAAGAGATCTCGTGGATTTGGCTTTATCACGTACTCAAAGGCGCACATGGTAGATGATGCGCAAAACAACCGACCCCACCGGATCGATGGACGGTGAGTTGCATTTTTATTGTTTTATTGCAGTCCAGCTATGCACAAGCTTTAATTCTAGTTTTTGCATCGCTTTTTACTGCAAAAATTGAAATGAGACACCACTTGGTGATTGTCTAGTGTAAATGAACACGTGGCATTTTCCGTGGGGCCAACAAGTGATTCATTTTATGTGAACCTAGCTACTTTATTGACCATGATTTTTGGCTTTCATTTTTTTTACTGCCTCACTGGTTAAGCTTTTGGCAACAGATCATGAGTTTCGAATTCCGGATTGGGCTAAGAAAAATTACAGGCTTTTTTATGTCAAGGAATTTACAACAGAAGTTAAAGTAGGGAAGTTGGCATAGTTACATTCCTGCAGTCTGTGCTTTCTCTGACAACTTGACTTCAGAGCATGTGAAACTATCAGTCATGACTCATGCCTGATGTTTATATTGCCATACTATTTGACTAGAAGTTTGAGAATGAAGAATGCACCTGATTTTGTGCTTGCACTTGTGCACTCTTGCATAGTTGGCTAGTTTGTTTCGATTTGCTAAAAGGACATACATTAATATATAAACTTTTTCACAGAATTGTTGAAACCAAGAGAGCTGTGGCAAGACAAGATATCAAAAACCCAGAAGCCGGTGCGACAGTGAAGAAACTGTTCATTGGTGGAATCAAAGATGATCATGATGAAGATCAACTAAGAGAGTACTTTTCCAATTATGGAAATGTACAAAACGTTAGCATAGTTACAGACAAGGGTACAGGGAAGAAAAGGGGATTTGGTTTTGTGGAATTTGATGACTATGATCCAGTTGACAAGATTTGCTGTGAGTATGCTTTGTTTTTGTGCTGTTGAAATTCCACAGTTTTGCCCCAGAGTGGAACATTTGTGTCCAAGTCTGGCTTCCTATAACTGTGGATAGTAAAGTATTGATTTTAGCTATACCTGGCTATCATTTTAAAGGCAGATCAGGTACGCAAATTAATTACATGCTTAGTTAAATAAAATATGTCAAATCTTAATTTTTATCTGGCCGTAAAATGTAATTTTTATAGCTGATATCATTTTTTATAGTGAATGCACCCCATAAAATCAATGGAAAACAATTGGATGTTAAAAAAGCCTTGCCCAAAGACGGTTCGGAACAGAGAGGAGGCAGACAAGGCTCTGGTAGAAATGACAGTTGGGGTAATGGAGGAGGTATGTATTCAAGTCACATAATACCAAAATGTTAATCATGCAATTATTTATTTTTCTAGAAATGCTCAGTATCAAGCAGCCTGGAGTTTTGAATTTGCTCATGTTACACTTCTCTGTTTCAAGGAGCTCATAAAAGCAGTCTGTTTT
The DNA here is from genome assembly GCA_933228805.2 of Hipparchia semele. NCBI lineage: Eukaryota > Metazoa > Arthropoda > Insecta > Lepidoptera > Nymphalidae > Hipparchia > Hipparchia semele. The sequence goes on from OW121718.1 coordinate 10,711,159, forward strand.
GCATAATATGATTTTGCTGCTCCCATCAGATTTTGGAGAGGGAATCAGAGTTCACCTGTGTTTGTGCACCTTTAATGTTTCGTGTAAAAGGAAAATTTTTTTTTTTTTAAATTTCAGGCGGTTATGGAAACAATCAGGGTGGATGGAATAATTCCAATCCATGGGACAACAGCCAAGGGGGTTGGGGTGGAAGCCAAGGTGGTGGCTATGGGGGTGGAGGCAATCAAAGAGGGGGTTGGGGTGGTGGTAACCAGGACTTTGGCAACTATAACCAACAGGGTTACAGTGGGGGCCCAACCAGGGGTAACCAGCAGTATGGCAATAACCGTTCCACTCCATACAATGTGAACCAGAGCGGAGGTGGAACCGGAGGTGGCTATGGCGGCGGCAACTACGGGGGAGGCCAGGGCAGAGGAGGAGGCAGATTCTAAATTCCGTGTGTATAACTTTCCTTATTACTTTCTACATTCATTTACACATTTTTCCCTAAAGGATTGATATTAGGAGGTCAAAATCCTGATATTTACAGTCATTTACCATCACATACCATTATACACTTGAACACTATTATTTCCTAGGTATAGTAAATTGCGCTTTAATTTTAGGTCTTAAAGCACTACATAGCATTAATACGTACTGTATAGGATGAGATAGCTGTTTCAGATACTAATACTTATAGGCTCAGATATAGTCAGGTGATTAATGCTATGCAGGTAGCCTTCGACTGTTAGTGTATATTGTTGTGCATACGTGTCTTATTAAAGGTTTTTTCAATCTCTAGGGTTCGTGCTAAGTCCACTAGTAGTGCAGAGTATATCGTGCTAGTGTAGGCTACGCTCCGGAGCACTAGTTACTACTCTGGTCTACACTCGAGACCACCTAGGAGAAGCCGTCAGGAAACCCATAGATATAGTTTACCTCTACTCTTATCTGTTAGAAAATATAGAATATTTTGAATATGTACTGATATGTAAGTTCTTCTATTTATTGTAGTACTTAGGTACTTACCGTGACATACTTGTAAGGATTTAGCATAGTTTGTGAAGTTAAAAAAAAAATAGATACTTTTTTACGGATATATAAGTACAATTTAGGTTTATGTGTAAGAACATCTATGAATAAATAGAAGCTAGGCAACTCATTTAAGGTGACATTGATTTCAAATGGATCATTACTTTTTAAATAACAATCTTTTACTCAGTATTAAGTTCTCAAATAGCTGTTACATGATAGGTATAGTAAAGTAGGCTAATTTATGTAATAAAAATTTAAAACAGAAGTAGGGTTGTTTATTTAGCAACTGAATATATACCTTTTTTTGTGAGAAAATAGAATAGCGTTATAAATAAAATTCCATAATATGTTACATGTATTGAATTTAAATATTCAATTTAGAATTATAGAACATTTTGTCATTAGGGATTATTAAAAATCAATCAATTTTGATAGTTTTATCACTTTATTCCTTACCCAAAAATCATTCCATGGCCCTGTTATGTAGTGCACACTTATAACCTACTTACAAGTACAAAAACCAGATGTGCTTGAAATATCTTTTAATTTGCCTAACAATATGGCAAATGTAGAATAGGCCCTCAGAAGTTTTCAAAATTGTATGATATCTGCCACAAGTGGAAATGCAATTTTATGGAGTGTAGGAATTGGAGGAGAGTCAAACAAAAGATCTGGGGGAGAACGGGTAATTTAGTATTAGGCAAAACTAAAGATTTTAATAGAAAATACAATGATATTATTATGATTTGTTTTCTTCAAAATACATAGGTAGGTAATTTATTTCCCTTTTCGTAGTTGTACAAATCAAAATGAATCATTTTGTGAGTAATGAAGATATTGTTTTGGCGTCTTTTTTAAGAGATAAACAATATGTTCCCTTTATGTTGAGTTTCCAAAATATACGTTAAATTATTCACCTTATGTGGTTTTTGATTAAAAAAAAAATAATTTCATAACGAACACGCCATCTGACCTTCGACATCTGACCTAGTTTTGTATGAGAAACTGAAAGTACATATTTTTGTAGTTTTTGTAATGTTACTTAGGTTACCTTACATGAACATTAATCAAAAGGTACTGTAGGTAGTAACCTACATAACTTAAATTATAGTGTCTGATTAAAATCATGAACAATATTTTGATTGTATTTTTGAATACTTCCACCAAAAGCAGGCCAGGCGTACTCCGCATTTCGTACTTCGTTTCAGCCCATTCGGGCCAACTCAATGAGCTAACGTAGTTTGAGGAGTTATGCGATAGAAAGAGAGGCAACTTCTATGTTAATATGAATAGGTAATTTGGCGCTGTGCAACCTGAATTGCACTTTATAATATGTGTATGTGTAGCAAAGAGTAGGTATTTAAATGATTTCCCGGAGTGAATCTTCTGGAACTACTATTATACTGTACTAGCTTTAACCCGCGGCTTCGCTCACGTTAGGTTCGATTTTTTAACCCCCTATTTAACCCTCTTGGGGTTGAAATTTTCCAAAATCCTTTCTTAGCGGATGTCTACGTCCTAACAGCTACCTGTATGCCAAATTTCAGCTCGATCGGTCCAGTGGTTAGAGCTGTGCGTTGATAGATCAGTCAGTCAGTCAGTCAATCAGTCAGTCAGTCACCTTTGCCTTTTATATATTTAGATTCTGTGCCACAAGACAATATAAAAGCGACATGACTCATCCGCTCGGCTTAAAGGGAACATATCTGATAAACCAATTGCTGCTGCACTGTTTTGAGGTTAAAATAATGCTCTTAGCTGTAGCAAAAACGCAATAAGTACTTAGTTTAGATTGTTCAAACAACTCTGAAGTAGGTATATTGGGCATGTCCTCGAGTAATATAGTTACGGATTTTATAATACATTAGCGGACGCCCGCGACTTTGACCGCGTCTTCAATTCTGCGGATTAGTTAGGTCCTGGAGTTTAAAGATGAACTTTATTTGGTACCTAATATCTTTTCATAATCGGCAGTCCCTTAAAGTTTAGGTGGGCAATACCCCTGCAGCATCGGAATTGAGGAGTTTGAGTCCGAAATTTTTATGAGACTACTAGCGGACCCGACAGACGTTGTCCTGTCTTAACTATGAATATTGAAACTCTTTGACGAAATTGGCAGCACGCATTCTGTCAATGTTATGTCAAACGCCATAAGGTTACATCAAAAAAGTTTGAATTGTAAAAGCGGTTACATTAGAAATAATTTAATATGGTGGTTAAGTTTTCTTAAATTTTCTAATTTTTCGCGCAATTTTCTTAATTTTTTCTTTCATAAGAACCTTCTCCTGACAATAACAAACACAACAAAAAAAGAATTAGCGAAATCGGTCCAACCGTTCACGCGTGATGCGATTACCAAGGAAATAGGGATTCATTTTTATATATATAGATGTTACATTTCTCAATCGATTAAGAAATATTTACGCAGAACGGTTCAGAAATCCGAGATGTCGATTATAATCATAGGTAGAAAAAGACAGCTGCTCCTCTTTCGAAAGTTGTTTACAAAAGTAACCTACGTTAGTCCCATCATAACATTAGCTACCTACCAGTGAAAGTCCCGTCTAAATCGGTCCAGCCGTTCCAGAGATTAGCGGCAACAAACAAATAGGATTTGTGTCTTTTTTTAATCGATACAAAAACTTTGCGAGATGCTCCCATAAAAACTTCGGATTCCAACTCCTCAATCCTGATTCTTCAGGGGTTTAGCCCACCTAAACTGAAGGGATTATTATGAATAGTTATTGTAGGTACCAAGTAAAGACTACATCGCTGAAGCCCAAGACCCAACTCAATTCTGATGCTACAGGGATTCCCTGTTTTAGGGGGATTTAGTAACTGTCGACTGTGAATTGAAGCGGACGAAGTGGCGGGCATCCGCTAGTTTGATATATAAAAAATCATTATTTCAATATAGTAAATAATATTCTTTTTTAACAATTAGGCGATAAATAATAATCGATTTCGATAAGTACATTAAATTTAGTAGTTTTATTTGTGAGAAAATATAAAAATCAAGTCTTTATTGGGTAATCTTTACTGTAAAAGTTTTCGGAGAAATCATAATGCGTGATCGTCTGCTGCCATACCTACTGCTTCCAACATCTCTGCCTGCATCGTATTACTCATTGTTGAGGGTCATCATGATACCTTTATTTATTATAATGGTAGGTAATAGTTTTCTTGGGATAATAATGCGGTAGGTTCCCAGAGCGTTTGTCTAACTGTTAACTTTTTACGTCGCAAGTAAGCTTTAACTTGATGAAAAACATGTAATAAATGTTTTAAACTAGGTACCTAACGGAAATAGTTTTCTTAAAAAAACGTAGGTACATCGTTATTAGACAGGGAAGTTCATTATTTTAGTTTTTTTTTATCTAAATGTACATACATTTCTACAATAATCAAATTCACTTGACTAAATCCTCATATTATTATAATGTAAAAATAAGTTTACCATCTTTTAATTTTTTAACCTATTTAATTTTATTTTCATGATGACATCTCGAGACTGCGGGTTTTACTACTTGCAACTAATTTTCCTTTCATAGAAAAGGTAAGTTGTGTGTTTTATAAGTATATTTGGATTGAATTTTATTATTTTAAAATAAAGAAATAAAATTACATTTGTTTTTTATTTGATTTTTACACGTTCTACCCGTTGAATAATTTGATTAGACATAAGAGTATTTACGTCCTTAAATTTTGTTGGAGTCATGGAAATAAAAGTGTTAAAAGAATACCATAGTGACTTAGGTGGTATAAATCCTACTAATAAGTATAAATGGATGGATGGATGTATGTATGTTGTTACTCAATCACGCCGCAACGACTGAACCGATTTGGCACGGATAGATTAGTATGGAATAACACTGCCTACATTTTATCTCTGAAAACAAGGGAACCCACGAATTAAGAAAATCTACGCAAATGAAGTCGCTCGCATTGTGTAGTAAATCATATTTTGAATTGGTTTGCGCTTTCGTGTAGTTTCGCAAGATAAGGAGTATTATATTGTATGTGCTTTGGTACGCATATATGTATTATATTATTATCATTAATTTACAAGTAGAGGTGGTAAAGTATAAGAGCAAAGCAAGTAAAAGTAAAAATAGGTAGGTATATTATTAAAGGCGCGAAGTGTTCGACAGAACTACTGAATAACCGACTTAGGTTGCTAGCGCTGCTGGGTTGTTTCTGGTTGTAAGTATTGTTACAATGAAAAGCTATAATGACACACATAGTTACATGTCTCATAACATAACACCTAGAGGCGTAACTATACCATTTGAGGCCCGTGGCAAATTCATCGGATGGGGCCCTCCCTCCCCCAATATAAAGAAGCTCAACCAATGAGATAGCATTTTTTTATTTTATAATAAATCACTACGTGAAGTAGGTACATACAATTGCAACGTAAAAGCGACATTTTCCCGAGCGAAGCGAGCGCGAAATTTTAAAGTAAAAAGTTAGGATCATCTTGTGCTTCTGGCTCTCTCTGACCGGGGCCCCTTCCGGCTGGGGCCCGTGGCATTTTGCCGAAATGCCAACCGATAGTTACGCCTCTGATAACACCCCTTCTTTTTTGCCTCGGGGGTCATACTAGCAGAATGCACCTATCAAAATAAAATAGCAAAACTGGAACTGGTTTTTTGGACTTTTTACTTTGTCGTAGTAAGGAACCCTACTTGCCAGAAAAGCTACTTGGCCAATATTCGTAGGTAAGTAAGTAGCTGGGTGTCCTAAATTAATATTATAAATGTGAAAGTTTGGATGTTTGTTACCTACTCAATCACGCCGCAACTACTGAACCGATTTGGCTGAAAATGGCCACAGGGATAGATAGTCTGGAATGGCAAATAGGCTACTTTTTATGCCGGGAAATAAGAGTTCCCGTGGGAATAAAAAACCTTAATCCACGCGAACGAAGTCGCGGGAATCATCTAGTAGTAACATAAGTTTGTACCTAGACTGTTTTAAGATGGTAGGTAGGTATAGGTAAGCTTATAGTAGACACATGCCATATAATAGGTAGGTAAGTATCATTGTTGAAATGAGCAGGTACGTCGATGGATGAACAGTGAACACATCATCTCTTTATGTGAAATGTACTGCGGAAATGTCGAGCGGCAGGCGGCACTAACTACTTACTTTCATTTATCATAGAGCGGAAAATCCCGTACCCGTGGCATTGATACCCATTATAAATTAAGTCCTATTGCCAGTTAAAAACGTGGAAACGTTTTTCAAAGAGTTTCTAAAAAAAGAAAATTCCCACGGGAACTCTTACTTTCCGGGATAAAAAGTAGCCTATGTGTTATTCCAGACAATAATAATCTATCTCTGTTCCTAGCCAAATCGGTTCAGTCGAATGGGTGCCAATTGCTAACGTAAGTAGGATCACGAAATAAATCTAAAATCTTTGGATAGGTTTACTTAATTACTATATATATAGCTACTCGTGCTGATTCACTCACTGACTCATTGATCACCTCTCCTGTAAAATTTTGTATGAAAAAAATTTTTTTCACTCATTTTTTCGTATAGAGGACAAAAATTCATTCGGAAGAAAAATATGGAGAGAACTGATGATTGAGGATTTCGGAGACGGGTGAGGAGCACCGGCCAGGGTATCAAAGTTAGGTGGGGGGTGTTCAACCAAATGTCACTCGAAACCTCATCCAATTGGCAGAGAGCCGAAAAAAAACTCCAAAATGGCGGATTCAAGATGGCGGCCATACAAATTTCGTCGGTGTCTATCTCGGAGACTATAAGAGATGGAAGAGTGGTTTCTTGGAAAAAGATGATCAGGACCCGAAGGTCTACTTGATGAATAGAAAAAAAATTCAAGATGGCGGACTTTATTTTTTTCCATACAAAATATATGCAAGACTTTATACGGTTCCTTTTCAAAATTTCTGATGGTTTCGTATAGAGGACAAAAAATCATTTGGAGGAAAAATATGGAGAGAGCTGATAGTTGAGGATTTCGGAGACGAGTGAAGAGCACGGCCAGGGTATCGAAGATAGGTGGGGAGTGTTCAAACAAAAGTAACTCGAAACCTTATCCAATTGGCAGGGAGCTGAAAAAAAATTCAAAATGGCGGAATCAAGATGGCGGCCATACAAAATTCGACGGTGTCTATCTCGGAGACTATAAGAGATGGACGAGTGGTTTCCTGGAAAAAGATGATCAGGATCTGATGGTCTACGTGATGAATAGAAAAAAATTCAAGATGGCGGATTTTTTTTTCATAAAAAATATATTGTGCAAGACTACGATAGGGTTCCTTTTCAAATGGTTTCGTATCGAGGACATAAATTCATTTGGATGAAAAATATGGAGGGAGCTGATGATTGAGGATTTCGGAGACGGGTGAGGAGCACGGTCAGTGTATTCAAGATAGGTTGAGGGTGCCCAAACAAACATCACTCGAAACCTCATCCAATTGGCAGGGAGCTGAAAAAAATTCAAAATGGCCGATTCAAGATGGCGGCCATACAAATTTCGACGGTGTCTATCTCAGAGAGTATAAAAGATAGAAGAGTGGTTTTTTAGAAAAAGATAATCAAGACCCGAAGGTCTACTTGGTGGCCAGAAAAACCGCGGTTCGCTTTAGCGAGCCGCGCACCCACGCGCCCTACTAGTAATTGTAATATGTTTTAAAAGCCCAATTAAATAGGTAACCAATAGGCAGATAAATATAGTTGGTGCTCATCGATGTTGGTGCCCAAATAACTAGATACCTATCTAATTTATATACCTATCTACATCTAGGTAACTAGTTAATGTTCAAATAGCTGGTGCCCAAGTAAATATGCAGCTATTTTATATATCTATCAACATGCAACAATATCAACTTTATGTTCTGTTGATAACATAAAACAGCTGTGCGGTAGGTGCATAGGGTATACAGCATTGTGGTGGTAACGGCGGTGGGGCTCGCTTTTGGCCGAGGAGAAAGTACGCGAATTGGTGGCCGAAGACCTCAGCTTAGACGAACGCGCGGCCGCGGCCGTCAGCGACAGTCGGCCAGCGTTTTATTTGCGAAATATTCGAAATAATGTCATTAAAACGCTGAATTCGAGGGGAAATGCCGCGCAAATAAATACCTCAGCGACGAATCGCGACCGCCGATCACCGACCATGTGCCCATGGAGAACAGTGGCTATATTTTTTGTGCTCACGCTATACTGTTCGGAGGGTAGGAGGATAGCGCCACAGGATAATATACATGATAACCATGTGAGTAACAACTTTTTCTTTATCGGTCAACGCGCGTGACGGTGCATCGACTTCAAAATGCACTTTTACTTTCAGTGGATTGCACTCGCTTGATACTTTGATGTTAATAACTCTGTGACGTCAATCGTTAGTGAGAACTCTACGCTAGATACACAGTGTGCGGGAACTTAATGGGCAGAACGATTTAAATCTCTGTAGCATATTTTATTTTTTCAACTAATTAACTGTTGCCTGCGATTTAGGTCTCAAAAATCCCGTGGGAAATTTTTGATTGCTCGTGATAAATACGAAAGCCTAAAAGTAGCTTATGTTTGTCTCCTGGGTGTTTATTTTCAACCAAATCTGCTAAGCAGTTGTGAAATTATTTTATTTTAATTAAGTAGATGATATTTCGATTTTTTAGTAATCCCATGGGAACTCCTTGGCTGCAAATTCGGATAAGACTGTGTGTAATTTCAGGTTGCATACAAGTAGGTAAGCACCTAGATAAAAATATAATTTCCTACCTAAGGTTTTGGTTCTTGTTGTTTTTTAAAGAGGCCTTAAATAAAAAACCGGCCAAGTGCGAAGGGTTCCGTACATCGTAAATAGTAATAGCGATTGTTAAGGTCGAGCACAAACGCCGAAAAAATCAAGTAAGTATCATTCTGGTATTAGGGGCTCCTTTATTTTTCATTATACTTATTTATTTGTTGTTATAGCGGCAATCGATATACACATTCTACGAAAATTTCAAGTATCTACCTATTACGGTTCATGAGATACAGCCCGCTGAGAGACAGACGGACGGACGGACAGCGGAGGATTAGCAATAGGGTCCCATTGGCACCTTTTCAGTACGGAACCCTAAAAAGGCAGCCGAAATAATTTGAAAACTTTCATCCGTACTTTATTAGCAGGTAGAAGAAAGAACTATAATATTTTGGTTTAGTTACCAATTACCAATAACAAATGGTTTTTTGCTCCAAAATATATCCTCAAGTACCTACAGTCCGCGAAGCGTAAGTTCAGCTATTGCATTTCTGTGATTACCCATCGATATTGTAAAGTGTTTGTCACCAGCTTGAGGCGCCAAGCACAAGCTTGTTCAACTTTTTGACACCAAGACATCCACAAACGCTTCGGATTGTAGCTATAGGTACCTACTTACTTTTCTTCAAATAGGTAGGTACCTACACTTACGAGTAGCTGTCTGATGCCTGTTTTCCACCATACCTAAATCATCCCCTAAGTAAGAGTCTCTTTACGTAGGTAGCCCCTAAATACAATCCCTTATCCTATATCATTTTCACTTTTAGGTGTTCCCTAAAAGGTTCGTGAAAACGAAATTGACAGAAAGCGATACCAAACTTAGCTTAGGTAACTCGTAAAAGTAAGGGAACGTTGGTGAAAACGAGCATATAAGTTAATTAATGCTTTTAACTTCCTGTAACATAATACTGTATCATGGAAAATAGGTATACAATGCTAATGGACCTTTAAAGAATTAATAGCGCTAAAGCAATAATATTCGTAGATGAAACGGACATGCACTACTTTCGCCGATTACGTCACGTTACATAAGAATATATTTTACTTAAGAAGTTATGATTGCCGCACGCGATATCCAGACCATTATTATATTAATGTTTTGGCCATCCTCATTTTGAATTGACTTAATTAAGATAAGCCAAGTCAAGCTATTCGGTAACTAGTTAGTTCGTATAAACGTATCATACGTAGTCTATTTCTTATTGATCTAGATTTAAACTAAGCCAGATTTATCTCTCGGATCCTAGAAGACGGGGTGTAAATAAACTATGTAGGTACTTATATAATAAACGAAATACATATTTTGCAAATCTTACAGCGAGAAGGCATACTTTAATCTTCTAAGGTTCCTATCAACCTAAAAGTGATTTCAAATGTCTTTATTTTGTTTTAAATAATATTAATTAGTATTAAAAAGTAACGTAATACGTAGTATCAAACGTAAATAAAACATCGTGCTTTCTACATTTCGCTCGTCTCACCTGAAAATGTCGATTTGATTTTTTCTAATCTCGACTGATGCTGTTCATGTAACCCAATCCATTAACCTAAAATCGAATAGGTAGTAATTAATAGAATAAGTGGTAGTAAACAGAATAAGTATCATAACTGAAGCACACTGAATTGTTGATTACAGTCGACATTGACGATAAACTTTTCGATTTACGCGGCTTACAAGCATAAAACAATAATAGCAACGGGTAGAGAGTAGCATATCTACCCTGAATTGTTTAAGAGCTCGTAGACTACATCTATTAGACACAATCAAGTAACTGTAACACTGCCCACGGGTACAAGCTACGAGCAGAACTAAATGGTACACGGGAACAGGAAGAGCACGACTGCATCCATTTATCTAATAACAAAACACAAACCACCGCTTCTAATGAACTAACAGATAATGATGGTGCGCTACAGAAGGCTACGGTAATTAAATTGATAGGTCCGACTACATACAAACTTTAAAGAACATTGTAATTTAGACGACTCTTAATGATTAGCTATTGTATAGGATTTCATACAAGAATTAATTGGAGGCCAGAACTCTTTTCCTTCCTTCATTTTAAAGTCGCAACTTGGTATAAACATCCGGAATTCAAAGATGGAAACGGTAACAAACTTCTCAAAAAATTAAGCCGTTTCCAAAAAAATACCCTTTTTCTTCGAAACGGCTTGAGATAATAAGTTAAAATTTGTACTGAATGTAAAGTTTAATGGTCTCTTAATGTTCTGAAAATTTCAAGTTTTTAGTTTAACTCAGTGAAAAGTTATAGCTTTCAAAGCGCGGCAGCTCCATTATCAAAACCCAGTAAGTGACAGTTTTCCAAAAATCTGTTTTTTTCATAAAGTTTACATCCGTTCGTAAGTTCCGTTGTTACCTAATAGGTAACTACCTATCTAATTTATATAATCCTCACAAGGTTCGGAACCCTCAGTGCGCGAATATGACTCGCACTTGCTCGGTTATTATTTTTTTATCGACCGTCACACGTCCTCTGCTGGACACGGCCACCTATATGGACTTCCATGCCCGGTCTAGTAAGGCGAGGCGAGGAATGAGATCTAGCGGCTCCCTGGCTCGCTGTCGCCGGTTCACCTAGAGGGCGGTCTACCAACACTACGCTTTCCGAAGCTAAGTCGCCATACTAGTGTCTTGTGACGATCCAGAGACAATCGGTTCTTCGAACTATGGGCGGGGGCTTCGTGAATCGATGACCTATGTTGATAACTCTGGTTCTCCTAATTTCTGATTTAATCGCACAGGGATACCTACAACATGGATGATGACTAGAGATGATGTTGATTTTTTTTAATCAGCTATTGACTGATAAAAAATATTTAGGTATCTAGTTCCACCAACTTTGATACGCTTCATTGTTTATTTTCTTTCATTTTTAACGCCTCAGAATTCGTAGAGTCAATCATCAAACTACTTTCCAATGTAATTGCGGGCCTTTCACAAGGTAATTGTTATTGTACTCTCGTTTTTGTTATCCGGACTCGTTCATCAAAAGCAAGAAAGTCTTGCGAGGTGTTAAAAAGGAATCGAGGGCAACTTTGACTGTTCGTCAAACTAAATCTTGAGTTATTTTTCACTAGCGTTTGCACCGGGATATTCCAAGGTCTGTCATATTTATACCAATTTTACAAATGCGAAAGAAACTGTCGTTTTGTAAAGTAATTTCTTACGGCTCAATCACTGAAACAAACGTGCGGTGCTAGCGAATACAGTCTTACTTTTGTGGGCAGTTTGAATATATCAATTTTTTTATGGTTTATGTTGTTTCATCATTATTACTGCAGTCTGTGGACGCTAACATAAGGTCTTCCCTAATGAGCGTCACTATATCCGGTTCTTAGACTTTCTCATCAAGCCGTTTCCTGCTACCCTCTTTATATGGTCGTTTCAACATACTGAATGGTAGGCTTCGGTTAGGCGTTCTTCTCAATAACCAACGGCCCTACGATAAGAAAGGATGTTAATTGAGTTGTTTATGACACAACAATAAACAAGTATCGACTGCCTGTATCTTATGTATATTTAAATACTCAAAGGCCAAGTATCTACATTCAGCGTTGTATACAGTGGAATGTTTTGCCCAATCGTTCAATTATAAAACAGACCTTGTACTGTGTAACCTGCATATAATCGGTCTATGACCTGATATTGAACTTCAGGCGTCTTGAAAAAAGTATATTGATTACAGAAGCAAGGTCCGTTACGACATTAATGACCAATAGGGTCACGGATCAATTCAGATTTGTAGAAGTTATATACAAAACCTAGAATGGCTTTGTTATGTTTTTGTTGGTCGCACCTCGGTGCTTAATTAACATTTGAATACTTGGCATTGATTAACGTTGGATGTAGCGAAAGTTGTACGGGTTACGACCTGAACAGATAGGTCTCCTAGGTACCTAGGCTCATGGCTAATCCGCTGAACCGATCTTGACGGAAGGCACAAAGATGGTGTAGCGGATGGGAGCAGTAAAAAACTGGTTTCTGTAAAACGGCGGCTAGGAACTTGAGCTTTTGAGCAGCAGACATCGATTCAACGGACTTCCTTTAGAATTCTTGGCTTCGCACAGAACTGACAGTTGTCACTTGTCCCCTTTCGACGCTGCCCCCGTACGAATTACCTACATTCCGTTTTGCCGTATTTATTAAAACGATAAAATATGGCAAGATATTAAACCATATGCAATACCAATACTTTACATAATTCACATCGCTAACAGATGGCTTGCATTTTGGAGAATGGTATACGTACCTACGTTTATTTTCAGGGAATCATAGTTTCCGCAGGATTTTGGAAAACCTTAATGTAAATTATACAGGCGGATGAAATTGCAGGCATTGGTTCCTGTTATATAAATGTATCAATGTGGAGTCCAGTCGTTATGAAGTGTAGAGAAACCTAATTGCTCGATACAATAAAGATATGCCTACTTAGAAATTTATCATAATATGTTCAGATTAGCATTAAAGCAACGGACAGTTAGGCTCATAAACTACAAAACCAAACCATTCTGCAATTCTAATGGCGAGGTGGTAAACGAAATACGTACCTAACTAGACTTCATAATCATAAATCAATGTCTTAGAGAGGGCGTTTAAGTAGGTAGGTTTATTGGGTATGTTTGTTTTACCCCATTCTTAGATTTTGTTAAAAGAAGCATAGATAACTGCAGGTGTAGCATAATTAGCAGCTTCTATTTGAACTTCTCCTTTTCTTTTTCTCCGAAAAATTTTTAACAGTACTTTAATTATATAATATGGTCTTAAATTCTAAAAAGGCTGGACCCATCACTTCAGATTCAATTCCGACATCAAGAGAAACACGTAAACAAGTGTCATCATTGGGATTACCATACAAGCAATTAGTCAGTCTGCAAAATAGACAATCTTCGTTAAAGGAACCAAGAAGACACTTTAATTAGTATCTAGGTCAAAAAATAAAAAAGCTAAGTCCAAATCGTAAACTTTGTTTACAAATGGTCAACCTTAGCCTTGTTAGCTAGTTATGTCACAGCTGTTAGCTAATATAAAACATATAGGTACATACGTTTCGTCACCATTACGTGGTCGCCGCTGGCAAGGGAAAGCGCATAACATTCGATTCCGACTTGCGGAGGTAAAATGCGGAGACACGTTTCTTGTGTTTACAAGATATCTTAAGTTTTCCTTTATTTATACCAAACAGGGGCAACGCTTATCTGCTTTTATTTCAAATTCAAATTCAAAATCTATTTATTTCATGTAGGCTACCTTGTAGCACTTATGACACGTCATAAATCTACCACCGGTTCGGAATGCTGATTCTGCTGAGAAGAACCGGCAAGAAACTCAGCAGTTGCTCTTTTCAAAAAATAAAATAAACTAATTTTACAATAAGTAACAAAACTAAGCTAAGTATACCACAGTGAAGCTTCAAAAATACAATACATAATATAATCTAACACATGTCAACATGGGAAGACAAAGCAGACCCATTCCCGTTGGTGGCAGCCGTTCACGAGCAACCCGCACCACACGCATTTGTTTGTCTAAGTACCTATCCAAGTAGGTACTTTAACAATGGTGTATATTTGGGACAAATTTTTTTTATATGCAAGAAATAAAGGTTTTTGATATTATAATCACAATATCATTGTTCTCAATCAACTCTACAAAGGCACAAGTTCCTGGGTGCGAACTATTTGCTACGCCTGAGTGTGCAATCATGAAATGTAATGAAAGTGGAAGAATGAAATATACCTACCTATCTATCTTGTTTTTATCCGAGCTAGTTAATGCAAACCTCGACGAGTGGGTTGAACTCACGCGGATGATAATATAGTAGGGGTCACCCCCTACTATATCACCCTTACGAGTTACGAGTTACGCATCCATGTGAACCAACAAACGTTATCAATGGTGTATTCTTTAAGAACCTATTTGTTTATGTCATGTTCTAATGTGGGCTGTTTTACATAATAGTTAGTCATCGTCTGATTGTCTACGGTTTTGTATCTAACATACCTATTATAATTATTATTGGTCTATCGAGGATCTAGGTCACTACATTTTCGAAAATGAACTGAATTGGTTGGCGAGTAGATATTTATAGTTACCTACTCTACCTATCTGTCGTAAAAACCAAACTTAGAGATTTTTAAAAATCTCGCGGATATTATCTTTTTGGTGTTTTCCGTAATAAAAAGTACCCACCTAGGTAGCTTATGTCACTCTCCAGCAAGTCGATCTGTAGCTCTATTGTGCTACAAAAAACAAGCCGACAGTCAAATACTTTTTGACATTTATAATATTAGTTTAAAGATATAAAATAGATTGCCCTGTTAATATAGGTAAGTATAGGTATATTAGGTATTTCAAAGATTATGCAAGCGCAAAAAGCCTTTTTCTTTTGAAGATTTGCACGCGAGAAAAATCTTTACTGGGGTACATTAACCACTGGGTCTCTCTAACCACTTTGAGAAAGCATAGTATCAAAACACAAGAGAAATAAAACAAAAGAACTCAATAAGAGTACCGAGCCAAGCAATCCGGAACGCGCATTCTTATTTCTTATACGCTACTTCTCTACGAACGAACATGCTCGAAACTAATTAAGTTTATTCGAGCAAATTCAAATTAAGTAAACAGTTTCATCTATGTACCAGGTACCTACCTAAGACGATGCGATACTTAATCCATTGTACATAGGCTCTTTATATTATGATAGATTTTGCCAGTTGTACCTCAGCCACTGCTATGACTCGCGGAACATTTAGGTAGGTCTAATTCGATGACTGATATTTGCATGACAGAAACTAGTAAGTAAATTCTCAGCCCCATCAAATACGTAGGTTTGTATGCATCACTGAAGGATGAGGAAATTGACTGAATCAGAACCTAGAGTCTAATAAACGCCGGTTCCAATCTTAGATACCTACAACCGAAAAATGAGTAAACTGACTGAATCAGAACCTAAAGTCTAATAAACGCCGGTTGCAATCTTAGATACAACCAAACCAGGAAACCAGAAAACAAATGTGTGGATGCAAAGATGCTTATTGCGCTGTACTATACAACTTCTTCATTTATCTATTCGTAGGTAAATAAAGAAGGTAGCGTAAGGTAACAAAGAAATGCGAATTATTATTCGACGCCTCAATTTTAAGTAGGTAGGTTTTGGCTGGTGGGAGGCTTTGGCCGAGGCTAGTTACCATCGTACCGTTAAAGACGTGCCACCAAGCAATTTAGCGTTCCGACATGACGGCGTGTAGAAACCGATTAGGGGTATGGGTTGAATTTACACTGCTTTTGCAATTTACCCTTTCAAGTTAGCCCGCTACCATCTTAGACTGCATCATCACTCACCATTAGGTGAGATCGCAGTCAAGGGCTATCTTGTCATCGAATAAAAAGGTTTACTCTTAATCAAGCATGCTCGTGAGCATGTATCATCGTGGAGATCAACTTAAGATTGTGAAAGTAACATTGACATTAGCTCGGCAATTATCTTATTGCGTAAGGTTATTCTGCGGCTGCACGCGAAAGTGAAGTAAGCAACAAAGCTTTATCTTATGTAAGTTATCTGCGCGGGTTATTTCCGAATCCCCTAAAGTTCATGATAATTTGTCCGTGATGCAATCAATGTTAGTTTCGTAATTGTTTTAAATGCTGAATTTAAATAAACATGTGCCCATTTTTGTCACTATATTTGGAAGTTAGGTGAAATTTAGTAGTTAGGTCTTCATAACTCTTCATAGCAATATTTCGATCAAGCACATCATCATCTCCATCGATAAGGGTCCACTGCTGGATATAGTCTCTTGAAATTATCGCCACAGAGCACGATCTCGCGCCGCCTCCTTGTTTTCGTTCTCTATGGATTTCAGCCTGTAAGTGTAGGTACCTAATGAAAATTTTCCAAGCATTCGTTCACTGTCTTGCTATTTTATTAAAATTAAAAATGAGAAAGTGTTTGTTTGCCGGTCCTTCAATCACGTTGAAACACGGCTCAACGTGATTTTTTGCATGGGTATAGTTGAGAACCTGGAGAGTGACATAGGCTACTTTATATCCCGGAAAATCAAAGAGTTCCCACGCGGATGAAGTTGCGGACATTAGCTAGTTTTAAAAACAGATCCTAACCAGATCGCATAGTGTTTATAAAAAATTATGGAAATAAATTTTCTTGCAGGTTTCCCCGGGCAACAGATCGTCGAGGTTTTTATTCGACAACATCTTCGGCTTGGAAGTGCCTCTGCTTGAGGAGCAGAGCGTGGAAGATGACGAGGAAGATACCCAGGTCAGGAATTGTACCTGCGGTACGTAACTGAACTGTGACATTTCTTTTGAGTTTTGAGAAAAAATAAGTAAAAAAGAAATTTAAAAATCGGTCGAGCTATTTTGAGTTTTAGCAACACTACCTATAGGCTATACTTATTATAATTTATAACAAAGAGCAATGGATTTTTTTATATATAAAGAGAGATAATACATACTGTAAAAAATAATATTATAAAATGCGAGAGTTTGTTGGTTTGTTAGTTTATTGGTTTGTTCTTCAATCACGCAGCAACGGAGCGGAGCGGATTTTTTTACATGCAAAAGAACTTGAAGAGTGACTATAAGCTATTTATATTGTTCATTAGCATTTCTTTTAAACTTCATGATTGTAATATTCCAGGATATCTCATTCAGGTAAACCATAAAAAAATTAGGTATTACGAAATATTCATAAATAGTGCCCAATAAACTGAAGTAAACTTATGTGGTAAATAAATAGATACAATATAGCTAAAGGTAGGTAAATATAATTAATCTGTGAAGGAAAAGGACCAATAATTTCTTTCATGTCATAAATTCTACTAAGATTTAGAAGTTTCTATATAGTTTAATTTCTTATATCTTCGTAGCCTATTTATCTCTCTATATATTTAGGTGGCACAAATATTAAATTTTTCAATTTCTAATTACCTACACGAGTAGCAGATCTACCCATTAGATTCCTATTAGATTAATTTTTAACGTATGCCACCTCAGTACCTATCTCAGTAGCTATTTTGGAAATTATCTGTAAAATAAAACCTTACTATTTTCATTCACATTTACCTTCTAGAATGCGGCAGAGCAAACCCACTTCCTAGAAAGTTAGGTAAGTTACACACAAAAGGAAATATTAGAAAACTTTAGCATGTACCCTTGCACCTTTCTGATTAACTTTGCACCCTCATGCCTATTACTTGACTATTATGCTGAAATCTATAGAGGGTGCTCTGATTTAGCTCAGATTCAAGATAAGAGTTATAAATATGCTCCGACATAAATCTGTCTCGTTTTATCTCTGTCTTGAGTCTGAGCTGAGTTAGAGAACGTTCTATAGATCTCAGCAGTATCTACAGTTACAACTAGTTGGTTTTCTATTTTAATTCCACTTAGAGCAGTTGGTCATATAATATGCTTGAAGTATGTATTTCCTTGATCATACCTACCTACTTGCCACTTAGTTGTAAACTTCTTTAGATTTTCCGATTTGAACCCTTATAACATTTGCACCCTATTTTAAATTTCTATGTAAAGCGGATTTTGTATTATTGTTGTTTTTTTACGCACAATGTAATGTTATGCAAATCTATCCTGCACATGTTGTAAAAATTGCACAATGTTTGTAAATACGTACCTAGTTATAAAATTCACGATTAGCATGTATTTCTAAGTATTCTTCTTCTAAGTAATAGTAGTATGGTAGTTCAATACTGTTGTGGTAGACTAGTGGTTAAGATTACAGCCACCTGTTCATGGGGTCCATAGTTCAAATCACAGGCAAGCACATTTTTTTTTTGGAGTTATGTGCGTTGCATTTAAATATCGCTCACACAAAATAAAAACTTCGTGAGGATCAAGCTAGTTTCTGATAAAAAACTATGTGGGTTGATAATCTCAAGAAAGTCATTGAAAGCCGCTGGACACAAACGACACTAGATCGTTTTCTGTGGCATCTCTTACATGCGGCGTTTGTTGGTTGAAACGGCGGACGGCAGCAATGATGACTTGCAATAAACACTTAAACCTACATCAAAAGTTTAAATGTAGGTGCATTTAAGTTATGTACATAAGTAATGCGTGAGTATTATGTTTTGAAAAGCTGCACAGTTCGCTCATACAATAGAACAAAGACGTAAGTACTTGTAAAAACTCGAAATTGACTTTTTTGATATTATAAGTACCTGTCTATTAATAGTGGATGTTCTAATTAAGGAAAAAGCACAATTGTAGGTCTAATCTACAATAAAAACGTAAAATAAACGTGTGTTTAAATTCGCGATAATTCTTCCTTAAAACTGGGTCGTAACAGCTAAATAACGTCAGAGGTAATACCCAGCAATAACACTTCCGATATACATTTACGCAATTCAATAAAGCGGTAACGCAGGTCCGGCTTCCTGCAGCTCGCTAATTAATTCCACTTTCTCCGCAGAGTGCGGCGGCCCGAACCAGGAGAACCGCATCGTGGGCGGAATGCCGGCCGGCATCAACCGGTACCCCTGGATGGCACGGCTGGTGTACGACGGACAGTTCCACTGCGGCGCCTCGCTGCTGTCCAAGGACTATGTTCTGACAGCAGCGCACTGTGTTCGAAAGTGAGTAGGAGGCGGCAGTACCTGTAGACAGAGGCGGCTCTAGCCCATGTAGCGCCCGTGTGCAATCAATATCTTGGCGCCCTCTAGTAGACGCGCGGCCAAAATAGAATACTTACAACACAAGAATACCGTTTGACTTACAGTTATATTCTCACCAGTGAAAGGAAATTCAGGTGCAAAAAATTGTAAATTTTAAATGATGTCGGGAAGCAAGCAAGCGCGGCTCGGCGCGGCGCCCCCTAAAACCCTGCGCCCGTATGCCTTGCACACCCTGCACCATAAGTAAAGCCGGCACTGCCTGTAGTTAAATTACAATATCTATCTACGAATCCTCCTACATCTATATAATGATGATATCTAATTAATTTATTTGACTGAAGATAGGTCATACCCAATTTTAATACATTTTATTTCGGAAAATTAAAGAGTTTTCGCGAGAATTGAAAACTTTAATCCACGCTGACGAAGTCACGGGTTGATTAGTGTAACATAATGTTGGTCACTCTGATTCTTGTGCGGGTCTACTCAACTCAATTTTAAGATTTAAAAAAATTAATGGCTCAGTTACACAAGGAGAGTTTCACGAATGCGAGCGTCGACACTCATATTTGCATTGCATAACTGATACGAGTTTATGTCCCACTAAATTACAACATGGGGTAATTCAAGGGGCGGACCAACAAATTCCTAAAAAGCCGGCAACGCATTTGTGGTGCCTCAGGTGCTACAAATATTCATGGGCGGCGGCATGTTCGTTGCTCTGACAGACAACAACAAACAAATAGAGAAGACTCTTCATTATCCGCTGAGTAACTCCAAACTTTATCATTTATTCCAGACTCAAGCGATCGAAAATTCGAGTAATCCTGGGCGACCACGATCAAACGGTGACGACGGAGAGCGCCGCCATCATGCGGGCCGTGAACGCCATCGTCCGCCACCGCAGCTTCGACGCCGAGTCGTACAACAACGACATAGCGCTGCTCAAGCTGCGCAAGCCGGTCACCTTCTCCAAGATCATCAAACCCGTGTGTTTGCCCCCACCAAGTATGCACCTAATTGTATTCAAACTGCCTCGATCGTCTTATAGTTAGCTTATTACGATGCAGCCTATGATAAGTGTATGGTAGCGGGTTAACTTAGAAGGGGTATAAGGGCAGTGTACATTCAACCCAAATCCCTAGTCGGTTTTTACACGCCATCGTACCGGAACGCTAAATCGCTTGGCGGCTCGTTTTTGATGGTATGGTGGTAACTAGCCACGGCCAAAGCCTCCCACCAGACCAGACCAGAGACAATTCAGAAATTACAAATTCCCAAATTGCCCCCGCCGGGAATCGAACCCGGGTTCCTGCCAGTTCTAAGACCACAACGCTCACCACTGCACCAGGGAGGTCATCAAAAATATCTTAACCACTAGTCTTAGGTTTTGAGTCTAATTTCTCTCCGATCATGGCATACTCAGTTATCATTAGTCAGTAGGTAAGGATCCCTATCGCTAACGTTGAGATTCATATTTGAGTAATATGTAGAGCCCTGACATATTCAACCCAATTCATTGATTTCGTGTAAATTAAACTATAACCGTAACTACTGTGTATAAGATAAATAAAATTTTTAAACGCTTTCGTTTTCCAGGTGTAGAGCCATCAGGTAAAGAAGGTATCGTGGTCGGATGGGGACGTACATCGGAGGGCGGTCATCTGCCCGCCGTGGTGCAAGAAGTCCGAGTGCCCATCCTGTCGCTCACGCAGTGTCGCGGCATGAAGTACAGAGCTACGCGAATTACTAACAACATGGTCAGTTTTCTTCATCTTAACAACCCATAGACGTCCACTGTTGTAAAAAGATCTCTTCACAGGAAGAACTTTCACAGGACTAAGTCTTGCGTAGCCTGTATCCCTGCGACTCGTTTGCGGCTTCTTCTTTATCAACTGATAGACGTCGCTAGGGGCTTGTTTGGACTTCTACGTGGCTCGGCCGTGCGCCTGTAATCAGTATATGCTTATATCCAGTAATTCGTCTGATGCCGTTGGTCCACCTAGTTCAGGGTCTGCCAATACTGCGCTTTCCGTTGTCGGGCCGCACCTTTGGAATCCCAATGACCAGCAGTTCTTCAAACTAGTAGGTACTCCGCCCATTTTCGCTTCAGCTCTCTGAGCCATGACATGACATGACATAGTCAGCATGCATGACTTAATCTAGGAACATATCACATCGCAAAGCTCGAAGTAGAAGTGGCAATGGGCGGGGCACATCTCTCGAAGAACCGGTGGATGTAGCACTGGAAGCGCAGTGTTTGAAGGATCCCGACAAGAAGGTATGGGGATTCTTAGGTGGACGGACGATCTCAAACAAGTCGCTGGCAGACGCTGGAACAGCCGACAAAGATCAAAGTATCGACGCTAAAAAAAATTTCTTACCGATATTTTAAATGCTCTGAACACAGCTGCTTTTTCATGCGCAGGACGCAAATATCAGATATCAGCGGAAGGTACCAATGCACTTTACCTACCAATCATGCCGAAATTTTATTCTTGGTCGGGGGATATCGTTGTGTGGTTCAGGGTATAATTATATTACATGAATAAAGTCGCTAATAATATTATCTTATTTATATATTTCAGCTTTGCGCGGGTCGAGCCTCCTCAGACTCTTGCCAAGGCGACAGCGGCGGCCCTTTGCTTTTACAAAATGGAGACAGATTTCAAATCGTAGGTTAGTATACGTAGAACAGTTTGATCGAATGTAATGCAGTTGTGAGTATGTCTAAAAGTGATAGCTACACTGTGATGATCGCAATCACTTCTGATTGGCCGAATTTATGGTGTTCTTGCTGCATCAATAAATTTTCGTAATAGCGAAAGAGTACCAGTAAATGCCACCACGCCACGATGCCACGGTTTCTTGAAGCCGTGACTGTTATTGTGACAGAAGCCTCTGTGTCTTGTGAATAAACAAGTTTGAAATTTTTAATTTACACTTGTTTCATCATCATCATCAGCCCACATGCATCCACTGTTGGACATAGGCCTCTTTTAAGTAGCGCCAACGTTGCCTATCCTCGGCCTTTCGCATCCAATCGATGCCTGCCACTTTTCGGATATCATCACTCCATCTAGCCGGGGGGCGCCCTACACTCCGTTTGCCAATACGCGTAATATTATTACACTTGTTTAGAATAATGTTTTACCATTTTCACCACAAATTGTCCAATAAAAATATTATTTCTATAGAAATGGCGTTATTTTTGTTTACGTTAACTATTTTTCAGGAATAGTATCGTGGGGCGTTGGATGTGGGAGACCTGGGTACCCTGGAGTTTACACCCGGATAACACGGTACTTGCCCTGGCTGAGGGCAAACTTGCGCGATACCTGTTTGTGTAATTAATTTATATTTTACGTTTGGTTGTATCAGATTGTATGATGAATGATTTAGTCATTGTATTGCTTTTTAATAGGTTATCTCTATCTTTTTAACCGCTAGATATTTGATATTAATTTCGGTATATTTTTAGGGTGTTTTTTTTAAAGTAGTTCTATCTTTTGTGTAAAAAATAACAATAAAGTACTTTGTATTTTTTCATTGTACATACATATCTCGTTTTTTTAGTATACAGAAGGTATTTACTAACATGACCGTTATTAGCGGAAAGTTTGCCATATCATTTTGTTTTGTAAATTAATTACCTGTATAAATGAAATTGTGGCTTGCCATAGCATGGAACCTTTCTAATACTTAGTTAAGTAAAGTAGGTAGGTATATGGACCTAAAGAATTGAAAAAATAGATTTTTGTAACATTAATTTTAATAGTACTCACTTCGTTTTCTTTTATTAGATTCTCACTATAAATAATAATGAATTATAGAGGTGGTCTGTTTCCCATAATTATGTTCTATTTAGCCTACTTTACCTTAGCTTAAACAATTGATCCTTTTGAATAAAAAAAAAAGATACCGGCCGAATTGATAACCTCCTCCTTTTTGGAAGTCGGTTAAAAATAATACTTGTATAGCCTCTCATTAATATTATTTTAGTAATTATTAAGACTGCGCAGAATGCCAGAAAAAAATCAGATTTCACCCGCGCGATCGTGACTAATCGATGAAATAAAATATTGCGCGGAATAGGAGTGTAGTAAGCGCCAAATACATCATGTAGTCTAATAACTTGTAAGTTGTTAATTTTTTTTTAATTGCTATATCGTCTCTTAGTAATATGTATACGAACTTTATGTAAAAATATGCAACACATTGCCAATAAATGCAAATTGGTTAAAAATTAGATCTAAGTTCGCCATTTTTTTTGTCGAACAAACATTATTTTAAGTTTTTACTCAACATAGTCCCTTGGAAATATGATTTAATTTTTGCTTGTTTTTGTTTGAATAGTTAAAACTTGATCTACTGCTGTAATAATCAAATCTGCATCTGAAGATTTCCCATTACGCGCGGTCTTAATTAGGTATAGTTAATGGTATTGTATTAAATTCATACCTAATATTGTTATGTATATAGTGGACAGGCCGGTGGTGCAGATTACCAATAGATATTAAGCAACTGTAGACACTACCTTCGTGTTCAATGTTTTTGTACATAAAATACTTATAAAGAGAAAAAAAGCATTTGTAAATATTTGCTATCATCAACATCATCATCATCATTATAATCATATTCATCAGAATCACAATAATACTCATCATCGTGATTACCTACCCAGATATATCCTATGTTACCTACATCTCATTATTGATTAGTTGATTAACCATTTTTTCACGCACCTTCAAAGCAACAACGTAATTTTCCCATCCATCGATCGATCTTCTAGACAAAAAGTTAAAATAAATTTTTATATCCAGAATCTAGATTATCTTAATATCTTTTAGAATTATCTACATTCCAGATTATCAAGATAATCTAGACTATCAATCTAAGGAAAAAGCTTTGCTATAATTTTCTCAATTTCATCATTAACATAATCATAATTATCAACATAATCATAAACATCATCAATGTCATTATAATCATCAGTGTCATTTTTCATCATCATCATCATCATCACAATAATCATTATGTCATTCATCAGAAGAATGAATTGAGTCAGCATACCTAGTTTTTATTGAAATAACTAAGTATACATTTATTATACAACTGTGTAGCTGTAAAAACTAGTGTTATAAGTTCATAAGGAAATAGTTAGTAAAACGTTTTCTTGTCATGTAAAATATTTCAATAATTTAAGAAATCGCTCTTTAGGCTGTAACTGTGATCTATGTCACGATAAAAATATTTTATTGTAATATCGTCGTTTAATTTAATGAATTATATTTGATGTTTTACTAACACTGCTTAATTTTAGACAGGAATTACTCGGTGTAGATTTTATTTAATTTATTTATTTAACAATATATTTTATAATTTATCCACTTAATTTTTAAATAAAACAAAAATCTAGTTTTGTTAATTAATATTATTGTTATATTTTTTTACTGGTTTTTATTAAATAACTTTTTCTATGAACTTTTTTTCCTTTCAATTAAAACCCTACTGGAATCTACTAATAATAGAACTAGAGAATATTAATACTTATTACTGGGGACAATTTAGTGTTTAGCACGTGTTTAGGTACTTACTATATGTTTTATTTACCCTTCGCAGTTGATGAAAACCAAATCGATAAATTTGGCTATAATAAAACTTTTATATTCGTTTTCACAAGGTTTTCACCAACGTTTTAGTTTTTTCCCTAACTTTTTAATTCACGCTTTCTGTCAATTTCGTTTTCACAACTTTAGGGGACATCTAAAATTGGAAATGACATTGGGAAAATAAGGTAAGGATAAATTGTATTTAGGGGTCTAAGTAAAGAGACTATTTAGGGGATGATATAGGTATGGTTGGTGATAACAGGCATTATTTTATTATAGCAAAATGTCTAATTTGGTTTGCAAAGATGCGTTGTATCGGAATTGCTAAACTGAATTCCGTTTACTTATGCATAAATGATTTATGAAGTTCAACGCTGTTTCTTATAAGGGTGATATATATTAGGCCTCCATTCCGGGGGATTCGGGATCTTAAGCAATTAAATGTATCTTGCTTAAATAATGAAGGACGATTACGTGAGCAAAACTCTTTTTTCTTCTTTCAAGCTGAACTTGACTTCTCTTCTCCTCTGCAAATAAGCGAAAAGCTAGAGATGGTTACGACTATGCATCGCGAATTGAACATTTATTAGAATGATAACATTCCCAAGTGCTAATTCCACTGATCACATTGTGATGATATCTACAATAGAATTTATAAACCACATTATCGACAACCTATCGATGGCCCAATACCATCACTATAGAGAATCGATCCACTGATCAACAAACGGTGATTACTGAAGTTCCTATGAGGGAAGAAAAAGCGTTAAAATCCGACGCGGTAATATTTGCCTCATGAAGCAGCGATTCTCAGGTTAAGATAATGCCTTCATTTGGAGTGTTGGAGTACCTACCTTATAGGTAGGTACATCAAGTGACGAGTCTCAGATTGAGACAATGTCTGTAACTCAGCTGCCTGTTGAACAAAATTTAAAAATATTCCGCCGCCGGCAAGTTGATAACGTATTTATTCGTCAAACTATACGAATAGACAGGCTAGTGGGGTGCCTTAGACCCCAAATCACGTCCGTGGTTGGTATGTAGGCACACACGCGATCAACAATCTCAGTGTGCGTTAGCTTGTGAGACCGTGCGACAAGTTCAAAGACGAGCGATGTGCAAATTGTGCGGTTTCTGAATTCGAAATTATTTTTTTTTCTTTTTTTTTTTGTATATCAACTCTAGCGGCAGAATGTGGAGGTGCTTTCTTTTCTTTGTGTTTGTGGCGTATACTTTCACTGACGCGCAGGTTTGTGATGGATTACTTTTTTTTTAAATTTATTTTTAACCGACTGACTTCCAAAAAAGGAGGAGTTTCTCAATTCGTCGGAATCTTTTTTTTATGTATGTTCCCCGGTTACTCGAAGACGCCTGGACCGATTTGGAAAATTCTTTTTTTTTTGTTTGAAAGGGTATACTTCCCAGGTGGTCCCATTGTCATCAGGTCAAGATTTGATGATGGGATTCTGAAGAAATCGAGGGATCTCTTCAAATTTTAGAGGCACAGTTGATATACTTTGTAGTGGCGTTTGAAGTCGGTTTTGTAAAAAGAATTTTTACTTTTACTATCTGAAATACTCTCAAGCGTGGTTTAGTTTTCGTGTTTTTCATTCATATTAATATTATTATCAATGCGAAAGTAAATCAGCCTGTCTTTCTGTTTGTTACCTACTTTTTCATGAACCAGTCGCTCAACCAATCTAGATGGGTAGCTATGGAAATAGTTTGCATAACGGAGATTGACATAGGATAATTTTTTCCTGAAAAATTCAGGAATTTCCACTGAAAGCGAACGGAGTCGTGGGTTTAACTTTTAAAAACCGCGTGGAAACTCTGTGATTTTCCAGGATAAAAAGAAGCTAAAAGTGATATACACTCCAGGTAGACTTCTGGGCCTTGAAGGTAGCTTTGTTGCGGCATGACTGAAGGATAAACTAACAAACAAACACGTGTACTCCTTTCGCGTTTATAATATTAGTAGATTTACTTTTTAAATCTTTTTTTATTCATAAATATTGTGAAATACCTGGTTTTGGATATATGGTATAATTTTCTATTATAATCAATATAATTAATATCCTGGCAACTATCATACGAATACGTATGTATATTCTCAGTTCAGTTGTACATTCTTTTGTGGCAAATAAATTATTATTATTATTACATAATGTTATAATAATACTTAATATTATAATTGCGAAATTTTGTGAGGATAGATGGATGTTTGTTACTCCTTTACCCCACAACGAATGACACGCTCGCACGCACACTTACGCAATGTGCATGTACACGACGTAACCACAAGTAAAGCTCACGTGCCCTCGTGAATTGCAGGAACTATAAAACAATTTTCAGTTATTTATTTATTATCTTATTAATGCCAGGCTGAGTTAGTACGAGACAAACGTGGTGTGTTCACGAAGAACTTCTTCGGCGGTGTTTGGGGCAACCGTCCCCCATGGCTGGAATATAACCAACCGAAGGCCTCGTGCACATGCAGTTAGTATTCTTTACCTATTATCGTTATGTTTACACTTTAACTGCCTCGTTGGACTGACAAGGTCTCGGGTTCCCGGGCCGGACTAAATAAAATATATTGGGTTTTTCTGTCAAGAAATTCTCAGTGCTAGCCCGGAGTTAGGAAGCTGGCGGTGTAGCACCCCGTGCCTTGGAGAGCACGTAAATCTGTCGGTCTTGCGCCTGATCTCCCTCCGGACGTGTCGGATTTCCATCCCATCGGACTATGAGAGTGAGGGAATAGAGAGTGCACCTGTGTTTGAGCACACACTTGTGCACTATAGTATCTCCCGCGCAGGTGGCTAATCTCTATGGAGATTGACCGCCGTGGCCGGATTCGGTCGGGAGGACACTTTCACTATCGCTGTTTTTCATTCAGCATTTATGAAAGCTACGTAGTTTTGAATTTTTTTTGTGATAAGAAAACTTTCAAGAGGCATGAAATCTCTTCATTATTCTAAAGCTATGTACTATGGAACTGTAGCTACGAGAAAATCAAGTTGTAAAGAAGTAATAGATGTAACATGTTTTTATGTTCTCCTGTATCAATTTGTCAATCACACTTAGCCTGGCAATACACGTCCGATTTTGTTTCCGATTGTCTGATCAGGCTACCGGATCGTATTTACTCGATACACATCCGATTTTTCCGTCAGGCTTTTTCTGAACTCAGTCGTTCCCGAGCTATCATCCCGAGTGCTTGCGTTTGCGCCCGTTTCCGACTCGGACGTCCGATCCGGCCACCGGATCGGACGTGTATTGACTGTTCATACAAAGTAATGGCTTCAATGCCTTCCGGTAGCCTGATCAGGCTACCGGATCAGACTATCGGATGAAAAAACCTGACGTGTATTGCCAGGGTTGGGTTTGAAATCGGGCAGCCGAATAGTTGGTCCTCTTCGCGGGCCACGTATCCTACTTATGTTTTTGAACGTACTTTTCAGAGTGCGGCGAGAGGAATGAGGTGTCCCGCATCGTGGGCGGCGAGGAGGCCGGCATCAACGAGTTCCCGTGGATGGCCAAGCTGACTTACTTCAAGCGCTTCTACTGCGGCGGGATGGTCATCGCGGACAGATACGTGCTCACGGCCGCTCACTGCGTTAAAAAGTAAGAACTGCCTCGTTGGTCTAGTGGTTAGCAAGTTCGACTGCGGATGATGAGGTCTCGGGTTCGATTCTCGGATCGGGCCATAAAATGTATTGGGGTTTTCTGTGAAGGAATTCTCAATACTAGCCAGTGGCGGTAAGTCACCCCTGCAGGGCTAGCATAGGCGGGAGAAATTTTATCCCCGGAAAAAAGGATAAAATCCCCTCGCTTAGTTTTATCCACCCGTCTAGCATGGGCACAGCAGTGGAAATAACACTCAGTGGATATACTTACAATTTCGAGAAAGAGATCAACCGCCGAATCCAACTCGGCTGGGCAGCGTTCGGGAAGCTTAGAGATGTCTTTTCGTCCAAAATTCCTCAGTGCCTGAAGACTAAAGTCTTCGAACAGTGCGTGTTGCCAGTGATTACTTACGGATCCGAAACATGATCGCTAACTATGGGCCTCATAAGAAGGCTCAGGATCACTCAGCGGGCGATGGAGAGAGCTATGCTCGGAGTATCCCTGCGAGATCAAATCAGAAATGAGGAGATCCGTAGGAGAACCAAAGTCACCGACATAGCTCTGCGAGTTGCGAAACTGAAGTGGAAATGGGCGGGGCACATAGTTCGAAGAGCTGATGGTCGATGGGGTCCCAAGGTGCTGGAGTGGCGACCTCGCACCGGGAAGCGCAGTGTTGGCAGACCCCCCACTAGGTGGACAGACGACATCAAGCGAGTCGCAGGGAGCCGCTGGATTCAGGCGGCGCAAGACCGAGGCTTGTGGAGGTCCATGCAGGAGACTTATGTCCAGCAGTGGACGTCCATTAGTTGAAGAAGAAGAAGAAGAAGAAGGATATACTTATAGGAATATACCTCGCCTTCTCCTCCGTTTTATCCCCTGTTTAAAATTTTTTATCTCCTGCTCATGCTAGCTATGCTGGGCTTGGAGAGCACGTGAAGCCGTTGGACCTACGCCTAATCTCTCTCCGGTCGTCTCGGATTTACGTCCCATCGGACTATGAGAGTGAGGGAATAGAGAGTGCACCTGTTTGCGCACACAATCGAGCACTGTAATATCTCCCGCGCAGTTGGCTTATCTCTGTGGAGATTTGCCGGTGTGGCCGGATTCGGTCAGGAGGACAATATTATTTTATTTTATTAAAAAGTCAGGTTCGCCAGTATTGATCAGAATCAGGATCAGAATCCCAACTTCAGTGATACAGACTTTGATATCTTGTGATGTCTTTTGACCTTCAGCCTTGCCTGCCATGCCTGAAACACTTACCTACATAATATATAGGTATATTGAATCATGTAGGAAACACAGACGGAGTTTCTTTCCCATTATGATATTTTTATATCCCATTTAGGTATGATATTTGTATGCATGAATTTCTGTACACCCATCAATCGAGATTGCTAAAACTACTTAAGTACATTTTATAGTCAAACCAGTTGATTAGGAGATAAATAATGATACCTAATATCGATAAATTATTGTTAAGCTTAGTCCACATGACATGATATCGGTGAGAATTTTAGGTGATTGATTTCATAAAGAAGTAAAATTAACAGGTGAAAGTAACGAAATCTTATCGTTAGGAATCGCTACATTTATTAAACATTAGAAATAGAAATCTGCTTTGTTACTGCCATTACTTTATCCTATCTACACTACTTAAAAAAAGAATTTTCCAAATCGGTCCGTGTCTTTGAGTAATCGGGGAACGTCCATAAAAAAATTAAAAATAAAAAGATTCCGACAAATTGAGAACCTCCTCCTTATTTGGAAGTCGGTTAAAAATGAAAACGAGGGCCTTGATGAGAATTCACCTAACTATTTAGGCATAGATTAACATTTTTTAGTACTAAAACATGTACAATTCTTGAACAACAAGTGTTTGAATACGAGCCTAAAAAATACTCCGTACGCTAATGTGTAACTGTCTTAAATTAACCTTTTATGTTCAAATGTCATTCTGATATTCTCACCTAAGTATTTGATTTTATTTAAAAGTTCACAAGAAATTATTTATTTAGATACTTTTCCTGTGTTGCTGTTGGTATTACCAAAAAAATTCAAAAGTTTACTTAACGGTCAGTTTTGTATTGCGAAAACAAGCGTTTAACGTTTGTATAAATTTATTGGATATTAATTATTATTATACTGAAATAGTATAACATTTTGGCTATTCTTAAATTAGATAAATCATAAATATACTTTTAGCAAGTCCATAAATTTTTAGTCCATAATAAAATTAATTGTTACCCATTACCAATAGTTCCGTAAGCCATCTCTGTTTATAAGCAATTTTATGGTCATAAAAATGCCTGCATTGTTTACATGTATCGAAGCTATGTTTGAGCTGTATCTTTACCCGTTGTTTCATTTACCGAAGAAGCTCGAACGTTTTAGCGAGTGGTTTTTAAGTATTTGCTCAAAACTCAAGAGGATGTTGACTCGACACCTATCTTACATATTTACACGGAATAGTTAGCGCATAATGGTCACCATTACAAATCTTGTCACGCATTTTGTTTTGGTAAATTACTGTAATCCGATGTATGTTAAGTAATTTCTAATTCAAAGCGCAATTAAGGTTAATCGATGAGAATAAAATTAGGGCTTCTGAATTCGACGTAGGTTAATACCTACTTATTTTGAAGTAGAATATTTTTCCGAAAATGTGGGTTAATGGTAAACAAATGACGTGTTGCGGTCGGCAAAACTAAATCCCCTCGACTCGACTTTGGAAGAACACAGAAACTTTGATGACTAAATCCTAATTTACAATTATTATACCTAAAATGGTAATCAAAGGAGATTTGGAGGACGTTAAATGAGATACTTGTTCTTGTTATTGGTGTTCTTTATTTTGATGAAAATGTAAATGCGTCTCAAAATTACAGACGAGATCGTAAATCATGCGAATACGGGTCCGATAACCGGGGAATGGCAAAACATGCCCAAAATAAGTGCTGGTCCGAATTTGTGAATTCCAATCAGTGGTGTCAGATCGTTCACCTTTAAACCGGCCGAGAGGCAGGCTCCAAACATATAGATGTACGAGTTCAATATCCTCCCAAATGTCCACTTTGGGACGACTTAGCGTCTTGGTAATTTTTTTATTGTCAATGATCGAAACAAAACGATAATCTAGCATCGAGTACACGCAAGTAAGGAAGTTAATTTTAAACGCCACAAAAATTAAAAACTTTCTTAATAAATTTCGATTATTTCGATCGTATTGCATAATTATTGGTTTCGTTCCTAATAGAACTGGAATAAGGTCCCTCTATTTAGGTAGGTATATACTTTAATTTTTTCGTTATATTCAATTGAAATACATATTTCTTTAAAATGTATATAAGTAGGATAATAATTTAGCAACTTGTTGCAAGATGAAAGAATGGATGAAGAAATATAAAGTAATATCAGGCCGCTCTTCACAGAGAAATAAATATAAGGAAGATCTCAAGTTTAACACAATTGAAGAATTCCTAGATCTTTATCAAATTCTGATTAATTCCTAATTATAGTCTGGTATTGATGTGACGGTTAGTTAGATGGTGATTCAATTAAAAAACTTCAAATAAATTTTTAAATAAAAGTAAAAAAGATGACCTTAATTCTTGAATTATCTACGTCTTTTAAAATTAAGATCTGAATGTCCCCGAGACCTTTGCTACCGAGTTAAAAACTATTGTAGGTGAAAGCGTAAATAAGTAAGTAGCGTTCGAGTCCGAAAATATTTTGTGTTACTTTCGCTCAATGCTAACAGTTAACACACAATAAGGCATTGTAATATTGCAATGTCATATCGTGCAACTGACTCGTAATGTTTCACACGACGTAGGCAAAAAATGAATTATTAATTACTTTTAATACGATTTAATAGATGTACTACGTAGATTTTCTTTTTAATCTAATTTATTCAAAGGGGTTTCAAAGGGATCATCTAGTGAGCATGTCACCCCTATAAGAGCTAGGCTGTACAAAACTCACTTACCTTACTATCTTACTTATGTCTACGTCTTAATTATTTATGGAATATAATAAGTCGACCAACAAAATTTATTTTTTGGCATCAAAACCTAGCTTCTAATTTAATAACTCAGCAACGGGAAAATGATGAAGCTTCTAATATACTAACTCGGCTTCTTCACAATGGCCACAAAATATTCCAAAGAAAGCATCAAATAAAGAGCCACTATTTTTATTATTGTCCACTGCCACTGCACGATTTGGTGCGAGTGAGATGGATACGACTGGCCATTTGCACGATTTCGTTGGTGCGAGTGAGACGGATGCGACTGGCAATTTGCACGATCTCGTTGGTTATGGCTATTTGCACCAATCAGAGAGCGCCATTCAAAACATGCATTTGTTTTTTTTGTTGTTCTGTTGTTAGTGTGTTAATATTGCAATTATTTTTGTATAATTTTTTCTTTAAACTAAAGTTAGGTTAGGTTAGGGTTATACATGAATATTCAGGTGCCCGGCCCAAGGCCGGGCACTTAGGTTCTGTTGGGATCGTAAACCTACCTAAAACTAAAAAAAAGTTGGAAAAAAATTTGATTTTTTTTTTCAAAAATGTTATAATGTTATGTGTAGGTATTTATCTTGAGTTAAATTTAAAAACAATCATTTTTTTAATTTCATTTTATCAAAAAAAAAACGTTTTCTTATTTAGTTAGAAACATTTTTTTATTTCATTTTTCTCACAAAAAAAAAATTAAAAATGTGCTTGAAGATTTGGTGTATTATTTGATGCTAATATTTAAGTATTTTAGGAGTTCACGGTTTGAAGCTAAGTTATAAATATAGATGCTAAAATTATATTTTTTAGAGGCTCACTAGTTGAAGCTGACTTAGTAATTTAGAAGCCAATAATGGTATTAAATAGAAGCTCGTTTAATTACATGCCATTATTTATTAGTCTATACAGCATTCTTGCCTGTTCCGATGCCGGAAAAGCAAGAATACTGTTCCACACTCCTACATTAATGGGATCCACGTGTAGTAATAACGCCAACCTTTCGTCTTCATTCCGGACACATTCAGCCATTATATGCAGCACATCCTCCACTATATTGCATTCTGAACAGTAACGTGATGAGACTTTGCCCATCAATGCCACGAAACTGTTTAGTGGATATGTCCGGATC
Source organism: Hipparchia semele (assembly GCA_933228805.2). Classification (NCBI taxonomy): domain Eukaryota; kingdom Metazoa; phylum Arthropoda; class Insecta; order Lepidoptera; family Nymphalidae; genus Hipparchia; species Hipparchia semele. The sequence goes on from OW121718.1 coordinate 10,745,007, forward strand.
GAAGTCTAAGTGCTGTTATGTACTACGTAGATGCGTTGAAACAATTTTTTTTGTTCCAGTTTCATGTGGTTCATGATAAAGGTGACGTTCGGTGAGCACAACCGCTGCAATGCCACAGTGAGGCCCGAAACTCGCTTCGTGATCCGCGTCATCGCGCAGAACTTCACCCTCACGAATTTCGACCACGACATAGCTCTACTGCGCCTCAATGAGAGAGTTCCTATGAGCGCCGCCATTAAGCCGATATGTTTGCCTAAGAATAATCGTAAGTACTTTATAGTAATAAGACAAAACTGGTAAGACCTGATGGTTCCCTGGGAATAGGGACACGTAGGGGTGCGTTGACACATTGGCCATTTGTCATACTAGGGAGACGGTATCAAAACCGGGTGCAACAGCTGTAATGGCTGAATCCAATAAGCCACTCTCATCCCGAGTTCACTATATTTGTACCGTTTACTGTGGAGACCCTGAAGCCATGGAGTCTTGGTGTAAAAAAAATTACAAGTAATGTGTATAAGAATCAGATTGCTGTAAATTTTTTGTGATATTTTATAATGGCTTACAATCTAAGTGAGACGATTCCTGAGCCGTTAGACCATGAATTTCAAATTGACCCAGTCTGGGACTTTAACCATTTATCCTAAGTGGAAAGCCACAGCTAACGCCGTTGTGCCATAGAAGTCTACAGAAATAATAATCTTGTTGTTGTTACCAGAAAATCTCTACGTGGGTGCCAAAGCAGTAGCTGCAGGATGGGGTACACTGACAGAAGAAGGCAAAGTCTCTTGCACACTACAAGAAGTTGAAGTTCCGGTATTAAGTAACCAAGAATGTAAAAACACAAAGTACTCAGCCACCATGATAACTCAAAACATGCTGTGCGCCGGATATCCTAAGACTGGACAAAAGGATTCTTGTCAGGTGAGTCGAAGTTTACAACAATTTATGCGAGATACTTCTTTCTTCTTCTCTATTAACCGATAGTCGTGCTGAGCAAAGGTTTCTTGCATGTACTTCCTCAGGCTTTCGTCTTGCGCCGCCTGTATCCTGTGGCTCCCTGCGACTCATCCGATGTCATCGGTCCACTTAGGAGAGGGTCTGCCAACACTGTGCTTTCCGGCGCTGGGTCACCACTTTAGCATTTTGGCATACCAACGACCATCCATCAGGTCTTCGAACTATGTGCCCCGCTCATTTTCCCATCAGCTTCGCGACTCACTGAGCTATGTCGGTAACTTTGGTTCTCCTGGGGATAAACTGGATACTTTATTTGGCTTTTACTCAGTGACTGGTCGGGTTGCAACGTTAGATACTATACCACTCAAATACGTACTCTTTTCTTTTAACACATAGGTACTTTTTTCTTCTTCATTACACTCTTGGTAGATTGGTAGTGGTCGTCAGCGAAGTGACGCCTTTAGTGGCAGATGTGATTCACCTCACAAGCATTCGCCACTTCTCCTTGTTGGCTTGCCACTGCCCACAGGAGACTTCATTTGGTCGGTCCATCGCATAGGCCCTCCTTCTGCCCTCTTGCCCTCTGGTGCCCTCCATCTTTTCCAACACGACAGCCTTGTCGTTCGCTCGATGGACTCACTCTCACGTCGGTGCATTTTAGATGATTCAATATCTAACAAGATGGAATGTGGGTAAATTTTCAGGTGGACGAAGTTTAAGGGATAGTATATTTGTATTTTAATCCCACAGCTCCAACACCTAACCTCACCAGCTAGTGCCGTAGAGAAATGGCGTAGAGAAATGACACCGATGTGACTCTATCGCGAACTGTCTGTCCAGTAATCTCAATCAGTTCACTGGGAGCAGCTGGACACAAAATTGAGATCTATGGAAGTTCTTGCAAGTGGCCTATATCCAGCAGTGAAAGTCTACATATAACGTAACGTGAGACTGATAATGAGGCTGTAAAATGTAAAAGAATGTAGGCACTCTTCTCTTTAACCCCAAAGAAAATCGTTATCAAAAGCCGTATTGTAAATTGTTATTGATTTCAGGGCGACAGCGGTGGTCCTCTCATCACCGAGAGAAAGTACGACAAGCGGTACGAGCTAATAGGTAATGAATATGGATACCTACTTGTATATACTTTGCAAATCCTATAGCGTCCGCACGACCTTCTGCAAACAAACTATCTACATTGTCACTTTCACTAGGTTATAAATTGTTTCTTAGAATTTGTTTATTTTAATTTATTTAGCTTCACTTTCAATTTTATTCAAATCTTGCGTTAGAATTTTTTGAACTAAGCCGTGGCTTAGTATTGTGGCTACTGATTATGGACTTTCTCACTGAACTTCAAGTTTTAGCCTTTTAATCCTGATAGGTACTGTCTGATGCACCCTGGCAAAGTGGTGAACGCGGTAGTAGTGGGACGTTTCGGATTTCAGGTAGGGCCAATTTCGGAATTTATGATTTTCAAATTCTCACTGGTCTATTCTGGTGGGAGGCCATGATCGTGGTTAATTACAGCCCTACTCAAAGATGTGTTACCAAGTCATTTAGCGTTCGGGCACGATGACGTGTAGAAAGCGACTAAGAATATTATGTATTCACAAAATTTTTCAGCCTTGAAGTCTAGGCAAATACTCAAGCAAAAAATATATACATATATTTTTTTTCAGGAGTGGTGTCTTGGGGTAACGGCTGCGCTCGGGTGGGGTATCCGGGAGTATATACAAGGGTTGCCAATTATTTGGACTGGATTCGAGAGAACACGCGAGACGCTTGCTACTGTAGTGACTGAAGTAAAAATTGATTGGGGACTAAACAAATTTATTCGCTCGTCAAAACAACTTTTTGTGGAACCCTTTTAGGGTACAGGAATAGTAAATTTTCAGAGTTGCATCTGCTCTTAAACTTACGGAATTGTAGAAAACTATGATCTTGTTAAAAGATTTATATTCTGTAAGAATAATATACTTAATTTAAAATGGTAATAACGATAATTATATTATGGCCTTACTTGAGACGTTTGCAGTTTTCAGTTAATTTAGTCGAATACACAGATCAATTACAAAGTCGAGCATTTTTGTGAAAATAAAGTGAAGCTTGCTCATCGAGCAAGTGTTTGCGCGCTGAACTGTATTAGTTTTTTGTTTATTGACTAACTAATTTAAACATGAAATATTAAATTTTAATACTACGTACTAGGTTACAAACTTTCCAAGAGCTATATATTCACTTACTTATGTCATGTAAATAACTGCTAAAAAAACATTTAAATAGTAGCTTTCTATAAGTAGACTATACTTATAAAAAGACTTGTAGTGAATACTTGTGTTTAGTCCCTGGGCTCTTATTTTCATACAAATATCTGCGATATAAAATTTACCATACATAAATCTAGTTAATTCAATTTTATGGTCGTATTATGTATTATGTATTATCGACGCCATTAGTATAACTAAGTCGACGGTAGTATTAGTAAGCCAATAATTTGTCATTATAAACTATAAAAAAGTACATTAGTGTGTCAATGAACTCTGTAAATAATAAAAATGCGCAAATCTACTGATTTAGTGATATTATTTTAGATTAATAATTTTTTATGTAAACTAAAGATTTACGACATTTTTAATGCAATACGATATCTGTCAAAATATGATGTCAATGCACTTAATTTGGTCTCCAGATATTTAGAATACTTTTTTTTTAAATATTAGCCAAGCTGAACTTAACTTATATGACTCTACTCTCTTTACATTTTCTTCTATGGCTTCTACCCTCCAAATAAACGGTAGGCGGAAGGGGTGGGTACGAATAAAGTGCAAAGGTTTAGAATACTATATAAATAGCCATGTTTCATACAGACAAGCAATAAAAATAACATACATAATTAAAATTTAAAATCTACTTGGAAAATTTAGATGTTATCAGCGATTATAGAGTACAAGAAATTAACAAAAGTAAATATGTACTAGTTCAAAGAAAATTATTTTGCATGGAAGTAGGTACCTGCTGCATTATTAAACTATTGTATTATTGGTTCCACGTTTTTAAATCAATACCAATGTAGGTATAATAGAAACTAACCTTTAACATTTGTTAACTTTATTGTATTTAAAAATATGTACCAAAAATATATCAATAGGATCCTGTTAGATATATTTTTATATTATTTTTGACTGTAATATTTATTAGTCACTAAATATTATACGTAATTATGCCATATTATTTAAGGCTTAGATGTAAGTATATGGAATTGTAAAAAATAATAAAAATAAAGTACCTCGGATTTATAGTTTTATTTTTGTCTGGCAGATTCCGACACAGATTTTTATAATGGGTGAATTATTGAGGAAAACACGAGATTAGAATAAAATCTTGACCATTTTCGTAAGTATTTAAATCAAGCAGCTCATTCTTTATTTTTGTTTAAAGGAATATGCGAAGGCGGTGGGTTTGGTATTATCAGCGATCTCAAAAGAAAAATAGGTATTATACATACATGTGTTACGGTTATTACACTAGCTTTTGTCTGGAATATGACCACGTGGAGTAAGTTTTTTCAAAAATCTCGCAGAAACTGCGTCGCGCCTAGGGAATGCAAATCTCGCGAGATTGGGGCTCAAGCGAGATCTCGCGAGATTGTAAATACCAATACTGCGAGATCTCGCCAATTTCGAGATCTCGCGAGATTGGCAGTTTTTTGTGTTTTTTTTTTGCAAATAATCACAATTTTTGAATAAATTAGGAAAAAAATAATAAAAATTATAAGTAAGTATCATAAGATAACATTTATTTTCACGAATTTTTTCAATAGACTTTTATGCATCAAATTGTCTATAATTTTTTAATAAACTTTATGTAGTAAACTTTGACGTACGTATCTATCAAATCATTGTGGAAGCACTGTATACATAGCATAGTTTGGTTACTTATTGTAAAAAAATATTTTTTATTTTTTGAAAAGCAACTGCTGAGTTTCTTGCCGGTTCTTCTCAGCAGAATCTGCATTCCGAACCGGTGGTAGATTTATGACGTGTCATAAGAGCTACAAGTTGGCCTACATGAAATAAATTCAATTTGAATTTAAAATAACAAATGAAAGAAACAACAGTCTTCTCTTATATTATCAAACGAAAATCTTTTATTAATTCGCGCACCGAACGAAACCGACAAGTCGCAACTCCGTCCGTGTCAGTCCGCGCTTCGAATAAGACTTTTTTATGCTCGAGTGCAATCTTGTTAATCTCGCGAGATCTCGCCCTTTTTTCGTCCGAGATTAATCTCGCTAAAAAAGGCCGAGATCTCGCGAAAACGAGATCTCGCGAGATCGAGATTGCATTCCCTAGTCGCGCCTATGTGCATGTTCACACGTGGTTTGATGTGTAAATTACTATCGTTACTATTGGTTACTAAAAATATAATAACATGGAAGTGCGTTTGTTCGTTGGTTTGTCCTCCAATCACCCAGCAATGGATCGAAGTTATTTTTAACATGGGTATAATCGAGGAATTGGAGACTGACATTAGAAGAGTTAAAGTTTGCTGTTATACATTTTTAAACTTTAAGCTCACCGTGTTATCGCCCTTATAAATCCAGCCATAAGTGAAATATTTTGCTTGTCTACGTTCTTTTAGAGCTAAAAGTTATATACATATAGGTAAGTGTTGCTTTTATGCTAAGTTCAAAATAAGCTCTAATTAACGCCAAAATGTTTTGTCAATTTTGTTTCGATGTGACTTTCCCAAGTTAATTTTTTTCTATCTATGAACACATCGTCACTTATCGGCAGGTGAGATCGCAGACAAGTGCAATAATTGTCACCGAATAAAAATTTACATAGCTCTACCTCTTCAATTCATTATAGAATATAGAGACGTGACAAAATCTTATCAATAAAGACATTAAAGTATATTGTACCTAAGTTTCTAATAAAAACTATTAGTGATGAACGGTAATTTACCGTTAAAAGACAAACATAGGAAAAGAAATAGAATAGCTGAATTGTAAAATTTAAATATGTACACAACACATGGTGGCCTTTAGTAAACATAAAACAAATGAAGATCTCGAACACTCCTCTACGTCGTCAATAAGATTCAAATAAACAATTAATTAATAAGTACCCTACTGTTGGATTGACTAAAAATGATTGCTATAGAGCGACAATCGCAATCACTAACAACATATTTATGGATCAATTTTTAGCGCCATATTTGACTTAGGAGTGTCTCTGGAACTAATAGTATTTCAAATATCACACCAACCTCTATATTTAATCTATGAAATTATACAACAACAACAGTGAAATCATAAATTAACTATACAGGTCGGTGCGCCATTTGCAAAACCTGTTAGTTCCTGAGACACTCGTATCTGCTTAGTGCTTACAGCGCCAAAATGGCGTCAATCAAATCCAAAATGGCATCTATCGAGTAAGTCCAAAAAAGAAACGACAGCAGCGTCGAAGTCCAGTGTTAATCTTAGATTAATTAATTTAGTGGTCAGTGGTTAAAATGCATTGATCCAGCATTTTTAGCCAATCACAGTTGATTGCGATCATCACACCGACGCAATCATTTTTAGACAATCGCACAGCTGAGTGTATTATTATTGTATGCTTAGATACGTCGGAGGGCGTTGATCTGATCTGTGAGGTCATTGCCAAATAACATGCTCGTCCATACAACCTCCAATCGGCAGCTAAAACGCCGTCTTTAAAAAGCTTCTTTAGGGACAAAACTTTTAACAAACACACGCTGCAACAAACTTTACTCTAAATAAAAGAGACGTAAATTACTTTTAAAATATAGCTTGCAGATTAGTCGTGACGGGTTATTTATAGCAGCTATAACTTTTGACTTGTAACGTGATGCTATATTTTAGGGCACCTAATGTTCATAAGGTTGCCCAAAGCGACGGCTTGAGTTAGTGTATTAAAAAACTTTGCGCTCTTAGCAATATTTTCTATGTGTTATTTCTATCACCTGTTTTATCTGAGTGTCAACAAAACTGAAGCGAAAATAAGGAAAAGCAATGCTTTTTTACCTGGTTTGTTTTCTTTTGTGTGTGTCTATTGGTACCGGGGACACGTTAAGTAAGGTAAGATTTTTTTCCTTTCCTATGCATAATATATACGATTCGCACAGGTATTATTAGCTATGATTAATTATATTCTTGACAGGTTTTTTGGTACAAGTCTGTCACAAAAAATTGATAGCATACATTTATCTTGGAACGGTAATTTATTGAGTTGAAACCTTGTCACTCTTCTTTTTAAAATATTTAATTAAATTTTGACGTAACTACATATTAAGCTCAGTTTTTTAGTTCTCTTCTAAATTGTTATATTAATTTAGATTAATGAAGTGACAGACTTTGAATAATATGTTTGTTTCTTGAGGATTTTGAAATAATACCTACCTAACACTGTAAATTAGTACTTATCTTATTTTTTTTACGTCTTTTCTATGTTTACAACTTCGCTCAAATAAGTGAATGAATTAAGGTTCACAAAATGAAATTCATATAATTTTGAATTGGAATCCATGAGTTTAAATTAATATTCAATTTTCTATCATTTATTTATATACACATTTATCCTATTGTTTTTAAAAATGCTTACAAATATACATTTTACAAATATAAATATAAAAAACATAATAAAACAAATGGGTCCCACTTGCTGCGGGATAGGGACCCAAGCAGCCAGTGGTCAGGGCTCCAGAGTGAGGAATCTCCTCACAATGCGTGCCGTCTCAAGGAGTACCGCCTTCTGTATCCTGCTCTTGATCCAAGTATTAAGCGAAAGTTTCTTAAGATGTTGATCGAAACTTTTCGCTATGAGACCATTGACCGAAACGACCATCGGCACTATAATCGTTGAATCAACATTCCACATAGCGGTAATCTCGTGGGCAAGGTCTAAATATTTTGATAATTTTTCTTTTTCCGCCTTCACCAGATTATCATCATGTGGAATTGTGATATCGACAATTATCGCTCGACGCGCTGATCGGTCAACTAGCACTATATCAGGTCTATTGGCTACAATATACCTATCAGTGATAATTGACCGATCCCAGTAGAGCAGGGCACTACTATTCTCGAGAACTGACACTGGGTCATACCTATAGTATGGCATTTCATCTTCTACAAGACCGTATTGAAGAGCAACTTGTTGATGGATTATCCTGGCTACTTGGTTATGTCTGTGCAAGTACTCGCCGTTAGCAAGATAAGAACAACCGGAGACGATATGCCTGAGGGACTCCCCAGGACGATGGCACGCTCGACATATGTCAAGAGTACCATCTTTCATAATGTGTCTCCGGTAGTTATTAGTCTTGATAACTTCATCCATAATTGCACATACAAAACCCTCAGTTTCCCCAAATAGGTCACCGAATTGTAACCAGGATACAGAGGCATTTTGATCTACATCCGGCCTAGTTAACGCCTTGTAGAACCTGCCATGTAACTCCTTACTCTCCCACACAGCCCTGCGATCCGAAATGCTCAATACTATGGGCTTGCGCCAGTTCTCTTTGCCTAAGGCAAGCGGGGTAAGACCCTTATCAACTGCGACAACATCCCTATGCATACTCACACTCATACTGAATGATATTTTAATAAAGGCTTTTCTATTAAATTCCATTTTCAGACATTTCATTCTGTACTAGATGATGCCCGCGTGATTTAAATTTTTAATTCCTGCGGGTACTGTATAATTTTTCGGTATACAATCTAGCCTATGTGTTAATTCTGAGCATGAGCTATCTCTGATCTAAATTTCAGCCAAATCGGTTCATTCATTGTGTCGTGAAGTAGTAACAATCCATCCATCCTCACAAACTTTCGCATTTATAACGTTAGTAGGATAAGTAGGTTCTTTGTGTATTTAATTAACTAGTACATATTTAATTCCTTAATTTCTAATTTAGTGTTTTAAACTTTTTTAGACTTTGCTAAGAGTTACTGATGAATATTACGCGTATAGTCAAGAATCACAATATCAGCTACCTCCTTGTCGAGATTGCAGTAAGTACTTATTATTTTAATTATTAATAGGTACCTATGTCATTTCCTTACTAATATATAAATGAGAAAGTGTGTTTGTTTGTTGATTTGTCCTTTAATAACGCTGCAACAGAGTTCTGGATCGACGTGATTTGCATGGATATAGTTGAGGACCTGGAGAGTGACATAGGCTATTTTTTATCCCGGAAAATTAATGAATTCCTGCGGGATTTTAAAAACTAAATCCACGCGGACAAAGTCGCGGGCATCAGCTAGTTAAGAATAAGACTTAGCAGAAATGAATAAACTAAAAGTCCTATTGCCTGGAATGTAGCGCGGATTAGCAAGCATCTATAGCCAGTTCCTACTTTGTCGCAATTTTGTATTTATAATAACGTAGATTGAAACCTCATCCATCAAAATCGGCTCAAAACCTACTTTAGGAGCTACGATGGAACATACGTAAATACAAAACTAAACTGCTAAAATCAAAACCATTCCTTACGGCTTTGGCGTAGACGGGTAATACAATCAGAAATATCTGATAGAGATAGGGCAAGTGCAAATTACTAGGAAGGATAAAACCTAAAAAGGCTTTTTTATCCGCCAGTTCGTTGAATGAGTGATAGTTCATATAAAATACATAATGTAAATCAGAGGCGGCTCTAGCCCATGTAGCGCCCGTGTGCAATCAATATCTTGGCGCCCTCTAGTAGACGCGCGGCCAAAATGGAATACTTACAATACAAGAATATCGTTTGACCTACAGCTATATTTTCACCAGTGAAAGGAAATTCAGGTGCAAAAAATGGTGCAATTTTAAACGATGTCGGAAAGCAAACAAGCGCGGCTCGGCGCGGCGCCCTCTACAACCCTGCGCCCGTGTGCATTGCACACCCTGCACAATAGGTAAAGCCGGCACTGATGTAAATAATGGATTAATTAATTTAATTCTAGGTTGCGGTGAGCGTAATGAAGAAGCTCGGGTAGTAGGAGGTTCTTCGGCTGATACAAACGCATTTCCATGGATCGCTCGTCTCATCTACGGGAACTCTTTTGGATGTGGAGGATCACTCATAAATGATAGATACGTCCTATCGGCGGCACATTGCGTGAAAGGGTACGAAACATATGCCTCATATATTATTACTCGGTTACTAATCGCTTTTATCTCAAAATCCCGCGGGATTGGCGTAAGACCGACTAGATATTAAAGATTTTCTGTTATTATAATAAAACTAGCTTTTGCCTGCGGTTTCGCTCACGTTATGTTCGATTTTTTAAACCACTATTTTACACCCTTAGGAGTTGAATTTTTAAAAATCCTTTCTTAGCGAAAGCCTACCTCATAATAGATACCTGTATGCCAAATTTCAACCTAATCTGTCCAGTAGTTTGAGCTGTAGGTACGTTGATAGATCAGTCAGTCAGTCATCTTTTCCTTTTATATTAGACTTACCATTGGAACCAGATTTTAGAAAATATTATATACGCTTATATTTTTAAAACCGCTTCTTCAAAGAGGTTTATTTTAATGTAGCAATTTTTTTTCTCTTCTTACCCGAAGTTTCCCAAAAGACCACCTCAATACAAAGCTTCGATAAGATTAATGGCCACATATTATTGAATAAAAAGTAAATGCATAATTTAAGAGATTTACAAATAAATTCACAGCATGAGGGCGCCACTTTATTCAAACTAATATCTCGTGACGAATAAATTACAATATCTTTTTGCGTAGGTTTAACACCTTGTTTAAATCAAGCTCAATGAACTAAAATGAGAATTTCCCAAAAATTAATGAGTACAATTACTTAACTAATTTCGCACTTTTAAAGTAAACTACGCGCAACGCACACCTGCAGAGTGCAGTGGAGCTGAAGCGCAGGGTCTTGTTTGATAAAAACTTTAGAGAACAACTCAGATTTATTTACGTTAACATAATTCAGGTTATGGCCCACATGCATAAGCTATAGAAACAACCGTAGGTATGGAAAAGTAAATTCCTAATCTTACCATACCTACTCTCACTTATTACCTATGCCATTCTTCCTCTTCTTTTCATGCCATTCTTTCTTTTACCTGTCTACCGCAATGCCAAAAGGAACTTAGGAAGGGTTATAATTTTAGCAGTCTATCTATGCGACTATTTACGAATGTTACACCATAGCACCTAAACTACTGCATCTCCAGCCATATTACAAATATGTTGTCTCTTTCTACAATCGATAACGCTAAAGCAGCGGCTCCCTAAAGACGCTGCGCGTCAACTCCACTTGTGGGCATAGGACCTTACACATTCATCTAAATTAAGAATAAAAATAAATACTCGATACCTGGAAGATCGAAGTAAATCAAGCAAAAAGGATGGAAAAAATTCTTGAAATCATACCTTTTAGGGGACATTCATGGTCAAGAAGCTTATAACTCTCAAACACGATCGTAAGAAATTAAACATATGATTTCAGAAGTACCTACTTTAAATCAATTGACGCAAAATATCGGATTACTTCTTTGGAATTGATTATATCATAACAAGCTTAATGACAGGCAACATAATTTATTCACTTATCTAAAAGGATTAAAGGACCTTGTGCACAACGTACCTTTTGAATTTCAAACTCTTGGTTATGTAGGTAAAAAAGGTTGCGAGGGTTAGATTCCACCCACTGATAGATCTGCGTGTAAATGCTGTCTTACTGGCACCCATAGACAAAAAAAAATCTCATTAGGAGAAGATTGGCCTTTGGCAATGGACACTAGCGCCCATTCATGGACTCTCACTCACATTAAGATCTTTCGTCTAGGTTGCCTGGCAGAAATTACTATTAGTAATAAGGTCATCTTTTGTGTTACATTGTTTATTTACTTATATGTTACTGAAGCTTGAACCATTTTAAATCCTAAGATCTTCCTGTAAAACCTAAGATTTACCAACTCGTTATGGTGACACCCCGAAATGTGCAATCATCGTTAACTTCGAACATTTACCACCATTCACTTGGTATAATTTTATTTAGGTTCTACCTTAGAGACATGGCAAATTTTGAATGAAGGCTGTTATAATGTTATTTTTGAGAATATAATTTAACTTTTGTTAAGTTAAAATTTATTTTTAAACTGTTTCACAAGTTATAAATAAAAGTAGTTACCTGTCTACTATTAATAAACCGCGTGTAATTCGCGGGAGACCCAAGATTGTTAAATTTTTTAAATGGGCTACACCAAAAGGCTTTTATCTACGTGATTTGTGTAAGATCTCGAACTAAAGAATACAGGTCTGATTTTACCTGACCCTGAGCAGGAAAGTCAAGGGTAAATAAATCAACGACTAAGACTAAGGATTCCTAATGATTTGTGTTTTTTTTTTTATCCTTAACGGCTTTTATTTTTTATCATTAATTTAATTTGGGATTTCATCATTGGTTACAGGTTTTTTCTTGAGCCTATTTCTATATTAAGAGTAATTACGACCGTAAAAAGAGGAAGAGTAACAGTTTAATTTTCCATTTTAATTTTTTTAAACAATTTTTAGCCTAAGTATACACATACTGGCTAAGTGTAGTGATTATATAAAAGTTATCACTATACTTTGTGCTTAGTAGGGTGCCGAAGTTTAGTAGCATACATAATTAATTAATTATAATAAGATTTCCGCTATTAAGACTTATTACAAGCTGTACGTGCGTTGAAATCTAATTACCAATTTTCAGTGAGTCTCAGTTTAATCAATTAAACTGAAACGCGCTAAATCTTACTAAAATTCGTCCAGAAATATTTTGTTCAAGACAATCTCCAACATTACGTTTTTATAATTTTTTTTAAAGGTTTTAAAGCTCCGTACCTTAAAGGAGCTAAACGGGTACCTACTTCTAAACTCGTATTTCGTCATACAAAATGCGGTTATGACATTTATGAGCTAGGGACATTCCATTGTTTTCCATATCCATTGCGATCATTAACATAGTACTGAGTAGTAGACGATGCCCGCTACTTCGTCCGCGTGGATTAAAAGTTTTTTCGAGTCCCGCGGGACCTGTTTAATTTTCCGGGATAAAAGTAGCCTATGTGTTAATCCAGGGTATAATCAATCTCCATTCAGAATTTCAGCCAAATCCGTCCAGAAGTTTTTGCGTGAAATACAAACACACACATACCCACACACACACACACCCACACACCCACACACATACTCGTATTTTCACCTTTATAATATTGTAGTGTGATTACTTTCTAATGGTTGAGATAGAGGATAGCCGGCCATTCAGAATTTCTTGGTTTTCACTACTTACCTGGTACTTTCTTTACTTTTCAGTTTCATGTGGTTCATGTTCAGGGTGAAGTTCGGTGAACACGACCGATGTGACAAACGCCATGTTCCGGTAGTTCGGTACGTGATAAAGATGTACGTCCACAATTTCACGTTGTCGGAACTATCCAACGACATCTCTCTGCTGAAGCTCAACACCCCTCTGGAATATTCTCATGCGGTACGGCCGGTGTGCTTGCCTAAATCAGGTAAATACCTACCTACCTCATTTTAAAGCTATATCAAAATCAAAAAATCCAAACCAAAATTTATTTATTTCATGTAGGTCAACTTGTAGCTCTTATGACACGTCATAAATCTACCACCGGTTCGGAATGCAGATTCTGCTGAGAAGAGCCGGCGAGAAACTCAGCAGTTGCTCTTTTCAAAAAAAATTTTTCTTTTACAATGGTTAACAAAACTATGCTATGCACACAGTATTTTCACAAAGAAGTTTCAAAAATGCACACCTACCACAACCTAACACATGTTAAGATGGGTAGACACAAAGCAGACCCATTTTCAGTGGTGGCACCCGTTCACGAGCACGACGCATGATCCAGCCATTGCTTCGCTAACCATATTTGAGGGAACGTAACAACCCGCACCACATATCGACAAAACAAGAACAAGTAAAAACTCATATCCGACTACGTAAAGTTATTGGATATACCTGTCCTAATATCCGTCATATTGATTTTTTTCATATAAAATGTAGCCTGTATCACCCGAACTGTAATAGAAAATTGATTGACCATTTAGTCATCAAAATCGGCTGATTAGTTTAGGCCTTAAGCTGGAACATTTGTAAATAGTCACATACATCCTAAGCATATATCGTACTCCTAGATATAGACTAAAATCATAGCCCAGTTTTATTAAAGTTGGGTAATAAACATTTGTTTGCATAAACCAAATAAAATTGAAATAAACTAGTGGTTCGCCCCGAACTGAGACCTCGCGATATCCCATAATTCCCAAAAGTTTTAATTATATATTGTAATAATTAACTTTTAACATTAGACGCAATAAAAAAAATAATAGTTGACATAAAACTGTTTTACTGACACAGCGCCATCTATTAGCATTATAGTGAAGCTATTAGCTTCACAATAATGGTAATAGATGGCGCATTAAAATTAAATAATTTCGTTTCTTTATAACATTTATCTAATTTTAGTATTTGTTGTTCAAGTACAGGATATAACTGAATTTTCAACCAAGTTTCACGTTCTAATATTCAGTAATTCAGAAGTTATAGGGCTCTGACAGACATTTAGACGGACACACTTCTCTGTCTAGTAGGCAAGCGCCCTAGTTGACTCAGAGAACTCGCTTCGCTCGTTCAATTATTTATATAAAATCAAGTATAAAATAGAATATGACTTTATTAATATTTTGTCGCTTTAATTATATTACTTTTGTCCCTTGTGCGGTTCTCAAAAATTCTTGATTTTACCAAAATAATTAAAAGCATGTTTATTAAGTTGTTTCTTGATTGCATTAATTTTCGGAGTGCCTTATTCAAATTGGAATCAAATAAACACAAAATGAAGGCCAATTATATGAAATAAAATATCAAGATTGCAGTTTGAATTTACATATATAGCCCATAAAATTTAGGGTTTTTACCTTCTTGATGTGTAATAAAGATTATATATTATTATGATGACTAACTCATGCGTGCGAATTTGTCCGCATAGATTTTGGTTTTTAAAAAACCCGGGGGAAATTCCGGGATAAATCCCATGTCCATCCTCCGGAATCAATCTATATTTCGTTGACATTTGTTGAAAGTAGTCCAGCAGTTTAAGCGTGATAAGACAACAGACCTCAGACTAAGTGGTCACTTACGTATATTATCAAAATCGGTGCAGTAGTTTTTATCATTATTACACTTCACTTTTCCCTCTTTAGTTATTTTTTATTTCGGTATATTGAAGTCGGTATGATTTTTCTTAAATTATAGCTTGTTAAGATTAATTTTATACTAGCTTTTGCCTGCGGCTTCGCTCACATTAAGGTCTATTTTTTAAACCCCTATTTTATCCCCTTCGGGATTGAAATTTCAAAAATTCTTTCTTAGCGGATGCCTACATCCTAATAACTATCTGTGCGCAAAATTTTAGAACGATCGGTTCAGTGGTTACAGCTGTGCGTTGATAGATCAGTCAGTCAGTTAGTCACCTTTGCCTTTTATATATTCAGACTAAAAAGTGTGTCCATTTCATTTTCAGATTATAATCTGTACGTGGGGTCGCTAGCAACGGTGTCAGGTTGGGGAGCAATGGCCGAGACTGGCAAGTGGTCGTGCACACTCCTCGAGGCGCAGCTGCCAATCCTCAGCAACGAAGAGTGCCAAAACACAAAGTACAACAAGAGCAAGATCAAGGATGTCATGATGTGCGCCGGTTACCCGGACACTGCGCATAAGGATGCTTGTACTGTACGTTCTTATTTAATTCATCCAACAAAAAAATGTTAGAATTATTTTGCTGTAATGCTGTATTATCTAGACAATACAGCATTGTAAAGTCGATATCTCCTGAGGATGCTCCGGTGTCGGGGCAAAACGTGCGTCGAGAATAGTATAAAAGTCTTGTGTGGTGGTGCATGTGAGTGGTGGTGGCATTGCTTGCTTGGGAACTTTGCTTTATTGCTTTGTTGGGGAGGTAAGCGGTGCTTAGCTTATAACTGTATGTTTGACCATACAGATTTTTTCTGTTGGCGGATGACAGCAAAATAATTCTAAAATTTTTTTGTTAATCATGAACTTCCGCAAAGCAACGCCTGATTATATCCAATATTTAATTCATCCAATCAAAAATCTTTACTTCGATTCATCCTACTAATCCTATTAATACATACGAAAGTTTATATGTATGGATGGATGTTTGTTACTCAATCAATGCCATAACGACTGATCTAATTGAAAGGCACAGTGATAAATTATAGTCTGGAATAATACTCACATAGGCTATTTTTTATCTCGAAAAATAAGTTCCCGCGGGAATTTAGTAGCGGGCATTAGCTAGTAATTTTATACATATTTAACACTAGCTTTTACCCGCGGCTTCGCTCCCACCATTTAAGTAATTCCTATACAAACAAAAAAAAAGGTAGTCTAGTGACTGTTACAGTCACACTAGACTACCATTTAGTATGAATATAATACCTAAATGTTCTCCTCCACGTATGGCGATTAAAATTCGAAAGGCAACAGAGAATGCTTTGAAATGAACCGTATACTTACGCCTGATTTTATTTATTTCTTCTGCAAATGTTTCAAAAGATGAACATATTGCTTACGTTTTTTTGCAGGGGGACAGCGGTGGACCATTGATTCTTGAAAATGATGATCGTGCATATGATTTAATTGGTACGTTTTTCTTTGTTTAGAAAAAAATATGAAATTTTTGGCCAGCATTAAAAACTATAAAATTAATATTACAACATATCTAAGTAATTTTTGTTGTACTTTGATGGATTTGTGTCTCAGCAGAATCTGCATTCCGAACCGGCGCGGTGGTAGAGTCTAATGGTTTAATGATTTATGTCTGTTTTGTAGGAGTGGTATCGTGGGGCTATGGATGTGCAAGGATAGGATTTCCGGGCGTTTACGTGCGAGTTACTAAATACTTAGATTGGATTCGAGAGAACACTGCTGACGCATGCTATTGTGATTATTAGAAGACACCATATAACTATCTGTTTTAAGAATACCCACGCCATTTACTGTAAAAATTAAACGCTTCACTATTGTCCTTTTTTTATTTCAAATATTTTCCTAAATACGTGAAAGGATGATGAAGTTGAAGAGAAGATGGCTAGTAATTTTCATTCAAAGCAACCAACCTAATTACGAGAATAATTTAAGGGTTAGATAAAATAGTCACACATGTATGAGGTATGTATTCCAGATACCTATTACAAGCAGTGCATTCAAATTAGAAATGGCCGCCAAGCTGTCATGGAATGCTAATAAGGTTTTGTGGGCCTTTCTGACGCATAAGGCATTTTTTGACAAAAGATTTATTTACATTACCTAACTTTGTTTAAGTAGGTAAAAGCTAAAGTGTGTCTGTTACTCTATATTTTAGGTACTCTGTCTATATTTCACCCTTTCTCGTCTGAACTACACATACGATCTTGACGCAATTTGGCAATGAGATAGCGTTTATCGTGTAGGCAAATATATATTATGATAATTTTATGCCAAAGAGCATACGAGGTTTCAAAACCCATAGAAATTTAGGATCTTATAGTCGAGAATGATTAGTTATATATAGGAATATTAATGTACCTTCTCGTATATTATTTGAAAAAATTGATATTGATATTTGATTTATTTACTTACTAGCTGATGCTCACGATTTCATCCGCGTGGATTAGTTATTAAAATCCCGCGGAAATTCTTTGATTTTCCGGGATAAAAAGTATGTCACTCTCTAGGTCCTCAACTATACACATGAAAAAAATCACGTAGATCTGTAGCTCTGTTGCAGCATTATTGAAGGACAAACTAACAAAGCAACATATATTGATAAGGATTATTACACTCACATTTTATAAAAGAAATAACAAGAATTTACTGGAAAATATAATTATAAGTAAGCATTTTAAATTCATATTAAAAATTGTGGACAAGAAAGAATACCTAAGTGCTTTCTCAAAAACTTGAATTTGAAAAACAAAACAAGATTTGAAAAAATCTTTAAGTTTGATCTTAGAGGGTTTGATTGATGCCCTCGTGTTAGTGTGGTTTTTTCAATAGTTGAAGTGATAATCTTTTTACAATAGTTGTATAGCTTCAATCCCAAGGAAATGTACGTAAGATAGTAAGATGGGTTCAGGCGATAGAACTAGTAGGTACAACCTAATAATAGTCACCGCGCAATAATGTGGTTGCGAGTGCAATGTACTCATTCCTGTACAGCCTCATCTCGTATTTACTTGCACATCGCCTTAGGGCCAGCATCAGAACACGACACTAGACTAGATATTGCCCGGTAAACATCTTAAAACTTCCTCAATAGAGTTTCAGATTTAGCCATGTGGAATCACAGTGTTATGTTTGTTTTGCTGGTCTACTATTACGGGATTGGTGTAAGTTTAAAATTCTTTTATTTTATTGGTTTTGCCTTTTTAAAATTAAGAATCAAAATTCTTTATTTTAAACTAGGTAAACTGTGTGCTTTTTAGTCGATAGTTTAACATATTATTGTGAGGTAATGTTGATATCTTGATACTTACGAAAAATTAAAAGGATTCCAATATTCTGAGCAAAATCCACACCTTTTTCCTGGTATTCGTTTTATTGTCATCATCTTACAATATCACTTAAACTAATTATTATTAAAGTTATTTAAAAAATCTTATACAACTAAAAATATTTTTATTCAAATTTTAAATTAAATCAGATCAGAATACTTTATAGGTACTAATCAGAATACAGATTGATATTCGAACAAGTTTCTTCGTCTTAACTAAGCAAACATTCTACTATTTCAATTACTTATACTTCTTATATTAAGGTAAATGCTGAAGGAGATAATAGCTTTACGGAAGATTCTGTTAGTGTGAGTGCTGCAGAAATTGTCGTTGAAGTAATCCCAGAAGAACTGCTTTCAGAGAATAACGACAAGTGTGATTGCCGTAAGTTACATAATTTTTTGAAGCAAGTTTTTTTAAGAATCTGACACCTCGTCTCATAGAGTCCACTGCTGGTGGCCGAAGTGCTGGTTCTTCCCTTGGCCAGCATTTATACAACGGGGTAACGTAGCCAGTCCATTTTCTAATTCAATACAAACTTTTTAAAGTTTAAGATTTTGTTAATTATGACGTATCACTAACGTAGTGGTGAGCGTTGTGGTCTTATGACTGGGTGGTTTCGTGTTTGATTCCCGGCGGGGGCAATTTGGGAATTTATAATTTCTAAATTGTTTCTGGTCTGGTCTGGTGGGAGGCTTTGGCCGTGGCTAGTTACCATGTCAAAGACGTCCCGTCAAGCGATTTAGCGTTTTGGCATGATGGCAAGTAGAAACCGATCAGGGGTATAGGTTGAATGTATACCTACTGCCATACCCCTTCCAAGTTAGCCCGCTACCATCTTAGACTGCATCGTCAGTTAACATGAGGTGATATCGCAGTCAAGGGTTATCTTTTCATCGAAAAAATGTCGCAGTTGTTAAATTAAAAAGCGCAGTGTTGGCAGACTCCCCACGACAACTAACGAGTCGCAGGGAGCCGCTGGATACGTGCGGTGCAAAACCCATACTTTTGTCCAGCAGTGGACTTCTATCGGTTGATAAAGAGGTGGTATGAATAATATTTTTAATGACTTTCTTGATTGATTGAGGTTGCGGAGAGCGCAACGAAGCGTCCAGGATCGTGGGTGGTGTGGAGACGGCCGTCAACGAGTTTCCCTGGGTGGCCAGGCTGACGTACTTCAACAAGTTTTACTGCGGGGGCATGCTCATTAACGACCGATATGTTTTGACTGCAGCACACTGTGTCAAAGGGTTTGTACTGTACCTAATATTATCATGAATCTTCAGCTGAAGCCAACCTGTAGCCTACCTGTAGCCAACTTCGCTGCCAGCAGGTCTTGTTTTCTTTATTTTATCGAGAAAAGCTGTAGAAACCTCTGCCTCTAGAACGGGAGTTTAAATGGGTAACGCTCCGTAAGTTAGATTTGGAGCAGGAATATTAGGGTCATTTTTGTGCGGCTAGAGTAGTGCGAATAAAACGAGGAAGTGCGAGCGACCGTTCGTCCATAAAAACGGATTCTTCTGTTTTCTTCGCTGAAAATAAAATAAGATTAAAAAAATGCCTACTTTTACACCATAAAATCCATAATTTTCTATCCGTGCCATATCCCTATGTTTTGTTGTTTCAATAAATTTTGAAATAGGAAACTTTGTTGAGGGTTCCTTTAATTTTTGAAGGTTTTTCATTAACAGACATCCCGCAAACAAAGACATAGCCAAAGTCCTTCTTAAATTATTCTTGATTTTTTTTTAATACGGTTCACTTTTAGTGGAGGTAACAATAGAATACGAGAGTTGGTCTGTTTTTCGTTGGTGTAATCAGTCCCAACTGCAATTATTGTCCCTATAGGAGTCTGCTTCAGGAGCAGCGCGAAGCCAATAGAATTGTAAAAACCTGTTTAGTAAATTTCTTGTCATATACTTTCAGACTAATGTGGTTTATGATAAAGGTGACATTAGGAGAACACGATCGATGCAACAAAACTCATAGACCTGAAACCCGTTATGTGATTAACGCTATTGCTCACAACTTTACATACCTGACGTTCAGGGATGATATAGCGGTGTTGAAACTCAACGAGAGGGTTCCAATATCAGATACAATCAAACCAGTGTGCCTACCTCATAGCGATGGTAAGTAAAATGACCATCACTTCTTTTTATTCGATGACAAGATAGTCCTTGACGGCAATCTCACTTGATGGTAAGGGACGATGCAGTTTAAGATGGCAGCGGGCTAACTTGAAAAGGGTATGGCAGTGTACATTCAACCCATATCCCTAATCGGTTTCTACACGGCATAGCTGCCCATAACAAACTAGTCAACTTCATACTTACAGATAGCACATACGAAGGAGTTCACGCTATTGCGGTAGGATGGGGATCCGTAAGTGAACAGAAAAATCATTCTTGCAGTCTGTTGGATGTAGAGCTACCAGTTTTAAGCAACACTCAATGCAGGAACACGAAGTATGAGCCTTCTATGATTGTGGATGATATGCTTTGCGCTGGTTATCCCGATGTTGGAGCCAAGGATACTTGCCAGGTGAATTCCTTGTGGCATATTTACAAATTTCCTTCTATTCAATCCTCAACCAAACTCAAGAAGACTCAGTGTGTTGATCCTCGAAAACTGATTGCATTAGTAATCATCGCAATGACCTGTGATTGGCTGGTACCCTCCCGCTGTTGGTTAAAATGCATTAATGCAGCAAGAGCGCCATAAATTCATCCAATCAGAGGCCAATGCGTTACACTGATGCAATCATTTTTAGAGAATTGACACGCTGGTCATCGACGTGGTGCATCGAGTTAAAGTGGAAATGAGCGGGACACATAGTTCGAAGAACCGAATGTCGTAGTGGTCACAAGGTGCTGGAGAGACAACCTTGCACCGGAAAACATACGATGTAGTTCTCCCACTTAGCCGACACCAGACAAATTGTACTGGCGGTGGAGGGCCGACATATGTGGAAGTCTATACGCAGGCCTATGTCCAGCAATAGAATCCATCGATTTGTAAAGAAGGAGATTTAATTATAGCGTTCGGAGCAGGCTATTGATAACACGACCATTTGGTTAGATTATAATCTAATTCTAATTAAGTATAGATAATTATCTATGCTTAATATTATAATATAATGGGATAGGTGAGTTTAAATAATAAATTAAATTAGTACATATGACTGGCTGACAGCGCTTTACAGGGGAATTTAATTTCATATTTCTTGACTTTTTCAAAGAGGATTTTTTTTTTTCAAATTTTTGTAGGGTGATAGCGGTGGACCATTAACTGCAGAAAGAGGTGATAAGCGCTACGAATTATTAGGTATGGATATAATATTTATCTGTAAATTAAAAATTACTATATTACTTCTATTCTAGACTATAATCTATCTCTGTGCCAAGCAGCCAAATCGATTCATTCGTTGCGGTGAGATTGAGTAACAAACATCTATCCATACATTCAAACTTTCGCATTTATAATATTAGTAGGATTTTGTGTATATTTGCTCTATAGTTTCTCTGTTGGCTTTGCAGGTGTAGTTTCATGGGGCATTGGTTGTGGAAGACGAGGATACCCCGGAGTCTACACCAGAGTTACGAAGTATTTGAACTGGATCAGATATAACGCTCGCCACGGCTGCTTTTGTGCCGACTGATTAATTTTTATTTTTATTTTCGATGTCTATCATCAATGAAATACAATTTTTATAACAAAAACATTTTTAATACGAAAGTCAGGATTTAATAAGTAACTTATAATTAATACAATTTTTTTTGTACTCAATTCTTATTCTTACCATAAATTCTCCTAATTCCTTACCTAACCTTAATAAAACATGATAGGTACTTAACAAAATCATAATAATATTTTTGTTCACGACCTTATTACGATTTACCATGTAAAAAGTATCCATTTACCTACATACGAAGTTAACTCTGTCTGTTTGTAACTTTTACCCCTCTTAACCGCTGAACCTATTCCGACAACATTTTGACTTGAGAATTTAGAAAAAAAGCTTTGAACTGAGAAGGGACATTGGGATTCTTTTATCTCAAACATCAAGAAAGCATGGGATTGAAAAAAGAATTCTAAATCCACGTAAAAGAAGTAGCGAAGTGGTAGATTCATTGACAATTCAAAAGTGCTTGTAAAAGCTTATTTGAATAAAAAATATTTCTATTTCTATTTCTAGCGAGTGTCAACTGGTACTATTGCACATAAAATACTTTTCGGAACACAATCCTACAACACAATCTTTGAGAATCAAACCAACAACACAATAGATTTAATCTCACCGCATTCAAACAAACATGCACATGTTATATATTCAGTAGTATTTACTACTACGTCTTATAACGTCAAAATGTGTAACATATTCATGCAGTTGCACTTTTCCTATTTGCCACACTGGGGTCAAAGATGTCATTCTCATGGTTCAAAGGCAGTCCCTTA
This sequence comes from Hipparchia semele, assembly GCA_933228805.2. NCBI lineage: Eukaryota > Metazoa > Arthropoda > Insecta > Lepidoptera > Nymphalidae > Hipparchia > Hipparchia semele. The sequence continues at coordinate 10,768,031 of OW121718.1, forward strand.
TCGTCTAATACTCCTTCGGGCGCTTCGTACACGACATTGTATGAGGGGTTCAGAGGGTGCAATATTCCAATGGCCGTGACTCCATTGCGGTCTTTTTCATTGCCCAAAGCGTAATGCGTTCCGTCTCCAGTTTTGATCACCCGTCTGCTTACCTGAGATAAAACGATACGTGAATTTTAATCAATGTTAAATATTAATGATTGAGTTAGGATTTATATTAATAATGGACCAAAGTATAATAAGTTAATGATTTAGTTGAGATTTCTGTTAGTGAAGGTAAATACGATGAACTAATGATTAAATAGGAATACTGATAGGGGTTTAAAATCCAATTCCACTTAGTTAACTTCTAACATGCTTAAATCGTTTGGCTAATACTTATTATATTACCATTTCTGGTGATGCAGATTTCAGATCATAGGCAAGTCCAATTTTTTCAAAGATTCTAATGAAGTTAGCTGATTGATTGAAGTGCATAGACAGTTCAGCTGCTTTGTAGTCCCATGGGAAGGCGTGGTGGTAGTTGTGCCAGCCTTCACCGAAGCTTATGAAAGAGACGAACCATGACTCTACGGGCTGTAGTTTCCTGAAAGGTATAGTATATTTTTGTCATCATCTCAACTCTTTGCTTCCTCTCAGCATGAGAAGGCTATAAGTCTAGTAGTCGCTAACTAAGTGCGCAATGGTTGACCTTTGCAAACAATATGGAGAAAGTTCAGCATGCAGGTTTCTTCACAATGTTTTCCTTAACCGGTGAAGGAGTAATCACAAAATTTCTCAATTGGTCAGCAAAGAGCCTTCCACAAAATTATAACCACTGAAAAACCTTACTTTTCCAATAAAGGTATTAATAGTAATAAATCGAAAATCAATCTTCGAAAAAATTATAATCCGTGGAAAGCTTAGCTTATTCGCAATGAGTCGCAATATTATATTTAGACGAAGACTTTTAGTTATGAACCTTTTTAACTTGTAGACATAATAGCGGTAAGGTTTATTAACGGTTATAAAACTAAAATCATTTTTCTCACTTGTCATAAGGTCTTGTGCCATAAAGATGCGCAGCACTATTGACGAGCCATGTACCATTTAGCTGTAGAATATAACGAGTAAAATAACACGTTAAAATACTAGTTCTCAACGTCTCTCCGAAATAATAGCATGGCACGAACACAGGTATGAAAAAAGCTGTTAAAAAATACAAATAGTAGTAATATCTGAAACAATGGAAAAGAAACAATTTACAAACCAATAAGAGAAGTGAAAAGAAATATGTATAGGTTCTTGATAGTTGATATAATAATAAAACTTATTCTTTTTTCAATGAATGTTAAAAATATTCTGTTTTGGAAACTAATCGTCCACATAAAATAAAATTATTTATGCATTAAAAACGTGTTCGATTTGAACTGTTGAACCAAAATCGATAAATTTAAATTACAAAATCTGTCAAATGTTATTAATTAAATTTTCTACTAAATATTATTTTGCGATCTAGTTATTTATGTCATTGAAGAAAGTTCCTTTGCATCAGTTCGAATTAACATAATATTAAAAGTCACAAAATTGATTTAAAATCTAGGATCTTACTTTTTTTGTGCCATCACCATCCAATCAGCTTGTAAGTCGCTCATATCGATCCTTCTTCCTAAATCGATGACGTAAGGATGCTTTTTCATCATAAGCCAGCCAATGTGACAGAAGAAAAATCCTCTTTTCGAGTTATGGGGATCTGCATCCGTGTCTGAGTAGCGGTGGTGGAGCCGGTGGTCGCGGCACCAGATGAAGACAGAGTTCTGTTGAACGTGGAGGATTGAATATTACAACTATTACATAGATGTAACATTAACTTTTTGATGCAACTGGATTCCATCAAAAAGAAGTTGCAGATATGATTTTATGTCGATAAAGATATTAAAAAAAAAAAAAATTTGAAATTAATTTAAACCAGAAGCATATTCCTTATTAAATCGTGAATTTTGAATAAAGTTACTGTACGTAGCTGACTGGCTTTAATACAGATCGACAAAATCTAGCTAGGATAGCCAGTTTTGTTCCTAATAAGTGTTTTGCAAATATTTTTATTCGGTGTTTTGATATAATTGTTTTTGTTGGTGAAATAAATGCAGTTATTAATGAATGTCATGCAAGAGACCTTTGTCCAGCAGTGGACGTCTGTTGGTTGGTAAAAAAGAAGAAGAAACAAACAATAAGGGGTAGGGTTCATGGTAGTAAGTAATAGTATGTTTATGGTAAGGTTTGATTTAAACTCAACAGTTTAGGTACCTGTCCAGCCAATGTCTGACCAATTAGAAGAATAAATTTCAAAAGAGGCCTGGCTTTAAACGTTTTGTGAGCGAAAAGTCTGTGGGCTCCTATTGTTACTGCTTCCGTAGAGAAGAACATCAGAAACACAACTGAAAACAGAAACACAATTAATTGAAGCAAAAGCGAAACTATTAAAGATGACATACAGTTCAAAATAAAATTTAAAACTTACACCATAAAAATGTTTTAAATGTGATACCTCCCGTGAACATTATGCCTAATCCCCATAAAGCCATTAGATGCATAAATAAGAATCCGATAGCATTTTTCCATACTATTTGATGTTTATACGAGTAATCAGTCCCTATACGTTTTGTGAAGAACATTTCCTTACAATCGTCACTTTTATCCTGCATTTCGTGGACCTTATTCCCATTATTACTTTTATAAGTAGTATCCTGAGGAATCATTTCGATCTTTTGATCGTCTAATTACTACTGATGACGAAGAGTGTCGATCCCTCTTTTAAATGTATTTGTTCTAAATGTGTCTTAATTGCATTGTTTTATTAGAATACGTACATTGGATGTGTCCAGTAGTGTTGTCCAAAAACGGTCTTGTTCTTGCACTTTTGCAAGAACTTTTTGTCAAGACCAAGACTCTTCTCTTGTTTTTGCTTTTGGGTTTGGAGAATGTTAAAAACCGGCAAAGTAGTCGGACTGGCATACAAAGGTTCCGTACAATGGAGATTTAACACCAGATTATTGTAGGGATTTTTAATTTTAACTTTTGTGTTATTTATTGCAATAGCGGCAATAGAAATTCACATTCTATACAAATTTCAAGGATCTACTTATTACGGATCATGAGATACTTGCGCTGACAGATGGACAGGCGAACAGATAGACCGATGGACAGACAGTGGAAGCTTAGTAATAGAGTCCCATTGGTACCCTAAAAAGGCTTACAGCGTTGTTCCGGATGATGGAATCGTTCGTGGGCCCGTTCAAGGGCACGCAAACTGGCAAGTGACAACCAGAGACGCTCTTTGTATTAGAGCCTGGTATCTACTCTTTACTAGTGCGCTTGAACAAATCTCAAGTATAAAAGAAATAGTTAAGTATTCATTTTATTGGACTTATGTGTCTTATGTCAAAATAAGCTCAAAATATACGTACTCTATTGCGTTGTTTCAAGATTTAAACTAAAGTGTTTAATAAATAGCAATAGGCTAATAGGTCTCACAAGACTCTTGCTGCAAGACTGAGACCAAGACCTAAAGACTGAGTACGCAAGACCCAGACCAAGACCGGGTGTGTTGTCGCAAGACCAAGACCAAAACTTGCTAAGTCTTGTCTTGGTCTTGCATTTGGGCATCACTAATGTCCAGTTGGGCAATCCAAACTTGAACTTTAGTTTTGTATGTAAATCAATGTTACAAATAAAAACATGTTTAATTGACATAGTTGTATTGAATTTGCCAATTTTGTGAAAGAACTTAGTTTATTAGTATTTGACGTTATTAAGCAATGGGGCCAAATTATTCGTTTGTTAATTAAGAGTTTTGGTTTTCAAAAAACTACTGAATTTTTACTGCTGTTGCTACTGAAACTATTTATGTGTTGATTTTCGAATGCATGCCTGAGAGTTTTACATAATGTTTTTAAACCTCAATAGGCCAACAGTTAAAGGTTCACTCAGAAGTGAATGGTTGCAGGTTCGAATCCCACCCGTTACACTATTGTCGTGCCCACTCCTAGCACAAGCTGTCCACTTATTTCGAGGAGATAGGAGGATATTAGTCAACTTCAGCGTGGCTTATATTCTTAAAAAAAAAAAATTAAAAAACGGCCAAATGCGTATTAAGCCAAGTGCAATGTAGGGTTCCGTATTTGCTCGTCACCATACATGCATACCTAAAAGTGAATACATACTTATATGTAATATTCACCACATAAAATCCATTTTTTATCTTTTTATTAAAAACTAGGGACAGTTTTAGATTAATGGCAAGAGCGTCTCCAGAAATATTATATTATAGATATGCGCCTTGAGAAGCTGTAACTTTCCAATGAGTTAAACTAGAAACTTGACATTTTCACAGCATTAAGAGACTATTGACCTTTGTATTCAGTATAAATTTCAACTTAGTACCTCAAGCTATTACTGAGAAAATGGGCATGACTCACGGACAACGAAGAGCCTTAATAGAACCCTTATAGGGATAAGAGTTCAGTTTTTTAGGCCTGAGTTACATAAACATTAATTCGCTGGTTTGCGAGAACAGTGACTGAACTAAAAAAATTAATGATTTTAGAGAATGGTGTTTTGTTTCTTGATTAATGTTTTTTATTAATGTTTTTGTGCATACTTCAAAAAGTGTATTATTAGGATTTGACTTTACTGATGTCGGTGTTGTAATTTCTATTCACTGCAAAATATCAAAGATTTATGAGCGTTTGGCATAATTAGTTCAGTTTGATGGAATTTCGAGTTACGTCGATATTCTCGCAAACCCGCGAATTATTATCTACTATTTACTCCAATTGTATTTTTAATGCAACCTATACAATTTTGAAACCTGTAATAATGCGCACTGTAGCATAAAATTATCGTGAAAATTGATTTTATTCGAGTCATGCTTTCGAAGAGTCTTCGATAACAACTCAATTTTAATTAAAATTTTCCGAGTAAGTACGTATTTCTTTTATTGCCCACGAAATCGTTTTTTCCCTGAACCATGAATTTCCTCTTCAGTGAAAACGTTATATTAAGTAAGACTATAAAATGAAACCTTTGTTATGTGTTGTGCTTTGTTTGACGTTTGAACTTGTAAGTTTGATTCTAAAAAAGTTGCAGTTTGTTATTTGTTGATTAAAGTATATATATACCTATAGTGTTTTGAATTTTGATTGTTATAGGTTTCTTTACATATAGTCAACGACACTTGCGGTAAGAATATTTTTTTTCACCCCCTGACGAAACGGAGGCAGTTTATGTGCGTTTTAAAGGTTTGTGATTTTTTCGCACCATTTTCCTGGATTAAATTGGGCTGCTTTTTATCAGGATTTTTCCATTGAGTATGTATGTAATTTATCATATTTTCCACTGCCTCGTTGGGCTAGTGGTTAGCAAGTTCGACTGCAGATGACGAGGTCCCAAGTTCGATTCCGGGATCGGGCCATAAAATGTATTGGGTTTTTCTGTCAAGAAATTCTCAGTACTAGCCCAGAGTTAGGAAGTTGGCGGTGAATCACCCCCGTGCCTCGGAGAGCACGTAAAGCTGTCGGTGCCGCGCCTGATCTCTCTCCGGTCGTATCGGATTTCCGTCCCATCGAACTGTGAGGGAAGGGAATAGAAAGTGTGCACCTGTGTTTGCGCAAACATTTGCGCACTATAAAATCTCACGCACAGATAGCTAATCTCTGTGGAGATTGGCTGCCGTGGCGGGATTCGGTCGGGAGGACACTATTACTTATTATATTACCAGGTTTTAAAAACCTGCCCAAAAGAAAATTTTAACATACATATTACGTTACAATTTTCTTTAATAACCACTGGACCGATTTTGATGCGGTCTCTTACATTACATATTATTATGTTTCACCTCAGTCCACTACGTTTCGTCAAGGGTTATTTACTTATTGATGTTATAGTCTTGCCAATTCTTATTATAATTGGATTTACATTATTAAAAGGCATATAGTTGTTCATACAGTTGTTATTTATAAATTCAAACGTTGAATTTTCAAGAGTTTTGTTTGTAATTACCTACATCTTCAAAGAATGTGGTATCGCGGGGAAGAACCGCCGCATCGTGGGTGGCACCACAGTCCAGCCCCATCAGTACCCGTGGCTAGTGGCGCTCATGTTGGGATCGAAGCTCCACTGTGGGTCAGCTATTATCACCGATCATCACTTATTGACTGCAGGTCATTGCATCACTTTTGGGTTAGTAATCCATATCCTTACTATCTACGAGTATACTAATATTATAAAACTGAAGAGTTTGTTTGTTTGAACACGCTAATCTCAGCAACTACTGGTTCGAATTGAAAAATTATTTTTATGTTAGATAGTCCATTTATTGAGGAAGGCTTTAGGCTAACATCACGCTGATCATAATAACAGAAATTGACGCGGACGAAGTCGCAGGCAACAGCTAGTAATATTATAAATGCGAAAGGTTGTTTGTTTGTTGGTTTGTCCTTCAATCACGCTGCAACAGGGCTACGGATCAACGTGATTTTTTGTATGGATATAGCTGATGACCTAGACTCAGTGACATAGTAGGCTACTATTTATCGCGGAAAATGAAAAAAACTCCCGCGGGAATTGAAAACGAAATCCACGCGGACGAGGTCGCGGGCATCAGCTAGTCAGTATTATAAAACTCAAATAATAATAGTGAATAAAATAAATAAAAATTATTTAGGTATAATTTTAAAAGGGTTCTTATATCCTGGAATATCAAAGAGAGATAACGAATTCACGTGGAAATCGATTAGTTTCTTTTTTAAAAAAGAATATTAGCCAATTTGAACTTGACTTATATTTTCCTCTTCCTTCCAAATAAACGGAAAGCTTGTGCTAGGAGTGGGTACGATAATAGTGCAAAGGCCGGGGTTCGAACCTGCGACCTTTAAATTTTCAGTCCGCACCTATTGTTGTATCAAATGAGCGTCTTATGGAACGAAGTTCCTTATCGCGCGTTGTGAAAGGGGGCTAGACGGAAAAAATTCTTACGAAAAGTTGTCACGACACTTTTTGCTATAGTAAGCTATTGTAAGCTGTGCGGCGTCGCATGTTTCTCTGTCTGTCTCTCTCTCTCTTATAGAAAGCAAGCCAGATATTTTCATTTCTATTTCGCATTGAACTTCGTTCCAACCGGGTGTCCCTTGACACCTCTCAAGTTTCTTTTGTTAACTCAGGGTTCACTACAAAGATCTCTCGGCACACATCGGCATGCATGACCGCTTGGGATCTACACATACCGTGCTCAGATTGGCAAACGGCGTGAAACATCCGAATTTCACCTCGAACGCAGTCCGGGACATCAACGACATTGCAGTGTTGACGCTGGAGAAAAAACTCAAGTTTTCTGACAAAGTTAGGCCAATATGCTTACCTAGTAAAGGTATGGAAACCGGATGACTTTTCAAAACATAATATTTTAAATATTTGCCTTAATTTTTTACATTGTATATTACATGTATATTCCCCGATTAGTCGAAGACGCTTGGACCAATTTGGAAAATTCTTTTTTTGTTTGAAAGGGTACCTATAGTTCCCAGGTGGTCCCATTGTCATCAGGTCAGGATCTGATAATGGAATCCTGGAGAAATCGAGGGAACTCTTCAAGTTTTATAGGCACAATTGTTATATTTTATAGTGGCGTTTCAAGTCGGTTTTGTAAAAAGAATTTTTAAGTGTTCGTGAACAAGGCCTAGAACTCTAGTATATAAAAAAATCTGTTGAACTGATCGCTACCAAACACAGAATCACCCGCTGGGCTAATCTGAAAATTGACTGAAACTTTCAACGAAATCGGTGTAGCCGTTTTGGAGTGCATAGAAAACATACATATACACGTCAATATTTGTTTCTATACCTAGATTTGTTCCTTTTTAGACATGGACTTTCGTCATCTGGCACTCACGGTAGCGGGATGGGGTAAAACGCGGCAAGGAGCACTAACTTCTTCGCGATATTTGCTGGAAACTGTAGTTAAAATTGTTCCAAGTATGAGATGTACTTCATCCGCCATATATAGGGACAATCTTGTACCGGACACGATGATGTGCGCTTACAGCCTGGGGAAAGATGCTTGTCAGGTAGACTAAGTATTTATAACTAGATACTTTTTATTTATTTACTTCGACGATAATTACGTTAATCTGACTTGTTTAGCCAAAACTTGGGCTACATGAAATAAATTCTTTTTGTTTTTTTTTTTTTTAATTTGAATAGAACGCTTCTGTTCTCTTTTGTAGGGGGATAGCGGTGGGCCCATTTTTGCCACACATTCTCGAACGCATAACAAGAGATGGTATCAAGTTGGTAAGTATACGTACGATTACCAATTTACCTACAATGAATGAATGAATGAATGATGAATGGTTACAATGTAATAGAGTAACCACTGAACAGATAAAGAAAACCTTCAGTGACAGTAATAATGTGACGCAAATATTTAGATCTACGAGTAGGTAAATCCCAGCTTCAGTGCTGAAATATCAAGAATAATTTATTTCCAACTAGACGACGCCCGCGACTTCGCCCGCTAAATAATAGGTACAGCTACAACATGGTCTACAGAGGGTCTACATTATTCATACCCATTGTTGTATTCGCCCCAAATTTCATAAAATATCTACTTTTAACCTAATTACATTTATAGGTATTGTTTCCTGGGGAATTGACTGTGCTATGCCAGATTATCCAGGTAAGCAGCAGTTAAAATTTATTGTATGAACATACATAAATCGATATTCATTTTCACCGACTCGTATTAAAAATAATCAAGGGTTACTTTAACAATTTACATTATTATTAGGTACCTACTTATGTTTTGATATTTTCAGGTGTTTATACGATTGTCGCCAAATATGTTCCATGGATCAAACAAATGACGAAGGATGGAATGTATTGCGCTTAAAAGGGTGCAGGATATTGTAATACCTACATTCTATAGAACTGCTAGCTGCAGTACACGCTTCATAATGAATATATAGTTAAAGTTTTTACTTCTCTTGATTGATGAGTTTCTAAATATAACTTGAATATGAAAATTATCACTAGAATTACTATTTATTTAACCCATCTGACTTTTCTTAAGTGGCAATACGTGGGCCATACCTACCGTGGGTGTTTAACCAGGTAAGGTTATCGCAGAAAATGTTCCAAAAAAAAACGCGTAACCGACGAACGTAGTCAACGTAGCCAGGCGCTTACGACGTTAAGTACTCTTAGGTTTTTCATTTGTAGCACGGTTTCATCATCGGTGTGGTAAGAACGTCCTATACACCGCGGATGTGCCTGTGCTTAGCGCATCACTTAGTTACAGCTTTCTGCAAGAAACTGGGAAAATGGATTATTATATACCAATTAATGGTTATTATCTTATCCATGAGTTACTATGTTTACGGTCTGAAGGGCTGCCCGATATTCTTATGTCGAAAATATAGACATATAGACATAAGCATGTCTATATTTTTCTATTTACTGTGATTATAATATGTAAATATTATATTCTCGTAACGCAAATATTGTGAGTTCCTGTCTCCGATTTTGATTGTTTCACCGATGTGATTCAAGGGATTTTATCGCAATGAAATAAAAATTCGCGAATAAAATTGTATAACAAATAACAAATAGCAAAGCAAGCGATAAGAAAAATTATTGAGGAATTCTTGTTTAAAAATTATCTATATTTTCAGCCTTTGTTAATTAGATACGAGTACATAGTAGGTACGCATAACCATCATACCTACTCATCACTATCACTACATAGTATAAAACAAAGTCGCTTTTTCTGTCCCTATTTCCCCTTGCACGCTTAAATCTTTAAAACTACGGAACGGATTTTGATGCGGTTTTTTTAATAGATAGAGTGATTTAAGAGGAAGGTTTATATGTATAATAACATCCTTTAAATAGTGGAGAAATACTGTTATTTTTGTGTTTTCTAAAGTGATGTCGTAAATAATTACATTTTTTCCGCTTACATTGCAAACGCAGGCTGAACCCTACGAGATTTATCAAAATAATGTACTAAGTATTATACACATTGAAAAAGTCTACAGAAAACTCCGCGATGGTATATGTCTACCTCTTATGGATATCCCACAATAACGTTTTTTTGTCATTTACTTTTTACGACAAATAATGGCTAACTTTCGAAGCGATTTTAACCAATACAGTATTAATCCTTATCTAATTAAATACCTTAAATACATTGTTGATTTAATATAGATCTATATGGCCCTTTACAGCATATGATTTAAATGAATATTTTCGAAGATATTACAGATTTAAAAATTGCGGGACGTAGCGCTTGCGGCGGTTCCGACTGGCCGGGGCGGCGGGAGTGTGCCTATAAAATACTAGTAGGGTGCGTGGGTGCGCGGCTCGCTAAAGCGCCAAGTAGACCTTCGGGTTTTGGTCATCTTTTTCCAAGGAACTACTCTTCCATCTTTCATAATCTTCCATCTTTCATACATCGACGAAATTTGTATGACCGCCATCTTGAATCCGCCATTTTGGTATTTTTTTCAGCTCATTGCCAATTGGATGAGGTTTCGAGTGGCTTTTGTTTGAGCACCCCCCCCCACTTATCTTCAATATCCTGGCAGTTCTCCTCACCCGTCTCCGAAATCCTCAATCATCAGCTCTCCATATTTTTCCTTCAAATTAATTTATATCCTCTATACGAAACCATCAAAAATTTTGAAAAGGAACCGTATCAAAATCTTGCACACATTTTATATGAAAAAAAAAAATCCGCCATCTTGAATTTTTTCTATTCATTACGTAGACCATCGGGTCTTCAACTTGCTCATAAAGTGGCTCCCGGTTCACCGCAATTAGGCACACAATGACACCTTTAACTCAAACTGTGACTTTTGATTACTATTATTCACAATGTGAGTTATAGATTTTTTTTTAATTTTATTGGTTGAGTTGCTTTGTTCTTAAAAAAGTTTCTATTACAAAAAAGATCCTACCTATTGCCAAGATACCTTTTGTTTGCTCATTTCATACAACGTATTTAAGTAGATAATTTCAACTTGTACGTGTTTAATAAATAAAACTGTCACTCAAATATAACTTTTGTTTTTTCTGTAATAAAGAAAACTGGAAATTCCCCATTTTGTACGTGGCTATAAGAGAAAAGCCAAAAAAAAAAGAAACCTCATTCTTTTAGTCTATGGCCATTAAAGGTGCGCGCGCATTCCGGAAAACTAATTAAATCAAATAAACACCTGAATAGGCTGTATGGTCGTCGATCTTTGCCTGCCCTCAAGAGCATCTCAAGAGGGCGAACAAAAAAACAACATTAATTTTTCCCGCCATTGCGAAAAAATTTTCACAACTCGTTTTCATTGTTTTGTACCATAATGTACTATTTTAGTATTATTTTCTTCACAAGTGTGTTGAAAAACGTCGTATGATACACGTGTATATTGATGATTACCGTCCTCGGCTACCTTAAGACCCTCACCTGACGGCTCGGGTCTCAATAGCACCTCAGCGGTAATCACCAACTTTTACACTTGTACCATAATGTACTATTATTACACATGTCGGGGGTGTTTTAAATTTATGTAAACTTGTGATAAAAACTCTGATCCTAGATAATATTTACACTTGTTCCCTATTACGTACGGATTTCTCGTTTTGATTTATTACTCACTCTGATAAAACTGTAATACCTAATATATCGAGTAGTAGCGATTTACCTACCGTGTACTTTTAAATCATTTACAATGTTACATTTCCAAGGGCGACTGCGTGAATAATTTCTTTAGTTTAACGCGTGTAGCGAAAATAAGTAAGAATCGGTTGCGTAAACAGTATGCAGTGAGATTTCAAGGAGTAAAGTAAGAATAAAACAATATTATATACTTAAATGCTTTAAAAGATGTGGCGTAAAGTAGTGGTTCTCGTCAATTTACTTCAGGTTTGAAGATTTTATTATTTCAATTTAACCAGGTAAAGCTATAGATTTAATAAGAGAGCTTATCTTTTTAGATGGGATGTCGGGGCTCAACTACACAAGGAGGTACTCTACCTTGTGGTAAGTTTAAGCATTTTAAGCCTCAATTATTATCTGAGATATTATGTAGGTATCCCATAAAAAAATCGAATTTATTTTAAAGCTGTCCTTGGGAAATAAGTTCTCACCTACGAGTAGGTATTATGTACCTAATACTTCATTTCGTCAAACTTATAACTACACCTGTCACAGAATATTTAATAGTTGACAGTGTGAGACTTGTTCATGTTCCGACAGCTTTTCAGTAGGTACGTAGGTATCTGTACATACATTATTATTTATCGATCGAAAAATTGAGGATTTTAAGATTTTTGCTCTTTACGTAAGAGAACAACAATTTTTTTTTGTAGCAAATGAGCAAAAATATTACTCACTGGTTTTAGGAAGCAGAGGTTGCCCTTTTTGAGCTAGTGAGGTGAAATGAAATTTTATCTCTCCAATGTTCCTTCTTCTCTTTTATATGAGAAAAAAATTATATGAAGATTAGGTAAAGAAGAATATGGCGGTTAAGCAAAAAGTAACATTGTATCTTTGAAGTCAAGTTCATCTATTAATTTAAATTATTTTTAATTTATGTTTCTGTATACCTATATATATGTTTCTTTATTTATGTGGTGTACAACTGTACAATAAAGTGTATTCATTTCATTTCATTTCATCTAAGTTATGTTTGTTAGAGTGTGGCAAGCCGTCCGACGACATCGTGTCGATGAGGATAGTCGGTGGAAGGAGAGTGGAACCTCACTCGTATCCCTGGACGGTGGCAATCACCAAGAATAAGAGCATGCACTGTGGCGGCGCGTTGATTACAAACAAGCACGTACTGAGCGCTGGCCATTGTTTTAAGTGGCAAGTAAAGTTTATCTTATTTTATAGTGTGTTTATCTCACCAAGTTACGGGCGCTTTACTTGTGGTTACGTCGTGTACATGCCCATTGCGTGAGTGTGCGTGCCTGTCAGGAGCGTAGGTGTGAGCGGGCAGGCGCGAGCAAGTCACGCTCACACAGGCACATATACAGATACAACACACACACAACCTTTGATTATATATATGACATCTTTGCACACAGCCATGAGCCAAGAGCCCTCGTGAAATGAAAGATACCTCGGCTGTGCGATAGTTTTTTTTTAAATCAGCCAAGCTGAACTTGATTTTTATCCTCTCTCTTCAAATTAATAAGTAAGTAAGCTTATCCTAGGAGTGGGTACGTCAATGTAGGTATAATGGGCGTATATTGAACCTGCGACCTATTAGTTTTTAGTCCACATCTCTTCTCATTCCCTATTGTCATTTGAACAAAACACTGTTAGAGTAGGCACCTACTATGGCCCGTGTGGGTACATAGAGCTTTAAATGTTGGTATGTTTTTAGGGACAAAACTTCAAATATGGTAGTCCTAATCGGTCTGAGTAACATGGACGATCTATCGGATGTAGAAAAGAGAACTATAACACACGCCGTCATTCACGAGGACTTCACTTCCACAGCGGTTCGGGACGAAAACGACATAGCAATCGCTACATTAAACGAACCTGTGCCATTTAATAGAGTAATTAAGCCGGTTTGTTTACCGCAACCAGGTAAGAACTTTTTAAAACAAAGCCTTATTTTTAGACTAGCGTTTACCCGCGATTTCGACCACGTGGACTTAGGTTTTAGAAGATTCCGCTGGACTTTTAAACCCCTCTATTTTTTCGGGATAAAACGCAGCCACACTCCAAGTACTTACCTAACTATAGCTATTCAGAAAATACGTGGATTCATTGCTCCGTTGCTGCATGATTAAAGGGCAAACCAACAAACAAATACAGTTTAGTCTGTTTGTTTGTCGGTTTGTTGATGGCCCTTGCACGCGGACTAAGTCGCCAGCAAAAGTTTATAAGAGGTATCAGTAGGTGAGCATATAAAACCAGACACCTTTGTCCAGCAATGGATTTCTGTCGATTGATAAAGAAGAAGAAGAAAAAGCCTGTTTATAGGGAGCTGAGACCAAAATCTATCCGATTTCCTGGCAAAGGCCTCCCTGGTCTCTTCCATGACTTAGTTGTGCGTTGCCGGCTTTTCAGGAAATTATTTTTCCGCCCTTTGAATAACCCCATGTTGTAATTTAGTGGGTACACCGTCGCAAGAAGTTAGTTCCACAGTTTCAAAGTACGTGGTAAAAAAGATCTGGCACAACGGATGGTCGAAGTGCTCCAGCCTCCAGCCGGCTGGGTGCAGCCAGCACCCAGGTGGTGAGGGTGAAATTGTGTTCGGTAGCGAGCGGTTCGGTTGTAAAAACCTACTTACCTACCATTTACAATTTCTTATAATGTTATACAAAGTCATATTATGTTAGTTATTGCTTTACAGGGCAAGATTTTGGTGGTAGAGTCGGCACAATAGTTGGTTGGGGTCGCATGGGGGTGGATAAGGCGTCCTCGAAGGATTTACTGAAAGCCAGCCTTCCCATTCTTACGGACGAAGAATGTATGGCGTCAAAACTCAAAAGTTATTTGAAGCCAACTATGATGTGCACTTATTCTAAAGGGAAGGACGGTTGTCAGGTAACCCAACTCAAACTAATAAGTGATCATGTACCTACTTAACAGTGCGCAGAATGCCAGAAAAAAATCACTGTGATAGATGAAATAAAATATACTTACCCGAAACCTCGTGTGAAACGCGACAGATGCTAGCGTGTAGGAGTGTAGTAAGCGCCAAATACATCATGTATTCTAATAAGTTGTAAGATATTATTCGTGAATCTTCTGTACCTTTAGGTAGGTACTAACTATTAAGCAATCTATGGTCAAGCTAAAATTCTTGTTAAGGCGACTTTCGTTGGTTCTTTAGTACCTACCTACCATATAATAGGAATGCTTTTTGCATTGACTTTTATGATAGGTACTTTTAAATTCATGAATTTTTTTAGGGTGATAGCGGAGGACCTCTTGTGGTGTTTGAAACAGATGGGAAATATGTTCAAGCAGGTGGGTACCAGTCTTCCAAATGTTTGCAGTGAAGAAGTGAAGAAGCGGCCACTGAGACGATCATACCTACTACCTCTATGCCTCTCTCTGCCTGTTTTATGTATATTTTTCATTTATTTTTTATTTGATGACTAGATAGTCTTACACAGGCTATTTGAGCCTAATAATTTTAATATGTAATTAAATATTTTGTTTTAGGCGTAGTCTCGTGGGGAATAGGCTGTGCAGATCCTAGGTATCCCGGTCAGTATCATTTATGGAATTTCCGGAAGACCCATACTATATCCATTCCCTTTTATTTACCATCTAGATGAGACGCGTTTGTGAGCCCGCGTGCTGTTTGAGCGCTATCATGACACAGACAGACAAAACGCTCAAAATAACACAAAATATTTTTTTATAGAACTGAGGCAAGCTGAACTTGACTAATATTCTCCTCTGCTCTCCAAATAAGCGGAAAGCTTGTGTTAGGAGTGGGTACGACAATAGTGCTACCGGAGTGGATAGAATCGTCAACTTTTACATTTTTCAATCAGCTCCTTTAACCGTTGGGCTATAGGGTTGGCTTTATCTAAATATATTATAAAAGGTAAAAGTGACTGACTGATTGAATGAACGACTGACAGACTGATCTATCAACGCGCAGCTCAAATCACTGTACAGATCACGCTGTTTGGCATACTGATAGCTAATGTGATTTGTGACGAAGAGAAAGAATTTTTGAAATTTACACCCCCAAGGGGATAAAATAGTTATTTAAAAAATCGAACTTAACGTAAGTGAAGCCGCGGACAAAAGCTAGTAAATATATAAAATGAAATATTAATATGCTATATTTTTTAGGAGTGTACACGAAAGTCAGTAATTACGTCGACTGGATAAAAAAGCATTCTGCAAGTGGGAAAACGTGTGACTCATAGTAGGTATATTGAATAAATAAGACTTTTAAATTAAAATTCCAAGTAAATAAATTTTTTATCATTGTATTTATTGGTTTTACTTCTTGATAAATATAAAATACCTATTATTATAGTCGTAGACAGAGAAGGCAATAGACCAAGGTACTGTGTAACCGCGACTGAAATAGAGATAACATGACGTAACGATGACGTCACATGACAAGTTCGAGTTTAATGTTGCCACAATAACTGCACTCCCCTAGTACCCCAAATTAGATGGAAAATTCTTCCCAGGATTTTTAAATAAAACGACAAAACAGATGCTGAACTGTTTTATTTTTTAAATAACATACCTACACATATAAGGTTGTCTGGGAGAGACATACCTATTAGGGTAAGCTTCTATTTTTTACATATATATCTTAATATTGTGTGCAATAAAGAATTTATTATTCTTTATTGCACACAATATTAACTTCAACCACCACTTAAAAGTATAAAATAATTTTAGTTTGTACACGTAAGTCGGTTTTTTAAAAATATTTTTTTTATACTAAAGTTTTTTAATGTAGTTTCATAGGACCAATTCACTAGATAATTATTTGCTCCTTAAAAAAATATTGAAATGCCGAATAGAAATTTAGCATATGTGAGTCACTTTGAAAAAAGATGTATGTAACACAAAGGAAAATTTTTTTTCGTTACTAGTAAGAATGTTACACAAAATAATTTTTAATGAACAGTTAAAATTTTCCTTCGATCGAGTAATGCTATTGAATTAAAAGCAACAAAAATTGTATATTTAGTCATCAAAATCATCATTAATGAAATTAACAGTATATTCCTTTTTTCAGGCAGTCGTATAAAACTGCAACTCTTCATAGTTTAAGTTAATAATTATTTAAAAAAAACATTAAAAGTCTGCCTCTAGCTATTTAAAAATGGCTTTAAAAATTAAGAACTTTGTAAATAAAATAATTCTTAAGATCGCCAACAGTTCTCGACTGGTCGTTGGACATTCGAACGAAACTTCAGGATGATTCAGAACAGAAACCGACACTATCTAACTGAATACACTTTAATCATCGCCGACATATATTATATTCTAGTATCCATCATCTTTCTTTTCTTTTCTCATAATATTCATTTCTTCCATCACGACTTTATTTTGTTTCAACAAAAATTAAAAAAAAAATTGAAAAAGTAGCCAAAGTAACCCGTCGTTACGGTATGTCAGAGGACATTACTAAAAAAACCTATCTCCGTGCCAAATTTCAGCCATATCGGTTTAGTGTGGCGTATTGAGTAACAAACATCCATATGTTTGTTACTCAATCACGCCACACTAAACCGATATGGCTGAAATTTAGATGTATGTATGGATGGCCATACATACATTCAAACTTTCACATTTATAATATAAGTAGGATAGGGAAAATCGGGACATTGTATAGGTACCTAAAGCTGGCAACACACATAGATACTAAATTTTCTTATTAACTGTCAGTTTGTTTCGCACAAAAGTGTGTCGACCTTGAAAAAAACTGGTTACACGATGAGGGACAAAAAATTGGGTAGCTGCGTCTCTGTTTATCACATTAATAACTTTATTTCTGCTCTCTTTTTAGTGTGAGTGAGAAAGAAATCGTCACTGACTCTATGTCTTCTCTCTCTACGATTATAGTATACTTTAGGGATGCATCCGATACCGGTACCGATACCGATATATACACGATATCGCGAGTTTTCCGATATATCGGAATCGGCGATATTAAATCTGCCGATACACCGATACTTTTTGAATTTTGCGCTATAGACAACCTATGTGAACGCACCGTCATCGCGTTCAATGGGTACTATAGTACGTATAGTTAGCTTTCTTTGTATCTTAACTGTCCGTATCGGTATCGGTATCGTATCGGCAAAAATGCGTATCGTTGCATCCTAGTATACTTACTTTTCTATCTACTTAATATACAGTGGTGAGTCTTACGGCGACCGAGATAGACGTGTCGTGTGTCTACGCAAGGCGCTCACTATTTTACCTGCGACCGGTTTCGTACGCGCTAGTGTGTGTGCGGTACCTTTCCGACCGACTATGTGCGGTGTACGCGATACCATACTCTAAGACGAATCTAGTATGGAGCGTTTTGCCGCGCCAGCGGATGACAATACCGACGAAAACCTATACATGAATGATGAGGAATCTAACTATTCGTTTACGACAAATGACAACCAACATTCAGCCCCTAACGCGTCAAACACATATAATCAGAAGAGAACGCGATATGTAGATGAAGAAGAAATTTGGCACGAAGTAACCAGGTCACGCAAGCGATACGCCCGTGAGGATGGAAGCGAACGAGTTCCGCAAGAAAAAATCGAGATAAGCATTACATCTAAAGAGCCGCTGCCCAAACAATTTGCTTTTGCCCGCCTGTTAAAACTTCATAAGATCCCAAATATTCTTAAAATCCGTTATCTTAACCCCTATAAAGTATTAATACAGTTCGAGAAGGAATCAGATTTGTCACAACTATTAAACTGTGAGGAGATTATAAACAGAGGTTGGAACATACAAAGAACGCTGGAAGTTGGTGTTTCATACGGCTTAATCAGAAATGTAGAATTGGACTTGTCCGAGAAGGACATCATGGACAGTATAACTAGCACTGCAGATCTTATATCAATTAAGCGTCTCAATCGCAGAGGTGATAATGGTACAGGGTGGGTTGTAAGTGAAACCATACGGCTCTGCTTTAAGGGTTCATCTTTACCTTCTTTTGTGTATGTTTATGGAGTGCGGACTAGGATTGATACTTACACATTCCCTGTTACTCAGTGTACGAATTGCTGGCGATATGGTCACCCAAAAAAAGTCTGCCCTAAAAAGAAAATTGTCTGCCCAAAGTGCACAGGGAATCATGAAAATTGCGAAACCACTGCGTTTACGTGTGTGAACTGTAAAGGTAATCACTGGTCCTTAAGCAGAGACTGTCCTGTATATGCCAAAGAAAAAAGAGTTAGAGAAATAATGGCAGAATTCAACTGTACTTATAAAAGAGCCCTAACGATGTATGTCCCACCGTCTCCGCCTCCTAAAGAAAATTACACGGAGTATAACGCTTATACGGAAAACGAAGATTCCACGCGAGAAAAAACAGATTCTGCTCCGCCAAGAATGCCACGTTCCTACGCTTCTGCAGCGGCCTCTGAACCTCCAGGGAATAGCAAAAACAAAACCAGTAGTAAAAATGGAGCGAAAAAACCTAATGGGAAAAAAAGGAAACAAAAAGATGATGACATAAACTGGGATGAGGAGATGAGCTATGCATCGGATGCAGAAGCTACGGAGGAAAATACTTCTAAGAATACAAATTCAAAAAGCTCTTCTCGGAAGGAAAAAATCTATACTACATTTTACGATCTATTAAATAAACTAAAAGATATCATATTAATTAGAGACATTACAATTCCTGAAAAACTTATAAGAGCTGCAAAGATTATTTTTAAATGGTTAACCAATATTTTAGCAATTTATATCCCTGATCTGAACTTTATTAAAAATATATTTACTAGTTTATGGACAGAAGAAGATCAATAAAAGAATCTGTAAATATTATCCAATGGAATTGCCAAAGTTTGAAAAATAAAGTAATAACATTGGAGCAATTATTATCTCTGGAAAAAATACATGTGGCGGCACTCAGCGAAACGTGGCTCGATTATAATACGGACGTTAGAATTAATGGATACAACATAATCCGTAGAGACCGAGATGACGGGTATGGAGGAGTAGCAATTATAACCCATCGCTCTATTAAAGCCGAAACTCAAAACATAACAAGTCGTAACCCCGGAATTGAAATACTCCATGTTAAAATTTTAAATTCAGAGTATTTAGAAAATATAGTCTCGATATACTGCCCTCCCTCCATCACCACTGTTCAACAAGATTGGGAGGAGATTCTTGCAATGTTCAATCAAAAAACGTTAATCCTCGGAGACCTTAATTGTCATCACTGTAGCTGGTCCTATAAGACAGACAATAGGGGCAACCAAATCTTTGACTCCTTATTGAATTCTAATTTCATCATCTTAAATGATGGCCGCCCGACTCGGATCAAGTCAGTCAATGGTATCCTACAGCAGTCATCACCAGATATATCTATGATATCCTCTGACGTAGCAATTGAATACAACTGGTCCACCTTAAATGAAACACTAGGAAGTGATCATCTTATAATAAAATTGTCGACCAAGGCAAATACTCAAACTTCTTTTATTAAGAAAAGAAATTTAAAGAGAGCCGATTGGGACCAGTATAACACAATACTAGAAGATAAATTTTCGCATCTTGTACTGTCTGATAGTTTACAAGATTCTTACGATTTATTTGTTGATGAGATTAATAAAGCGGCGGATCAGTGTATACCCTATATCAAAATTAGCCAAGATCCGTGCTCTAAATTCATACCAAAGCCTTACTGGAATTCTAGTTTATCAAAAGCTGTAGCTGAACGTCGTTTAGCGCTTGGTCATTTCAGACGTAATCCCACTCCGGACAATTTGTCTATTCTTCAAAGAAAAATCAGTGAAGCACAAAGAGCTAGCCGAATTGCCAAAAATGTATGTTGGCAAAACTTTTGTTCATCGATAAACAAAGTGACGTCTACGAGTGAAATGTGGCGTCGAATGAAATGGGTGAAAGGCCGCAAAGTTGGATATACTCACGTTAATACGGTCCGTTCATATAAACTATTGCGTAGCTTAACTCCTGACTATGTAATACCTAAACAACCTGAATTTAATTCATGTAATTTACAATTAGAGTTGCCAATTTCCTTACATGAGATGGAGCAGTGTATAAAGCTATCTGACACGGCACCAGGTTGTGATGATATATCGTTCTCTATGATCAGGAAGCTTCCTAAAAATGGTAAGTATATTCTACTTGCTCTATATAACTCATTTTTTGAATACGGGTTTACTCCAAATCAGTGGAGAGATATACGCATATGCCCAATCCCAAAACCCGATCGCGACCCTAACTCCCCCTCATCGCTTCGACCTATTGCTCTAATCTCATGTTTATGCAAAATTTTTCACTCCATTATAAATAAACGTCTGGAATGGTATTTGGAAAAGAACGATATGTTTTCACAAAATATGATTGGATTTAGGAAATGTCGATCTTGTGTAGATGGTTTGGCACATTTGATAACAAAAACTCAAGCAGGTTTCTCTAAAGGTCTTGTCACATTGGGATGTTTTATTGATATTAATAATGCGTACAACAATATCGACATTAATGCCCTGTTACTAACGTTAGATAACATAGGAGTGGGTAAGAAAATTTGTAATTATTTATGGAACTTCTTAAGGGAAAGGCGTCTAAATACTCTTACAGATAACATTTTAGCATGTCGCAGTACAGGCCGAGGCCTTGCTCAAGGTGATCCCCTTTCTCCGCTCCTTTTTAACGTGGCTACTATGAAAATATGTAAGAGTATTAATGATCCTATTTTTATGTCTCAATATGCAGACGATTTTGTGATGAGCGTGACTTGTAAAGATATTGACAAAGCCGTGTCAGAATTGCAACCTGCGCTTAACACTGTTATTAAACAATTGGAAGATTTAGGTTTAGAGATTTCCCCAACCAAAAGTAAAACATGTCTGTTTAGCAGAAGCCGAAATCCCCCTAACAACATTAATCTCAAAATCAACGATAGCAACTTACAATTAGTTGGTAGTGTCAAGTATTTGGGTCTGTGGCTGGATCGTTCACTGCGATGGGGGAAGCACATCAATGAGATAAATGGAAAGGTGTTAAAATTTCTAAATGTTTTAAAGGTTTTAGCGGGTCCTGGATGGGGTGTTCATCCCAAGCACCTCAGACGATTATATTTGTCGATATTACGAAGTAGACTAGATTACGGCAGCTTTTTTTATGACAACAGTTGCAAGTCTCATTTGTATAAGCTCGATAAAGTTCAGAATCAGTCTATGAGAGTGATAGGTGGATTTATCAAAACGACCCCTATACATGTGATGGAATCCGAACTGTTTCTTCAACCTCTACATATCCGCAGGTACTATTTAGCTGGAAAATATGTTTTAAAACTCAAGTCATTTAAAGATAATCCAATTTTACAATTGCTGGAGGAATTTCATTTGTCTCATTCAGATAGTTCATTTTGGAGACGAAAGAAAAAACCTTTACTCACAGTACTTTACGCTAATGTAAAAGATACGCTCTTACATTCAACTCCTCAGCTGGAAATGTTTTCTTTTGACACGTGGATTTCGAATATAGACCTCTCTGATAGTATTAAATTTATTGAATCGATAGCTAAAGCCAAAAGAGAATATAACGTGCTGGAATTACGAGAAATCTGTACCGAGGTGATGAAGGATTATGAGATATACTACAAAATTTTTACAGACGGTTCCAAGGATTCTAACGATTTAGGCGCTGCTTTTTATGATGAACAATTAGGGTGCGGAGTCAAATTCAAAATTAATTCTAACATTTCAATTATGTATTTAGAACTTTTCGCAATAGCTGAAGCGTTATCATATGCAGAAACTATAAACAACGATAGGATTGTAATCTTCACAGACTCGAAAAGTTCTCTTCAACATCTGGCTCGGTGTACCTCGACAATTCGAGGAACACCGATAGCCTACACCATATTAAAGGCACTAATGCAGTTTAAATGTAAATCTAAATCTATTATTCTGCAGTGGATTCCATCACATGTAGGGATCACAGGTAATGAAATAGTTGACCGGTTAGCGAAAGAAGCATGCAGCGACGGAATTGAAGTGGCCGTTCGTCCTTACTTCTCAGACTGCATCTTTCTCATCAGGAAACTATGCCGTGAAGCTTGGAATGAATACTTCAACGAAAGATCTAAAGAGAAAGGTATTTGGTATAAAACCATCCAGCCACAGCTACCTACATTACCGTGGATTGATAATAGCTCGCTCAACAGACTAGACATGATTCTCATGATGCGCCTTCGTTCTGGACATATTCCATTAAATAAATTCGCGTACCTAATGAAAAAAGTTAATTCCCCCAATTGCAGTGTCTGCGATAGGCCAGAGGATGTAATACATTTACTCATGGAATGTGCCCGGAACGAAAGTTATCGCCTTATTATTTTTGAGAATGCGAGTACACCGAATCCCGTTGGCTTAGTCAACGGTCTTCTGGCCTACCCGTATTCTGTAAAAGCGGCTCAATTGGTGCGCTTGGCCAGAATTGGCATTGAGAATAGACAAACATAGGTCCATTCTCAATGCCAATCTGACTACTAGTAGGTATAAGATAATATAATTTATATAAGTCTGTTTTTATGTTGCTGTTGTTGTTTGTATTTTGTAAGTTTATCTATATAGAGAGGCATATTCGCCAGTCGAATAATCTCTGAAATAAAGATTTAAAAAAAAAAAAAAAAAAATCTACTTAATATAATATTTTAAGCTTAGTAGGCAAGCATCAGGCAATGAGGGTAGACTGAAATCGGAATAGTACCTACCACCATTCCGATTTCAGTAGAAGGAGTAGATATACATAGTGAATAGGTGTTAATAGTTTACAGATTAACACCTGTGTATGTTTGTAGATATTAGTGACAACTAAATTGTGGGGATTAAGAAACTATCGATTATGATTGATACTGTAGAGACTAGTAATTAATAGAGTAAGTAAAGAACTTCCAGTAACAGTTTCCTAACTATCTATGCTGCAAAATACGATACTTCCAAGCCGTGGGGATTTAGGAATTGTCGAAATTGTGAATTGACAGTTCTCACACCCATGTTCCAACTCCTCAATGCTAATGCTGCAAAGCTTAAATATGAAAAAGAATCGACATCACCCATCGAAACCAGTAATTTCTGACGAGACGCACGCCTGACTTTTATTCAGCTAGGTAGTTATATTTTTATTGATTTAGATTTTAAGTACCGGCGAAGGGTAGGTTTACTTGCCTGTAAGGACGGCACGGTGATTATAGGAAGGTACCTAAATTGATGAACGGGATGAAAATGGGTCGAGTTTGAAAAACGCACCTATATTATAACCAGCTATGATTACTAGGTATGGTAGGTATTTAAGTACCTAATCATTGTAGTTACATGATTCATTGTGAAAAAGCTGTACCTATCCATCATTGCTACAGTTTCAGTTGTTGCGATTGGTTGATTTTATGGCACTTGTGCTGCAACAATAGCGAGAGAGACGTGTCGGTCTATTATAAATAATTGCGATCAGTAGCAATAATTTTTAGAATCATGTTCAATTGTACAAAGAGTTACCTTATCTTATCGGCCGGAGAGTTTATTGCAAGATAAACTTGAAATAATATTTGGTTTCAAAAATACTTATTAGATAGAAGTTTTTCTAAAAAATAGCAGAAATATTACTACTCAAAAATGAAAAGTATAATTTAGTTACCTAATTGTTATCAGGAATCGATTTTCTATGGCCATATCGATTACGATTAGTCGTCTGCCATCACTATTTACAAGCTATTAACATACGTCATTCGCAATTCGCCAATCGCCAGACGTCATTATGTTCTTCATTCTTTTCTAAAAGTTGGTTGGCCTTTGGCCTACTTGTCAAAATTTTCATTCATTGTTCTGTTCATGTTATTTTGTTGACTAAAGAAAGTTTCGAATTAATCAAAAAATGTATAGGTATTTTAAGTTTTGAATAAGTTTTTGTTTTGTATACTCATATTTCACTGTTATATTAGGATATGCGTTGTTTACTCATAAATAAAAATGCCTAGCATAAGAAAATATCGACGTGACACGACCGAAGTGAGCTGTTGTTTAAAATATGTGATTTTTGGTGTAAATGTATTATTCTGGGTGAGTGAATAAATTGAATTAGTATTGTATATACCTAAAGAATGATAATTTATTTAACTAGGTACCATCTATTCAGAACTAAATTAGTTAAGGGTTAGCCAACTTAGTGTACCTTGGCTACTAATATTAGCTGTGTTAGTTTATTAGAAGTTAATTCAAGGCTGCTTTAACTGAAACGGAAGAAATATAGGCTAAAAGCGCTGTTTAGTTGTTTACTAGTAAAGGCACCTACTAGAATAGTAAAGTATGCAAATTGCAGATCTCCTTTTTGGGATTGAGTAGCTTTTATAGCACGATTGCCAAACAATTAATTGGTAGAACTCTTTTCAACAATGTGTTAAAACATATTTATTAAGTCGAGATTATTACACAGTTAATGAATTTCTTAAAGACAATGAATTTGTATGGAAGCAATCAGCTTTGTTTCAGCTGTCCAAAGTAGGCTTCTTCTGTAATGCAACAACAACAGATTGATTTGATTTTTTGCATGGACATATAGTTGAGGAGAATGCTGTCTTTTATCCCAGAAAAACTAGGAACTATCCTACAGGAATTTTTAAACTCTTAACTACTAATTTTTTTATCAGCTCTTCTCAGCGAAATCTGTTTTCTGAACTGGTGGATAAATAAAGAATTTTGAATTTGATAAAGAATCACTGAACCTTGAGAAGTATGCTGATTTTCCACTTCCCAAAATAGTGTCATTAAAAAAGATACTGGCCATATTAAGAACCTCCCCTTTTTTGGAAGTCGGTTAAAAAGTACAAGGGTAATTGTGGCCTGAGGTCTTCTAAATTTTCATAACTTATTACGAGTTAAGCATAACGCAAACAATACAAAAGAAGTAATATACAAGACATAAGATAAAATGTATGGGGTATGGGTTGAATTTACACCACCACATCCCTTCCAAATTAGCCCACTGCCATTATAAACTGCATTGTTACTTACTATCAGGTGAGATTGTACAGGACTAACTTGTAATCGAATAAAATAAAAAGTGTATTACATTTACAGTTCCTTGGCCTCATTGTGCTGGCTGTTGGTGTGTGGGCGTGGACAGAGAAGGATACATTCAATAATTTGTCACGCTTGACTAATATTGCATTGGATCCAGCATTCATTTTGATATGCGTTGGTAAGTTTACTATGTACAATGGCATGCATAGGATGTACAATGGGTATTCAGATGATATAAAACGGAAAAAATTTCCTGCACAAGTTATAAAAAATGTAAGGGTAGGCATTGTACAAATTATAAAAAAGCCTACCATCAAGTTTTTATAACTCGTACTGGCGATTTTCTCCATTTTATATCATTTGCCTGCTTAATGCCTACCTTATATGCACGCTGTTGACTATGTATGATATAATTATGTTGGTCATTTAAAAAGTAACAATAATGTAGTGGTTAGGACTGATCTCCTAATGAGGTCGCAGGTTAAAATGTGTGTACGCACCTCTTGTCTTTTGGAGTTAAATGTGCATTTAAGCAATTAAATATCACATGCTTTGATGGTGAGTTAAAGCAATGTAAGGAATCTACATGCCCAGAGTTTAGTTAAGGTGAAATCTTTGAAGTTAATTTGTTTAAAATATGTATATAAAATAAATAATGGCATGTAATTAAACAAGCTTCTATTTAATACCATTATTGGCTTCTAAATTACTAAGTCAGCTTCAACTAGTGAGCCTCTAAAAAATATAATTTTAGCATCTATATTTATAACTTAGCTTCAAACCGTGAACTCCTAAAATACTTAAATATTAGCATCAAATAATACACCAAATCTTCAACCACATTTTTAATTTTTTTTTTGTGAGAAAAATGAAATAAAAAAATGTTTCTAACTAAATAAAAAAACGTTTTTTTTTTGATAAAATGAAATTAAAAAAATGATTGTTTTTCAATTGAACTCAAGATAGAAGACCTACACATAACATTATAACATTTTTGAAAAAAAAAAAAACAATTTTTTTTCAACTTTTTTTTTAGTTTTAGGTAGGTTTACGATCCCAACAGAACCTAAGTGCCCGGCCTTCGGCCGGGCACCTGGATGTTCATGTATAACCCTAACCTAACCTAACTTTAGTTTAAAGAAAAAATTATACAAAAATAATTGCACTATTAAAACACTACAACAGAACAACAAAAAAAACAAATGCATGTTTTGAATGGCGCTCTCTGATTGGTGCAAATAGCCATAACCAACAAGATCGTGCAAATTGCCAGTCGCATCCGTCTCATTCGCACCAACGAAATCGTGCAATGGCCAGTCGTATCCATCTCACTCGCACCAAATCGTGCAGTGGCAGTGGACAATAATAAAACTAGTGGCTCTTTATTTGATGCTTTCTTTGGAATATTTTGTGGCCATTGTGAAGAAGCCGAGTTAGTATATTAGAAGCTTCATCATTTTCCCGTTGCTGAGTTATTAAATTAGAAGCTAGGTTTTGATGCCAAAAAATAAATTTTGTTGGTCGACTTATTATATTCCATAAATAATTAGTACTCAATGGATATATAAAACTAGTAGTAACTTATAGTCAAGTATAAAATGCAAGGCCATTTGCATGTTATATGCCTCTTATCTATAAATTACTAGAGCCCAAAATTGGATGTGATATTACATCACACTAATATTATAAAGGCGAAAGTTTGTATGTGTGTGTGTGTGTGTGTGTGTGTGTGTGTGTATGTTTGTTACTCCTTTACGCCACAACACAGGAACCGATTTGGCTGAAATTTGGAATGGAGATAGCTCATTCCCCGGATTAAAACATAGGCTACTTTTTATCCCGCGGGAAAAAAGAGTTCCCGCGGGAATCAAAAAACCTTTCTCCACGCGAACGAAGTCGCGGGCATCATCTAGTATTTAAATACACTAATATTATAAAGGCGAAAGTTTGTATGTGTGTGTGTGTGTGTGTGTGTGTGTGTGTGTATGTTTGTTACTCCTTTACGCCACAACACAGGAACCGATTTGGCTGAAATTTGGAATGGAGATAGCTCATTCCCCGGATTAAAACATAGGCTACTTTTTATCCCGCGGGAAAAAAGAGTTCCCGCGGGAATCAAAAAACCTTTCTCCACGCGAACGAAGTCGCGGGCATCATCTAGTATTTAAATATGTCCTAAAAATTGTAGGTAAAGTTTGTTCACCTCTGAAAGACGTACTTATTGTATTCCTATCAGCATAAATTGTCCTTGGAATTGTTTTATAAAACAATAGTGTAAATGTAACAAATCTGAGTACTTAAATATGTAACAAAGGCAATTAAAACAATGACCTCATTATAGGAGTAGTATCAATTAGGCCATTGTCAAAATCATGATTTTTTTAAAATTTTAAATGCTGTGTTTAGTTAGCAAACATTCATGACAATTCATATGAATTGCAGTCAAGGGCTATCTTGTCATAGAATAAAAAATAAAAAAAATTATTAACCCAACTAGCACACAAGCAATATAAGCAGCGGCGGTACAGTGGATGCTTATAAATTGCTTGTTGCCTTTAGGTTCACACAGATTACAATAAAGAACTTAATGACCAAAAGATTGAAGCATGATTTGCTCAAATAACAATGTTGTGATACTTTGTTTAAGAGACATTGTGAGATGGTGCTAAAAGAACACCCAGCTGAGTTTTTGTGGGCTCTTCTCAGACTACAGCGCATTTGGAACTTTTATAGCTTAAGTTCATCAACAATTTAATACTATTACCCATCAAACTATAACACTTGAGGTTGATGTTGATCCTTTATTTAAAAAAAAAGACGTGTGGCACTCGGGGACTGCCGCGGTAAAGCTATTGCATAGCATTTTTTATCAACGCCATCTAGCGGTGAGAGGAGTCCCGTGTCAGGTTATTTTCGTTACGGAATTTCTGGATTCGGTTTCCACGCTCAAGGCCCACGATAGAAGCTATGCAATAGCTTAAAAGTTTGTTAAATTCAATGCGTCTGATTCTGTTGTACACAATCTATAAACTAAACTAAATTGACAGGTCTATACCTAGCGCTTTCCTTTTCCACAGGGAGCATTATGAAAGGGATGGCATGAGACTGGAACATGTATTCTACTAATATTATAAATGTGAAAGTTTGGATGTGAAATTTGGCACAGAAGGAAATCATAGTCTGGAATAACATATAGGCTACTTTTTATGCCGAAAAATGAGAGAGATCCCACGGGAATCAAAAAACCTCAGTTCACGCGAACGAAGTCGCTGGCATCAACTAGTATTATATAATTTAGATAAAAGACTGTAAGGTATCAAGATCTATGTGTAACTATTAATCGCTTATTGTTTATTTACAGGCACTATAACGTTTATAATTGGATTCACGGGATGTGTGGGCGCTTTGCGTGAGAACACGTGTCTGTTGGCTTGTGTGAGTATTGTATTGTAACTTTACTAGCTTTTGCCCGTGGCTTTGCTCACATTAAGTTCGATTTTTCTAATACCTATTGTACCCCCTAAGGGTTTAATTTTCAAAAATTCTTAGCAGAGGCCACGTCGTAATAGCTATCTGTATGTTAAATTTCAACCCGGTCCGTCCAGCGGTTTGAGCTGTGCGTTGATAGATTAGTCAGTCAGTCAATCAGTCAGTCACCTTTGCCTTTTATATATTTATATAAGAAGATGAATTGTAATGTTTGTCTATAACTTTCGGGTATTTGTGGTTGTTGGTTCTGTAACATACTTATTCTATACAACATTTTATTTATATAAGAAGATGAATTGTAATGTTTGTCTATAACTTTCGGGTATTTGTGGTTGTTGGTTCTGTAACATACTTATTCTATACAACATTTTATTTGTTAATGTACTTATTGATTAATTTTCAGTGTTATTTGTTTCAGTATGCAGTGTTCCTTGCACTTCTCCTGTTGGCTGAGATGACAGCTGGAATATTGTTCTTTGTGTTTAAAGACTGGGTATGACATTTTTTATGTTCTGGGTTCCAGTAGAAAACTGTGATTAGCTGTGAAAGCTGTGAAAGCTTTGCTTATGTTGTGCTTTTTGTTTAGCGGGCAATACAATAGTGCAATATTTGAATCACTGTTTGGCCACAATGGTTCTAAAATCAAATCAAATCAAAATCAAAATCAAATCAAAATTTATTTATTTCATGTAGGCCAATTTGTAGCTCTTATGAAACGTCATAAATCTACCACCGGTTCGGAATGCAGATTCTGCTGAGAAGAGCCGGCAAGAAACTCAGCAGTTTTTTTTTTACAATGGTTAACAAAACTATGCTATGCACACAGTGTTTCCACAAAGAAGTTCCAAAAATGCACACCTACCACAACCTAACACATGTTAAGATGGGTAGACACAAAGCAGACCCATTCCCGTTGGTGGCACCCGTTCACGAGCATCAACCATATTTGAACATACTCTAAACAATTATTCAAATATTTTATATTCTTATACAAATTGTTTTTAATATTTTGCAGATAAAACAACAAGCTACAAGTGGATTCCAGACGTTCATCACACATTACAGAGAAGACCCGGATCAGCAGAACTTGATTGATTGGATCCAAGAAGATTGGGTATGTACCTATAACATTTTCGTGCGTGGTTTTAAGTTGCTTAAAATTTTTTTCTTGTTTGCAATAGTCTATCTATGATCTATATCTACAAACATTTGAGGCGAGGTGCCGGA
Organism: Hipparchia semele; assembly: GCA_933228805.2. Lineage (NCBI taxonomy): Eukaryota > Metazoa > Arthropoda > Insecta > Lepidoptera > Nymphalidae > Hipparchia > Hipparchia semele. The sequence continues at coordinate 10,798,517 of OW121718.1, forward strand.
CCGTCTCAGCCGTCGAACATTATCATGCCTTAGTCGTTCATATGACCTTCATTCGTCAGGCACGTGTGTATATAATACAATTCCACGTGCATATTCACGATATAAGTCATTCACGATTAGTCACGTAAATTGTGATGGAAAAGTATTATTTTTTACAAATCGATATGAAGTCCAACAGTAACTTGTTCTATTATGTACTTTTGGAACGAAGTTCCTTATCGCGCGTTGTGAAAGGGGGCTAGACGGAAAAAATTCTTACGAAAAGTTGTCACGACACTTTTTGCTATAGTAAGCTATTGTAAGTTGTGCGGCGTCGCATGTTTCTCTGTCTCTCTCTCTCTTATAGAAAGCAAGCCAGATATTTTCATTTCTATTTCGCATTGAACTTCGTTCCATCCGGGTGTCCCTTGACACCTCTCAAGTTTTTTTTTTAGTTTATGATTTTTTCTTCATATAGGACGATATTGAATAATATAACTGAACGTAATAATCAGCGCAAGAACTCAAATTAGAACAAGTTAACAAGAGCTTTTTTGCAAGTATTTTCGGCTAGTATTTTTCGGATGACACTAAGCATACCTAATATGATTTCATAAGAATTGTTTTAAACTACCAATCAATGGTTGACTATTGATTAGTAATTTATTGATCAAATGACGAAAAAAGTAGTACAGAGATTTCATTTATCATGTTATGGAAAACTACTCAACGAAAATCATACTTCCCTGTATGACTAGGTATTTAAAATGATGGAGTGATAGGTATAGGCTGTATATATACTTTAATTGGCACTAAGTGCTACTAATTAAGAATGCACAAATTCAGCAAATCACCACAATCGAGATTGTAGCGATGTTTCCGACAACTGATTAAACAAGTGTAAATTGAAAACGTTACGTCAAACTTATAACACCCTGCTTTTTCCGACTACGACTTAAGCCAATTAAGCTGAATTATACAAAGTGTCTTGAAACTCCGAAATAATACTGAAGGAGGTGAATGTGCTCATAAAACTGAACAACTTTCCCCAAGGAACCTAGGTCGAAATATGAAAAAAAAATTTTTACCTCCCATAGTAAATCAATCAGCTGATCGTCAATTTTGTATCGGAGGTCCAAATTTTTTTTTCACATTTGGACGTATGTTCCTTGGAGAAAGTTGTACAGTTTCATGAGCACATTCACCTCCTTCGTATTATTTCGGAGTTTCAATACACATTGTATATTTAAAAAAAACCTGAACCAAAGCTTGTCACGTCTCTCAGCTGCAATGCTGCGGCGTGGAAGGGCCTCGGGACTGGGACCGCAACGCGTACTTCAACTGCTCGAGCGGCGCGGTCGGCTCGCGGGAGGCGTGCGGCGTGCCGTTCAGCTGCTGCCGCAACAAGCCGCAGGACATCATCAGGAACAAGCAGTGCGGATATGACGTCAGGAAACCCACTTACGTAAGTGATATCTGAGATTAATTGAACAAGTGTAGATTGCTAAAGTCATACATTAAACCCCTTCATCCACGTTGGTAACTATTTTTCATAACTAGCTACGAAATAAGAGGATGGATGGGTTAGACCGGAGCTCGCATAAATTTATAGTATGTAGTTATTAAATCCCTCATTTGCGACAAGAGTGACATAATTCAAAATCGACGATGAGAGAATTCTCTCGTTAGAGAGTAATGTTTTGTGGATGCTGCGGTCTCGAAACAACACAGCGGCCAATAACAACATCTCTCGCTCTTAATTTTTTGTGCTTAGCGTAATGTTGTTTTTATAGCAAAAAGTATAAATTTTCGACACTAAAATTGGTGAATTTTGAATTATGTCACCCTCGTCGCAAATAAGCGAAATGTTTATCTCAAAAATCCAGATTTTTCAACAAATGTCTAAAGGGATGTTAAGTTAATGAGTGTAAACTCATGCATGTATGTACAATGCCCTAAGGTCTAGGGTCCTGTTAGGAGTAAACACACAGTGGTGTGTTAAGTTTTTAGTGCGCTCCTTAGGATATGTCTACCATATGTTAAGTTTGTCACATGAATGTAGCAAGCGAGCGAGCGCGTGATCCATGAGCGCGGCTGCCTGGCCGCGGGCGAGGATTGGCTGCAGCGGAACTTCGCGCCCGTCGCGGCCTTGGTGCTCGCACCGCTCGCGCTGAAGGTCCATTGTAGCGCGCTTGCAGTACCCTGGTTTTAGCACGGCTTCATGTGCATACCGTAGTCGACACATTATCTGCAGCGTCTATAGAACGTCCTTGAAAATACTGAAGGGTGTTCATGTGCATCTGATACAGTCCTTGAGCATAGGTGCTGGAACCGAATCCCTTATATTAAATAGATATATTTTTTTTTTCTTCAAATAAACTTTTACAAGTACTTTTGAATCGTCAATGAATCTACCACTGGTTCGGAATGCCGTTCATGCCGAGAAGAGCCAGCAATAAACTCGGCGGTTGATCTTTCAAAAAATTTTTTTTTTTACAATGGATAACAAAACTATACTATGTATACAATGTTTCCACAATAAAGTTTCAAAATGCAAAACAATCCAATGCATGTTAAGACAGGCAGGCAAAAGCAGACCCATTCCCGTTGGTGGCACCCGTTCACGAGCATGCTGCGTTTACATGCTTGTCGAGGCTTGGCAAGCGTCCACAAGCTCCAAGCCTTTACAAACGCCCGACATTAGCCCGGATCGGCGACAAGTGCCCGCAAGCCAAGCCAAACGGGGTGTTTACACGCTTATGTTTGTGGAAGCTTGTCGAGACTTGCCAAGCTTGTAAATGTAACATTACAGTTTAGAGCAAACCAAAACCGTGGTTTTCACCAAAAACAATCAAACAAATCTAAACACGAAAGCGCGTGGACTGTGTAGCGTATTTCAACATAATTCGTGCAATTCACGAGCGCGTGTAATCTTTTCTAGTGGTTACGTCGTGTACAAGCATATTGCGTAAGTGTGCGTGCCTGTCGGAGCCTAGGTGGGAGCTGTCAGGCGCAAGCATTTGCGCTCACTCACACAGTCTGGTCTGGCCTGTGGGAGGCTTTGGCCGTAGATAGTTCCCACCTTTCTGCCTAAGCTCTGCGCTAAGCGATTTAGCGTTCCGGTACGATGGCCCGTATGGTTCGAAAGTACCCCTTACCTTTACCCTTACCCGCCTTACCCCTTCCAAGTTAGCCACGCGCGCTCGTGACTTGCCAGAACCTACCTATATGCTCACATCGCTGATCATAAGATTGTTACAAATAGGCATCACAAATAGCTGTGGTTCTTTCCATTCAATGATTTTACAGCTGATTCTATGTCAAATGCACATATATACGTACATATTTTCAAGGACTTTCTTTACAAGCGGTGTACTCTTACTCTGCTCAGACTCATGACGGAGTTAAAACGAGACAGTCAAGCCTCAATAGTCCAACGGTTAAAGGTGTAGACTGAATTGAAAGGTCCGACGATTCAACTCCCAACCGTTGCATTATTATTACACCCACCCTTTATGCTTATTTGGAGAGTAGAGAGGGAATATTATTCAAGTTCAGAAGAAAAGATATTTTTTTTTTAATTCAGTACAATATGTGTTTCATTTTCACTCTGTCAAGTAAACTCCGAGCTAAGTCAGAGAACGCTCTATTTAGATCTCAGCCTTAGAGTTACGTCAAGGTAGTTACGTGCTGTTGCGCTTTCCGTGTACATAGAGAGCATAGAACAAGATGGCGTCATTCTTTCTGCCTTTTGTACTTGATGTTACGAAGTTGTGTTTGTTTATTTATTTAGGATTTTTTTAATTTTGAACCACCGACAAGATTACATTATTATTAATAATATTGTGTTAATCTTAACAACTCCGAGCCAACATGTAACTCGGTGTACTGCCAGTCAGATCATGCATAAACAAAAAAGTCGCACATTAGTAAAGTTTAAACAAAAATAGAAAATATAGATAAACGATATAAAAAAAGCCTAACATTAAAATTAAAAGGGAAAGTGAACTATCCCTCTAAATGATAAAATGATAATAACATAAATTATCATTTGCAATTTTTCAGCATTCATTTACTATTTTTAGTTTTATTTTGTGCCTTCACTACATGTATCTGTTACAAAATGTTACCTTAAGGATCGATTTCACAATCTTCCAATAGTATTTAACTGTCTTATAAAGTTGACATTTTGACACTTTTGTAATTGTAATCTGTCACAATTTTATTCGTCGGTTAAACTTTGCTTGGTATGTTGAAATAGGCCCTCAAGATGATTTGTTTCGGTACATTGGCCTTTAATTTTATTTTTTATCTTTTAGTTTTTCGCAGTGCAGCTTATTCGGCTATTTATGTTCAGTTCTCTTTTTGTTTTAGAGTTTTGACATAGCTAAGATAATATATGACAAGGGTTGCCTAGAAGCCGCCGAAGAGTGGTTCGACCGCAATCTCTTGATAGTTGCCACGTCCGCTGTTTGTACCGCTTTTGCACAAGTAAGTTTGTTTTGTTTGTAGCACGCACCTTATCTTATCGTGTAGTCTGTACTAGTCGTGCGCGATAGGTTATTCGAGACTTGCGTGGACTGTAATTCCCCGCCCGCTTCCTCTTGCATCTCCCCGCGGGCACCCGTGTTGTACACTGAGCCACACTATGAATTAGCATTTTTAGTAAAAAAAATAGTTTTAATTATTGTTATAGCTCTTGTTATTTTTTCATAGTTCTTTTATCATTGTTATATGTACTTTGTTTTTAAAATAAATTTTGCGCGGAGAAAGAAACCGCATCTTAAAAGTGTTTTGACCACACTTTAAAAAGTGACTGTGACGTCACCGCGTCGCGCTCTTACAGACTAGCGTAAGTCTTCAAGTTGATATCTGCGCGTAAATCTGTCAGTTGGTATGGCTGAAAAAGAGAAGTAACATATCTCCGTCCCTTTCCTGCCCACAGTAAATGACCGATTTACGCACAGTTGATCATCTTGAAAACATACATTATGCCCACAAGTTTCAAGTTATCGCACACGGGTAGTATATGTCGTATAATACAGGGCAAGATTGTAAGTGACGTAAGACTATGACTAGTCAAAGCATGCGGGAAACGGGCGATCCGCGCCGCTTACGTCGCTCGCACTTCTGCCTTTTCGCGTATCTACTGTATTTTTTAGTGATTGTTTTTAACACTGATTATTTATCCTTACTGCACTCTGTGGTGCAGCATGGTGGGGCATAGACTCAGACCTACTTAATTTACTTACTACAGTTATCACACTAATATAAAGGCGAAAGTTTGAATGTATATCGACCGTAGCAATTAACAGTGTCGGATCTACATTTTGGCGATTTTCGTTTTGTTGCATTAAGGGTCTTAGAATGGGGATAGCAATGCCCCCACCAATTGTGAAACTTTTGGAATCAACCAACCATCTTTGGTTTTTGCAAGTGCAAGGGTTGGATATGTTGACTGTTTTTCACTTTTCACATATTTGAAGCTTTGAGCGGCCGTGCCCTGGAGTAGTGGTTTTTCACATGCGACTATGTTAATTGCTACGGTCGATATGTTTGTGTATGTTTGTTACTCTTTCACGCAAAGCTTTTTGCGTGACTGTTGCTGGACAGATTTGGTTGAAATTTGGGCTAGAGATAGCTCATATCCAGGAAAAATATGTAGCCTACCTACTATTATTATATATCGGAAACTAAAAGAATTCCCGTGGGAAGTAAAAAACCTTATCCACGCGGACGAAGTCGCGGGCATCATCTTGTTAGATGATCATTTCGTATTTTACGACTGTAATATTTAGGGTGCAACTGCGAATAAGTCCTTCGCGGCAACGGAAGTTAAGTGAAAAGGAATGTTTCGTCAAAATTGTCACCTACACTATCACTGTTTGTCTATTGTCTATGCCGCACATGCACGCACGGACTATAATGTTATAAATTCGAAAGTGTGTTTGTTTTTTGGTTTGTTTGGCCTTCAAGCACACAATTCATTTTTGTATGTCAATGATATTCTATAAATCTCGTTGAGTTAATCTTGTATACTTCGGTCAGATTCTGGGGATATGCTTCGCGCAGAACCTGCGCGCGGACATCTTCGCGCAAAAGGCGAAGTGGCACTGACAATCAGCCTCTCCTGCGGCGGTGTGATGCTCGCGCGCCCGCGACCCCCGCACGACCGCCCCCGCCTGTTGACCGACCCGTGTGACCCTTTACTTTACGACGCCACACACGTATGACATGTATTATTTGAGGAGCGTCGGAACAAAAACCGATAAATCACTTCAGAAAATTTTTTTTTCGGTATCTTCACACTAATATTATAAAGCCGAAAGTTTGTATGTGTGTGTGTGTGTGTATGTTTGTTACTCTTTCACGCAAAAACTACTGGACCGATTTGGCTGAAATTTAAAATGGAGATAGATTATACCTTGGATTAAAACATAGGCTACTTTTTATCCCGGAAAATCAAAGAGTTCCCGCGGGATTTTAAAAACTAAATTCACGCGGACGAAGTCGCGGGCATCATCTAGTTTGAGATAAAAAAAAAAAAACAAAAAAAAGTCAAAATGTGCTTTATCGGTTTTTGTTACGACGCTCCTCATTTGTGAACGTATGCCCGCACTGCGAAATATGACCGTGTGAATCACAATTTCGTATAGACTTGTTATAAATTATGAACAAAGCGTTGCAAAAACCACGAAAATCGAAAAAGCGATGACTGACTGATTGTATCTGAGAAAAGTACTAAAGCAAACTCAACTGAGTTTTTTTTTGTTATCGATTTTCAAGTTGTTGTTCAAGAAAATGGACGTCCTTCTGGCGTCTGTGGTAAGCGGGTTTCAACGTGATGAGGCGAACGAAGAGCAGTGGATTTTCATTAGTTATGAATCAAGGTTTCTTCTTCTTGATGAAGCTGCAAAATACGCGGTAATCACTTACCATTAGGTGACCCGCCTGCTCACTATCCATATATAAAAAAATCCATCCGTTTACAAAAGTATTAAAGTTACTTTTAAGAATTTTGAAAAAAAAAAAAAAAAAATTTGCTTAACGCCCATTGCCTCCTTTGAACATGAATTGTTATGTTGATAACGTGATATTTCGTTGTGCTGGGTCGTACGATAAATGTAAGTCAAATCTGTTACGTACTCCACTACATTAACTATTATGTATTGGTGTAATATAATACATTTTATGCAAGACTGTTCTAATTCCTACTAAATGTTAACAGACAGCAGTCATCATTCTTTATGCGTGGAAGATTTTATTGCTACTAAGAATATTATTTAAACTTATTCAAGGCATTTTTTCTCTTAGATCATAATCGAATTGTACTTAATTATTCTTAAAAATTTGTCATAACAATAAAGCTGCCTATTTAACTGCCATACAATTAATTAAATCGAACATTAAAGTAATAGAATCTCAAATAGCCATAATACTTATATATTTAAAATATTTTTTGTGTTTAAAAGTTTTATTAGCTAGGTATGTGGTTTTTATTTTAGTAAAACTGCCTTAAAGTCGTGTCCACACCAGTAACATATTGTGTTACTGAACGCCTTTTCGTCGCTATCTAATCCAAATTTAATTCCACGTTAAGACACTACGAAACTAATGAAAATTCGTGTTTCCACTAAAATATGATTCCCAACGAACATGTTACATGACTTCACACGATTAAACGTTTTGAGTTGATATGGATGCGCCTTAATTAGTAGAAATAAAACTTCCACGCATAATATTAGTACTCATCGAACTATAACGCTTAGAACAGAAGTTTCTAAACAAAGCTCTGCAAACAATGATAAATAATTATGCTACTGATGATTATGGTTTTGATGGTTATTGTGATGAATTATGAAATCCTTTAACAGCAAAGTATCTCAAAACAACCAATGAATGTGTTAGTGCCATGTAATTATTCTTTGTACTGGTACTCATAAATAATTAATTACGTTTTTGATGGTTACTGTGATGAATAATGACACACTTTCACAGCACTGTACGTTTTTTTTTATTTCTGCGAACTCGTCGTACTAACGTGACGATACTGCGTTGTCGGCCTTTCAAGGCTTACTAAAAATGGCTTAACTGCGTTGACTATTGCGCTTCTAGGCGTTATAGTTCGATGGCCAGTACTATGAAATACTAGTATCTATATAATATCGTATCTAATATCTGTTCGTATTCTCTCATACTCTCAATCATCTTGCTATCCCTGTGGCTTCCATAAAATTAAGACCTTAAAAAACTATTTCCAAATTGTCTGTCCAAAATTTCCGCCTTGGAAAATTCTTGAAATCCTACAGTGTCTATTAAAACGTGACTTGTAAACGCAATTGTTGTTAGAATAATCCAATTTGTAAATAAAAACGCGACGTGATTGACTTTAGTAATGTAAATATATAATGTTTTATTAAATTCATTTTTACAATGGCAAAATAGTCCACCACACTGGCCCAATGTAATGTAAAGTTTTCGAATTAGGCAGATTTTGTGAGGAAATATTCGACTTGTAGAGGAGAAATTCATCCGAACAATCGACAACAAAAACTTGCTTCGCTGAAGTTCAAATGAAATCAGTAACTATTAAAGTAAATAAGTAAATATAACAATAAAAATAAAAAGTAAACAAGCACATGTTAACGTCAGCCATAAAATCCTTTATCATTTCAAATTTTTCCAGTTTTAGAGGTTTTCGACTTTTAGAGATTCGACTTACAGAGGTTCTACGTATTTATTTGTGAAAATAGTAAGATGTTAAAATTATAAATAGAAACATATATTATACCACAGTGTGGCGTAATAATATAACTCATTATTTCGGGTTATTGATGCGGGTTGTTACGTTCCCTCAAATATGGTTGAGCGAAGCAATGGCTGGGTCATGCGTCATGCTCGTGAACGGGTGCCACCAACGGGAATGGGTCTGCTTTTGCCTGCCTGTGTTGACATGTATTGAATTGTATTTATTTGTATTTTTATTGTATTTATTTTTACTTGTATTGTACTCAGGAAAATTCATCGTGGAAGCACTGAATACATAGCATAGTTTCAATAACAATTGTAAAATTTATTTTTTTTTTGAAAAGAGCAACCGCCGAGTTTCTTGCTGGCTCTTCTCGGCAGGAAAGGCATTCCGAACCAGTGGTAGATTCATTGACGATTCAAAAGTGCTTGTAAAAAGTTTATTTGAATAAAAAATATTTCTATTCTATTCTATTCTATTCTATTTTATTTGTGAAAATAGTAAGATGTTAAAATTATAAATAGAAACATATATTATACCACAGTGTGGCGTAATAATATAACTCATTATTTATATTACATTTATTAAAACATCACTCAATTTAATAAAATTACTAAGACTAGGTTCTTAAAAAAAATATTTGATGTTATATATTTATATTACTAAAGTCCAAGTTTCATCGCAGTGTGTGTTCAATTGATGTCCAAAAGAAAGCCTTAGACGGGAGCTGTGAGATGAATTTAGTATTGGAATTAAAGTATTATAGTTCTATATGTATATACAACAACTTGTTAAATTAGTTATAAACATTTGAGAATCATAGAATAATACAAAGTTATACCTATGTGAATGAAATCGATAAGGAATTGACATGACATGATACGTTTTTTCTAACATATTTTTCTTTTGTTGTCTTAAAAGGTAAACAAACGGTTTTTCGCAGAAAAGCGTAAGCGACGCGCTTAGCACTGCGTTTAAACCAAAAAAAGGTGAAAAACCAAACTAGTTACGTTCGGCGGTTACGCGTTTTTTAGGAAAACTTTACCTTTTAGGACAGCTGATAAAAGATTATACATACATTAAGCCACATTAGAGAGTGCGGGGGAAAGGAATTTGCTATGGAAGTACCTATTAAGTTATTTGGGTTGACGAATATACTTGGCGAAGTCAATTAAATTAAAATTTACACTTTAATGAAGCTTTTCAAAAGAAATAAATGATTGACGTATGTTTCATTCATTTTTAATGGATGTTGCTCAAAAATCAACTGTGTATTAAAAAATTAATATAGTTAGCTCTCATTGGCTGAATTTATGCGTTCTCGCTGCAATGAAGTTCACTCCATACATAGCTTTTTTCTACATGAACTGTAAAATGCTCTAGCGTTCATTTCATTCTTTTCACGTCCCCCGCACTCCGGTCTTGTTGCGAACTAAACCTTTTTCTTTATCATCATAAAGTATGTCTCAAAACCTGATAAGTTGAAATATTTAACACAATCTTAAAATAAATCTGTTAACAACTCATTTTATGACAATATTCGTATGAAATTGTCTGTTTTTATAAAAACTGGCGGTAGTTCTATATTATTTTAAGAACTTTGTGGATAGGGTCGTGCAAAAAGCTGCAGGAGAATAATGGCTGACAATACTGTTTAGATTAAGACTTGACGTATTATAGGATGTATTACTGTACCCATAATATAAAACTCATTGCCCGATTGGTACTCTAACAATAAATGAAACGGTATTTGATTATTTTTTCTATTATGCTAATTTGATTGTATATAATCCTAAATAAAGTCAATTGAATGATCTAAAAGTAGTAGCATCCTTTTCACAAGGCTTTGCCTTTAGAGGTTAGGATTTTTACAGCCGAAGAATCTCAGTTTCGTAGGCTTTTTACTTACGACTTTAGGTAAATAGTGTTTATGACTTTTTGAATGAATTTGATGTGCACAGGTTTTTTAATTATGACAATTTAAATATGTACGAAATTTCGGTCAGTGAGTTTTGGAAACTTTTTCCGTCGCTATATTATGAAAAGCGTTTTACATCATTAGTTTGTCTTCAACCGTCCGGACATCCACTGTCCAATCTATCCTTAAAGACCGGGGGATGTCCAAAAATATATATAATTATTTTTTTAACTATAATTTATTTTCTTCTCGACTTATTTACAAAAGTGTAGTGTCATTTACAACGTTTTTCATTATAAGCGACGAAATATTATTAAGTACCTAATGTTTTAGTGATAAGGCAATACTCAATTAGTGTCAACTTTAATTATGAGTATTATTAAAGGTAGATATCACAAATTTATGTTAAATAATAACATCTGATGATCTGTTAATGTTGTCGCACAAATTTTATTTTTTAAATTGAGATTCTTTGAAATTATATTTATAGCTAAAAAATCTTTTGATGTGGTATTTCGTATAAAATTATGAAGTAATTATTAAGTTTGCTTTTTACCTTTAGAATTAGAATTAATTGAGTAGTCCTGACATAAATACTTTGGTTGCTAAAAACTTCGAGTTGGGTAAATTATTCGATTACGTATAATAATAATAATTAAATAAAAACAATAAACATAACTAATAATATTATTAATCACATTATAATTTAACTAGATATAGGCTAGCTGCCTTTTTTTGTTTAGTGGCTAGTTTATCGCAAGCCGATCCTCAGTTTGACTTTTAGGCCGGGCCAGATAATTAATTTATTGGGGTAAACTCGGAAAACTGACCAGAATGAATTCATTCTAACAAGTAGGTTTACAATGGTTTAGAAGAATAAAACTGACGGTAACTAAATCATACTAACAAGTAGGTAGGTAGGTATTTTGATGTTACCTTAAGTAAAAGCTTGTTTCACAACTTTTCAATTTCTCACAGGAATCTCAAAGTCCTTTACGGGATTCGACAGACAATACTTTTAATTATTGAGTTTAATTATTTGAAACGACATTTTTTGGCCTATATTATTGTGTCGGCCCAATCGATTAATATCAATTACTGAAGTCTAAAACTTACTATAGAAAATAACTATAATACAGAAAGTTGTGAAATAAGTAATTGCCAACAAAAACCACCACATTTGCCTTACATTCCTTTGCTTATTCCTCTGACGCCAGGACAATAATGTTTTGAAAATTTATATTGTTACGAGTGAACTGAAATAGCAATCATTTTGAGACTTCTGCTAGCATTAGCTAAATGCGTATTACGTAGTTGGTGTCAACTGGAATGTACCAAAATCCTAAACTGAAATAGAATATTAGGTCTAAAATTAGTGATTTATCTGTAATCTATGATTAACACTGGCGTTGACGCCATCTTGACGTTATAAACATAGACTAGTAGGGTGCGTGGGTGCGCGGCTCGCTAAAGCGAACCGCGGTTTTTCTGTCCACCATGTAGACTTTCGGGTCTTGATCATCTTTTTCCAAGGAATTACTCTTCCATCTTTCATAGTCTCTGAGATATACACCGACGAAATTTGTATGATCGCCACCTAGAATCCGCCATTTTGGTGTTTTTTTTTTCAGCATTGCCAATTGGATGAGGTTTCAAGTGATTTTTGTCTGGGCACCCTCAACCTATCTTCAATAACCTGACCGTGCTCCTCACCCGTCTCCGAAATCCTCAATCATCAGCTCCCTCCATATTATTTATCCAGATGAATTTTTATCCTCTATACGAAACCATCACAAATTTTGAAAAGGAACCGTATCAAAGTCTTTCATACATTTACTATGAAAAAAATAAATACCGTCATCTTGAATTTTTTTCTAATCATCATATAGATTATCCGGTCCTGATCATCTTTGTCAAAGAAACCACTCCTTCACCTTTTATAGTCTCCGAGATAGACACCGACGAAATTTGTATGGCCGCCATCTTGAATCCACCATTTTGGAATTTTTTTTCGGCTTTCTGCTAATTGGATGAGGTTTCGAGTGACTTTTGTTTGAACACTCCCCACCTATCTTCGATACCCTGGCCGTGCTCCTCACCCGTCTCCGAAATCCTCAATCATCAGCTCTCTCCATATTTTTCCTCTGAATGAATTTTTGTCCTTTATACGAAACCATCAGAAATTTTGAAAAGGCGCCGCATAAAGTCTTGCATATATTTTGTATGGAAAAAATTTAATTCCACCATCTTGAATTTTTTTTCTATTCATCAAGTAGACCTTCGGGTCCTGATCATCTTTTTCCAAGAAACCACTCTTCCATCTTTTATATTCTCCGAGATAGACACCGACGAAATTTGTATGGCCGCCATCTTGAATCCGCCATTTTCGAGTTTTTTTTCGGCTCTTTGCCAATTGGATGAGGTTTCGAGTGACATTTGGTTGAACACCCCCCATCTATCTTCGATACCCTGGTCGGTGCTCCTCATCCGTCTCCGAAATCCTCAATCATCAGCTCTCTCCATATTTTTCCTCCGAATGAATTTTTGTCCTCTATACGAAACCGTGAGTGAAAAAAAATTTTTTCATACAAAATTTTACAGGAGAGGTGATCAATGAGTGAGTGAGTGAATCAGCACGAGTAGCTATATATATATTAATATGTCTCTGGAACTAATAATATTGCAAATGGTGCACCAATCTCTATCATTAATCTATGATTTTATAACCAACCTCTTTATTTAATCTATGATTTCATATGAAATCATAGTCGGTCGCCATTTGCAATATTATTAGTTCCAGAGACATTCGTATATCAAAAGCGGCGCTGCAAATTGATCCATAATAATGTTGTCATTTGTTGAAGGTCAGCAAGTCCAGTGTTAAGCATAGATTAATATAGAGGTCAGTGCTTGAATACTATTATTAGATTTGTCATGTCATCGTAGTCGAGTTATATAATTTCGTACTAAGCTTATTAGTGAATGCTAGTGGAAGTTCCATTTCACGGAAAACACACTGCCTTACAGTATTTTATAACAATTGATTAATAATCTCATTTTGTGCTTATAATAAGAATAGCTAACGCCTTTTTGTATGTTAAAGCGAGAAAGCCTTATATTTTAGTATTTACAATGTATTACATATTGTTATAAGCGTACCTAATAGCTAGTTTTAGTAAATCTAAGTATTATCATTTTTGCATCACATCGGGTTTTTTATATATTTTTTTTATGTCTCATATGACGTAGAAATAGGTGTCACACTTTATTTTAAGTACAATTTTTTTATATTTTTTTACATAAATGTATTTTTTTACATGTATGTAACTTGTGAATCTCTGGATTAGAAATTTGATTATTTATTTAATTTGATTATACTTTACAAAATCTCAATTATATTTATACTTAATTAATAATTTCAAATTGGTAAGAAAATATATGAATTCAATGTTCTATAACTTTCATAGATTTTAAGTATTATTTTTTGTATTATAATCTATATAAAATTAAGAATTTAGTCTCTTTAGTGGCTTTAAAATAATTTTCACAAATATTTGCATCTTGAACCCTATTTTATGACAATGTTAGAATTTATAGCTTATTATGTGTGTAATAGACCAGGGTAGATAATTTTTAAAACGAAACAAAATAGTAGTAGGATGAAACCCATTAGAAAAGGAGGGGAATATTATAAAAATGAAAGGAAAAATAATTTACGGGCGATCTGAGGTCGGGAAGGGGTGGGGGTGAGTTTTTAAGGGGGAAAAACGGTTTTTCTCGATTTCCGGCAAAACTAAAAGTCCTATCGAAAAAAGTCAAATGGCAAAGTTGTAGGTAATAAAAAGATCTAAAACTTTTGTATTTACACTTTTTTCACATAACCTCAAAATTTATGTGAAAAATTCAAAAAACCAAGTTTTTGGTTTTTTATTTTTATCTTTTACAAAAATTATTTTTTTTTAACGAAATTTGGTGAAAACTTACCTTTTTATGTCCCAAATACGCTGTAATTTATTTGATTAAAAATATTTATTTTTTCACCTTATTTTGAATTAATATCGAAAAAAACACCCTAATTTTCAATCGAAAAGTCACCCGTCAAAATATCAGCTTTTTTCAAAAAGTTAGTATGTTTTCTGTTCGTTGAAATCTCTACTTTCCGATGGTGAAAAAAAAAATATATGTTACTACAGTAAATCTTCTCAGAAAATAATTTCAATCTTTAGGTTATGTTACGTTAAGCATACTATTTTTTAAAGAAAATATTAGATTTTAATGTTTGAGTTGATTTTCTTGAAGATAATTGTGACAAGTTTACTTAAAAAAATAAAACAAAAATTTTTATCTGTATCAATCAACTCAAACATTAAAATCTAATATTTTCTTTAAAAAATAGTATGCTTAACGTAACATAACCTAAAGATTGAAATTATTTTCTGAGAAGATTTACTGTAGTAACATATATTTTTTTTTTCACCATCGGAAAGTAGAGATTTCAACGAACAGAAAACATACTAACTTTTTGAAAAAAGCTGATATTTTGACGGGTGACTTTTCGATTGAAAATTAGGGTGTTTTTTTCGATATTAATTCAAAATAAGGTGAAAAAATAAATATTTTTAATCAAATAAATTACAGCGTATTTGGGACATAAAAAGGTAAGTTTTCACCAAATTTCGTTAAAAAAAAATAATTTTTGTAAAAGATAAAAATAAAAAACCAAAAACTTGGTTTTTTGAATTTTTCACATAAATTTTGAGGTTATGTGAAAAAAGTGTAAATACAAAAGTTTTAGATCTTTTTATTACCTACAACTTTGCCATTTGACTTTTTTCGATAGGACTTTTAGTTTTGCCGGAAATCGAGAAAAACCGTTTTTCCCCCTTAAAAACTCACCCCCACCCCTTCCCGACCTCAGATCGCCCGTAAATTATTTTTCCTTTCATTTTTATAATATTCCCCTCCTTTTTTAATGGGTTTCATCCTACTACTATTTTTTTTCACTTTTTATTATTTTTACAGGGATCTACCCTGGTCTATAAAGCCTAACAGGCTTTGATTGAAAGCATAGATAGTTAACATAAATGTGCGTCTAGCAATTAACTATGTGTGAATAGGCTCGATTTTTGTCAATTTGACTGTACCAACTATTCACAAGCACACATAATGACTGTATAAGCTTCACACACAGAAATTCTTTCGTGCACAAAAGAGTTGTACCCACTATCTGAACTCGGATTGACTATGCCATGTATTTAGTTTGTAATGACTATTGTTATTGTAGCTAGACTTTTATTTTAATAAAATTGTAGTGCGGTTATTTAAAATCACAAAAAAATGAACAATATTTTTTACTTAAATAAATTATTATTTGCAAATATTGATTGTTTTATTTCGAGTAGGTTAATCTCAATTCGTTAATATTAGATACAGTAGAGTAGGTACTCGTACTTTTTTTTAAATATTTCATTAAAAGGCTTTTATATAACCAGCCTTATCGAAATGGTGACGCCACCTTTTTGGTTTTTATTTGGATTGACGTTATATGTCAAAATAATTCCCATCTACCCTCCATTTCCCTTCGTGCACTAAAATGACGTTCGTGGTGTCAAAATTGCGACGCCGTGACATCTAGTTCGAACTTTTCGTCTCCGCGAGGCGCATGCACTCATTGTGTCGCCCGTCCTCGTGTTTTAATCAACCTACGAAAAAGAGTGTGTGTGAACGATTTCGCTGCCCAGCTGACGCCGACGTGTTCCGGAGTGGCCGATAGTGGACCTGGCTCCAGTCCCGGGGACTTACAAGGTTAGTGCACGGAGATCCCGCTATCCCTTCATTCGCCCCTGATCCTTCGGAACATCTAAATTCAAAATTCATACAGTCCACAAGCTCAGGCTGTCGAAGGTGGACAGTGGCGTCCGTTTCTACACGTACCCTAATATTCTGCCGTCATAAGGAAAAAAGACGTATCTGACATATTTTCGAAATTGAGTTAGATATATTCGGCATCCGAACAAAAAGACGCATTTATACCATGCAGTATCTTTAAAGTTTGTTTAAGCTTATCACAACTCTATTGTGATAAGTTTAAATGTCGTTCGCATGGATTGAGGATTTTTGGGATTCCCGCGGCCTATGTGCTATTCCAGTCAATAATCTATGTCTGTGCCAAAATTTCAGCCAAATCGGTCCAGTCGTTGCAGCGTGATTGAGTAACAAACATCCATACATCCATGCAAACTCTCGCATTTATAATATCACAAATAGGATAATATCTGTTTACAAGGCTGCGGTAGCTTTGGGAATTTTCTGGAATTTTCCCACTTTCCCGCAACACGCCCGAAGCGTCACGTCTGTCGCGTAAAACGGACAGTAATGGCGCATTACTTTCAGTTAAAATATCTCACACAGAGCCGGTAACCTCACTGTTAATTGTAAAATAAGCACACTTTATTGAAGTACCTACATACCTACCCAGTATAGATACTTAATTGAAACATTGTGTTACATAATTTGTGCAGGTAAATCTACTATAGTAGGTAGGTACCAAGGAAATACGTGAATAGAATTTCCTTGTTCGTCGAGGTCACCTATAGCATGGATAATAATAGCTACGTTTTGTTTCCTACATTCTATGCTATGGAAGTGACAAACAGACAGACGGACTTGATAAATAAAAGAGAAATTAATGAATCTACTTATAAACATACACCTAACAAACTTTAATGAAAAATTATATTTGAAACATCGATGTGTTTGACAGATTGCCAATCGATCGATCTCTGATAGGCATAGCTATCTAGCTAACTCGGTTTTTTTATTTATTAAATCCAATCTGATATACGCAACATCGTCCTAGTGGAGGATTTACATATTAAAATTCTCGGTATATAAAATGTCGAATGTCCGTCATCAGTAAGCAAGCAATAAAGTCTAAGATCGGTTCAGCTTGAGCGATTGAGTCGTGAATAGATAAGAAGGACCAGACAGATTATTGCACATTTAGTATATTAGTATGGATTCCTGTTAATTTATAGCCAACAAATCTGACGATAATGGGTAATGAACGGGGCATCTATCAGATCCGATTGGATTTATGTCACGTCTGTTACGCCAAGCGTCATTTGTCACCTCAGACGCGCTCATTCATCATGCTATAAGATTCGGACTTCAGCCGCTCATGTGGGCTTATATATTGTGATAATATAAAAGGACTGACTGACTGACTGATCTATCAATCAACATACAGCTCAAACCACTGGACGGATGGGGCTAAAATTTGGCATACAGATAACTATAAGTATAAGTTGCGGAAAATTAAAAAATTCTGGCGGGAAGTCGCGGACATCGTCTAATATATGATCAAACGAACTTGCAAAGTGAAGTTCGATCGATATTATATGAGTACGCTTCATTCGAAGATATAAAAACTTATAAATGCGAAAGTGTTTTTGTTTATTGGTTTGTCCTTCAATCATGGAGCAACGCATCGAAGTAATTTTTTGAAGACATAGTCTAGATACCTTTTATCTTGCAAAAAACAGAGCGTCCCGCGAAATTTCTAAAGTTTAACTCAACGCGAACGAAAACGCGACCAAAAATTAGTAGAAAAATAATTAAATCCTATTATCCTATGAACAATGTTAATGCGAAAGTTTGGATGGATGTTTGTTACTCAATCACGTTGCAAAAACCGAACCGATTTGGCTGAAATTGACACAGAGATAGGCTAAAGTCTGGAATAACACATTAGGCCATTTACTATACTTTTTATTCCGGAAAATAAGGGAGTAACGGAAATTAAAAAACCTTAATCCATCCGAACGAAGTTTGCATAGTTTAATAATACAATTAAAGGTCATAATGATATATTTTATGGCTTACACATCATATGATAGCGGAAAATAAATGAGAGATGTTACACATCCGATGTGATCCTCAATCCCTGATAATGGATTTATGGTGTCACGACGGATATGCGGAGCGTCATTTGTTATCCAGGGCCGGATTCAGACGGTCTGTGGAGGTCAAACATATTACATAAATTATTATGAGCTTTTAATGTTTTCGCACTGAAACTGAAAACAGGGCAATGTCGAGATCAAAGTTGATGGAAGCAGTAGTCATTATCATCTTACTGGACACACACTGGACACAGCCATGGATGAGAAGCATTTTGTATTGCCTATGCTTAGTTAATTTTGTCTGAAAATAATATAAACGTAAAAATTCTTTTTACAAAACCGACTTCAAACGCCACTAGAAAGTATATCAACTGTGTCTATAAAATTTGAAGAGCCCCCTCGATTTCTCCAGGATCCCATCATCAAAGAAAAAAAGATTTTTTTCAAATCGGTCCAGGCGTCTTCGAGTAATCGGGGAACATACATAAAAAAAAGGATTCCGATGAATTGAGAATC
Organism: Hipparchia semele; assembly: GCA_933228805.2. Lineage (NCBI taxonomy): Eukaryota > Metazoa > Arthropoda > Insecta > Lepidoptera > Nymphalidae > Hipparchia > Hipparchia semele. The sequence goes on from OW121718.1 coordinate 10,817,583, forward strand.
ACCGCCTTTTTTTGAAGTCGGTTAAAAAACTTACACTTCCGACTTTCCTACACTTAAAAAGCTACTGACAACCAGAAACCGGGGAGCTATTGATAGACTAGCGTAAAGAGAATTTGAATGCAGGAAATGTAGAGAAAATTTCGCAAAAAGTTTCGAGATACGTCTAGGAACATAAATGCGAATTTTTTTGTCGTTTTAAGCCGCGCTCACCGCAAATAGCTGCGTTCGGAGATATGTTATAATACTAGAGGCGCTATTATTTTACAAAACAGCTTCAATCTGACTCAAGTATCAGACAGAGATTGGTCGTGGGTATCTATAGTATTTTTTGACAGCTGGTTAATTGGCGTAGGAAAATGTATCGTTGCCGAACTGCCACTAGATGGTCAGACGACATCAAATGAGTTGTAGAGATTTACTAAGTGGTGCAAAACTGAGACGTGTGGATGTTGCCACAAGAGACCCTATGTGTTGAAGAGTGTTGAAGAGTGTACTTATACTTGTACTTGTAACTGCAATCTATTTTTCCTTAGCTGTCTTAAAATGTAAACAAATCGCAGATAACGCTTCAGAGTAACCCGTAACTAACGAGCGCTTATGACGCATCAGTATTGTTTTTCACTTGTAGCACGGTTTCATAATCTGTGCGGTAAGAATGTAATACATAATTGCGCTGTGCTTAGCTTTTGTACGAGAAAGCATTCATTTTAAGAGAGCTAAGGAGAAATAATTTTTGCATAGATGGTGGCATTTTTGACGCCTGCGCTCTTGTACTCTTAAATACCTATGAATAAATGTGATCTACTGGTTGATCACTTGAGAAACTTAAATGTATTTTGCAAGTTTTTCTTTAAATTCGCCATATTTGATGCGGCGGCCGATTACTTCAGGGTACGCGGCTTGCATACGAAGCGCGTGCATTCGTTGATCGACACACGATTGGGCCGGCGTGCGGCGGGAAATTTAAAACCCTTACTTTCGACTCAATATCTCAATGGCTGCATTCTGTCACTTGAGGCAACGCCTTTCAGCAAATGAGGGCGGCATTTACAGTTCGCTGTGTAACGCGAACAAAGAACCACTCCACCTCAACCTTATGAACTTTTCGAAAAAGCCAAGGCGCAAAAATACCCAGCTAACTACATGCCTCAAACGTATGACACTTAATTTTGCACCGTTACCTACCTTTCTTTTTTCATTTCAATTTGCCTGACTTGGAATAATCTATGTTCTACTAGTGGCTGGTATGCTACGTTTCTTTTACTGGTAAAATGTTTTTTTTTTTTTTTAATAATCTCTTGTTCTTCTTTATTAACAAATTGGTAGACGTCCACTGTTGAACCCAACGACATTTTATGTATGGAATATCATTGGCTGAACCAAATGCACGCACTTCCACAGGTCTCGATATTGTGCCGCCTGTATCTAGCAGCTCACGGCGATTCGTCTGATGTCGTGGGCCGTTTAATCTAGCCCAACGGTTAAAGCTGCGGACTGAAAACTGTAAGGTCGCAGGTTCGAATCCCTCCTTCGCACTATTATCGTACCCACTCCTTACTCAAGCTTTCCGCTTATTTGGAGGGGATAGCAGGATATTAGTCAACTTCAGGTTGGTTTAAAAAAAATGGTGGAGGGGTCTGCCAACGCTGCACAAATAAAAATCTGTAACGGGAAAAAGAAATAACTACCTAAACAACTACTCACCTAAGTTAGAACTTTTTTCCGAGACTTCATCCGCATTTAGTTACATTTTTAAAAATTCCACGGGAAAACATTTTCTGAGATGAAAAGTACCCGAAGTATGAAACTTTTCAAGTCCTTAACTAGGTATCTCTCTCTCTTTCTTAACTGCCTCTTTGGCCTAGTGGTTAGCATGTTGACTACGGATGACGAGGTCCCGAGTTCGATTCTAGGGTCGGGCCAAAAAATGTACCTATGGGTATTTCTGTCAAGAAATTCTTAATACTAGCCCGGAGATAGGAAGTTGGCAGTGAGTCACACCCGTACCTCGTAGAGCTGATTTTCTAAAAATGATTGCATTAGTGTAACGAAAGCAGTGGTCTACGATTTGCTGGTACCCTCCCGCTATAGGTTAAAATGAATTGATTCAGCAAGAACGCTTACCATCAGATGAGATCGCAATCAAGGATTATCTTGTCATCGATTTAAAAAAAAAAAACATTTTTTAGAGTATCGACGCAGTCTGATTCTGATTTCCGTCGCATCGGACTATTGTGAGGGAATAGAGAATTCAACTGTTTTCGCACACACTTGTGCACTATAATATCTCCCATATCCTATATAATATCTCTGCAACGTATCGCTCATGGCTTATGGCCGAGGGTCATGACCTCTTTCCATTATTAATATAATGGTAGGAGTTTTGTACGGATAATAATGTGGTGGGTTCCCAAATCCTTCCGCAAACTAACAAGAATCATGCAAAAAATCGATCCGTAGCTCTGTTATAATTTACACTTGAAAAAACGGCTTTTAGCAAACGAGGGCGGTACTTTACCGTAAAGAGAACTAAAAGTAGCTACTTCCGTACTTCATAACGACCTTACGAGGGTTAAAAGCTTGCGGTGCTAATTTTAAAACCTCCAAACATGGAGTAAAAAGAAAGGCTTTGGTGTCGCTTAAAATGTTCCTACTTACCTTCGTGTATTTTTTGATGACGATAATTTTGCACCACTTTGTGCTAGTGCAACTGTGGAAAATTTAAAAATTTGTCGCCCAGGGATGCGGTGTCGAATATCTATCACTGGCACTCATACTAATTACACGCTCATACATATTACAAGCTCAAGTTCGATCGTGCATGGAGTACTGCAGCCATTTGTGGGATGGCTCTGCCAAGTACCAGCTTGCTGCATTGGATTCAGTGGATCGTCGCGCCAGAAGACTCATTGGTGACGAAGCGCTGGTCAACTCCAGACTTCAAAGTTTGGAGCATCGGCGAAAAGTTGCCTGTCTGTCGGTATTCTACAGAATATATTTCGGAGAGTGTGCTCAGGAACTTTTCAACTTGGTTCTGCCGTCACCATTCTACCATCGAAACGCAAGGCACAGAAAAGATCTGCACCCCTACGTTGTTGAAATTCCAAGAACGCGCACTAAGCGCTTTGCTTCTTCGTTCCTGATACGCACCGCTAGGATTTGGAATGCCCTTCCGGCTTCCGTTTTTCCCTCTAACTATAATTTGGGTACCTTCAAATCAAGAGTGAATAGGCATCTTCTAGGCAAGCGCGTTCCATCTTAGGCCGCATCTTCACTTACCATCAGGTGTGATCGCAGTCAAGCGCTAGTCTATATATTTAAAAAAAAAAAAAAAAAAAAAAAAACGTCGCCCAGAATTCTGTGTGACGATAGCAATCATCTCTGATTGTCTGAATTTATAGATAGATAGAAAGATCATTTATTCACCAAAATGCAGTTACAGTGTGATGTAATATGAAAAAGACGAGCCTTATACATTTTACCAGGACTGGTGTGTGAATATATTATGGTGTTCTCTGCATCAATGCATTTTAACCATCGATGTATAACGTACTAGCTTTTGCTCGCGGCTTTGCTCACGTTAAGTTCGATTTTTCAAACCCCTATTTTACGCCCTTAGGGGTTGAATTTTCAAAAACCCTTCCTTAGTGTGCGTCTACGTCATAAAAGGAACCAACTGTAAAAATTTCAAGTTTCTAACGTCAGTAGTTTAGGCTGTGCGTTGAGATCTCAGTCAGTGAGGACTTTGAATTTTACGTCTACGAAACTGCGCTTGAATATTACTTCAATGAACACCGCACGTTCCCCGAGTGATTGTGTTCAAACAAACAGGTTCGAGGTGTAGTCACTCCCTAACCAGAACAAAAAATGGAATGAAGCGACATTAGTAGGTACATTTTTTAAAACTTCTTTTAAGTTCTTTTAAGACAAGAGAATTTTGCAAATTCTATTGTCTTTTTAGCGCGTTTTGTTTCCTCTAGAGGCCTATCCATATACATCGATGATTTTAATCAATGCAGTAGCGAGAGAATAAATAGACAATCGGCGTCACACCGGCGATGGATTGAGATGATGATGTTGCTTCTTAGGTGGCGTAGGTACCTACCAATATTATAAATGCGAACAGGTGTTTGTTTGTAGGTTTATTGGTTTGTCCTTCAGTCACGTACAATAGAGTAACGGATTGTGATTTTCGAATAGGTATAGCTGAGGACTTGGATAGTGTTCTGTTCTGTCTGTGTGTTCTGTTTGTTAGCCTATAGGTCAATTTATTTAAATCATTTTGCGGAGTGAATCTTCTGCACCGGTAGCGGTACTATTAGGTATTCTGTGACGTAACGTTAGGTAGATAAGTAGGAACTTTTGAAGAAGTATTAAAATGTTGTTCTGTCCGGTAGAGTCGCTTCCCGCTGTGCAGTCGTCGGGCCGTCAGCCGCAGCATAGTGTGGGTGTGCCTTGGAACTGCCACAGACAATATCCCTAACTTACGTAGGTACATTGGAATATTTTCAATTTGTAGCTTCATCGTCTCTTATAAATGTGGTTTGAATATTTTTGTATGGAGCCTGGCCCGCCTGCCTTTCCAGCATTATGATTTTTTTCCCTAAATAGCGCCTCCTCATAAAACCTGTACCTAGATATTAATCAATGGCTGGCATCAATACGTCAAATAGGTATTGTATGAGTGAAATTCTTCTAAAGCGTTTAGCGACACGTTTCTGATATTAAGGTCCAATACACCAAACCCCCAAATTTTTTATTTAAGTTAAATTTTCTATACCGTGCGGGCGTGCGTGCGTGCATGCGTGTGTAGGCTTTAGGCTAGATATTTGACAATTTGATTTGAAAAATGTCGCTATTTCTTAGTCCCCCATAACAAAAAATACAGTCTAGTCTATTCGTTGATTCGGTCAGTCTGAAACGACGGATCTGAAACACAAATAATTCCGTGTGTGGCCGGCTTTACCCATACGAGAGTTTAGTTTACACTGAATAAGTAGTTACGCGTATTATAACATTCGTTAATTAATATAAAGTTTGGATAGTCCCTAGATATTAGTAAGTTTGTTAATATGTAATATTATAATCCTTATTATTTTTGTGTGTGAGACCAAGGTTAGTTAGTTTGCTTATTGGTGCATATGAAAGGTTAACGAATTCAAAGCTCTTTTGTATGGCTATCTAATTAAATCTGACGAAAGCTAAAGTGTGTTTAAAATAGTTTTAGTTTATATCGTACAAAGCTTAAGCGACGGGTTATTATTTTTGGTAGGCATTATTTTTTATTCGATGACAAGATAGCCCTTGATTGCGATCTCACCTGATGGTAAGTGACAATGCAGTCTAAGATGGTAGCGGGCTAATTTGAAAGCGGTAAGGCAGCGTACACATCCTATACCCCTAATCGGTTTCTACTCGCCATCGTGCCGGAACGCTAAATCGCTTGGCGGCACGTCTTTGACGGTAGAGATGGTAGGTAACTATCGTTTGCTTAAATAGCCGTTTAAAAATTAGTAATTAAACTTTTAAACGTAAGTAATCAAACTTGATACCTTCGTCCTCATTTCTACTAACCCTTAGGTAGATATCAAAACAAACCCCGACCTTTTCCAGCTAATATAAGAGCGGCTCTGTATTCAACCCGTCAGTGTTTCCCGAGTTGGCGAACCGAGCTGCGTTGTATCTCCTCATAACTATACATTTAATATGCGGGAGTCATTTATATTAATTATCCTATCCCTACTTGTGATCGCAGTGAGAAGCTCAAATGTGGACGGCGAGAGCTACAATTTATATAAAGGTAAGAGGTCGATTTTCAGTTTCTTCTTTATGGCGGTCCGTAAATATTTGCTGAATATGAGTACACTAGCTGATGCCCGCAATTTCGTACGCGTGAATTTAGTTTTTAAAATCCCGCGGGAACTCTTTTATTTTTCGGGATAAAAAGTAGCCTATGTTTTAATCCAAGGTATATTCTATCTCCATTTTAAATTTCAGCCAAATCGGTCCTGTAGTTTTTGCGTGAAAGAGTAACAAACATACACATACACAAACACACACACATACATACACATACAAACTTTCGCCTTTATAATATTATAAGTAAGATAAGTAAGAAGTAAGAAGTAAGATAGACGTTTCACAATGATTATGAATTAACGACCTTCATATTCTGCTAGATAGCATGCAAATATAAAAAACGTTTTTCATTAAGGAACAGAGACTTTTTTTGAGTTGTCTCCCTTTTGATCTAGGTGTTCGATTATTTAAAAAATATATTAATTAATAGCTGTTTTCAGATCGTATGCGTGCGAGAAGCAGAGACGTTTCCAAGATAGATCCAGTTGTAACAAACCTTTGGGGTTTGTATGATTTTTTTAATCTCTAACTATTTATCATCTACTATATAAAAATACTAGTAGGGCGCGTGGGTGCGCGGCTCGCTAAAGCGAACCGCGGTTTTTCTAGCCACCAAGTAGACCTTCGGGTCTTGATTATCTTTTTCTAAAAAACCACTCTTCCATCTTTTATACTCTCTGAGATAGACGTCGAAATTTGTATGGCCGCCATTTTGAATCCGCCATTTTGAATTTTTTTCAGCTCCCTGACAATTGGATGAGGTTTTGAGTGATTTTTGTTTGGGCACCCTCAACCTATCTTCAATACCCTGACCGTGCACCTCAACCGTCTCCGAAATCCTCAATCATCAGCTCCTTCCATATTTTTCATCCAAATGAATTTTTGTCCTCTATACGAAACCATCAGCGGAAAGGAACGTATCACACATTTTATATGAAAAAAAAAAAATCCGCCATCTTGAATTTTTTTTTATTCATCAAGTAGACCTTCGGGTCCTGATCACCTTTTTCCAAGAAATCACTCTTCCATCTTTTATAGTCTCCGAGATAGACACCGACGAAATTTGTATGGCCGCCATCTTGAATCCGCCATTTTGGAGATTTTTTTCAGCTCCCTGCCAATTGGATGAGGTTTCGAGTGACTTTTGTTTGAACACTCCCCACTTATCTTCGATACCCTGGCCGTGCTCCTCACCCGTCTCCGAAATCCTCAACCATCAGGTCTCTCCATATTTTTTCTCCAAATGAATTTTTATCCTCTATACGAAACCATCAGAAATTTTGAAAAAGAATCGTATTAAAGTCTTGCATATATTTTGTATGAAAAAATAAAAAATCCGCCATCTTGAATTTTTTTTCTATTCATCAAGTAGACCTTCGAGTCCTGATCACCCTTTTCCAAGAAACCACTCTTCCATCTTTTATAGTTTCCGAGATAGACACCGACGAAATTTGTATGGCCGCCATCTTGAATCCGCCATTTTGAAGTTTTTTTTCGGCTCTCTGCCAATTGGATAAGGTTTCGAGTGACATTTGGTTGAACACCCCCCACCTATCTTCGATACCCTGGCCGGTGCTCCTCACCCGTCTCCGAAATCCTCAATCATCAGCTCTCTCCATATTTTTGTTCCGAATGAATTTTTGTCCTCTATACGATACCGCGAGTGAGAAAAATTTTTTTCATACAAAATTTTACAGGAGAGGTGATCAATGAGTCAGTCAGTCAGTCAGTCAGTGAATCAGCACGAGTAGCTATATATATATTAACTAGTAGGGTGCGTGGGTGCGCGGCTCGCTAAAGCGAACCGCGGTTTTTCTGTTCACCAAATAAATCTTCGGGATTGGTCATCTTTTTAGAAATTTGTATGACCGCCATCTTGAATCCGCCATTTTGAATTTTTTTTCAGCTCACTGCCAATTGAATGAGGTTTCGGGTGATTTTTGTTTGAGCACCCCCCACCTAACTTCAATCCCCTGGCCGTGCTCCTCACCCGCCTCCGAAATCCTCAATCATCAGCTCTCTCCATTGTTTTTCCCGAACCATCAGAAATTTTGAAAAGGAACATGAAAATTCCCAATTCGCCATATATTTTGTATGAAAAAAAGAATCCGCCATCTAGAATTTTTTTCTAATCATCAAGTAGACCATCCGGTCTTGATCATCTTTTTTCAGAAAATCACTCTTCCATCTTTCATAGTCTCCGAGATAGACACCGACGAAATTTGTATGGCCGCCATCTTGAATCCGCCATTTTGGAGTTTTTTTCAGCTTTCTGCCAATTGGGTGAGGTTTCGAGTGACATTTGGTTGAACACCCCCCACCTATCTTCGATACCCTGGCCGGTGCTCCTCACCTGTCTCCGAAATCCTCAATCATCAGCTCTCTCCATATTTTTCTTCTGAATGACTTTTCGTCCTCTCTACGAAACCATTAGAAATTTTGAACAGGAACCTATTAAAGTCTTGCATAGATTTTGTATGAAAAAAAATAAATTCCGCCATCTTGAATTTTTTTTCTATTCATCAAGTAGACCTTCGAGTCCTGATCATCCTTTTCCAAGAAACCACTCATCCTTCTTTTATAGTTTCCGAGATAGACACCGGCGAAATTTGTATGGCCGCCATCTTGAATCCGCCGTTTTGGAGTTTTTTTTCGGCTCCCTGCCAATTGGATGAGGTTTCGAGTGACATTTGGTCGAACACCCCCCACCTATCTTCGATACCCTGGCCGGTGCTCCTCACCCGTCTCCGAAATCCTCAATCATCAGCTCTCTCCATATTTTTGTTCCGAATGAATTTTTGTCCTCTATACGAAACTGTGAGTGAAAAAAAATTTTTCCATACAAAATTTTACAGGAGAGGTGATCAATGAGTCAGTCAATCAGTCAGTGAATCAGCACGAGTAGCTATATATATAGTAAAGACGGGTTTTCCTTCCTGACGCTATAACTCCAAAACGCACGAACCGATTTCCACGGTTTTGCATTCGTTGGAAAGGTCTCGGGCTCCGTGAGGTTTATAGCAAAGAAAATTCAGGAAACTGTGCGGATTTAGGAACGCGGACGAAGTCGCGGGCGTCCGCTAGTAGGTTTATATTATAGTGATTTAAGTAGTGATTGGTCGTATGTCTTTTTGAAAGCTTTATTTTCAAAAATGGCAGAATTTACCGAATTAAAAGTAGAACGTATAGCAATGTTATCGGAGAGTGAAATTCTTGAAAGACACATACGTAGGTAATTTCATTTCTGTCATCACAATAATAGTAATACAAGCTTCACCATCAAACTATCAATTGTCACTACTTTTTTTTTCTTAAAAAAGAATATTAGCCAAGCTGAAGTTAACTTATATCCTCCTATCCCCTCTCCCTTAGGTTTATCCCCTACGAATGTTTCACCGTAGCGAATAAACGACTGAACCGATTTTGATGAATGAGGTGTCAATCCATTCGTTATGATAGTTCGAATGACACAGGCAACACTTTATAAGTATGACGGATATTCAACCGACGAAAAAAAAGAGGTTCTCAATTCGTTCTCAAAAGTAATTGTACATCCAATTTTCCCTAATCAGGTTACAGTTTTTCAACTTTTATCCTTATTTATATCATCTTTTAGATTCTTACGCACCGCTCGAAGGATTCGAATATGTAAACATGCCAATTTGGTTGCCAGAATATAGAAAACGAGCATCTTATGAGGTGAAAAGTGAGTATGCATTTATTTATTTCATGTTATTTATCTACTACGTAGTGTTTTTTTAGAAAATGTTGATCGACAAAACTGTGAAAAGCCTTACTGTCGCCCTTAGAAAAACAAGATCACTGTCAGAATCGTCTAAACACTTCGTTAGCAATTCCCAGGTGGTCCTATTTTCATCAGGTCAGGATCTGATGATGGGATCCTGGAGAAATCGAGAGAACTCTTCAATTTCATAGGCACAATGAATATACTTTGCAGTGGCGTTTGAAGTCGGTTTTGTAAAAAGAATTTTTACGTTTATACTTGTTGTTATCATTTTAATTATACTTTTTGGTATAGCTAGTGAAGTCTTTTTGTAACTTATTAAATTAATATTCTAGAGCGTATGATGAACGACCTGGTGCAGTTTAATGAAAGACCTAAGAAACGAACGTCTAAAGCTGCCTTGTCACTCATGCTGCAGAGTAAACAGGATCCCGAGCTTATGTGAGTAGAGTAGACTCATTTAGGTATACCGTATATAGGCTGATAGTGCGACTAGCCCCATGGATTTAGGTATTTTGAAAATCCCGCAGGAATAGTATGGTGTTCTGAGATAAAGAGACTATGTTTTAGATGTGATCGACTAGTGGTTAGGTCAGGTTAGTTGTAGGATTAATAATAATTTGATTGAGATAGAAAACATATTTAACCAGGTATAAAACTACATAAGAGAATAAAAAATTATTTCTAAAATTGAAATAATTAGTGCTTAGTAAATATTAGTATGTATGTGTAATATAGAGAACGGGGAAAAGCTATTGTATGATTATAATATTATATAACTTGTGTGTTTTTTTTTGCAGGGAAGAAGAGAATAGTTGTTTTGCCGGAAAATAATAGAAAATGGGAGCAAGTAAATGGGAGTTAATATGTGTATTAGCTTATAGAAAAAGATAATTTATGTCGAATAAAAATATTTTTAGTACGTGATTTTAAGGTGAAAAATAAAATACGTGTGTGTGAAAAATAAAATACAATACAAATGTTGTATTTAAGTGATCAGGTTGTTCCTTTAACATTTTCCCTCACTTATAAACATGTAAGTAAGCAATACGGAACAAATACAGAAAAAATCTGTACCTATGGCATAACGCCATTTTATTTTACCATATATTTTTTCTTGTGTGGCGGACTTGGTGGCGGATTATAGCAAAATAACTTTGTTTTCCTTGAGTATTTTCTTTTGTGGCGCAGAACTCTGAAAAATCACCTTAATTAACTTGCCGAAGTTCTTTTTGTTAAAACTTGAGCGTAAAATGTTTCACCGACAGAGGATGGCCCATTTTCATAACAAGCGGCAGGCTGTATTGAGTAACATAAAAGAAAAACCTTTCTATTCAAGCAACGGACAAAGAGAGTTGTGTATTGTAAAATACTTTTTTTTTTAAATTTCCAACGCTCAATTCATATTTACACAATTACAATTAATAACCTATTATATCTATTTGACATAATATAATCAATCTCCGTTTTTCCGTTATTTATCCGTTTGAACCGCCTTCTTTTTAACCGACTTAAAAAAAAAAGAGGAGGTTCTCAATTCGACGCGTATTTTTTTTTTATCAACTGATGTAGACGTCCACTGCTTAACATACCTACTTCTCTTTTATAGTCTTCCACATGTCTCGATCTAGAGCCGCCTATATTCACTGGCGGTAAACTACTCGTATTAATATGTTTCCTTAAACTTGATTTCAGGCTCACCTTTGACGATTCAAAAAAGTTTCATTTGAATAGAGACAAGACTTGTAAGAAGCGATTCACATTATCATCCTATCTCGCAACAGAAAAAAAATATTTCTTGGTAAAACATAAATTCGATACTTCCTACGTAAGTTGTTGTATCCTCCAAAACGCTTACGTGACGCGTTAATTGTTGTGAAGGTTTAGGCCGTTCGCGTCTTGAGAGTATGTTAAAAAATGCTGTTTTTAATTTTTTTTTAAACTAACACATAAAATAAATAAAAACAAATTATATAGTGCACAAAACCTAAAATGCTTAAAACTTACGTAGGAAGCAAGGTAGGAGGTATCGCATTAATCGGAAATTGTGAAATAGGGCCAAAGTAGGTAGGTAGCTATTCTTTGAGTTTAAGTTAAGGTCGTCGATACTTTACAGCCCTTTACCGGAAATCACCACGATCCTTAAGGATAAACAGGGTTGCTTCCCTTTACTGGTGTTGGTATGGAAAGGTAAATTGGGGCCTTCGGGGCCACAATTCGTATGAACGACCCATTATTGGGCCTTGAAATGGGGTTGGGACCGATTTACGGAGGCTCTTCCGAAATGTTTACTATTTATGAAGGAGTGCTTCTATAACATTATTCTAGCGATAAAACTGTCATTGTTTCTCATAACTACAAACAATACATTCTCTGCAGTGGTAGTTTTTACCCGACTTCGGCAAAAGAAAGAAAGAAAGAAAGAAAGAAAGAAACGTTTATTTTATGAATTGTGCCACACATCACCCAATAGGTATACCTAGATTAGGTTGTCCCGGCGCCTCCACCGAACAATAAAGACAAAAGGAAGGGTTGTGTTTTTATGTATGTGACTTTTTACGTATGTTTCATCGTAGCGCCTAAACTACTGCGCCGATTTTGATGAGGTGTAAATCAATTCGTAATTATGGGCCGTGTGAGATAGGTTACATTTTATAATAACAAAATCAGTATAACGGATGTTATATACAGTCGGATTAAGTTTTTAAATATAGGTTTATTTTTCATTCCCTACGTTACCCGCAATCGGTTTTAGCAAATATTTTCATTTAGATTTTGCCCGCGACTTCGTCTGCGTGGAGTTTTAAAAAATTTCGAGTGAATCCTTGGATTTTACAGCAGGATAAAACTTAGCCAGTATCAACCTCCAGGTCCTCAATTATACCTATGCATTTCGAGGCGATCCATTGCTGCTTTGCTGTGCGATTGAAGGACAGCCACCCCTTAGGAACTCTTAAATTTTCCGGGATAAAGTGTAGCCTATGTGTTAATATTGGGTATGAACTATCTCCATTTAAAATTTCAACCAAATCGGTTTAGAGTAACAAACATGCATTCATCCACCCATCCTCACAGACAAACCCTGCGAATTTATCAGCGTGGATTAAGGTTTTTTTGATTTCCACGGGAACGCTTTCATTTTCCGGGATAAAAGTCCGTTCCGTCCAGTAGCTTTTGCGTGAAAGAGTAACACACAATAATACATAGGTATGTTTCGCTTTTATAGTGTGATAGTGTGATCAGTAGTGGTATGAGATTATAGTAACAAATGGAAGATTCTTATGAAGTAGTTTGCGGAATTAATCGTTTGTTTGTAGAAAATAGATGATGTCTTGTTGTTTTCCTTTGTTAAGGGTTAAAGCAATTCCCAAAAGGCATTTTGTGGAGAACCTTTCAAGTTGTGCAAACAGAATTAATTTTAGTGTAAACTAAAATGGGTTCGCTGAATGCTCCAATGGCAATTTTAGGATATTTGACAGGAACATTAATTTTTAATTAATTTGGTTCAAGCCCGCACTTTCATGGACTTTGCTTTTATACTGGATAAAATTTTGCGTGTTATTCAATTTGGAACACCACTTAGATACCTGCTAGACTACAATTGCAAATAAGGCTCGAAGATATTCTCGCAAGTAAATGTCTTCCATGGCCTACGCCAATATTATGGCTTTAAAATCTTAATTAGTTTTGCTTTTGTCTGACGACCTCCCTGGCACAGTGGTGAGGGCTGTGGTCTTATAACTGGGAGGTCTCGGGTTCGATTCCCGGCGGAGGCAATTTGATAATTTATAATTTCTGAATTGACTCTGGTCTGGTCTGGTGGGCTTTGGCCGTTGCTTGTTACTACACTACCGTCAAAGACGTGCCGCCAAGCGATTTAGCGTTCCGGCACGATATCGCGCAGAAACAGATTAGTGGTTTGGGTTGAATGTACACTACCATACCCTTTCCAAGTTAACCCGTTACCATTTTAGATTGCATCGTCACTTACCATCAGATGAGATCGCAGTCAAGGACTAACTTGTCATCGAATACAAAAAAATGCTTCGCAATTCAAAAAATAGTTCGCGATACCGGACCATTACAAAAATTATACCTACCTTAAACCTTTGGCTAAGATTGATCCATCTCGAAATACTCATCGGTAAATAATTTATAAAGTGTATACTAAAATAATAATAGGTTTGAGAACGTATGCACAGATATCTCAATATTGTCGAGATAGCATTACGAAAATTCTAGTCGGAATTTGGCACCTGCTTGAGAAAAGCCTAAGGCCTTGCGGAGATGACGGACTTTTTGAGTATTTTTTTTGCTACTTTGACCTGAACGTTGACGCTTATTTTTAATCTTAGATACACTTTAGTTCCTAAACAGAGATGCTAAAACAAATAGACCACGAAACAGATGGCAGCGGTGTTGCGGCAGCTCCTAGATTTTTAACATACAGAAACGGCGGAGGTTCCTGAATTTATTTTGTAATACAAGTAACTAAATGTAAACGTAGTCGCATCTCTATCCTCGATTTGACAAAAAAAAAAACTGGTACAATGAGATGGTACAGAAAATGGAGACCAATACATTATAAAACAGTTACAATTTGTTTTGATACGGACATAAGAGTCTGTCTCTGGAATTCAGAACTGTCTAAACGTATTCACGCTACTAATCATACGTTGGAAGTTGGAACCGAGCTTCTGCAGCCAGTGGATAACCTCAAGTCAAGTTTCTTGCAAAACCCAGGGACATCATTACATTTTATCTAAATATATAAAAGCAAAAGGTGACTGACTGATTGACTGACTGACTGACTGACTGACTGATCTATCAACGCACAACTCAAACCACTGGATGGATCAGGCTGAAATTTGGCATGCAGATAGGTATTATAACGTAGAGATCCGCTAAGAAAGAATTTTTGAAAATTCAAACCCTGGGGTGATAAAATAGGCGTTTGAAAAATCGAACTTAGCGTGAGCGAAGCCGCGGGAATAAGCTCGTCTCTAATAAAGCTATCGATATCAGAACCTGTCGATTGCCTAAGGTTTCGATTTTATATATTCGATTTATTGAACTTTTGATTTCATATGCTTTTGATATCATGAACGATCGATTTCATAATATGAAATCGAATACCTTTTATCATATCGAAAGCAGGTATATTATACCTGCTTTCGATATGATAAAAGGTATTTTTTTAATGAAGAATATTAGCCAAACTGAACTTGACTTACATTCTCCTCTCCCCTCTTAATAAGCGAAAAGCTTGTGCTAGGAGTGGGTACGAATAGTGCAATGGGCGGGGCTCGAACCTGCGACCTTTCAGTTTTCAGTCCGCACCTTTAACCGTTGGGCTATTGAGGCTTTAAAGGTCGATATTATAAGCTATCGATGTAACGTGTTCGATCTCATGAACTTCGATGTTGTGAATTTAGATGTGGCATACGGGGCCCCTTTCATTCGATGAAGACAAATCCCGCGTCTACGCAGGGCGTAATATAAACTGACCCGGTCACCGGCAAACATTTCTGCAAACTAGAACACGTTAGTTGCATTGAACTCTCCAACATAAACTAGGCTTCATTATGGAAATGGCTCTAATAGAATTTTGGTTCAATTGAAATCGGCCATCCATAACGGTATAATGGTTCTATGAATGGGTATTAGCAGACAACAGCGAAGATTAATACGTGGACAATCACGTTGAAACAAACATAGTAGGTTTAATATTATTATCCTTCTATTATATATGTGAAAGTTTGGATTTATGGATGGATGGATGGATATTTGTTACTCAATCACGCCGCAACGCCTGAACCAATTGGCTGTTTGGCACAGAGATAGATTATAGCCTGGAATAGCACATAGGCTACTTTTTATCCCGGAAAATATGAGAAGTACGGGTTGGGCTCGGCTAAGTAGATAAAACACTGTTAAAAATAAATAAATACATACCAATTTGAAATAATAACTATTTTTAGTTCCATTTACAAAATCTGTCTTCATTGCCTTGCGCTCTATTTAAAACCAGGTTAATCTCGTTATTTCACCCCACACCGATTCGCTTGCTGCTTAAAGGTTGACCTATTTGCTCCTATTTGCCTGTCAACTTCTTGCATACTGGTCTTATAAAGGCCGGACCGTGTCACGGATAGGGTCTATACTATATATTATGATACTGTCAATAATTTTCGTGTGAACTTGTCGGTCGAGTTACAGGTTCAGTTCTTCTTGAGGAAATGCGGGCGGTCTTTTCTCCATACAAACGCTCTCGCCTGTTTTCTTCATGGGTTATGACCTTAAAGCAATGATTTTTTACAAACAAATAAATATCAACCCTATGTTTTCCTTTTTGAAGAAACATTATCTTTCTAAGCATAAGAACCCTTTCAAAATGCTCAAAATTGCCTAATTTAGACCGCTGTCAACAGAGGCCAAAGTGTACAAATTAGACAACTAAAAGAAAAAAAGACGTGTGGCACTCTGGGACTGCCGCGGTAAAGCTATTGCATAGCATTTTTATCAACGCGGTAGCGGTGAGAGGAGTCCCGTGTCAGGTTATTTTCGTTACGGAATTTCTGGATTCGGTCTCCACGCTCAAGGCCCGCGATAGAAGCTATACAATAGCTTAAAAATGATTGACTGACCGACTTATCTTTAAATGCACAGCTCAAACCATGGATGAATCGGACTGAAATTTGACATACAGATAGCTAGGTATATGACATAAGCATCGGCGTAAGAATTTTTGAAAATTCAACCCTTATAAGGGGGTAAAATAGAGGTTTTAAAAATCGAACTTAATGTAAACGAAGCCGTGAGCAATATTTGTCAAAGGACCGATGGCCGCTGGAGTCGCAAGATCTTCGAAATGAGATAGTATCTAATCTCGGCAAACGGAGTGTAAGACGCCTTCCGGCTAGATAGAGCGATGGCATCCGGAAAGTGGCTGGCATCGATCAGATGCGAAAGGCATGGGATAGGCAACGTTGGCGCTACATAAAAGAGGCTTATGTCCAAAAGGCTTACATCTACTCTGGCTGCTAGTGATGAGATGACGTCATTAGGTACTGTATACCTAATATTAGGTTAATGTGCGTTACTGACGTAAAAATAATTTACACGATAGCGTTATCAAGTTAGTACTTGCCGACTAACTGACTTCATTTACTGTATCAATATAAAATTGCTTCAACTCTACCTACTTTGAGCTTTAACTATATTTACGGTTAATAAAACTAATTTTCTATTACTTCAATTCCAAAAATTAAATGAATACTTCGTATTACAGTATACGAATTAAAATAATAGAACTAATCTCAGTAAAATCACCAAACAATTACGTGCGAAAGAGAAAATGTTTTTGTTTCATTGGGTCGAGATTTAATTAATATTGAGTCAGCCATTTTCTCTAACTACGGACGTCGTTATCGAGCTGAAACATAAAACATACTTACGATCCAATCAAAGCTCAGAACATTTAAATGAAAGTGAGACTTGAAATCGTTTTGGTAAAATAGCTTTTGACTCATGGTATTTGCAATCCTACTAATTATAGCCTTACAATATATGCAAAAGTGTTGGTTTGTCCTTCAACAACGCTGCAACAGAGCTGTGGATCGACGTGTTTTTTTGCATGGGTATAGTTGAAGACCTGGAGAGTGACATAGGCTACTTTCTATCCCGAAAAATATCGATGGTAGGGTGATAACTATAGCCATGGCCAAAGTCTAGGGACTAGAAACAATTAAGAAAATTTAAACTTACAAATTAATTTTTCAGATATTTTAAACTTAGCACCCGCCGGAATTCTAACCCGATACTTCAAACGTATAAGATAATAAATCTCACCATTGTGCCATGGAGTTCGTCTGAACGGTTTTCCAAATCTTCATGAAACAGTAATATTTAACTACTTAATCTGTGTAGCGATAACAGGATATTTTAAAAGGAGCAAACGCCGAGTTTCTTGCTGGTTCTTCTCGGTTGGAAATGCATTTCGAACCAGTGTGGTAGATTCACTCGACGATTCAAAAGCACTTTGTGAAAGTTTATTTGAATAAAAAATTATTCTATTCTATCCTGAGGATGCATATTAGTCACGAGGAACTTGAAGGAAAAGCGGAGCGCTTTGTTCGCGTTTGTGCCTTTGTGGAATGCCAATTACGTGAGGGTGAGAGAATCTTCAGGGCGTCTTGTGGTTAATTCAAAATTTACTCCAAGTTACAGTCTTTGCACAGAAGCGCGTGATACGTAACTAAAGGATGATTAACATTAATCTGTCCTCGGTAGTGCGTCTGACTTTGCGTGTAAAACAATTGAACACCAGCTAAATGAGATATAGTCACTAAATTTTCATCCGATTGGCGGAGGAAGGTACTAATAATGTACATGCTTTTTCAGTTCAGGATAATAATATCCACTGCAAAAACTTTCGAATCTATTTAAATTTTCATTTAATCCTACTAATATTATAATTAATGCGAAATTTTGTGAGGATAGATGTATGAATGGATGGATGGCGCTTTGTTTGGAATGGGGATAGTTCATACCTAGTATTAACACGTGGAGTGGCGACCCCGCACCGGGAAGCGCAGTGTTGGCAGACCCCCCACTAGGTGGACCGACGACATCAAACGAGTCGCAGGGAGTCGCTGGATTCAGGCGGCGCAAGACCGAGGTCTGTGGAGGTCCATGCAAGAGACTTATGTCCAGCAGTGGACGTCCATAAGTTGATGGTGATGATGATGATTAACACGTAGGCTACATTTATCTCGGAAAATTAAAGAATTATTCCAAGCGGATGAAGTCGCGCATTATCTAGTATTATATAACGCAGAGGGCTTTATTATTATTATTTGTTTTTTTAGCGACCGAATGAAATTTTTTTGCATCGTGTTGCGAAAACCTTGCGAAAACTCTTAGCGTTGTATGAAGGAGGCAAAATAAAAGTGACTTTGTGCAAAGGCTACAGGCGAACAAACAAACTTTGATGAGGTTCCACGAGACTGACTTTTGTGTGTATTGGGGTTCAAGGTTTTATACTTAAAATTACAAAATGATGTAGGTAGCTACTGCGTCTTGTGACTTCTTTGCATCACAAGAAAAAGTTTAAAAACTGTTGCAGCAAATATCACTTATTTGATTGCTTAATCCGCACATAGCTACCAAAAAGTACAAGTAAAAGAACAGGATTTGAATTCCAGGACCCAACTTCTCAATCCTGATGCTACAGGGGTTCTGTCCAACTAAACTGTGGGGATTTAAGACCTGTCGATTGTGAATTGAAGAAGCGGACGAAGTCGCGGGCGTCCGCTAGTTCATAATATTTATGTTTCACATCAGGAGTGAGCTTTATTAATCAATTAAATTGTATATTGAAGCATTGAGCAAATTACCATGATTGTATTGGTCTTTTCACGGGCTGAAAAACACAAAAGGCGAAACTTTTTCACTAAAACGTTTCTTTTGCATGAGCATTCGCAAAATAAGTCCTAACTACAAACGGAACTGGCCCTTTGAAACTTCACAGGATTTCTTTTTAAAGTAGGTATCTACCTACCAGTTAGTTTGATTTTGCTTTTGGCAAAAGTTGAATGAATGAGTTGAAAGATAAAGGCCTACATGCGATCATAAAGTGAAACTTTTTATTTCGGAATCTGCTTGGAATTTTTTTTAAAGTTCCCGCGGGATTTTTACAAACTTTTCAAGTGAACTAAAGGTAGTTGATATATGATCATTATAGAGAAATTAATATTTTGGTGGTAATTAAACTCCACCCGGTTTAATTTGCGACCTGTTGATACGTTACCCTAGCAACTATTTTATTAGTTGAAAAAGTTAGAGACCGTGTCTACAAAGTTTTCATTGAGTTTGCCATGATTGAGAATTAATAAACATCGTTTGTGTAGGGCGCGCTCGGGACGCCACTTAATCTTCGGTCTAGCAATATTAGCAACTTAAATTCCTACAGCTACGGTCTTAAACAAAGCATTATTCATTATTTGCCCCATTCACCCGGTCGTTAGTCGGCCGTCTTCAAACAACAGCCATGATTTATGTCGAAAGCGGACGAGTTCCGCCTACTGGGTCCCTTTATCGCTGCCATATAATATTGACGTCCTCTCCGGTATCGCCTCAACCAAATTATTGATTCAATTTCCTTTTTAGAATGGTAAAACAAGGAAACGTTGTGGTTTCTTACAGACCGTATTACCTACGTCCAACTGTGTCATGAATTTCAGAGTCATTTTATTCAACTGTTGGCTGCAAATTTAAAATTGGCAAAGTTATAGTAGGTACCTTGTTAACGCTGCAGAGGTGTGTAGTTAAATTCTGATGGGGAAAAAATTGTTTCTTTTTTCTCGCTCGCCGGAAAAACAAAGGATTCCGACGTGATTCTTTCTTCACAAGTCCTCTCGAATGAGGCTTCGCTAATTTCGCAACAGGTACATTTCAATTTTCATACATCTTAAACACTATGGAAAACTCTCAAGTATGCAGCTTTCCTCGCCATATTTCGTCTATAAGCAAGTGATATTTAATTACTTGAAACGCACAAAACTCTGTAAGGGATCAAATCCTGGACCCTCGAAAAAGGGGTCGAAGTCTTGACCACTAAGCTATTAGCATTTGGGCTTGAGCGCTTTACATTACATATTTTCACCAATAACTAACTTTATATTATTATATTGTTAAGCTATTGCATAGCTTCTATCGCGGGCCTTGAGCGTGGAGACCGAATCCAGAAATTCCGTAACGAAAATAACCTGACACGGGACTCCTCTTACCGCTAGATGGCGTTGATAAAAAATGCTATGCAATAGCTTTACCGCGGCAGTTCCCGAGTGCCACACGTCTTTTTTTTATAACTGTGCTCTGGGGCCCAAGTCTGCTATTGCAATTGTAGTTCAATTGTCTATCAATGACATCCCAATTGCTACTTTTAGCAATTTTGGTAGTCTACTAATTCAATGGCGTCACAATTGTTTTCCGATGGTTTGCCACTGACACATCTAGCTTTGAATCTAGCTTAAATAAACGTTTTTAATATGTAGTTTTTTTTGAAACTCATTTCGTCAAACGCTTTTTAAGCTAATGGCAATACCGAGGTATCATTGAATTACAATCCAATTATAAGAAATCGAACGACCATTGTGAATTTAGTAGACTACGAAATTTTGGACCAGTGATAATTGAATTGAAATTGTATTGCGGTTGCGGTAATGACAATGACATGTATAATAGCATACTTGGGGCCCAGGGTGTCTTGTAGCGAAACTTTATACTTACCTACCCCACTAGCTTATGCCCGCGACTTTGTACGCACGAAGGGTTATGGATTCTCGTGGAAACTATAATTTTCCGGGATAAATGTAGCCTAGATGTGTTAAACCTGAATATGAGCTATCTCAATTCCACATCCAAAACTGTCTATTAATTGTGTCGTGAAGGAGCAAACATCGATCCATCCTCACAAACTCTTGTATTTATAATATTAGTAGGATTTACCCCGCTATCCCATGTTCACCCACTTTTAATCACCGTTAGTCGCATTCGTCAAACAACGGCCATCATTTATGTGGTAATCGGCCTTCATCCTACCCACTAGCCTGCTAAGTCCTCTTTATCGCCGCCATGTCCGTCGCTGGTAACCCCTCCATAAAGGATTTAAGTAGATTAAATAGATACATTGGCTGCAGCCGTTGGGACTCTAAAGTGAAAATATTATTTCCTCCGTCATGAACTGAAACTACGTCGCCATTTTAATAATTAAATATTTAAATAAGTCATTTATTTTAATTATTTATCTTTGGAGTGCCCCTGCGTCATCATAAAAATGAAAGTCGCTTAGAATGTTTTCTTATTAATACTGCGCAGAATACCAGAAAAAAATCAGATTTCATCCACACGATCATGACTAGTGATAAAATAAAAAATGCCCGAAACGCCTCATGCGAAACGCGATTTTTGCCTGTTTTTTTTTCGCATAGTTAAAACTTGATCTACTGCTGTAAAAATTAAATATGCATCTTAAGATTTACGATTGCACGCGCTCTTAAGTTAATATTAAATTTTCTCGCCTAAACCCACCGAATATAATAATAAAGATTTCGATAAAAGGAGATGTCCCAAAATACAATTACCTACTATAAAAACAAGCAATATCCCAAAATGTCATAGCTATCTTAACCTTTAAGTAATGACGTGGGTGTCTCACAGACGGCGTGCAAATAAATTTGAGTATTATTTCGTCGTGTTTAATGAGACCCCCTCGCTCTTTCCGGTAGCTTCGGGATTTTTCGCGTTGATTGGTCAGTCGAGGGTTCAGAAGCGGTACGGCAACATGTTCGGCTGTGTAGCTTGGCAGTGTCTCTCAGACGTAAGGTCAGTAGAGTCTGTTGAACATTATTACTGTATATTTTCTAAATGTCAGACCCTAATTTTATTTTGGAAAGTGATCATGATACGGAATCAGAGCATTCAGAAGATGAACAAGATACGGAGAATCAGAGTCAGCTACAAAACAGACCTATCACCAATTTCAACCAAACTACAAGATCTGAATCGAATTACATGTTGCTTAAATAAATGTTGATTAAACATGAATATTTTGTTGTTTTCTTATACATTCTTAGCAAATATATAGTAGATGGAATATATTTGAAATGATTAATGTGTTTATTATTACATAATCATACTATTTATTAATTATTTCTATAGCCGTCTGAGATACGTCACGTCACCATTTATGACCTGGCATAACCACGTCAGTACTTAAAGGTTAAGAAGAAGCCTTGCATGTCGCAAAAAACCGAGGCACATGGCGCGACATCGTTTACAAAAGAGTCCTTGGTGGAAGGGGTCACGACCCTCAGTAATGGGGAACACGATCGGAAAATGTCGTAGGCATGCTAAGATTCTAAAATATCGTTATTGGAACTCTGCCTCGACCTTTCAGTTTTCAGTTCGCAACTTTAACTTTTTAAGTTATAGGTATACATTTTGACTGATCCTTACACCATACGTAGCAAACACTGCTACTTTTGACAACAGTTTTATAAAGCCAAGAGAGTAGAGACTTGCAAACTCGTTTATATTCCGAAGCTATTCTTAACGTGCAGTTTTCGAATTCGACAAATCTATTACCCACAGCACTGAAAGTCTTTAAGTCGACTCAAGTTTAGACAAGCATTTTCAATTCCGACATTTTTGGCAAATAAGTATACCTACTATAAACTTACTTTAAATATTAGTATCGTACTCGTTAGTACTGTTTACTTACAATGATAGAATCGGTTTCGGTTATTATAAAGCAAATTGACCTGATCATAATCCAAAACATCTTCACTATGCTGCCATCATCAAGCTTTTTTAATGCTATCTTACTTACCATGAAATTAAGATATATTTTTTATTTTAAAAGAATATCTGTCATGTTATACCTGACTAATAGATAGTCTATAGTGTGGTATAAAAACACTCTTCCATTCCAGACTTTATGAATTAATAGTGAAGACAAAAAGCGTTCATCAAACACGGCCTTGTACTGCGATACGTATATTTATTGATTGAATGATTATTTCGTATAAAAGGTTGTCAAAAAATAGGCTACCTACATTGCAATCGTTTTGAGTATAAAACTGCGGGATACGGTTCTTTCATCAGAGTTTGAATGATAGCTGGACGCCAAAAAATGTTTACATACACGAGCATGATTGTACACTCGATCCATTCAATAAAAGATAGCTGAAAATAAGAGCAAAAGTTCCGGATAGGCTTTTATCGGACGTGTCCGTTTCAGTTAAACCACATATTGATCCAGTTTGCCGACTGACCGCCATCGCTTGCTTGTATTGCTTATACACAATCTATTCTTACCAGAACTATCCTTGAGCCAATTTTGCTTTGCTGATGGTCGTGTGAGGGGTTTTCTTGTTGGAATAATGCGAGCTCTCAGATCCTTTCGAAAACGACTAACTTGTACAGTAAGTAGGTCGTATTTTAGATCAGAAAGCTACAAGTAGGTACCTCGCGTTGTCCAGTCCCGACGGGCCAACTCAATGGCTAACGTAGTACGAAGGGGTAAGAGTAGGTAAGTTAGCACTGTGCTGCCTGAATTGCACTTTATTGTGTCGTGCACTATTATGTTTCTGTGGTCCTACCTAATAAGCACTTTCAAAAATGTTCACCTTTTTTAATTTTGGCTGCGACAACCAATCTGAACATGACCAGCACACTTCGCAGGTGAAGAAGTGTGTCTCTAGTCCCCACTCCCTCACTCTCGTAGTCCGATGGAACGGTTTTTGACACGACCGGAGAGAGATCAGGCGCAGGACATAGCACGCGAAATAACACCGCCACATTCCCAACTCCGAGCTGCTATTGAGAATGTCTCGATTTAAATACCCAATTTAGACCAGTAGACTAAAGAGACTATAATAATTACTTTTTACAAAAAATTTAACAGACGATAGATGCAACTAAATAGGAAAAAATAAAATATTAATCTTTTGTCTTACTAAGCTCCCAAAATAATGTAAGTACTTAATTAATTTTGAGTCAGCGACAAATTTTTACAAAAGCCTACGAGCTTTTTTTTAAGCATAGCTGCGAGATACCTTTTAAAAAAGTTTGTCGCCAACATACATTTTTCGTCGGTTTAAAAATATGACAATAATAATATGGCATCTTTTGTCAAAACAATGCAAAGTAATTACTTTGCTAGAGCAAAACAAAATATGTACATTTTATTAAATAGATACGACAAAAAAATTGCCAGTGGCGGGGTCTAAATGATGAATAGTTTATTTTATAAAACTCGTCGCTATGTTTTTAATTGATTGCGAAAAACATTGCTGTGCGATAACAAAAAACGAAACTGGATTTCTATTTGGTTTTTAAATAAATAACATTTTAAAATTCTCGTAGTTATTAAAATATAGAATCCAAACTGAGCAAAAAGATAATGTTATTTGTACACTTTTTTGTACATATTCGTGCAAGTTTTAACACGTTCGCTGCGCTTGGGGGATATAAAAGCCTCATGCATAAATTCCACAAAATTTGTAAGGAAAACAGAGTTTTTTTCACCGCGCACGTGGTTTAAATGAAGTAGGAAGTTATATTGGAAAAAACTAGTAAAAACATAATTAATTTACCTAAGCTAAACAACCTACCTATAGAAATATATTATTCAAACTAGCTGATGCCCGCAACGACTTCGTTCGCGTGGATTTTTTAATTCCCGCTCTGGAACTCTCTTATTTTTCGGGATAAAAATGCCTGTGTGTTATTCCAGACTATATTTAATCTAACTCTGGGCCAAACAGCCGAACCCTTTAATTCATTTAATCGACTTGATTGAATAACAAACCTAAATCCATCTATTCATCCATACGTCCAAACTTTCGCATTTTTAATATAGGATTAAAATTCAAAATTATTCATTTAATGTAGGCCAAAATTATCACAAGTCGAGAATCTACCATACCATACCGTAACTGCTGGACATGTGGTACTGCCATAATTATGTTGCTGCTTGCTAGGCAAGCCATTGGTATGTTGTCGCTTGTAGCCATCTACCTAATGGAGGGCCCAATGCTTATTATCTCGATGACCATTGTCTATCAGTTCTTTCAGCTGTGTGCCCCGCCCAGCTTCCTGATTTGATAGGCTATGTCGGTAACTTTGGTTCTGGTGCGGTATAAGCTCTTACTTCAAAACAAAAAACAAATACTTTTTAGAAACTACGTAAACAATCTCAATATTTGCAATCTTGCTGCATGCACATTGCACACTCAAACCGCCGCAATAGCAATAACGAGATGCCTAGGAGAATGTGTTTAAGAGATTCTGGCTTGGAAAGCTTACATTAAATTTTATTTGCCTACATTTTGTACATTCGTAAAATACGTACATTTCTGTTTAGGAGAATCTTCACATAGTTCGGTAAAATTATGGCCGTTTTATATTATTTGAGTAATTTTGATTTTGATTTTATGAAAATTGTGATTTTCAAGGTACATATAACAATTTTAAGCAAATACATATATTTCTATCACACTTTTTATGTTTCATTTTACTAATATTTAATTTTTCATAAAAAATTATTGTACTTAAATTTATAGGAAATATTTTCAGTACGTAGCTCATGTTTCTTCCAATACAGGACTGCAAGAAATCAACTTGATCCAGCCAATGGCGATTACCATGCGGCAACAAACAATATTAACGCAACAATTAAAGTGTTATTAAAGTTATTATTTATGAAAAGGTTCGACGCGTAGTTTTATTCATTTCATTTTAACACAAACCGAATTTGCAAGGCTTTTGTGTGTGCCGCCATAAAATATGCACAAAATTGGAAGGCGTGTCAATTTTTAACCAAGCGTATGGAGCGTAAACAATGTTTGGGAAACGCTTTGAGGGTTTAAAAATTAAACTGAGAGTACTTCTCATATAATATAGGTGTTACTTGTATGATTATACTTATTCGTATGTACGAGTAAAATTACCCTTCTTCTACATAATTATATAATTTAAATTTTTTTAATAGATAGGTATTTATGTTCAGTATCCCCCAGAATGAATGCCAAAGAATAAATTGTATTGTATTGTATTGAATGTATTGTATTGTATTTAGTTGTATTTGTATTGTATTGGACTTAGGAAACTTCATCGTGGAAGCACTGTATAGGTACATAGCATAGTTTCATTAACGATCGTAATTTTATTTTTTTGAAAAGAGCAACCGCCGAATTTCTTGTTGGCTCTTCTCGGCAGGAAAGGCATTCCGAACCAGTGGTAGATTCATTGACAATTCAAAAGTGCTTGTAAAAGCTTATTTGAATAAAAAATATTTCTATTTCTATTTCTAAAAAAAATGGGCCAAAAAGTTATCTGCCTGTTCTGGCCCTATTAGCAAAAGAAAGAGAGGAAGGCCACTAGAACGCCGGGCAAATGAGATTACAAAAATTTGCGGGAAAAAAATTGGGTTAATAAAGCTCTAGATGGAAGAAAAAACGGAAGAGGCCTATACTCATACAGGGGTCTTTAATAAGAAACATAAATAAAAAAGATCAAATTAGACACTTTAGCTGCATCCCATTTACAAGCGACCTCCTCTGTGGCGGGTGCGGCGGCTACTAGCGCCGAACAGGCCAAGAGGCGCAAATATGAAAAT
Organism: Hipparchia semele; assembly: GCA_933228805.2. Lineage (NCBI taxonomy): Eukaryota > Metazoa > Arthropoda > Insecta > Lepidoptera > Nymphalidae > Hipparchia > Hipparchia semele. The sequence continues at coordinate 10,844,372 of OW121718.1, forward strand.
CTTGATGGTAGTTTCGTATTTGTGCCTTTTGGGGTGGAGACCTTGGGGCCGTGGGGCCCGGGGGCTCGAGCTCTTTTTGGAGAGCTATGTAAAAAGATCATCGAGTCCACCGGGGATCCAAGAGCTGGCAGCTACCTTGGCCAAAGAATTAGTTTGGCCATTCAAAGGGGCAATGCTGCCAGCATCTTGGGTACTATGCCGCGCTGCGGTGACATCGATGAGGTTTTAGGTTTATATTAGTTTTAATTTTAGAAATAATTATTATTATTAATAGTTTTTATTTTAGAAATAGTTGTAGTATAATATTATTTTAATTTAGAGTTTAATTTTATATTGAATAAACTTTTCTATTCTATCCTATTAAAAAAAAAAAAAAAAAAATTAGACAAATAAGTAAACATTTTTTGTGGCTAATATTATTATTAACTAAAAAAATAACTTATTAGGAATAAATGGGCTATAATAATAATAAAAAGCGTTAAATTATTATCATCGAAAAAACGAAACCGATTTTGATAGGATTTGCGCAGACAACGCTGTAGAGGATTACGTAAGAGGCGACTGCAATGATATTTATCTTTTAAAACATGTTAAATTTTGTCCCAAAACTGAATTAAAATTAACGGCTCTATCAAAATTATTAACCTAAATAAATAAGCATAACTTTGTCAGTTTTCATGTTTTATTTTTCAATAAAGTACACAGATTCAGGATTGAAAACATATTTTTATATTTTGAACGCCTTTAAACTTTTCTATTAGTAAAAAAAATAATAGTGTATGGATTGAGACTGATGAACACATATATGTAGTCGGTTAAAAAGTCGGGTAAAGATATATTTAGATAAACTCACTACAGTTCGGTAGAAACTTTTACCCTCGAAGATATAATTTCCTCTCTGAAATAACGCGGATGCGAGGCGCATGTTCAACTTTGTGATATAGTTTTGACTCGGAATAACACTACTTGAAAAACTATTGCGATTTGGACTGGTCCTATATTATAGTTCTTGCAATTCACGAGGGCGCGTAGCTCATGGTTGTGTGTGTGTCGTATCTATATAAGTGGGAGCGAGAGCTTGCTCGCGCCTGACCGCTCCCACCTAGGCTTCTGACAGACACGCAGACATACGCAATGTACCTACATGTGCACGATTTAACCACAAGTAAAGCTCACGCGCCCTCGGGAATCTAAAGAACTATACCAACGTTTAAAGCAGTATTATTTCAATTTTACTAAAGATTTTAGTATTTACAATAATTATTTCAATTTTATTCTGAGATGTCATATAAGAAAAACCTTACAGTAATTAAGTTGACATTGTATGACATATCAAAACAAAATTGAAATAATACCACTGTATAATTTCACCTTACTGACTTTCAAGGGAAGTTGGAAGCAATTTCTTTTTTTAGAGATAAGCTTCACCTATGTCTACTTCTTCCAATATAATAATATGTTGTCTTGTAATTCCTTTTATGTGTCTTATGTACATAAAAAATAAATAAATAATCTCTTTAGGCGTTGCTAGTATAGGCTCTATTTTGCTTGTCATTATTGTTTCTTGGAAATGAAATAAAGATGACAAAACAATCCGGGAGCTTTATATAGTGCTTGGTATATTAAAATTTTCTATTTATGGAAAGAACCTCTACAATTTTTTTCTATACTAGCTGATGCACGCGATTTATAGTTATTATATTTTATACTTCCTTTTTCGTAATTCGAAAAGTTGGTTAGAATTTGCTGGATAAAATATTCTAAAAACAAATATAATCTATATAGATTTTCTTACATTTACTTTTTAGTAAGTCAAAAGTTTTAAGCTTGCGTATAAACAAGCGGATTCATTAAAAGCATTTAAGAACAAACTAATTAAATCAAAGAGCGCGTAAGCAGTTTCTTTGTAAGCATTTGATTAATGTTTCTTGTGGCACATAAATACACAGCGAACACTCCGTAAGAGCCTTGTTAGTGTTTAATTAATAAAGCCTAAAAGCTATTTTGCGAACGCGGCTTTAAAAAAACATGTCACGTTAAAAGAAGCCAATTAGGAACATAATATGATCTGAAAGTCTAATTGGACGTAGATACGCAATAACGATTCAACCCACAAACCTTTGTTAAGTTAAATACACACATAATGTAAAAGAATGAAGTTAACTTTTCAATTGATAAGTTGTGTGGGTTGGTTGGTTGAGGTCTAAGTAACTTTGCAAGCTGTGCATTAATCTGTCTTTTACTGTTGAGGAGAGAGGGACGTGGACTTTTCCCGTCCCTCTGCGGTCCATACTAATTATTTATTGATGAAGTAAACGTAGACAGTAGAGGCACTTTTTTTCTTTCTTTTTCTTTTCTCTTGTCTATACTTGTCTAATCAATAATTAGAATAGATAGGGCAATACCGATTTCATGACGTTATCGAAATATGGATATGCCATTAAATCCTACTTGGTTGAGATTTACATATTTTTTTTAACTGAAAAGATTTGAATATTATCGGAATAAAACAAATCGATTAGTGTCTAAAATAATATGTTAATTAAATTAATAAAATCTATAGTTCCGAGGCTTTTAAAAATATAAGATAGCTTGGTTAGACCGCCGTTAGAAGTATCCCTTGTTTGGTTCACCTGCAGGGTAAGCATAGGCAGGGGACATATTATCCACGGGGAAAGGATAAAATGTTTTCTCCTCGCTCAGTTTTATCCACCCGTCGAGCATGGGCAAAACGGTGGAAATAATATCCACAGTGGATATACTTGTAGGAATATACGTCTTCTCCTTTCCCCTGTCGCCATGCTTTAGCGTAGGGAGAAGATAATTTTATCTCGTCAGTGGACAAAATCGGGGATAAATTTTTTATCTCCTGCCTATGCTAGCCGTGCTGGTTGATTTTAAAGAGAAATTTTGTAAGTACTGTTTAAGTTTATTTAATGTTATATGTGGGATCGAAATCACAGTTGTAACCATACTAGAGATAATGTTTGTCGTGTTTCACCCCAAATTGCATTACGTATTTTGATCTTTGCTTTTATCTTTGTATTATTGATTGATAATGTACATGTCATAGCCACGTTTTCTTAACATGATGGCACGATCGACTTGTTTGAATATAACAAGAACTTAAAAATGGCAGTCCTGTGCCAACTTTTGAAGTTCGTGTATGTGCAACTCGCTCCATTAGGAGTATTTATTACACTCGTTATTCAGTGATCGACCTACTTATGCAGGCGGAATGGAACTTAGTAAAATATTGGTTGATATTTTATAGCTGCAGAAAATGAGTTCTTCTTATATGCCTTTCTCCACGTAAAGCATGTTATGCGAACCGCATACAAAGCGATCGCATGCTAAACTACGAACTCTACGAAGCTACTCACAACGTTCAAACTACCATTATGTAGATACCACGAGCTCACTAGAAACAAATTGCTCACTATGTCACGCGATCACAGGTCGGAGTTTAACTTTACTCGCTTTAACGGTGAGGAAAACCACGTCAAAGAGGATGCATGATTGAGAGATGTCCGACAATCGGTGAACGATTTTGTTTCGGCAATAAAGGGAACATACAGTTTGCAATATTGAAACGGACACGTCCTACAAAAAGTTGATCAAAACCACAACCAAAATCTAAAATATGATTAGGTATAGATTTTGTTTGTGGGTTACTGTAATTACTATAATACTATAAAGGCGAAAGTTTGTGTGTGTTTGTGTGTGTGTGTGTGTGTGTGTGTGTGTGTAACTCACACCTAGGATTAACACGTAGGCTACATTTTATGCCGGAAAATTACATAGACGCGCACACATACACATACACATACACGCACGCACACACACATACACCCACACGCACCCACCAATAAAGGCCTAAAGGGAAAATCCAAAAGGATAACTGAAAAAACGAAAAATCATTTTTTATAGGTATCAGCACTTCGGATTACTTTTAATAGATGGCGGGAGCGAAGTCGCGGGTAAAAAAATAGTGTAGTAAATATAAATAAATCTGTAACTAAAGAAGTCTTCACATCAAAGCATCTGGACTGTATAGAGTTTGAGTGATCACAAGTGCGTTGAACATTTTAATCTATACCCTGCATGGGGGTATTAAAGTATTTTGGTTGACGAGGGTCGTTTCAGCGTTTGCATGGGCTGTAAGCATTGACATAAAGGTCACTGATATGCCCTATAAAGACCTATCGGGCGAGTGGCCTATTGACAGGTTCGGGCTCATTTTATCTCACTTAAGTGTCGATTTGACCAACGACGAGTGATATTTTTTTTATTCGATGAAAAGTTAGTCCTTGACTGCGATCTCACCTGATGGTAAGTGACGATGCAGTCTAAGATGGTAGCGGGCTAACTTGGAAGGGGTACGGCAATGTCCATTCAACCTATTAATGATTCCTATAATGATGGGAAAGCGTAGATATAATTCGCTCCAGTGATGGATCATGCGTCATGCTCGTGAACGGGTGCCACCAACGGGAATGGGTCTACTTTGTATGCCCGTCTTAACATGTATTGAAAAACAATAACAGTTTACAGAAAACTGTCTTTCTATAACAGTTAATGTAGGTAAAACTAAGTGTCTGCATGCACAAGTCATTATTAAATTTCAAGTCGGTGCATTCAACAACACGTCGCTCGTCGGGGCTTGAAAAACTGAAAGCGAAACACGAAAAAGGGCCAAAACTCGTTATCGCAGGCTTAAAAAAGCCACAAAGCCAAATTGGCTCTATTTGTTAGTTCAACAGAAAGCGTTCTGATAGGCCAAGCACGAAAATTTTCCTTTTTCCAACTGGGCACATTCAGACCGGCCGTGGCGGAAAAGTCATCTCTACAGATTATTTTCGCATTCTGAATAACAATTTGAAAATAATGCAGTGTTTTCACTTCAATATTACAAAGTTGCACACACAGCAGCTCTATTCAGTAGAATAACAGTTCACGTCGAAATCAAACACACTTTGTCAATCACGAAATATAGGTAAAAAATACTAGAACGGTTATGACACTCGTCCTAATACAGAATAAGAGCGAATGCCTGTCCAGTATCCATTCTCTATAATGTTAGCCAAATCGGTTCAGTAGTTTTTACATGAAAGAGTAACAAACATCCATCCATCCATCCATACTTACAAACTTTCGCGTTTATAATATTAGTAGGACAATATTTCACTACTATATTGCCCAGATGGGCAATATAGTGGGCATGTGAAGGTATCTACCTAAGCCAGATCTTAGGTACCTTCACCGTGATTCGTGTCCACTACACTAATCCCTCTTTCCCCCCACCCCCACCAACTACCTTCTTCTTCTTCAACTAATGGACGTCCACTGCTGGACATAAGTCTCCTGCATGGACCTCCACAAGCCTCGGTCTTGCGCCGCCTGAATCCAGCGGCTCCCTGCGACTCGCTTGATGTCGTCTGTCCACCTAGTGGGGGGTCTGCCAACACTGCGCTTCCCGGTGCGAGGTCGCCACTCCAGCACCTTGGGACCCCATCGACCATCAGCTCTTCGAACTATGTGCCCCGCCCATTTCCACTTCAGTTTCGCAACCCGCAGAGCTATGTCGGTGACTTTGGTTCTCCTACGGATCTCCTCATTTCTGACTTGATCTCGCAGGGATACTCCGAGCATAGCTCTCTCCATCGCCCGCTGAGTGATCCTGAGCCTTCTTATGAGGCCCATAGTTAGCGACCATGTTTCGGATCCGTAAGTAATCACTGGCAACACGCACTGTTCGAAGACTTTAGTCTTCAGGCACTGAGGAATTTTGGACGAAAAGACATCTCTAAGTTTCCCGAACGCTGCCCAGCCGAGTTGGATTCGGCGGTTGATCTCTTTCTCGAAATTGGACCTACCTAGCTGGACTGTGTGTCCCAGGTATATATACTCGTCTACAATTTCGAGTGCAGAGTTCTCCACGATTACTGGGTGGAGCGGAGCATGAGCATTAGACATGATTTTCGTCTTGCTCATGTTCATTTTAAGGCCCACCTGTTGAGAAACCCTGCTGAGGTCATTGAGCATTGTATTGAGGTCTCCCAGAGTCTCTGCCATAATGACTATGTCATCGGCAAATCGAAGGTGAGTGATGTACTCGCCGTTTATGTTGATGCCAAGTCCGTTCCAATCCAGAAGCTTAAAGACGTCCTCCAACGCAGCAGTAAAGAGCTTCGGGGAGATTACGTCTCCCTGCCGCACTCCACGCTGCAATTGGATTGGCCTTGTAGTCTGGTCCTGTATACGTACTGACATAGTGGCGTTTTCGTACAAACACTTCAACACCTGAATGTACCGGTAGTCAATACGGCATCTCTGCAGCGACCTCAATACAGCCCAGGTTTCCGCCGAATCAAAGGCTTTCTCATAGTCCACAAACGCTAAGCAAAGTGGCCTGTTATACTCTTCCGTCTTCTGTATAACCTGCCGCAGCGTATGAATGTGGTCTATGGTGCTAAAGCCTTTTCGGAAACCGGCTTGTTCGGGAGGCTGGAAGTCGTCAAACCTACGGGCGAGACGATTCGTAATGACTCTCGAGAACAACTTATAAACATGACTCAGCAGCGAGATGGGTCTATAATTCTTCAACAAGGTGTTATCACCTTTTTTGAAGAACAGAACCACCACGCTCCTGTGCCATGCTTCCGGCGTTGTACCCTCGTGAATGACGGAATTGAACAATCGCTGAAAGATCTTTAAAACCGGTTTTCCACCCGCTTTCAGGAGTTCCGCCGTGATTCCGTCATCACCTGGCGCCTTGTTGTTCTTGAGTTGTTTGAGAGCCATACTAATCTCGTATAGGCTGACGTCCGGGATATCTTCGGTATAGTGTCGGGTCAGTTTGGCTCTAGGGTCTTTGGCCAAATCTTCAACAGGTTTCTGTGTCGTGGTATATAACTGTCCATAGAACTTCTCGACCACTCCCAAAACCTCAGGACGAGAAGAAACGAGACGACCGTCGTCAGTTTTCAGCCGCGTCAGCTGGCTCTGTCCGATAGACAGATCTCTCGCGAACACTTTGGAGCCTCGGTTCCGCTCGATGGTATCTTTAATACACTCGGTATTAAAGATACGAAGGTCGCGGGTTTGAGCCTTAGAGATCTGCCTATTAATTTGCCGATAGGCATCCGCGTCTGCCGACGACTGAAGTCTCATCTCTTGTCTCTCTTCCATTTGTTTGAGTGTGTGGTCAGATAACTTTTTGGTTCTTTTCCTGCAATGGGTCTTAAAGAACTTAGACCCCACAGTATGGACAGTTTCCACAAACCTGTTGTTAAGATCGTCCACAGAAACGCAATCTGCTAGGCAATCGAATCGGTTCTGCAGTTCGAGTTGGAAGTTTTCGGGGTTTTGGATATGAGCACGAGTAGGTCGGAGAGTTGACTTCACCAGTCTGGCCCGTTCCAGCTTCACGTTGATATTCAATGTGCCTCTTACCATACGGTGATCGCTGCCGGTTTTTACCCTATTGATCACAGAGACATCATTGAATATATGCCGCTTGGTCGACATGATGAAGTCTATCTCATTTCTCGTGGAACCATCGGGACTCATCCATGTCCATTTTCTGTGTGGCCGCTTCTTGAAGAAGGAGTTCATCATAAAGAGGCCCTCCTTCTCCATGAAGTCGGCCAACATTTGGCCCCTATGGTTCCTTCGCCCATGCCCAAATTGCCCCAACCTCGTCTCTGCACCGCTTCGTTCACCTAACCTTGCGTTGAAATCCCCCATCACAACATTGTAGTGAGTAGTGGAGGCGTGTATGGCTTTTGATATATCCTCATACAAAACCTCCACCTCCTCGTCAGTGTGTGCAGTTGTCGGTGCGTAAACCTGTATAACCTTCAGCGAATACCGTTTGGTTATTCTGAGTATAAGGTACGCTACCCTGCTCGACACACTTGTGACTTCGACAATGTTGTTAACGAGGGACTTGTGGACGATAAACCCAACACCACCCTGGGACTGCTGGTCGCCCTCCCGGTAGTAAAACATGTTGCCGGAATTGAGGATTATCGAGTCCTCCCCCTCTCTTCGGACTTCAGACAAACCTATAACATTCCAGCGCAACTTGTTCACTGCTTCTTCCAGCTCGATGATCTTCTCGTCGGTCCTCAAAGTGCGTGCGTTGTATGTCGCCAGGTCCAGTCGTCGGGGTTGGCAGCGGAATCCCATCCGGAGATTCTTAGCACCCCCTGCCCCGCCATTACCACGACCGCTGCCAGGGTCGGGAATAACGGGGCCGCCGGGAACTAGGGGCCTTGGCCTTGTGTTGTGCACCATACAAGGTTTTGCCCGTAATGACCGCGCTGGGCAGGCGTGTTGGTCATCGCAGGGCTAGACTGATCGCACCGGTGTCGCTGCTGCCCGACACCGGCCTGTGTCATTTGTTCAGTCTAGCCAGTACGAAATGGTTATACCGCCATTTGTCGGTCGTCAGAGCCTCGTTAGTAGACCAGCAGGAGGCACCACGGGCAGGTGAGGTTGACAGTTGGAGCGCTAGATGGAAGTGCGCTCCCTTACCCCCCAACTACCTACCCTGTCTTTTTTCCATTCTCATTCATTACTATTAATGTCATCGGCAAATAGCAGTATAGATGTATTAATATAGTAAAACATAAACCCTTGGTATTAAAACTGCTCCAACGTAACTCAAAACTGCTTATAAAATAGGTTTACTGTCCGTCTAAGTTTTCCCGGACATTGTCATTTAATTAAGTCTACCTCTAATTAAGACTATTCGGAAGACAATGTGCTAGTTTACCAACAAACATTCTGTCAATTATCTACTTGAAAGTAAAGAATATGACGAATAAACATTAATATTATAAATGCTAAAGTTTGGATGTATGGATGGATGGATGTATGTTTGTTACTCAATCACGCCGCAACGATTGAATCAATTTGGCACAGAGTTAGGTTATAGTCTGAAATAACACACAGGCTACTTTTTATCCCGGAAAATAAGAGAGTTCCCGCGGGAATTAAAAAACCTCAATCCACGCGTACGAAGTCGCGGGCATCAACTGGTAGGTACTAAATAATACTAACTAATAAATAATAGAATATTATTATAAATAATACTAACTAATAAATAATAGAATATTATTAATAATACCTTAAATTATATAAAAAAATACGAAAAAGACGTGTGGCACTCGGGGACTGCCGCGGTAAAGCTATTGCATAGCATTTTTTATGAACGCCATCTAGCGGTGAGAGGAGTCCCGTGTCAGGTTATTTTCGTTACGGAATTTCTGGATTCGGTCTCCACGCTCAAGGGCCAAGGCCCGCGATAGAAGCTATGCAATAGCTTAAAAACACCTGATATTTTTAGAAACACATGACGAGTTTCATGAAATTTCAGTATCATGACGTATTATCACTACGTTAGATTACATAACAGCTATCTACTAACTACAACTATCATATAATAGCTCGCTAAAACATGGTAACTCTACAATAATATAGCTCGTATAAAGACGCTTTCAAACATTTGAATCTCTAGAGCCGTATATTTAAGTATTTTAGCTGACAAGGGTCTATTGTATGGACAGGCTATTTAGAGTCGAGTTAGGTATCTCTCCCAAAGATCGTTAGCATGTGCTCCTAACGACCGACACGAGTGATGTATCGAGATATTTGTTGGTGTACATATGTGGCGTATTTAAATGGTTCTCTGTCAGTATAGGCTGATTTGAATGTATTTGTTTGGTTTACTGTGTTAAATCGCGCTCATGTAAGTCGTGTTTATTATGAATTCGAATTTCAAATTATTGAAAGAAAAACGTATGATATCATCAGTACACACATATAAAAAAGTTCTTGCAATTCACGAGGGCGCGTGGCTCATAATTGTATGTGTATGTTGTATCTATTATAAGTGGGAGTGAGAGCTTGCTCGCGCCTGACCGCTTCCATCTAGGCTCCTGACAGGCACACACACTTACACAACGTGCATGTAAACGACTTAAGCACAAGCAAAGCTCACGCGCCCTCGTGAACTGAAAGAACGAAAGAACTACCTATTAAAAAAATACATTGCAGCCCTCACTGCTTTCTATTTTTTTATTTTGGTTGTTTCTTTGGTCATCTAGTCAGGATGAGATTACTTTTTACCTCAGTTCTTAAAATACCAACTTCGTTCTTGATTTTTATCCAAATGTTTTCCAGTCAGAAATCATTTTTAATCCTTGCACTGATTTGGGAAAAATAAACGTGAATTAACAACAACAATATGTCCCTCACGAAATGAGTAAAGAAATGAAAACTTAAAAATAATTAATAATAAATAATAGATGCTGGAGTGGCGACCCCGCACCGGGTAGGGTAGTGTTGGCAGACCCCCTACTAGGTGGACCTACAACATCAAACGATTCGCAGGGAGCCGCTAGATTCAGGCGGCGCAAGACCGAGACCTGTGGAGGTCCCTGCAAGAGATCTATGTCCAGCACTGAACGTCTATTGGTTAATAAAGAAGAAGAAGAAGCAATACCCAGCGGTTAGGTTAAAATTAGATAAGTAAGTAGATACCTATTAAGTACCTATTAAAATACTTACATTGCTATTAATTAATTTGTAAAAGATTAGATAGATAATTAGTTCATTTTAAAAGGCTATAAAGTGCTTCAGATTTCAAAGATGAACTCATTTATAAAATCTGAAATGAGAAAATGGAACGGACTTTTCTTTGAGTCGTGAATGAAATGAATCCACTGAAAGAGACGCTCTTTAGCTTGTTATTAATTAATCCTTATTGATGACGATAGTTATAATTGAAATCCACTCATAAAAATAGTATACCTAGGTAGGTTTTACGTATATTGCGCCTTATGCTGAATTCTAATTCAAAATTTATTTATTTCATGTAGGCTAACTTGTAGCTCTTATGACACGTCATAAATCTACCACCGGTTCGGAATGCAGATTCTGCTGAGAAGAGCCGGTAAGAAACTCAGCAGTTGCTCTTTTCAAAAAAAATTTTTTTTACAAAGCTATGCTATGGGTACAGTGCTTCCACAATAAAGCTTTAAAAATGCAAAAATGAATACGTAGGTACACCAATCCATTATCCAACGCATGTCAAGATGGGCAGTCAAAGCAGACCCATTCCCGTTGGTGGCACCCGTTCACGAGCATGACGCATGATCCAGCCATTGCTTCGCTCAACCATATTTGAGGGAACGTACTGAGATCTATAAAGCTTGCTCTGACTCAGCTCAGATTCAAGATAGAGGTTAAAACGAGACACAAATATGCTTTGACATGAATCTGTCTCGTTTTAATTCTAGGCATTTGTGACTCAAAAAAAGTACGAGTGCCTATGTCGGTAGGAACACCAAAATTCAAAATATGTATGGCGGCTACAGAAGCGCGCACCGAAATGTATTCATAATTCACGACAAAACCGCTTTGCCGCCTGCAATATTTTGTGTAAACTGGCCATAATTTATATCTATTATTATTATTTATACACTGATAAAACCGTATAATATTTTCAGAGCTTTTTATATTAAAGTGCCTTAGTACAGGCCATAGAGTTACTTTTGCGTCTCTCTTAACATTGTAAGGTCTATTTTATGCCCCAACTGTTTAGTTCATATTGTATAAAATTTGGAGTTTTTGGAAATTTATCGTGGAACCCTAAAGATTATCTTCTTCTTGTTCTTTGCGACTCGCTGGGGTATGTCGGTCGCTTTGGTTCTCCATCGGATCTCCTCATTTCTAATTTAATCTCGCAGGGACTGCTACTAAAATTATTTGAGTACTTAAAATAAAGTGGTAGGTTTTTACAGTGCTTTATTCAAACGTATAATATCACGGATGCTCGGCGAGGTTAATTGCCTGAATACAAATAAACAAGAAAGTGGAATAGCCACGGAACGTAATTACCTTCAATTTGTTTACTCTGCGAACTTTGCCTGAACCTCTAGACGATATCATCTAATTCCAAATTGACCCTGTAGACCGCTGAAAAATAAGCAGATAGATTGTAGCTATACAATTAGTTAAATTTAACATAAAAGCTATCAAGCTGGCAAGGGCTATCTTGATTTTTGTCATCGAATAAAAATAAAAATAAATATTTTTCACAGTTTTGCACACAAAATCAGAATCAGTAGCCCCTTTACGGTAATCTAAATATATAAAAGGCAAAGGTGACTGAATGACTGACTGATCTATCAACGCGCACAGCTTAAACCACTGGACGGATCAGGCTGAAATTTGGCATACAGATACCTATAATGACGTAGGCATCCGTTAAGAAAGTATTTTTGAAAATTCAACCGCTAAGAGGATAAAATAGGGGTTGGAAAAATCGAACTTAACGTGAGCGAAGCCGTGGGAAAAAGCTAGTAAAAATGTTATTGCGAAAGCGATACTACCGCGAAAGGAAGAAGACGAATGTCGAACGAAATATAGGTAATCTTTAAAGTTAAAAAATGAATTATGACACGATATTAATATCGCCTCGAGCTGCGCGTGCTCTTTATATGGGATTTATGTAAATTGCGTAACTTCTGTGTTCCGATGATAACGTCTTTTCCCCGACACCGCCGTCTAAGTTTTGAAAATTCTGTCTCAGACTTTATTCTTTTATGGATGTACTTTAAAAAGATTTGAGAAAGTTCTCCTTCTTGTAGTTTAATAAATGTATGGAGGGTTTTATTTTTGGCTTTGGCGGTTTTGTGATCTGCCGCGAACATCGCGTCTATTCAAAACTGAAGAGAAATATATTACCTACACCTCTGACCTCATCTGTTTTGGTAAGTAGCTATATCCTACTAATATTATAAATGCGAAAGTATGTTAGGATTAGCGTTGCCAGACGTCCCGTATTTCCCGGGACATCCCGTATTTTAGGCATAGTTTAAAGTGTCCCGGCGGGACGGACTCTGTCCCGTATTTGAACCGTACGTCGTTTTTCATTATCAAATCGATCTAAGTATTCACACACGCAACGTTGGTAAAACGTACTCGTCTCGCTACTAACTTGCACTCGCAGCCCGCATCGACCAATGACAGTGTGTCAGAATGACAATGTTAAAACTGACTCGATCCTCGGAAAAATATAAAAAATAATAAAAAATGACACTAAATAATTATGTTTTTTATTTGTCCCGGGTAAAAAACTGAAATCCCGTATTTTTTTGCCCATTTAACCATTTGTCCCTTATAGGCTGAAAAAAAATCTGGCAACCCTAGTGTGGATGGATGTATGTAATGTTTGTTTCTCTTTCACGTCACAACGAATATACCGCTTTGGCTGAAATTTGGAATAGAGATAGCTCATATGCAGGATTTAACACTTCTTTTACTCTCGGATAATTTGTCTGGTAGGAGGCTTTGGCCGCGGCTAGCTACCACCCTACCGTCAAAGACGTGCCACCAAGCGATTTAGCGTTCCGGCACGATGACGTGCAGAATCCGACTAGGAGTATAGGTTGAATGTACATTGCCATACCCCTTCCAAGTTAGCCCGCTACAATCTAAGACTGCGTCCTCACTAACCATCAGGTGAGATCGCAGTCAAGGATTATCTTGTCATCGAATAAAAAAAAATACGTGTGGCACTCGGGGACTGCCGCGGTAAAGCTATTGCATAGCATTTTTTATCCACGCCATCTAGCGGCTCACCGCTAGATGTCGTTGATAAAAAATGCGCCATCTAGCGGCTCACCGTAGAGGAGTCCCGTGTCTGGTTATTTTCGTTACGGAATTTCTGGATTCGATCTCCACGCTGACCCGCGATAGAAGCTAAAGAGTTCCCGTAGGAATCATAAATCCATAATTCGCGCGGACGAAGTCGCAGGCATGAGCACTGCAGGCATATTAAAAAGTAATCGTAAAACCCACAGATATCCGAGTATAACCCAGATCTAACGGTCGGCAATCGTATGAAATAAATGATTTAGTACTCAATCATAGAGTGCAGTTGCAGGTGACGCTAAATTGAAATTCCGTGTCGGCACAGAGCGGTACGCTTTCCAGTTAGATTTAAATATTACTGGCCGGCGGCGCCCAACTTCGTCAGTGTTACAAAAGAACGTTACTGTTTTAATAATGACTAGTTTTCACTTGGCTACGACCTCTTCAAAATGATGATATAGTGACCAAACCCTTATGAGGGCTGATTCTGTAACTCAGTGTCTATCAACGACGATAGGCATTTTTTATCCATTGAAGGTTTGAAGAGAAATGTCATTTACTATTTCATAGTAAACCTTCAATGAATCTATATATATAAAACTGACTGACTGAGATATCAACGCACTGCCTAAACTACTGAAGTTAGAAACTTGAAATTTTTACAGTTGGTTCCTTTTATGACGTAGGCGCACACTAAGAAAAGATTATTGGAAATTCTACCCCTAAGGGGTTTAAATAGGGGATGGAAGTTTATATGAAACTCCGTCATTTTTCAAGCTGTTTCCATCAAAGTTGGTATTTGAGCTTTCAGTTAAAAATAAAAAAGTACGTGTGTCACAGTTTTTGAAAATTCCACCCCAAAATCTAATTCCACGCGGACGAAGTCGCGGGGGCAAAAGCTAGTAAAAATATATGTCAGTGGCTTTCATTTTTTGATAAGCACTGAGTTACAGAATCAGCATTTAGCAGGATGGTGCTCCCACAGAGTGGTTGTAAAACATTTTATAACACGATAACATTCTCGAACTTAAGTTAACTTTTGCCACAGTTTGTCAGATGTTATATACGCTACAAATATCTATTATCTCGAATGTTATTCAACGATTCATATACATAACATATTCGCATGAAATGAAAATCTGGAAAATGGAATGCTCAAGTATTAGATCAGGACTAGCTTTAACTCGCGGCTTCGCTCACGTTAGGTTCGATTTTTTAACTCCCTATTTAACCCTCTTGGGGTTGAAATTTTCCAAATCCTTTCTTAGCGGATGTCTACGTCCTAACAGCTACCTGTATACCAAATTTCAGCTCGATCGGTCCAGTGGTTAGAGCTGTGCGTTGATAGATCAGTCAGTCAGTCAGTCAGTCAGTCACCTTTGCCTTTTATATATTTAGATAACGGACAGATCGAAGTCTAGGGTAGGCTGTAAGTAGTGTAGGTATATTTATAGTAAGTAGGCAGGTATGTAGGTTTACAGCAATGTACTCACGTTGCAACGTAACACTCTGTTATGGTGGAAAATGATATAAAAATCTTTATAAAGCAATCAAATTTGCGCTCCACCTGTATTATCTGTTGAGTGAGTGTCTGTTCGGATCGTAATCCGCGATTAAGTTAATGATCAATTTGGTTGGCTTAGCAGACGTAATCACATCCCGTAAATCCCGCACAGGCGCTACCAATTCGGCGAGATTTACGGGACTGTTCCGGTATGTATCTTCATCTCCCGCAGGCACTTTGAGATTTTCTCTGGAAATATTAAGGATGAAATTTTGACTTACTTGGAAACTTGTTATTAAAGATAACACGGCATCGAGATGTTGGCATAATTATAGGCGCATAATAACAATGAGAGTTGCACTCATAGAGTCACGAATAAAGAAGTTTAGAATGCCTCAACACGAACGTTTGCCGTTAAGATGAGAAAATACACATATCAATGGCACGTGCTCAGCCACAAGACGTACAAACTTTTACAACGATTGAAAAAGTTACTGGAAAAACAGCTACAAGAAAAAGTCAGCTATATAACATCCGAGATTAGTTGAGATTGTTGAGAAAGAAGAAGGGCAAGGCAAATGTGTAGGTATAAGGTAGGTATACTATACAACAAATTAACGAGGCTGAATTGATTCATCACGCATGCTTGGCTTAGGATGAGCTGGCATGTACATAAAGATAGCATCCCTTACTGCCGCTAGTAAGAAATGCTATGCTTATGGGCATGCACAAGACATGTGGAAATACTGTGGGCTGTCATACTTACATAGAGTCTTGATATCGAATTGAATTTTAGATTTAGATTGTTGGTACCTACTCATAAGGTGTGGATCCTTTTAATCGAGCTCAATAGGTAGCGAAGTATTTACTCTGCCTTGCTCATTCATCACGCTGATAATCTAATAAAGTACTTAAAACCCTCTATTATAAAAGTAGGTATTTTCACAAGTAACACCCTAACGAAGAATCTGAAACCATTATTAAAATTGCTGATCACTAACGATAGAGAGAACGAAGGTCTACGAACTAATATGATTTGTGATCCTTATCACAAATCATTTAATTATATCATCTTTATCTAGAAAGGCAAGCCATTAGGCTGCATCTTTATTTACCATTATGTGTGAAAATAATTATTGACTATGTGTGTTGGTTTAAATATTAAAAGTAAAGTACATCATAAAAGATAATCATCTCTTGATTGCACGAAACAGGACATTTGCCGAGTCAACCTGTTGGCAAGAAAAGGAACCTTTTAAATGAAAAGATTTTGTGAAAGCATCCTTTTAGTTAATTCAGGGAATTTATTTTCAAAGTTCAAGATTAAAGGTTTTGAGGATATTATGTTAATTATTTGGGCTGTAAGTCCATTAAGATACTTGGAACAGATTAAATATGATATAAATGAAAAATGATCAAAGAAATGTTTGAGGATTCTTCAAATATTAAGAAAGGTCTTTCAGCTTTTTCTTATGTTGAAATAATTAACTGCCAGAATATATTTCGTCTTTCGTAATTGTTATTATGAAATTGGCTACGCAATTAGACAATAAGTGGGTACTGTGTAGTCGCTGTGTCAGTTTAAAAATATGATATTGTTTTTTTAAATGTCATAAAATATTTTTGTAAAAGGTAAAAAGTTAACGAGCTGTGCTCTTTCATGCCTTCAGAAATAAATAATTGTTAAGAGCATGAGAAAAGGCCTTTTGTCGGTTCGGATATGGCGTACACAATGAACGTGACTCGAATGATGAACGACGCTCTAATTCAACGTGATGTATTTCGCGAAGTCAATTCCGAGTCTTGATATAACATGATTCAGCTTCATAAAATAATTCTTAGGAACCACGTGTGAAAAAACACCTAAGAAAAGTAAATATTCATGTATACAGATTGAATAGTTATAGAGAACGAACCTTCTAACTTTAATCTATTTGTAATCTGTTGATAAGTTAACAATAGCAATTTTTTTTAAAGAACGCTGAACTTGACTTATACTCTTCTCCCTCCAAATAGGCGAAAAGCTTGTGCTAGGAGTGGGTATGACAATAGTGCAACGGGTGGGGCTCGAACCTACGACCTTTCAGTTTTCAGTCCGTACCTTTAACCATTGGGCTATTGAGGCTTTTTTGTGTGTCAATTAATATTGTCGAACTTTTTTAAAACAACAACAACTGAAATGCCTGGGAGTTTTGCATAATTTCTTCTCTATAAACCTTTGAGTATATAACCAACAACAAATGAATTTATTTATAGAGAAGAAATTATAGAGAACTCCCAGGCATGCTGGTTACTTCACGTTATTTTCCTTCATCATTAATGAAGCACAAGCAAAAATATCACTATATTTTTGCCCAAATAATTCCGGAAAGTTAGAGGTGCCTGAGATTCGATGAGATATTTATTTGTGGCCTAACCCATTCTTATTCGAGAAGAAAAGGCACCGACGATGTATTGAGGTAAATGAATGAAATAATGATTATATTATTTATATGTTTTTTATATTATATACATATTATAATTACAGTTAAATTGTATTAAAAGAAAATATTTTCCGACACGAGTTGACTGTGTATTTTCTTCGTAAGTAACTAGTAACACAAAACCAAAGCTTTCGTTTACGTTCTTAATTGAGGTAACGGCTCTTGTTGCCCGTATATTATAGGTACCTACACGTAATTATTTCGCGAGCACAAGAACCTACTAGAGCATAAGGTTTTAATGATGAGTGCGGTCTATGAGCCTTTCAATTAGAGAAAACTTATTGAGGCATTTGTTGTGATTTAAGTAGGAGAACCAGAGTTACTGACATTGCTTATCGAGTTGATAAAATGAGTGGCAATGGGTGAGTCATACCTAATATAATTCGAAGAACTGATGATCATTGGGGTCCCAAGGTACAGTAGCGGCAACTTCGCAGCACATTATTGGCAGACGAGGAACTAGACCCCACTAGGTAGATTGTCTTACTAACTACTAATTACACTAATATTATAAAGTTGTGTGTGTTTATTACTCTTCCCCGCTACAACGAATGAACAGATTTGGCTGAACTAACATACCCAGGATTAACACATAGGCTACATTTTGTCCTGGAAAATGAGAGTGTTCCCGCGGGAATTGAAAAACCTTATCGGTGTACACTTTTTACATGTTTTTACAGCCTATAAACGCTTGAAAAAATAAATAAAGACTTATAATTGCCCAAACATATTATTATATAGTACCGACTTATAAAAAATTTAGCTTTTCAACGTTATGAATGCTTTATTAAGCAAAGTGTGTGCTATTCACGGATATTGTCACTAAAGCGGCCATTAAGGACGCGGTAATTTGGTGTGTTAAAGGCGGTACTTATTATACCCACCTTAGTCGATTTCTACTTTTTGTGCTTTCCTTCGTATTTTTTTACCGAGGTTTTCTTATTGAGTTCCATGCTGATATAATTTAAACAGCTTTGAATAATTTTCCTTTGTGAGACTTCGATCTGAAATGTTCAAGATTGCATGTAAAATGTAATTTAAAAATACCCAATAGTAACATGCAAATATCTAGATATTTCATTTCCTTCAAACTTCTTTTAGCTATTTTTAATCGACTTCCAAAAAAGGAGGAGGTTCTCAATTCGTCGGAATCTTTTTTTTTTATTTATGTTCCCCGATTACTCGATGACCTATTGCTAGACCGATTTGAAAAATTTTTTTTTGTGTTTGAAAGGGTATACTTCTCAGGTGGTCCCATTGTCATCAGGTCAGAATGTGATAATGAGATCCTGGAGAAATCGAGCATACTCTTCAAAATTTATCGGCACAATTGATATAGGTAGGTACTTACTTTGTTTGTAGTGGCGTTTGCGTTTTTTCGTTTATATTATTATAACTTTTAAAAGAACACTCCGGCATTGTAAGACGTTTTTATGCTTATGATATTGGCTTCTGAAGAAGAATGAACAAGAAATTCGGCGGTTGCTTCTTTCAGAAAAATCTACTTTTGAAATGGCACTACTTTAATCTCAATTATTAGATCTATATTCAATGTGCGAATAGGTTTCCTACCTCAGAGGTTATTTTGTAAATTACAAAACCGCCGATTTCGATATTCTGTATAGAGATTTATGTGTTTGATTAAATTTATCAGACGGTGCCTAGATTCGTAGCTTTCGAATGGGAATGGCTTAGCGTAAAATTGGAAACCAGTTTAGGGTACTTTCAGTCGCACCACACCTCTGCATAGATACAGCAAAAATGTTGTGCAACACAAAATTTTATGAAAACTAGTCTAGGTAGAGCAATTCCAATCTCGAGTAATATTAGCAGTCCGGTTCCGGTCCGGCAATCGCGAACGTGAGGTTAATTCCGACAGCTTGTTCACAATACGAAACCATTTGTGAAACTTGCATGCAAGCACATGCTACATGGCGACAACTCTTCTTCTTCTTTGCTATTTTTTACAACTGATTAATGTTGTATATGTTATTGTTGTCGTATGTATATAATATATACAACATTAATTATATTATTTATTTGAACTTATAATACTAGCTTTTGCCCCCGCGACTTCGTCCGCGTGGAATTAGATTTTGGGGTGGAATTTTCAAAAGCTGTGACACACGTACTTCTTTATTTTTAACTGCAAGCTCAAATACCAACTTTGATGGAAACAGCTTGAAAAATGACGGAGTTTCATATAAACTTCCATCCCCTATTTAAACCCCTTAGGGGTGGAATTTCCAATAATCCTTTCTTAGTGTGCGCCTACGTCATAAAAGGAACCAACTGTAAAAATTTCAAGTTTCTAACTTCAGTAGTTTAGGCTGTGCGTTGATATCTCAGTCAGTCAGTCAGTCAGTCAGTCAGGACTTTGAATTTTATATATATAGATACTACCTACTTAGATGATGCTCGCAACTTCGTCCCCGTGGATTAAAGTTTTTTGATTCCTGCGGGAACTCTTAATTTTGCAGCCTACGTGCTATTCTGATGTATCTATAAGTTATTACATTGTGAAGTTTCATCAAAAACTGCCTAATAGTTTTTGCGAGAAAGAGTAACAAACATCGATCCAACTATCCATTCATTCTCACTTTTTAACCGACTTCTCACATTTATAATATTATAGTAGGATAGCCACTTTAATCTTACAATTCCCTCTTAGCTTTACTTTAAGCCTCAATAGCCCAACGGACTGAAAACTGAAAGGTCACAGGTTCGAGCCCCACCCGTTGCACTATTGTCGTACCCACGTCTAACACAAGCTTTTTGCTTATTTGGAGAGGAGAGGAGAATATAAGTCAAGTTCAGCTTTTCTGATGGGTCAACAAGTCAAACAATAGGTATTGTTTATAAAAAAAAATTCATGTTAGATATTTTCGATTCTAAGTCACACAATATTATATTATCCACTTTAGCCCAGATTGAATCAGTATCACCTTGAAAAGTCGGAGGTAGAATGATAAACGTGAGCAAACACTTTGCTTATGCCTATATTGGAAAAGCGCCTGAGCGAACATGGGAAAAATATTGTTTATCGAAAAAAATGCCGTGGCTTCATAAATCAAGGGATCCGATTACATCTAAAATATTACATTGACTATAAATAAAATGAGGAAGAATAATTTCTGGTAAACCCGACATACTTTACTTAGCGCCGATTTCACCAACATTTAACCGTGGAATAAATTCGATATTTTGGCAGATTTTCAATGCAAAAACTGTCAGAACTTCCAATTTATTCGTCGGTTAAACTTCACTCGGCATTGGTGAAATTGCCACTTAGATTTCTATCATGTTTTTTTAATGGGATTCGTCCGTATTCGTCTAACAGATTAAGAATTAAGTAAATAAGAATAAGTCAATTTTTATGTACCCATACTGTTTGTGTATTCGGTGAGTGCGATCTCACCAGATGGTAAGTGACGAGGTAGTGTAAGACTCCATGCCCGTTGGTGTTAAATCCATATTCGTAATCAGGTTTTACATATCATTCGGGAATGCTTAAATCTATACTTAATATTGTAAAGCTGAAGAGTCTGTTTGTTTGAACGCACTAATATCAGGAACTACTGGTTCGAATTGAAAAATTCTTTTTGTGTTGGATAGTCCATTTATCGAGGAAGGCTATAGGCTATATAATATCACGCTGCGATCAATAGGAGCGAAGCATCAGTGAAAAATGTTGCAAAATTATCCATATTTAAAATTTATTCTTTTAAAAACTCAGAAATTGACGCGGACGAAGTCGCGGGCAACAGCTAGTCACTTATATAGGTACGACACACACACACACAACCATGAGCAACGCGCCCTCGTGAATTGCAAGAACTATATCTAGCCACTGCCAAAGCCTCCCACCATACAATACGTTTGATCATACGTTTACTCTTTGCTCAAAGAAAAACATGCACATTTTGATAACCGGATAGAACCAGATTTTGTATGATGCATCGCCCGCAAAGTAAGCATAATTCTTTGGAGTTGAACTCTACTCAGATCCTTCAAGACACATTCTGAGCACGTTTCATTCCACACTAGAGCATCCTCAAGAGATGTAAACTCCACAATACAAAATTGCAATGTGTTTTAACTTTTAATTTGTCATAACTTACGTTATTATAAGTTACTACATACATCTACCTAGTTGTAGGTATAAAATTATCTCTAAAGCCGTTATTATATTATTGAATACTAGTTGATGCCCGCGGCTTCGCCCACGCGGATTTAGTTTTTAAAATTTCCGCGGGATCTCTTAATTTTCCGGGATAAAAAGTAGCCTATGTCACTCTCCCAGCCCTCAATTATATCCATGCAAAAATCACGTTGATCCATTGATTTGTTGCGGCGTGATTGAAGGACAAACCAACAAACAAATACACTTTCGCATTTATTGAACGAGCGAAGCGAGTTCTCTGAGTCAACTAGGGCGCTTGCCTACTAGACAGAGAAGTGTGTCCGTCTAAATGTCTGTCAGAGCCCTATAACTTCTGAATTACTGAATATTAGAACGTGAAACTTGGTTGAAAATTCAGTTATATCCTGTACTTGAACAACAAATACTAAAATTAGATAAATGTTATAAAGAAACGAAATTATTTAATTTTAATGCGCCATCTATTAGCATTATTGTGAAGCTAATAGCTTCACTATAATGCTAATAGATGGCGCTGTGTCAGTAAAACAGTTTTATGTCAACTATTATTTTTTTTATTGTGTCTAATGTTAAAAGTTAATTATTACAATATATAATTAAAACTTTTGGGAATTATGGGATATCGCGAGGTCTCAGTTCGGGGCGAACCACTAGTAATGTTAGTAAGGATATAATAGTACTAGTAGGGCGCGTGGGTGCGCGGCTCGCTAAAGCGAACCGCGGTTTTTCTGTTCACCAAGTAGATCTTCGGGTCTTTATCATCTTTTTCGAAATCTGTATGGCCGCCATCTTGAATCCGCCATTTTGCAAGTTTTTTTCGGCTCTCGGCCAATTGGATGAGGTTTTGAGTGACATTTGTTTGAACACCTCCCACCTATCTTCGATACCCTGGCCGGTGCTCCTCACCCGTCTCCGAAATCCTCAATCATCAGCTCTCTCAATATTTTTCCTCCAAATGAATTTATGTCCTCGATACGAAACCATTTGAAAAGGAACCCTATCGTAGTCTTGCATAATATATTTTTTATGAAAAAAAAAAAAATCCGCCATCTTGAATTTTTTTCTATTCATCACGTAGACCATCAGATCTTGATCATCTTTTTCCAGGAAACCACTCGTCCATCTCTTATAGTCTCCGAGATAGACACCGTCGAATTTTGTATGGCCGCCATCTTGATTCCGCCATTTTGAATTTTTTTTCAGCTCCCTGCCAATTGGATAAGGTTTCGAGTAACTTTTGTTTGAACACTCCCCACCTATCTTCGATACCCTGGCCGTGCTCCTCACCCGTCTCCGAAATCCTCAACCATCAGCTCTCTCCATATTTTTCCTCCAAATGAATTTTTGTCCTCTATACGAAACCATCAGAAATTTTGAAAAGGAACCGTATAAAGTCTTGCATATATTTTGTATGGAAAAAAATAAAATCCGCCATCTTGAATTTTTTTTCTATTCATCAAGTAGACCTTCGGGTCTTGATCATCTTTTTCCATGAAACCAATATTCCATCTCTTATAGTCTCCGAGATAGACACCGACGAAATTTGTATGGCCGCCATCTTGAATCCGCCATTTTGGAGTTTTTTTTCGGTTCTTTGCCAATTGGATGAGGTTTCGAGTGACATTTGGTTGAACACCCCCCACCTATCTTCGATACCCTGGCCGGTGCTCCTCACCCGTCTCCGAAATCCTCAATCATCAGCTCTCTCCATATTTTTCCTCCGAATGAATTTTTGTCCTCTATACGAAACCGTGAGTGAAAAAAAATTTTTCCATACAAAATTTTACAGGAGAGGTGATCAATGAGTCAGTGAGTCAGTCAGTCAATCAGTGAATCAGCACGAGTAGCTATATATATATTAACTAGTAGGGCGCGTGGGTGCGCGGCTCGCTAAAGCGAACCGCGTGTTTTCTGTCCACCAAATAGACCTTCGGGTCTTGATCATCTTTTTCCAAGAAACCACTCTTCCATCTTTAAAAGTGTCCGACAAAATTTGTACGGCCGCCATCTTGAATCCGCCATTTTGGTGTTTTTTTTTTCAGCTCACTGCTAATTGGATGAGGTTTCGAGTGACTTTTGTTTGAGCAGCCCCCACCTATCGAAAATCCTGGCCGTGCTCTTCACCCGTCTTCGAAATCCTCAATCATCAGCTCCCTCCATATTTTTTATCCAAATGAATTTTTGTCCTCTATACGAAACCATCAGCGGAAAGGAACGTATCAAATCCTTGCATACATTTTATATGAAAAAAATAAAATCCACCATCTTCAATTTTTTCTATTCATCACGTAGACCATCGGGTCTTGATCATCTTTTTCCAAGAAACCACTCTTCCATCTTTCATAGTCTCCAAGATAGACACCGACGAAATTTGTAAGGGCACCATCTTGAATCCGCCATTTTGGATTTTTTTTCAGCTCCCTGCCAATTGGATGAGGTTTCAAGTGACTTTTGTTTGAACACTCTCCACCTATCATCGATATCCTGGCCGTGCTCCTCACCCGTCTCCGAAATCCTCAACCATCAACTCTCTCCATATTTTTCCTCCATATGAATTTTTGTCCTTTATAAGAAACCATCAGAAATTTTGAAAAGAAGCCGCATAAAGTCTTGCATATTATATTTTGTATGGAAAAAAATAAATTCCGCCATCTTGAATTTTTTTTCTGTTCATCAAGTGGACCTTCAGCTCCTGATCATCTTTTGCCAAGAAACCACTCTTCCATCTCTAATACTCTCCGAGATAGACACCGACGAAATTTGTATGGCCGCCATCTTGAATCCGCCATTTTGGAGTTTTTTTTCAGCTCTTTGCCAATTGGATGAGGTTTCGAGTGACATTTGGTTGAACACCCCCCACCTATCTTCGATAGCCTGGCCGGTGCTCCTCACCCGTCTCCGAAATCCTCAATCATCAGCTCTCTCCATATTTTTGTTCCGAATGAATTTTTGTCCTCTATACGAAACCGTGAGTGAAAAAAAATTTTTTCATACAAAATTTTACAGGAGAGGTGATCAATGAGTCAGTGAGTCAGTCAGTCAATCAGTGAATCAGCACGAGTAGCTATATATATATTAACTAGTAGGGCGCGTGGGTGCGCGGCTCGCTAAAGCGAACCGCGTGTTTTCTGTCCACCAAATAGACCTTCGGGTCTTGATCATCTTTTTCCAAGAAACCACTCTTCCATCTTTAAAAGTGTCCGACAAAATTTGTACGGCCGCCATCTTGAATCCGCCATTTTGGTGTTTTTTTTTTCAGCTCACTGCTAATTGGATGAGGTTTCGAGTGACTTTTGTTTGAGCAGCCCCCACCTATCGAAAATCCTGGCCGTGCTCTTCACCCGTCTTCGAAATCCTCAATCATCAGCTCTCTCCATATTTTTCCTCCATATGAATTTTTGTCCTTTATAAGAAACCATCAGAAATTTTGAAAAGAAGCCGCATAAAGTCTTGCATATTATATTTTGTATGGAAAAAAATAAATTCCGCCATCTTGAATTTTTTTTCTGTTCATCAAGTGGACCTTCAGCTCCTGATCATCTTTTGCCAAGAAACCACTCTTCCATCTCTAATACTCTCCGAGATAGACACCGACGAAATTTGTATGGCCGCCATCTTGAATCCGCCATTTTGGAGTTTTTTTTCAGCTCTTTGCCAATTGGATGAGGTTTCGAGTGACATTTGGTTGAACACCCCCCACCTATCTTCGATAGCCTGGCCGGTGCTCCTCACCCGTCTCCGAAATCCTCAATCATCAGCTCTCTCCATATTTTTGTTCCGAATGAATTTTTGTCCTCTATACGAAACCGTGAGTGAAAAAAAATTTTTTCATACAAAATTTTACAGGAGAGGTGATCAATGAGTCAGTGAGTCAGTCAGTCAATCAGTGAATCAGCACGAGTAGCTATATATATATTAAACTAGTAGGGCGCGTGGGTGCGCGGCTCGCTAAAGCGAACCGCGTGTTTTCTGTTCACCAAGTAGATCTTCGGGTCGTGATCATCTTTTGTGAAAAAATCACTCTTCCATCTTGTACACTGTCTAACATAGACACCGACGAAATTTGTATGGTCGCCATCTTGAATCCGCCATTTTGGAGTTTTTTTCGGCTCTCTGCCAATTGGATGAGGTTTCGAGTGACATTTGGTTGAACAGTCCCCACTTATCTTCGATACCCTGGCCGTGCTCCTCACCCGTCTCCGAAATCCTCAACCATCAGGTCTCTCCATATTTTCCCTCCAAATGAATTTTTGTCCTCTATACGAAACCATCAGAAATTTTAAAAAAGAACCGTATTAAAGTCTTGCATAGATTTGATATGCAAAAATAAAAAATCCGCCATCTTGAATTTTTTTCTATTCATCACGTAAACCTTCGGGTCCTGATCACCTTTTTCCAAGAAACCACTCTTCCATCTTTTATACTCTCTGAGATAGACACCGACGAAATTTGTATGGCCGCCATCTTGAATCCGCTATTTTTGTCTTTTTTTCGAGCTCAGTGCCAATTGGATGAGGTTTTAAGTGACTTTTGTTTGAACACCCCCCACTTATCTTCGATATCCTGGCCGTGCTCCTCACCCGTCTCCGAAATCCTCAACCATTAGCTCTCTCCATATTTTTCCTCCAAATCAATTTTTGTCCTCTCTACGAAACCATCAGAAATTTTGAAAAGGAACCTATTAAAGTCTTGCATATATTTTGTATGGAAAAAATTTAATTCAGCCATCTTGAATTTTTTTCTATTCATCACGTAAACCTTCGGGTCCTGATCACCTTTTTCCAAGAAACCACTCTTCCATCTTTTATACTCTCTGAGATAGACACCGACGAAATTTGTATGGCCGCCATCTTGAATCCGCTATTTTTGTCTTTTTTTCGAGCTCAGTGCCAATTGGATGAGGTTTTAAGTGACTTTTGTTTGAACACCCCCCACTTATCTTCGATATCCTGGCCGTGCTCCTCACCCGTCTCCGAAATCCTCAACCATTAGCTCTCTCCATATTTTTCCTCCAAATCAATTTTTGTCCTCTCTACGAAACCATCAGAAATTTTGAAAAGGAACCTATTAAAGTCTTGCATATATTTTGTATGGAAAAAATTTAATTCAGCCATCTTGAATTTTTTTCTATTCATCACGTAAACCTTCGGGTCCTGATCACCTTTTTCCAAGAAACCACTCTTCCATCTTTTATACTCTCTGAGATAGACACCGACGAAATTTGTATGGCCGCCATCTTGAATCCGCTATTTTTGTCTTTTTTTCGAGCTCAGTGCCAATTGGATGAGGTTTTAAGTGACTTTTGTTTGAACACCCCCCACTTATCTTCGATATCCTGGCCGTGCTCCTCACCCGTCTCCGAAATCCTCAACCATTAGCTCTCTCCATATTTTTCCTCCAAATCAATTTTTGTCCTCTCTACGAAACCATCAGAAATT
Source organism: Hipparchia semele (assembly GCA_933228805.2). Lineage (NCBI taxonomy): Eukaryota > Metazoa > Arthropoda > Insecta > Lepidoptera > Nymphalidae > Hipparchia > Hipparchia semele. The sequence goes on from OW121718.1 coordinate 10,871,627, forward strand.
TTGAAAAGGAACCTATTAAAGTCTTGCATATATTTTGTATGGAAAAAATTTAATTCAGCCATCTTGAATTTTTTTTCTATTCATCAAGTAGACCTTCGGGTCCTGATCATCTTTTTCCAAGAAACCGCTCTTCCATCTCTTATACTCTCCGAGATAGACACAAACAAAATTTGTATGGCCGCCATCTTGAATTCGCCATTTTGGAATTTTTTTTTGGCTCTCTGCCAATTGGATGAAGTTTCGAGTGACATTTGGTTGAACACCTCCCACCTATCTTCGATACCCTGGCCGGTGCTCCTCACCCGTCTCCGAAATCCTCAATCATCAGCTCTCTCCATATTTTTCCTCCGAATGAATTTTTCTCCTCTATACGAAACCGTGAGTGAAAAAAAATTTTTCCATACAAAATTTTACAGGAGAGGTGATCAATGAGTCAGTGAATCAGTGTGTCAGTGAATCAGCCCCAGTAGCTATATATATAGTAAAGACTTCCAGTCTGTGAAAACAAAAACGTTCTGGAAGGAAAAGCGACTTTAAACTCAATATCGTTTATTACTACCAAACTTCGGTTAGAGGTGGATGTTGTAATGGCAGTTTGAACCAAGTGTTGGCTTAACAACTCTCTTTTAATTAGATTTTGTTTTCATTGTAGGTACAATGCTATCCAGATAAGAATAGTTAGGGTATAGGTAACATGCTATACCGCCATTTTCTATTATTTGTTTTACTCTCATAGTACTGAGCAGGACAAATGTTTACTCCGTTTATTCTTGTTTAGAGATACTTATATTAGTTCATAGTTGGCTTCTGTATAACGTTACAACTTACTAGTAACTTTAAGGTTTTCTTTACCGAATAAAATTAAGATCGCATTGAAATGATCTTATTTCATCTTTAGTATTTATAGAGGGTTTATTCAACAACAATGAATATTGAACACGTCATATAGGAACGCCTCACAGAGCTACTGCCTGTGCTTTATATAATATAAACTTTGTAACTATATCTCATACAGTATAGTTATACATTCTATACAGTATAGTATACATTCTAGCCTCCTTAAACGCGAAGGAAGCAAAGGAAGAAGAAGAACAAAAAAGTTTAGTTGATTTAGGGAATAATTAGATAACTACATCGTAGTGCGATGTACCTACAAATTTAGTGTTATGTCGATGTTATTGAAGGTAATTATTAAGGATATTATAATAAAACTTGAATAAAAATTTCAACATTAAGTCGAAAATGTTAGCTTTATAGTACAGGCAAAAGAGTTGACGTTTTACCTTTTTCCTGCAAACGACATTACAAGCTCCGTCATTACAGGTTTTTTCTGTAAATAAGGATGGAGCTGAATAACGGTTTTCCTTATAATTTTCTTCTAAAGTAAATATTTATTCTGCTGGGACTAGTTTAAATAGGTCCCGCTGCAATTAGAGACATTTAATTCTTTTCTCCGTAGAATAAGATAAATTATATTGCCGGGCAGGATCCCTAGAGATAGTAAGGGCTGAATCACATTAATCAGCATCGATTCGTATTTTAAGTTCAACCTAAGTTATTTTCAGAGTCGCAGCAGCAGTTATCGATTCGTGCTTAAAATTGCTGACACTCTTTATGTCTATCTAAAATTTGATCTAAAAGCGTATATGCACATAGCGTCTTTATATACGCGTAGAGAGCGCGCGTTTACGAAACGTTTTTAGTCCGAAATGAAGATATTTGCATTTGTGTTGATACCAACGCGAGTTGAAAGCGCTTTTGAAACGCGTTATTTGCGCGTAAGTTTCCATTCAAACTCGTCTATCTATCTCTTTGTTACGGTTTTACGCCTAAAACCACCAAACCAGTTTTGATGAAGTAGAGATACTTAGATGGGACCTCGGAGAAGGACATAGGCCTCCTTTAGTCACAAAAATTAAACTTGAAGGGGGTGCAATTGGGGATGATGGTTTTGCTAATTTGACTCCATAACTTCGTCAAACTTGAACAAATTCAATAATTTCTTCTTCTCACGGATGCTGCAAGTCACTTGCATAAAATAAAACTATTTTAAGATTTTTTTTATAAAAACTAAATGAACGAGGACGAAGTTGCAGGTATCATCTAGTTGTGCTATATTATGCCCGTTATTTTATGTTTTTTTTAAAGCGGCAATAAAGCCAACGTAAGCAATGTTGTCTTGATCTATGCCATCGCACCTACTAATTTTGAAGAGTCGAATAGAAATGGATATAAATACCTACAACAAAGGTCATCCACATCGCGTCTGCATTGACGTATCGTTTGTATCTAAACAAACGCGCGTTTGAATCTGTAGATGTGTGCAAATCTTTGCAAAGGCTTATTTAAAGTTGCGACTGAAACTCGTTTAAAAGCGTCAACGAATTATATATTAGGTATACCTACTATATACGTGCAAAAATTTAAAGGCCTTAAAATGAGTACTAGATTCTTGTCCCATTATTTTCAGAGATAGGTTCTCTTTGAGTAATTCGTCGTAACATACAGTATATTATAATATACCGAGCTACAAAGTAGCTAAATTGGCAACGCCTGTTCTCCTATCGGGCTATTAAGTAGAATTGCCGGCCAGTTTCAATTGACCCGAAATTTCCATAATGAAGCCTAGCCTATGTTGCTGCTAGTTTATGGCTTCGAATATAAGTAGAGCATGTTCTAGTTACAGCGACAATACCTATCTACTGGGCTAGTTTGTTGGCAGAATTGTTTCCGAACAAATAAACCAGATTAATAACGCTTTATTTAGCAGTGTTAGTTCAGCATTTTTGTTTTCTTTGTAGCGATAACATATTTTTTTGCTTTAAAAGAAGTTTTCATCGGACATTCTTGAGCGGACCATCTACAAACTAAATATAATTCCTACTTAATTATTGACCAATCAAATTCAAAAATGTTGAAAATCAAGTATTAAATCTCACAAAGCAATTATACACACTGACGCATGTATATTATATTAGTTTCTGGGCGTGTTTTTATTCACTAGAGACGTGATCGGGTTGTTCAATTTAAAGGGTTTGTTCAAAGTGTAGATTACCAGGCAAATAATTAATATAATTATAATCTTAATAAGAGGCAGTTACTCGTATTTCGAAATTACCGACATACACTAATTTTATTTATGCGTAGATAAACACAATGAATTGAGCTAAGATCCTTTCATTGGCATGACACATAGCAGACACTAGTTAAATTAGATTTTGAGTACCTCCAAGTATATTTCTTTTTTTGTGTATAAGTATATCATGCCAATGAATAAACGATATTTATGCTATTCTATAAAGGTGACACAAAATTATGGTGACACCGCATCGTATAAAAAGACGCAGCACCAATTTTTTTAGGAAATTACCTAAGTTCCTTCGCATCGCAACATGTAGTATCTACTCTAACATGGTATTCAGTTCACGCGTCAAATGCACTTGTACAACGTTACCAACACGTTATACTTCACTATCAATCTCTGCAACATTCTAACACGCATTGTTCAGCACAGAACTTTAACAGCGATAGTTCGCAACTACTTACTGGAATTGCTGCATAAGTACTGTTGGAGTTGTGTTAATGTTTCCCAGAATATTATAAATAGGTACTGGGTATACAGATACACTGTACATACATTGTAAGTAGTATATATTAATGATCAGTGGTATGAACACTGAATTATATTCAAAGTTATTGAACATAATTTAATTAGTACGAGCGAAAATCTAAAAGATATTTTTCCAAGAATATAAATTGTTGTAAGACAACTAAAATATATTGAATAGAAGCAGGCGTTATTCTTCAGGTGAATTGAAAGAATTTTGTTTTTCCTTGAGCAAAAAATATATAAGCAGTTTTTCATAAAACGACTCAAAACAATATTATTAAAATAATTGAAAAGGCGATGTGTTAGACTATACGTTACCTTTTCTCGGTTAATCTAATGCTGACATCTATAGAGCATGCTCTGATAGAATAGATACTCAAGACAGAGTTAAAACGAGACACAAATATGCTTTGACATAAATCTGTCTCGTTTTAATTCTGTCTTGAGTCTCAGCAGAGTGAGAGTGTGCTTCATAGAATAGTTAAGCACAGATACCTGGAGCATTTAGGTTTATAATTAAAAATCAGCTTATAAAGCGGTATCTTTTAATGAAAATTCTTGTAGTACTTTTGGAAATTAGCGTTGGTATTCCAATAAGCAGACAAACAAACTTTTTTTAAACAGTTTTACTGTATTCTGTTGTCAATCCTTACATTATATACCATTGGTACTTAAATAAAGTTTCAATAAACATTGTTTTATTAAACTAGTAGTAGTAATAGAAGATACCTACCTGCAAGGAGGTAGAAGATAATTATAATATAGAAGGACACAGAATATAGATGGAAGAAGATGGTTACAGCAAGTACACTTTTATCTCGTGAAAATAATTAGAATTTCCATAAAATTTTCATATTATTCTTAGTATTTAAATATCATATTATACTACTTTTTATATTGTTCGCTACACGTGACCTTTATAAAGCCATGATTAGATAAAACATAATACTATTTTTTAACTACTATCTTAAACCTTCTAGGTTGCCTAAAAGATTTTCACTATTAAGCGATATGGCCGGCTGTTGTACTTTATATTCTTGTTTACACTTAATTATGATCTTTGTTGTTGTACGTAATGGTAGAACAATAAAGTCTATATTTAATTTAATTTAATTTTCATCAAAGCACTTTAAACAAAAATATAAAAATCTCTTTGCTACAGCGTTAAAAGCAAGTATAAAGGGTTGAACTGGTTTAACTTCCAGTCATAACATTTAATTTGGGTAGCACCAATTGGACGAACTGAAATGTTTACCGTCCAGAATTGTTTGAAATGTAAACAAAGTCTGTTGTCAAATTACTATCCCCCAACTGCGAACAGTTTCGATTTGATGACACTTCAGTTTAGTTTGCTCAGTACTCCTACTTTGCTACGGTTGATTGCTCTGTAGATTTTGTTTGCCGTTGTAATTGAAATTAATTGAATCAAAATGGAAAGGTAGAAGTGTTAAATTTCCCTTGGTTCAATTTAATGATATCTTTAGATATTTGCAGTCAAATTGCTCGATAAAGCGACGGAAATCATCGAAACTCAAGAATGTCGATTTTTTGCTATTAGCTTAATTGGCTTCTATCTATATATATAAAATTCAAAGTCCTGACTGACTGACTGAGATATCAACGCACAGCCTAAACTACTGAAGTTAGAAACTTGAAATTTTTACAGTTGGTTCCTTTTATAACGTAGGCGCACACTAAGAAAGGATTATTGGAAATTCCACTCTTAAGGGGTTTAAATAGGGGATGGAAGTTTATATGAAACTCCGTCATTTTTCAAGCTGTTTCCATCAAAGTTGGTATTAGAGCTTTCAGTTAAAAATAAAGAAGTACGTGTGTCACAGTTTTTGAAAATTCCACCCCAAAATCTAATTCCACGCGGACGAAGTCACGGGGGCAAAAGCTAGTTATGCTATATTTTTCATTAGCGGGGTGTAAAATATAATTAAGCTAATAACAATCGACAGTTTTGAGTTTCGATGATTTATGTGGAGGCCGTCAAAATACGAGTTCTAACAATTCTGGTCGATGGCCAGTCTTTTAACCCCACAGCCTATGTAGGGATATATCACTATTTACGTGTGTGCCACCGTATCTACCGCTTTAACTACTGGATCGATTTTGATAATTGAGTTGCCAGTCGATTCTTTATTCTTATTAAGGTGTTTGCCAACACTGCGCTTTTCGGTGCGGGGTCGCCACTCCAGCATCTTGGGACCCCAAAGACTATCAGCTGATCGAACTATGTATCACGTTCTGCTTTATTTATTCTGATCTGCTTTATATATGTATATATATTCTGCTGTATTTAATTAGCTAAACAAAATTTTATTTGGTTACCGATTTGGTATTTTTGCAGGAAGCAAGTTGCCGACTAACTAGCTACGTTTACCGACAAAGAACGTTTTAGCCAAAACCACAATTCTGCTAAGCGTTTAAATCAATTTTAATAATAGGTAGGTATTTTAATTCACACTGAAGCCCGAAACAAACTTAATTTGCACGATTGTTTATGACGTGCGTTATTTGAATTGCAGGCTTTTATAATAATTAACTGAACACGGAAAACTACAGTTCGTTAAGTCTATAGAGTGGCCACGACAAAAGCGCGTTAAATTGTATTGTTTTAGTCTGTTTCAGCTTTTATTTTCTACGTGGGCAACGCCATTAGGAATTGCAGGATATATGCTCCGGAAACTTTTGTGTTTCAAAATAAAACCGCGGTTGAACCTACTAGTTAGTTGTTTTTGATAATTATCGTATTTGCTGGTGTTTTGTTAGGGCAGAAACGCACGAGCAATTTTTGCCTTCTTCTTTTTTTTTATAGTACTAGCTTTTACCCGCGGCTCCGCTCACGTTAAGTTCGATATTTCAAACCCCTATTTTACCCTCTTCAGGGTTTAATTTTCAAAAATTCTTTCTTAGCGGATGCCTACGTCATAATAGCTATCTACATGCCAAATTTTAGCCCGATCCGTCCAGTGGTTGCAGCCGTGCGTTGATAGATCAGTCAGTCAGTCACTTTTTTCTTTTATGTTACCTGCCTGCTCGTTTGTCCGCTATTCAGATGAATAGCGGACAAACGAGCAGGCAGGTCATCTGATGTTAAGTGATCAGCGCATTCTGGAGGGCTCCGAGATCTCCTAAGAACACGTACCGGTGCCCCTAACAACACGTACCGGTAACTGGTGTACCTAGTGCTTGCATACACGTTGCTTAAGAGACGCGGTTCATACTTCATACACTTGAATTTTATTTATTTGTATAGAAGACGAAAATGTTGCTAGTGTGGGTGTACCCTACGCAATTATCTATGTTAGTGCTATTAGCGAGTTCAGCGCAAGCCAACATTAACAGTTAGAAAATGAGTTTAAATTTTGTATTTTGTTAATAGGTGTAGGTGGTGTAGGTATGTTTCTATTTTTTTAGCCTTTTCCCTCTTGGAGTTAAGTTTTTAAAGCTTTGTTCATCTTAAATGAAAAGAAGCATATTATATAATTGAAATTAAATGAATACACTTTCGTAGTGACAATCGCAAGCGGTACGTTGCTATCTATACTAAGTGGGTCTGACTTGAAGTGCGGTGCGGGGTAGCGAGGGGTGAGGTAGCGGCCAACTTGACGTGGACATAGATAGAATAGTGCTAGTAGGTATTGTAGCGATCAGCAGATAATAATATCACTCCAATGCACTTGCTCAGAGCAAGATAAAGCAGACGTGATCATTCCTACTCGTCAATACAATAGCAACAAACGCTCGCGTCCAAAGCCGGTATTATCTTTTTATCTTTTACAATCGGTTCAGTGCATTCAACGACAAGCCACGCTCAGATGGCACGGCTCCAAACATCCGAGAATCGGGTATTAGGAACTTGTTTATCCTTCCATACCAGTAAAAATAATCACATAAGTTAGCAGGACTATGAACATTGAACAATATAGGTACATTTTACCCGTTGTGTTCCGCCCTCTATCTCTCAAGATCTTCATGAAAATTAGACTACAATATGCTTATTGTTACTCGTTACTGCCTCGTTGGTCTAGTGGTTAGCAAGTTCGACTACAGATGAGGAGGTTCCGAGCTCGATTCCCGGGTCGGGTCAAAAAACGTGTTTGATTTTCTGTTAAGAAATTTTCAGTACTAGCTTGGAGTTAGGAAATCGGTGGTAAGTCACCCCCGTGCTTCGGAGAGCACGTAAAGCCATTGGTCCTGCGCCTGATCTCTTTCCGGTCATGTCGGATTTTCCGTCCCATCGGACTATGAGAGTGGGGGAATAGAGAGTGTACTCTAATATCCGCCGCGGTCTTTAATCTCTGTGGAGATTGGCCGATGTGGCCGGATTCGGTAGAGTTATTATTAGTCGTTACAAAGTCAATATAAGGGATGTTATATCCATTTGTCCGTAGTCAAGTTATAGTTTTTCAACTGTTTTCATGATGATTTATTCGACAGCCGATTATTCGATATTGTAGCACATCTCCGGTCCGATATACTAGCGTAACCGATAGTACTGTATAAGGGTAAGAACATACCAAAGATGCCTCACTGCGATACCTCGTGGTCGCGGTTTAGCTCGCTACCTCGATGTCACCTCCATGTAAAATAAATGTATGCAAACAGACGAGCACGAACATGTCGAAGGTACCTCGCTCTACCGCGATGTATCGCAGAGAGGTATCCTTCGACATGTTCGCGCTTATCTGTTTGCATACATTTGTTTTACATGAAGGTGACATCGAGGTAGCGAGCTAAACCGCGACCGCGAGGTATCGCAGTGAGGCATCTTTGGCATGTTTTTACCCTAAGGTGGTATAAGCCCATAAAAGAGATCTATCTCTAACGGTGGATATCTATGCATGAGTTCGAAAACTTCATCTTACTCGCATATATTTTTATTTATGAATATGTTTACATAGAAATTTGTTCGGGCCCAGAGGGATTCGGTTTCATCTTGTTGGAAGCAGCCGTAGCGTGTAAGTTCTTGAGCAACCCTTGTAACTGGGGATCTACATAATACATTGTATACAAAAGGCTTTGACTGTTATTTTGCATAAATAAAGGGCTTAGATAATACAGATACTAGGAATACTTCAATGAGCATGAAAAACAAACGTCTAGAATATAGAATTCGTTATCCTTGTTTCTATAGCTCTTTGAGTTCTTTCAACTCACGAGGGCGCGTGGCTCATGGTTGTGTGTGTGTCGTATCACTTGTATCTGTATAAGTGTGAGCGAGAGCTTGGCGAATACGGGCAGACTGATATAGATTTCACGAGGGCGCGTGAGCTTTACTTGTGGTTACGTCGTGTACATGTATATTGCGTAAGTGTGCGTGCCTGTCAGGAGCCTAGGTGGGAGCGGTAAAGTGCGAGCAAGCTCTCGTTCACACTAATACAGATACGACACACACAACCATGAGCCACGCGCCCTCCTGAGTTGAAAGAACTATACCTTTAATATTTTTTCGGATGTTTAATAAAAATTTCAGCGGTGTTAATGGGCTGAAAATTTAAGTGCCTCAAGAGAACTTAGCACGAATGGCTTTGGTATAAAAAGCGTAGGTAAGTGTTTCAGACTACACAGAAAATTATAGCAAAGTGAGCCAGTGCAATAAATTTGAAATTAATTACGTTTTTAACCGTCTGGAGGTTCTCAATTCGTCGGAATCATTTTAAGCTATTGCAAAGCTTCTATCGCGGGCCTTGAGCGTGGAGACCGAATCCAGAAATTCCGTAACGAAAAAACCTAAGGCTCGACGGGAACACGGACTCCTCTCACCGCTAGATGGCGTTGATAAAAAATGCTATGCAATAGCTTTACCGCGGCAGTCCCCGAGTGCCACATGTCTATTTTTTTTTATTTTTTATCTATGCTCCCCGATTATACTCAAAGACGCCTAGACCGATTAGGAAAATTCTTTTTTCGTTTGAAGGGTATACTTTCCGGGTGGTAGTGGTATGTTAACTTTTTTTTTCTAAATCACTTCTTTCAAGTGTGCCGTAAAACATTTATGAGCTTCTTCTTTCTACTAGTTACATATTCATTGATAGTAAAATTGCAATGGACGACTAACGAATATAATATGTAAAGTAAAAGTATTATAATAGGTAAAGAACAATCAAAAACCTAATTACAAATATAGATAGGTAAGGTTTCTTGGAATACATTTATTACAATTGTATGCCTCAAACAAAATTGATCTTTCATCTATAAATGCCAAGGAAGGCGAAAGTAAATTCACAAAGCTAACAACATAATGGAAATATCTTTGATATTGTATGAAAGAAAATTGATTGATGGCACACCCCTGAAGGGCGAGTTAGGAAATAAAAGAAATACAAAAGCCCGACTTCGTTGTCGATAAGTATGAGTTTTATTTATAGTGAAAGTAATAAACGTAGCGGAATAAAAATTGCGAAATATGTAGCAAATAAATTGGCAAATAAATATTATGACTAAGGTATCCACTAAGAAAGGATTTTTGAAAATCAAACCCTAAGTTGGTAAATGGATGGATCAAGCTTAAAGGCACACAGATAGCTGTTATGACCTAGGCATCCGCTAAGAAAGAATTTCTAAAAATTAAACCCCTAAGAGGGTTACATAGAGGTTTGTAAAATTGAACTTAACGTGAGCGAAGCCGAGGGCAAAAGCTAGTTTAAAAATATTTTCCTTTTACTTGTATTCGAATAAGGTGAAGCTATAAGATGATTCTATTTCTCCAAGGAGTAAGGTACTATCCTGTAGGAAAGTTGGGTGATTTGGATCTTATTTGGAGTAAAACTTTTCTAATAATATATCTAACCCCGATAAGAATTCCTCGATACAAATCGCTGCAACATTTTTAGAATAAATTAACTTTAGCACCAAAAATAAATCACAATCAAATACTGTATTCTGTATGTATGAACGAGGTATGAACAATGAACATTGAACATATTATTACTCTGTTCTTCAGTTGAATTTTTAATTATATATTGTCTTTATCAGTTTATTCTTATTTAAATGAAAATTTTAACGTCAAAAATAGCCACATGATTCTGCATTACCTTTACCACAAATACTCTTTCGTCTCAGCCAGAAGACTGGCTTGTACCTACACTCCAACCGTTAGAATTTATTGTATAATTAATTATTGCAGTAAAATACTTATGACGGGCTTAGCCGCAGCTGTGTTACTCTTTGAAATCTTGGTATAAAGTACATTTAATTAATTTTATCAAAGCAATGAGTTACGCTGCCCTGCTATGAATTTTATAGAATTCGTTTTAAATTAATTCTCCGTTTTAAAATGATGCTAAGCGCTAGCCGTATTTTAGAAAATTAAGATTCATAATTTCTATTTTTCGTAAGACTCGTGGATTTTCAGAAAAGTAGATGCTTTTTTAATTAATTAAATATCACTTGAAAACATTGTGAGGAAGCTTGCATGCTTGAGAGTTCTTTATTATGTTCTCATTTTCAAAGGTGTGTGAAGTCTAACAATCCACAGTTGGCCGAGCCCTCATCTCAACTCATCTCCGGGCCAGTACTAGGCTTCTCTCAGAATCAGGAGGGTTTTGGCCCTCCTAAACCACTCTCTTGATTCGGAGAGAAGCCTAGTTCTAGCCTTGTCGAGTTATATTAGAGGATATAATTAATCTATGGTTGGAGGCGGGAATATCTCCGGTCCTTTAGGCGTTAATCGAAGAAGATAAACAACCACTCCTAACTTAATCTTTTTGCTTATTTAAGTAGGAGAATAGAAGTCAAAGTTCGGTTATAGCTAGGGTTGCCAGATTTTTTTTCAGCCTATAAGGGACAAATGGTTAAATAGGTAAAAAAATACGGGATTTCAGTTTTTTACCCGGGACAAATAAAAAAACAAAATTATTTAGTGTCAGTTTTAATATATTTTTATTCGTTTTAACATATATGTAAAAATCAATACAATTATAATCGTAATTAAAAACGGTAATCAACTCGCTTTTTTACGAACGTTGCGTGTGAATACTTGGATCGATATCATAATGAAAAACGAAGTACGGTTCAAATACGGGACAGAGTGAGTCCCGCCGGGACATTTTAAACTATGCCTAAAATACGGGATGTCCCGGGAAATACGGGACGTCGGGCAACCCTAGTTATAGCTATTGTTTTCTTAACGTTTAAATGGAGACTCGAGTTTACTCGAGTTGGAGCCTTGGAGGATATAATTAATCTATGGTTGGAGGCGGAAATACCTCCGGTCTTTTAGACTTTTAGGCTTTTTAGCTGATCGAAGAAGACGATATAATAAAATATTTTAGGCAAATAGATAAACAAGAAATGTCAAAATAAAAGAGCTCTATTGATCATTGCCTACGTTAGAATCAACAGTCTTACGTTTGTTCAACAAAGAGCGAAAATTGCGATTGTCGAGTCAGTTTACTCTGTCAACATCATTGCGCATAATCGCTTTTTCTTTTCTTTGTGTTTACATAAGAATAAATAATTTTCCGTCTCATAATATGAGTCGGCAGATATTTGAAATGCTATAGGTAATTTTTCTTTGCCAATAAAGCTAAAGGTAAGTATAGCATGTACTCTCAGAAGATGATAATGAAGTCTTTTCTATATTAAACACTCGCATATTATATTTCAGGAGTGCCAGCAATCTATATTCCTCTATGTATAAATAAACATTACCCTCCTTTGCGTAGCGTAATCGGGTAAAAAGCCTTGAACTGACTGACTGATCTATCAACGCACAGCACCACTGTACTTAGTGATACTAGGTTCTTTTTTGCACCCGGCAATGGGTGTGTATTACACTGGAACATCAGTTTTTGATTACCAGAGAGTTATTTAGTAGGTACAATAATTCGAAACAAAATGGGATTTTGAACTGCTAATTTTCAAAAGTGCAAAAAAAAATTAGTTTAACCCGTCAGGTACCTAGTAATATATTAACTACTGTCTATGTAAACTTAATTTTATGTTTAGAAATGCGTAGCTCAAAAGCGAAGCGTTAACCTGAAAGGTGCATGGCGAGTTGCTTATATTCATGACCCCATGCATGACCCCTTTTAGGCTGACACTTGACGTTTCATGACCTTTTACATCACAGTATTTTTATAATCGACTTCAAAAAAAGGAGGTTATGAATTCGACTCGTAGGTATGTGTGTTATATTATTAGAAATGCAAAATATTCACCATGCATTGCAGTGTATGCATCACAGTGCATGTTTGTATGTAGAACCCTTTTTATTTCGGTAAATTGTTGGTTTAATCTTTCTTAAATTATAGCTCGTTATTAATTAAACTTGATAGATGAAATATGGCAAAAATAATACAGCAGCAATTAATTCAGTTGTCGACACGCGGGTAGATAATGACTACAAGCACATATCATTGCGTGATGGTGTACTTTATGCTTTATGGGCTATAGTATAAAGTCATTTTGGTGGCGAATATTAAACACCTAGGATGTATTTCCATACACGAATACACGAGTAGGTACCTAACTTTGAAAGCCTACTATTGTGCTTCTAGAAGTTACACTTCGATGGTTTTATCATTTATTGTACGTTTATCTCACGATGATACGGGCGCTTTATTTGTGGTCGTGTACATGCACATTACGTAAGTGTGCGTGCCTGTCAGGAGCCTAGGTGGGAGCGATCAGGTGCATGCAAGCGCTCGCTCACACTTATATAGATACGACACACACACAACCATGAGCCACGCGCCATCGTGAATTGCAAGAACTATACAGGAAGTGAAAAATCTTTTCCTAGGAAGAGAAAGCAATGTGGGAAAGCCTACAAAGTCAGCATAGAGACATCGATTGTATTTTTCTTTGTGCAATAATAATTTTCTAAATACTTGTAAGCATATATATTTGCTTGAACAAATAATAGGACGTTCATTATAGCCACTGTGGCAACTCCATTGTTTCCCGTACATCCAATTTTCGTGGTATTTTTGTGTCCTTTCAACCTGTTTTGTCGAATGTCGTGTTCCTGTTTCATGTTAATAATGAACCGAACCCGAAGCGTGACGGTTTAATGAATAAGATATCACGGAACGAGTTCCGGGGAAGCTTTGTTTTGACAAAAATATACAGACATTACGAGCTGTACGGCTTCGCATGTGCGTTTGAATTGTGTTTTGTTTATCAAAGAATATTAGGTATTTTTATTGTGTTCCTCCCTTCTTTCCTCCGACAAGGTCCGATTACCTTGTCGGGCGACTGTTCTAGGTACTAAATACGGCTTTTTTCATATTATTTTATTAGGTTTTTTTTAATTATATAGACTATGCGCTTTATTGCGCACCTGACAGTAAGTGAAGTAAAATGGAGCGCGTTTGCCTCGAAAATGCCTATTCACTCTTGATTTCAAGGTACTCGATACAAGTAGTACCTACTTAAAAAACCATAGGAGCGTACCGAATAGCGGTATCTGTGTATCTGCTGTCGATTCTCAAAAAATGATTGCATCAGGGTAACGACAGCAATGGCCTCTGATTGGCTGAATTTATGGCGTTCTTGCTGCATCAATGCATTTTAACCAATATAGCGGGAGGGTTCGTCACACTGATGCAATCATTTTTAGAGATTCGACCCACAGGAACGAGGAAGCAATATACAATATCATAGGGAAGCAAGCGCTTAGTGCGCGACCGTGGGATTAGATTTGTCATCACACACGCAAAATAGAAGCGGGATACCCTTCGATTTTACAAAATAACGTTATATGAGTTCTGAATTTAAATAAAGGTGAACCTCATCAAAGTTTCCGTCTTTAGGCGGAGGCCTTTAGGGTGTTTCAAACTCATTTTAATTTAGCAGCCACCCAACTTGAACAAGTTTAGGCACATGCGGAAAGCGTATTAAAATTGCGTGTATTTTAAAAAGGCAATTTAACTTGAACGGGAGAGACTTTATAAAGAAAAAGGAATGATTTATTTTTGTCTATACATTAATAATTAAAAAGGTATACCTACTTAGTGCCTATTTACTTAAAAACTTTCACAGAGAAAATAAGCCTTTTACAGTTTTCCTTTCAAATTTCTAACTAGGCTTCCATTTGATTATATGATTAGTGAAACGGTTAGAAAAAGATATTTTCATTTTATGTGATAAAGTTTTTTTACTTTGAGTAATATAACCAACTTTTTTTATGATCATATTATTCATCAAATTCTTCTTTTATTTATTTAAACCCAAAGACTTGCTAATGAAACAAAATCCTATATTTTCATTAAAATGTCTCATAGTGATTCCTTTAAATTTATATTCCTTTAAATAGCATTCATTAAAACAAGGTCTTGCTTTTGTGGCTATGACAAAGGGCTTAAAACCTTTTTAATCCTGGGGACGACCTAATTTTAAACAACATAACATATGTAATAAGTATTTTATCTACACCCGTTTCATACATCCTGATTGTCAATTGAAAAATGGTGAAACATTAAAACAGTGACGTCATGAAAAAATATAAACCCTAATATATAAAAAAGTATTGATTTTTATGTATTTTCTAAGAATTGATGGTCGTTGTGGTCAGTATGAGCTGGATTGGTGAGCTCGCACCGATGACATCTGCAGACGAGAGGTAGGGAGCCGCTGGACACAGGTGGCGCAAGACCGAGAAATGTGGAAGTCCATACAAGAGACCTAAGTTCAGCAGTGGACGTTCATCGGTGAGAAAGGAGAAGATACTTAGATAATGATTTAAAGAAGAATTTGTGGGTACATATCAAAAGTGTTAGCGACACGTCTCTAATGTAATAATCTCAACGTTATATAGAGCTCTTGAGTTGAGATAAAGTTGGGGTAAACTTTGACGTCTTTAATCAACTCTTTAAGAAGTTGCTTGCGTGATATGCGCAGGGGAAAATGGTTTCATGAGCGATATTAATATAAATTTTCTTATAAATTATTTATGATATCTTTTTTGTTTATCTTCGCTGAATGAAATTGGTTATGTAATATTTTCTAAACTGGGCGTACATTTACCGTAATAATTACCTAGTCTAGTCTATTAGTGTCTAGATGCTCCGAATGCTATCCATGTCTATACTTACTATTTTTATAAATGCGGGAGTAACTCGGTCTGTCTGTTAAATTTTCACTGTTATTTGGCTAGGAGACAGCTTTTATTCTTCGAATGGACATAGTTATAAGTAAGGTTGCCAGATTTTTTTTCAGCCTATAAGGGACAAATGGTTAAATGGGCAAAAAAATACGGGATTTCAGTTTTTTACCCGGGACAAATAAAAAATAAAATTATTTAGTGTCATTTTTTATTATTTTTTATATTTTTCCGAGGTTTTAAAATTGTCATTCTGACACTAACACTATCATTGGTCGATGCGGGCTGCAAGTGCAAGTTAGTTGCGAGACAAGTACGTTTTACGAACGTTGCGTGTGTGAATACGTAGATCGATTTCATAATGAAAAACGACCTACGGTTCAAATACGGGACAGAGTCAGTCCCGCCGGGACATTTTAAACTATGCCTAAAATACGGGACGTCTGGCAACCCTAGTTATAAGTATAAATCAAACACTTACTACGGTATGAAGAAAAAGTCTTGACTCACCCGATTAAGTCACCCATACGAACGAAGTTTGATTATTTCATTAATACTAGCTTTTGCCTGCGACTTCGTCCGCGTGGACATAGAATATTATAAATACGAAATTGTGTTTGTTTTTTGGTTTGTTGGTTTGTCCTTCAATCAAAAACAGAGCTATGGATCGATGTGATTTTTTGCATGGTTATAGTTGAGGGCCTGGAGAGAGACATTGGCTACTTTTTAAAAACTAAATCCACGCGGACAAAATCGCGAGCATCAGCTAGGAAAACATATTAATGATTGATAAAGAAACATAGTATTTATTAACTAGCTTTTGCCCCCGCGACTTCGTCCGCGTGGAATTAGATTTTGGGGTGGAATTTTCAAAAACTGTGACACACGTAGGTACTTTTTTATTTTTAACTGAAAGCTCAAATACCAACTTTGATGGAAACAGCTTGAAAAATGACGGACTTTCATATAAACTTACATCCCCTATTTAAACCCCTTAGGGGTGGAATTTCCAATAATCCTTTCTTAGTGTGCGCCTACGTCATAAAAGGAACCAACTGTAAAAATTTCAAGTTTCTAACTTCAGTAGTTTAGGCTGTGCGTTGATATCTCAGTCAGTCAGTCAGTCAGTCAGGAGTCAGGACTTTGAATTTTATATTTATAGATTGATAAAGAAACATAATATTTATTATTGGAACTAGGGCGGTAACAACAGCTCTTACGAATTCAAATGAAACACTGTTCGAACATGCTACAACAAACATGATATAAGATTAGAATCTCTTGATTGCGTTCCTTCCATTAGCATCATTGTTAGGGGTTCTGTATAAGCTGTAACTCTGTGTTTGCGACCGTCATTTGATTCTCTGTAATGTCACTAATGACTATTATCTACTGAAATGTAATTTTGTGACGAAATTACACACTGTTGTGTTTAGTTTAAGATAACTAATTAGCACAGTACAATACATAAACTAAGTCATGAGTTGTTTAATTAGTACTTTAAAGCAAAACTAACTTTTGCCCACAACTTTGCTCGTTTGCAGTTATTTTAAATTCCCATAGGAACCCTTTGCTTTTCCGGGATAAAAAGTAGCGTATGTCACTCTCCATTTTCTCAACATGGTATACCTACGAAGGAAATTATGATATGTCGATTAGTTGCTTTATTACTGCGTTATGGCAGGACAAACTAACAAACCAATAAACTAACACTTTTGAGCATTTAAAAGAAAAGAAAAAAATAAAGATTATTTACTTATTTATCATAACACACCAGCTGATCCGCGGGACTTCGTTCGCGTGGATTGAGGTTTATAAATTCCCACGAAAACTTATATTTTCTGGGATAAATATAAGCCTATATAATCTTTATCTGTGCCAAATTTCAGTCAAATCGGTTCAGTCGTTGTGGCGTGATAGTCCACACGTGTAACAAACATCCATCCATCCATCCATCCATCCATCCATCCAAACTTTCGCATTTAGGTATAATATTAGTTGGAAACTAGGAAGTAGGATATTAGTAAGGATCATTAGCTCAGTTTAAAATAGTTTCTACATTTAACCACGCGGATAAAGTTTCTAGGATGTAATATGCAAATAGTTCCGGAAATATTTACTACTTTACTACTAGATGATGCCCGCAACGACGTCCGCGTGGATTAAAAGGTTTTTTTATTCGTGCGAGATCTCTTTAATTTACCTGGATAAAATGTAGCTTATATATTGTTTTGATATATAAGCTAGGTACTAGCTGATGCCCGCGACTTTGTCCGCGTGGATTTAGTTTTTAAAAATCCCGTGGGAACTCTTTGAGTTTCCGGGATACAAAGTAGCCTTTGTACTCTCTGGCCCTCAAATATATCCATGTAAAAAATGACGTCGATGTGTGAGCTATACACATCGACATGTTGTGGCGTGATTGAAGGACAAACCAACAAAGCAATAAACCAACAAACAAACACACTTTTGCATTTCTAATACTAACTGACTAGCAGATACTATCCGATATATTCATACATTTATTATACACTAGCGGACCCGACAGACGTTGTCCTGTCTTAAGTTTTTTTACATCCTCTTTGACAAAATTGGCAGCACGCATTCTGTCAATGTTATGTCAAACGCCATAAGGTTACATCAAAAAAGTTTGAATTGTAAAAGCGGTTACATTAGAAATAATTTAATATGGTGGTTAATATTTCTTAAATTTTCTAATTTTCCGCGCAATTTTCTTAATTTTTTCTTTCATAAGAACCTTCTCCTAACAATAACAAACACAATAAAAAAAGAATTAGCGAAATCGGTCCAGCCGTTCACGCGTGATGCGCTTACCAACACATTAAGCGATTCATTTTTATATATTAAGATTACATTTACATATACATTTATTTATTACTAGCGGACCCGACAGACGTTGTCCTGTCTTAAGTTTTTTTACATCCTCTTTGACGAAATTGGCAGCACGCATTCTGTCAATGTTATGTCAAACGCCATAAGGTTACATCAAAAAAGTTTGAATTGTAAAAGCGGTTACATTAGAAATAATTTAATATGGTGGTTAATATTTCTTAAATTTTCTAATTTTCCGCGCAATTTTCTTAATTTTTTCTTTCATAAGAACCTTCTCCTAACAATAACAAACACAATAAAAAAAGAATTAGCGAAATCGGTCCAGCCGTTCACGCGTGATGCGCTTACCAACACATTAAGCGATTCATTTTTATATATTAAAGAAAGATGCTGATTACATTGTGCATCTTCATCAAAATCGGTTCAGAAGTTTTTGCGTGAAAGAGTAACAAACATGAAACATACACGCAAACTTTCTCATTTATAATATTAGTAGGATTTAATCTGAAATCTGTACTTTAGGGTTAGTATAAGATTTAGTTCGATTGATCGTATTCGTATTCGATGACATTAACGTCAAAGTAAAATGAACCATAATCGCTTTACATTAGAGCTCAATTTTGTGCACGCATTCTTATAAGTTTACGTATACGGATACGCTCCAAATTAAAATCGGTTGTACTGGATTTGTGACTTTAAATTAATAAAGTTAAGGTTCATTTTACTTTGACATTAATGTCATCGAATACGAATACGATCAATCGAATTAAATCTTATACTAACCCGTAGTACGTAAATATTTTATAGCTCTACGAAAGTTTTGCAGCGCGGTGTGATGCTGTTTAAAATTCACAATTCGCTCTGCACACAATAAATTAAACTGCGATGTGCCGCGGGCGCTGTAAATTTTCCGCTTATTCCATACTAATTACGCTTCCTTTGTCTTTACACAACAACCGTAAAAATGTCAATAAAAGTGCTATTTCATATTGTAGTAATAGAATTTTTTCTGCGAGATAAAGCTCAGTAGCGCAGAGGTTAAGGCGCGGGCTGAAAACCGAAAGGTCGGTGGTTCAAACCCGATTACAATATTGTCGTGCCCATTTGTAACATTATAAACAAGTTGAAATCGGAAAGACTTTCGGACGAAAGTACAGTTGCTACTCGCAAGCTAATAAGCAAGTAGGTACCTAATGTATACACTAGTTGTATATAAAGTCACTAGTCAGTTATTATTCTTTCGAAATACTATGTTTTTTTGGTAATAAATATCGGTTATAGTTTGGTGGCCTTCAGGGACTAGGGGGCCTCTATCGATCGCGGGGTCCGTGCCACGAGCCCAGTCGGAAAGAGGGGCTTGTTCGGTGATGGGTTCAGGCGTTGATGATTGTCTGAAGCTTGAATCCAACCGTACATTTTAGCAGTAAAAGATTAAAGTTATTTTGGTATAATCCGCCAACAGAAAAAAATTGTATGGTCAAACATGCAGTTACAAGCTAAGTACCGTTTACCTTGCCAACTAAGCAAAAAAGCCAAGCTCCCATGCAAGCAATACCACCACCACTCACATGCACCGCCACACAAGACTTTTATACTACTCTCGACGCACGTTTCGCCCCCACACCTAGAATTTAATTTAGTAGTGACGCTGACGACACTAATAAAGAATGAATTTATTATTTAAATGGTTACTTGTTTATTCAAGGTATAATTGCGCCGAGGGGCTGCCGGTAAAGTGTGCTACATTTTAATTTTCGTGCTGGGGAAGAGGGAATTGCTTCAAATCCCGCTTTCAACAAATGAGAACCATTGCGCAACTTCTTTTTTGTTTTTCTTTTTTAATTTGTTTTATTAACGCCGTCTAGGAATAAATAGGTTGTTGCCGTTTTTATTTATATAAGAATTATTCCATTTTTATTAAAAACTAAATCCACGCGAACGTAGTCGCAAGCATGGATAGCTGGACATATAAAAAAATCTCTTATATCTTATATTTTTATCTCTACGTAATATTTTACCAGAAATTCTTCTTTCTAAAAAAATTTGCAGTAGCAACAGCAACAGCAACGCGACAACAGTCACTACGCGAGGAGTAAAAAGTATCCTGTGTCACTCTCCAGGTCTAATAGGTTTAATAGCTGAGGTCCTCAGCTATACCCATGCCAAATATCACGTCGATCCGTTGCTCCGTTGCCGCGTGATTGAAGGACAAACCAACATACTTTCGCATTTATAAATAATACCAATGTTCATCCGAGAAATTAAGTTGACGATTTTGACAGTTTTTGAATGGACAATCTGTCAAAATGTCAAGTTTATTAGTCGATTAAAGTTTATTTGAAGATGCTGAAACATACCCTTATATATAAATAAAAAACTAACAAATCTTGTTTATACAATATGCAAATTTTTTTTTTTTTTTTAAATATATAGACTAGCGCTTGACTGCGATCTCACCTGATGTTAAGTGAAGATGCAGCCTAAGATGATACGCGCTTGCCTAGAAGATGCCTATTCACTCTTGATTTAAAGACACCCACATTATATTTTATTATATGAAAATTTTCAAATCATCCTGTAGTGTAGCACATCCCATAAGTAAGTGCAGGAGTAATGAGGAAAAGAGGTTTCAGTGAGCGGTTCATTAGTTTTATCTCACTAGTGAGGCGAGAGCTAAATAAGCCGTGAACTTTACTCAAGATTTTATACGTGAAATACATATAGATATATATATTCTAGAACTAGTTGATGACAATATTCAATTATGTAAGTACTTCTTTGTCGTATTGCTAGATTTTTTCTGCTCGGTTGGAACGGTATTCCGAACCTGTGGTAGATTCATTTGACGATTCGAAAGAGGTACTTTGTAAAAGTTTATTTGAATAAAAAATTATTCTATTCTATTTTAAGATAGGTTTTAAAAAAATCCCGAGAAACCTTTTGTTTTTCCGGAATAAAAAGTAGCTTATGTTACTTTTCAGACTGAACTAGGTATAATAATTAAAACTATCTTTTGGGAATTATTGTATACCGCGAGGTCTCAGTTCGGGGCGAACCACTAGTATATTTAGAATAGTAATTGATGCCCGCGGCTTCGCTCGCGTGGATGAAGTGTTTAAAAATCCCGTGGGACTCATTGATTTTTCGGGATAAAAAGTAGCATATTATGTCACTCTCTCGGTCTTCAACTATATTCATGCAAAAAATCACGTCGATCCGTTGCTTTGCTGCGACGTGATTGCAGGACAATCAACAAACCAACCAAAAAACACACTTTCGCATTTATAATATTAGTAAGGATAGGATTTAAAAAATATATAAATATTTGTTTATTCAATTATGTAACGCTTCGATATAGCTAGATGCAAAAATGAAAGTAGCGTCTACAATGAATGCTTATAAAGTAGCTTTGTGAAGGGGAGTATCCCAGTATCAATCTCCAATATCGCATATTGTACACGGACGGAGCCCAGAGCAAAAGCCGATGGTATCATAAGAGCCAGTAAACCGGAAATTCTGAAGGGAAAGGGGAAAGCAATTTCTTGCTTGGCGACATTTTTAATCGAAGTTCGCTGGTGCGCCTTCTGTCAACTTTGTTTCCGCTCTAACTGTCAAGAACGGACTTCCATTTTCCAAAACCGTTGTTAATTGGAAGCTTCAATAGCCCAATGGTTAAAGGTGCGGACTCAAAACTGAATGGTTGCAGGTTCGAATCCGACCCTTTGCACTATTGTCGTACTCACTCGTAGCCACAAGCTTTCCATTTATTTTTGAGGGGATAGGAGGATATTAGTCAACTTCAGCTTGGTTAATATTTAAAAAAAAAAACTTGCGCCGCTTGTAATCCAGTGGCTCCCTCATTTAGAATTAGTATTCCTAACATCAGCTTAGTGAGTCTTAAACACTACAGTTGAGCTAAATAAAACTAAAGAAATCAACTTAAACTACTTTCAACTGAGGACAAAACTCTTTCGAGTATTTTTTCAACAAATAGAAACTTCAATGTGATCGAAGCTTCAACAGGATAGCTTTTAAAAGACCGACCAAAGGAGTTTAAACACTAACGAATGTCCGCGCACAGTTCATTGCCGTACCTAATTCGTCCGCGCAGATAGGTATGTACCATCCTATACTCATTCTAATATCCTTATTATCTTATTAATATTATAAATGCGAAAGTGTGTTTGTTTGTAGGTTTGTTTGTTTGCCCTTCAATCATGCAGCAGCGGAGCAACTGAGAGAATGACAAAAACGACGCGCAACGTTTACCCAACTCTTAATAAATCGACTAGTCAAAATCGGGCTTACATTTACCAAAAAATCGGACACGAGTACATACTATGTTTATTCATAATTCATAACTAAGAAAGCAGGGAATAAATGACACGTGACTGAAACTTAAACTAACGAGGTTATTCTCTTTAGTGGGTGCAAAATGCAAGTGGGTAGACATCTCGCTTAGGCAGTGTGGATCTTTCTAATTAAAGCCGAGCGTAAGTGAGCTCGCCTGGTTTTTAATGTACGAGTAGGAAGCCTACTCACTGAAGCGGAGCGTGTACGCAGAGCGGAGCGAAGAGAATATGCGGAGCGGAGCAAAGGGAATGAGTAGAGTAACGGTAGCTCTGCATAGTGAGTAACAAGCTACGAATAAATAATAAGTAAGGAAGTCTAACTGCGTCAAAAAATTGACCCCAACAAAAATTGCGCTGAAGTGGATGGAGATTAAAATTAAGCCGTTAGAGGCGAGGATTAAAAACAAAATAGCACCTCAACAGTTGGTCATTTTTCTTGCACGTTAAATTTTCATAACATCGTCGAATGACTCAACTGTCATAGCAAACATAGCAGCAAGCGCGCGAATCAATCCCTACTGTCGTTCTGAATTTGCAGCAAGCACCAAAAATGTCTATCTGTAACCTCGGAAGTGATTCGTGTGATTCGTATTTTGAATCATAAGACGTTTTAGTTTGAAGAAGGTCCATTTTTTGAGTGGATTTTGTTCTGAATTAGACTTTCTTACTAATTATTTATTCGTAGGCAACAAGCGATATTACTAACTAGAACTCGGCAGTACCTGCAATAATATAGGCTTCTAACTTTGTAACCTTTGTCTGTTGTCGCTTCTGTCATGATTATAGTTACCAGCTTACCGTCATTAACGACAGCCAAGTGATTTAGCGTTCCGGTACGATGATGTGTAGAAAACGATTAGAGGAATGAATTTCATTTAGTTTAGGATTGAATTTAACTTTCCCTTTCAAACAAAAAAAGAATTTTCCAAATCGGTCCAGGCGTCTTCGAGTAGGTAATCAGGGAACATACAAAACAAAAGATACAACATAAAAAAAAAAGATTCCGACGAATTAAGTACCTCCTCCTTTTCTTGGAAGTTGGTTAAAAATTGTTATCTCGGGAGTTCATTAGCAAAGCGGTACCTACCTAATTAGATTTGTTTTGTAACGTTGGATTTACCTGGCTTGGAAAATCTTCCTGTTTTTTCGTCCCTTATATTTTTATGCAAATTTCATGTTAATTTCTTAAAGTAATGGCACACTGCCGGTTTTAGTGTATCTTCTATATATATAAAATTCAAAGTCCTGACTGACTGACTGACTGACTGAGATATCAACGCACAGCCTAAACTACTAAAGTTAGAAACTTGAAATTTTTACAGTTGGTCCCTTTTATGACATAGGCGCACAGTAAGGAAGGATTTTTGAAAATTCAACCCCTAAGGGGGTAAAATAGGGATTTGAAAAATCGAACTTAACGTGAGCAAAGCCGCGAACAAAGCTAGTTGTATTATAATTGTATTTAATTAAAATTTAGTAGTAATTTTTTTAATTCTTATTTCCATTTATTTCATTTTAGTAGGACAAAAAGTATCCTACATCATTCTGAAACTTTACTTATCCAAAGATATCGAATCTATCTGTTGCTCTGTTACAACGTGAGTGAAGTTATGAGAAGAATGTTAACTTGAATAGTCACACTAAAGAAGGAAATTAATCAAATTAACCACAGTATGCACGGGGTACCTACTGCCGTTAATTTAATTAATTTCCTTCAAGTAAATTAACATAATACATAACTTCTTTTGGTCCCCCATTTTATTTTTACTTTCCTTAATTACAGACTGCAGCATACAGAAATCTGAGTAACCATTAACGTTTCTATTCTTTTTGCCCCTGATTTTCTTTTACTTTTCTTTTCTTTCGTTCATTACAGTTAGGTACGACATACCAACCCACTAGAGTTAACAAAGTTAATCAGTTTGCGGTAGGGTCTGACTGCATGTGCTTTGTAACTAGGGTCGAAAATACTCTACATTTACATATTAGGTCGGACACAAGCAGAATTTGTTAACTCACTCGTGTAATAGGAGTTAGGAAAATTTCCTCAGAACAATGCTCACTAACTAAGACACCCACGCTCTTGCCTGTCCTGCTGACTTTGTTAACATAACAAAATAGAGAGTTTTAACTACCAATAATTTTTTGACGACCTCCCTGGCGCAGTTGTGAGCGCTGTGGTCTTTCTTATAACTGGGAGGTCTCGGGTTCGATTCCCGGCGGGGGCAGTTTAGGAATTTATAATTTCTAAATTGTCTCTGGTCTGGTCTGGTGGGAGGCTTTGGCCGTGGCTAGTTACCACCCTACCGTCAAAGACGTGCCGCCAAGCGATTTAGCGTTCCGGCACGATGGCGTGTAGAAACCGATTAGGTACATTTATATTTACGGTGGCTTTGCAGTATATTTATAATAACGTAAGTCTTAGTGGTTTGGGCTTTGCGGTGACAGACCAGTCAGTCATTCAGTCAGCCACCTTTTCCTTTTATATATTCAGAAGATTGGTAAGGATAACAAACAAATAAAATTTCGACAATTTTCGACATCGAATTTTCGAAACAACACTGCTGGCAGAATCAGAACTAGAAACCAAGTCTATTATCTTGTTATAAGGTTATAACACAACTTAAGTGCAAAAGTTTACCAGAAACACAGCCCAGAGGAGACATAAAAATGTGCATGCGAATAAACTTTATCAGGAAATATTGCAGAGCGCAGTAGCGTGAACTATAGGTCGCCACAAACGCGATATACTATATATTCGTTGCTATAGTTTATATTGTGGCGAATGGCTGAATTAATAACGTTGCTGTAATAATGCATTTTAGCCAATAGTGAGAGAGCATCACCAATCACAGGTGATTGCGATCGTCACACTGTAGCAATCATTTTTAGACATTTTTAGACGTCTGTCGTCAAACGCAGTCTTCGCTTTTCATGGCTCTGAACTTTGCCAAGTAACAGAAGCTTAACGCTTAGTTGGTGGGAAAAGGGGAACATTAGTCCTATTAAGCATATAAAATTCAAAATTATTTACTTCATGTAGGCCAGGTTAGGTAGGTTTCATGTTAATAAAAAAATGCTGAATAGAACAATCATACTATCGCTACAAATATTAACCCAGTAATGCCCAGCGTGTCCATATGGACACGCTTATAGTAGTAAAATTATTTGCCCATTATGACAATATTTTATACATATAAAAGAAAGAGTAAATGACATTCGGGTAGCCTAAGGTACAACCTGTTATAATATATAAAAATTGGGGCAAAAAGTGGAAGTGATTTTAGAGAAAATTTGCTTTTGTTTTTTCACAAGTTGTGAATTTTCAAAAAAAGTGGATTTGAGAAGAGAAAGAGTAAAATTGATCCATATTTATGTTTTCTGGAAGGAGTTTTTGTATTGTAAACTATTTAGTTATTATTTACCTATGTTTTTATAGCGTGAGAGAATGGATACATCTTTATTTTGATTACTTTTTATCACGATGAAGTTAACGTGTCCATATGGACACGCTGGGCACTTGCAATAGCTTTATACACATAAATTACATCTGACCAAATTATTTGATATCAACCAGTTAAGACGCAACTGGACACTAAGTAAAATCTAAAATATTTTGTATGTTGATCAAGAAGGTCATGAAAGCCGTTCATCATCTGAATATAGAAGCTAAGACGTAGATTCATGGGGAACTGGAGCTATTTTCATACTAAAAATCTTATTTTCTACAACCTGGGAATGCAATCCAATGAACAAAATAAATATAGCACTAAAAACATCAGCACTCGTCACTTATGTCATGGATGCTGGCTATTCATTGTGCTTGGGAAATAAAAAAAATATCTGGAGTGTAAAATTCCAGCTTGATTTCCACTTGGAGATTATTTTGCCTTATTTCAATAAGTCCAAGATACCCCAAAAAGAGATTCACGAAGACAGAGGTACCGCCTCTTCACTACCGATGCATGGAGATTTGACTGAGTTCATAACTTTATTGAAAAGTCGGAAAAATAAGAAACGATACTTGGCTCCTTACTGAAAAGGCAAACATTCAGCTGGTAAAACAGGACTTATGAAGTGTAATTAGAGATTAAACATTGCATGCTTTGAAGCATAGCATACAAAGAAGTATTACAATGTCATTATACATAATTTCTTATCTAAAATCGAGTTTAGTACTCATTAGATTTTTATCTAGTTGTTGTATTTTCTGATACTGTAACTGCCCAGCGTGTCCATATGGACACGCGTTATTTTTCATACTTCAAATATGTTTTTAAAATATTTTATTGTTTTTATCATTTTCGGATCCCCTTCTAAGTAGTTTTAGAGCAAAAAAACAATGAAAGAGAAAAAAAAATAATTCGGGCATTCCTGGGTTAAATTCACTTATTTGATATCATCTCGATAAGTGGACAAATCACTGGGACTCGATGCAGCCACTACTACACATCGACCCTTATTAAAAATATCGTGTGTATTTTGGCTCTAAAATTTATTCATAATTCCCAGCTTAACCGCTTATAATATCCGCTCGCAATATTTTGCTCAAACAAACTGACCGTGGTTCATTATGTTTGTATGGAAAACATTTTGTTAATAGTAGGGTAATATTATTTAAGTACCTACACCTAATTTCGTTGTAAATAATGTTCGTCTATTTTACGAACTAATTCCATATTAAATTATAATTTTAATGCGGATTATCCCTCGTATATATTCAATACATGATCGTGCTAACAACTAAACTGTTATTTAGCAGGATTTAACTATGTGGCTATTCATAGAAGGACCAGACGGTCATTAACCTCGGGCACAACAAACGCCCGCACCGGAAAATCTCCCCTAGAGGCAGTCAACTGCATTGCACTGGCTTTCGCCTCCACTATATTTATTTAAAATACCTACCTACATGCTATGATACACTCACTAAATATTTTAATGCTGAGATCCATAGAGCGCGCTTTGAATCAGCTCAGACTCAAGATAGAGTTTAAAACGAGACACAAATATGCTGTGACATGAATCTGGCTCGTTTTAACTCTGTCTTAAGTCTGAGTTGAGTGAGAGTGCGATCTGTACATTTTAGCCTAAGTACACTCAGCTCAAAGATGTCAGTAGCAGATACTGATAATAATCAGTAGGTCCTGAAAAATGTCGACGTGGCAGGTGCACGGTACGGCGGGGCACACAGTGCCCCTTACAGGCCTTTGTTCGTTGGGGTCGTTTGGTGGCGACCCTGCATCAGAAAGTGTAGTGGTGGTAGACTCCCACTCACACAAGAGACCATATACAGCAGTAAACGTTAAGAAGAAGAAGAGAGTTTCGATACTCGAAATCAATAAACATTGAGAAGTGCAAAGTCGTCCTAAAGGTCGTTCACACGTTATCAGAAACAGATAACATGTAGCTTTAAAATTTACAAACAGAATCCGCATACTGAATATCAAAACTTATTAAAACTTAAAGTACTATTTTATGAATATAAATATCAAAACTTCTGAAATACATAGAGGCTACTCCCGCACGCAAACTTTTATACAAAGAAAATTTATGTCGAACACGAAGTAGTCGGCACTGCTCTCTTATGCATTCTGACTTCAAACAATTTTAAAGCTTGCACAGCACTTTCTTAAAGATAAACGGAATAAATGCACTGTTTGATTTGAGCAGAATTGAAAATTTCCTTCCCAAATGCACAAGAGAAACATTCATCAGGCGAAGAAACTTTCTCTAATGAATTTGCAATGAAAACGAAGCGAAGTAAGACCTTGTTTCAACCATAAAGTTTGCGTTAGTACTACCTACTGGCTATTTTTATGATTTCAACATTTCAGAAGTCCGCCCTCCCTGTGGGTGCCTGGAGCACTTCGACCATCCGATGTGCCAGATCTTTTTTTCCACGTATTTTGAAACTGCGGAACTAACTTCCTGCGACGGTGTTCCCACTAAATTACAACTTGGGGTTATTAAGGGGCGGACCAACAAATTCCTAAAAAGCCGGCAACACATTGGTGGTGCCTCAGGTGCTACAAATGATCATGGGCGGCGGTAATCACTTAACATCAGGTGACCCGCTTGCTAGTTTCCTCGCTAAAAATATAAAAAAAGTCATTAATCCTTACTCCTTATTATAAATGCTAAAGTCTGTTTGTTTATTGGTCTGTCTTTCATTTACACTGCAACGGAGCCACGGATGGGTGTGATTATTTGCATATGTATAAGTATTTCAGGTCTTAGAGAGTAACATAGACTATCCGTTATTCAGAAAAAACAGAAGGTTCCTACGGGATTTTTATTTTTAATATCTACTTGAAAAGTATCAGCAAAAATAAGTTTTTATCTACGAAGAATTAAGAAAGAAAAATATTTTTGCAGCTACAAACTTATTGCTTGAACTTACTAAGTTAAGTCATTAATAAGCAATACCTACTATGTTTATTTATGACTTCCACTTATTGAAAATTTGTTCACAATCGTAAGTGAGAAATAATTTTTAGACGACTGACAGCGTGTTCAGACATTTATAATAAAAAAAATGTATTGTAATAGTATGTTTATGTTAAGTGCCTGTTTAAAGTTTTGTTCTGTGCTTGAAGGTTTTTAGAACTATATTAAGACTAGCTTTAACCCGCGGCTTCGCTCACGTTAGGTTCGATTTTTAACCCCCTATTTAACCCTCTTGGGGTTGAAATTGTCCAAAATCCTTTCTTAGCGGATGACTACGTCCTAACAGCTACCTGTATACCCAGCTCGATCGGTCCAGTAGTTAGAGCTATGCGTTGATAGATCAGTCAGTCAGTCAGTCAGTCAGTCAGTCAGTCAGTCACCTTTGCCTTTTATATATTTAGATAATGTTTTAAAAGCTTATTTATCATCACATCGTTAATTACATGTGTTGGATATTAAGAGCTAATCTTAGGCTTTAATTAAACCTAGCCTATCTACAGAGATAGGCAAGTCGTCCTAATTCACGCCGCCATTAGTGATGGCAATACATTTTTCAATGTATTCCTGCAGTTTTTTATTCAAATTTTTTATGAACTTATTTAGTAATAACATGTTTTTTGTCTCTTCCATCACGTCGGTCAAGAATAAAAAAGAATTAAAATGAAATTACGGACACTAATAGGTCAGTATGTAGAGTAAAGTCGGCTCTGTTTATCATTTTATCAAAACCAAAAGATATTAATTAGTACTACTACAAAATAAGTAGTTTTTGTAAATCTGGTTCATACATTTTCAATGAAAGTCCTTGATTTATTTAAAAAAAGTATTCGATAACGTGAAAGTCTTTCCTATGATAGCTAGATAATCAGGGGCTCAAAAATCTTATTTCGAATATTTCTATATAATAGATATTGGTAAGCGTCCTCTTAACTAACTCTATGAAATTAATCTACACGAGAGTACCTCGTATCCTATCCGATAGCAATACACAGCTCGTGATTTCCTAATGGGAGCGCTCTAGTATAAGCTGTTGTTACGTTCCGAAGGGTACCCGCCAAATTGCATGTAACATCCTCCCATTCCCTCGTGGGTAAAGAAAACATCAGCCAGATAGAAAGCAATATACGGGCATTGCATACGTGCCACGGGCATTTCCAATATACTCGGTGAAACAACTACTAACAGGAAGTAATAACAAACCAAACATCGTAAAATTGTAGTTATTATTTCAATTCATGTATTGTAGGACACTCGCTTTAAGAGCTCGTGTAGTGGTAAATCTTCAGATGAAGATTTGATTTTCACAGCAGTAATTATCCGAAAAAAAAATTAGGCAAAAATTACATCATATTTGCAAGGGACGATACAGAGTAGAAACATAATATAATGAGAGTTTGACAAAAAAAATTGTGAATTCTAATCTAATTTGCATTTATTTTCAATGTGTTGCATATTACAGAGCCAAAATTTTTATATAAAATTCCTATACATATTACCAAGAGGCGATACAGCCATTTTTTTAAATTAATGAATATCTTACGAGTTATTAGAATACGTGCTATATGCATGCTCCTACACGCTAGCGGGGGAACTTACTTAACTATTCAAAAACTTCTTATTTTAACGATATATACGTACTCAAAGTATTTATTTTAAAGAGAAAGACACGATCAACTCAACAAACTGTGAACGTGAGGTGAGAAATAAAACCACTTGTGGTGAAATGTTTTTGTTATGAGTATACATATTATACAGTCATTTTATACGTGACACGTTGCCAAGTGCAATTGGCAAGTGCATTTAAGCATTTAAATTCAAACGTGCAACTCAGTTATGCACCAAAAATTCTTTTTATTTCTGTGTGCTACACGTAAAGTATTCTTTATAGATCACTAGATGATGCCTGCGACTTCGTTCGCGTGGATTGAGGTTTTTCAACTCACGCGGGAACTCCCTAATATTACGAGATAAAATGTAGCCTATGTCCTTCTCCAGGTTCTCAATTATACCCATGCTGCGTGATTGAGGGACAAACCACAAACGGCACACTTTTGCATATATAGTATTATAATAAGATTTCATGTAGGCCAACTTGTGGCTATTATGACAAGTTGAAATAATAAAGTTACTCAGACCATTTATTATTTCAATAGACAGGTAGTTGTATAATATGCAGCTGAAAATTTCAAATATTCTATATGGAGTGATTTATGAACAGCAAGCTCGCGTCTGGCATCGGAGTGAATCCAACGTTATTGTTTTAATCTGGCACTCTTATAAATTCATGGCCATATTTTTAGGGCCTTCGTAAAATACTGCTGTGACGATAGAGTTATTGGCTTTTAGCTTTCATTTATTAATAAACTGTGTGCAATGATACGAAACAACTTTTAACAATAGCCTAGTTGACTGCGGTTATTGCGTAGTAGCCTCATTTTTTTTTCAAAGGTGTGTGAAATCTGGCTATCCTTTTAACCGACTTCCAAAAAAGGAGGAAGTTCTTAATTCATCGGAATCTTTTTTTTATTCGATGACAAGATAGCCCTTGACTGCGATCTCACCTGATGGTAAGTGACGATGCAGTCTAAGATGGTAGTGGGCTAACTTGGAAGGGGTATAGCAGTGTAGATTCAACCCATACCCCTAATCGGTTTTTTTATCTATGTTCCCCGATTACTCGAAGGCTCCTGGACCGATTTATAGGGTATACTTCCCATGTGGTCCCTTTGGTTGTTCTACGGATCTCCTCATTCCGAGCTTAACTCTCTTCGTCACCCAATTGTACCCACAACAACCCCTAATCTGCACTTGGTCAACATTGTTCTATGTCATGGCCTGAATCTATTTTACTAAAATATATTTTGGAAGGGTATAGTCAAAGACTTTGAGAATGATATAAGTTTCTTTCTTATGCCAGAAAAGCAAAGGGTTCCCGCAGGATTTAAGAAATCTAACGCTACGCGGACAAAGTCACAGGTAAGAGTTAGTAAAGAATGATATGAAAATGTTAAAAGGACCCATAATGAAGGTTCAGCGAGGGAATTGTTTAACTACAGTCATTCTAAAACGCCGTTGGAACATTTAACTAAGTCCACGACCGAAGTTCACGCTACAGCAAAGGTTATCAAACCTTTAATATCCGTTTATTAGAACCGTTATGCCCCCAAGGTATAATTATGATATATTTTAGTTGCCAGGGTAAAACTGTGTAGCTATCGTTTAGGTAAAGTTACTCGTAAATTGCGAAAGTCACGATGTTCTGAAAATTTTCATAAAGTTTTGCAGACAATGCGAGTATGATATGGCTTTATTACAACCAATTTCTCCTCTCTATCTTTCTGTCTGTGCTCTTCTCTATCTCTCTCTCACTACTGAGGGTCTTGACCCCTTTCCATAAATCACATTTTTTTGTATTTTAAATATATGCACTCGACTGTGATCACAGTTCTTAGTGAACATGAGATCAGATGGAGCGCGCTTGCTTAGAAGATGTCTATTCAGTCTTGATTTAAAGGTTGGGTATCTTGCGAGCAGAGCAGAGAACAATGAAGTTTTAGAATTTTATGTACTTTCATATTCATTTGCATGTGGTTACAAAATTTGGCAGAAAATATTTCTCGTAGGTACATCCATAGGTCTAACACTCTAGTCTAGCACTCAATAGCGACTCTATCCATTAACTCTATGGTGGTATAAATTTGAAACTTTGCAAAATTATGTTACTTGCCGAGTAACATAATTTTGCAAAGTTTCAAGTTTACATCTGGTGTGTTAATAGAAGTGGGAAGAGGCCATAGGGACCCTTCAATAGATAACCATAAGCCCTTTAAGAATGAGCTTGTTTGACTATTGGGTAATTTGATTTTATAGATAAGAGAAGAAATTGAAAATTTTAAAAATTATGAATACCTATACCTGAGTCGATATCTGTATTATGTCGGATACACTTTTTCAGGTAAATGGCTTCACAAAAAGCTCTAAAAAGAAAGAACCAAAGACCTTTGACACCAAAGAAGACTCTGAAGCTAAAGTTCTGTGACATTGCCATGTGTTATTATTGATTTTAAATGGGTGCTTGTTGAGGCGCTGTACCTTGTAGAGATATAAGTGGAACCTGTTGAGACAGCGCTTGGTTTGTTACCAAGTGTTGAGGAGAGCTCCTCAGCATATCAGGGAGAACTTGCTGACTCTGGTTCATCATATTTTGCTGATCTTATTAACAATGGGTAAAACCGCACATGACAGATTCGCCCAAATCAATGGCATCTATATTTTTAACTTGTGGCGATGATATAGTTATATAGGTAGTTCATTTTGTATTATTATAATTGTAATATTTTGTGAGTACCGATGGGGCTGACATGAAGGTCACCTTCAAAAGTCCCTTATTAAAAATGAGAATAAAAAAAAAAAAACTTCTGGCGTATTCAGAATTTCTTCAATACAACCGACTTTGACGCGTATGTTAACTTAAAAATATTTATTCAAAAGTTAAGAAAAGTTATTGCCCTGTAAGTACATGTAGAATGGATTTCACGCAGACAAAATTCAAGTAAAGAGAGGGGATCAAACAAATTGTGGATAATTGAATTCTGCGGCCATTGCCCTTTATCTCGTTACTTGCGATCCTTTCATTTACCCGTTGCTAAAGCCCGTGTTTAATTTGCAAGAAAATTCTTGAGTTAAATAAACTACAAAAATTTCAACTACCGCTAACTAAACTATGCTAAGCTAATACTTAATTTTCCGTTTATTTGAAGATAAAAGCAAATAAAATAATAATGGTAGTTCAGAATACTCTAGGTATTCTTCTAATACTTAAATTATTGTTCTATTTATTCTTCTCTGGTCTACTACTGAGCTCGGATCTCCTTTCAAATGAGAAGGGTCAGGGGTTTGGGTTGAATGTACACTGCCATACCCCTTCCAAGTTAGCCCGCTACCATATAACTATGGTACAACTGCAACGTCACTTACCATCAGGTGAGATCGCAGTCAAGGACTAATCTAAGCCTCAATAGTCCAACGGTTAAGGTGCGGAATGAAAACTGAAACCACATGTTTTCCGCTTATTTTGAGGGGAGAGGAGAATATAAGTAAAATTCAGCTTGGCTAATATTCTATAATAATAAAACTAGTCATCGAATAAAAAAAGGGTTTATGTCATTTTCAGGCGTGGTTGAACTGGCAGTAGGCTGGTCCTATTTGGATGGCCGTTGGAGTCGTAAGGAGAACGCATTTCGGAAACTGAAGTGTAGGGCACCCCTCGGCTAAATGGAGCGATGACATCCGGTAAGTGGCAGGCGTTGATTAGATGCGAAAGGCCGAGGATAGCCAACGTTGGCGCTACCTAAAGATGCCTATGTAAAACTGTGGATACATTTTCTCTGATTATAAATATTGTATAGTCTTAGTAATTAGTGTGACCGAGTCCATAAAAATTAATATTGAGCGGTATAATAATTATGTTATAGGCTATAGCGTTGACGGTACTGCCCTTAATACGGGAAGGATATTTGACGATAAAATTTTCTCACTAAACGAGTGTCATAAGCAGTTATTGACTGTTTCACATCAAAGGGTCCAATATAAATTTTTACGATATAATTCGAACGAGCGCAACGGTGTTAAAATGGCTTCCAACATTTTAATCTCTAGGGACGCGCGAACTGGGTACTTTAGCTGACAAGGGTCATTTATATGGATCGGTTATTCCGCAGTTTAGAATGTGAAGAATCGGCTATCGCATATCAAGAGATGACTCAGTCATGCTGCAGCATGATTATGTAACAAACACACATCCAAACTTTCGCATTTATAATAGGTATTAATAGGATAATAGGATGTCACGAAGTCTTCCAGTCTGTGGAAACAAAAACGTTGACTTTTGACCAACCAAAATGATGACGTCTCTGAGCTAGTCGATGTGAACGGACCCTTACATAACTTAAAGTTTGATTGGTCGAACTTAAAAAAAAAAACACTTGCCATGCGTAAAGGTTTGAACCTTTTGGGTTGAGTCCGGCCCCTTGCTCTATTGAGATTATAGCCTTGAGCTATCGGTGCAATAAATTCCATCAACGATGTCCAGATAAGCGTACTTATACTAAGAATATCTACTAGGTAAAACATCTCACGTCCGAGCTATTAATTTTGCCTTTATTGAATGTTGCGAGACCTTTCAACCAATCTGTAGGGGAGTACAGAAAGAACCGTTCAGAAAAATGGTGTAAGTTTCTAAGTTTTATCCAAAGGATTTTTTCCTTAGCGATGTTCTTAACATTGTCACTTCCATCACAAAACTTAGTTTAAGATAATTTATTATTAAAAAATTTAGTCAAATACTCAATTGCGGAAATGTTTGCTTATTGATTTATCCTTCAATCATACAGCAACGGAGTAACGGATCGATGTGATTTTTTGGAAGGGAAAAGCAGATGATAAAAAACTATGGATTCTCGAGGGATTTTTAAGAACCTTTTTTAATTCCACGCGAACTCACGGGTAAAAGCTATTTTGATATATCATTATTTTGAGACAATTTCATTTTTTCCCGTTTCATCTAAACAAATAAGAAGTAGGCAAGTACCTATATCTGCATCGGAAGGGTAGGATTTGGCAAACTTATATTACACCCTCCAAATGTCTTGTCCCTTGTGTTTGACGGCGGTTCATTTCGGAGACATTCCATCAGAATATGATAAATATTTTCAATTCCGCCACAATCTAAGCCATTTCGAGAGGAAACCCCTCTTTTTAACACAAATCTAAATCTATACATCGTCGGATAAGCCATCTAAGTTTCTCTATGTTGTTGATAGATTTTACTATACTGAAAGTTCGGCGATTCAAATTCCACCCGTTGTACTAATGCCGCACCTAGCACAAACTTTACGCACAAGAAATTCTAGGAGAGGGTTTCTTAGTATCGATGTAACTTAGAGTATATATGTTTATTCCTACACTCTCTATTCCCCCACTCTCATATTCCGATAGGACGGAAATCCAACATGACCGGAGCCGTCGGTCCTGCGCCTGATCTCTCATTGAGAATTTCTTGACAGAAAACCCCAGTACATTTTGTTTTGGCCTGACCCGGGACTCGAACCCGGAACATCGTCCACCGCAGTCCAACACGCTAATCACTAAGCCAACCAGGCAGTTTGAAAATAGAGGTTATAAGTTATAACACAACATAATATTATACCAAATAAACATGTTTATATCTTTGTATCTTCCAATTCTTGCTTTTAGTTCATGATAACATTTTTGTACTACCTATATTGAAATAGGCCTCCCTACCAGCATATCCTGCGGATTTATTCATGTAGGTATACCTACATAGTGGAAGAAGCTTAATATATTGTGCATTTGTACTATTTCCAAATGAAATATGTTTTCTTACAATTTTAAGGTTCCGAATTTCTTGCGAATATTTAAGTGGTATAAATTTTGCTCGGTTTAATAACAGCGGGGGATGTGTTTTATGTCCGACAGCTGACTAATGACTAATTAAGAGAATAAGGCTTGGAATCTCTTTGTTTAATTGTTTTAAGTTAAGTTTCCGTAAAATACCTATGCTTAGGTATTTTGCTATTGCTACAATAATATATTTTTCATCTTATAGCAAGCAACATTCGCCCGTATTACAATCTGCGCAACGGCACATCATATGAACGTACGCACGCACACTACGAGATATTGGAGTTACCCACACCAACCGGATTCCTATAAAAGGCTGTGGCCGCCTTGGAATAAATCATTTATTCAGCGTTCTGTCAGCGTTCGCCCCGTGCGGACGCCTGCCCATGCGTAGAATACCTCCGCTGCTTTATCGCTCGCGCCCGCGTGTTATTATTGTTAAAGTGCCAAAAAGGATTGCTGTGCTGTGTGCCCCCGGATTTTGTTCTGCGTTGTGGTTAGGTTTTAGTGTAGTTCCAGGGTTCCGGTCCGTGAGTACACTAGGCTTAGTGCATAGTAGGTACACACCTCCGTCACCTAAGGACGGAGACTCAAGTAGGGTTTTTTCACCTTAGGTACCCACCTCCCTGCTCCAGCAGGGGGGACAGCTCAGCTCCCGGGTCCAACATGGACCCCTCCCTCCCCGACCGTCCCGCTTCCGGGCCCCCTAAGGGCCCAGCGAAGCCAAAAAGGAAAGGCGTCTTCGACGTGGAGCGCCTTATTAACGATCTTAAACGCAGGAGCCCTGAGTACCTGAACATGTTCAGGGAATCATGGGCCTCTCACGAGGGCTCCGACCGATTTGAGGAGATAGCGGAAAGACACTTTCCGTCCTCCTCACCTATGGAGGAAGACCCCCCCCAGCCCACCCAGGTCAAGGAGCCTAACTCCGCGACCCCCGCCGGGCCTTCTGCCCACCCGACCCCCCAAAAGGTCAAGGAGCCTCTCTCCAAGACCACATCCGAGCCTTCAGCTCACTCAATAAACTTATCCAAGGGCCCTGCTGGGCCCCCAGCCCCTACCCCTCGCGTCCAGGAGCCTCACTCCGAGACGTCCCCCGCCTCTTCAGAAACGGACGACTTCACTAAAGTCGAGTCCAAGAGCCAGAAGCGCAAGCTGAAGGCCTCAAAATCTCACGCGAACCCACCCAAAAAGGTGGTAATCGACGCGTCCCAGCCCTCCCAAGCGGCCTCCGAGGAGGAGTCGGAAGACTCCCCCATGGAGGACCCGCCCAGGGAAAAAGTCCCTCCCCTATATATTAGGGAAAAACTTAGCTGGCAGCGCATCCTGCCCTTACTCGACCAGCGTGGCATCACCTTCTCGAGTGCCCGCTCCACCGCCATAGGTATCAGGGTCCAATGCCCTAGCTCCGACGACCACCGTCGTCTAACTAAGACCCTCCGACAGGAAAACATAGGTTTTCACACCTATGCCCTTCCCGAAGAACGTGTCCTACGGGTAGTCATTCGTGGCCTCCCCAAAGAGCTCAATACGGAGCTCATCAAGTCGGACCTCCTTTCCCAGGAGCTGCCTGTCCTCGAGGTTCACAGGATGTATCATCCTAGAACCAAGTCCCCCTACGAGATGGTCCTGGTCTCACTAGAGCTTACCCCCGCGGGTAAGAAAATACACGAGATTACGTCGGTATGTCGCCTCTCGGGGCTCAGTATCGAGAAGCCCAACAACCGCGGTAGGTTGGGCCAATGCCACCGTTGTCAGTTATACGGGCACTCCGCCCGTAACTGTTTCGCCACTCCTAGGTGCGTTAAGTGCCTAGGGGACCATGGCACCTCTGACTGCCCGAGGACGCAGCCAACCGAGGAGCCCCCGAGCTGTGTTCTCTGTAGGAGCAAAGGACACCCCGCGAATTACCGCGGATGTCCCAAAGCTCCCAGAGAACCTAGGCGAAGGGTCAAGCCGGAAGGCCGCAAACCTGCGGCTCCCCCCAAACCCGCCCAAACATTCGTCCCTGCACCGGCCCCGGCCACTAATGCATGGGAAAAACCCCTTCCCAGGGCCAACCATCCGGCGCCCAAGCCTACCCAGGCACCCGCGGCTAAGCCCGCCCGACCCGAACCGGCAGCTGCGCCTAAACCCGCAGCTCCCTCATCCCACTCAGCGCAGGCTGCCGCACCCCCTAACTATGCGGATAATCTCATCCTCATTAGCCGCATTATCGCCGCTATAGACATAGAGGAATTAGAATCCCTCTGCCAGGACGTCTCCAAGCTAGGAGCGCTCAGCGCAATATCCCGGCATTTCGCCGCCTGTAAAACTATAGCCGAACTCGAAAAGTCCCACAATGCCGAGTACAACCAAAAGTAGAATCAAACCTCACTCCCTGGCTGTCGCGTTTTTCAATGCAAACGGCCTTACCGACCAAATAGACGAAGTCCGAGAATTTGTATGTGCACATCAAATAGACATTCTCCTAGTGCAAGAGACCTTCTTAAAACCTAGTAGAAAAAATCCGCGTATTGCCAATTTCGACCTCATCAGGAACGACAGAACCACTGCTCGTGGTGGTACTGCTATATACTATAGAAGGGCTCTTCACTGCACCCCTCTCGATCCTCCAACTCTCACAAATATGGAAGCCTCTATCTGTCGGGTGAGTATGACCGGCCATCCGACGGTCATACTAGCATCAGTATATCTATCCCCTTCGAAAGACCTACTAGAGAGTGACATTCGCGCACTCCTCTCCTTAGGAGACTCCGTCATTTTGGCTGGAGATTTTAACGCTAAACACAGAAGCTGGAATTCTATATCCCCCAACACACGTGGATACCAACTAAAAAGACTGACAGACCGCCCGGACCTTAATTTCATAATTATCGTCCCTGACAAACCGACTCGTTACCCTATGGACGAACGGTCCACAGACAGACCGGACATACTCGACATAGCGCTCCTGAAGAATATCACCCTTCAGGTGAGTCCTCTAGAAGTGCTATCCGAACTATGTTCAGACCACCGTCCCGTCCTACTCCAGCTAGGACCCCCGACCACCGCGGACCCCCCGACCAAAACAGTCATCGACTTCAAGAAGCTCTCCGAGCATCTTAAGTCTCCAGACTCAGTGCACATCTCTCAAATCCCCGACAGGATAGTGAGTTTAGACGAAGCGCATGCAGCCTCACTGCACCTTACCAATCACATACGCGACGCTCTCAGCGCTTGCTCCCGGGTAATACCGAACGGATTCACCCGCCGGCAGCTACCGGACGACGTTAGAGAGCTAATCACTATTAAAAACGCCAAACGTAGAGCCCATGACGCATACCCGACACCTGACAATCGGAGAGATCTCTGGCGCGCCCAGAGGGAGGTAAAGGCTCGCCTAACCGAACTCCGCGACGAACAATGGGACAGGAAGCTGAGCGAGCTCACGCCATCGCATGTAGCCTACTACAGCCTGGCGAGATCTCTCAAAGCCGACCCAGTCTCGGCCACCCCACCGTTATTACGTCCCAACCAACCGCCCGCCTTTGAGGATATCGATAAGGCCGAATGCTTGGCCGACAGCCTAGAAGCCCAATGCTCCCCGAGCACGAGCTCCTACGATAGGGTCCATGTCGAGCTAGTTGAAAACCAACTAGCATCTTCTCTCTCAGCCGCCCCTGAGGGCGACCCAATCCCTCCCACGACCAGCGGCGAAGTTCGTAAAATCATCAAAGAATTACACGCTAAGAAAGCTCCAGGTCCCGACTCAATTAATAACAAAACCCTTAAATTACTCCCCGACCAAATAATTAACCTCCTGGTTGTTATTTTCAACACACTCATGATGGGATGCTCCTTCCCCGACAGGTGGAAAGAAGCAACGGTTATAGGTATCCCGAAGCCGGGAAAACCTAGGAACCTCCCAACTAGCTATCGTCCCATTAGCTTACTCAACACCCTTGGCAAGGTGTATGAGAAAATTATCCTTAACCGCCTTAGGGCCGTCGTCGAGGAGCAAAAGCTCCTCAACGATGAGCAGTTCGGCTTCCGAGCCCGTCACTCATGCATCCACCAAGCGCACCGCCTCACGGAGCACATTCTCCTTGGTTTTAACCGATTCCAGAAGAAGGGCATTCCAACAGGAGCCCTCTTCTTTGATGTAGCCAAAGCTTTCGATAAGGTGTGGCACGCCGGCTTGCTCTACAAGCTACTCCACCTAGGCGTGCCCGACAGACTCGTACGTCTGCTACGAGATTTTCTCACCAACAGAACCTTCCGCTACCGTCTGGACGGGACTTACTCCTCTCCAAGACCCATTAGAGCAGGAGTCCCTCAAGGCTCAGTGCTCTCCCCCCTCTTATACGCGCTGTTCACCAGCGACATCCCAATATCGCCACATGTCAACATGGCCCAATTCGCGGACGACACCGCTCTATACAGTTCCCACTTAAATATCCGCACCGTCACATCTCGCCTTCAAAAGGCGGTCAGTAGCTTAGGCAACTGGTTCCGTCTTTGGAGGATAGAGGTTAACCCCGAAAAGAGCGCAGCGGTGCTCTTTGAAAAGTCCAAAACTAGATCACTAGATACACTTCGCCAGTATGAGATCACCCTCTACGGGCGTTCCATCCCATGGCAAAACGATGTTAAATACTTAGGTGTAACCTTTGATAGGAAAATGAGCTTCGCAGCTCACATACGCAGAGCTCGTCGTAAGGCTGCGTATGTGTTGAGTCGTCTGTACCCCATGATTAACGCTAAAAGCAAAATGTCCCTCCGCCATAAAGTAACCCTTTATAAAACGTGCATCCGCCCCATCATGTCATACGCGTGCGTAGTATTCGCACACGTCCCCCATAGTAGATTTCAAAGTTTGCAAGCCCTCCAGAACAAGTTCATGCGTATGGCCACGGGCTCCCCGTGGTTCGTACGCAATGTAGATCTCCACAGAGATCTCGAACTTCCCACTCTAGCTCAGTATTTCAAACAGCTCTCCAAAAACTATTTTGAGAAAGCAACCAGTCATCCCAATCCTCTTGTAGTTCAAGCAGCCGATTACACCCCCGACCGTAATGACCCACCCGACAAACGACGTCCCAAGCACGTCCTTTACGATAACGACGACCAGATCACGACCGACAATGCTCCTTATCAGGTAGGGCAGCACACACATACAACCACTGCACAGCGTCTTCGCCGGCGAAGACGAGGTCCCCGATTTCTAACGTTACCTGGGGGTGGATCCTTACCACGATCACGGGGGCGTACGGGCTAATTTAGTCCAACCACTCCCCCCCATTCGTCCCAACGTCATCCTAAGTCGTGGTTCGAGTCTCACAGGAGGCGCCCTTAGGAAGGCGTTGCCCCCCGATGTCTTCGAGCCTTAGAGCTCTTTTCCTACTTCCGGGCAGAGCCTCGCGCTCGCCAACCCCTCCGGTGACGCTGTAACGGCCAGTAGGGCCAGCAGCATACACAATCCGAAACAACACAAAAATTGGAATAAATCAGTAGCTCGCTAGACGGCAACGAGTGCGATAGCCCCGCAGTCCACTCGTCTGCCGAAGCTTGTTCTGAGCGGTAGCCCCGCAGCCCTCAGAGTCAAGTACTTAGCGAGGAGGTTTACGGAATGCGGTAGCCACGCAGCCCATTCCATGAACCATCCATAGTCCATAGTTACTCATGGCATTACTTCACCATATTTGGCGCCGCAACAGGGACGTAACACCATATTTGGCGCCGCAACAGGGACCTAACACCATATTTGGCGCCCGAACATAAAGTCAACAAGGAAAGATAAAATTTTGCATCTACCCTCAAAATTCAAGATGGCAGAGGAAAAACCGGAATTCATGGTGATGACACAGGAGCAGTTCACAACACTCTTAAACAAGTTATAACAGACAAACGATGTATATGTAAGCAGCCACTCGGAGGAGCACAGTCAGTCTGAGCTTAACGTCCGTCTTGGAGCGATAGCCCCGCAGTCCTCTAAGATTAGACGGGTTAAGGAGTGCGGTAGCCACGCAGCCCACTCTGACAACCAGACGAGGTCACGAATGCGATAGCCCCGCAGTCCATTCGTATGGCCCAAGCTTACGACTTATAACCTCAAATCCCTTATGAAAATGGAAGGAATGCAATAGGAGCAGCTTTCCTGCAGGGGGAGGGTGTCAATGACCACCCTATAGAAAATGCAAGTCGACTACAACCGATCCTGGAAAACCGATTGGAAGATATCACACATCAGCAATGTTCAGTCAGGAGATGAAGAAACGCCAATGCCAGTCGTATCCATTTGACCTCGCAAGACACCTGATGCTGGTACTCTGTCGGGACGACTTTAGAGTACCAGAGGGGGAGAATATAGCAAGCAACATTCGCCCGTATTACAATCTGCGCAACGGCACATCATATGAACGTACGCACGCACACTACGAGATATTGGAGTTACCCACACCAACCGGATTCCTATAAAAGGCTGTGGCCGCCTTGGAATAAATCAGTAGCTCGCTAGACGGCAACGAGTGCGATAGCCCCGCAGTCCACTCGTCTGCCGAAGCTTGTTCTGAGCGGTAGCCCCGCAGCCCTCAGAGTCAAGTACTTAGCGAGGAGGTTTACGGAATGCGGTAGCCACGCAGCCCATTCCATGAACCATCCATAGTCCATAGTTACTCATGGCATTACTTCACCATATTTGGCGCCGCAACAGGGACGTAACACCATATTTGGCGCCGCAACAGGGACCTAACACCATAATCTTAATTTATATGTGTTTAATGTTGTTGATGTCCTCCCACCAGACCAGACCAGAGGCAATTCAGAAATTATAAATTCCTAAATTGACCTCGCCGGGAATAGAACCCGGGACCTCCCAGATATAAGACCACAGCGCTCACCACTGCGCCAGGGAGGTCGTCAAATTCGAGTATAATATTACTATTTTTTCGATCAATCCCCACAATTTTAATAAAATTATCACACATAATCCCTAAAATCATACATATAATCCTTAAA
Source organism: Hipparchia semele (assembly GCA_933228805.2). Taxonomy (NCBI): domain Eukaryota; kingdom Metazoa; phylum Arthropoda; class Insecta; order Lepidoptera; family Nymphalidae; genus Hipparchia; species Hipparchia semele. Next base: position 10,915,371 of record OW121718.1, read on the forward strand.
GTAGTGTACAACTCGACCTATACGCAGAATAGAGTTACTTCTGCAAAATCCTTACTTTACAGGAGAGCGATTTGAAGTTTGTCTTGCCTGTAACTTTTTTCGTTATTTTTCTAGAGAATTGATTCTCATAGTATACTTTTGGAACATTATTATGCATTGATTACTATCAATAAACTCAATGCAAAACCCATAATTTGGAATTTAGGTGTTTCTATATGCATATGTGACGATTTTTTGCGGATGTCTCCATGTTCTATATGTATATGTAACCTTATACTTGGGAAAAGTGTTCGTACCATGTCTATATATAACTTTTTTTTATGGAAATACTAATCTTCAAAGGGTCTTATTTGCTGTAAAGGATGAAATATAAATACAAAATAAACAGTGTTTCTTATTTCATAATAACACATTTATTAGTAAAAAAAATTCAACATAATTTGACTAATTTTTTTAATTACTAAGCATGTACCTACTATAAAATTGTCTTACAAAAAAATGTAAAAATTAATAATAAAATAACTGAAAGTACTTTGTATTTTATATAGGTAATACTAGCTTTTGCCCGCAACTTTGCTCACATTAAGTTCGATTTTTCAATCCCCTATTTTACCCCCTTAGGGGTTGAATTTTCAAAAATTCTTTTTTAGCGGATGCCTACGTCATAATAGCTATCTGTATGTCTTTCAGCCCGATCTATCCAGTGTTTTGAGCAATGTGATGATGATGAGTCAGTCAGTCAATTAGTCACCTTATCCTTTTATATATTTAGGAAATTAAATTTAGGAACTATTGTGTAAATATGTAAGTAGAATGTATTAATAATCCTACTATAGAAACCTCAAAATGAAACTAATAAATAAATAATATAAAACATAAACATAAATAACGTATTAGGAACTATTATTTAGCATTAATAATAATCCTATTATAGAAAACTCGAATAAAACCAACGAAATAAAATTGCTACAAGGACAATATATAAGTTCTTTCAGGAGTTTTAAAAATAGTACAACCGAATATTGGCAAACAAAAAGGTTTAAAAAATTTTCTCTATTTTCCACAATTTTTCTGTGCGATTTATTATTGGCAATCAATAAGAAATCAATCATATCTAAGTTCTTCTTCGACTGAGCGTTATCCCACTAGGTGGGGTCCGCTTTCCGGCATGCTTTTGCCCACTTTTCCCGGTCTTGTGCATCCAATTTTCTTAATTTATTGGCTCTCATATCGGCGCCTACGAGGTCCAGCCAGCGCTTTCTTGGACGGCCGCGAGATTTAGCTCCAGGGACGGCGATGTTAAGACATCTATTACCGACGTAGCTTTGTGGTTTCCGTGCTACATGACCATACCATCTTAGACGGGCTTCTTGCAGCTTATCTCCGATGTCACGGACACTGAGCCTGCCGAGGATGTGATCGTTGCGTTGCCGATCGCAACGTGTAACATATCTAAGTTATTTATGTCTATATTATTAATATTTTAATTGAATAGATATTTTAAATCACGAAGAAAATAATATTGTGGTGGCAGAGATCCACTGGGTACCGCGCAAAATTAAAATTTTAAATCAATCAAAATAATGAATTTGTAAAGAAGATGCGGCACATCATCATCTCTAGAGTCGTTAGGCGCACTGTAAGAGTTAGTTGTAGATGGTGATTGCGTCCAGTGATCATCATATGGTTAGAATAAAAGGCATCACGACAATTTATGCGTATTTAACGGAGAAGGCATGGGAGTCGATACACATTTTGGTGATGATATTCAAGACAAATTCCCAAAGCTAACAGCAGGGGAATTTTCAAAGTTGGACCGAGTTAAAAGTGTTAGGTCTAGTTGTTGCAATTGCAGGCGACGGTAGACATTATTTATTATCTTTTATAGAATTTTCAGCAACATGATGCAGCCTTATGGCTAGTTTTGTCAGTAGCAAAAACTGGTATTTATCATTATATGCCGGCTGCAGTATAGATAATCGACTGTCTCTTACAGTTCCATCTGATATATCAATCTTCCCATATATCAGGGACCTCTTGCCTAATTTTTTCAGCTCCCTGTGGTAGTGCTGTTATTGTAAAAGCTCCACTACTGACACTGCCATTTTCTGAAAACAAAAATTAACATCATTAAAACGTTAAAGCAATTAACTACAGAAAACAGGTCTAAATAGTTTTATGTAGTTTTTTATAAATACTTAACATAAAAAAAATTATTAATTTTAGGCTTTTATGGTAGTTTTCAGTTGAATAAGGATATATATCTCAATGTCAAACCAAGAATAAATGAATATATACACATATACCTCATAATTTCAAAATAATTTCCCTCGAACAAAGTAACTTGTGCACATTGTCCCGATATTTTTTACATGATTTCCGAATAATAAAGTAGTATGGTAAAATAATTAATATTATTGATTACTTATTAAAATGTATGAATTAATGTTTAATAGGTGTAATGAATTGATATTTCTTTTTTTGATTGTTTTTTGTAGTAAAATCTAACATTCCGAGGTATAATGTTCTATATGAATGTGGAACCGTTTAACTTAATTATTTAGCTTTAAAAATATATATCTGTAAAAATTATTATATACAACTATCTAAGAGCAATCTATGTAATATAATTACAAAGCTGAAGAAAGAAAATTCCATTCACTTACCTGGAACATTCATTTTTCAATTTTTTTTATCTCCACGGCATTTGTCGTATTACTATATTCAATTTTTTTTGGCTTTAACGAAGGGAAGATCATATGTTTTGAGCGTGTATTTTTAAGTTTGAGCACATATATTAAAAAATAATAACAAAATTAACACGAAAATAGCAGATAAAAGTGTGAGCGTGTGCACACTATCATTTCGGAGAACATGAATACAACTGCAGATGTGACCCTCCGATCGCGCTGATCTGGACAGTGAATACTGACACTTGTGCTGTCGGGCCCTTCTTCTTTGGAGAAATAAATTAAATGTACCTTTATTCGACTGGTATCTTTGGATCTACATAACTTTTTAAAATTTTGATTTCACTATTAAATATTAGAGATCTTTTTAGGCTTAAAAATGCAATAAAAAATTTTTGTGCCATAATCATATATAACTCTATTCTACGTATAGGTCGAACTGTTTATTTATCTGAGCTAAAAGCAGTTGAAGCGAGTACCAGATTTATCAAAGAAAAGTTAAAAGCGTTTGCCGAGTCATCGATACCAATACTGCTTGTTGCGAGTGCTCTACAATTGAGTCCTACTACCCAGGTCACAGCGTTCAAGTTGGAGTCACATATCTGCACTGCACAGATATTACACTTATCGTGTACTATTCCTCACATTTTCCCGACGTACCTACCTGGATTTTCAAAGAGAAAATGCAGCAAGTATTTAATGGTCATGATCAATTATTTGAGGCTCTCATGCCTGTTTTCACCAACGTTTCCTAACTTTTACGGGCTACCTAAGCTTGAAAATGTTAGTTTGGTAGATTGTGGTCTGGTGGGAGGCTTTTGCGTATAGCTATAAGTTACAACTCTACCGTCAGAGACAAAGCGATTTAGCGTTCCTTTACGATGGCTTGTAGAAACACATTAGGTTGAAATTATACTGCCATACCCCTTCCATTTTATTTCGGTACCATCTTAGACTGCATCGTCACTTACCATCAAGCGTGATCGCAGTTGATTTCGAGTTCACGAGCGAAACCCACAGAATTTTTGAAAAACCTAAGTCCACGCGGGCAAAATCGCGGGCAAAAACTAGTATTTATGTACTATAAAAAGAACATCAAAAGCCTTAACGTCTTCAATAAATTACTGTTTGGACAAACCTCTGGTAAAGATATCACGATCCCTCTTAGTAAATGTAGATTGAATAGCCCTACCTTAGAGATCACTTTGGTGGTTCGTGGAAAGGTAAATTGGAGTCTTTGGTGCCACAATTTGTAGGAACGACCCATTACCGTGTCTCTAAATAAGGAAGGGGCCGATTTAGTAAAGCCGTACAAAAAATGCGAGCTATTTCTCAAAGACGGTACCTACTATTTAGGGTTATAGATGGAAGTGAGAGTTATATTTCTTAGTTGCTTAAGTAAAAGAAAAGTAAATTTACTTTAACATGTTAATAGCATTTGTTTGTCGATAGAAAAAAAGATAGAAAATAATTTAGCAAGGTTACATATTAATTACGTAGACAAAGTTGAACAATAAAATTTTGAAAAAACTATTATTTTAGTTATTTAAGGTATTCATGTACAAAGAAGTTAAAAGGGAAATTGTAAGTAGGAATTACAAGTTAACGAGTAACAGTCCACTAACTTTTTAAAATTAAAAATTTCATGCTATTAATATTGTGGTGGTGTCGTGTGGTGCGGGTTGTTACGTTCCCTCAAATATGGTTGAGCGAAGCAATGGCTGGATCATGCGTCATGCTCGTGAACGGGTGCCACCAACGGGAATGGGTCTGCTTTTGCCTGCCTGTGTTAACATGTATTGAATTGTATTTATTTGTATTTGTATTGTATTTATTTTTACTTGTATTGTACTCAGGAAAATTCATCGTGGAAGCACTGAATACATAGCATAGTTTCAATAACAATTGTAAATTTTTATTTTTTTGAAAAGAGCAACCGCCGAGTTTCTTGCTGGCTCTTCTCGGCAGGAAAGGCATTCCGAACCAGTGGTAGATTCATTGACGATTCAAAAGTGCTTCTAAAAGTTTATTTGAATAAAAAATATTTCTATTTCTATTTCTATTTCTATTTCTATTTCTATTTCTATTGAAAAGAAGCAGCATTACTTTACGGAATTCTATGATAATAATCAAGAACAAATTGTATTTGTTCTATTACTGGCAGTATCTATACGGAAAGTTGTGGGTATCTTGAGTTTTTGCTATTAATTTATAACTAGGCGCTTTATTACTAAGTAATTTTATTCTAACAAACATTTTAATATGATGAATAATTATATATGTAAACAGGCAACTACGGAACTGATGGTTTATTTAAATAAACTTTGCATCAATTTAAATTATTTAAACTTTAACAAAACTTATTAATTGAGTAGTAGGTAATGAAAACAAAATGAATAAATACAAAATCTTAAACGTTAGGTATAGCCTACCTCAGCAGCGACAACAGAGCATTGAGTTCTAGCATATTGTGTTTTTCAAAGATATTCTGTACTACATTCGATCAATATCGTGTTCCTTGTTAGTGAGCGGATATCACAGTGAATGGCGGGGCTTCATTTTTATGTCAAGCGATATATCAGATACCTGGATTCAATTTACTTGCACTGAAAAGTCTTTTAGGTCTTATACGAGTGGCTTAGGTAAAAATGTGCTAGGTAACTAATGCACCTATACTGTAGGTACCTACTATAAGCACCGCAAAAATTTGGAATTCCGGCTTCCGTTTTTTCAACTAACTGTGTTTTTAAATCAGGAGTGAATAGGCATCTTCTAGGCAAGCGCGCACCATCTTAGGCTGCATCTTCACTTACCGTCCGGTGAGATCGCAGTCAAGCGCTAGTATATATAAAAAAAAAGTAAAGTGTATTATGTGTTAAAAACTCCCAACGGTTATATGTGGCCTGAAAACTGAAAGGTCGACGGTTCGATCCCCGCCTGTTGCACTATTGTCGTACCCACTCCTATAACAAGCTTTCCGCTTATTATTGGAGGATTTTTGACGACCTTCCCTAGCGCAGTGGTGAGCGCTGTGGTCTTATAACTGGGAGGTCTCGGGTTCGATTCCCGGCGGGGGCAATTAAGGAATTTATAATTTCTAAATTGTCTCTGGTCTGGTCTGGTGGGAGGCTTTGGCCGTGGCTAGTTACCACCCTACCGTCAAAGACGTGCCGCCAAGCGATTTAGCGTTCCGGCACGGTGGCGTGTAGAAACCGATTAGGGGTATGGGTTGAGTTTACACTGCTATATCCTTTCCAAGTTAGCCCGCTACCATCTTAGACTGCAATGCACTTACCATCCGGTGAGATCGCAGTCAAGGGCTATCTTGTCATCGAATAAAAAAAATAAAAGAGCAACTACAACTTCTTCAAAAGTTATATATATATAGATATCATCAACTTTTGACCCTACAGTTAAAATATTGTGACATTATTTTAAAAGTTTAATATAGCTAGGAAAGGTCACGTGAATGCTATTAATCTGGCGCCATGTGTGCGCAACTACGATATGTACATCAATTTGAATAATGCTGAGCCAAGTTAATATGTGCCCATTATTAAGCTTACATACAGAATGGACGTAGACTATGTTGTTTCTGGTAGGAATCCGATTGTTAAAATTGAAATTGTTATACCTCAGAAAATGTGGAAGTTTTTAAAATAAACTGCAGGTTTTTTGGAATAATACTGGACTGGTCTGTTGGGAAGCTTTGGCCGTGGCTAGTTACTAACCCTACTGTCAAAGACGTGCCGCCAAGCGATTTAGCACGTCGCACCTTTACCGTTGGGCTACTGTGGCCTATATAGATTGATAAATGGAACCTTAGGAACCTTAAATGTTTTTCTTTTTTTCAAATGTTTTTCTTTCACAATCGCATGGCTAAGGCGTATCTCAGAATTATAAATATTATCATGTCCTAAATGCTTATCTACTCTTGTTTTGAAATTACTGAAGCTGTAGTTAGTCGGAAGAACGCAAGCCGGAAGGACATCTTCAAAGTTTTTGCAAAAGATCTATAGATAGAGACTTTACATATTATGCCCGTCTTTTAATCGAATTAGTTATCACGGAAAACTTTCTAAAGTATTCTTATACCACAAGTGGATGGATGTACCTACCTCTATTTATGTTATTATTCACAACAACTTGAATACAGGTATGAATTATGAATATAGTTCGTAGTAGGTACCGCCTGAGATTCATCGTTGAACTAACGCAGTTTTCCTGGAAAATGGGTTGTTTTTCATTCGTCTTTCCTTTTTCTTGGAAGTTATTAAGCAAAGAGTTTCATTCGCGACAATTACATTTATTTTGATTAATGACTTATTTATTTTGTACTTTAAGCGTTCCAGGAAAACCCATATTATTTTATGATCTAGTAAATATTAGATATTTATTACCTTCCGAACAAATAAAATTACAATATAAATATAACAAAATAAAAACTTAAATAAATAACTTAAATAAATTAAAACTACCACTACTTATATTTACAAAAAATACACGCCGTCCAAGTGGTCGTTTATGGGCATGGTGCCCAAAATAAATTGTAAATTGTGTTTTAAACTCAACTCTCCTTTACGTCACATTCTTCATTGCTGAACCCATTGCCTTTGATTTATTAAATAATAGTTTTCTTGCGATAATGCAGTGGGATCTTCATTTTTTTTTAAAGAATATATTAGGCAAGCTGAAGTTGACTAAATTCTCCTGTCGCCTCTATTATGGATTCCAAATGTAGATACATACATAAAAGGTATATAATATAAAAGTGAGTATAAAGTATAGTTAAGTTATTGAAAGTTGCATCTATTATGTGCACAGATAATATGCGTGTGTTTTCCCTCTTGATATTTTAATTTCGAAAACACGAAGTCACTCGCAATAAAAATACAATACCTACTGTGAAAAGCAAAAAATATCAAATAGAATGATATAAAACTGCATTCGCGGAAATGTAATAAAAAAATAATATTGTTAAAGTACGTGAACCGTAAACTTTATCATATCGTCGAACACAAAGGCATTCAAAGAAATGAAATTAATTCCGAAATGTATATTTTTCGATAGCGTACTCGTGGCAATATGGGTGATGTGTTGTGTGTGGATTCGTTGTCAACTAGTGCAAGGGAAAGGTAAGTTATTTAAGACCACAACTCTGCCTGTGAAGAACTGCCATGGTTGGTCCGTTGTTGGATAAGTGAAACAGAAGTGAAACTGTTTTGTCGTAGTATAACTGTAAGCCTGTCCCTTACCCACGCGAATGCAATGATAAATATGCCAAGTAGAGTTACATATCGATAGTCCGATATCGACTACCGATAGTCTATCGATAGTTAAGGCAAAACCAATAATTACTATAATCTATCGTACTATCGATATACACACATGGCAATACTTTGCCATGTGTAATACTATTGATCGAACTATCGATATCCTTACCAGTTTTCGAAGTAAACTATCTATAGTCATACTATCGATAGTTTTGCAACGCATTAGCGTTAGGCATTAGCCAAGCCTCCGTCGGTAAAGTGAAACCGAATGCGAAGGTGTGATTGGCATAAAACCCTAGCATATGGTTATTTTGGCGGCCTTTGGTGTCCTTGTATCTTTTTCTTTATATAAAAATAACTCTTATTTAGGCTTAAATTTCAGCTGATTCGGAGGCTGAAGAAGAAACTCTCCCTGAGGATCATTACTCATTCATAGCTCTAATAGAGTAAGTTGATATATTTTCTTTTACAATTAGCTTTTTCCCGAGTGGAGTAAAAAAAGGGTGACCAGACGCATCTAAAGACTCAGATCAGACCAGACCTGATAATCCAATTTAGAAATTACCACATATCCTGCCAATTATGTAATGCATATAATGCTTCTCCTTAGCGCGTTTCATCCGGACAAAGTTTCATTCATATGTGAATATTGACCAATCAAACTCATTCAAACTTTGTAAACATGCTCTAGAAACTACTATGTATATAAATACGTATGTCTGAGTTTGTCAGATAGAGTTCACGGGCTCAAATATTTACTTACAAATATTTTAACGGCTTTGAAACTACAACACAGATATTAATTTCTAGAATGTTTAACTACTTAAACATTCTAGAAATTAATATCTGACAATATTTGCCTATGCAAAGAATATTGTCTTTGATTGGACCGCTTACACTACAATAGAGATTAGTAAAGAAGTCTTCATCAATATTTCGACCGATAGACGCGTTCATTGCTGGATATAGGTAACTTGAAAGCGTCGACTCGCTTGAGATCGCCTATTCATATATAGGATCGACAGCTTTACATGCTCTCCGAGGCACGATGGTGACTCACCGCCTACTTTCTAACTCCGGGCTAGTACTCAGAATTTCTTGACAGAAAAATCCAATACATCTTATGGCCCGATCCGGGAATCGAAATCAATACCTTGTCATCTGCAGTCGATGCAGTTAATCACTACATCAACGAGGCAGTTTTTAAGCTATTGCATAGCTTCTATCGCGGGCCTTGAGCGTGGAGACCGAATCCAGAAATTCCGTAACGAAAATAACCTGACACGGGACTCCTCTCACCGCTAGATGGCGTTGATAAAAAATGCTATGTAATAGCTTTACCGCGGCAGTCCCCGAGTGCCACACGTCTTTTTATTTTGCGAGCTATGTAAATTGTAAGTAGGTGTTGAAAAGCAGTAGGTACATAAAATGTCTAGTACATTTATTATTTAGTTAATTATTACTTCTTTATGTTTCAGTATAGTTTTCACAAACGGCGCTAAAAGGACCTGCACCGGGACCATTATTCACGATAACGTCGTTATAACGGCCGCACATTGCTTGTAAGTACTTTTGGAAGTTTTGATGTAGTACTATAATGTCTATTTAAGAAGAATCAAAAAGAATATCTCTATTTAAGAACAACTTGTTGATTAAATTATTATTGTATTATTGCATTATGTGCCTCCACTATAAATTATTTATCTCAACTAATCGATACTCCACTACTGGGTACGAATGTCTGCAGAATCAGAAGCATTTAGGCCATAGTCCACCATACGCTAACCAAGTGCGAGATAATGGACTTCACACACTTTTTGGAGAACTCTCGCGGCACGCCTTTGACGGTAGGATAGTAACAAGCCACGGTCAAATTTATCTTTTACTTTAAGTTTTTGCCTCACTAACCTCTATAAAAAGACACCATGTATGTTAGTTGTAATGGCCAGGGATGCTCTTCCACAGTCACATCAACGGAAATGATCAAATACAACCAGAGCTGACGGCATCGTTCGTCGTAATAGGTACCAAGAAAATGTTCGAAACAGGATATGAACAGTACCTACCTATAGAGAGGGTTATAACCCACCCAAGGTATGAAGGTTGGACGGCAGACCTAGCTTTGGTGCGCACGTTTGCTGGCATGATGTCCGATAAACCTGGCCAGGTTGTACCAATAGCCACGGAGAGAACTAGCACACCCGTTGATTCTGACGTCATCGTTTTTAGTTGGGGTCAATGTAAGGATGATGATAATCAGGTAGATTTAATCTTATCTACATGAAATAGTATAGACCGGTATTAAAAACCTACATCTCAACTCGGCGATGAGTTGAGATGTAGGTTTATCTACCTACTTCATTCGAAAGGATAATAGTGATCTCCTTTCGAATGAAGGGGATGGATAGAAGGAGAATCTTACCAAAAAAAAACACAACGATTATATAGGTAATGAAACGGTAATAATAGGTACATAATTATGGTACAATACGGTATGGTTTACTAATTTTTCTGCGTATTAACTTTAAATGTTAAACTTAAGTAATTTATTCAAGTGCATTTACCTACTGCATTTTGATAGTTTAGGAGGAAGAAATTAAGAATTTATTTATTGACACATAAAATTATACAATTACTAATAGTCCCTATCTTCTGTGTCAGGAAAACCTGTGTTGCAGAAGATAGTTAGTTCCTTCCAGGGATACAAAATTCCTTATGTAATAAGTAGCTAAAGTTATCTTAAATCAATAGGTATAACATTAATTTAGCTAACACTGAGTGCATAGGTATGTGTGTGAGGATACAATTTTAAATTAATTCTCTACACTCGATTAAAATGATTTCTAAAAATGTTTGTTTCAGAAAAAAGTTACATTATTTTTTCCGGTAAAAGAAACTCCGACCTCAGACAGATCATTTGAAGAGGTAAATTGTTGTATTTTCTTATTGAACGAGCGAAGCGAAGTTCTCTGAGTCAACTAGGGCGCTTGCCTACTAGACAGAGAAGTGTGTTCGTCTAAATGTCTGTCAGAGCCCTATAACTTCTGAATTACTGAACGTAATTACTTCAAATTTAAATATAATATGTAAACTGATGGCCTTCAGCCGAACATTGTATAAAAAAATATAAAAAGCTTTATTTCAGGGGGGCTCTCATAGAAGCGTATTTGAAGTAAAATCTTTTTTGTTGCTCTACATAGACTTGCGATATATCTTTTTAAAGACGACTTTGAACAGAGTACAAAAATATATTTTTTTTAATTTTTCCCTAAAAATTGACCAAATGGGGGGGTTTCAAAGTGGAGATTTTAATTTGAGCCATATGTCAAGAATTACTGAATATTAGAACGTGAAACTTGGTTGAAAATTCAGTTATATCCTGTACTTGAACAACAAATACTAAAATTAGATAAATGTTATAAAGAAACGAAATTATTTAATTTTAATGCGCCATCTATTAGCATTATTGTGAAGCTAATAGCTTCACTATAATGCTTCACTATAGATGGCGCTGTGTCAGTAAAACAGTTTTATGTCAACTATTATTTTTTTTATTGCGTCTAATGTTAAAAGTTAATTATTACAATATATAATTAAAACTTTTGGGAATTATGGGATATCGCGAGGTCTCAGTTCGGGGCGAACCACTAGTTAAAATTATAGTTATTCCTACATAACTAAGCTATACAGTAGCATTAAATGGATTTCTGAATACTAAGCTAAATTAGCCTTTCAGTATAATGATGGCTTATAAAAACTGGCAGAGAGAAACTTTGATTAATCTGCCATAACTCTTCCAAGCTTTCATCTGCCGTAACGCTTCCATTTCAGACTGTATGGTCAGGCAATAAAAGCCTACTTTTCAAAATAAAAATAATATAGCTTAGCAAAAATTTCATCCTTTTTATTTCAGTCCAATCAAGCTGAATCAGAAGAATATCAAAAGAAGAAAAAAAGTAAACGAGTTGGACGACAACGAAGAAAAAAACGCAAACGCTTTAGACACAAAAATAACAAAAACAGACAGAAAATGGAAAGCATTCCAGTGACGAGAGCGCGAGGACACAGATGGATACCGATACTGAATAAATTCGAAAAACCTATGTCGTCTATTGAAGAAAACAACGTAAGATTTTATCCTTACAAAAATTACAAATGCGAAAGTGGACCTTTCAATCATGCTGCAACAAACGAACAGACTGACTAGATTTTTCGTAGTACATGTAGAGTGACATGGGCTACTTTTTATTCTGGAAAAACAAAGGGTTCCCAGGGGATTTTTAAAAACTTAGAACACGCGGCAAAACTGATCTCTAAAAAAATAGATCTAATTATATATTGTAATTTATACGATATCAAAACCTAAATGCCCATTTTTTTATAAAATAATGAACTGGGGCATCAAATCATAAACATTTGAAACACTAGTTTAATCTATAATGATTTCAAAAATAGTTATTACACTTAAAACTCTTTCTATTCAGTGTAGATCCGATCTGAATCCGAGAATTCTCAATCCGAAGTAGCCATAGCCTCTTGAATTCATACAATGAAGGGTTATAACATGCATAGATCCGATTTTTTTTCCGAATTCGGATCTGTAATGGAGAAATCTCTGCTGAATAAATAACTGTAAAAAATAATTTATTTTCAGCATAGGCAACATCCCAATTGAGTGTTCAATTTTCTTTCAGCGCTATAAGTATCACCTACAAAGTTATGACAATTTAACAGATTTTAACAGTGACATAGAACAAAGAAGTTGGGAAAACAATTTGGTATGTTCAAATAATAATAATATTATTTTTAACATCTTTTAATTGTAACTCACAATCGTGTAATAAATAAATGAATTATGAATTATTTTAAGAATAAAGGTAGTATTGCATTTTAATGTAAATGTTCCACTTTACTCACGGGCTTACTAGAGCCACATTATATACAATTATAAAAAACTGAATGTTAAATCTGTGATTTCAAAGACTGTCAGACTTAGTTGTCTGTCTGTGCAATGGCTGAACTTATTTTGACGGGATTGTTACAAGCAGGGATTTTTTAGGTTTTTTTTCTGCAGCAAATAAAAACTTCTCATCATACTTTTAACTAGGCGTATTATATTAAAAGGCACTTCATGCACATTATTATGTGCTTTCAGTATTTTTTGGTTCAGTTTTACTGTGGCAGAGATGGACGAGTATATTGTGTATTATTTGGGGCAGGCTGTATGTACTTCAATAGTCAAACTTTTGACTATAATTGAAGTAGATACAGTTATTCAAATGAATATTTGAATGATCAATTCGAATGCACAGATTAATTATATAAAAAGAGGTCGAATGTTCTTTTTCATCATTCGCATATTGAAATAATGTTAATAAAAAATCGTTGAATGTTCTTTTTCATTCACATATTGAAAAAATGCTCTTTCGAGTGAAAAATCATTGGAATACCGAAAATTCGTTCGAATGAAATTTTCCACAATTTTAACGACTTCCAGGAAAAACTTAACCAATTGTATGAAAGGTCAGAAGTTAATAAAGAACGACTGATTCAGAGAGATCGTCGTCAAACAGGGAGGACTAAGTCGTATTACAAAAATGGTTGGCGGAGACGAATGGGCGATCAGGTGAGTATATTAATTGCGACGTAGACAGAAACTTTTCTCTCTTTCCGCTTTGATGTATAATATTAACAGTATAGGATATAAGAATATCCTATCGAATTAATATTATAAATTTGGATGTATGGATGGATGGATGTTTTTTACTCAATCACACAGCATTCTGAGTCATTTAGCTTACATTTGGGACAGAGATAGATTATAGTAATACGTAGGCTACTTTTATTCCGGAAAATAAGAAAGTTCCCGTGGGAATAAAAAACCTCAATCCACGCGTAAGAAGTCGCGAGCATCAGCTAGTATCAAATAATTATAAATGCAATGATATTCTTTCTTTTTCTGATATTTCTTCATTTGGTAATTTTTATAAATTTTTTGTATATAATAATGACGCTATTTTTAGCAAAATAAACTTACAATTGAAATTTTTGGACTTGTAAATACACACACATGTCATAAAATGTTGCAAAAAGCAGTGCCAACCTTACAAAGAATAAGTAAGTATTTAAGGGTCGATTTATTTCACTTCGCGCTTAGGCCGTGATATTATCAATACAATAAAAAAGTCGCCATAGCCCAACGGTTAAAGGTACGGACTGAAAACTGAATATTCTTTATAAAAAAAGTCACATCATGTCCCTCGCGGTTTGCACTTAGAGAAATGTCAGACGACATCCCTTAGTCTAAATTGCCATAGAGTCTGTCCAAAATATTTATTTAAACGTAAAAATTCTTTTCACAAATCCGACTTCGAACCACTACAAAGTACGAGTACTTATATCAATTGGGCCTATAAAATTTGAAGAGTTCCCTCGATTTCTCCGGGATCCCATCATCAGATCCTGATCTGATGACATTGGACCACCAAAAAAAAAAAAAGATTCCGACGAATTGAGAACTTCTAGCTATTTATTGCGCTATTGCATTGCCCGCTAAACAAAGCCTCAATAGCCCAACGATTACCGTGCGGACTGAAAACTGAAAGGTCTCAGGTTCGAGCCCCACCCATTGCACTAATGTCGTACCCACTCCTAGCACAAGCTTTTCACTTATTTGGAGGGAAGAGGAGAATATAAGTCAAGTTCCGCTTGGCTAATATTCTTTAAAAAAAAAAAAATATAATTATGCACAGCTGCGTCCTAAGGAGCACTCCAATCCCATGACGGTTCTCTTTTTGAACAGGCTCTATAACCAGTATAACAGTTTCATCCACGCTCTACATTATGTTTAAACACATAGTTATATCTGAATAAGATAGAGATAGAGCTAATAACTATTATGTTTTACAGAGAAACGTCAAGAAATCCTATGCTACACGAGTGAACGGCGCTATATAACTGAGGTGACATGATAATAATACATAATATTATCAGAATCTTCATTGTAGAGATATATTTATTTATCTTTTATTTACTTATTTTTCCTCTATATCTTAAAAGATAGACAAATAGCAGAAAACGTATCAGTGAAACGCGCAACCGACGAACGTAGCTGGGCGTTTATGACGTTCTTAATTTTATCTTTTTCCTTGTAGCACGGTTTAATTGTCAATACGGCAAGAATATCCTATACCTACATAGCGTGGCTTATAGCATGGTATTTCTGCGAGAAACCACTTGTTTCTGAGTTTTACTTAGTCTAAGAGTGTTTGATATTTTGGCAGATTTTCTATACAAAAACTGTCATAACGCCCATTTTATTCTTCGGTTAAGCGTCACTCAAGGTTGGCGAAATCGGCACTTAGACAGACTAAGAAAACATCCTAGTCACACTATCACACTTAATATTATAAAGGCGAAAGTTTGGATGGATGGATGTTTCTTACTCCTTCACGCTACAACGAATTAACCGATTTGGCTGAAATTTGGAATGATAGCTCTTACCCAGAATTAACACAAGGGCTACATTTTATCCCGGAAAATTAAAGAATTCCAAGGGGAAAAAGCCCTTAATCCACGTGGATGAAGTCGCGGGTATCATCTAGAAGGATACAATATAGTGTCGGATGGTTTTAGGATGACGCAGGAGCGCCAGCGATGCGTCACGGTCGACTGGTGGCTGTGACACTGGGTAGTGCAAACTTCGAAGGAGATCTAGTTGCCGTTGGCTTGAAAATGGTCTGCTTCTGTAGTTGGATCGCTGCGAACCTTCCGTAAGTTAGAAATCAGTATGTTGTAAAGCCAGGCCAAGGCCATTCCGCACTTAGGTGTAAGGATACAAGTACCCGGTGCCGTTCCGTCTCAACGGGCCAACTCAATAGGCCAACGTAGTGCGAAGGGATAAGAGTTACGCGATAGAAAGAGAGGCAAATTGTAGGTAAATAGCAGATGATGCAGCTAAAATAATACTTAGCATGAAATTGAATGAAAATGATCCAGCTGGGAATCCGCCTACTTTATATTCCACTGCACATATTATTGTGCAAAAAATAATATGTACTTAGTACAACTAGGAAAAAAGAGTAGAAACGAATCTGTCAAGTTAAAAATAAAAAATAAAAAATCATTATCTTCTAATAAAAAATAACTTTTTTAATAATGGTAAAACTTTTCAGGAAAGGTGGCTCCAGATTGCAATGCTGCAAAAACTGTTGTGATTCCAATAGTGAAGAAAGAGATACAAAGAAGCCTTCTCATAGACATTCACATAAAAAGAGAAAGTCGGAATAACCGGTCAAATGCGAATCGAACTCGCATACGAAGGGTTCCGTACCAAACATTTTTGAATTTATTTTTATTATTTATTGTTATAGCGGCAACAAATACAGGCAACAATACACATTCATTGAAAATTTCAACTCTCTACATAATATGACGTATCAAGAGATAGGTACAGCCTGCTAATGGACGGACGGACGGACGGACAGCGGAGGCTTAGTAATTGGATCCCTTTGGTTACCCTTCGGGTACGAAACCCTGATGTGTAGAAGTAAAACTGCTAGGACACATAGTAAATACGAAAGGCGTACGGATGGATCCAGAACGAGTAGAGGCTATATTAGAGTTTCCCGTCCCTCGAACAATAAAACAATTACGAGGATTTTTGGGATTAATAAATTATTTCAGAAGGTTTATCTCGAAGTATAGCGAAGAGGTTAGGCCACTCTGCGATCTATTAAAGCAAAATACAAAATGGTCATGGACACATGAGGTAAATGAATGTTTTGAAAAGGTCAAGAGATTATTTGTAGACACATTACTTCTCATACATCCTAATCCGAAAGAGATTTATTACCTACAAACCGATAGCAGTAATTTAGGAGTCTCAGGGTATGTTTATCAATTGAACGAAGTAGGTGAAGAGCAGATAATAGGATTTTGTAGTAAAGCGTTGACTGAGGCGGAGCGTAAGTGGACAGTCACAGAACAAGAGTTGTGGGCTATCATATTTAGCTTGTCGAAGTTTGAAACGTATTTGAGGGGGGCACGGTTAGTGATTAGGACCGATCATAAAAGTTTGATATTCTTACAGACATGTAAATTGTTGAGCGCACGAATGATACGTTGGGTACATTACATAGGACAATTTGATTATACGGTCGAGCATGTAAAAGGGAAATTAAACACAGTAGCTGACGTATTATCCCGACATATAAAAGGGACAACTGACGTATTGAATAACAAGTCTGTGGGGCCTGAGATGAATTTATTCAAGACATCGCTAGGACAGGTAGTACAAGCGAGATGGAAAGAGATAGGTAGTCTACAAGAACGGGACAAGGTCGCTAGTGAAATAATTAAACGTATGAAAATATCAGGTACATCTGAATCAAAGTATTATGTGATTAAGGAGGGGGTCCTTTATAGGTCAGACATAAATAGGGATACTTTGAGACTATATGTTCCCGAGGTTTTACAAAGGAGTTTGATCGTTAGCATACATGAAGAGATAGGTCATTTCGGACGTTACAAGGTTTATGCGCTGATGAAACGTCGTTACTATTTCTCGAATATGTCTCGCGTGATAAGTCGTGTTGTAAGGGCTTGCGGAGAGTGTCAAATGTCAAAGCACGCGTTAGAAAAGCACACGGGGCCGATCAAAACTGTGATAGCGACAGATATAGGAGAACGGGTCTTTTGCGATATTTATGGACCTTTACCGGCGGGACGCTTCGGATTCAAATACATATTTGTAATGCAGGACTCTTATAGTAAACTGATCAGGTTATATCCATTACGTCAGGCAAGCGGAAACTCCAACCGACTCGTGTGACGTAACACTCGCGCTTTCATTTGGCAATGAATTCACCTTTGAACTCAATTGTTGCAACTTTCCATCGAATTCGTTGATTTTTTGTAGAATCAACTCTAACGTCGAGTTACCTACAGTTCCCGTTTGTTCGTTTGTTTCTACCGCACCTTTATCTAATCGACCCGTTGCTACCCGCTTTGTATTCCGTTCCTTTTTACCTGCCGGCATCTTTAAACAATTCGCTTTAAAACGCTGTTCCTAACTACTTTCTAACTAATAATCGCTCAAGTCCGCCAGATGTTATATTACTTGTTTACTAAGTCGCCTTTGCGAGCCGTCTAACGAAACACGTAATAATGGCACAATTTTAAAACCAGATGTGAAATGACAATGGGGTTTGGCCCGTTCTATTGTGGGATCTCTAGGTTCAACAAAATAAACTGCAAGATAAAGCAAGGATAAACAATTAAGTCTAAGAAATAAGCAAGTGTAATGCTCCGTTCACTGCAATCTCCTCCTAGAATCCTGTAAATTTTACATTTATAAAACATACTGCTTATTTCTGCTTCTCCTATACACTAAATAAAATAAGTGCACAACATATAATTTAATGTACAATATAATAATAACATGCACACTGACAATGAAAGAATGTTTTGTTTTTGATTAACCACCATAAGAAATTAGCCCGCTACCATCTTAGACTGCATCGTCACTTGCTATCAGGTGAGATCGCAGACAAGGACTATCTTGTCATCCAATAAAAAAAAGCATTCTTTAATTTTTGTATAACGACTTCTTCTATCTGTATGCATATCATAGTGATGGCATACGAAGAGACAATCTTATACAACGTTTAACAAAAGGGTGGGTCAACCCTGAAGGAGGTGAATGTTCTCATGAATCTGAACAACTTTGCCCAAGGAACATAGGTCGAAATATAAAAAAAAATATGGACCTCCCATACAAAATTGACGATCCGCTGATTGATTTACTATGGGAGGTAAAAAATTTTTTTCATATTTCGACCTATGTTCCTTGGGGAAAGTTTTTCAGTTTCATGAGCACATTCACCTCCTTCAGGGTTGACCCACCCTTTTGTTATACTTTGTATACCCGCAGAAGCCAAAAAAGGCAGCTTCTAAGGTCAGCTTCCTGTTCTATTGAAGTGCAGACCTTTGTGGTTCTATAAAGGGCCTGCTACATAATACGAGTATGTACAGCCTAAAATGTTCGTATTCCACCGGCCCCTTTCGGCTTTCAGACCGTTTTGTGAAGTATCGAGCTGGGCTCAAAGGCACTGGTACTCGAGTTACAAACCTGTTTGTATGCTTAGCATAACAATTCCAGTGTTAGATTTTCTGAAATCTGTACAAAGGTAACCATTGACTTCCAATGCAAAGGTAAATAATCGAAACTGGGGTTAGAATGGCCATAGAATACCTAATAGTACCGTATGGCCAACCTCTATTTTTTTTCACTAAACTGCCGTATTTCCAATGCTTTTGAATTTCAAAGAAAACACTGAGATGATCACAAAATTTAATATAAAATTATTATTTTGTGTTTCAAGAATTTATTTATCATTTGAATTAGAATTTCGTTCAAACGTTTAATAATATTACATCTATTAGGAAATAAATAGTGATGTATCCATATTCAATTAAGTTTCTCGATACTGCTTTGTAAAAATCCAACATAATAATATATGGCGAGTATCCTATACCATAGATTACCTAATAGTACCTAAATGTACAGAAGATTCACTCCGCAAAATGATTTAAATAAATAGCGACTCTTGTTACCACACAATAAAGTGCAATTCCGGCTGACACAGCGATACTTACGTACCGTCTTATCTTATTCACCTAGACTTTTCTCTCTTTCTATCACGTAACTCTTATCCCTTCGCACTCTCTGAATATCCTTCGAAGAGGTACGCCATGCACTTGTAAGCTCCGCAGTTTACTGCGGAGTGCACCAGGCCTGCCTATACATGGAAGTAGAAACAAACCATTATTATAGGCTTTTAATCGTCGATCGTGGTCGAACGCGAACACCTTTGGATTAAAGGTACATTTATAGGTTTTTCTTGTGATTTACATAAGCAGTCAGTTACAAGAGGTTTTATAAAATGCACAGTAAAACAAAGTAACAGTCCATGCAATCAAGTTACGGGTAACAGCCAGTTGGAAACGAATTAGTTGAATTTAATTTGCAGTATTCTCGCATTTCCTTTCTGAGACGTAATAGTACAGCGTGTGAGAAATGAAAGAAAGACCTTTTCAATTAACGCTTCTCTGGTTGCATTTTACAGCAGAGGAATCAAGAAGTTAACGAGGTAGAAGATGCTTAAAAATAATTATAAAGAGAAGTTTAATTTCATACCTTTTTCTCGTTTACAACTAATAGTTGTTTTACATTTTAGCTTCATATGTACGAGTATAAGCATTTATGCTATGCTACTTGATAATCAGGTGCTTTCACGGGTTCAGATACTATGGACTTCCAAAAATGAAAATGAGCATTTTTACTTATGCCTTATGTTAGTTTATAAGAATCATTGTAAATACATAGTATATTGGAATGCAATTCCACTGGCGATAGTTCTGCCTAAGTCAAATCCGTCAAACATGATCGCTAAAATAAAGCGATTGCAGCACAAAATGTTCATAATATTATATTGATCATGTGATCATCAGTCATCAGTCATCGCATACTGAAAATCATCTGTCATTCACACCAGTAACTTGCAGTCTGTTAGAAATATGGAGGTATATGTAGGTAGGTATAGTTCTTGCAAATCACGAGGGCAGGTGAGCTTTACTTGTGGTTACATCGTGTACATGCACATTGCGTAAGACGTGTGCGTGCTTGTCGGAGCCTAGGTGGGAGCGGTCAGGCGCGAGCAAGCTCTCGCTCTCACTTATATAGATACGACACACACACAACCATGAGCCACGCACCCTCGTGAGTTGCAAGAACCCTCCTACTTACATTTTCAGCAATACATAATGCTAATGCCGCTAATGGATGCTTGAAAACCCCTGTACAATGATTACGTAATAATATCAAATCAGGTGTCCAACCCAATTTTGTAGGTAGGCACCTTCTATAAATATTTACCAGTAACAATAAAAATACTGTATAATTCGAGATGTCAAATAAAACTCACTAAACCGGAAAATTCCTAAAGAAAAAGGGAAAGGCAATTTCTTGCTTGGGGAAGCTTTTTAATCGAACTTTTTCAAATCGATTTCCATCATCGGTTTTTCCACAATATCTGTCAATAGCAGATGTCACTATCTGGAATTATTACGAGCATCGTTATAAATCATGGAATGATCTTGGAATATAATGTAATGGTTAGGGCAGAGCAAGAACAGGCTGAGTCGGAAGGGGCTTGGGTAATTTCGAATTCTTTGATTTTGTTCACCGAGCCATTTTACATAAGGCCGAGCCACAATTTGTTTTTTTTTTTATTTTTATTTTTTCTTAAAGAATATTAGCTGAACTTGACTTATATTCTCCTCTACCCTCCAAATAAGCGAATAGTTTGTTCATTAAATGTCTAATGTATCATTGACCTTGATGAACAATGTAGTAATCTACCTGTTCTTTGCAAAATTTGTTTACGATGTCAAGATATTTTTATCATCATAATACAATTAGGTATTATTTTTATTAAAGATTAATAACCATACTGAACTCTACCAAATTTCCCCTCTCCCCTCCAAATAAGTGCAAAGTTTGTGCTAGAGCGGGTACGACAGTAGTGCAACGGGTCAGATGGAACCGTCGCCCTTTCAGTTTTTAGCCCGTACCTTTAACCGTTGGGCTACCGAGGCTATTGATACCGTATGACGTCAGCAAAAGTTCCATAACGAATTACGTAATACTGAAGCGTTTTAAAGACTGGAGGCAACGTGGAGGGTTTCTAAATATTAGTCGAATTAAATCCTAAACTAACAAGAAGCAAAACCGTAGAACTTATTTAATCTGAACTAATACTCAAACTAAACAAGTCGGTTTTACGGTTTACCGAGGAGCCGGTAGGAAAACTTGATACTTTTTTAATTCTAGTTCTAGAAATTGCCTGAAGAAATTGTAGTTGACTTGATTTTGTAACCGTTTTTAACATAATAGATATATTTTTGATAAAGCACTACATATCGCACATTATTTTCAACGGTGTACTATCTCAAAATCTTGCGATTTTGAATCATTAATGGTTACAGAATGTAGATTTTTTCTCTACAAACTGATAAAATCCTCATATTTTTAAGTCATTAATTTAAGATCGATATAATTATATTCAAAGTAACTACTATGTAAAATAATAATGAAATATCCTTCATATTTTATATGATCTGTTTTTAGCTGTCTTAAAAGGTAAAAAAAAAAAAATTGCTGAAAATGTTTCGGAGAAACGCGTAACCGACGAACGTAGAGCGCTTACGATGTTCTTAAATTATGTTTTCACTATTTCACTTTGTCAGTGCGAGATGAACATCTTAAAAATGCGTTGTGCTTCGAGCGTCGGTTACGGTTTTCAGCGTGAAAACACTTGTTTACCTTTTAAGACAGTTAAAGAAAAATATATTGTAATATTTATGGTATCCTGGTAGGTACAAGGAAGTCTCAGCTTTTTAATTTATTTTATTACTGCGAATAAGATCCAGCGAAAGTTTGAGAGCTCAAGGTTTGATTAAGTGGCGAAAGTTTGTGAGGGGAAAAACTCGCTTTCAGTTTAATAAAATTCATAAAAAAAAACACCAGGGAAGGAATGAGCTAAGTTTAAAGATTTTGGATTACTATTTTAGTGATTTTCAAAGAATAGTAGAATAAAATGTGGTAAATTCGTTTAGTACATTTTACATGATATTACATACAATTTTCAGTAGGTCGGGTTACAGTTTTGAAGCTTTTTCTAGTTTGTTTTAGTTTTTTAAATTGTATCATAAGTGCACAAGTGTACCTATTCAATAACGTCATGACTGGCAAAACACTCAGTGATAAAAGTGGCATGCATAACCACCATTTTTTTTAGAAAAAAATTTGAATTTACAAAATTTATTCGACAAAATTAAATTGAATTCCCCTTGAACCCACTGGTGAGGGAAGACGTTGGGCCCACGGGTCGTCGGTCAACTTTCCACAGTCGGGTTTCAGTTTTGTAACTTTTATCTTCTAAAAAATACATAGATACTACTTGCCTTTCATGGCTTTACAAATTAAAAATTTAAAGCATTGGGACATGTTACAACATCCTAATCGCTAGTCAGTAATAGTTAAAAAAAATATGTAATCCGCCATTTTGTGGTGGTGGCCATCTTGGACAAATTTTCATCTTTCAAACAAAAAAAAAAACAAAATCAAAATCGGTTCATCCGATAACACCCCGTTTTGCGTCGGGGGTTAAAAATAGCAACAAATGAAATTTATAAAATTGAAAAATTTAAACAAGCTTGCTGCATTGTGTTCAGAGGAAATAATTGGCACGTTTCGAGCGCTCTTCGCACGATTGGTGGTGCTAGGCATCGCCTAGTAGCGCTCTCAGCCAGGCTGAGTAGGTATGGCTGAGTGTGGCTGAGTACGCATAAGGACGAGATTGTTGCACAATACCTACATAATTCAGACGCACTTTTGGGTTCCTCAGAGCCGAGACAGAATCGGAAGCTTTATTTTATTTTCGTCCGCGTCGAAAAAGGTTTCATTCATTCCCGCGGGAACTCTTTAATTTTTCGGAATAAAATGTAGCCTATGCAGCTTTGATGTGAGCTGTATCCATTCCATGAAGGTGGCGTGAAGGAGTAACAAACACACACACACACAAACTAGAATAATTAGTGATGTGATGTCCGAATCTGACAAGTAGTTACTTTTTCGTAATATACTCGTAACTCGTAAGGTGCCTAGTGCGGCTAGTGCGGTTTCCACTGCAAAAGGGGTAATGAGGAACGGACCCTGTGTATACAAAATTAACTTAAACTTTCACTAACAAAGAGTTTGACAGTTACCACTTCCACTGCTCATAAAGTAAATAACTCTTTTTGCTCGCTTGCTCTGCGTTAAACTCTTTGTTAGTGAAAGTGTTTATAAGCAGTTTTCCTCTATCTAATCCTACTTCCAAATAATATAATTATTAATGTGAAAGTTTGGTTGTATGGATGGACGTTTGTTACTCAACGATTTGGTTGAAATTTGGTACAGAGATATATTATAGTCTCGAATACTCAATTTTTTATCCCGGGAGTTCCCGCGGGAATTACAAACTTCAATCAAGGTGAACGAAGTCGCGGGCATCAGCTAGTTAACTTAAAAAATATTTATTTTAGTCACTTCCTTAGATCTGCCGATAGACTCGGAATTGTTGAGCTATTTTGTGTAGTTTTAATTTTGCCTTTACTCGCTTTGAAACCGAGTAAAGGCAAAATTAGTAGAAAAATCTGTGTATTCTATATAATTTTACGTAAATTAGGCACATAAATTTGTTCAAAGCTACGCCTTTACATCCTTTACATTAAAGAGTGAAATTACTGTACCGGCTTCGTCTTAACCCCAATATTTTATGAAGTTCATTTTAATTTACTTAAGAGGCTAACAAAATTTAATATTCGATCATTAAGGTCAATAGCCTCTTTATTAAAGCCATACTTTATTAATTAATAAAAAATTCATGAATCCTGCCGATTTAATAGCTTAAACTCGATACTTATTGCGATTCCATTTTTATTTAAAAAAAATGTTATTTGGTTAGTTTAGCGAATATTTTTTTTTAACGATTTCTCAGATATCAATTCTAGTCTTAGCAGTTGATTTATAGAGGCATTAAAATTTGGTTTCAATATACCTAAAATTTTTCAAGACGTAAAGACGTAAATTTTATATAGGTACAAAGAAAAATAGCGGGAATTATGTGGAGCATTTCGTATTGACTCCAAATGTATTCATTTAGCCAGCGTCCCACGGGCGAGATCAATCTGTATTGCGGATTTAGCCAGGCAATACACGTCAGGTTTTTTCATCCGATTGTCTGATCCGGTAGCCTGATCAGGCTACCGGAAGGCGTTGAAGCCATTACTTTGTATGAACAGTCAATACACGTCCGATCCGGTGGCCGGATCGGACGTCCGAGTCGGAAACGGGCGCGAGGCGTTTCCGATTTTACTGTCGGTCCGATTGTCTGAAGGCGCGGTCTACATACTTCTAGTATGAGACAAAATAGACATCCGGTTACTCCTTCCGATTTTGCCAGTCAGGGTTCCCAACTTAGGGCTTTTAGCCCTAAATTTAGGGCGGAATTTTGCTTATTGGGATTTTTTAGGGCCCAAAAAATCTAGCGCTGACACTGTGTGGACGCATCGTTGTGGTTCGAATAATGGGCGAAAATTATGAAAAAAAATAATAAAATAAAATAATTTATAATAATAAAATTATTATTATTATGAATTATTTTGGATGTTTTAAATAGAAATGACTCTCAGTAAGTCTTGTCAAATTGATTGGATGAATCCAAAATAGCGACGTTTTTTCTTCTTTCTCTTTCCTCTCTTTAAAATATCTGTGGTGGTGTCGTGTGGTGCGGGTTGTTACGTTCCCTCAGATATGGTTGAGCGAAGCAATGGCTGGATTCTGCGTCATGCTCGTGAACGGGTGCCACCAACGGGAATGGGTCTGCTTTTGCCTGCCTGTCTTAACATGCATTGGATTGTTTTGCATTTTTGAAACTTTATTGTGGAAACACTATATACATAGCATAGTTTTGTTACCTATTGTAAAAAAAAATTTTTTTGAAAAGAGCGACCGCCGAGTTTCATGCTGGCTCTTCTCGGCAGGAAAGGCAGTCCGAACCAGTGGTAGATTCATTGACGATTGAAAAGTGCTTGTAAAAGTTTATTTGAATAAAAAATATTTCTATTCTATTCAATTCTATCTTCTTTTCTTCTGCTTTGCTCCAAACGCAAGTACTCGGGATGATAGCTCGGGAACGACTGAGTTCAGAAAAAGCCTGACGGAAAAATCGGATGTGTATCGAGTAAATACGATCCGGTAGCCTGATCAGACAATCGGAAACAAAATCGGACGTGTATTTCCAGGCTTAGCTAAAATCCTCCGGGAGCACGGGCAAAGCTTATTTGTCCGCCAATCTTGATTTAGGTGATCACGTCGCTATATAAATAAGGAATTGAGAGCAGTTCTTTAGATTTTGCGCCGGTAGCAGCACCTACATAAAATTCTTAAACTTAAGCGTTAAACAAGGCCTTAAATCGTAGTCTGATTTGTAGGTGGAATATCCGGGAGCCCACATAACTAGTAAAGTAAGTATCTCAAGAAACCCTCAACCGGTCTGGAATTATCTAATAGCCGGTCAAATTCGGGTCCGAGTCATACGAAGGGTTTCGTACCAAAAAACGCTGAAAAAATACGAAAAAGGGTTCCGTACCAAAAAACACCGAAAAAGCACATTTCTAGTAGGGGAGCCCCCCTTTAATTTTTAATTAATTTTTATTATTTGTTATAATAGCGCTTAGCGGCAACAGAAATACGCATTCTCTGAAACTTTCAACTGTCTATCTATTACGAATCATAAGATACAGCCCGCTGACAGATAGACGGACGGATGGACGGACGGACGACAGAAGGACAGCGGAGGCTTAGTTACAGGGTCCCGTTGGTTACCCTTCGGGTACGGAACCCTAAAAATGATTGTTATGGACTGCCGATAGCAATCACCTCTGACTGACTGGTACCTAATTTATTCCTATTGCATGAAATGCAATGACGCAGTAAGAACGCTATAAATTCAGCCTGTGATGGCGATTGTCACACGGCAGCAATCATTTTTAGATAATCCCACAGATACAGCAAAATAGATAAATTATGAACTTAATCCTAAAACAGTACAACAGCTGAAGCGCACAATAAAATATATTCATAATAATTCACAACAGAATCGCTTACCCGGCTGCAATATTTTGCATAAACTAACTGACCGTAGTTCATACTGTTTATCCGGGTAACATTTGCATAATAAAAACTTTGTGTACAATTGCGATTGTTTGAAACTGTGCTGGACTTATAAACTTTGGCTGCAGCTAACACTCCGCGAGTGTTTAAACGGTCGATGAAAAACTATTTAGAGCATGTGGATAACTTTAGAATATTTCGCCAGTACCTCGAATATTGACTAAACTATCTAACCTGGTCAGGTTTTTTTATGCTTCTACATGATAGCCCACATGCCTCTACTATTTTATCAAACCTGGTAGTAGGACCTAGGCCGCACTGCGAAAAAAAATCGCGCGATTTTTTTTCGATACGGTAAAAAAATCTGTAGTTTGATACTCTCACGCGGTTTTTAAATCGCAAGTGCGATTGCGAGTGTTACAGAATTGCGAAAAAATAATCGCGCGGATTTTTTTATTTAATTTTATTCGCATTGCATTGCGTAGCACTATTTTCGTATTCACTCCTAGCTCAATTCTACTTATTTGGAAGGGAGAGGAGGATATTAGTCAACTTCAGCTTGGCTGATATTCTTTTTTTTTTAATGGACGTCTATAGGTCGATAACGAGGAGAAGAAGAAGAATATTATAATAATATAGAATCTTCCTGCACACCTACACGAGATAGCTGGGGAGAATACTTGGAGAATATGCTTTAGCATTACGATCGCCGCATGTTGTGCAATAAACTGAAAAAAAAAAAGGTACTTACTAATAGAATTAGAAAGGATTTAGATATTTGCTTGATTGTAAGTACTAAGTACGATGTTGTAATTTATAGTTAGAGAAATTTACAATCAGCCATATAAGTGGCGTAAAAAATTTAGATTCTAATCTTATTACAATTACTTACTCTAATTTGTATATCATTACCAATAATAGTAATTTGTATATCATTACTATTATTGGTACTTAATGATATACAAATTAGAGTCTAGTATTAAAATGATAATATAATTTTATTTTATTTAAGTAGGTTAAAACTAATTACTTATTAAAATTTGTTCGCTACATTTTTCTGTTTTGTTTATTGAATTATCACTTAATGTTTGAGATGACATACTTAAGTAGCGTTTCCTTTCAGAATTCGGCTCAGCACTCGAAAATGAAGATACGCTTGAAATAAAAATAATGAGAATGTTTTTTGTACCTAATGATCGTCTCAATTGTATTAAAATGTATATTTTTAATATAACAGCAAAAAAATGTCTATAACCCTATTAATATTATGAATACGAAAGTTTGGATGGATGGATGTTTGTTACTCAATCACGCCGCAACGACTGAACCAATTTAGCTGAAATTTGGCACAGAGATAGATTATAGTCTGGAATAAGCTACTTTTTATCTCGGAAAATAAGAGAGTTCCCACGGGATTTACAAAACCTTAATCCACGCGAACGGATTCGCGGGCATCAACTAGTAAGTATTCAATATTATTTTAAATGAATAATCATTTCAAGAGGGTTTATATAATATGTAAACGGCCTTCAAATTCAAATTCAAATTCAAATTCATTTATTGCATATTTGGGTTTACATTAGGTCTTATATATTGGTTAGTTAGTACATCCAAATGCCTTTAAAGGCGTGCAATATATGTCAGTTTAAAAAATATAATTATTATTCGTATTTACTTCTTTATGCACATTCATTAATAATATTTAATAATAATTCAGTCATCAATTCAATAATAATCATTTCCTAGCATATAATATAAATAATTAGTCAATAATAATAAATCAATAATAATAAATCAAAGTCAAATTATAAATCAAAACATTCACTAAAAAACAAGATAATTAGATCAAATATTCTCCAATTGTATAATAGCATTTGTTTATAAGATAAGATTTTAATTTATTTTTGAAATTGAAAATATCATCAATTTTATAAAGATCGGCTGGTAGTTTGTTATATAGTTTCGGCAGCATAACATATGCACTATTACCGAACTTTACAGTTCTTGATGGAGGTATTTTTAGTTTATGCCGGTGTCTCATACTATTTATATTACTATGTATACTATGTATATCGAGTGAAGCCTACTTTAATTAACATTATTTCTGTTAATTCTCCATAAAAATCACCTCGTAATATACTTCTAACACAATTAAAAACCAAAATTCTGTGTAAAAAATCAAATTCGTTTTCGAGCAAAACCTACGTAAAAGGTCTCGACTATAGTTAATCACCACTCCGCGGGCAAAAGCGTAACGCCAAACGATTTGTTGCGTTCCAGTACGATGCTTCTAATGGCGAGAGGATTTTTATATAGGGTCTGCATGGTATTTCGTCTAAACGTTTGAAATGAAATGTATCCATCCATTGCTCCCGATCTTTTTTTCCATGTAGGGAAGGCGAGGGTTCAAAGTGCCGGAGGTAGATTGTTCCGATCCAAATAGCACCTTGAAGAAAAGAGATCTACTATCAAATTGTGGAATCATCTCCCTTTGACGGTGTTGCCACTGAACAACATGGGGTTATGCAAGGTGCGGACCAACAAATTCCTGAAAAGCCGGCAACGCATTGGTGGTGCCTCAAGTGTTCATGGGCGGTGGTAATCACTTAACATCAGGTGACCCGCCTACTTGTTTGCTCGCTATTCATATTAAAAAAAATGTATTTGCTGAATGTACATGGTAAACATAATATTAGGTCGTTAAACATATATTATCAACGCGAACGTCGAGTGACGTTTAACTGAGGAAGTCGCGGGCATCATCTAGTGTCAAGACACATTTTCTCTGGGCATATACCTTAGGTATAGTCAGATAATGATGATAGTTATTTGACTACACTGCGATTTTCGGTTCGAAATCGCCACCCCAGCTCTTGGGACCTCATTGACTTGTGGGCCTCGAAAGAAGACTCAGTAACTCAGTGGGTTATGAAGAGCCCTATACTTTGGGTATATCGACGTGATTAAATCAGCAGTGAGATAATAAATAGGAGGTAGTATAATGGCTAGTTAATTTGAAAAAAAAAACACTAAATAACGCGTGATTTCGGTTCATTAAAATTTTAATGTAATTAATATTAAGCTGGCGAGGAAAAGGAAATTAGAGTTATTAATTAAAAAATAATATTAAATGAATATGTCTTACTTTGAGAAATGCTTAGATTTTTCAAACGTTTAAATGAAACTCCGAGCATTAGAGGCCAGAGGGTAAAAGATTTGCGTGCCTCGGAAACTCTTGGCACGAATTGGCCGCGGGCTTAAAAGGCGTCAGTTTACTTTAAAATGTAGCCCAGTGCGGCGGTGCGGCAACAGGGCTGCTATTTCTAAAGCATATTTACACTTAATTATAGCCAAACTCTTTTTTTTTTAATATTATGTAGATTTTTATAATTTTTCGTTTAGTGTAAAATAGCTTGCGCTTGGCGACAAACAATAAATAATAGAAAGCACTGATGAGGTCTCTGGATGGATGGATGGATGGATGGATGGATGGATGGATGGATGGATGGATGGATGGATGTATGGATGTTTGTTACTCAATCACGCCGTTACAATTGAACCGATTTGGCTAAAATTTGGTACAGAGATAGATTATAGTCTGGAATAGCACACATGTTAATCTCTATTCCGGAAAATAAGAGAGTTCCCGCGGGAATTCAAAAAAAACCTCAATCCACGTGAACGAAGTCGCGGGCATTGTGTTCACTGACGTGTAGGTAAGCCTGTTTGTGTCAACTATCAACCAATCAGATGACGCAGACAGTAAAAAAATATAAAAATTGGCAAGTATTGGTTTTCTACAAAACGCCTTGCTGACAAAAGAAAACTGACAAAGCTACTTTATAAGGAATTCCTTTGATGTTGTGCAAAAATAGTTGATTGATGGCACAACCCTGTCAACAGCTGAGTAAAAAATGAATAAGCACAAAAGCTCAACTTTGTATAAGTATAATTTTGTTGAAATATGAATATAATATAATGTTGAGGCAAAGTGATAAAGTGTACAGCCTATGCTTTGTGTGTTAGTGACTTTTGATTTATGTGCCGATATTTTGTTTGTATACAGTCCCCGGTCTTCGCCAATTTTCATGACAGCTCTGAAAATAGCCACTTAATTCGATGCGTAGAACATGGTATCAACGGATTTTTTTAAATAATTTTTTTTATTTTAGACGAGCAAACGAGCAGGCGGATCACCTGATGTTAAGTGATTACCGCCGTCTATGAATATTTGTAGCATCTGATACACCACCAATTTAGATATGCTTACCATTCGTAAGTTCAGACTCAAAATCGTAAACATTTTTTGCAGCATTTTGTTTATAGAGAAACTGCTAACAGAGTAACAAATAAACAGTCTCTTATCCCATTATATGCAGACCCCTTTCGCGTCGTGGGTATAAGGAAACGCGTAATCTTTTGTACATTTTCTTGTAAGGGGGTACCTAGTACCTACTGTAATCCATTTGGTAGATTTTATTACAAAGAAAAGCGCTTTTAACTCTGAAGCGGGAGTTTGGCTTTAGCAACGCCTGCTGCTATGAAATTAATCGCCTCATTCATTATTGCCGTAAAATAATTATGGCGCCAACCAGCCTCGGCCAAAAAGCTGTAATTATTTCGTAATGACGCGAAATAAGGGATGAAACGACTCGGTGTTTCATAAAAAAAACCATTGATATTATTAAAAAAATGTCCGTAGAAAGCCGTGATTACATCAAATTGCGATAATTGTTGTGAGAGGTTACTTTTTTATTTTATTACTTATAATAATAGTTTGACAAATGGAAAATCGCTAACAAACTGCACGTGCAGTTTGCGCTTTTAGGGCGCCTTCAATTTATGCGTTTCTTGTCGGCCTGCTGCGGTGCCGAAGCGGTGCTTTAGTCGTACTGCGCACGGACGTTCGTTTTTTTTCATACAAAGCGCGCGGTGCGGCTATAGCGCGGTGCCGGTACCGCAATCGCTCGACAACAAGACGGCAACGGCACCGAGCGCTTTGTATGAAAAAAACGAACGTCCGTGTGCAGTACGACTAACGCACCGCTTCGGCACCGCAGCAGGCCGTCAAGAAACGTATAAATTGAAGGCGCCCTTAGAAATATTATTATAACTAACGTATGTACACTACTACTACTTTTTCATGAATTGTAGTAGCTTTAAGACTGCGTTGCGGACACGTTCCCTTGAACGGCTTCGCATACCTTATAGGTAAAACGAGCTCACCAAAATGTACAGAATGCGATGTGATTGAGGATGTATATCACGTTTTAGTGGAATGTGTCCGCAACGAAAGGGAAAGATTTAGATTTAAGTATAAGTTTAATATTGATTTACGGGAGTTAGGCACTTGTAACAGTGTTCTAGCCTGCCCGTACAAACTACATGTAAAACGTGGGCAGTAGGTCCGTAAGATGAAGCCCGATGAGGGTGGCATGTTCATAGAACAAACCCTCTATAAATATTTCAGATTAAAAAAAAAAGGTGACAGCACATTTTAGCCAATAAATAATCAATCAGAAGTGAGTTAAAAGTGGTGGACTTTAAAGCAGTTTTTCATCGGTTTGTTCATTGTACCAGAACGCAATTAAATCTCTTGGCGGCACGCCTTAGACGATAGGGTGGTAACAAGTTGATATCAATTGAATTAGATCACTCACGGGGTAAAATACCAGTCTGTTTTCAGAATGGCTGACTCAATTTTAATTGGATTTTTCAAGAATGTAGACAATTCTAAACAAAGAAGTTTCTGGAAAATCAACTGAAGCAGTTGAAAATTTGAATGGAATATTTTTGTATGAAAATCAAAATTTCTTCATTGGTAAATTACACCCGAAACATGGTCGCTAACTATGGGCCTCATAAGAAGGCTCAGGATCACTCAGCGGGCGATGGAGAGAGCTGTGCTCGGAGTATCCCTGCGTGATCAAATCAGAAATGAGGAGATCCGTAGGAGAACCAAAGTCACCGACATAGCTCTGCGAGTGGCGAAACTGAAGTGGAAATGGGCGGGGCACATAGTTCGAAGAGCTGATGGTCGATGGGGTCCCAAGGTGCTGGAGTGGCGACCCCGCACCGGGAAGCGCAGTGTTGGCAGACCCCCCACTAGGTGGACAGACAACATCAAACGAGTCGCAGGGAGCCGCTGGATTCAGGCGGCGCAAGACCGAGGCTTGTGGAGGTCCATGCAAGAGACTTATGTCCAGCAGTGGACGTCCATTAGTTGATAAAGAAGAAGAAATTACACCCGTGCGAAACTAGTGCAAGGGTAGGGCAGGTTCGCTAGTAAGAAAATAAATAATAAAACTTCGATTCTCATAGCACAATATGTTCGTCTGATAGCTATTTGTATTACCTACCTCAAAGACAGCTGTGGCGTAACTAATTTTACGCCTCATAAAATCTCGTCTAATAAATAAACGACTCTACATTTATTTTATAGTTTTGTAATTTAACAAGAAAATTTTGTTATTCGAGCCTTATATAACGATGAAGAGGTCTGTTTTATTATAAAATCATTTTTTCTTCTAAGAAAGAATCAGCATTTAAATTAATAAAATTCTACTCTTTTCAGCTGTGGTTAAATGAAAATAGATAAGTAGGTACCCACCTAATTGAATTAGATCTATTCTTGGTATTGTGCTTTTTAATATTTGCTCCTTCTGAATAAGAATAAACGACAAATATTACGGTATTTTGGTTTGCTTTCAGAAAAAGATGTACTTACACAAAGACTTAAAATTATATAAAAAAAAATTATTTACGGAAACCCTATTAAACTTTATTTTTATAACTAACTAGCGGACGCCCGCGACTTCGTCCGCGTTCTTAAATTGTTGAAATTTTTCCTGAATTTTCTTTGCTATAAACCTCACGGAGCCCGAGACCTTTCCAACGAATGCAAAACCGTGGAAATCGGTTCGTGTGTTCTGGAGTTATAGCGTCAGGAAGGAAAACCCGACTTATTTTTATATAGTAGATTAAGTTGTTTTAGCCAAAGAGTATAAAAACATTACATAGCCACGATAGAAATACACTTTCTGCGAAAATTTCAAGTATCTATCCATTACGGTTCATGAGATAGAACCTGCTGATAGACAGACGGACGGACGGACAGACTGCGGAGGCTTAATAATAGGTGACCGTTGGCACCCTTTGGGTATGGAACCCTTAACTCCAGTCGTGAGTAAAAATTCTACAAAAAAGAGCGAATATATAGAAAAAGCCTATTGAAAATCCGCGTTGGAACTCGGCCGTACCGCTACCGTCTGATACAAGTACCTATTGCCTCGAAGACAGCTGCGGTCGGCCGCAAACCTAATTTTATGGCTCAGAAAATCTCAACGAAATACGTACAAAATTACATTTTCTGACCACAGCACTGTGACCTACTTAAAAGATACAATAAACAAAGCAAGGCAGATTTTTTGGGAATCCTATATTTATATTATCAATGCAAAAATTTTTATGTATGGATGAATGGTTTATTTCTCCTCTACGCTACAAGGAAGGAACCGATTTGTCTGGGAATGGAGATAGCTTTTACACAGGATTAACACATAGGCTACATTTTATCCCGGAAAAAAAAGAGTTCTCTCGGTGATTAAAAAACCTCAATCCATACGGTAGTCGCGGGCATTGTCAAGAAACAAAACAGCAGTAAGACTGATTTTTGGAAAGTGCAGATTTTGATGAATGCATAATAATGTAGTCATCATATTATTACTTTAATCGCAGCTGTCTTTTGGTATTCATATTAAGGAAGATAGGGTCGTGAAACGCCGAAGGATATTTAGACGATACATTTGATGTCTAATGCTAAGGGATACTTATACAAGGAATCGTTTAGGTATGGTTTAGGTTCTATTGGTGAAATCGGGTATCAAAAATAAGTGATGCTGATTATCATACTAGAGTTCCACGTCTTCTTGATTGAGAATAAATACTCCGTCGTCAAGATGCGTCTTTCAAAGCTTCTCACCTGTATCTTCCTAGTACTCTTCAGTAATAAATAACAGTGTCGATTTCAGGTTCTTCAAAGCCTATGCGAACACCCCCACTCAACGAGTTTATCGAGCCCTATTGAAGCACGTAGTTGTAAAGCTGTTTATAGAAGTCGGTCTGTTTATTTTGCTGAACACCGCTGTGGGCTTTTACAAACTCTAGAGAGGTCTGCGACTTTCTAAAGTCAGTAACAGAATAATAATATTGAAAGCTGGTCGCTACGGCTGGTTGTCATAAATGAAACTTGTCATAAATATCATAAATGTTGCTACGGTTGGTTCGTCAATCAATCCCGCAGCAATAACGAAAGAGATAAACTATAGTGAGGATTTGGAATAATGGAATTAAATAAGTAATTAATTAATTAATGGATGAATGTGGAAGTATATGGAATGGACTTAGACTTAATGTTATTATACTACTAGATGATACGACGCCCACGACTTCGTCCGCGTGGATAAAGGTTTTTCAATTTCCGCGGGAACTCTTTAATTTTCCGGGATAAAATGTAGCCTATGTATTAATCCTGGGTATGAGCCATCTCCTTTTCAAATTTTAACCAAATCGGCAGGGTTATTACGTATCTCGCGACAGGTTCGCGACAGGCGTAAATTGCGCAATCGTTGCTGTCAAACGTCACTTCTGCTGTCAAATGTCACTTCTCAAACGTCAAATTTCAGTAGTGACAGCAGTAGCAACACGACTACGGTTGCAAAATTACGTAATTTTACCGAAAAAGCTAGTAAAATACGGATATTTTACGGTAATTTATATATATTACGGTAAAATTACCGGCTACGTATGTATGCTGAAAAGTATAGCGGTGGGTGAGACGAGCGTGTAGTTGAAACATACTTACGTACTGCGAGTCGCGCGGCGCGACTCGCACGATGCGACGTTGCCGTTTAGTGCAGTTTGCCTTTATGTTTTGCGCTGTTGCCATTCCGACTGAACAGTGAGCATTCGGCAAGCCGATCGGCGATAGAAATAGAAATAGAAATAGAAATATTTTTTATTCAAATAAACTTTTACAAGCACTTTTGAATCGTCAATGAATCTACCACTGGTTCGGAATGCCTTTCCTGCCGAGAAGAGCCAGTAAGAAACTCGGCGGTTGCTCTTTTCAAAAAAAATAAAAAATTTACAATTGTTATTGAACACAGGATAGTTATTACTGTCTTATGAATCACTGGAGCGAATTATATCCACGCTTTTTTATCATTTACATAGTCTTCAATTGTATAATATGCTTTTTTCATGAGAGCAGATTTAATTGATTTCTTAAACTTGTGTAGAGGCAAGTCTAAGATTGACTGTGGAATTTTATTGTAAAACGTCACGCCCATTCTCACAAATGTCTTTTGGACCCTCTTGAGGCGCAGCCCAGGAAACATGAGCCTATTTGGATTTCTACTTGGTCTATCGGACAAATCACTCTTTTTTTTGTAACTCAAAATGTTTTGTCTGACAAATATTATGTTGTTATAAATATATTGTGAAGCTACTGTAAGAATGCCTATCTCTTTAAATCTTTCTCGAAGGGAATCCCGCGGCCTCAAATTATAGATTGCGCGGATTGCCCTCTTCTGCAAAACAAAAATTTTTCCAATATCGGCTGCCTTACCCCATACTAAGATTCCGTATGACATAATACTATGGAAATATGCAAAATAAACAATTTTTGCAGTTTCTATGTCAGTCAACTGTCGAATCTTCCTAACAGCGTAAGCAGCAGAGCTAAGTTTGCCAGCAAGCGTTGCTATATGGGTGCCCCATTGTAGCTTTGAATCCAGGGTTAACCCCAAAAACACTGTGGAGTCCTCAGTTTTCAAAGGTTCATTATTTATCTTTAAATTTTTACTGACAGTTCTCGTGTTAGGTAATAAAAACTCAACACACTTTGTTTTTTTTAGCATTTAAAAGGAGATTATTTGCCGTAAACCATTCAGAAACTTGAGATAATGCATTATTTACATCGTCAAAATTGTCTTTCATCCTATCGACTTTAAAAATTAAAGACGTATCATCAGCAAATAGTACAATATCGCAAGTATTTTGGACAAAATGTGGTAAATCATTTATGTAGACCAAAAACATGAATGGACCTAGAATAGAACCCTGGGGTACACCCATTACTGAGGCTGATCCGGATGATTTTACATCATTGACACATACTCTTTGGACTCGGTTGCTGAGATAAGACGCAATGAGACTAAGTGCAAAATCTTTAATGCCATAGTGGCTCAGTTTAAGCAAAAGAGTCTCGTGATCAACGCAGTCGAATGCCTTTGACAAATCACAGAAAATACCAATGGCATTCTGTGAGTTCTCCCACGCATCGAATATGTGTTGTAATAGCCTTGCGGCTGCATCGGTTGTTGATCGACCCTTTGTAAAACCATACTGCTCAGTGTGTAGGAGTTTATTTAAATTAAAGTGTAAAAGCAGTTGGTTGAGCATTATTTTTTCGAATATCAGTTGAATTGTTTTGACTGACTGCACTATACGTGCATTTAGTAAATTATGCCACGAAATCAAGCAAAAGTGTGGGTCACAATAGTTTTGTTAGTAAGAGTTAAATCGTATTTTACCCAATTTTACCGTAATTTACGTAATTTATTTATATTTTACGTAAAATATGGTAAATTACCGAATTTTACGAAAGTAATATTACCGCTTTACATCCCTAAACACGACAGCAATCACTACGCGATCGGTTGCAAAATGTCACTAAAATTCGTATTACGCAAGCCAATCGCGCGCCTATCGCAAAATGTACTTTTCTTCTTTAGAGATGCTTGATGGAGAAGAAAGGAAGTCAAATACTTCGAGAGGGTTTTACCACAGACCACAACACAAAACAAATAAAAAATATAACAATTCAACCGCTGACGACGATAAAAACTGTGTATTTTGTTTACATCTATTGCCGTCCTATCGCGAGTGGCGCTAGTATCGACCGGTGAGCAATAGACGTGCGATTGGCTTCCGTAATACGATTTTTAGTGACATTTTGCGACCGATCGCTGTCGCGTTGCTATTGCTGTTGCTGTTGCAAATTTTTACGTAATCAGGGTGCGGTTATTCGTCGTGTCGTGAAGGAGTAACAAATATACACACACATACAAACTTTCACCTTTATAATATTAGGGTGACAACAATATTATGCCTGAATCCCTCAGAAACATATACCACTACACTACTTAATACCTACTTAAAAGATTGCACATCATTGTGCGAACTTTATCTGGATTGCTTATATTTTGCTGCAATTAATTATTTATCTAGGTTTTCTGATTGTAATATGAATTTGTGAATTAGTAGCATTCGATCAAACTTCTGAATTTAGTTCAAGACTTTGTTTCTACAGAGACCGAGTCGACATGAAGTTCCGTTATACGCTATTCAGTAGCTTATTACATAACTTGTTGGTTAGATACTACCACCAACTGGCCAATGCACTCGATTTTGTCCGCGTGAATTTAAGTTTTTATTCTTGGCAAGATAGCCTTTGACTGCAATCTCACCTGTTAGTAAGTGACAATTGCAGTAGCACTCGTAGGTTGGCTAACTTGGTAATATATATAAAAAAAAAAAAGTTACCGGCCGAATTGATAACCTCCTCCTTTTTGGAAGTCGGTTAAATAGATTAAAAATAATTTATTTCGACCAAATATGATCATAGTGTGTTAGTAATAAAGAAAAAATAAAAACTTAAACTTATTTTTAGTTAGAATGGAACCTAAAACTTAATCTAAGAAGGAAGTGGAGACCGATTTGTCAGCATATGTACGGAATTACAGAGGTTCAAGTACTGACAATCGACCCTATTAGCGAATGCCCTCAGGACGCTATTGGTACTGGCCCGGACTCTGCGTAACAAGGATGTGCCTTGTGCACTGCATAGTTGTATAGAAGCAGTTTACACGTGTACATGGAATATATTATAATTAAGCTATTGCATAGCTTCTATCGCGGGCCATCGTGGAGACCGAATCCAGAAATTCCGTAACGAAAATAACCTGACACGGGACTCCTCTACGGTGAGCCGCTAGATGGCGTTGATAAAAATGCTATGCAATAGCTTTACCGCGGCAGTCCCCGAGTGCCACACGTCTTTTTTTTTATTAAATCCATACCCCTAATGTCAGGCTTCTACACGCCGTCATAACCGAACGGAACGTTGAATCGCTTGGTGGCTTCGATCACAGAAAAATAAGTGAATTCTGCACTTCATACTTCAACTATTATTCAAATACATCCATTGTTCCTACACTGAAATAACTGCTTCACGTCAATGTCGATGACAGACTAGCTAGCGAAATGATCTTGCACTCATTTTTAGTGGTTACACAAATCGGACTAACATGCGATATCCATTTATTTTTATATGATCGAAGCTTGGTGGTAAGTCTTTAGGTTTCGCTAGGTCAATTTTTGGCTTTTGAAAAATCCCGTGAGAACTTTTTCGTTTCGTTAACGGGATAAAAAGTGGATATCTTATGCAAGCTATCCACAGAAATATTCGTAAAAAAATATTGGTGGTGACCGTACTGTCTTGATTTATTATTTGTTCTAGACAACCTCTGTGCAGGGTTAATTTAAAATTCATTGAGTGGTTGAACCGTGAAAAGTTTATAGGCACAAAGACAAAAGAAAAACCGACAAACTATGTACATCATATCATAAACATGCCATTAACGACTGAGCCGAAGTTTCCAACTCCCAGTTATGATTATAAACTTTCGCAATTTCTGGTTTTATGCAAAATAGCAACAAGTCCAAACTTATTTAAAATTTTCGTATATAGCTACCTTGAGATTTTATCGTCATTTGAGGTCCGTTCTATATGTGATATCCGATGCAGTATGAAGGCCTAGCGCACACTACAATTACGTTGTTTTAATGTTATATTTTTTTTTGTGACACGATTTTCGAATCGTTCCGTAATTCTCTCAATAAGGGTAACGAGTAAACATATATTTTATAATATAGTATAACAAAATAATCAAAAGACAAATCATAATTTAAAAAAAAAAATATGTACACGACAAATTGAGAACCTCATCTTCTTATTTCGTCAGTTGAAAATCGCTATCGTTTAAAATATTACTGTATAGTATGAGAAAAGCAACTCATAGTTTGAGAATAGACATCTAATCTATTTCCACGTAACGCTTCGTTCAACGTTTCTGATACGAACCACTACGTACAATCGTATAACTTAAGTATCTTTAAAGCACTCTTGCTTGCTCTTGAAATGGCATGTTCTGGGCAAGCGCGCACCATTCTAAGTCTCATCATGATCATGCTTTACATCAAGCATGATTGTCGTCAAGAGCATGCCTATCTTTCAGTAAAAAAAAACATTTAAGGATGCCGATGAATTACGCACTAATTTCTTAACTCATAGCTTTTCAATATTCAGGCAAAATATGGAGCAAGAACGCAGTTCTAAACGAAGCATAACATTATTGATACTGGAAAGGTATTCCACACGTTAGCTGTACGAATGAAATATGAGGAGACAGAGAGGTCTGTGAGTATGCTAATCACGTAATGGAGTAATCCTCAGCTTTTCGGTTCGATGGAAATGAATGAGAGACATGGTGAGGAAGGCTGCATGAGATTCTAAACATCGTTAGTAACTACTCGTATTTCGGTGAACTCTCTCTCAAATATATGCAGAGCTTATGTTGATTCTTTTTGTTTTCAGAGATACTCGTGTAACTTTTAATATCTCTTTTTTTAGAAAAGGATTGTTTTTTGACTGCCGAATCGGGCGCTCTGAACTGGTTCAGTAGTCAATGTTCAAATGAAGCATGTGTAAATATCTAAATATATAAAAAAGATATAAAAGGAAAAGGTGACTGACCATTCCATCAACGCATAACTCAAAAAACTGAACGGATGAGGCTGAGGCAGATAGCTATTAATGACTTAGGCATCCGATAAGAAAGCATTTTTGAAAGTTCAATCACTAAGGGGGTAAATGAAATAGGGTTTAAAAAATCTATCTAAACGTGAGCAAACCCTCAGGCAAAAGCTAGTTATTTATAAATGTATTCCGACGTCGTCGTGACACTTATAATTTTTTCATCGATGTACCTATATTTGATTTTGCACTGGGTGGCGGTAAAATTCCAAAATTTGGCAGAAAATAAGTCTAAAAAAGTTTGTCGTTATAGATATTAATAGCTCATATTTAAAACCGCATTTTTAAGTTTAAATTACGACGTACTAAAATTCCACAAAATAAATAACTTCCAGTGTACTCGTATTTATTTTTTAAAAAGCTCCGTCCTATAAATAAAAATAAACTTTGTGTAAAAGCGCAGGCGATCAAGGGAATTATTTAATACCCTCGCGTTAAATAAATCTTCATAATCTATGGAATTTAAGTGCTTTTCTCTGAGTGAAAACGGTAGCGAGAAAAAATTCGACGTTACTTTCTTGTAATTTTACACTTTGCGAGCCATTTTGATAAATCATATCTCTGCTCGTTAAGCCTTCGTTGACACAAGGTCTACATTATTTACACGATACAATGCAACTAGCGTTTGCCCGCGGTTTTGCTCACATTAAATTCGATTTTCAAACCCCTATTTGATCCCCTTAGGGGTTGTATTTTCAAAAATAATTTCTAAGCCGGTGCCCACGTCATAAAAGCTGCCAAATATGCCAAATTTCAGCCTGATTCGTCCAGTGGTTGAAGCTGTGCGTTGATAGATCATTCAGTCAGTCAATCAGTCAGTCAGTCAACTTTCTTTTTATATATTCGTATTTAGATAACTGAGTTAACATCACTATAATATACGATCCCTTTTAAAATCATGTTTGGAACATACGGAGTGATATAATCGCCAATCATCCTTTCAGTTGAAGCGAATGGTATTAAGTAAGTAGTGAAATTTTTAGGAACTTATTTAAACATGTAAAGTAGAAGTTAGTACCCATACGAGTACGAGTATATTCTCGTACAGTAGAAATTTATTCAGATAAAGCAGTACTGGCGGCGCGTGTTGGTTATGGCGTCGTAAACGTTCTCTTGACATCTGTGGGATCACGAAATTGGTCACTAAACTCCCTCAGTTTATGGTATAGTGTATGAGGGTACGTGTCTGCCTATTGCGTTCCCTTATATAAATGTATGATCCATACAACTGCCGCGTTGGTCTAGTAGTTAGCATGTTCAGCTACGGATAATGTGGTTCTGGTTCGATTTTCAGGGGTTTCAGTGAAATATTTTTTTCTTCTTCTTTATCAACCGTTAGATGTTCACACTGTTGAACAAAGGTCTCTTGCATGTTTATGTCTTGTGGAAGTCTTTCCACAAGTAACGGTCTTGCTGCAGCTCCTTGCGACTCATTGGATGACGTCAGTTCACCTAGTGGGGATCCAACATTGCGCTTTCGCGGTGCGGGGTCGCCACTCCAGCATTTTGGGACCCCAACGACCAGCTCTTCGAATATGTTTAAGACTGATGTACAAATTATAAGCCAGATATAAAATGTTTAACGCACACGCTACCAAATTAATAACCAAGTCAACATATTATACACCAAGTACTTTAAATATAATAAATACTATATGCACAAAAGAAACGAAAATAGAACTTTCAGGAAACTTCACTTTTATTTATATATTATTTATTTATATATTCTTCAAGCTTAAAGTTTAAACGAGAAATATAAAAGGTGGATTTTGGGTATTGTCCAGCAGAGGTGAATTCAGCAAAAAAGAGGCTGCAGGTAAATGAAATAAAGGTACATAATTTCGTTGCTCGAGTAATTGCGCTAAGATTTCACAAAGATTAGCTCATTTCTTTTTAATTTTCCTTCAGGGATTGCTGAAAGTTCAGCTTCGAATAAAGGAAGACTGTTGCACATAGTTAATTTTAAGGTTCCGCTTCCGAAGAATAGTTTTGTTAACCATTGTAAAAAAGAGCAATTTTTTGAAAAGAGCAACTGCTGAGTTTCTTGCCGGCTCTTCTCAGCAGAATCTGCATTACGAACCGGTGGTAGCTTTATGACGTCTCATAAGAGCTACAAGTTGGCTTACATAAAATAAATAAATTTTGATTTTGATTTTGAACAATCCCAACGAGTTCTTTTTTGTTTAAGATTACCCTTTTTATTTAAAGCTATACTTAGTTGCAAGAACAAAGTATCTACACAATTTAATTCCGAATTTAGTTTGGACAATTACGGTAAAGTTGCATCAATAAATGCTATAGTTACTGATTGGCTACAACTATACATTTTCATTCCATTTAATTTATTTATCGTTCTCTACATTACTTAACATAATATTATAATTTTTAATATTTATTTTTATTTTGCCATGGGGTCTGGTGCTTAAGGGCACGATCTTCGGCCGCAGTAGGTATTTTAGAGCCACTTCGTTCCTCGCACGGTGAGGTCTCGCTCGCGCTCATCAAATGAACTCGCTAACCCCGCCGCAGCGCAAATTTTACGTCATAGATTAAATAACCTAATGATACCTAACAGTAGGGCAGTTCTAAGGTTTATGAAATATTTATATTGAAGAAAGAACAAAACATGCAGTTTTAAACTGCTAAAGCTCAAACAAGGTATTAAGTAAGTTCGATTAATATTTTACTTATTAGGTACACTTACTACATATTTTGTTCAGTTTTTTTTTTGTTATTAGACCGATTTCTTTCAAAATCGATATCTGGGGATCCCTGTGCTCATAAAAGAGATAACCACTGCCAAAATTAGAAAAAGTGGCGGCCATTTTCTTTTTTCTCGTTATGGGACCGATTTCTTTCAAAATCGATATCTGGTGATCCCTGTGCTCATAAAAGAGAACCACTGCCAAAATCAAAAAAAGTGGCGGCCATTTTATTTTTTCTCGTTATGGGACCGATTTCTTTCAAAATCGATATCTGGGGATCCCTGTGCTCATAAAAGAGAACCACTGCCAAAATCAAAAAAAGTGGCGGCCATTTTCTTTTT
The DNA here is from genome assembly GCA_933228805.2 of Hipparchia semele. Classification (NCBI taxonomy): domain Eukaryota; kingdom Metazoa; phylum Arthropoda; class Insecta; order Lepidoptera; family Nymphalidae; genus Hipparchia; species Hipparchia semele. Next base: position 10,959,100 of record OW121718.1, read on the forward strand.
TCTCGTTATGGGACCGATTTCTTTCAAAATCGATATCTGGGGATCCCTGTGCTCATAAAAGAGATAACCACTGCCAAAATCAAAAAAAGTGGCGGCCATTTTCTTTTTTCTCGTTATGGGACCGATTTCTTTCAAAATTGATATCTGGGGATCCCTGTGCTCATAAAAGAGAACCACTGCCAAAATCAAAAAAAGTGGCGGCCATTTTCTTTTTTCTCGTTATGGGACCGATTTCTTTCAAAATCGATATCTGGGGATCCCTGTGCTCATAAAAGAGATAACCACTGCCAAAATCAAAAAAAGTGGCGGCCATTTTCTTTTTTCTCGTTATGGGACCGACTTCTTTCAAAATCGATATCTGGGGATCCCTGTGCTCATAAAAGAGATAAACACTGCCAAAATTAGAAAAAGTGGCGGCCATTTTATTTTTTCTCGTTATGGGACCGATTTCTTTCAAAATCGATATCTGGGGATCCCTGTGCTCATAAAAGAGATAACCACTGCCAAAATCAAAAAAAGTAGCGGCCATTTTCTTTTTTCTCGTTATGGGACCGACTTCTTTCAAAATCAATATCTGGAGATCCCTGTGCTCATAAAAGAGGTAACCACTGCCAAAATTATAAAAAGTGGCAGTCATTTTCTTTTTTCTCGTTATGGGGTCAATTTCTTTCAAAATCGATATCTGGGGATACCTGTGCTCGTAAAAAAGGTAACCACTGCCAAAATTAGAAAAAGTGGCGGCCATTTTCTTTTTTCTCGTTAAGGGACCAATTTCTTTCAAAATCTATATCTGGGGATCCTTAGGTTCATAAATGATGTAACCATGGCCAAAATTAGAAAAAGTGGTGGCCATTTTCTTTTCTCTCGTTATGGGACCGATTTCTTTCAAAATCGAACTCTGGGAATCTCTGTGCTCGTAATAGAGGTAATCAGTGTCAAAATTAGAAAAAGTGGTGGCCATTTTGTTTTTTCTCGTTATGGGACCGATTTCTTTCAAAATCGATATCTGGGAATCTCTGTGCTCGTAATAGAGGTAATCAATGTCAAAATTAGAAAAAGTGGCGGCCATTTTCTTTTTTCTCGTTAAGGGACCAATTACTTTCAAAATCGATATCTGGGGATCCTTAGGTTCATAAATGAGGTAACCATGGCCAAAATTAGAAAAAGTGGTGGCCATTTTCTTTTTTCTCGTTATGGGACCGATTTCTTTCAAAATCGATATCTGGGAATCTCTGTGCTCATAATAGAGGTAATCAATGTCAAAATTAGAAAAAGTAGCGGCCATTTTCTTTTTTCTCGTTATGGGGTCAATTTCTTTCAAAATCGATATCTGGGGATACCTGTGCTCGTAAAAAAGGTAACCACTGCCAAAATCAAAAAAAGTAGCGGCCATTTTCTTTTTTCTCGTTATGGGACCGACTTCTTTCAAAATCAATATCTGGAGATCCCTGTGCTCATAAAAGAGGTAACCACTGCCAAAATTATAAAAAGTGGCAGTCATTTTCTTTTTTCTCGTTATGGGGTCAATTTCTTTCAAAATCGATATCTGGGGATACCTGTGCTCGTAAAAAAGGTAACCACTGCCAAAATTAGAAAAAGTGGCGGCCATTTTCTTTTTTCTCGTTAAGGGACCAATTTCTTTCAAAATCGATATCTGGGGATCCTTAGGTTCATAAATGATGTAACCATGGCCAAAATTAGAAAAAGTGGTGGCCATTTTCTTTTCTCTCGTTATGGGACCGATTTCTTTCAAAATCGATATCTGGGAATCTCTGTGCTCGTAATAGAGGTAATCAGTGTCAAAATTAGAAAAAGTGGTGGCCATTTTGTTTTTTCTCGTTATGGGACCGATTTCTTTCAAAATCGATATCTGGGAATCTCTGTGCTCGTAATAGAGGTAATCAATGTCAAAATTAGAAAAAGTGGCGGCCATTTTCTTTTTTCTCGTTAAGGGACCAATTTCTTTCAAAATCGATATCTGGGGATCCTTAGGTTCATAAATGAGGTAACCATGGCCAAAATTAGAAAAAGTGGTGGCCATTTTCTTTTTTCTCGTTATGGGACCGATTTCTTTCAAAATCGATATCTGGGAATCTCTGTGCTCATAATAGAGGTAATCAATGTCAAAATTAGAAAAAGTGGCAGTAATATTTTTTTTGCTATAGTTAAACATTAGTCAAATATTAAAAAGGCGTTCTTATCATTATTTACTATTGGATAAAATTCTTTCAAATTCGATATCTCCGCTCCACATTACTGTACTAACCAGAAAGTAGACAAACATTCCCGTTGGTGACACCCGTTCACGAGCATGACGATCCAGCCGTTGCTTCGCTCAACCAATAAGGGAACGTAACAAATAAGTTCCATAACAAGAATAAAGAAAATTGCCACCACTTTTTCTAGTTTTGACAATGGTTACCTCTATAATGAGCACAGGGATCAATTTTGAAAGAAATCGGTCCCATAACGAGAAAAAAGAAAATGGCCGCCACTTTTTCTAATTTTGGCAGTGGTTATCTCTTTTATGAGCACAGAGATCCCTAGATATTGATTTTGAAAGAAATCGGTCCCATAACGAGAAAAAAGAAAATGGCCGCCACTTTTTCTAATTTTGGCAGTGGTTATCTCTTTTATGAGCACAGGGATCCCCAGATATCAATTTTGAAAGAAATCGGTCCCATAACGAGAAAAAAGAAAATGGCCGCCACTTTTTCTAATTTTGGCAGTGGTTATCTCTTTTATGAGCACAGGGATCCCCAGATATCGATTTTGAAAGAAATCGGTCCCATAACGAGAAAAAAGAAAATGGCCGCCACTTTTTCTAATTTTGGCAGTGGTTATCTCTTTTATGAGCACAGGGATCCCCAGATATCGATTTTGAAAGAAATCGGTCCCATAACGAGAAAAAAGAAAATGGCCGCCACTTTTTTTGATTTTAGCAGTGGTAATCTCTTTTATGAGCACAGGGATCCCCAGATATCGATTTTGAAAGAAATCGGTCCCATAACGAAAAAAAAGAAAATGGCCGCCACTTTTTCTAATTTTAGCAGTGGTTATCTCTTTTATGAACACAGGGACCCCTAGATATTGATTTTGAAAGAAATCGGTCCCATAACGAGAAAAAATAAAATGGCCGCCACTTTTTCTAATTTTGGCAGTGGTTATCTCTTTTATGAGCACAGGGATCCCCAGATATCGATTTTGAAAGAAATCGGTCCCATAACGAGAAAAAAGAAAATGGCAGCCACTTTTTCTAATTTTGGCAGTGGTTATCTCTTTTATGAGCACAGGGATCCCCAGATATCGATTTTGAAAGAAATCGGTCCCATAACGAGAAAAAAGAAAATGGCCGCCACTTTTTTGATTTTGGCAGTGGTAATCTCTTTTATGAGCACAGGAATCCCCAGATATCGATTTTGAAAGAAATCGGTCCCATAACGAGAAAAAAGAAAATGGCCGCCACTTTTTCTAATTTTGGTAGTGGTTATCTCTTTTATGAGCACAGGGATCCCCATATATCGATTTTGAAAGAAATCGGTCCTATAACGAGAAAAAAGAAAATGGCCGCCACTTTTTCTAATTTTGGCAGTGGTTATCTCTTTTATGAGCACAGGGATCCCCAGATATCGATTTTGAAAGAAATCGGTCCCATAACGAGAAAAAAGAAAATGGCCGCCACTTTTTATAATTTTGGCAGTGGTTATCTCTTTTATGAGCACAGGGATCCCCAGATATCGATTTTGAAAGAAATCGGTCCCATAACGAGAAAAAAGAAAATGGCCGCCACTTTTTCTAATTTTGGCAGTGGTTATCTCTTTTATGAGCACAGGGATCCCCAGATATCGATTTTGAAAGAAATCGGTCCCATAACGAGAAAAAAGAAAATGGCCGCCACTTTTTCTAATTTTGGCAGTGGTTATCTCTTTTATGAGCACAGGGATCCCCAGATATCGATTTTGAAAGAAATCGGTCCCATAACGAGAAAAAAGAAAATGGCCGCCACTTTTTCTAATTTTGGCAGTGGTTATCTCTTTTATGAGCACAGGGATCCCCAGATATCGATTTTGAAAGAAATCGGTCCCATAACGAGAAAAAAGAAAATGGCCGCCACTTTTTCTAATTTTGGCAGTGGTTATCTCTTTTATGAGCACAGGGATCCCCAGATATCGATTTTGAAAGAAATCGGTCCCATAACGAGAAAAAAGAAAATGGCCGCCACTTTTTCTAATTTTGGCAGTGGTTATCTCTTTTATGAGCACAGGGATCCCCAGATATCGATTTTGAAAGAAATCGGTCCCATAACGAGAAAAAAGAAAATGGCCGCCACTTTTTCTAATTTTGGCAGTGGTTATCTCTTTTATGAGCACAGGGATTCCCAGATATCGATTTTGAAAGAAATCGGTCCCATAACGAGAAAAAAGAAAATGGCCGCCACTTTTTCTAATTTTGGCAGTGGTTATCTCTTTTATGAGCACAGGGATCCCCAGATATCGATTTTGAAAGAAATCGGTCCCATAACGAGAAAAAAGAAAATGGCCGCCACTTTTTCTAATTTTGGCAGTGGTTATCTCTTTTATGAGCACAGGGATCCCCAGATATCGATTTTGAAAGAAATCGGTCCCATAACGAGAAAAAAGAAAATGGCCGCCACTTTTTCTAATTTTGGCAGTGGTTATCTCTTTTATGAGCACAGGGATCCCCAGATATCGATTTTGAAAGAAATCGGTCCCATAACGAGAAAAAAGAAAATGGCCGCCACTTTTTATAATTTTGGCATTGGTCACCTCATTTATGAGACTAGGGATTTTGAAAGGAATCGGTCCCATAACGAGAAAAAAGAAAATGGCTGCCATTTTTTTATTTATTTTGGCAATGGTTCTCAAGTGCAGGGAATTCGTAGGGCTAACATGCGCGCCACGAGAAAATTTTGTCTACACTTTACTCGTGAATCTCTGTAGAGATTCACATAGAGACTACGAGTAAACGTGTAGACAAAACTTTCTCGTGGCGCGCATGTTAGCCCTACAGATCGATTTCGAAAGTCTGTCCAAAGATTCACAAGAATTAAAAAAAATAAAGTAGGTAAGGTACAGAATAGGTACAACATTTGTATTAGAAGGATCAAACTTACCTTAAATTTTGTCTAAGCTTTCGTAATTTAAATCTGGATATTTTTTTCTTTTGTTTATTGTTAGCCCCCATATTTTCTCTTTATTGTATTCTTAATTAATTAATTTACTATAAGAGTACCTAACTTACATTAATATTTACAGATTTAATAATAGATAACAAGATTTACACACTAGAAGATAATAGGTAATAATATTTACACACTAATTTTATTTTGATTATCTATGATAAGTGAACACTACTGCAATAGTTCGTCTGATCAGCGGGGATCGCAGTGAGCCAGCTAGAGCGATACGTCCTACCTCGATGATACCTTGCGAGCTACTGAAATGAGGCGCGCGAGCCACTTTGTTATAAAGAAAGTAAACCAGTCATGATTAAAAAAAAAGAAAACTTTTTAGAGAAAAATTAACGGCAAAATATTGTTCTAAAAGCTTTTGCCTATTTTTTGTCATTTTTTTTTTTAGTTTAACTTTGATATACTACACATACAACCGGAACCCAATTGAAAACTACACTGTTTTCGGAATATTATTTCATCGAGTGAAGTTCAAAATTAGCTCTTTTGAACGGCAAAATAAATTAGAACGTGTATTAATCTACAACATATATTTTTAACCTATCAAAACAATGAATATTTGATTGTTTACCATTGAATCTAAAACAGGCTGTTTTCGGAGATCCTGCCGTTAAACTGAAATGTTTTAGTTCATCGTTTCTGAAACAAACCGCTAAGGTGTGGAATGCACTTCCATTTACCACTTTTCTGAAATTTTCAGCTTTCTCAATAAGCTAAAAAATTCAGAATCAGTAACTTAATCGATTACAATAATGTTTGTTACATTTTATCAGAGGAAATGTAGAGTAGAGGATATCACAGTGTGCCCTTAATCGCCTACATAATAAATGGCCGCAGCTTGAGACAGGTGACCTAAAATAGTAATTAGTTAATAAAAGTTGATTAATTTTATATCATCATTTTATATTAATTTGAGACAAATAATCCACTTCTGCGAAAAAATATACCTAATAACATTAATAGCATTTCAATGTCACTCAAAACCTACAGAACCGCGTTTGTACGAATCGCTCCTTTCTAATATTTTTATTTAACTACTTTTAAAAATACTTTCTAAAGTATTTTTGAATTATTATGAACGTTGAGATTCAAACTGTTTGCAACTAGAGGTACTTAAACTTCACTTTATATTTGTGTTTCTAAATAAGAAACTGACTTTTTACATCTCCATTGTTGAGTGAGATTTTCTTAATTGGTCTTATTAGGTATATTTAATTTGAAAGTTTGCGTTGACTTTAATCCTCACAGAATCTGAACTCTTTATTCGAATTAATAGGTCTCATAAATCTATCTGTCTCTTCTCTTTGTCTGCCTATTTATCTATCTATCCGTCTGCTGGTCCATCTGTATGTCTATTTATTCATCTATATATATTTTCATCTACCTATACATCTGTTTGTTCATCTGTCGGTCCACCTGTCCATCTATCTGTGTGCCTATCTGTCTATCTATCTAACTATGCTAAATCGCTTAGCGCCTAGGTTTTGAAGATAGGGTGGTGTATGGTGACTATCTACGGCCAAAGTCTCCCACCAGACAAATGTAATAACGAAAATTATTATTATTATTATTACACGATTGACATAATTCTATAAACACATTGTCTATGTAACTAATTGCTAATTTAACGCACGTCTGCAATGGCTTTAACGCAAATAAATTAATAAGCTCGATGCTACAAACAGTTCTTAATTACTTCGATTAGTTGTTAATGTCTTTGATCGGGAAATATCGCTTCAGTTGGTCCAATTACCTACGGACCCTACGCCAACACACACTGGAGTTTTTTACAAAATGATATTTACAGAGGTGCTCGTAGGTAGGTATTCATTTTGTTCATTTTCCTGGAGAACTTAATCTGTAATTTATAGAACGCACGCTCACTCTGCGTAATCTACAGACTCAAGACAGTGTTAATACGAGACAGATTTATGTCAGAAATATTTGTGTTTCGTTTTAATTCTATCCTAAGAATAAGTTCTGACTTAGCTCAAACTTAAGACAGTTAAAATCATTATAGAGCGTGCTCTGGCACCTAAGACTTCAAACGCCACTACAAAGTATAACAATTGTGCCTATAAAAGAAAAGTTCCGTCGATTTCTCCAGGATCCCACCATTAGATTCTGACCTGATGACAATGGGACCACCTGAGATGTATACTCTTTCAAAACAAAGAATTTTCCAAATCAAAAAGATTCCGACGAATTGAGAACCTCCTCCTTTTTTCGAAGTCGATTAAAAACGAAAGCTGGAAGGACATTTCAAATTTTTGTGGTGCATATTAATTGCTTCATATAATGAAATCTACCTTCAATAGTAATTACTGCCCAGCTCCGTTGATCTAAAACACTCTATTCATCACACTATTTACTCACTAAGCTATCTTCATTCAAATAACAACATGTGTAACGTGTATACCTAGTAATACCTACCTTAAGTGAATCTTCATGGTTCAACGTTGGCACGCTCCGCTGATATTCAGTTTCCAACTCATTACTCTTCATAAGGTTGATGTACGGGCATCATTTATATCAATTACTAAGTCCACGGTCACCTTCAGATGTTCAGTAATCGAGAAGGACGGCTTTGTGTCCCAGATCTTTGACAAACATAGTAATTTTTTTTTCTTTAAAAAAGAATACCTAATAGCCAAGCTCAACTTGAATAATATTATCTCTTCCCTCGAAATGAGGGGAAAGCTTTTTTAAAAGTGGGTATGTTTTACGTACCAGTGAAAATGTCGCAAAATTAAGATCAGATAAATATACCTCAAAATGTATTATACATACATATAATACTAATATTATAAATGCGAATGTGTGTTTGCTTGTTGATCTGTTGGTTTGTTCTTCAATTATGCTGCAGCAGAGCAATGAATCAACGTAATTTTTTACATGGATATAGTTGAAGACCTGGAGATTGACATAGACTTTTTATCGTGGAAAATCAAAGAGTTCATGGGATTTTAAAACTAAATTTAAGCGATATCTTAATTGTTAACAACTCTAAATAAAATTAGTAATTTTTATCAGTTATACCGAAGTACAAAATTTCGATGTGAAGACACTGATAGGGACTGATATTTGGGGTCATTAGAAAGAATTACAGAAGTTCGATATATTTGTATTTCAAACAAAGTGAGGGCAATAAGAAAACGAATTAATAAAATGAAAATCGGGCATGGAGTTGCCCGATTTTTTGGGAATCACCCATATACTATATCTAAAAGTATATTCGTATTTACCTATTGCTGTTTTTAAATAATATAATAAAATACCTCGAGTAAAAATAACCTGCGAAGCTTAAATTCAACATGCACATCGCAATATTTGATCGAATAGTGAAGCGTTGCGCAAATAAAGATAGGATCAGAGAGGTTTTCGATGTAAATCTGGAATATAATATCATACGTTTCTGCATGCACGAAGATATAATTTATTATATGCATAGGTTGCTTTTTTATGCAGTGAAAGCAAGAATTAAAACGAAAAGAATGGATTTTTAAGCAACGGTATAATATTATTTGCTTATACGGAACGATATGTATACGTTACTTAAGGATACCTTTCAAATAAGATTTAAAAAAGTTCTCATTGTCATGAGAGCCCACCTAGCCTCCTGACAGGAACGCACACTTACGCAATGTGCATGCACACGACGTAACCACAAGTAAAGCTCATGCGCCCTCGTAAATTGCAAGAATAAGTTCATCAGTTAGGTATAAGTACCTTTGTATGTCTTATGAAGTATCTTAATAAAGTAACTATATATAAATATATTTCACAATAGTCTCGTGAGTATCTATAGCACGGATAGTATCTATCCGTCGTTTCTGCACGATGCTGCAAATTCCGCAGAGAATTGGAAAATAACAAACACTGCAGATCCAAGATCATCTCGGCTCGCGTCTCGCAAAGATATTCCCTGCACTGTTTTCAATTTGTATCGAGATGTCTTTTAAGTGAACGGGAGATCGCGCTGAGCTTCTATTATAAGGCCCTTTTACACTGAAACATGCAATACCTTCTAGGTATTACCTAGAACATTGTTTCTCAACCTGTCGCGATTGTTATCGCGATTGTTGTCGCGATTATTGTCGCGATTGTTGTTGCGATTGTTGTCGCGATCCACGAAAAGCTAAAAATTAAGTAAGAAGCTATGCGTTACCTTCCCTATCAAATTTTATTAATATGTATTTTAAACTAGACGATGCACCGTCATCGTCATCGTCGTTTTGACATCGTTCGCGTGGATTAAAGTTTTCTAATTCCCGCGGGGACTCTAATTTTCCGGAATAAATTGTAGCCTATGTGTTAATCCTGGGTATGAGCTATCTCCATTCCAAACAGCCAAATCGGTTCATTCGTTGTGGCGTGAAGAAGTAACAAACACACACACAAACTTTCGCCTTTATAATATTAGTGTGAAATGTGATAATATGTAGTTTATTTTTACTCTCAAGGCTCCCCAGGCAGGCCGAATTTTATTGCAGTAGCAGGGTGTAAGATTACATGCGTCCTTGGAAGTAGGTATATCGTATCGTACCGTACCTATCTTGGAAGTAGGTATAGTCCCTACAACAAGGAACATTTTCTTGATTCATCATTTTAACTAGACCGCCAAATAATACGGCCTATAAAATGAACATCGCTCACTATCTTTATGGTGTTGCGGTTATTGCTTCGGGCAAAATACAGTTTGTCTGAAGGGGCCATTTTATAGCCCCTATATGATGTTTATGGCTTCATATTACATTGAAGGGTATTGTACTACGCTTGTACTAAGGCATAAATAATACTTTATTCGTCTGGTAGGAGGCTTTGGCCGTGACTAGTTACCACCCTAAGTCAATTTAGCGTTCCTGTACGATGGGGTGTAGAAACAGATTAGGAGTACCTATGGGTTGAATCTACACTGCCACCCCTTCCAAGTTAGCCCGCTGCCATCTTAGACTGCATCGACACTTACCATCAGGTCAGATTGCAGTCAAGGAAAATCTTGTCATCGAATAAAATAAAAAAAGAGCTACTGCAAGAGGAACCAGTATAAAATTTTTGAAGAAGTTGTAGCTTCTTCAAAAATTTTATACTGGTTCCTCTTTTATTTTGAATTAGTGATATATTTATGTATCCCTTCGTAGATTAGACAAATCGATCCACCAGATGTCGGCCTGTACAGGCATAATCACCTTGGCTACAGAAGCCACAGCATTACACGGAACGATTTATTGCCATGCGATGAATCGCTGACTTGCTACTCTTGCTAGCACTAAGCTTAATTTGATGGACGTGACTCAACGTTTCGCTGAAACAAAGCCTATTTTTCACGAAGAAGGGTTTAATACCAGTTTCATAACAGTTATAGGTCGTTCACGGTATCTCACGAAGTTACGGGCGCTTTACTTGTGGTTACGTCGTGTAAATGCATATAGCGTAAGTGTGCGTGTCTGTCAGGAGTCTAGGTGGGAACGATCAGGCGCGAGCAAGCTCTCGGTCACACTTATACAGATACGACACACACACAACCATGAGCCACGCGCCGTCGTCAATTGCAAGAACTATACGCACAAAATGCTAAAGTTTTACTCATTCTCAACCTCATGAAAGTTTGTCAAGAAGATTTGGAGATTAGCTTGTTCAAACAGACAAACAAAGTTTAAAAAAAAATACATTACCTTTAATCAGTTTTCTGCAAATATTTTCAATATTACAACGGTTTTACAGTTTTGTTATAGCAAAGAAGCTGATAATATGAATTTACTAGCTTTTGCCCCCGCGACTTCGTCCGCGTGGAATTAGATTTTGGGGTGGAATTTTCAAAAACTGTGACACACGTACTTCTTTATTTTTAACTGAAAGCTCAAATACCAACTTTGATGGAAACAGCTTGAAAAATGACGGAGTTTCATATAAACTTCCATCCCATATTTAAACCCCTTAGGGGTGGAATTTCCAATAATCCTTTCTTAGTGTGCGCCTACGTCATAAAAGGAACCAACTGTAAAAATTTCAAGTTTCTAACTTCAGTAGTTTAGGCTGTGCGTTGATATCTCAGTCAGTCAGTCAGTCAGTCATGACTTTGAATTTTATATATATAGATAAATAAAACCACACGTTGTAAGGTATCAAACGATTATGCCTTGCTTATAGATTCCAAGGCTGAATAATTTAGATAAATATCTGATATAAAGTTACAAAACCATATTAATTTTTTTTATATGAATAGCGACCAAACGAGCAGGCGGGTCACCTGATGTCAAGTGATTACCGCCGCCCATGTACATTTGTAGTACCAGAGGCACCACCAATGCGTTGCCGGCTTTTCAGGATTTTGTTGGTCCGACCCTAGAATAGCCCCATGTAATTAAGGGAGATGATTCCACACTTTGGTAGTGCCTACGTGGTAAAAAGATCTGGCACAACGGATGGTAAAAGGTGTTACGATAACTTTATATTTTGACGACCTCCCTGGCGCAGTGGTGAGCGCTGTGGTCTTATAACTGGGAGGTCTCGGGTTCGATTCCCGGCGGGGGCAATTTAGTAATTTATTATTTCTAAATTGTCTCTGGTCTGGTCTGGTGGGAGGCTTTGGCCGTGGCTAGTTACCACCCTACCGTCAAAAACGTGCCGCCAAGCGATTTAGCGTTCCGGCACGATGGCGTGTAGAAACCGATTAGGGGTATGGGTTGAATTTACACTGCTATATCCCTTCCAAGTTAGCCCGCTACCATCTTAGACTGCATCGTCACTTACCATCAGGTGAGATCGCAGTCAAGGGCTATCTTGTCATAGAATTAAAAAAAAAAAAAATACAGATAGGTACCTACAGCTCCATTTCAAAAAATATTATCAATCTCCAAGATGTCCTGAGTCTTGACCTACTTAGCTACTCGTGTAAGATTTACGTTTCATGTTAAAATGAATATTATTACCGTCTCTCGCCCTAAAACAACATGGTTTCTCCAGGCAAATATTTGAGCTTTTTCAAGCTGGATTTATTATTTGAAAGTCTGAAACATTATAAGTATATCATACTAGTTTATTCCCACGACTTCGTTCGCGTAGACTGAAGTTTTTTAATTCCCGTGGGAACTCTCTCATTTTCCGGGATAAAAAGTGGGAGTCCGTAATGCATTGATTCATCCATATTTACTGGCACTGATGACAAAATAGACGTTTTCAAAATGTTCTTCGTATTGGGAATATACTGTTATTATTTACTATGTAAAATCGTTTGGCACGCGGTAAATTTAACTCAGAAATTCACGGAAGCTGTTCATTTCGTGCTTATTTTATACAAATTACGCTTTGTCAAGCACTTTGCTTTCCGACAGCTGCGAACTTTAGTGTAATATATTAGTTTGTGGTAGCCTTGTGGTAGCCTATCCATTAGTATTAGTATTCTAGTAATAGATAATAATATGTCTAAATATAAGCACTCAATCACCAATTGTCAATTATAAGTAAATCATAATAATACTATATAATTTTATTAGGATTCATGCCGTTTTATATAAAAAAAAAATTGAGCACTAGATAATAATCAAAAGTTATGAAAATTTATCTGCACTCGAAGTCCACAGAACATGATCATGTGGCGCCTATATTCTCGGCTACCTGCAATTCGCTTGATATCATCCGTCCACCTACGGAGGGGATTTCCACGATACGCCTTCTGGGAGGTTTCAAACTATCCATAACTTCATAATCATTAACTTACCAGAAAAAGGATATAGGTGGCGCAAGACCATGCCCTATAGAAGTCCATGTAAGAGACCTTAGATCAGCAACGGACATCTATTGGTTGGCAGCAGGTTTGGTAATAAAAAACTTGTTTATATAGCCAAGCAGAGGCGGCTCTAGCCCATGTAGCGCCCGTGTGCAATCAATATCTTGGCGCCCTATAGTAGACGCGCGGCCAAAATGGAATTCGTACAATACAAGAATACCGTTTGACTTACAGTTATATTTTCACCGGTGAAAGGAAATTCAGGTGCAAAAAATGGTGCAATTTTAAATGATGTCGGGAAGCAAGCAATTGCGGCTCGGCGCGGCGCCCCCTAAAACCCTGCGCCCGTGTGCGTTGCACACCCTGCACCATAGGTAAAGCCGGCACTGTAGCCAAGCCACATATACAAAGTATTACACACACTTACAAAGTGTAGTAAGCGCGATATTTGTGTTGATAGTTACTAAAATTGACTTGAATTATTTTTAAAGTTGCATCAAAAATTATAAGGTATAGGTAGGCACATTCCCAATTCAGCTCATTAAGGTCGACTGTCACTGTAATATTGCTACAGGCTATTTAAGACATGACCTACTTCGTAGGGGTATAAATTGCAGAACTAATTTTAACGAATTAAAATAAGTTTCCGCTAGATAGCAAAGATTTCGCTACGAAATAGAGTAACTTTTTGCTTGTGAAGTCTTCACTGGGGAATAAATAAACATTCTCCTTTTTATTCGACGACGTGCGGGAAGGTTATGTCTTTAGCGTCTTTTAATTTAGTCCCGTCGGGTCAGTGTTTTCAAATTAACGACCGAAATTTTATTGCCCTAACCGTTGCAGTCTTCATTCAAAATGGCGACCAAATTCGTTAAACGCCATTTTGAATTCATGTGACATTATTTTGACTTTCCAAACTCAGCCGTCTTCTCCAACTTCTGACTTCGTCAAACAATTTTCTACAATTATTCGTAAAAAAAAATTAGAGCCATGAGTTAAGTTAATTAGTTTTTAATGGCTGTTGCTAAATATCCATTCGTTTTTATAAACCTTTTATTTCAACAGTAGCTTCGTATCCTCTTCACTTACTTCAAATCATAAAGCTACGCTATTCGTTGTACGAAGCACTAAAAATGCATGGCATAAATCTCTCGCATATGTTACGGATATTTTTCCTCATCCGGCTCTTGCATATCTTGCGGCCTTCGCGGCTGTATGCGATCAGCTTTAGGTGAATGGGTTCGTTTAAACTGGGCAGTGTGTTTGCCGGGTTGTTTGGGATCGTAATTCTAAAATGTGACCATTATCCGTGCAGTAATCCTTGGCACGGAAAGTGGGATTAGGCGCCGCTCATAAAGTTTAAAATTAAATGCGGTTTCAAAGAGGTATCCGTACATAAATTATTTATTAGTGTTTTAAGTCAACTAACTATCCAGGAAAGAATACGATCGTATTAGGTTTATAGTATCTATACTTTTAAAATACAGTTTTAAAATACCAACAACCTTCTAGAGGCAACTTGTGAAGTACCATGTCTTACATTTTTACTATACGATTTTTTAGATCTCCTAAAAAAATCCTTAAAAAAAATATTTTTTTAAAACTTAAAACATCCATAAGAAATATATTTTATAGTTTTAATTTTTAATAAATCGTTAAAAAAGTTGCAATAAATCGTTGAAAAAGTTGCTTAGAATTATATATGTTAATACTGCTTAAAACATTGATTATGCAGATAACAGAACAAGTTATTACTTAGATGGTAAGTACAATAATTTACTGTTAACAAGTAATTTAGGTCAGAAAAAAATCTAACACAAAAGCGCCACCAGAGTTTCATTGCAATGTAACGCTACTTTTATTTACCATTATAATTAATTAATTTTGATCACTATAATTTTAACACAAACCCCTGAAGCTTTTATTATGCCATTAACTTGATGGCGGAATATTAAAGGCAGAAATATTATAGTGTCGTTTGTTTGACATAATTTAGATATAAAATGAAAGTTAAATGTTGCAGACTCGTGCAATAACAATAATTCAATATTGCATTTAAAATGAAGTGCCTGTGTGAGGATAAATTTTGCTGAAACACATTTTATGGTACCTATTGAATATTTCAGAGCATATGAATTATTAGCTTGCCAATCAATGAATATAATTTAAGTCTGTATCTGTGATTTTCGAAATAATGGGGACCAATAACTAGGCTCACAATCCTACTAATATTATAAACGCGAAATTTTGTAAGTATGGATGGATGGATGCATGGATGTTTGTTACTCTTTCACGTAAAAACTACTGAACCGATTTGACTGAAATTTGGCATAGATAGAGATTATAGTGTGGAATAACACATAGGTTACTTTTTATCCCGGAAAATAAGAGAGTTCCCGCGAAAATTACAAATCTTAATCCGCGCGAACGAAGTTGCGAGCATCAACTAGTGTGGCTATATAAATGCTATCAATGCGAACCTCAGTGGTCCAGCGGTCAGCGAAGCGGATTTAAAACCGAAAGGTCGACGGTTTAAACCCCACTCGTTTCACTATTCTCGCACCCATTCCTAGCAGAGTTAGAGGGGAAAGATAAACAGCAGTCATGTCACACATGCCTAGTTTTCTTTAATAAAAATAAATTTGAAGAGTTCCCTTGATTGGTGGTGCCTCTGATACTGCAAGTGTTCATGGGCGGCAATCACTTTACATCAGGTGACCCGTCAGCAAGTTTGCCCGCTATTCATATTAAAAAATAATCTCCAGAAATCTCCATCATCAGATCCTGACCTGATGACCATGGGACCACCTTGTAAGTATACTCTTTCATTTTCCAAATCGATCCAGGCGTCTTTGAGTAATCGGGGAACATACATAAAAAAGATTCCGATTTCCGACGAATTGAGAACCTCTTCCTTTTTTTGAAGTCGATTAAAAAATAATGGTACCGTGTTATTAACTTGTCTATAAATTTTCAATCTATGTAATTCAGTGTAAAATTTTAGGTGCATAATTTATAAGTTTTCCACTGTGTTAGACTATCTACTGATGAAAACCGGATGAAAATTTCCAAAATCTGAGTTTAGCGCGGATAACAGGAAATCATTTGCGAACAGTTTAATAGTTTCGCAAATTGTAGATATTTTGCGAAGAGGATTTTAGTATATATAACACTGGATTATTCCATTGGAGGTGTAGTGTGCTCTAATATAAAATTAGTTGTAATCATAGATTGAGGTTTGGAGACACTTCTTTGCAACTACCAACCCTTAATTTCTGGCTGTAATTTTATTTAATAAATCATCATTTTATCTAGGAGGGAAGTGAGGAAACTCACTACATTATTATCATAATATTAGGTTTATAAAGTATTATTTATTTATTTATTTACACAATTAAATCTACCTTTACAGGTTTCTTAACCTAATGCGATGGATGAGCTTGACGTAAAAATTATAAATACATAATATTACGAGTATAAATACACTAAAATTCCTTACCTACTACTTTATATTACTAAAACTTAAAATATAAGTAGCAGTATATTATATATTTAACAATACATAATATATTTAATTTTTGTGTCGTTGCGACATATTGGAATGTCAATTCAATATTGGATTTAATACAAATTGCACGAGCGCAAATAAATATTCCTGGCACATAATAATATTTTGTTCTGAATATTTAGGAGCAAAATTTATAGGATTGACACTTAATCGAATGCGAAATGACGGCGGAATTTCTACGGCAATAAATCAAACTATCTCAGCGGGGCATATTTCGTTGTCATAATTTTGTAGCGAAATTAATGTTTAATGTCACATCTTTGTGTCACACACAATAACAGTCGTTTATCCGAATATGAAAATATATATTGGAGATACTAGTACGTCCCTGTTAAAGCTCATACTAGGGGAAATATAATAAATATAAGGGTCGGTTTAGATCTCTATGATATAGTATAATATGTATAAAAAGAGATGGATAATGTTACAAGCGTGCGGTAAATGAAGCGCTAATGGCAGATATTTGTCGTAATTTGTCATGTCATTTAAAAATGAAGTACTCTATTTTACTCTTCGTCGTTCGGAACAATTTTTTCGCTTGTTTTGTTAGTATATGACTCATCCTTAGTAGAATATCATAGTTAGATCTATGAGACTTACTCAAGGTACTTTAATAATCCCAGTTCTTGGGAGTTGCATATTTGGGGCTAATTCGGTGGAATACAAAATACAGAACCTACTAAATAAACTAATTTGATAGGTCCAACTCCGCAGACTAGATAGCGCTACTTTATTATGATCCTCTTAATAATCTAGAGTAGAGAATTTTTGCACAATACAAACATTTTCATTAAGCCTTTAGTAATAACAAATTCAGACAAGCGAGTTATCTCTATCAAGCTCTAAATTTTCGGATAAGCCGATCGGTAATCAAAACAAAATCGCTCAAAAATTCAATTAGAGCGAAGTTATTTAAATTGAAACGTAGTTAAACTGTTCGGGATTAATTGGCTCTGATGCAAAATTTCTGTTTTTCCAAGTTCCTTATTTACATAGACAGTTCAACACGATTCCACCCTAATCAAGATTGGCAGACAAATAAGCTTTTCCCCTGTTCCCAGGGGATTTGAGAAAATCCGCATTACAGCTCGAGCGAGCTCGGCATTGGAACGTGGGCCGGCGCAGTTCCTAATCGAAGTTCGTAAACAACTATTGCTGCAATGCTTAATTAAATTGATGCAATATTCATCAACTTTGTTTCCTTTAATTTGGCATTTGTTAGTATTTTTTTCCGATGTTAGGAATGCTTTGTCATTTTGTTAGTATTTTTTCCTATGTTAGAATGTGCTTGTTATCATGAAAAGGAATTTTTAGCAGCAATACAACTGACATACCTACTATAAACGAAATGTGCCCAACCTAAAAAATAATTAATTAGCGAATCTGTAAAACGAAAGCAATCGAGATGTTTAATTAAAAATTCTTCGAAACAACAAGCTGTGTTCGAATAATAAAGTCTTTGATCATTCGATTTCCAAAGATTGGTAAATTGATAGAAACTTCTTAATAAATATAATTATATTTAACGAGTTTAAAAGTTGTCTCAAATATAACGCGCACCTCATTGTAAAGTTATGAACGCGAAAGAAGACGCAGACATGAGCCAGTGCTTAAAATTTCTCATGGTTCATTTAAAACTTTAAAATAAAGCAAAAACATGACGTTTCAATAGGTATTTACCTACTCCACTCACATTATAATAAATTTTAAATTATTCATCTTTAGGGTATTTCTTAACCAAATTTTTACAATGTGTCAACCTGAGTCATCTTTTGTTTTTCCCCGTAAACTTGGTAGCTATTGTTATACAAGCAAATATTTGTCATCCCCAAATTCATCTTTACAACAATGTTCGTTTTCACCAACCATCCCTTAATTATCCCCTAGATAATAGTCTATTTACGTAGGTAACCCTTAAATACCCAATACCTTTACCCAATGTTAGTTTAAAAATATGACATATCCACATTTAGGTGTTCCATAAAGATTCGTGAAAACAAAATTGACAGAGTGCGTCACCTAACTTTAAAAGTTAGGGAAAGTTGGTGAAAACGGCTGTAAGTCTTTCTAATTTAGAATAAATTTCTAAACTCCAAAAAAAGATAAACGATTTAAAATTATAGTACGAATTGTTTCAGCAGCCACTCTAACATACATAAACATCTTTGCATCAAATCATACTATTATTATCTACACTTACGAGTACCTACATGCGTAACGCTTCTATGCGGTGATATGATTACATTGCTTGCATGTAATCCTTTTGATGTGTGGTCGACGTGATTAGTTTGCATTATTACATATTATTGCACTAAGCTACTTGAAGATATCATTATGTTCTGATCGCATAGAAATTCCCAAGAATTTAAACACAGGTAAGTTTTTAATTTCTTGTACTGTTTTGATGACGTCGTTATAGAACTTTCAGTAATGTAAAATGTGTGTATGGACGCTAAATCACTTTCTTTTTGACGGTAGGGTGGTAGCTAGCCACGGCCAGAAACTCCCACCAGAACAGACCAGAGACAATTCAGAGATTATAAATTCCAAAATTGTCTCCGCCGGGATCGAACCCGAGACCTCCCAGTTATAAGACCACCACTACGCCAGGGAGGTTGTCAAAACTTGCATGGAGTTCTGCAGGTCTCAGTCTTGAGACGCCTGTATCCAATGGTTCCTTCCGATTCTGTCGTCGGTCTATCTAGTGAAGGGATCTACCAATACTGTGCTTTCCGGTGCAGGGTCGCCACTCAAGCATCTTGGGATCCCAATGGGATCGAATTTTGTGCCCCGTCCATTGCCACTTAGTTTCAAGACCCGCACGTGTAATCATCTCAATTTGAAAATTAGAAACGGAATTTTCCCTCATTTAGATTTGATTTCCAATAGGAAAATTACGAGAAGGCTTTCTGAAATTCAATAACAGAATTTTCTTTTTTGTCGCAATTTGTAATGAATCTTTCATGATTAGATATCAAAGAATTTCTTTTAGGCCACGTTAAATATTTTAGTCACTAAAAGATTTTAATAATTGAAATACAAAGGCTTTCTGTGGTATTTTCAAAAACGAACCTCCACGATAATACAATCGCGGGGAGCATACATAAAAATGAAAAAAAAAAGATTCCGACGAATTGAGAACCTCCTCCTGTTTTGGAAGTCGGTTAAAAACTTTGGCATTTTGTGGCTTTTGCGATAGTGAATACATTAAAACGAACCCAAAAAACTGATTTAGCGAAATGAGCTCCGCCAGAAAATTTTATGGTAATTTAAAATTTATACTGGGAATTCATACAGGACCGAGTAATGCGCAAGACATAACTTCCCCAGCGGAGAACATAAAGCGAGTCAGAATTGTAAATGCCTTTTACTTTTCATACCGAAAATGTTGCCGAGATACTATATTTCATTCGTGTTGCATGAAATTATTTTATACCATACTTTTGCCTAACTCGTCTTAGTCTTTATACGAATTAATCTTACTATTTCTGCGTATTTAAAATACTGGATTATAGTCTACGCCTTTTCATTAAATATGCGTAGGTACCTATTTCGACAAGCATGCAGAATCGCAAGTTATATATGTATAAGACAAGTTGCTTTGTGACTTGTCCGCGTGGTTTAAGGTTTTTCAATTCCCGCGGGAACTCTTTAATTTTCCGGGATAAAACGTAGCCTACATGTTAATCCAGGATCATAACTGAAATTTAAGCCAAATCGGTTCTTTGGTTGTGACGTAAAGGAATAACAAACATATACCCACACACACACACATACAAACATTCGCTTTTATAATACTAGTTGATGCCCGCGACTTCGTTCGCGTAGATTGAGGTTTTGTATTCCCGCAGGAACTCTCTTATTTCCTGGGATAAAAAGTAGCCTATGAATAGGAAAATAGGAATTCCCGACTATATAATCTATCTCTATGCCTTTCAGCCAAATCGGTTCAGTCGTTGCGATGTGATTGAGTAACAAACATTCATACATCCATACATACTTTAGTACATAATAATTCAATGAACCATACACACAAACTGTCTCATTTATAATATTAATAAAATAATAGGATTAGCGTGATTAGAGTCTATCACTAGGGACCTATTGTTTTAAAATATATTGATAGGAAGAACAAAGGTTGGTCTTGAACTGTACGGTTGGGGATTCACTGGCTATTATATCAAGTTGAACAATGGGTTCATTGGCATAAGCTTTATGAGTCACCAAGGTTTTACACTCCAAGGCAGAACGTAGGCGTTAAATATGGCGAATGATGCATCTTGTGTTTATACTTTATATTTTTGTACTGTGGGGTTAGTACAAGATTTAATTAGATTGATTGTATTCATATTCGATGACGTTAACGACACAGTAAAATGAACTATAATACCATTGAATTAGCGCTCAATTTCGTGCATGCATTCTTATACGTTTACGTTTACGAATACGCTCCAAATTAAAATCGGTTGTAATGAATTTGTGACTTTAAATCGATACAACTTTTTTTTTTACTTTACGAATAGGAATACTATCAATCGAATAAAATCTTATACTAACTCCACTTTTAAGTACCTACTTTTTGCTCGAAATTTTAGAAAAGGAAAAATTCTTGGACCAATCTATGTTAGTATTTAGCATATTTGTGAGCTGGTGTCGTAAATATAATTTATCGTGAGCAAAAGAGATGAATATATATAAACTTAAGATAGCAACTCTTTACCTCCCTTAAAATTCTCTGTTCAAACCTTGGTTTTTCTGGTGGGAGGCTTTGGCCGTGTCTTGTTATCACCCTACCGTCAAGGACCAAGCCAAGCTATTTAGTGTTCCGGCACGATGGTGTATAGAAAGCGATTAGAAGTATGGGTTTAATGTACACTGCCAAACCCCTTCCAAGTTAGCCCGCTACCATCTTAGACTGCATCGTCCTTTACCATCACGTGTGATCGCAGTCAATGACTAACTTGAATTAAAAAAAAAAATTACGTTGGTGAAAACAGCCCTTAAATGCATATGATTTAGCACATTTTTTTTGAAAATATATCTTCTTAACCTTACTGAATAAAAATAAAACTAGCCTCAGACCCACGTCGAGAAAAGACTATACAGCCACCTCAACAATCTAAATCTGAAGAATACTCAGAAAATCAAAAAATATAAAATATTTTCAGGTCTTATTTTTATTAACTGTAATTTCAACCACATTTATTTACACGCAAACAAACTTTATACGGAGATAATTTACAAAGCATATCATTTAACAATAACACATTTATACAATTCAACATAAATCTTATAATACTACAAAATTCTAAAACAATAATTTAGCACTTAACATAAGTACTAAAGCAGCAAATTATCACAATTCCCAACCACAATAAATGATTACAGTAATTATAAACGATTTAGGCGCAATACATTGCGAATAACTTCCTTATTGAATTGTTTACAACTAGTAGTACGAATAAGTACTCCAACTGATGGTTTATTGTGTGGGAACATTCCTACCTACCTAGTATTATTATGTAAATTGTTATACCTATTTTCGTGCTACAAAAGCTCTGGGTAACATCTTAGGGTAACATCACTTGACCATATAAACAGTGACAGCGTAGTGTTTTAAACTTTTCCTTCCTTTTCGGGTGTTCCAAGATTCCTAGCCACGTATTTCTTACTTTTTCGAGTTATGTGCGTTGCAATTAATTAAATGCTTTAACGGTGAAGGAAAACATAGTAAGGTATCCTGCATGCTTGAGAGTTCTCCATAATATTCTCAAAGGTGTATGAAGTTTGTCAATCCACCCTTGGTCAGCGTTATGAACTATGATCTAAACCCTTCTCGTTCGAGTAGAGACCTTTGGCCCAGTTGTATCCCTTTTGTTCTCCAGTTTTTACGTTCGTGGTTTCCTTACAATGTTGATCCAATTCACTCACTTATCCACTCACCTGGAGATTTTTACGGTATTTCAGTACGAAATATTCTTGATTTTCTTGAGTATTTGAAATATTTTCTTTGTCTTACGCGTTCACACAAAGTGGACCCCGACGGACTTTTCCACTGCTGCAGTTCCCACTGCCTTTGCCGAAGGTAGTTCGGTCTTCAAAGTCAGGTACAAAATCCGTAGCCGGTTTCGCGTAATTGTTAATGAGTTTCGTGAGCATATCCTTTCCGATCTTCGGCTTTTCGTCCATGGCAATTTTTATTGAAGCCACAACACCACCTTCGTGTTTCGGATCGTCCTTGATCACAATCTTCATGGTAACGCCGGGTTTGAGTGGAATCTCTTGCATTTTAATAACGGCACTTTCTATACTAGCGATCGCGAAGACGCACACGGCGAGATACAAGCAAACAGTTGTCGCAGCCATTTTCCTCGATCGTATTTTGAATTTAGTTTCTTCTGAAACTTTTGGTACGACCGGACACGTTTGCTGCGTCGAAGGCTTTGGTGTTGTATCAAAAACGGTCTACATTTATATGCGTTGAAACTTTGCGTTTAGTTTTCCTATTACGTAAAGTTGATTCCCCAGGGGATCAACATTGACGCACTGTGAAGACGCACCTATATAATGTTATATCAACATTAAGTCATGAAGATAATGGGCCATTGACAGCAATTGCATCGAGATATTTACTTTAAATTGTATATAAATACAATGTACATATATTATTTTGATTTGATTAAAAACTAATACTTGAAATGCTTTTTAAGTACTATTACTACTGTACTGATATTGTGATATCAGGCAATAACAGATAATTGTACTTATAAAATAATATAATTTATATTAATTAAATTAAAATTATTACTACTTTGGGTATTTACTATGCCACGCTGCGGTGACATCGATGAGGTTATATTTAAAGTTTTTAATTTTAATTTTAGAATTAGGTAATTTGTTAATTAAAATTGTTCATTATTATTATTTTCGCCATAGTTTCGGTATTAAACAAGTCTAAAATCTTTACTTTTCTCGCTTTTATTTTGAGTCTAATGCTTTCATATTATAGAGATTTGATGGCAGAAAGCATTAAACACTCAGTTTTTTTTCCGATACATCAACTTAATAGCAATTTAAATAGCACAAACCTTCGCTTAGAACAAGTTTTACTATAACACGGGAAAGTGGAATTCTTATGCGTAATGCTAAAAACATGCCTACTTAAAAATATCTATTTTTAATGTTACATGCAGAAATCTTTGCCATGAATAAACATGCTGGCTTTTGTATGTCGTGATATTGGAATCCATATTGGATATTGGATACGTAATGTAGTCGTTTTTAGTTCTAGAAATAGGTATACCTATTTCTGTATCTACTATTGTACAACTATTAATATACTATCGAGCAGGATAATTGCAAAGACTTCCTGTTGGAATAAGGAATCTGCTGAAATATATATAGGGACAATAAAGTTTTTTGACGTAGTCCAGTAGACACACGTCATTTGATGAGGCGACCAAGTAGCTCATAATAACATCAAAATATTGTTTGTGTCGTGTAATGTTTCCTCCTAGATAATATTTTAACTACATCGTAATGTATTGGCACTAAAATTAAGGAAACTTAAGAACACGTTGTTACGTCATGATTTATTACCCAAAAAAAAGGTTAACTGAAAATTTTAAAACACCCCTGACTTATGCTATAAATACCAAGCCTCAATAGCCCTACTGATAGGTCACAGGTTCAAACCCCATCTGTTGCACTATTGTCGTACCCACTCCTTTCCGCTTATTTAGAGGGGACAGGAGGATATAGGTCGACTTCTGCTTGGCTGACATTCTTAAAAAAAAAATTAGTCCATAGTCAAAACCTTTGACGATCTCCCTGACGCAGTGGTGAGCGCTGTGGTCTTATAACTGGGAGGTCTCGGGTTCGATTCCCAGCGGGGGCAATTTGGTATTTTATAATTTCTGAATTATCTCTGGTCTGGTCTGGTGGGAGGCTTTGGCCGTGGCTAGTTACCACCTTACCGTCAAAGACGTGCCGCCAAGCGATTTAGCGTTCCGGTACGATGGCGTGTAGAAACAGATTAGGGGTATGGGTTGAATGTACATTGCCACACCCTTTCCAAGTTAGCCCGCTACCATCTTAGTCTGCATCGTCACTTACCATAAAGTGAGATCGCAGTCAAGGACTATGTTGTCATCGAATAAAAAAACCCTTGGTCAACAAAAACCGCGTGGTAGCGGCATCGTAAAGTCGCATGCAGAATCTCAAGCCAGTATTAATAGCTTAAGGTAAACCCCGCGTAAATACCACAAGAATGAATGTTACGGTGCGCCGCAGGCGAAAACCAGTCTACAATTATGTCATTATATTACTTTATAATAGCGTAACGTTTTTTACATAATATCTTTGCATAACATTAGCATAATACAGTTGGCCGCAGATATCTGGTATGAACTTCTGAAATTATTAGGTACTACACCTATATTTGATTTTTAAAAATAGTTACAATACTCTTTATTTGTACACCAAAAAAGAAGAATACAAAAAGAAGAACTTAATAGAAGTAGATACCTACTTATTTATTTATTCAGTAATGGAAAAAAAAGAATAAAACATAAACATCGTGCAGCACAAGTACTGCTTACTTAAAGAATAGAATTTTACAATCTGCTTTTGAATCGTCGAGGGAATCTACCATTGGTGCTAAATGCCGTTCCAACCGAGAAGAACCGGCAAGAAACTTGACAGAACTAACGGCCGCTAAAGACTGTTTTTAATTCCCGACAAAAAAAGTGTTATGAGTTTGACGTGTGTCTGTCTGTTCCCGTAGTTCCTCAACGAATAGACCGATTTTGAAAAAGAGCTGAAGATATATATGTAAGATTTTTACCATTATTTTGCAGGTAATTTTTATCAATTATTGTCCTTAACAAGAGTCAACATAAACAGTGTACTTTTTTTGATGTTAAATGTACATACTTTGAAGTGCATTTAAACTCCCGTATTAATCATTTCCTTTATTCCGAAATAGTTTTTCCCGATGTTCATTTTTCTGACTAATACTTTTTGAATAATAATACATATTATTATAGTATATTCTAAGTCACAAAGTGTCTTCGTCATCTACAGTAGGTATGTCACAGTGTCACAGTAGGTACAGTAGTAGGTACCTATAGTTCGTTTTGTTACGTAATACCACTATGTACCTAGTACTAGCTTTATGTACCTCTTGAATCTCTCATAAGTTAGTCATTGCATTAATTAATAACATTACATTTTTATAGTGGATTTTTTATGGTGATCAAAGCCAGTGTAAAAAAAAATCGGTTTGGATGATGTCGTGAGAATGCGTTTCTACAGTTTGAGAATTTAGTAATAAAATGTTCTCCTCACCAAACCTGACTACGATTTTCACGAAAATTAGCCATTTGCACGGGAAATAGTACACAAGTGTGTGTGCAAATACTTAATTTGTCGCACTCAAGAATTACCACAAATAAATTCTAAATATCACGCTGAAGATTTCTGAAATGTCTGTAAGTATTTACTCCAAGTTTCTTTCTAAGACTTTTTTTTATTCTATGACAAGATAGTCCTAGACTGCGATCTCACATGATAGTAAGTGACGGTGCAGTCTAAGATGGTAACGGGCTAACTTGGAAGGGGTAAGGTAGTGTACATTCAACCCATACCCCTAATCGGTATCTACACGCCATCGTGCCGGAACGCTAAATCAGTTGGCGGCACGTCTTTGACGGTAGAGTGGTAACTAGCCACGGCGAAACCCTCCCATCAGACGAACCACATTTATCTTACTCACACACACACACACACACACACACACACACATTTCACATTTTTTTTTTAATCATTATCATGAAGGCTATTGAGGCTTATCTCTCAGAGAGATATAAGCCTCAATAGCCTAACGGTTAAAGATGCGGATTGAAAACTGAATGGTCGCAGGTTCGAATCCCACCCGTTGAAATACGTACACGGGTACGTACGGGTACGACAATAGTATTGTACCTACTCTTAGCACAAGCTTTCAGCTTATTTGGAGGGGATAGGAGGATATTAGTTAACTTAACATCACTTACCATCAGGTGAGATCGCAGTCAAGCGCTAGTCTATATATTTAAAAAAAAAAAAAAAAAACTTCAGCTTAGCTAATATTTACTTCATATTAAAAAAAAGGTGCAAAATTTTTCCTCTCGTTTCGCATTACATGATCAGTCTCTCAGTATCAACTCCGCCCCTGTTGCGTTAAATAGAAAAGTTGCCCCTCGCTGGCGGGAACTAAGCAAGTCGAATATATTGCCTTCAAGCGAGTTTTCAGACTTTTAATGGTGTCACGTACTCAAACATAATTGATGTCGACACATTTGGAGCATGAACGTATGAGAAATGAAGTCGTATCAGTCTAGATATTTTTTTGAAAGGCTACGTTTTCTATAAAGGACGTTAACTAAATTTCCCATTTCTGATCCAACTAAGTGTTAAGCATGTGCTAGGATTAGGTGCGAAAATAGTGAAACTTTTCAGTTTCCTGCAGGACGTTGCGCTATTGAAATTTCAACATTTCCAATACCTCTGAGATTAAAAGATTTTTATTTTGCTGAATAAGTATAATAATAGGTACTTGTCGAATTTTAAAATTTTCAAAAATTAGTATGATGAGGTGTCAAAATTATTCATGCTTAGGCTTTAGCTCCTAATTTGTCCGTGGAACTAAACCTTATGAGAAGTTACATTTGTGATGGCTATTTGGCGACCGATTACACGGTACAATTTGAAATTGCAAAAGTTTTTCCTGTCGTATTTGCTCATGATTTGTGCATATAACTTTCCGGAAAAATACCTACATTTGAACCTATATACCTACGTTTAAAATAATAATTATAAGAATCTTACCGTGCCTTTTTCTACTTCTAACCGATTTTGATGGGATATTCACTGGCAAGTAGAAAATTATACAAGGAGTAATCTAAGTTACATTTTAAAGTAGAAATATTAGGAACAATAACGGGAATAATACAGGGACCAATGAAGCAATATTTATGAAGTAAAGAAGTGATAGATTGCATCCCGAAGACTGACATAGACTACTTTTTATCTTTGAAAATCTATATGATAAACAATCTATATGAATGAAAGAGTACCCACGTGATTTTAAGAAAACTAAATCCACGCGAACGAAATGACGCGCGTCATCTATTTTTGAATCAACTATAAATAATGGAAGAATCTAACCTGTCTTCTAATTTTATTTTACTAAGTAATTCGAATGGGAGGTCCCAAGATAATTTAAAAGCTTTTAATATTAAAGCTGCTTTGACATCTATAGCCATTGTTACTTCTTGATTACTGACAATATTAATCTTGATTTCAATCTCAAAATGAAGGCATTGTAATAAGGGCCGTCGTAAATCAGAAAGCCAGAATCTCAATGGGGCAAAGTTGTTATTACAATTTTGTCACAACAACAAAAGGTTCTTCCCACAGCGATTTTAATGTATTTGCCAAATGGTTGTTGTTCATACAATGGACGGGAAAAATTTATGAGGAATTCTTGTTTCTAGAGTAAGTGTACTTATTTATCCAAGTTATTAAACCCTAATCTTGTTTTGTGATTAAAAGTAATAATTAGGCATATTATTACCCCTTGCGTGTTCTGAGCGTATCTCCATCTTGCTTTTAGCGGACGGACCGAGTACACGTACTCTATCTAAAAAAATATCTTTGGGTAAAAAAATCATCTATCCATCTAAATTAAAGATGAGTGAAAATTAAACAAAAAATTGCAGATGTAATTGCAGATGTGTTTTAAGATTATAGACTAAGTATAAAATTGTAGAATGCATCCAAACATCTGGCTCCTTCGAGACCTCCAAGAAAATTTTGCATTTATTGATGTTTAATGAAAAAAAAAAAAAACAAATTAAAATTGGCGTAGTAGTTTCTATGGAAAATAGTAACTGAAAAAAAAAAAACAGTTACAACGTAGCTTAGCTGGTAGCCACAAAATAAACGCTAACAACAGGTACCTACTGTCTAGCTTCCTTCGTCGGTAATTGCCTGATAATAATAGCCTTATAACAAACAATAACCCTTATAATAAACAATGTTCCTATTCATGGAAAAATAAGTATTAATGTAAATTGAAATACCAGTTTTATACGATAATGGTAACAAAGCCGATTAAATTATAATAATGGAGGTATCAGAAATGTTGTGCCAAAGGTAATTTCTTTTATGATACGCTGTAATCGCTTGCAGCACCAATGCAACGCCACCATTTTGTATAAAGTCGATCCCATTTATTTTTATTATTATTGAGCTTATCGGTTCAGCATTGTGGTGGGACCTACTTGTAAAAGTGGAATAACAATATGTCGACAAAGGGTAAGTTGCGAAATTTTCCAGTCCTTGAGAGATAATCGCCCAGCTTTGGTTTAATCTTGGTTTAATAGAACGTTGTCGCTGTTACCTAGGTACATAAAAGAAAAAGGTGACTGGGGTAAAATCAACGGCCTCTGCTTAAATCATTCCGCTAAAGAAAATCAATCAAATCTAATTTTAAGGGAGCCTTAAAATAAGATATGATTGTTTTTCATTAGCGGGATGTAAATATAGCATAATAGAAGCCAATAAAGCTGATAAAAATAATCGTCATTTATCAGTTTCGATGTACGTCACAAAACCTCAATTTCGACGGCGAAATTTAGGTTTTGTCATTTCTTGCGACAGGAATGATCTACAAACCTGAAGCCAACCGATGTGTTTATATTTACTGCCAAGTAGGTACTGTAGATAAATTTTATCCTTAAAAAAACCGGATAAAAAAAGTATTATTCAAGACGTTTTAGAATCCATATCATAAATAGGTAGGCAAGAAAACTGTGCCTAGTAGGCTAGGTACAGTTTTCTTTCCCCATCTTGATTATTTTCTTGGACGCTTTCCAAAAGTGTTCGGGGTATGGCATTTGTTATTCAAATGTCTTTATTCATATCTGGAGATTTCAGAATTTCAGTCTTATGAAGTCTATGGAAACCCTTTGGTACAGCCTCGTCAACATCATCGTTTTCTCCGATATATCCACATATTGTCGTTTATTGCTCGACATATTATTAATATGACGATACTCTTCTTCAACTAAGCGTTATCTCGCGTTAGAACGCGGGTGGAAAAAAGTTTTCGGCATATTCTTGCCCACTTTTCCCGATCTTGTAAATCCAACTAACTACTGTTAGCGAAATATTGAAATAGTAAAGATAAACAACTTTAATGTATTGATTAATGTATTGAAGGTGGTTTGATAAAACTAGTAGTAGGTAGTTTGACTTTGTCTACGATGTAGGCACCGCGCTGTTAGTATAAATACAGCGCTTTGGACGTTATTAATTCAGTCTCTTCCAGAGACTCATACGGCTATTGGATGCTCCCGCGTCTAGGTCGTAGTATTTGATTAAGGGATTGTGATAGCAATCGCGCCCTAATCGAATAAATATTGCCCGTAGGTTTTAGATGAGTGTAATTAATTAAATAATACTTAGATATGTTTGATAGTTACCCTCACGTTCGGATGGTGGTTTGTCTGACGTGTTGTGGTAAAATAGGTTAGATGTGAGGACAGGGGCCGTTATAGGGGCGGTTGGAGACGGCTTTAGGTAGGGGTTCTAGCGTTTTTTTTATGTTGATATCAGAAGTGGTATGAACACGTTCACAGTTCAATTATTATTGCCCACATTAAGTTTTTGTCAGTTTAAAATCAGTCAAATTAAAACGTGAGAAATTGCTTATTTTGATCATTAGATAAAGTCAGGTTAGACCGAGCAGTGATACTAAAGAGGGTTGATAAGGAATATTGCATCATGGATATTGACATTTTGTGTTGCACAGTTTAAGTAATGAATAAATGAATTTGAATGAAGAACGTCACATTGGATTGCGAGCGCCCGAGCTTGAGAACGAACACTTAAGTGAGCTAAATGTTCTTTAAGTGCAAGTGGTTTTCAATAATGACACATCTGTCTCCTAAGTTTGGCGAGTTCCCTTAGGTGGGATGGTCATGTTGAATGAGCTCCAGGGTCGCATGATGGACATTCTTCACCAACTTGGTACAGTTAAGGAGGGGTAATGTTAAGAAGTGCAAGTGGCTAGTTCCCTTGAGTGGTATGGTCATGTTCATTGAGCTTCAAGGTCGCATGATGAAATATTCCGATGAGTGTAGAATGATTGATGAGACTCGTGGTGTGCCCGGGGCGGTCACCATGTAGGATGGCCGTGTTAGCGAAATATTGAAATAGTAAAGATAAACAACTTTAATGTATTGATTAATGTATTGAAGGTGGTTTGATAAAACTAGTAGTAGGTAGTTTGACTTTGTCTACGATGTAGGCACCGCGCTGTTAGTATAAATACAGCGCTTTGGACGTTATTAATTCAGTCTCTTCCAGAGACTCATACGGCTATTGGATGCTCCCGCGTCTAGGTCGTAGTATTTGATTAAGGGATTGTGATAGCAATCGCGCCCTAATCGAATAAATATTGCCCGTAGGTTTTAGATGAGTGTAATTAATTAAATAATACTTAGATATGTTTGATAGTTACCCTCACGTTCGGATGGTGGTTTGTCTGACGTGTTGTGGTAAAATAGGTTAGATGTGAGGACAGGGGCCGTTATAGGGGCGGTTGGAGACGGCTTTAGGTAGGGTTTCAGTGTTTTTTTTTTTGTGAGTTGATACTACTACTACTATTAGATACTCTCATAATATCTACACTACCGAGAACTAGCTTAGGGTTCTCTCTAGTTTTCGCCAGCGGCATCACTGACGTTAAGTTAGATTTTTCAAAGTTCTATGTTATCCCCTCAAAGGTTGAATTATCAAAAATACTTTCTAAGCGGATGCTTACATCATAATCTATCTGTTTGCCAAATTTCAGCCCGATGCGTCTGTGCGTTGATAGATCAGTTAGTCAGTCAGTCTTTCTGTCAGTCACCTTATCCTTTTATATATTTAGATTTCCTTTAAGTGTAAACCTAACAGTTTAATAATAGTACATTATGGTACACGTGTCAAAGTTGGTGATTACCGCTGAGGCGCTATTGAGACCCGAGCCGTCAGGTGAGGGTCTTAAGGTAGCCGAGGACGGTAATCATCAATATACACGTGTATCATACGACGTTTTTCAACACACTTGTGAAGAAAATAACACTAAAATAGTACATTATGGTACAAAACAATGAAAACGAGTTGTGAAATTTTTTTCGCAATGGCGGGAAAAATTAATGTTGTTCTTTTGTTCGCCCTCTTGAGATGCTCTTGAGGGCAGGCAAAGATCGACGACCATACAGCCTATTCAGGTGTTTATTTGATTTAATCAGTTTTCCGAAACCTTTAATGGCCATAGACTAAAGAATGAGGTTTCTTTTTTTTGGCATTTCTCTTATAGCCACGTACAAAATGGGGATTTCGAGTTTTCTTTATTACAAAAAAAAACAAAAGTTACTGACAGTTTTATTTATTAAACACGTACATGTTGAAATTATCTATTTAAATACGGAGTTGTATGAAATGATTGTTTGCTCAGGTACATTAATTTAACACGATATTTTTATAAATTATTGAACAAGATCTTTTTTGTAATAGAAACTTTTTTAAGAACACAGCAACTCACCCAATAAAATTTAAAAAAAAAAAAATTCTTTAACTCACATTGTGAATAATAGTAATCAAAAGTCACAGTTTGAGTTAGAGGTGTCATTGTGTGCCTAGTTGCGGTGAACCGGGAGCCACTTTATGAGCAAGTGTGTTGAAAAATATATTATATACTTTGGAGAGTGCGCTCAGGAACTTCACAACCTTGTTCCTCCTTCACCTTTTTGAAAATGAAAAAAAAATGAAAAAATATTTATTTGACAAAACAATATTAACAATTAATACGATAATATCCTTTGGGACCCACACTAGGTATTCCTGTATCGTGGGGCCCAATTTACCACCATTAACAAAATTATTATTTAAAATATAATTTATGTAAAGAACAAAGGTTGAACTACTACTACTATTCAAAGTTAATTTAAATTTAATATGATTTAAACGCCCTTATTTTAACGGTGTGACGAGCTTTTCTGTTGTGTCATAGCTCAGGGATGCGAGCCAGGAAATAATTTTCGTTTTCGCATCTCTGACAGAGCAATGTTTAATATCAACGGCGCGGACAACGTTATTATACACAAGGGTGTCTGCAAATGGTCTAAAGCGTGTGGCAAAACTTGATTTAACTTTAGGAAAAGAGATACTGTAAACCCGGCGTTCGAGTAAGAATTTATAATCATTGGAGTTAATTACTGACTGGTGAACTTTAAGAGCTAGTTTTAAAATATATAACTGACGCACAGTTAGGACTTTGCTTTCCTGATACAGTTTGTTAGTGGGAAATCTAAAAGGCTTCTTTAGCATCGTTTTCAGAACTGCTCGCTGGGCTCTTTATCACAGAACTGCGAGAAGTCGTGAGCGTCGACATCTTTATGTGGTAGAAATCCAACCTACTCGAACAAAACGCTTTAATTTAACGTTTCTAATAAGAACCGCTAAGATGTGGAACACTCTTCCAGCATCCGTGTTTCCTGCCACTTATAATTTGAGTACCCTCAACGCAAGAGTGAATGGACATCTTCAAGGCAAGCGCGCTCCAACCTAGACCTCATCAGAGCTATGCAATATTGATTGTCGTCAAGCGCAAGTCTATTTCAGATTAAAAAAAACTTACATTCTTATATTAAAAACTTATAGTCCGTGAGAAACGATCATTACAGAAACGCAACAACCGAGCATTTGCTGCTTCCATCTTTTGTTGCAAGTTATCCCGTTTATATGAAAATTTTCCCTCACGATCGTGCATCGGAACGGCTACATGAAGGCTAATTTCATTTTAATGACCCACAAGCCACAGCCCGGGGACACGCTCGCTATCTCGCTACAGTTCAACCCCTCTGGGTTATCTTGTGGTTATTACACTTAATTTTTAACTCCTTTTTAAAGAGAGACCTTATTTTGCTTACGTGATAAGTATCACGTAAACAAAATAAGGCCTCTTCCATACTTTTTCACATAGTGGAAAAGACTAGTAGACGGATCGTAAGAAAAATTGTCGAGGAATTATCCTACTAATAATCTACTTCCTTTCTACTTATATTAAAAATGCGAAAGTTTGTGAGGATGGATGGATAAATTGACTAATGGATGTTTGTTACTCCTTCATGCCACAACTACTGCATTGATTAGGCTGAAAGAAATGGAGATAGCTCATATCCAGGATTGATACATAGGCTACATTTTGTACTGAAAAATTAAGAGTTCCTGCGGGAATCTAAAATCTCTAATCCACGGGTACGAAGTCGCGGGAATCAACTAGTGAACGAATATCTTTCTCGGTTGTATTTTAAAAACTAGTGTTTTTTAATCTATTAGTATTGTATTTAAAAAACTAGTATTTTTTTACTCTATTAGTAGATGTCACTAGTTTAAAATAGTTATTTCGTCACTGTTTTTGCTTTATTTGTCAGTTGTAGGTCAGTTGGATAACTTGACTAACAAAAAAGTAAAATTTAAATGGTTAAAAGTTAAGGAGCTCTGACTTGTTTCATCCAAAAAAAGATAGATAGATAAAAACTTAATTGCACACAAGAAAGAAACAAAATTTAATTCAACTTAAAACTACGCATGCAAAGGCGGTCTTATTGCTACTGAGCAATCTCTACCAGGCAACCATAGGTGATAGGAGTGAAATGATGTGCGAGGGTAGTATGGAAGTAAAGTATTGGTGGATAAAATTAAACTTTTACATTAACCTTACCACCCGACACGCCAACCTCCCTTAATACGACTAGTCACCACACAGATTAATATTATTTGTATGTAGGTGCAAGCTTAAGTCTGGGCACACACAAAGGATTATAGTATTATAAGTAAAATTAGCCGGCTTACTGCATATATTAGTAGACTCAAGGCGGATGAGAAGGAAATTGCCCTGTGTAATCTACGTACAAGCATATATGAGTGTATTAAAGGTAATCTGCTTGTGGCTCAGCACACAACTTACAAGTAAGTACTAATATTGGTTGGTGCTGTCTTCACTGATTATCTTCATTATATATTTAAACCAGGCATTCTAAAGATTTTTTTTTATTATTATATACGATATATTTTTATTATTATATAGACTAGCGCTTGGCTGCGATCACACCTGGTGGTAAGTGAAGATGCAGCTTAACATGATTTGAAGGTACCCAAATCAATATCTGGAAAAACTGAATTTATTTTCCGGGATGAAAAGTAGCCTCTGTGTTATTCCAGATTATAATCTATCTCTGTGCTAAATTTCAGCCAAGTCGGTTCAGTTGTAACGACGTGATTGCGTATGTGCCGGAGGTAGGTTTAAACTAGCTGATGCCTGTGACTTCGCTCGAGTGGGTTGAGGTTTTTAATTTCCGCGGGAACTCTCTTATTTTCCGGTATTAAAAGTAGCCTATGTATTATTCCAGACTATAATCTATCTCTGTGCCTTTCAACCAAATCGGTTCTGTTGTTAAGGGGTGATTGAGTAACAAACATCAATCCAAACATCCAAACTTATAATCCTACTAATATAAGTGTGTTTGTTTTTTGGTATATCCTTCAATCACGTCCCAACAGAAGTATGGGTCAACGTGACTTTTTGCATCGGTATAGTTCAGGACCTTGAGAAAGACTATGCTACTTTTTAATCCGAAGTAGTTTTTCTCGCTGAGAGGTTGTAGGTACTGAAAAAACCTTTCTAATTTCTTCAGGTAAGTTATTATTATTCACGAACATAAGTTTTCAATCTAAGAGAATATTTTACGAAAAAATCTCTAACAAATAACTTTCTTATAAATAAATATTGAAAAGGTTGAACTATGTCGGACCCTTTGGGAATTATGGGAAGGGAAAACCCTATCCTCTTTGTACCGTAGTTACATCGTACAATTTGTGAAAATAACACTAAACTTCACACACGAAACGCGCCGTTTGTGAGGCACATGTAGCAAGGTTTGTGTTATAAAAGAAAATACTCGTAATAAGAACTTATTTATTCCAATAAATTTTTAAAGGTGCTTTTCTTTTTAACCGACTTCAAAATTCGTCGAAATCTTTATGTATGTTCCCCGATTACTCAAAGACGCCTGGGCCGATTTTGAAAATTCTTCGTTTGTTTGAAAGGGTATACTTCCCAGGTGGTTCCATGGTCATCAGGCCATAATATGATGATAGGATCCTGGAGTATTCGAGGGAACTCTTCATTTTTTATAGGCAAACTTGAAATACTTTGTAGTGGTGTTTGAAGTCGGTTTATAGCCTTTATTCAATTCAACAAGAAGAGAGTTCAAGTGCAAGATGACGGCATTGCGTGCTCAGCGAAGCACGGGGGTGACACACTGCCTTCTTCCAAAGTCCGAGCTAGGCTACTGCTACTGAAAAACTCCTAAAAACTTCTTGACGGAAAAACTTAATAAAAATTTTTGCCCGACCCGGAAATCGAATCCGGGACGGTCCGTAGGTCCGAATCCTCGGTCGAGCATGATGATTCGTTGACACTAGAACCATTAATAGTTCCATGATGGAACTATTGATGTTTTTTTAATTACTAGTTCCATTTTAAAAGGAATCTAAAAATAATGGAACTAGTCTTGAATTTTTTATCACTAGTTCCACATGGGTATAAAAACACTAGCAGAAAGTAGAAGAGATTCGTAAGTATCTTTCTAATATAAATACAAGTCAAAATACACTGGAAATAAGTTTTAACAAAGGTTTTTGAATAAAAGTCGCTTTCATTTAACTTATTTAATTATCGATGTGTGCACATTTAACAAGTAGCTTTAAATATGCTAACAACTTATTACAATTCGTTCTAAACGATATAACTAATACTCTTCTTTCCCAGGACAGTGGTATCAAAGGTGGTATCGTTACAAAGCAACACCCAATAGCGAGGAATGTTGTTACTGAATACTGACAGAACCACCAAAGCTTCTTATGGAGTACTAATACCATTATGGTATCTAATATCTTAGTTCGTAGCAAAACGTAGCTTGTTGAAACTTAATATTTTTAATTGTTTCACTCCAAAAATAAGAAGGCTTTTTTTCTATTTTTTCTGAATTCGGAAAAGCTAATTCTTTCACAACACCACTGTCCTAAGTAACAAATCCTGAGTGTAAATAATTATGAAGTTACAAACTGTGTGTAAATCTGTCATTTGTGTAGAAAATGTCAAGTCTAAGAACGTTTTTTTTTCATTATGCAAAATATTCAATAGACACGAAATGTTACGTTTCAGAAAATTTTAAAAATATTTAACACAAATAAATGATAAGACATGAAATAAAATTACTATATAATAAACAATAATATTACAGATTAACGCACAGTTAATGCTTGAAAAGTTATACTCGATTTACTTACGTGTTTACACGTTAATACACAAACATAAGATATTAGAAACAGATATGATAATTAACATCGTATTTACACAATTTCTAAACGAAACAAAATAAGAATAAAATGTATAATAGACCATAATAACCAAGCAATTACACTATTACAGTCGATAACTGTAGAAATAAATAAGTGTACCCATTTAAGTCTTATAGATTTTTTCTGATTTGTCTAAGTTCCATTCTACAATGATAATAAAATGCCTACCATATAAAATTAAAAGGGATACAAATTAGTATAATATGTACCCAGTTATGTAATTTTAATATTTTCAAACCAATTTGCTGACAAAATAACTTTTACAAAAGACATTCATTTATTTACATTACAATATTTACAAAGTTTGAGAAAAAATTATAAACGGAGTGAAGAGGCGCAGTGTTTTTTCTACAAATCAAACTCATTTTAATAGTGGCGGTTATATAAAGTGGCTCCCTTGAGGTCTTTACTGGTTTTTTTATTCGATGGCAAGAAAGTCCTTGCCTGCTATCTCACCTGATGGTAAGTGACGATGCAGTCTAAAATGCTAGCTAGCGGGCTAACTTGGAAGGGGTATGGCTGTGTACTCATACCTCTAATCGGTTTCTACAGCCATCGTGCCGGAACGCTAAATCGCTTAGCGGCACGTCTTAGCGGGTGGTAACTAGCCACGGCCAAAGCCTCCCACCAGACAAAAAGGTTTTGATTGATAGAGGTCAGTAATTACAGCAAAAACAAAAGTATATTTACTTAAGTAATAAAATACTGACAGGGTATTTGGTATATACATACAATATGCACCACGCACATAGCAAACATTGCGAAACCCAATCACTTAAATTGAAAGCTATGAATTTCAATTACCAATATTAAAAACGTTCACAAACCAACATCGGATATGCAAATATAGGTACGAGTATTTCAAATGCTCAACGCGCTATAGGGATTATATCTAAATATACCAATACTAGAATTATAATACTTAGTACCAGGATAAAAATGCTATGCAGTACCTAATATTTACAGACTTTTTGAAATGTTATTAAATGTTGTTTTACAATGTACCATTAAACAGTATTATATACTTAAGACTACTCATAACCTGGAAGCACACAGAAATAATCGTAGATACATTTTAATTTATTACAATTACATATTTTTATATGATACACTTTTAAGGTAGAAGATCTTATAAGAGCGAATCAGTGGTAGGAATCGTTGGAAAATATTTGGGTAATACTGAAAAATATGATACTATTGAAGCCTGAATATAAATAAATTACGTAAATTAAAGCACAGTATTAGATGATGACAATTTCTAAAGGTTTTATTATTCAATTTGTCATGGGGCCTTACAAAACGAAGATAAGGAATATAGGATATCTTTATTTTATAAAAAAAAGGAATAATTTTATTATTATGTCTTAGTTAATTTTTTTATGAGAATTTTGTAGGAATATTATATTATTATTAATTTAAATTATATTTGTTTTTTCAATCCTTGAAATAAAATAATTAATAAATTATTAATGAATTTTAAGCAACTGGATGGGTACTTTGTCGAAACGTAATTACCAATCATTAATTAAACATCACAGTAATTATAAAACAAAAGCTCAATAATACTTTGATGTTAAGGGGTAAATTAC
The DNA here is from genome assembly GCA_933228805.2 of Hipparchia semele. NCBI lineage: Eukaryota > Metazoa > Arthropoda > Insecta > Lepidoptera > Nymphalidae > Hipparchia > Hipparchia semele. Next base: position 10,997,718 of record OW121718.1, read on the forward strand.
GATTTAATATTACATGAACCCATTAAAACAACATTTGCATTATGAATTTTAATAAAGTTTTAACAACAGCACACATTTGATAGATTTACGGACTAATTAACGCAAGAGTCAAACATAATATTTAATTTAGCTCTGAATAAAATTATATGTTAATGAATATCCACGTTAGAATATAATTAATCATTATTCCTTGTACGCTGAATTATTTCGTGGATTTATGAAATGTAAAGCTAACTAACTCATCAGGTTTCATCTATTACGAAATCCTTTTGATCTTAGAACAAATAATGAAACTTAATTACCACAAGAAATGGAAATTTACTCTCTCTACTGAAGCTGAGTTAAACGTGATTTTTATCATTAAATATTCTCTTTACGCCAGATTAAAGTAAATGATCTAAAAGTATTTACACAACTTTGTCGTTTTAAAATCTCTCGCACCAAACATTTACAATTCCTAGAGACTTTAAGCGATGTGCCATATCATAATATAAATTATTTAACATTAACGCATTAAAAATAGCTTTTGTAGGATATTAATTTGTAATGATAATAGTTCGAAGCACTGTCTAGTGACCGGTAGTCTTATAGCGGTGATATCGGTGTTCATTGAGCCTATACTTTTTATAATGCTTAATGTATAATCTGTGGCTTAATGTATTGCTTGAATCTCTTAAAATCGTACCACGTAAAAATAACAAGTCCAAAAACACAGATTTTTTTCTTACGCCAGCTGCTAACGGCGCAATTTTTACTCAGTCAAACGTTTCAAAGGTTCAATTAGGTACTTCTGTATCGGAGGTAAAAGGAAATTATATGAAGATATTCATTTGAAAAATATGTATTAAACAGATCGAACATACGTTTTAAGCTGTCAAATTCATAGCTACGATTTTCTTACACAATCGCATAGGTAATCTGTTTCTTATGGAACTTCTTTCTAGGCTAATTATGTAAGTCCAAAAACATAACATGTCCTCGAGGATCTATCGATCACTATAAATTGCTATTGAGGTTAGGTAAATAAAACGTAGAAATATTATAATAAATGTTCATTTATTTTCGTCGTCTCCTAGTCCAGAGTGTTACCCTAATAAATAGTTTTTCATATATTTTTATCACTATTCCTTATTTAAAGAGGTATTAAAACAACAAAGTACATCTACTGTGTGCTAGGTTTATGAACAGTAACGAAAAAAACCGACCTTGTCAACTTAGTTGAAAACCAAGTGACATTGTAGTACCATGACGTATGAGACAAGCTACTAAAAATCACTTTGCTTTCCGTTTAATTTCAAATTTCATTAAGCCCGTTTAAATAAGTTTATTGTCAGCCCTGATCCTAAAGCCTGAAACACACACAGCTCTCGATGGCATCGTGATAAACGCAGCTTCTAGAATTTGTAAGAAAAGGAACTATATGAAGTCGTCCCCATTCCGAACTTCGACTCTTAAAGACGTACTTCTGTAGAGTATCTTACATTTCATACAGTTCATATAGTTCATTTTATTACAAACTATACACATAATGCACGTCATAGCTCAAAACTGTGCTAACTCATTTTGTTTCAGCCTTAATTTTGCATTAAACGATTCCATACCTTCGTTTTGTCTGATCTTTTCGATGGCTAAGTTGTTTAAGATATGTCTGGAGTTCTACCATGTCTATACACATATTATACAGGTTACAAATGAAAGTTCATCGGCTTGTTCACGTGATCGGCGCACAAGATCCCTCTTTACACTTTAGGCCGGGTTCACACGTGCCTCTGAAACCACCACAGTCCTCACCGAGCGTTCTTGCACACACTTTACAGCACCTGTACAAAGAATAAATCACAAATTCAAATACAAAGTTATGTATTTCATGTAGGCTAATATAATTCTACCATTAGTTCGGAAAGTAAATACTGCTGGGTTGCTCTTTTAAAACAAAAGATATTATATTATGTAGCTTATCAATATAATAAAATAAATTCATTACATCCGTCCAACGGTTGAAAGTACTCGAGGCCTTTCTGCTTTAGTCCACCAACTTCGTTTAGAATTTTTGATCGCGGAAATTATAAATCATATCAAAAAAAGAAGTGATAAACAAATTAATTAGCTGTTGGCATAATAAAAAAAAGTTCTTTAATAAAGTTCCCACTCAGATTTTTATGAAGAAACCTTTGCAAGTTTCAACTAACTTTATAATTGCATTAGTCGCGCAACCAAAGTCACTTATTTTGAAGTCGTTTGGAGTTCGAAAGAACTTCATCGAAATGGCGAGGTGCACGGGAAACTAATAACGAAAACTTCTGACGATGTCGGCACGCTTTCCAGCTTTATAAGCATGTTTTTTTTATTTAATATTTTAATATGACGAACACGACAGTGCTGCAGAGGCTAGGCAAAGGTCTTGAAACCCTGAAGACTATAAAAATACGGAAGCTGAAGTACTTTGGTCACATTCTTTTGATCCGATTAGGGGTATGGGTTGAATTTACACTGCTATACCCCTACCAAGTTAGCCCGCTACCATCTTAGACTGCATCGTCACTTACCATTAGGTGAGATCGCAGTCAAGGGCTATCTTGTCATCGAATAAAAAAAAATCTTAAGAATAGTAAGTACGACCTCCTGCAGCTCATCATACAAGGAAAAATAGCTTGCCGAAGACCGCCTGGTCGGAGGAGAATATTGTGGCTTAAGAACCTGCGCCAGTGGTATGGGAAAACTACCCGATCCTTGTTCCGTGCATTAGCTTTCAAGGTACAGATAGCCTTAATGGTTGCCAACCTCCGATAGGAGACGGCAATACAAGAAACAGAATATTTTAAGGGACTTTCGTATCCATAATACTGGCAGCATTTCTCCTACTGTGATGACCTGAGCGATGACCAAACTAATCTTTTGGTTAAAGCCTTGGACCCCCAGAAGACTCGAAGACTCCAAGAGTTATTCAAAAAATCTCGAGTCCCTGGGCTTCCGGTTCCAGTCTTCGCCCAAAAAGGTACGAATGTGAAGCTTTAAATAAGGTACCATACTCACCACCTCTCTCACACCTTTTGGCCTGGTCGACACTAATAGCCGTTGCCACAGAAACTGTATCTATTAGTTATAGAGGAATAGAATTATAAAAGCTATTTGGACGACCTCCCTGGCGCAGTGATGAGCGCTGTGGTCTTATAACTGTGAGGTCTCGGGTTCGATTCCCGGCGGGGGCGATTTGAGAATTTATAATTTAAGAATTGTCTCTGGCCTGGTCTGGTAGGAGGTTTTGGCCGTAACTAGTTACCACCCTACCGCCAAGCGATTTACTGTTTCGGTATAATGGCGTGTAGAAACAGATTGAGGGTATGGGTTGAATGTACACTGCCATACACTTTCCAAGTTAAGCCCGCTACCATCTTAGACTGCATCGCCACTTACCATCAGGTGAGACTATCTTGACATTAAATAAAAAAACCCACCTGCACGGATCCCACACCACGATGCCCAGCCCTGGACACCCACTCGGCTCCAGCGCCTCGCACTCACTGGGGTTGCACACACAGTCCCAACCCCGCACCCCCACCACTACTAGAGTCACCATCACTATCGCCAGCCACCTCCTACACATACTGTTTATATCACATTACGTGTGCACTGTATATTGTTCTTGGTGAAGCGTTACACATCCTTGATCACTTGCAGCATCTTCAACATTCTGAAACAATAGACACGATAACATGTTAGTTCCTGATAGTAGAAAATTTCAGATTCTTCACCACGGAAATAAGGACAAAGGTAAGGTTCGATTATTGGTCCCCCTGCCCCCTGGCCTCCGTCCCAGAATCCTCACCTACTGATAATGTTATAAATGCGAAAGTGTTTTTTGTTGGTAGGTATTTCTTTTGTCACGCAGCTCGCGCAGGCAGTAACGGTTCAACGCACGGTCGTGATTTTTTGCATGGATATAAAATTATTTATTGAGGACTTAGAGAATGTTATAGGCTACTTTTATCCGAAAAATAAAGGGTTTCCAAGGGATTTTAAGAATTTCATGTGAACGAAGCCGCGTTTAGGTAGAACCACTAGTAAGTACCCTTACATAGAAACCTTGAGTTCTTTGAGGGTACTAGTGGTTCTAGTTTGTATCGCTAGTACCCTTAACGGTACTATTGTCAAAAGCTAATATAGTTGTTGCAATTCACGAGAGCGCGTGGCTCATGGTTGTGCGTGTATCGTATCTGTATAAATGAGAGCGAGAGCTTGCTCGCGCCTGATCGCTCCCACCTAGGCTCCTGACAGGCACGCACACTTACACAACGCGCATGTACACCACGTAACCACAAGTAAAGCTCACGTGACCTCGTGAATTGAAAGAACTATAATAGGTATTCTGTGACATAATATTTTTTCCATTTAGCCTTGCAAATTAAATTATAATGTGTATGCCCTAGATTAATATCCATTACATTCATTCATCTTTGATGAGATCAACGAATTCTGAAATAAAATGTAGAGACAAAATTACTTACACAGCAACCTTATTTGATTAGCTTAATACGATTTACTTGATGTTCTTAATTGAAATCTTTTTCTTTATATACTTTCCGCTTCATAATTAATATTCTAATATTCCCTCTATTTTTTTAGTACTCTAATTTGAATTCAGTAATTAGGTAAAGAGGCTCTAGAATCTAGAATAAGTTTTTAAGTTAACTGAATATGTATATTTATTGTATAATTTGTAATTCAGTATCACACACCTAGATCAAAAATAGACAACTCAATACTCAGTTCCCTAGACGAAATGTTATATTATGTAAGACTAGTTGATGCCCGCTACTCCATTCGCGTCGATTGAGGTTTTTTAATTCCCGCGGGAACTCTCTTATTTTCCGGAAAAAAAGTAGTCTATATATGTTATTCCAGACTATAATTTATTTCTGTCCCAAATTTCAGCTAAATGGGTTCAGTCGTTGCGGCGTGATTGAGTAAAAAACATCCATCCATCCATTCATCCATACTTTCGCTTTTATAATATTAAAGGATTAGTAGGATAATAGAATTATGATTTGTAGGTAGGTACTTATAAGTATGTACCTACGAATTTATCAATTTAATTCGTGGATTCGTAGGTGCCCTTCAATATAACAAGGTAAGAGAATTGTTTTATGTTTATGACTATGCTAAATACCATTTTCGGTACGAAATCAAATCAAACCATCCAGATAATGAAAATCTGTTGATGTGTCTGCAATGTAACTTCGACACCAAATAATCTAATTTACAGCTTTGTCTGACTATGACGTCTGGGCAAATTAAAATCATCGCACACTACAGCACAGCCGAGCCGCACTTGCTTAATTTTTGATAGCGAATTTGAAATTTTTAATTTGGATATTGGATTGAGTCGGGCGTTACTTTGCGGAAGTTCATGATTAGCAAGAAAAGGTTAGAGTTATTTTGCTATAATCCGCCAACAGAAAAATCTGTATGGTCAAACATGCAGTTAAAAGCTAAGCACCGCTTACCTTCTCAAACCAAGCAAAAAAGCCAAGTTCCCAAGCAAGCAATGCCACCGCCAGTCACATGCACCACCACACAAGACTTTTATACTACTCTCGACGCACGCTTCGCCACGACACCGGATTTTTAGTTTATTTTACAATATACATAGAGATATTCATAAAAAAATTAGAGGTGGATTGCAAGAGCACAAGCTAAGTATATTCAGCTCCTGCGGTGGACATTGTCATTCATTATACTCATACATTATTATCATTAACGCGTTCGATGCCTTTAATCTGTAAGTCACTTTTTAGGTGCAGCTCAGTATGTTTGACACAAAAAGTATTCCTAACAAAAGCTTCGCGTCGTCATGGCATTTTTTTTTTGAATGATAATATTATATTACGTATTTATTGCGATCCCCGTCTCTCATTTACATTAAGTTCTCTCGTACAGGTTGCCTGGAAGAGATCACTATTAGTGATAAGGTCACCTTTTGTGTTACACTGTTTATTTACTTATGTATTTTGTTCTTTTTTTTTCATGCAATAAAGCTGTATAAATAAATAAATAAATAATAAATATATTATATTTACTTGACATGAGGTTTTTGCAGGGAGGTCTCGCGTCGTTGCGCTGTAATCTGCGATCAGCTTTATACATGGATTTGTATCACGAATGAAATTACTTGCTCTGTGGTTTGTACGAGCAATTTGATCAGGACTGTAATTCATCTCGAAATGTTCTCGATGATATTACACGCTCAATACAAGCACATTGGTTTGTTATTACAAAGGTAACAATTAATACTCTGGTATGTTTGGGATTGGAAAGTTTTACAACATGCCTATGCTTAATTATGAATTAAATAATATTCGACGTTCAATTTTTGATTATCTTCTTTCTTTTATTCATTACGAACGAATTATTAAAAAAAAAGTATTTTGAAACCATTTAAAGGAATAGTCGGACGCTAAATAATCAAGTTTATTGGTTTCGTCTGACTGCGGTCTGTCTACGATACGCTGAAAAGGGTTTCTATGGATAGTCTAATAGAAACAAGTTCATATTATAGTACGAGTGAAGTTGGGTCTAATTGGAAACCATTGCTAATTTAGTGATTCTGTCGCTTGGCTCGGATCTACTGTACTAATAGTACTAGGAGTCCGAACTAGTACAGTCTTTTGAATGTACTTGTACACAACGCTTTTTAAGTGAAGCGAGCAAGAATAAGCTTACTGTACAAATTCAGTATGCGGAATTATTTCGTAGAGAGAGAGAGAAAGAGTGCTGTTAACAGATTCGGCGGTTTATGCGAATTATAAATAGTGCTGTCGATCTCAGCTTTAGAATGAACTTTACTACTTATACCTATGTCTACTTATTCTAATATTTTTTCTTGTAATTCTTTATATGTAAATAATTAATAAATAAACTTTTTTGAATCTGCCCTATGAGATAAGGGTTACGCAACCTAAATATGTTCCTATGTTGCTTGGGTCACAAAGGATATGAAATCACAAATTCTATTAAAGTGACGAAGTTTCAAGCAACTTTCGTAGCTTACATAATTAAGCAAGATGCTCGCAAGGCAATATAACTTTAATGGAAAGTTACCTAAGTAGGTACCTACCTATTTATAAAATAAAAAAGCCACGGGGCACTAGCATACAATAAAAGGTCATTGAAAAGTATTACCTATATAATATAGAAGAAAAAAAATATATATATTATATTTTTGATTTTATGTATGGGTACGAAATTACGTTTTTCCGTATTAAAAACAAGCCTACGTCTCTACATAGGCTTCTTTTTATCCCAGAAATTATATATTTATGTATTTTTAATAATTGTATTAATTAAAAACAGGAGCAGTAGTAAACAGTACTTAAAGTATACGTATAGTGATCAGTAGTACCTATTTTCGCGAAATTTAAAATCCAACTCCACGTGGATAAAAGTTGATTATTTATGTGCTATACGCGTACTTACCACGATAAAATACCCGTATATTTCGGTTACAAAATGAACATTTATCATGGTAGCTACCCGTTTAGCCCATATTATGTGTTTAAACCACGAAATAAGTCTACAATCTTAAGTAGGTAAATACGCAAGTACAGCAGTTATAAAGCTTCAAATAATTAACTAGATATTTGATGTCGGCGCAGTTGATTAAGTTCGTTGGGTAAGGAACACCCAAACACAAATTATGCCTATTAATTGTTAGAGAACAGTTTCTCTATTAGCAATTTGCCAGCAACATATTGTAGGTACTATTATTACTATACAGGGCGTCCCACGGCTATGCCACATGGAGGGGAAGTACCTTAAATATTGTAGATGGAACATTTTACTGAAAGAAGACTTCATTTTAATTTAAAAAACAATTTAAACTGCATTCATAGATTTTTAAATAATTGCCTGGTTGAACCGGGACTCGAACCCGCTATACGAGAAAAAAAATTAACCTGCATCTTTATCATACCGATCGGAAGGCTTCATCATAAGGATTATTTTTTGTTAAATAACATAGCATGAGAAATAAAAGGAAGACCATGAATTTTAGCCTTTGATGTAAAATTTTGTTCAGAAAAATGAAAAGCTGACATTGGCGTATCGACATACAACTGACTATTACTAATGAGTACCCACTTGAGAAGTACGCATCATTTCCCGATTCTTACTATCCTTACTAATCCTTACTTATATTACCTATAAATGCGAAAATGTGTTTGTTTGTTGATTTATTGGTTTGTCCTTCAATCCCGCTGCAACAGTTTGCAGCGGGATTGAAGGACATGTCGATACGCTAATTTATTTATTTATTTATTTATTTATTTATTTAGGACGACCAACAGGTTACAATAAATTAAAAACTAAGAAAACTACAAGATGAAAAAATTATTATGCAGTAATGTACACCCACTTACAGGTAGCCACAACATGCTTAAAGTTTAATACCTACTACTTGAGAAAATGTTGAGCAAACAATTATAACTACGAACAATTAAATAAAGTACCTACATAAAAATTACATAAAAATTAAGAAGAGGAAGAATATGAAGATAGAAAGTGGCTAATGTCAGCTTTTCATTTTTCTGGACAAAATTTTACATCAAAGGCTAAAATTCATGGTCTTCCTTTTATTTCTCATGCTATGTTATTTAACAAAAAATAATCCTTATGATGAAGCCTTCCGATCGGTATGATAAAGATACAGGTTAATTTTTTTTCTCGTATAGCGGGTTCGAGTCCCGGTTCAACCAGGCAATTATTTAAAAATCTATGAATGCAGTTTAAATTGTTTTTTAAATTAAAATGAAGTCTTCTTTCAGTAAAATGTTCCATCTACAATATTTAAGGTACTTCCCCTCCATGTGGCATCGCCGTGGGACACCCTGTATATATAGCTACTCGTGCTGATTCACTGACTGACTGACTGACTGATTGATCACCTCTCCTGTAAAATTTTGTATGGAAAAATTTTTTTTCACTCACAGTTTCTTATAGAGGACAAAAATTCATTCGGAACAAAAATATGGAGAGAGCTGATGATTGAGGATTTCGGAGACGGGTGAGGAGCACCGGCCAGGGTATCGAAGATAGGTGGGGGGTGTTCAACCAAATGTCACTCGAAACTTCATCCAATTGGCAGAGAGCCGAAAAAAAATTCCAAAATGGCGGATTCAAGATGGCGGCCATACAAATTTCGCCGGTGTCTATCTCGGAGACTATAAGAGATGGAAGAGTGGTTTCTTGGAAAAAGGTGATCAGGACCCGAAGGTCTACTTGATGTATTAAAAAAAATTCAAGATGGCGGATTTTTTATTTTTTCATACAAAATATATGCAAGACTTTAATACGGTTCTTTTTCAAAATTTCTGATGGTTTCGTATAGGGGATAAAAATTCATTTGGTGAAAAAATATGGAGAGACCTGATGGTTGAGGATTTCGGAGACGGGTGAGGAGCACGGCCAGGGTATCGAAGATAAGTGGGGAGTGTTCAAACAAAAGTCACTCGAAACCTCATCCAATTGGCAGGGAGCTGAAAAAAATCTCCAAAATGGCGGATTCAAGATGGCGGCCATACAAATTTCGTCGGTGTCTATATCGGAGACTATAAAAGATGGAAGAGTAATTTCTTGGAAAAAGGTGATCAGGACCCGAAGGTCTACTTGATGAATAAAAAAAATTCAAGATGGCGGATTTTTTTTTATTTCATACAAAATATATGCAAGACTTCGATACGTTCCTTTCCGCTGATGGTTTCGTATAGAGGATAAAAATTCATTTGGAGGAAAAATATGGAGAGAGCTGATGGTTGAGGATTTCGGAGACGGGTGAGGAGCACGGCCAGGGTATCGAAGATAGGTGGGGAGTGTTCAAACAAAAGTTGCTCCAAACCTCATCCAATTGGCAGAGAGTTGAAAAAATTTGAATTGGCGCATTCAAGATGGCGGCCATACAAATTTCGTCGGTGTCTGTCTAGGAGACTATAAAAGAAGGAAGAATGGTTTCTTTGAAAAAGATGATCAGAATGCGAAGGTCTACTTGATGATGAGAAAAAAATTCAAGATGGCGGATTTTTTTTTTCATAAAAAATATATTATGCAAGACTACGATAGGGTTCCTTTTCAAATGGTTTCGTATCGAGGACATAAATTCATTTGGAGGAAAAATATTGAGAGAGCTGATGATTGAGGATTTCGGAGACGGGTGAGGAGCACCGGCCAGGGTATCGAAGATAGGTGGGAGGTGTTGAAACAAATGTCACTCAAAACCTCATCCAATTGGCAGAGAGCCGAAAAAAACTTGCAAAATGGCGGATTCAAGATGGCGGCCATACAGATTTCGAAAAAGATGATAAAGACCCGAAGATCTACTTGGTGAACAGAAAAACCGCGGTTCGCTTTAGCGAGCCGCGCACCCACGCACCCTACTAGTCATATATATTATGGCATATAATATTGAGTTACCACGATGACGGAAATAATGGTAGTTTCTATGTAACTAAATGTAGACTTGTCGGTGGTTTATAGGAATTATTTCGGTGAGTGTGCTCAGGAGCTCTTCGATCTTGTCCCCCCTTCACATTGGTGTGATAGTGGTCAAGCGTGTGCCTAAAATGTATAAAAAATGTCTAAAAACACATTTACTTACTCTGCCTGCATGATAATGCAGATTAAATACTAGTATATTATTTTTACATAGATAAAGCTAGTTGTTTTGGAAAGATCATCTCCTTAGCAGTTCTTCACATCGTTCCTGGCTCATTACGTTGCTTCTATTGCTATATTCCCTCTCCACTCTCCTCGCTCGTTACACAAAATTAAAAAATTTGATTTTTTTCAGCTGATCTTTTGGAATCTCTTCATGAATTGTAAGTTACAACCGGAAGGTTTTGCTATCTTCATTGCAGGAGCTACCAACGAATTAATTACGTTTATCTTACAGACAATATATTTTATAGGAACAGAAATGGCAGAAGCTTGTAAGTATAATGCTTTTATAAGATCAAAGTAGGTACTATGACCTTTATGAAACCTTAGATAAGGTAAATTATGTGACCCCAATAAGTAATATGAAACGTGGTCCACATACATAGGTAATTAAACATGCCTACAGCATCTCTAGAAAGTTAGTTACCTAGCTAGAATTTCTCGTAATGGGACGGCTGAAGTTTACGAAAATTTAATTACACTTTACTTAAAGTTTGTCAGACATCTTGATTAATTACATACATGAATAGGTAGGTACTAACTCACGTTTTATAGGGTAACATTTTATTAATGTTATAAACATAATATATATTTTTAACATAAACTTTGAACGGAGTTATATGGATGTTTAATAAAACTTTTTTATAGGTATAATAACACTGCCTTCTTAAGACGAGAAGCGCTATCTCAAAATAGCTTTTTGTGCAACAAGAGAGAAAAGTTGATTTTCATTATAAGTGCTAAGTTTGAATACCGAGTAAGGTGACGAAGCGCCACTCAAACTTTGGAGCAACGGCAAAAGGTTGCCTGTCTGTCAGTATTCTACAGAATATATTTTGCAGAGTGTGCTCAGGAACTTTTCAACTTGGCTCCATCATCACCATTCTACCACCGAAACGCAAGGCATAGAATAGATTACCCCTACGTGGTTGAAATCCCATGGTCGCGCACTAAACGCTTTGCTTCCTCGTTCCTGAAACGCGCCGCTATTTAGAATTTCCTTCCGGCTTCCATTTTTCCAGATAACTACAATTTGGGTACTTTCAAATCAATAGTGAATAGGCATTTTCTAGGCAAGTACGCCCCATCTTAGACTGCATCTTCACTTACCATCATGTGTGATCGCAGCCAAGCACTGGTCTATATATATTTAAAAAAAGTAAATTTCTCCCTATACTCTTTAGTATAAAAGGGGAGCACAAGAAAGAAATCATTTTGCTCTTGTGTGACACAATATTTTAATTCACTAGAGAGATAGTACAATTGTTTTAATGATTTTTTTTTTCAATTATACGCCTATATATAATTGTACGCTTTAAATAATACACGATGCCAAAATATTGTGTAAAATAAGGATAATAATTAAATTTAAAAGTTTACAGATTTTTTTGTATCTGTCGCAATATAATATAGAAACGCCAATTTGCGGCAAAGTTCTAAATTCAAAGCACTTTTATTTCTGGTTAGTAAAAATGGAGATTACAGTCGTACATACATGATTATTGTGACTCGGGGATCTTGTAAACATTAGATAATGCGTTATGTCTAAGTAAGAACATAATGCTTCGTAGAACAATCCTAAATCCATGATATAACCTTCCAAATAAATTCGCAAATTGTCGCTTCATTAACTCAATAGTATTCCTAATACCGCGCTCTTATTACCGAAATTGGATTTACCATTGTAGAGAGCAGCTTTTCTTCAATTCGTTTCTTACTTGTTCTAGGGATTCGTACCGAACCCAATCGAGTTGCGGGATTAATCATTGGTGGGCGAAATTGATACCGAAATCGATTTATACAGTCTTCTTGTGTACCTATTAAAATATAATATGTAATAACAATTTATATACTTACAAATAAATAAAATTGAAGTGTCTGTTTGTAATATCAAAAGAACAGCTTTTTACTAACTGCATACGAAAGTAAGTACGTTAAATAAGTACGGTACCTACTTATAACAAGAAAACAATTTTTAAAATTTTTGTCTATCTGTCCGTCTATCTGTCTGTCTGTCTGTTTGTTGCCGATAATCTCGGGAATGGCTGGACCAATTTTAACGGGACTTTCACTAGTAGATATAGGCTACTATAGGCTACTTTTGTACCGATTTTCGAAAAAAGAGAAGGAGTTGTGTTTTTCTACCTCTGTATATTGATATCTCCGTGATTTCTTAACCGATTTGCGTAAATCTTTTTTTAATCGACACAAAAAATTTGCGAGATGCTCTCATAAAAACTTCCGTTTCCAACTCCTCAATGCTGATGCTGCAGGTGTACTGCCCACCTAAACAGGAAGGATTTAGGAACTGTTAATTATGAATAGTTATTTTGGGTACCAAGTAAAGACTATATCGTTACATTACAGGACCCATCTCGTCAATCCTGATGCTGCAGGGGTTCTGCCCACCTTAGCTGTAGGGACTTAGGAACTGTGAATTCAAGACGCGGACGAAGTCGCGGGCGTCCGCTAGTATACTATATAATAGGAATTACTACTTCGGATTATTTTTGATAGATGACAGGATGGCTTTTAATGGACGGATTTACCTACAAATAAGCCTTATGTGAATCCATTATAATATTTATCCATTATTATCAATCTTTCATAAGGTAAATAGGTAAACCTGTAAATGCTCTATTGTTAATTTTTGCTCGACTTGAAGTAGACACAAAAAGTTACACGCTAGGCTCCAATTAGTAACATAAGAACAAACATGAGCAAGATCTCTAATTAAGTGAAAGGGGGGTAATACATTCACAGTGTGGCAATATCAAGGAGAAATTTAATTTTATTACACGGTTTAAGCCGGCAACGCAACGGTGGTGCCTCTGGTACTGTGTTCATGGACGGCAGTAATCACTTAACATCAGGTGACCCGCCAGCTCGTTTGCCCACTATTCATATAAAAAAAAAGTTTAAGCAATTAATCACTTAACCCCAAAGATATAATTAATCTGTGCTTAACCCCTTAATCTCTGCTTTCTTTGCACGCCAGTTATATGGCTGATTGTGAAGTCAATACGAATAATTTGTAATATCGTATATTTACAATCATGCAAATAAATCTATTCTATTCTAAATCTATTCTATTCCGTGCACAGTCTTATGTCATGCCAACAGATAATTAGCAAAATGAATTGCAAACAAAAAAGGTTGTGAGATAAGGCAAAGATTCGTATGTGAACTGAACTTACTGAAGTTTAGTAACATGCGTGAAGTTTTGTAGATCGCAACGTAAGAACTGTTATGGCGTAGGTACCTACAGTAGGCATGATATCTTATCTATCTATCTTATTGGTCCTTGCTATTAATATTTTAAACAAGTCGCGCAGCAACGGAGATAAATGATATAAATATTGAAAAGTTCGCTGGGCCGTTTGACGATTTTTCCAGGAAAAAATAATTGCCAATTTGAGTAAGTACAAAGGATTTTCGCAGGATATTTAATTTTAAAAATATTGTGATCCAAAAGTTTGTTCTACTTCTGACATCAAAAGGGGAAAAAACCATCTCGAATCAGAATTTTTTCTCGAATTTTTTTGGAACTCCACAAGAGTTAAATTGTTGTTATAAACATGTATGTTAAAATAAATAAATGTTGAGTTTCAAGTTTCCAGTTATGTTCAAACCTAATTCAAACTAATAATTAGATACTAAGAACAAACGTGAAAACCTAATATAACGGAATCCACGAATTCCGTGATAAAATTTTACAAACACGAAATGATGTTCTTGTAATGACAGCTAATTTTCAGCGGCGCCTGAAGCGTAATTTGCTTGTGAATTATTTTGGAACGAGGCTTGATTACCGAGTTCAAAAATTAACTTCTGATACTGTATTATTTTGTCATAAATACACATAAATTATAAAGTATATTAATTTATTCTACTTTTATGATTGTATAATTTCATATACACGATCGTGAACGTCTATCAGAGTGATGCCATAAAGTGCGTTTTAGTGTTGCTTTGGCGCTTAATCTTTTTCTTCAACGTTATTTTATGATCGGCTGTGATAAAATATTATCAGCTACTCACTCTATAATAACATCCAACATATTACAGAGTATATTGTAAAAGAAAAAGATGACATAGGTAAAAGAGTGGGCCTACTCACCCAGGCTCGTAACATTGTTCATAACGGCGTAGATTGAAAGAGATTATCTATAAAACCTTCACGACCTGTGCGCTATAAAATTTTATTTTACGACCCTGTTTACGGTATTCCTATAGGTGCGCTTAAGAATCTTTGATGCAATCACATTACTATGAAATTGTGTTCATCTAAAAAATACTTTCAAAATATACGCAGGAAGGTTCTTGCAAATCACGAGGTCGCGTGAGCTTTACTTGTGGTTACGTCGTGTACATGCACATTGCGTAAGTGTGTGTGCCTGTGAGGAGCCTAGGCGGGGGCGCTCACACTTATACAGATACAATACACACACAACCATGAGCCGCGCGCCCTCGTGAATTGCAAGAACTATAATTGAAATCTGTTTGACACCCTTGTCCCTTTGGGCCTATTTTACAATTGCCAAGTAAACTTTACCCGACAATTAATGAAGGAGACGGCCCATTTTTGATGTGGTCTTGTACAATATACCATGTAGGTATAGACAAAATACATGGATTTTACTGAAAATAAAATAAATTATAACAACGAAGTCGCGGGCATCATGTAGTTTATAATGTTAGTAGGATTATTTTATTATTGAGCTTTGTTAGTTACTTTCCTCCAACTATTTTCCTTGATTTTCCCCTGAGACCCAATATTACTCACTCCGTAGTACGCTGAGCGACTTTTACGAGACGGCCATATGTCATGGAGTACAAACCTCAAATTCCTCAATACGTACGTATTGGTATCAGCACAATCGATTACCTGTAGTACCTACTGTAGTAATACTCGTGATTATTCGAGTAGGCTCGTGAATATTTAACGAAAAGCCACCACCATTACGTGAAACTGTCCCGGAATCGTCTCTCCCGTTTATTGTGATCGAGATAAGACTGAGAAATTCTTCTGATGTCTCAGTACATTTGCATATCAAACGGCGGGCTTGAAAGCTACCAAAATCGTGAGATTACTACTGAAGAATCGAAATATTGGTATTATTGGTAGGGAATAACCTATTTTGATAAGTAGGTACCTCTCTACTATCTCTGCGTCGTCTTTCTCATTACTGAGGATTGTGATTCTTTTCCATTATTCAAAATCACAGATTTATTATTATTAATTAATTTTGGCATAATAATGATAAATTTAATATAATTATCATTGTCATTGTCTTTTGGTTTTTAATCTACTCTTTTAACATTTTTAACTAACCTCAGCGGGCAAAATGCGCACCCCACCCGTTGCCCCTCATTGTCAATTGTCAATTGACTCACTCACTCACTGTCAATTGTCAATTGACTCACTCTTAACACAACCTCTAAGTTTAATTTACAGGGAATTTATAAGAAATGTTTAAAAAAAATCTACAAATATTAACACACAACGCTTCCACCGAAAGTTTATACGAATATTATGTGAGATGCTCTTCACTATTGGTTAGCACAGATTAATTATATCCAAGGTTAAAAATTTAACGTGTTCATGAATATTTATTCAAAACCCCACTTCAAATTTCAAGTAGCTGACCAAGAACCGCTCATTTGTAAGATGATCACTGTATTTGTGGATATTTGACGGATAAAATCAGTAATTCTCGCAGATTTGCATAAGAAAAGAGCTCTTGGATGTGTTTGAACTGAAAATGAACAAGGAGGCATCGAATGCCTACTAGTCTATAATCTCGACCACTTACACTCGACGTTACATCGAAAATACCCATTTGTAAGCGAAGAAAGGCGTGATTATAGTATCAAATCTCGACTTAAACGATAATAATATTTTTTTTTATAAAGAATATTAGCCAAGCTGAATTTGACTTATATTCTCCTCTACCCTCCGAATAAGCGAAAAGCTTGTACCAGGAGGGTATGACAATAGTGCAATGGGTGAGGATCGAACCTGCGACCTTTCAGTTTTCAGTCCGCACCTTTAACCGTTGAGCTATTGAGGCTCTAATAATAATAATTGCTATAATTTAAAGTAACAAGGCCTTTATTGATTTAAATAGTCGTTTTTACGTCATGGTTATTTATTTTCTTATTACTTATTATTATTACCTACTGCTTTTTGTGCTAATGAATAGGTATTGTCGATATCTTTCAAATTCAAAAGTTTTTTATCCCTTTAGCAGTTTTTTCAAAAATCCTTTCTTAGCATGTGCCTATGTCATAATAGCTACCTGTCCGCCCGACCCGTGGCTTGAGCTGTGCACAGAGAGTCAGTCTCCTTTTCTTTTTATAGTTTTAAATTAGCCAAGCAGAACAAGTCTTGACTATTATTCTCGTCACTCCAAATAAGCGATCAAACCTGCAACCTTTCAGTTTTCAGTCCGCTCCTTTAACCGTTGGGTTATTGAAGCTATAAAAGAGACTGCTTTACTTATTCAGGGTAAAGCCGGATTCAGGGTTATACCGGAACCATTCGCTGTATAAGAGGTAGCAGCAGCATTCAATCCGGAGAAAGGCTCATTGTAGTAGTCTGTACACAAAATCAATTCTACTATGCGAGGTCGAGGACAATGTCAAGTCAACGCAGCGCGGTCAGCAAAGCTAATATAAATATTTGGTTGCTCAAGTACTCACAAAGGTCAGGAAGGTTCTGTTTAATAATAAATCAGGCGGGCGCAACGTGGGAGTCAAGAAACAAGCGCACCCTGTGAAACAAACGTAGTGCTTACTACGCCTACAAATACAGTGAGCGTGACCAAAATAATATCATCTACTATATAAAAATAAGTCGGGTTTTCCTTCCTGACGCTATAACTCCAGAACGCACGAACCGATTTCCACGGTTTTGCATTCGTTGGAAAGGTCTCGGGCTCCGTGAGGTTTATAGCAAAGAAAATTCAGGAAAAATTTCAACAGAAAAGCGGGAAAATCTTTTTTCACATACAGCGCCATCTCTGATACATAGCATCGAAGCCATCTGGTGGCGAAACGGAGTTCGCCGGGTTTGCTAGTGTATTATGAAATTCCCTCTTTCACAGGCACTATTTTAAGATAATTTCTTAACCTGCCACATCAGCGCATAAACTTATGATACTCGTATTACTATTATTTTTTTGTTTGAAAGGGTATACTTCCCAGATGGTTCCATTGTAATCAGGTCATGATCTGATGACAGGACCCTGGAGAAATCGAGGGAACTCTTCAAATTTTATAGGCACAATTGATATACTTTATAGTGGCGTTTGAAGCCGGTTTTGTAAAAAGAATTTTTACGTCTATTTATTTCGAGGTTCCCACGAAAACGGAAAATCTACAGTATACTGCATAGCCACAGCAACACGAAGTAGCATTCCAGTTTGAATTGAATGATGTGTCCTCTAGGTGAATCTATGCCCACTAGATTAGAGTACTTATGTTAACCTTTGTTTTTATTCTATGACAATCTTGTCCTTATCTGCGATGTCTAAGATGGTAGCGGACTAACTTAGAAGGGTATGGCAGTGTATATTCAACCCATACCCTTAATCTGTTTCTACAAACTATCGTGCCGGAACGCTAAATCGCTTGGCGGCACGTCGTTGGCGGTAGGGTGGTAACTACCCACGGCCAAAGTCTCCCACAAGACCAGACCAGAGACAATTCAGATATTATAAATTCCCAAATTGCCCTAGCCGAAAATCGAACCCGAGACCTCCCAGTTATAAGACCACAGCGCTCACCACTACGGCAAGGAGGTCATCAAAACCTAACAATTAATTATTTATTATTAGAATGCGCCACAGCAAAGCATGGGCAAGTTGAGCTAATAACATACAAAAATCACAAACTAGAATAACGTCATAAAGCCTTTATATTGTGTTTAAAGCCTCTGTGACGTAATTAAACCATCAAAGGGTATTTCAAGGTCGGCCCGAAAAATGTTTTTCGGTCAAAACACCGCAGCCCTTTGAAGTTACAGATGGGAAAGACTACGACATTTTGCTTTGATAAAAATTAATTTGACATCGTATTACATTTCCCTTCATTAAAATTTGACAAGCCTTTGCCCACCGAACTATGCAAGGTTTCCGAATCTACTAGTGAATTATGACTTCTTATCCTATTTGGTTGGAGCGGTTGGTAGTGGAGGGCCAGGTGGAGGGAAAAGAGCGAGAGGACGCTCCCCCACGCGATGGATGGATTTAATCAAAGCGGTGACCCAGACAACTGTGGTGGAGTTCTCCCGCAATGCTACAAACCACCAAAAGTGGAGAAGCTTCGCGCGGGAGGCGATGAGACCCAAAACTAAGAAGACCGACGACGACTAATGTCGCATCATCTTGGCGGCCACGACCACTCTGACAAGAGTGACCGATTGAGAAGAAGAATCTTATCTGATGTAATGCAAGCTATCTATTGCATTTAATTTTAACTAAGTATTCGCAGCGGGAAACGTTTTAGCCACAATTATAGCTCAATAGTTAAAGGTGCGCACTTAAAACTGAAAGGTTAAATCCCCACGTTGCTCTATTTTCGAATACCCAATCTTAGCACAAGATTTACGCTTATTTGAAGGGAAGAGGGGAATATTAGTCAAATTCAGCGTAGCTTATTTTTTAAGCTAAACTTTTACGCTAAACTATTACTTTTTAAGCTAAAAGATAGACAGCCAAGCATAGTAACTTACGTAGGTAAGTATATATTTGTAAAAAGTAAGGACAGAAAAATCTTTATACTTACGCCAAAAGTTTTCCGAATCAATAATGGTATTTTCAACCCTTTTGAGAAGGCTTTCAGCGGTTTTAGAAAACTAAAACGAGACCCTTCATCAAAAATGTATGTATACTCGAAATACTGTCGAGTTCGTAGGTGTTAATATTATGTTTACAAGGGTATCTATTTATGGAATTTTATTGCACCACACGGTCACACCGCAATGACGAGATTATTTCTTTATAGAAGTAAAATATGTTCAATGTTTCAATTGTTCAAATTAACGACACCTAAAACTCTCAAAGGAAAAAGCGTAGATTTTTTAAAATAGCAATTGCGCGATATAATATAAAAAACATTATATTTTAAGCAATATGACGTTATTATTTTAAAAAGAAACGATTATATTATCAAAGCAACATTGAAGTTAACGACACCTAAAACTCTCAAAAGCAGATACCTACACCAAAATACGTATTTTATTTTAAAAACAGCAATTATTGCACGAAATACATTAAAAAAGCATTTTATTTAAAGCAATACGACGTTATTAATTATAATTGAAAAAGAAACTACAAACAGCAAAATTACGTTTGAAATTAACGACACCTATAATTCTCAAAAGCGCTTGTTAAAATAAATACTTACGGCAAAATACTTTTTTTATTTTGAAAATAGCAATTGCATGATATACCATAAAAAACATTATATTTAAAGCAATAAGAACCACAGGCGTGTCCGTAGAGATACGTTGTACCACAGGTTGATGAATATTTCAACCAACCAAATAATGTTATAGGGATGTCACTCATAAAAGTGTTACAATTAATTTTGCTTTGTCGTTTTTTCTCCAAAAATAAGACTAAAGAGAAAAATTAAGTTTAAGAAATCTATTAAATCTGCTCTCATGGAAAAAACATATTATACAATAATTGAAGACTATATAATGATAAAAAAAAAGCGTGAATATAATTCGCTCCATTCATGAGACAGTAATAACTTTCCTGTGTAACATGATTCTATTGTATTCTGTTCTACAGTGTTTCCACTTTATTTGTGTCTCAGTTATGTCTTAAAATGAGTATCTTAATATTAATATTTAATTCGATGCCTTAACATGGGTAGCCTAAGTATGTCATGCTCACTTAAACATTTCTGTGGTGGTGTCGTGTGGTGCGGGTTGTTACGTTCCCTCAAATATGGTTGAGCGAGGCAATGGCTGGATCATGCGTCATGCTCGTGAACGGGTGCCGCCAACGGGAATGGGTCTGCTTTGTGTCTACCCATGTTAACATGTCTTTGGTTGCGGTAGGCGTACATTTTTGAAACTTCTGTGTGGAAACATTGTGTGCATAGCCTAGTTCTTTTTAACAATTGTAAAAAATTTTTTTTTGAAAAGAGCAACTGCTGAGTTTCTTGCCGGCTCTTCTCAGCAGAATCTGCATTCCGAACCGGTGGTAGATTTTTGACGTTTCATAAGAGCTACAAGTTGGCCTACATGAAATAAATAAATTTTGATTTGATTTGATTTGATTTGATTTGATAAGATAATACTTTGTATTTCCCAAGACTCCGTGTCGTAAAAATATCCGATTATAAATGACAGCAAACATTCTTTTCAATCCCATTTATAAAACAATGTCTCGTAGGTATTTATAGCTTTTGTAAATCAGAAAAAAACCCTGAAAAAAGTCTTAAATTGATTATGATATAATAATATAACAAACTTGAGACTAGAGATTGATGTACTTGTATATTTTATTATTTATGTACATATGAACAGTTACAAGAAAATTTTTGCTTTGCTTTTTAAGTGAATTTTTTGCTCTTTCAGCCTAGGAATCATTTGTTCTTGCTAATTATTTTTAATTATATGGCTTAGACAGAGGAGATAAAGTTCAAATCAACTCCATAGTATCTCAGGGACCTTTGTACGCTCAACCATAACCGTAAAAATGTACCAAACCTAGCCTCTATTTGCTAAACCTGTTACTTTAATAGCCCAAAACTAAAATCTATCTCTACAGGCTATCATTTTTTTTCTTAATCTATTTTTATAATTTTGAAAAATGTGACAACCCTACCCATATACGTAATTCGGAGGACCGGTGTGTGTCATGCCAACCTGGTTGTTAATATTAAAATATGTAAATCATAGAATTACCATGTTCCTTCGTTTACTGAACCCTCGATAAAAATGCACTTGTATAATATTGGAGTCTTCATTGGATGATATTTCATATACCCTAATTTTCTATTTGAATTTTAACACTCAGAGCCATCCATTAAGTAAATATACGTAAATAAGCGGAAGGTTTGTATTAGGAGCGGGTACGACAATAGTGCAATAGGTAGGGATTGAACCGTTGACAATTCTGTGTTCTTTAACCGTTGAGCTTTTGAGACTTTACTCTAAATTATAGGTACTAAGGAAGCTTTTAGGTGACTTTGAGAGTGTTTTGTACAGAAGCAGGAATAATTTTGATAAATTCCACGATATTGAAGGAAATGCTAAAAATTGCTATTAGAGTTACCTACGTTCCGAACTCTGTGCCCAGAAAGTTCAACGATTGAGCCATAAAATGAAGCCTCAATAGCCCAATGGTTAAAGGTATGGACTGAAAACTGAAAGGTCGCAGGTTCGATCCCCACCCGTTGAACTATTGTGTGTAACTCCTCACACAAGCTTTCTGCATACGTGGAGGGAAGAGGAGAATATTAGTCAAGTTCATCTTGGCTAATATTCTTTTTAAAAGAAAAAAAAAGTATAGATAATTTGAGCCAAATAACCTTATTAAGCAATAATATAACGTTCAAAATTAACAAGAAATGCGTAGGTACGAACGTGTTTAACAAACTGTAATACGTGTTATGTGAACCAGAAATTAATATAAGACTCCCAAGTACCTCGTGTAGATACTTACGAAAGTATCTACACACTTTACGTTTTAATTTAATCAGTTGGAATATTTTTCGAAGTAAATAGCCTTTAGTTTAGAAGCATTTCAAGTCTTAAATCATTAATTAATTTTAAAAGTAATTTTGTAGTTCAACGAGCTTAGATGTCCGAACGAAATTAATTAAAGGCAACTTAATTTTTTTTTTGTTGATATAGCTTGAAACTTTTGTCCTTTGAATTATATACAAGACTAAATTTCGCCCGCGACTTCGTTCACTCAGAATTAGACTTTTACAAATCCTGCGAAAAATCGTACCTACCGTTTTTTCTAATTCTAATATATAGCACCTTAAGAATTAAAGTGAGCTTATTCAAAAATTGCTATCTGTGGGCAAGAAAGAATTCAAAAAAAACCAAGTCAGACCGTGTATTAAAAAAATGAATATTGGTTTAATAAAAAAAAAATGAGTTATTGTGACTTTTAGTCTGAAGACCCTAGATTTAAAATCAATGTGAGAATACAAACTGAATTAAGTAAAACATAAGAAACTAGTCTAATTTGCAATATCTTTTTGAATATCTTCAAGGGCTTCAAATTCCAGTGCGTTAATTAAGAAGCCATTAAAGACATTGTTAACAATTTATCTCGACTAACCTCGATTAGAAGCAGCGCAATAATCCGCCCATGAAATTCGCGATAAAATTCGCGTGAACGCTTTTAGACTAAGATTAATGAAAATGAAAATGTGGCAATTAGTTAAACATCTTTTAGTGTCTAAGGTGACGACCTATATTTAATTACAAAGAGCTAATCGCAAGCCCAAAAGCCCACTATAAACTAGCGAAACAATATTCATACTTTCATAGTTATATTTAAACTAAAGAGGCAGGTAAAGAAGTTAAATGTTACGGTAAGCTTATTTCTTAATAACCCCTTATATACTTCTCGTTCTGAGCTTTAGAAGTACAAAGCTTACCTACCGCTTTGTTGTGTTTTAAATCTAACCTAATCCTGTTGTGTTTTTTATGCAAGTACAGAGCTCCACATGACCTCCAAATGTTTTAACCATCGTTTTCGTAAAACACGATGCATTATAAATAATTATAATTATTAGAAAATTCTTGGCTTCTTACTAAACTAATAATAATGTCCTCCCGATCGAATCCGGTCGCGGCGGACAACCTCCACACAGTATACTGATATTATAGTGCCCAGTGTGTATACGCACACACACAGGTGCACTCTGTATTCCCTTACTCTCATAGTTCAGTGGGACGGAAATCCGACCAGACCGCAGGGATCAGGCGCAGGACCAACTACTTTACGTGGCACTCTCCGAAGCACGGGGTGACAAACCGCCAACTTCCTACGACCCAAAACATTTATTGATCCAACCCGGGAATCGAACCCGAGACCTCATCCGTAGAAGAACATGCTTACCAGAACAACGAGGCAGTTAACGAGGTACTTAACAAATAACAAAGAACCCTAAGCCAAAACCGAAATATGCAAAGCTCAGACCATTGATTTTAATCGACGACGTCAAAAACCAAAGCGCGCAGCAAAAATCTCTAGGCTTTTCATTTTTTCATTAAGCGTGATCAAGACAAAAAAAAATCACGAAGGCAAATTCAGTTTACCGAATAATATTTCCGTAAATTGCGGCCATTTTCATGATTTACGTGAGCTTAAAATGCCGCATTGGCAATTGAGAATTTTTTTTTCCGGCGTTTTTAAGAATTCGTTCGCAAGGAATTTCTGGATTTATGTAAGAATAAAATAATTCTCTTCTGTTAAAGTATATAGATTTGTTAGTGATTCTCTCAAATTGGTATAGATATACAGATAGTTGATTTTGTATATATTTAATTGTAATATTTTGTATGTACCGATAAGGCTGACATAAAGGTCACCTTTAAAAGTCCCATATTAATAATGAGAATTAAAAAAAAAAAGATGATTCTCTTGCGCTAATAAGTATCCTATTTCCGTATCCAGAATGCAAATTATCTCTGTAACAAACATTCAATTATATCAATGGCTTAGTGCCAACTAAGTGAAACTTATCTTAATAACAAGTGTATGTTAAGTAGGTATTTAGTTTCGTGTATAGTTGACTATTTCAATACAGTTCTTACTATCATTCAGAATATTTCACGAGGGAGGTCATAATTATATTTATTTATAATATTTTTATTAATTCGATGACAAGATTAGTCCTTGACTGCGATCTCACCTGATGATAAGTGAAGATGCAGTCTAAGATGGTAGCGGGCTAACTTGGAAGGGGTATGGCAGTGTAGATTTAATCCGTACCCCTAATCGGTTTTTATACGCCATCGTGCCGGAACGCTAAATAGTTTGGCGGCACGGCACATTTTTGACGGTAGGGTGGTAAGTGGTAAGTTACCACTTACCACCCTACCACTAGTTACCACTGGTAACTATAGCCACGGCCAAAGTCTCCCACCAGATACGAATTTATTCACAGCACGCTCTTACAAAACTCCGGGCGAGTTAACAATTTCGACTGTTCCGTGGAACAAAGTCACATCTGCTAAATTCACAACTTGAAATTTGAGCCTTAAAACTAAAACAGTTAGGAACAAATCTCAAGTTATGAATTTAGCAGATGATACTTTGTTCTACGGAACAGTCGATTTACAATTCAATAATTTATTTCCTGTTAGTCAAGTTGGGGCTCTTATGATAAGTCAAAAATCTACCACTAGTTCAGAAACTCAGCAGTTGCTCTTTCGTATATGAATATGAAATATATCTTCTATGTGAATCTTTCATTTTTTTTTTTTAATAATATAATTACGTTACAATCTACGAATAAATAATAAGTATATTTATGCGTAGATTACAATGTAAAAAAAAAACCTTTGAAAATTAAACCGAAGCGATGATTCCCATGCAAAATTACCAATTTTGATTTTCCCGGTTTTTTTCAGCTGTTCTTTTGGGTTTTCCTTATTTTTTTAATTTAAAACCACCCCTGTATCAGAGCGGACAAAGCAAAACAAAAATTATTCAAATCGGTCAAGGCGTTTTTCAATTTTAGCCATATTAACAAACAGCAATTGATTTTTGTATAATACTGGATGATGCCCGCGACTTCGTTTGCGTGGATTAAGATTCCCGCGCGAACTCTTTAGTTTTCTGGGATAAAATGTAGCCTAAGTGGTAATCCTGGCTATCTCCATTCCAAATTTCAGCCAAATCGTTCATTCATTGTGGCGTGAAGGAGTAACAAACAAACACACACAAATACAAATTTTGCCTTTATAATATTAGTGTGATATAGATTTTGTGGGCAGCTGAACGCAGTTATTTACTTCCATGCAACCTGCATCCTGATTAAAACCTAACTAATATTAAGGACTTGGAAACTGACATAGGTTACTTCTAACCCTGGAAAATAAAGGTTCCCGTGGAATTTTGAAAAGCTTAACTCAACGCAGACGAAGCCGCTGGCAAAAGCTAGTACTAAAAAAACCGTTTTAGACAAATTGTGTCATAGTGATAGAATGTCATCGAGAGGAAGAGAATAATTTTTATCACGATACTTTGTCAACATGTACGAAGTTGGTGGCACGAGTTAGTATTATGGTGAACACAGCAACAGCTCTAGCACCTACCAAATCCCAATGGACAAATAAAGTATGTACGTGCACTAAATCGCAAGCATGATTTACACCAGTTTCAAACTCTGCCGAAGCTGTTATTAGAGTTAGCCATAAATATTGCTTTACTGTGCCATTAGTCTTGACTAACCAGCATTAAAAGGAAGAAGTACTTTAATAACCTATAATTTTCACAGCTACAAAATTCTTGTGCCCTCGTGAATTCAAGGGCGCTAGGAAATGAGGCTCTGGTGTATAATTACTGGTACTTAATATATATTTTTTTTGGAAACAAAATCTTAAAATTAATATTTAATTATTTCCAAAATAAATCTAAAACCTCATCGATGTCAAGTGGAGATGGGCGGGGCTTGTTGCTAGGACAACAGACGACCGATGGACTCGCCTGGTGCTTGAGTGGAGACCACTTACTGGCAAGAGAAACATGGGGACACAACCATCTTGCTGGTCCGACGACATCATAAGTTTGTGGGCAAAACTTGGAAGAGACTAGCACAACATCGAAAGGAATGGCGTGCACGTGAG
The DNA here is from genome assembly GCA_933228805.2 of Hipparchia semele. Taxonomy (NCBI): domain Eukaryota; kingdom Metazoa; phylum Arthropoda; class Insecta; order Lepidoptera; family Nymphalidae; genus Hipparchia; species Hipparchia semele. Next base: position 11,024,260 of record OW121718.1, read on the forward strand.
ATGGCCTATATCCAACGATGCATGGAAGAAATGAAAAAGCTTACAAAGAAGCCTCAATAGCCCAAAGGTTAAAGGTGCAGGATAAAACTGAAAGGTCGCAAGTTCGAACTCCATCCGTTGCACTATTGTCGTACCCTCTGCACAAACTTTTCTCTTATTTGGAGGGGATAGGAAGATATTAGTTAACTTCAGCTTAGCTAATATGTTTTTTTTAAGAAGAATAACTATTTACGAATGTTCCGCCTAGACTACTGAACCGATTTTGATAAATAAGGAGTCAATCGATTCGTTATTATGGGTCCGGGTGACATAATATGCTATATTTTATACGAACAAAATCAATATGACGGATGTTATACCTATCCAACTTTCAATAGTCGGATTGCAATTTTTAAACTTTCTGTTGTTTTATCTGCGATCTGTGATAAAAGTATCAGGAACTACGGAATTCAGCAGCGAAGACTTTTATTTTTGTTAAGCTAGAAAGTATTCCTCTTCGGAAAGTTGAGCTAATCATATTTTGTGGAATAATCGACAGAACAGCCATTACAAAGTATCAATAACTGCAGTAGGTATACAGCTGCATGCGAAAAGAACTTATATTTTTATTTCTGCTCTGCTGGAAAATGTTTTGCGGGTAGTAGTAACCCTAGTAGTTTGCCTGCTGGGAGGCTTTGGCCGTGGCTAGTTACCACCCTACCGTCAAAAACGTACCGCCAAGCGACTTAGCGTTCCGGCACGATGGCTTGTAGAAACCGATTAGGGATATGAGTACACTGCCATACCCCTTCCAAGTTAGCCCGCTACCATTTTAGACAGCATCGTCACTTACCATCAGGTGAGAATGCAGTCAAGGACTAAAAAATCTTGTCATCGAATAAAAAAATTACTGACTACTAATGAGCCGGCAGGGAGTTTGGATGAATTAAATAATAGTTATAAAATATTAATCAGCTCAGTAGACAATATCGAATGAACACACAGTTTAATTATTATATGTAAGTACTCATCTGAATATCTAAAAGGAAAAGGTGACTGACTGATCTATCAACGGACATCTCTAACCACTGGTCGGATCGGGCTTAAAGGCACACCTACAGATAGCTATTATATATTATATTATATATTATTTGTTGATTACTGATTGTTAAATTTGAAAGTATATGATAAAAGTACGATGGGGCTGTCATTTACTTATTGTGTTAAAGCCCTATAAAATAAATAAATAAAGAAGATAGCTATTAAGACGTAGGCATCCATTAAGAAGTATAATATTTTAATCTTCTGAAAAATAACTAGTAAACTAGTATTGAAGCAACTTTACTAAAATCGAGCTCTGGAAATTCCCAAAAAAGCCACATGTCCCTAATACTAGAGAATGGAATTAAATTCAGAAAATGAAGGAAGAATAGATATGTGTCCATTGGCAAATATATAATTTTTACTTACCTTTATCACATAGAATTTGTACAATCAAGGTTGTATTTCTTCCTCAAAATAAAGTAAATTTTGAAACTTAATCGGTAAGTTCAATAGATGTAAGAAGTCACAGAAATATACCTTGTTGTATCTCTCACAATCCGGTATCAAACAGTTCACAAAACAAACTCCACAAGACGCGTTATATAATATTATACTCGTCAACGAATACGGATCCCATAAATTCACTGAGGAGCACGTCTAACCCCAACGGTGGTGAAAGGAACACTGTTTCACCGTCACATCACAGCCTTAACTCCTGAAACGGCCGTGTGAAATGCGCAAGTCACGCCGTACTAACTTATCCACCTACTTCAGAAATTCAAATTGTTATTTATTCTCTCTTATTATGCAGTGTACGCTTTGAATAAATTTAGGGCTCCAGCAATAATGTGTTCGACGAAGGACTTTGATTCTGTGATCTTACTTTTCAACCAGATCGATTTGCGTGGCTTATTGCGATCACACAGAGACATTAGACCTATGAGTACATTACAAAAGAGTGATGATAAAATTCTTGATAAGTTGGCTAGGGTCTGAATGAATGCTCTTCCAAGATCTGTGTTTCCTAACACGTACAATTTGGGTATCTTTAAAACAAGAGTGAATAGGCAACTTCTACGCGTTACACCTTAGACCAAATTATCACTTTCCATCAGGTGTGATAGTGGTCAAGCGTGTGCCTATAATTTATTAAAAAAAAGTTACTGATAACCTCGAAAAGCTGAGACTAATCTATAGAGCATGCTCTGACCTAGCTCGGACTCAAGATAAGAGTTAAAACGAGACAAAAATATGCTCCGGTATAAATCTGTCTCGTTTTATCTCTGTCTTGAGTCTGAGCAGAGTTAGAGTGCGGTCTATAAATTTCAGCCTTAGACTGATTGGACATTTTCTAGCTTAGAATTTAAAAAACTCAGAATAGAATATGTATTATAAGTATATAGGAATCACTAACTTCTCCATAGTTGCGCTGATCTTTAAGTGATATAATCCCGAGGCGATTAACTTCCACTGTCTTATTCCACTTTGGTCTTCTTCGACTGCGTTATGTGGTCCGCTTACTCTTTGCTTATTTTTTTCGATCGTATGCATATTAGAAATAGCGTTTTCTTGGACGGCCCCGAGTTTATTCACTTTCATCACCCGCTTGATATAATTTAAAAAAAAAATGTACGCGACGAATTGAGAACCTCCTCCTTTTTATCGTCGGTTGAAAAGTCAAACAAATAGCTCACTTATTATGTTTAAGTTTACTTCTTTCACGCCACAACGACTAAACTGTTTGGAATGGAGTTAGTTTATAGGTACCTAGATTTAAAACAATGCTACATTTTATCGCGGAAAATTAAAGATTTTTCGCTGGAATAATAAATAATTCATTTAATAACTATAAGGAATGATAATTAAATTGACTAACAAGATATAGTTAGTCAATAATTAAAAAAAAAAAATTAAATAGGTACACTTTTTTCTTGCAAACATTTCTTTATGCAAAAACTTCACTTAGCTTTCTAGATCATACGAACTTTTAAAACGCTAGGTCTATCATATTCAAATAGGTATAGATATAAATATTTTAGTACCAGCGAAAGTTAAGGACATGGTGTAAGCATACAAAGTGAAGCTCTATTTCGCATGCCACAAGCATACTATAATGGCTTGAAGCGGGCAATTTGCGAAGCTGACCCGAAGTGTTCGGGTAAAAATGTACCTACGACGTCGCATTCAACCGGAAAAGCCTTATCGAGCGGAAAGCTAAACCCCATTCTAAAGACGTAGCATGACATTGACACGGAGAAATTGGACGAACTTTTATATAAGAAGACTAGCTTTTGCTCGCGGCTTCGCTCACGTTATGTTCGATTTTTTAAACCCCTATTTTATCCCGTTAGGGGTTGAATTTTCAAAAATGCTTTCTTAACGGATGCCTCCGTCATCATAGCTAATCCGTCCAATGCTTTGAGTTGTACGTTGTTACATCAGTCAGTCAGTCAAAGAGTCACCTTTTCTTTTTATATAATTAGGTACTTGTAATGCACTTGAATATATATAAAGAACAACTAGCTGATAATGTTTTTAGCCGCGCAGATATTTTTTTATTATTACTAGTAAACAGAAATAAAATGAAAGTTGGCAAAAAAGCCATTTGAAAAACTAGTTTCAACATAAAAAGCTTTGAGTCATTTTATACATTCAATCCTTTACAAGATTATTTTTATGCCGACGCGACGAACAGCCTGAACCAATATACTTAGATTTATTATGTTTCTGTTGAATTGATGAGCATAATCTCCAATAAGAATATTATTTTTGTTTTTTCTTCTTTTACTATAAAGTACTCGTGACTTCGTCCGCATGGATTTAATTTTTAAATCATGTGGGAACTTTTTGATTTTCCGAAATAAAAAGTAGCTTATGTCACTCTCCAGGTTTTCAACTATACTCATGCAAAATAACGTAGCTGTTTTGCGTCATAGTTAAACCAACACACAACCAAACCAACACACTTCCGTATTTATAATATTATACCGAAAATCCCAGTAGACTAGAACAGTCTTCTCCTGCTTCATTATCAGCCTTCCACAGCTGGACAAGGGTTTCTCATGGACTTCTACAAGCCTAGGTCTTGCGCCGCTGGATATTGGCTTCCTGTGACTCGTCTGATTCGCAAATCAACTAATTTCTTATAAAAAATCCGTCTTTTTTTGTTTAAAAATTACAGTAAACGCCTGCGTTTTAAAGAAAAAAAAAGACGTGTGGTACTCGGGGACTGCCGCGGTAAAGCTATTGCATAGCATTTTTTATCAACGCCATTCTAGCGGCTCACCGCTAGATGGCGTTGATAAAAAATGCGCCATCTAGCGGCTCACCGTAGAGGAGTCCCGTGTCAGGTTATTTTCGTTACGGAATTTCTGGATTCGGTCTCCACGCTGGCCCGCAATAGAAGCTATGCAATAGCTTAAAAAAAATTAAGTCTTGCATAGATTAATTGGGCGCATTTTGATAAATGATGCCATATATCTACAGTCAAAGTATCATTACGCTATCAAAGTGCTATCAAACTATATCTACTAGGACAGGGATTTTCCCCACGGGCGTACTGGATAAGCTTCACACATTTCTTCTCTATCCAACCAAGAGAGAACTGTCAAGGAATATAATGGCTACCCCTTTTACATTGTAAGGATTATAGAAAAAGGGGGTGGGGCAGGCCAAGTTAAAGTGGATGGTCAACCTATTTCGATACTTGTAAGCCACTACCTTCGTCGAACCCTACGATCCCATGGGACTTAGACCGTCGTCAACATAAACAAAATGGTGTTATTGCCCGTATCTTATCTCGAGGAGAAATATTGGGCATTGGTTTCTTAAAAGCGATTTCATAATCGTAATACCACAGAGCGACAGCTTTTTTCGCTCATCTATTGCAATGTATGTAAGAGATTTAACTATGCACTATCTGCAATGTATGTAAGAGTCTTAAACTATGCACTATGCTGTGTCTAAATTGTCTATGGTTCTAATAAACCCTTCTTCTTGTCTATGCCACCGATACGGCAGCGTCTTATTTAATCCCGAGCCCTAAATCTCAATTTTCCATAATCTGGAACTATAACATGGTGTCAGAAGTTGTGCCACAAGTCCCGAGCATGTATATCTTTATAAAAATATGTACCTAGGTTCCTTTTGTACCGGAAAAACAGAAGGTTTCCGATTTTTAAAATCTAACGCGCTATTGACGTTAAGAGCTAGAGCAAAAGCTAATACTTTTATTACATCCGAGAAATAGTCCAGCCTTAATAGCTCAATAGTGAATCCGAGCATTAGGGCACATCACTGTCATTTATTATCCCGGGAGTCCAAAAAGGCCACAATTATTGTTGGTACGACCGAGCCCGTCTATAATTTATAAGAATCATTACTTAGCAAACAAGAAAAAGCTTTTAGACGACCAGTGCACTCGCGTAACCAAACGCAACCCTACTTAACAATTTAAGGAGGGAGACAAAGAGTAATTCTATCGTGAAGGAGTTGTCAGCGAAGGGCCTCCTCACTTTGTTCAAATGAAAAATGTTTTTTATTTGAACGAAGCAAGGCGCGCCGTGAACCTCTCGACTCTGCCTTAAAAAGTTGGAAGAATCTTTTTGCAAGCTTTAATTTCGTTTCTGTCTAGTTTCCCGTGGCTTTTTAAAAACCACCTTATTAGCAGATTTATCAAAACTTTAAACCGATTGATATTTTTTTTTCTTTTTTATTCAATGACAAGATAGTCCTTGACTGCAATTTCTCCTGCAATGGTAAGTGACGATACAGTCTTAGAAGGTAGCGGGCTAACTTGGAAAGGGTATGGCAGTGTACATTGAACCTATACCCCTAATCGGTTTCTACACGCCGACACGCTAAAACGCTTGGCGGCACGTCTTTGACGGTAGGGTGGTAACTAGCCACGGCCAAAGCCTCCTACCAGACAAAATTCGTCGTTCTAGTAATGTTTGTCAATGTAGAAAGTTCTGTCAAGACGTCTTTATTCAGTTAAAGTTTTCTTATTTTGAACAAGCCGTATTTTTTTTTTGTCAGATCTGTTTTACATACACGCACAAATTATATATACTGTCAATGGCATAATGTTAGATTTTATATATTGCTTCGGTAAAGTAGCTTCTGCAATACAGGTCTTTCTAGCGCAGAGGGTAGGGACTATCATAAACTGTGTAAATACTTTGTGGAAATAAGTAAATTCTGCCTTCATATTTCCTAAGGTAAAAGGTATTCTTACCTAGATAAAACCTTTGTAGTTTCCTTTACTTTACAAGTATGCAATATCCTCTTCGAATTACTTCCGTCGTACCTATAGGAAACTATTACCGCACAATTAGACTTTCATACGGAGATTGTTCAGAACTCCTTCCGCTCTCCAGCCCTCGTGATGATCTAACGTCTGTTGTGTAATAGGTTTGTGCCCTTAACTATGAGTACTTATGCTTTATTTCTCTTCGCCATATTTTTAAGCTATTGCATAGCTACTATCGCGGGCCAGCGTGGAGACCAAATCCAGAAATTCCGTAACGAAAATAACCTGACACGGGACCCCTCTACGTTAACCCGCTAGATGGCGCATTTTTTATCAACGCCATTTAGCGGTGAGCCGCTAGATGCCGTTGATAAAAAATGCTATGCAATAGCTTTACCGCGGCAGTCCCCGAGTGCCACACGTCTTTTATTTTTTTATTACGTTAAGCATTTTTTTTATCCGAAATGCGCTTGCGCTTGACGACAATCAATACTGGATAGCACTGATGAGGTTGGAACGCGCTTGCTAGAAGATGCCTATTCCCGCTTGCTTTAAAGGTATTCAAATTATAGGTGGCAGGAAACACGGATGCTGGAAGAGTATTCCACACCTTAGCGGTGCTTATCAGAAACGTTGAATACACTAAAAAGTCCGCGTAGTCAAGTTTTGTAAAATTCCCTTTATTTTTCCGAAATAGAATATGTCACTCTCCAGGTCTTAAACTATAGATACGAAAATTACAAAGTTGATCTAATTTGTACTAGGTTCAGTCTTATGCTCCTGTTACAGGAGCGTACGACTGAAGTCTGAACCCATACTACTACAAAGTTACTAGCTACAGTAAACACATAAGATATAACGAAAGTTCTTATAAAATAACTCAACCGAAACATACATGGACGTTGCTTGGAACTGCAAGCCATGTAAAGATAATAACATCTCTGAAATTTCAAGAGTTGCCGCATCTTTACTAGACTTTTAAATCAAGATCCCCGACATCAAGATAAATAAAACTGTGAATGTAATACTTTAACATTTATAATGGGTAAAATAGATACTGTTGGACCGAATTTTGGTCAAGATTAGGCAACAATGCAGGAGATATTATAGTACACAAGTGTGTGCCTCGAATAGTGTCTATTAGTCCTGTCCGACTGTAGAGATACCTAAAAAGATTATGAAATATAATTTGCCTAGGTTTGTCTGGAGGGAACAAGCTATCTCTAGGCTCAACTTTGACAAAATTGAGTAAGCCACTACTCAATTACTCCTCTGATAAAAACCGCTAAAGTGGAGAATACTCTTCCAGTTTCCGTGTTTCCCGCCATTTATAATTTGAGTACCTTCAAGTCAAGAGTGAAAAGGCATTTTCTAGGCAAGCGCGCTTCAACCTAGACCTCATTAGTGTTATCCATTATTGATAGTCGTCAAGCGTAAGTCTATCTTTTAAATATATAAAAGAGAAAGGTGACTGATTGACTGACTGACTGACTGATCTATCAACGCACAACCCTAACCACTGGACGGATCAGGCTGAAATTTGGCATCCAGACAGCTATTATGACGTAGGAATTCGCTAAGAAAGGATTTTTGAAAATTCAACCCCTAGGCCCTAAGGGGGTAAAATGGGGGTTTAAAAAATCGAATTTAACGTGAGCGAAGTCGCGAGCAAAAGCTAGTTTTGAATGAAAAGAAAAAAGTGGGACAGAAAATATTCTTTTGCAATTATCATGTATCATCATACGAATACAAAGAACGTACCTACCCAAGTAGCACAGATAGCTGCGTAAGTATTCACTTTTAGACCTATTTGAACCTCTAAGCGTATTAAGACTCTTTTAAGAGTACACTGGTGATCCTACAGCTGCATAATAGCTGTCAGTGATATTTAAACAGCTTAGGCTGAATAAGGGTTGTTTAGTGGATAAAATTACGCCAAATGCTGTATAAGAAGGTATTTGTGAACTCCTATTACACTGACTTATTAAGGGGGCACGTGTGAACTATTAGACAGCCTTTGGCAGAATATCAGAGTTTTAACTATTCACGTAGCTGTTTAATAGTTAGGGAGCTGGCGAGCAAAATTTCTATATGATCAGCACACATGGCAGACGTTATTAATAGTGATAATTATACCCTAAGAAACATCAAGAACCTCGTCTACTACCATGATAGACTAGCTGTCCCCTCGCGACTTCGTCCGCGTGGAATTAGGTTCTTTGAAAATCCCGTGCGGACTCCTGATTTTGTCCGAATAAAAGTAACCTATAACACACTGTCTGCAACCATACCCATCAAAGAATCACGTAGATCCGTTGCTCGATATTAACTTGAAAAATTATGGATTTTCATACAAACATTCAACCCCCATTCAACCCCTTTGGGAGTAGAATTTTTGAAAACCGTGAAACACGTCCTTTTTTATTTTCAATTTAAAGCCTAAGTACCGAATTTTATGGGTATAGCTTGAAAAATAACGGAGTTTCATACAAACTTTAACCCCCTTTTTTACCCCCTTGGGGGGAGAATTTTCGAAAAATGTAAAATACGTAATTCTTTATTTTTGATCAAGAGCCAAAATATCAAGTTTCATAAACATAACTTGAAAAATAACTTGAAGAACGAAGGACTATCATACAAACATTCAACCCCTATTTAACCCCTTAGGGGGTAGAATTTTTTAAAAGTGTGAAACACTTACTTTTTTGTTTTCAATTTAAAGCCTAAATACCGAATTTTATGGGTATAGCTTGAAAAATGACGGAGTTTCATACAAACTTTAACCCCCCTTTTTACCCCCTTGGGGGGAGAAATTAAAAAAAAATGTAAAATACGTAATTCTTTATTTTTAATCAAGAGCCAAAATATCAAGTTTCATAAACGTAACTTGAAAAATAACTTGAAGAACGAAGGACTATTATACAAACATTCAACCCCTATTTAACCCCTTAGGGGGTAGAATTTTTTAAAAGTGTGAAACACTTACTTTTTTGTTTTCAATTTAAAGCCTAAATACCGAATTTCATGAGTATAACTCGAAAAATGACGGAGTTTCATACAAACTTTAACCCCCCTTTTTACCCCCTTGGGGGGCGAATTTCGAAAAATCCTTTCTTAGTGCTCGCCTACGTCATAAAAGGAACCTACTGTCAAAATTTCAAGTTTCTAACTTCAGTGGTTTAGGCTGTGCGTTGATCGTCAGTCAGTCAGTCAGTCAGTCAGTCAGTCAGTCAGTCAGTCAGTCAGTCAGGACAAGCCTTTTTATATAATTATAGATTAGTAGCGTTTTGGAGGGAAGAGAGAAAGAGAGCAGGGACAAGTTAAGAAGTAGGTTTTTTCAAAAGATTTTTTATGAAGTTAAGTAAAATGATCATAAAAAGCCAAAAAGATACCTTTTTTTAATCTTTATTATCCAAACATAAAGGAGAAATTGTTACAAGGTTCTTGTGAAAGCCTCCACATAAACCACGCAGGGTTTTTGCGCAGACATAGTATACTTTTACATTTTAATTACATAAAAAAACACAAATAAATTAATTCTAGCAAATAATATCTTTAAATATATAATATTATGTTCTAATTATGTAATATATATGTATATATAAATTATTTTCAAAATCACCCTTATTTAATCATAAAGTTTGTGATAGTTCTTTTTATTTTGTATCTTATTGTATAAATAAATAATAAATCAGCTGGCAGTTCATTGAGCAGTAAAGGAAGCATGTATTCCCAAGTCATTTTTCCAGAGGTACTGCTATAATTGGCAAGTTTTTAAGTTGTCTTAAGTATACCCATCTACTGTATTTTGTTAGTGAGCTCACATGCTCACATCACACACAGCTTCATACATGACTGACAGTTTAATTTTATTATCTACACTGGCTGAATCGCAACCAACTCATAATTAACTTAGACAAAACGAACTTAATGACTTTTAAGCTCAGAGAAAATGCATCATTTGCTTTAGATGTAAATTAAGAATGGAAAACTATCAATGAAGTCAATGTAACAAAATTCTTAGGTCTGAATATTAATTCTACTCTAAATTGGAAAGAACACTTGAGTCATATTTGCACAAAGTTAAATCAATTCTCCTACACACTTTATATGTTGGGGAAAACAGTAAATGTGTCAGCGTTACTGACTGTTTACCATGGCTATGTTGACTCGCTGTTGAGATATTGTATTTTATTCTGGGGTAATTCCACTTAAAAAGAGGCTGTATTAAAGGTACAAAAAAAATGCTTAAGGGCAATATTTAAATTAAAATCGACTGATAGTTGTAAACCCTATTTTAAACAATATAATATTCTTACAATGCCATGTCTGTATGTATATGAAACTGTCATATTTGTCAAAAGTAACTTGAATTTATTTCAAAATCGTCACAGCAAAAGGCATGTACCTAATTGAACTGCGTCCACCACCCAGTTGTTGTGCACATTTTTCTAAGAGTTTCTTCTGCACTGGGCCCCTTTTATATAACCATTTGCCTAGACATATTATAGAAACACAAGAAATACCACTTTTTAAAAAAAGGCTTAAATTTTTGATTGACAGGACATACTATAAAACCAGTGATTACCTCATGGAAAAATTTTAATTATGAACTTTTGACATTTTAATAAGAAATTTTATATTAGACATTTAAATAATATTGCAATGTAAACACAAAGCTTCTAACTTAAATAAATTAATAATAATGTATTGTAATAAATTAATAGTAATGTAATGAAATAGATTTTAAGCTAATTTTTAATGTTGCATGCTGTATTTAAGCAGAGTTTGGTTGTCCATTTATTTTACTTGTAAACACCTGTATATTACCCAAATTCGCAATAAAGAAATTGATTGATTCCATATTTTAAATAGTTTATCTCTCCTAATACACATTTTAAAGGCTTTATTGTTTATCCATAAACATGCCTACCTTCTCCCTGTATTTATTTTAGCCACATATTGACATTTGCTTAGTAAATTTGCTTAATATATAATTCTTCTAGCAATTTTTTATGATTTATTTTAGTACAATACTTACTTATACAGGTTTGTAACAAGTTGTGGATAATCATAGAACTGGTAAAATAGTGGTTTGCTATAGGATTGTTTATAACTGCTGTTTGTATACATAAGCTATGTTGGCTGGGATTGTCCACACATCATATGAATATGTGATCAATACAACTTTTAGTTATCCTATCCCCTTTAAATTCTATCCGTGTATACTGCCTTATACTACAGTCAATACCTACTTCACTCATAGAATTTAAGTATAAATTTACACTGGGATCGTTTAACATTATGTTTATATTCATATCACCACTAATTACAAGATTACTTTTACCTGAAAATTGAGAGATTATTTGTTTAAGTTCCTGTATGAAACATACTTGGTTAGTATTCAGAGGTCAGTACAATGCACAAACACTTAATTTATACTTAATTGAAACTTGTGACAATTTCACCAATAACTGATTCAGAGTAGCTTGTATTCACTGTTAACCTGTAGAACAATACACTTTTATGCACATAGAGGATTACAATGGGATTACACCATCACTTCATCGGTGATTCAGTAGCTGCGAAAACATCTTGTAGTTATCTTTGAAACAATTTTGAGTTTGTGACCCTTATGTTAGCTTCAGTAACAACGACAATATGAATTTGGTTCGAGCTGTTCTTTATTATGTATTCCAGGCCCACGTCTGCTATTGCAATTAAAGTTCTTGAGACTTATGTTTACATCCAGAGTACACAAGTTGTTTGCTACTTCTCCGAAGGGTTTGTTACTTCTCCGTTGTCCACGAAATCATTCCATTTAGTGCATTATGAGGGTTGTCGATTGTTAGTAGGTAAATATAACCTAACTTCATTTAGTGGTGGCTAGATTCACCAATCTCTCTATATCCTTGCTAGATCGTATATGATGTATTTTGTCGGTTTCATCTTTACGTACTAATATTACGCAGTTCTTACACCAGACAAACTTATAAAGATCCATTTTTATTTACTTTTTTTCGGACGAACACTCTTTTTTTATATAGGCCTTTATTCTAAGCTATAGGCTTTTAAAATCATATCACCAGCTCTCTAACTATAACATGATATCCACCATTTTATTGTATAACCTCACATAAATATACTGATTCATTTTTCAACTTTTATGTTTTGTGTATGAATTAGGAATGGATTGCATTAGTTTTTACTTCCGTATATCATAATAATAACTTTTTATCTTATAATTCTTTTCAAAGCACTAAAAATTGTTTATTCAAGTTTTCATCACGGCTTATTTATATCACGAAACTAATTAAAAACCGAATATTTTCGTGGCGCACTTAAATTTTCTTAGGTAATATATATGTATAATGTCAGTAAAATTACATTCCCAATCATTTTTCTTACTAATCAGGGAACTTTGAATATATAGCCACGTATTCAATTCACTCCACGAAATTGTGTTTAAGCTACAAGGTTATAATTTGCTAGATTAAAGTTTGCTACTTCACTTTTACGTCATGTGTCACATGACGTAATTTTAACTGAATAAAGAGTAACTTGTTATCTTTTACTCAGTCGTTATTCAGCGCATAGCACTGTCGTTACCCTTTATAACACTGTTATTTTGCTGCTATACAGCTCTTAAGCAGCTATTTGAACTTAAGGCTGTATAATTTGTGCCCATTTAAGAGGTATAAGAGCTGTATACGGCCGTATACAGCCCTTATGCAGCTTTTTTATACAGCTTTAAGCGTGACGGGAATTTGTTATTCAGCTGCTAAGCAGCCTCCGTGTGCTACTTGGGTAATGTGTGAAGCAGATCAGTATACAGCACGTAACGCCGACTTAATATTCAAAATAATAAAAATTAAAACTACGTTTGTATGTGGTGCGCTTGAGTTAAATTCCTAAAGCTGCAACATGTCCTGGAAACGAAATCTTGTGCTGATATTGCAGATTATAATATTGAAAATATGACGCTTTTTGCGTTTACTTCATAAAAAATTCCGAGCGCATAATCCAGAACATAGATTCACATTCCCTACGATAGCATACTAGCGAGAATTCTCTGCACGAAATAATGTCCTTTATTTTCCTTATATGCGTTTTCGTAAGAAAATCGCTTGGTCTTATCGTAAAAATGCGCGCGAAAAGAATTTCACCAACACTTTTAGCATTCGCTGAGATTGCGATTTTATCGTAGATTTAAAAATAATAAAGAATTTTTGAATACTCTATTTATATACCCAATAGAGCGATAAAAATTAAGGAGAAAACTTTTAACAGAAGTTAGAGTAATAAAATAAAACATTTCAAAAATATTTTCAAAACACTTGGTCGGTAAATCGACAGATAAAGAAATGTACTTAACATAAACTGCTTAATTAATATATGACTGGCTAAGCTTATTTTGGATATGAAAATGCATTTTGTAAAGCAAGTATTTTAAGTAAAATAAGTAAAAAAATCCAACCCGACTGCATTAAAAAAATATCTACTCTATAAATAATAAAAATTCTTTTCAAAAAACCGACTTTTTACGCCCGCGCCACTACAAAGTATAAAAATAATTTTAGTTTGTACACGTTTGTTGAAGTCGGGCGGGCTTAAAAGGAAACGATGAAACCGATACGCGATGCTCGCCCGACTTTAACAATCTTGTCTCTCATGTGCCATCAGAAGGTGAGCGTCACGTGAATCCCCAGTCCAGTCCAGAAACCCCGGAGTAATCGATGGACATACATAGAAAAAAAAAAGATACCGGCCGAATTGATAACCTCCTTCTTTTTGGAAGTCGGTTAAAAAGATAGCGACTACAAATTCAATACAATTTATTGAGTTTTTAATATTTGTAAGGAAACCTTGTTTGGTTAAAAAAAAACAACTCGGAACTCTTATAGTTTCTTTCAGAAAAGCTAGAGTCAGTTTTCTGTACGTAAGTATGTCACATTAAAGCAGAAAAGTTGTTTGGCACAGTTATCAAAACAGATTAGTACTGCTAAAAAATTTCAGGGAACAAGCAAATTCGTTATAATGAACTGTTATAAGTACCTAACAGCATGTAATATAAATTTCAAAATTATTAATTTCAAAAATATTCGCAATTTCATAGAATCTATTCATACATTCAACTAACTCGAAAATACTCGTATCGTTCATTATAATTTCCACAGACCATATCAATGTATTAAAATTAATACTACGCGTACAAAAGCTGACAGTAAAGCCTCCTTTGCAATTGACCCTTTACAGTTTGCAATATGAATATCAAATTGATCAATTTCCAACCAAAATATTCACAATTTCATAGAATCCTGAACTAGTCCGAAACCATTCGAACGTTTGACTAACTACAAAATTTTGTTTACAGAGATGTAATAAATTTCCACAGTTCAAATCAATGCTCGTTTGATTTGTAGCTGCTGTTTATTGGGGCAACATTCCTGCTACCAAAACTGGCATAGTTTGTAAACAACGTTTCGGAACTTTAAAATAATTAAACAACAGGCGTGTTTATCAATTTACTTTGATAACTGAAATAAATATTCATCCAATTTTGCCTGAATAAAGCTACCTGTCCATTGAAGTGGAACGGAGAGAAAGCGAACGCTTCAATTTACTTGAAATAAATTCAAAAATTTGTCAATTAGACTATTCGAACGAAGCGACGAAGTAATGAAACAAGTAACTATCCAATTGGCTGGGCAATACAAATTGGTGTCTTTATGTTATGAACCTTAAGTTATAACAAAACTCGCGCTTTAGTTATTACCTATTGTATGTCTTTCAGATATTATGCCATCTATCGGTGTTCAATAGAAATAAATTTTTTTTTTTTTGGTCCGAAATAGGCTTGCGCTTGGCGAAAATCTGTGCTGGATAGCAATGATGAGGTCTAGGTTGGAGCACGTTTGCCTAGAATATGCCTATTCGCTCTTGCCTTGAGGAAACACAGATGCTGGAAGAGTGTTCCACACCTTAGCGGTTGTTTTCGTTGGATTAAAGCGTTTCGTTAGATTAGGTACTTAAAAGTTTCTAAAAATTAATATAATAGATACTTTAAATATATAATAATTCTATGAAAATTTTGTACTTCGGTCCCACAAATATGAACATAGAAATATGACGTAGGTAGTTACCGGAATAACAAAATACGATATTTCGTTCAACAATAATATTATTTTAAATACCTTCCGATCCTAGAGACTCCATCTAGAAGCTATCGTAATTAAACTTTTATGAGTTTGCAATTCTTTTATTCTTACTAATCTCTGTTTATGAGTGATATAAATAACAAGATTTTATGTACAAATATCTAATAGAACTTCACTAAAATGAGACAAAATATGGTACACACTTTCCAATGAAGAAATATATAAAAATATTATAAAAATCTGTTCAGATTTAACTGAAAATAGACAAAAACTATCATCCCCTATTTCACCCCCGTTTAGTTTTATTTTTGCGACAAAACGTAGCCTATGTCCTATTCCAAGGCCCAACCTATCTCTATACTAAAGTTCATAAAAATTGGTTCAGCGGTTTATGCGTGAAAGCGTAACAAACAGACAGATAGATAGATAGACAGACTGAGTTATGTACTCTCACATTTATAAGATTAGTTTAGATGGATTGGATGGATCCATAGGTAAGATCCTTGTACGTGCCGTGTTCTTAACTTTTGGACGTGTGGCTTTCCCTTCAGGGCCTTTATGTTTTAAACGAGCAAGTAAGTTTATAGCAAGAAAATACGAGCAACGATAGGACAATAAAATTTACTTCCAGCCATTCCTAACCACTGGCATGAAAATTTATGTCCCAGATTTGTTTGGCAATTTGTGTAACGGTAAGCCTAGGCTTTATAGAAGTGAATAATTGAGTTCAAGGTCTAGAAAACCAGATGATGCTTTAGTGCTGCTACTGTATGTTCCTGCTTTAAAAATCTGAATTTATAAGAGTTTAGATAAATGTAGGATATCAG
The DNA here is from genome assembly GCA_933228805.2 of Hipparchia semele. NCBI lineage: Eukaryota > Metazoa > Arthropoda > Insecta > Lepidoptera > Nymphalidae > Hipparchia > Hipparchia semele. The sequence goes on from OW121718.1 coordinate 11,040,519, forward strand.
ATACGATATAGAGTTGTGATAGGGCAAAACTGAATATAGAATGCTAATACACTCAATCATAACAAGGCAAGTAAGTACATATATAACAATGTGCACTTAACATCTATACTTCTATACTATTATAATAAAGAGGGAGCGCGAATTTTGTGAGTTTGTATGTATGTCCGGAGCAAACTTTGGAACCACCGCACCTATTTCAAAAATTCTTTTACCAATTCAAAGGTACATTATTCCAGATGGTTATAGGCTATATATTATGCACATAAAGTATTATGGCTAGATATTATGTGCAAATTTGTTAAGGAAGTCGGAATTTTTTTTGACTCTTAAACGTTTTCAAGGCGTGCGCTGGGTTATATACTGCTATTGGATGAAAATGATGTATGGGTGAATTGTTCCTCTTAAAGAGTTCTAAAAAAAGTCCGCAATAGCATATGTATATCTTCTAAGAATAACTTACAATAACCATTTCTATCGTTCAAATTTTGATTAAAAATAATGAATTATTTTCGAAGCTTCTTTAACCGATGTGATGTCAATCTATATCTATATCTATATCTATATCTATATCTATATCTATATCTATATCTATATCTATATCTATATCTATATCTATATGTTTATTATCGTAAGTATTTAATTTAACACATATTTGCCCTTTACACTATACAATTTAAATAAATATCATAGGAGTTATCGGAAAATTATTATTTCCGCGCGACAAAATAATAAAATGATGTCGGCCGGCGGGGCGGTGCACGGGGGCGGGTTTCGGAGCGGGAGATTCTCTGGTTCCTGTGGTGATCTTATTTACAATCGTCTCCTATAAGAAGCTCTGTGCGATCAGTCCCATAAAAACAAATATTTAAATTTTCAACCCGGACGAAGTCGGCGCGGGCTTCTAGTATGTTATACATATGACTCGCTAATCGATCACGACTGTCGAGTAACTCAGTGGCGTCTCATTTATATTATGTTTTTTCTAACTTATATATCAATTTACTCCATCGTTACTTACTTATATTCATTTAGTCATTTATTTTACCAACATATCCATTGTCGGTCTACTTCTGAACACAGGTCTCCTTTCAAATGAGAAGAATTAAGACCATAGTCCTCCACGCTGATCAAGTGCAGATTCACAGACTTCACACACCTTGGAAAACATCGCACGTCGCAGCACGCACACCCTGTTAACTACACACACATGGATAGGGCGGCCGGACGCCCGCCGAACGCCCCACATTGTGAAATTTTTCCCAAAATCGGACATCCCTTTTTTATGATACTAATCGAAACTTTAAGCTTTTTTTAATGCTAGAGTAGAACACCCAGAAGTTAATTCTGTTTAGAACCGGAGTTATAATTTTTTTAAATTTTTTTTATGGTTACCAGAAAAAAACTAAGAAATGCTGTAACTTTCTACGTAACGAAAGTTTTCAAGTTTCAATTATAGCATGCTATAAAATCAATTAAGTGCTATTTTTGGAAACATATAATTAATTTCTAAGTGAACAATAAAGGAAGATATGCTTTTTTAAAACTAATTTTGAAATTAATTTTTTTCTCATCTTGGTATAAATATTAGCATCTAATTTTCACATATTGTATTTATTAGTGTTATGTTAACCCGCCTGTATAATATCAGATACGTAACACTTAGGACCTCGGAGTTATTGAATTTTAAAAAATTCATTTTATGCAACTCAATAATAATCCCTGAAAAACATAACCCTCCGTTTTTACAGTCGGATAAAAATTCTTTCTTTCAGCCACTTTTTTAGAATTTTCTCTCGTACATTTGTAATTAAGATCTTTGTGACAACCCTAATATCATAGAAATTGTAAAATCTCATATCTCCAATGTCCTCATAGATTTCTGTGTGATTTTTTTTACTAGTAACAATACAGTTACGAGGTATGTTTTCAGATAGATATCTACTGCTAATCGTAAATGGTTTATGAGAAAAAAAATAAAATGTAAAAATCACAAAATTAAGAATAATTACTTTATTATTAATACTAAAATTATTTTGTTTAGCTTATAAAATGCCCTGTATATAATGCCACTTTGCCCTGTAAATAATTGTATTAATATCATATACAATTCTTTTATTTCGCCTTTTTCTGAAAATACAGAATTTTCTAAAAAAAAAAAAATTACTCCGAGGTCCTAAGTGTTACGTATCTGATATTATACAGGCGAGTTAACATAGCACTAATAAATACAATATGTGAAAATTAGATGCTAATATCTGTACAAAGATGAGAAAAAAATTAATTTCAAAATTAGTTTTAAAAAAGCATATCTTCCTTTATTGTTCACTTAGAAATTAATTATATGTTTCCAAAAATAGCACTTAATTGATTTTATAGCATGCTATAATTGAAACTTGAAAACTTTCGTTACGTAGAATGTTACAGCATTTCTTAGTTTTATTCTGGTAACCATAAAAAAAATTTTAAAAAATTATAACTCCGGTTCTAAACAGAATTAACTTCTGGGTGTTCTACTCTAGCATTAAAAAAACCTTAAAGTTTCGATTAGTATCATAGAAAAGGGATGTCCGATTTTGGGAAAAATTTCACAATGTGCGCCCGTAGAGCGACAGCAATCGTTTCTTCAAATACTTATTTTTCAAAAGTCTCTCTGACCGCATTTCCTTTTAAGGAAATTTCTTAGGTATACAGGTTTCCTCATTTCCTCATAATGTTTCCCTTCATCGTCTAAGCAAATTTTAACAAAATTGTAACTATAGTGCTCAAATAAAACACTTGTTTTATTATTTGAAACTATAATATCGCTCGGGTCTTGCATACGTCCTCCTCAGTCGAGCATGCACTAAAGACTGATGCATATTGCATACACTACCGTGACCAATTGACTATGGTTTGCATCTTAGTGACGGGCATAAGATTGTTTTTGTGGCGGAAAAATCAATGATTTCCTACGGAATTAAAAAACCCTCTTCAGCTAGTAATTTTATTAATATCAGCAACTAGACGATGCCCGCGACTTCGTACGCGTGGATAAAGGTTTTTTGATTCCCGCGGGAACTCTTTAATTTTCCGGGATAAAAAGTAGCCTATGTTTTAATCCTGGGTATGAGCTATCTCCATTTCAAATTTCAGCCAAATCGGTTAATTCGTTGTGGCGTGAAGGAGTAACAAACATACACACACACACACACACACACACATACAAACTTTCGGCTTTATAATATTAGTGTGATTAGTGTGATTTAATGGCCAATCATTTGAAGACGGGCAAGTAAGTATTTTATAAGTAGGTAGTAAGTACAGGTACATAGCTGGGCTGTTATTTTATGCCTTGTCATCCTGTAAGCACGAACAAACTTTCAACATGACAACCACTTAGCTGTATCGGCATACTTTATTGTCAGTGGAAAGTTTTTCATGCTGCAATGCGGAAAACTTTAACGTTCCGTGCGTACAACGTAAATAATAATGTTCTTTCTTGGTAGTAAATTTCAATTACAGGGTCTACTACATATTACGTCCTCTTGCTTATTTGAACGTGAACCTCTTAGATGGGATCCACATGACACATTCCAGTCTCTAGATCTAGTCCATTTGCCCACTCTTGAACATCCTATTTTTAAACGACTTCAAAAAAAGGAGGTGGTTCTCAATTCGACGCGTATTTTTTTTTTTTTTGGCGATGTTACTCCATAACTCCGTCAAATGGACCGATTTCAATTTGAAAGGACATAATATCGTCAGGTTGCTCCCAATTAATTTAATTGCGGACGCCTTTGCTGCTTTTATAGCAACATACATTCACTGCCGATGTACAGATAAAAAGACCTTACAATCATAGAAAATTGGACCTAGAACCTCCTTCGTACAGCAATTCATTTTAAGATAATGTAGTTTTTCATAAAGCTCCGAAGCTAAAGTCCTTTCCGCCACTCTTCCACCGAAATGTGGAACCTGAATCCTATTGCCAGTTGCATTTTAAAGGGAAAAGCTAAAAGCACTTTATGTGAGCCGTGTGACGTCGTGTGACATCCGACATGCGACCCTAATAATCCTCTTAGAACCTTTAAGCGAATTTAACATCGAAAGGATTAGTACCTAGTTTTTACGGTTCAACGAGCAATACTGGCTTATAACGCCAAAAGCGAATAGTTCCATACACTCTTCATAGAAAATTTCGTTTTAGAAAAAGACAGATACAATCGCAGTAAAACAGCTTATAGCTTATTTGTTTTTTTTTTTTTTAATTTATTTTCTCTTTTTACAAATTTTACTCTTACATGTTACATATTTTGAGATTGTAATTAATAAAATTAATGAACATCCTCATTTTGACAAATGTCAAATACCCAATTGTCTCTGGTGGTCTGTGTTATTGTCTCTGGTCTGGTGCGAGCCTTTGCTGTAGCTAGTTACCGCTTGTTTACCGCGGCGTTTTGTTCCGCGGCAGAGGTCTTCTAATTTCTAAAAGCCTCATAAACTGTTTGCCTAAAAAACCTTGAAGCGTAGACTGAAATGACCTAAAATAACAACTCGCCTAATATTAAAATACGGAGCGCTTTGCGGTCTTTATCATAGAGAATTCAAAGTGAATAAAACTAAAATTCAATGTACATTTTCCACAAAGACAACAAAGTAGAAATCTCTTCACGAAATAATAAGACCGAGCATTTTCTTTGCTTATATTATGCACTTTTCAGGAGTATTCTTTTAAACGGTGGATTGTTTTAATCATATTTTTATGCTTATTATAAAAGCAAATACCAAAAACATTATAACTCGCGCGACGTATTCGTTTATCCATTTGTGTATGGTACCTACCTACTGCGAATGTTTTTATTAATTGTCAAATAAGCAAGTCTCAATTCACAATGGCTAAAGATTCGGGCTGAAATCTGCAAAATTCAATCCCCATCCGTTGCATTACGAAAGTACGCACCGTTACCTAACACAAGCTTTGCATTTTTTGGACAGAAGAAGTGAATTTTGACACAGCGCTACTTACCTACCGTCTTGTTTAGCTAATCTTTTCTCTCTTTCTATCGCGTAACTCTTATCCCTTCGTACTCACTGAAAATATGCCCTTCAAAGAAGTACGCCATATATTTGTAGCTCTATTAGTTAAGTTCAATTTGAATAATATTCTTTGTTTTTATTTTTTAAAGCTCTTAACACTTATTTTGCTCCAGTTCGAATTATGCACGAAGTTTTCAAGTAGAGATTCCGGCAACAACCTAAGGACACAATGATAACTGCTTCATAGAATACTTCCAAGTTTGATAGGACTTGTTACGGTTCTCCAAGGGACCAAACCACATGGTCTCGGTAACGTTATATATGCCTCAGAGATTTCTTGCAAATGTAGTTACAAATTATATAATCTTCCCCGTCTAAATACCTTAACAAGAAAGCTGGCTTATGGTATGAAACAAGTTTTATACCATACATACTAGCGACCCACCCCGGCTTCGCTTGGGTAGTAGTGTTAAAGTTGTTTTAATAGACAATTCACTAGCTTTTGCTCGCGTCTTCTTCCGCATGGAATTAGGTTTTCAAAAATACCGCGGGAACCCTCTGTTTTTCGGAATAAATGTCTATCCGGTCCACAAATCACGTCGCTCTGTTGTTGCGTGATTGAAAGACAAACCAACAAATTAATAAGCAAACATACATTTCGAATATTAGTAAGGATTACTATTTCATTATTAAATATGAATAAATAAATCAATAGCCTGCTATAGCTATTAGTAGGTATTTTTTGGCTTTAAAACGTACCTATGTACCTACCTGCTTGAAATGCAAAATGAACTCATTTGTGCAAGGTTTCATATAATACTCCAGCGTCAGTCAGTAAGCCCTCAGAACCTCTAAGAGGATTTCAGGCATCGCTTGTCAGATTGCGACCGCGTCAGGCCGCCAAGTCCATCCCCATTCTATCCAACCAGTAGATACTACAATTAATTAATACATCATTCTATTTTATTTATCGCTGAGCTTTTTACCGCTTACTTAGTCCGGAATAAATTTAACTATCGCGCGTAAACCAAAGGTATTCCGGGACAAAAAGTAGCCATGTCACTTTTCAGGTTTTTTTTATTCGATGAAAAGATAGTCGTTGACTGCAATCTCCCCTGTTGGTAAGTGACGATGCAGTCTAAGATGGTAGCGGGCTAACTTGGAAGGGGTTTGACAGTGTACTCATACCCCTAATCGGTTTCTACACGCCATCGTGCTGGAACGCTAAATCGCTTGGCGGTACGTCTATGATGGTAGGGTGGTAACTGGTAACTAGCCGCGGCTAAAGTCTCCCAACTGACAAAATTTTCCAAACTACTCAACTCAAATGAAAAATCCGATGAACAAGCACACTTTCGCATTTACACTAAGTATTGTCAATCATTAATCTTGAGCACTATTCCACATTTGAAAATTGAAAAGATGAATTAAAATCATACAAAAAGGAAATAGAAAAGAATAGAAGTACAAAGAGGTAGAAGGAGGCTAATAATTTATTTTTTTAAAGTCTTGCTGATGCCTGAATACACATTGCAATACCTACTTCAAGTATGAAGGAAAAACCCTCCATTGGATACACCTGTGCCTAAAAAAAGTTCATTTACCGTTAACGGAAGTGCAACTGTAGGTCGTTTCAGCGCCCGAGACTCGGTGATGAAGACCTAATGAGGCGAGGTTATCCTACCTTTTTTATGTTTTACGATGAACCGTTAGAAATAAACTGCCTGTAATATATATGAAGAGGACCCTCGATCAATCCTTGCTACTTTACGGGTGAACGCTTGAAACCAAATTATCTATACCTTTTTTTTTTATTCGTTGACAAAATAGTCTTTGACTGCGATCTCACCTGATGGTAAGTGACGATGCAGTCTGAGGTGGTAGCGAGCTAACTTGGCGTATGGCAGTGTAAATTCAACCCATACACACTTAATCGGTTTCTATTAGTTTCTACACGCCATCGTGTCGGAATGCTAATTCGCTTGGCGGCAAGTTTTTGTACGGTTGGGTGGTAACTAGCCACGGCCAAAGCCTCCCACCCGACAAAACTGTATTGTCACTTAGTCTTATCTAAAACCATCGATATAAATGTACTACGTGCATGTCATAGTTGTTGGCATCTACGTCGATGCCAACAACCGCAATTAGAAAAGCTAAGGACCGGACATTATACCAAGCATATGGAATGTCTCTCTCACAGCCCGTCTACAACTTTAAGTTATGTAGTGACGTAAGCATCGAGTAAGAATACTGGATAAACTTAAAACAAAAAATCATTCTTTAGATAGATTGAGGTTTTTAAGCTATTGCATAGCTTCTATCGCGGGCCTTGAGCGTGGAGACCGAATCCAGAAATTCCGTAACGAAAATAACCTGACACGGGACTCCTCTCACCGCTAGATGGCGTTGATAAAAAATGCTATGCAATAGCTTTACCGCGGCAGTCCCCGAGTGCCACACGTCTTTTTTATTCCCGCGGGAACTCTCTTATTTCGCGAGCCTATGTGCCGTGCCACATGTATATATAGGTATATAGGATAATATTATAATAGGAAATAGGATTATGTACTTAGTCACTATAATAATAGAAACCTATCAGACCTAGTAGTCATAGGGTAGTAAGTTCGATTTCGTAATCCTAATCTTTGAAGTATAGTATTTAAAGCAGACTCTCGAAAAGAAAACCATTTCACTTCAATAAGGGTGCACTGTGCCACTAAGTCTGGATTTCATCTTAAGCTGGTATTAAGCTTTTGAATCTCGATGTTTAATCTAACTTTTATGCATAATCGTTACTTGAGATTTGTGAGGTCTTACAGGGAGTACTGAAAAATATTTTACCAAGTACTTAGGTAAAGCGTGCTGTAATCTTTAATAGCCAAAGATGTTTTATTATATTTTTATACACCATATTCTGAAATTGTTTACTAATACAATTATTATCACATCACATTACACTAATATTATAAAGGCGAATGTTTGTATGTGTGTGTGTTTGTGTGTATTTTTGTTACTTCTTTACGCCACAAAGAGCGAAATGAATGAAATTTGGAATACAGATAACTCATACCCAGGATTAAACATTTTAGCCCGGAAAATTAAAGAGTTCCCGCGAGAATCAAAAAAGCTTAATTCACGCGGATGAAGTCGCGGGGATCGTCTAGTTTTCCATATATTTTGACTCTGACACCCGCAGACAAAGTAAAATACAATTATACAATACTAGCGGTAGCGGGCCGCTAGTATTGTATAATTGTAGGGTAATGCTAGGCTTCGCACGGGTATAAAATATATAGCATATGTCATTCACTGTTAATGGATGTTATTATACATATAAACCTTCCTCTTCAATCACTTTATCTATTAAAAAAAACCGCATCAAAATCATTTCCGTAGTTTTAAAGATTTAAGCATACATAGGGACAGAGAAAGCGACTTTGTTTTATACTATGTAGTGATACAAAATATGAAATTGGTAGCTCTCATAGGGTTTGTCAGTAGGTAAATAGTAGATCTTAGCTGAAGCTCTAATCAGTTGGCTACCCCTGATCTATATGAATACATGTAGTTAGGTATACCTAGGCATCTCGCATATACAATGTAGAGGTTGGTTTATTACCATCGTTTTGCACGCGATTTGAATAGAACTTGCATACACTTGTGCTAGATTTGGGACCATTATTCAGTACAATAAGAACGTTGTTATTTCGGCCGCCAGCCGCTTGTTAGTATTTTTCACGCAACATAATTCAGAATTTGAAGTGTAGAATGTGGGAAAAATGTTTGTGACAAACGAAAAATATTCCGATTTTCGTATAATCTTATCAACGCATACATGTTACTTTCAGCATAATACGTCATAATATAGCGGCCAGCAGTTTAGCCGCCGCCAGTCATAGGTCTCATTAAATTCATAGCCCAATGGTTAAAGGTGCGGACTAAAAACTGAAAGGTCGCAGGTTCGAGCCCCACCCGTTGCACTATTGTCGTGCATAAGCTTTCCGCATATTTGGAGGGGAGAGGAGAATACAAGTCAAGTTCAGCTTGGCTTATATTCTTTTTTTTTTTCTTAAATAAAAAAAATATTCTTTTGTAAAAAAATAGACTGTCACAGTCCTTGATCCTGAAGAGTCCAAGAGTATTGAAGTAAAATTCCATTTAGTTGTTTTTTTTTTGTGGACTATTCTATACTAAACCAAACATAATGTAAAATCGATTGATGAAGTACCTACGTAAAATCAACAAACAAAAAAACACACTTTCGCATTTATAATATTAATAAGGATTTAGTAATAAAATTCATTATGAGTCCACAAATTCTTAAAAGATCATTCACGCATCAGCAAAAGAAACTGTATGAGTCCACAACTTCTTAAAAGATCATTCACGCATCAGCAAAAGAAACTGTATGAGTCCACAACTTCTTAAAAGATCATTCACGCATCAGCAAAAGAAACTGTAAATTCTAAAACATTTTCTCTCGATCACTAAAGACTGTCCAATTAATGGCCGATTTAAGTTACCTAGCTTAATAGAACGACTATCGTCTTCGGTTTTCAGCCACGTCAGTTGGCTCTGTCCGATAGGCTAAGCTCTCGCGAACATTAAAGCCTTTGTCTTGCTCGATCATGTCTTTAATTTGTTCGGTATTAAACCGCAAGTCGCGCGTTTGCACCAAAAAGAACTTCTACATACCTACTGTCGAAATATTATGATTATAGTGAACGAAGATTGAACTTGTATTGTAAAATAAGAATATTGAATAGTGCATATCCTCGGTCAGTGTATGCAACAAAGCATGAATATCAATGAAGTATAACTGATATGAAACGGCTATAAATTGAATTTGAGTATGCGTTTTGAATGAATTTTATTTGAGTATATCAATAAGGATCTAAGCATATAGTTCGAAGAAGTAATAGTTGATGGGGTCTCAATATGCTAGAGTGGCGACCCCGCATCGAAAAGCGCGGTGTTGGCAGTCGCAGACCCCATACTAGGTGGGCCGATGAGGGATGATCAGATGTGGGTTTGAACCCCGAAGGAACAACAATTTTATCAACTAGCTGATGCCCGCGACTTCGTCCGCGTGGATTTAGTTTTTTAATTCCCGCGGGAACTCTTTGATTTTCCGGGATAAAAAGTAGCCTATGTTTTAATCCAAGGTATAATCTATCTCCATTTTAAATTTCAGCCAAATCGGTCCAGTAGTTTTTGCGTGAAAGAGTAACAAACATACACACACACACACATACAAACTTTCGGCTTTATAATATTAGTGTGAAGTGTGATGTGATTAGTGTGAAGTGTGAAGTGTGATAGTGTGATGTGATAATATTAGTGTGATAGTGTGACTAGCTGATGCCCGCGACTTCGTCCGCGTGAATTTATTTTTTAAAATCCCGCGGGAACTCTTTGATTTTCCGGGATAAAAAGTAGCCTATGTTTTAATCCAAGGTATAATCTATCTCCATTTTAAATTTCAGCCAAATCGGTCCAGTAGTTTTTGCGTGAAAGAGTAACAAACATACACACACACACACACACATACAAACTTTCAGCTTTATAATATTAGTGTGATGTGATAGTGTGATTAGTGTGATGTGATGTGATGTGATATTATAAAGTCTCATTATACCCAGGCGGTTTTATATATTAATTTAAAAATCACGTCCATCTTTATGTAGCAGCGTGTTTGACAACAAATCAACAAACTAACAAACAGACACCCTTTGGCATTTCTAAAATATTCGAAATGCCAAAGTGTGTCTAATAAATTAGTAAGGAAGTAAGGATATTAGTAAGAATCACTTCCTTACTAATATCTATAATAAGCCACTGTATTTGAAATGTATTCGGAAGTTCCCTTCAAGTATAAGTAAAACATTTTAGTCAAAATATAAAACATCCGAAATTTCCACAACAAAAAATAACCTAATGAAATTTTACTTATCGTATTTCAATGTAGTTGACACACGAGTATAAGGAAGGACGCAAAGAGAAAATGGATGAGAACTAAAAGAGTGGAGTAAAGGAAATGAAATTAATGAGAAGTGTTATATAATGAAAACTGCACGCTTAAATACACGGGTAAAGTTGATTAATTAATACCTACTACGATAGCTAAAGCAAAATATTATCAGTGAAACGGAGCTGGTCCGCGAAAACACGGGTCAATTTAATTTATCTGAAAAGAGGAAATGGAACTTATCGCGTGCTGGAATTATTCCTTGCTTTAACGGATTAACCTAGTAATAGGCTCGTCCTCGTCTAGGGTACAAATATGGACACTACGGGGTAAAAATGACCAAATATTATATCAGTATTAAAAAGTACCTAGCCCAATTTCATTTTCCGGGCCCTCAACGATACGCATACAAAAAAAAAACTTGAGAGGTGTCAAGGGACACCATGGAACGAAGTTCAATGCGAAATAGAAATGAAAATATCTGGCTTGCTTTCTATAAGAGAGAGAGAGACAGACAGAGAAACATGCGACGCCGCACAGCTTACAATAGCTTACTATAGCAAAAAGTGTCGTGACAACTTTTCGTAAGAATTTTTTCCGTCTAGCCCCCTTTCACAACGCGCGATAAGGAACTTCGTTCCAAAATCACATTAATCCGTTGTTGTTGTGTTTTAATACTTATCAAAAAAAGTTTAATTTTAAAGCTACAAATACATCCATTTTAAAACGTTAACCAACAAAAAGAATCAAAACGATTCAAAACTTTCTTCAAGTTGTGTTGAGTTTAGTTGCAAACAAATTGCACTTATCGGAAAAAGTCGAACGTCGCGTTACCGACAAAAATAAGATCGCTATTAATTCTTTATCGATATTTCTTAAGAGTTCTTGTTTAACAAGTTCTTGCTGTTCTTTTGTTGTCCACAAAGTTTTAGTCAGCGAAGCAATTTTTAAAGCTTTCAAAGATTTCTGAGGAGCTGTTTATGTCCTGATATTTTTTGTTTTGTTTCTTGTAAGTTTTACTATAAGAACAACAAGTTCCATACAATACTAGCCATTTGAAAACAAATATTAATTGTTTAGAAAAAGAAAAATTCATTTATTTAAGTTTATTACACAGTTATACAAATGATGCGAGAACAGATTAGAATAATGATCCCGCAGAAGTATAAACTGTGTTAAGTAAACTTATAAAGTTATATCAGCAGATAAACCTATGACGACTCAAAAAATTTCTGACTGAAAGCCTACCCGTATTTTTGATTACGATTTGATTTTGAAATTATACCCGTACTTTGAAATAAAAATAAGAAATCTCTAAAAACATTATTACAATTTAAAAATAACGCTTTTACATACATAATAATATGTCAGAAAATGTTCTTTATTGCAACATAAGACTATAAATATACGGAGAACTTTTTTTTTATTGGATGACAAGATAATTATTGACTGCGATCTGACCTGATGGTAAATGACGATGCAGTCTAAAATGGCAATGGGCTAACTTGGAACAGGCATGGCAGTGTACATTCAACCCATACCCCTAATCGGTTTCTATACGCCATCATGCCAGAACGTTAAATCGCTTGGCGGCACGTCTTAGACGGTAGGGTTGTAACTACTAACTAGCCATGGTCAAAGCCTCCCACCAGGAAGACTTTATTTACTAAGATTAGAAAGTACGTACATACCAACTTAATATCATAAAAACCCTAACATAACCACCGTAAGAGCAACACTGAGCATTATTATCTTGTTATTATGGGGCCACAAAAATCAGGTACGTTTCGCGAGACGATAAAAGATATTAAGCGAATTGCGAGTGAGAGCGTTCCGCGAATTCAAATTGCAGGCATTATATCTGCGAAAATGTCGCTATCTCTGTTATTGCGTTCCCGAAAACCGTCTTTAATAATATACTGGAGCGTGCCTTGCCATCATATAGGCGTATTTTGTGTTAAACCGAAAATAATACTGTTAGCTACTAAGTATATTTCTGTAAGTACCATTATGGAGCCATAGAGTAGTCCAAAATTATATGTATAAGTTGTTACGTGGCAAAGTCCGAGGAGTATTAGAAATTCAGTCTTTTATAGTCCACAAGTCATCTAGTTAGAATTAATATCATTCGATTGTTATAATATTTTACCTGGGAAAAGTTGTGAAAGATTTCTCCCGTGAGTACCAATTCTACCCGAACTATAATAAATTATAAAAGAGAGTGGCCGGAGTGCAAGCTGCTGCTCTAAGGCCAAAATCTATAGACCGCACTCTAACTCAGCTCAGACTCAAGATAGAATTAAAACGAGACAGGTTTATGTCAGAGCGTATTTGTGCAGAGGCGGCTCTAGCCCATGTAGCGCCCGTGTGCAATCAATACCTTGGCGCCCTCTAGTAGACGCGCGGCCAAAATGGAATACTTACTATACAAGAATACCGTTTGACTTACAGTTATATTTTCACCAGTGAAAGGAAATTCAGGTTCAAAAAATGGTGTAATTTAAAATGGTGTCAGGAAGCAAGCAGCGCGGCTCGGCGCGGCGCCCCCTAAAACCCTGCGCCCGTATGCGTTGCACACCCTGCACCATAGGTAAAGCCGGCACTGTATTTGTGTCTCGTTTTAATCTATCTTAAGTCTGAGCCGAGTCAGAGCATGCAATATAAATCTCAGCATAAGGGTTGAAACACAAAACCGCGACGCGACATTGCGTCCATCACGCTGGTCCAATGCGAATTGGTGGACTTCACACACCTTCGAGAATAGGTATTATGGAAAACTCTCAGGTGTGCAAGTTCCCTCACGATATTTTGCTTCACCGTTAAAGCATATGATATTTAATTGCTTAAACGCACATAGCTCCGAAAATCAGAGATGCGTGCCCGGGATGAACCCACAACACCCCCGTAAAGGAGATCGCAATCCTGACCACTGGCTTCACTGCTTCAATAGGTTCAACTCATCAGGCCAATGAAATCAGTAGACCTCATTCTGGCTCTGCTCAGACTCACGATAGAGTTAAAAAGAGACTTTATGTTAGAGCATATTTGTGTCTCGTTTTGACTCTATCTTAAGTCCGTGCTAAGTCAGAGCACGCTCTATAGATTTCACAGTAAGAACCTACGCAGTCCGAAATCACGCAAAACGGATTTATGCGTTGCAAATTCGCGTCGCACTTTTATGTTTTTCCTTAGAAGTCGGCCCTTCTGACTCGGTCTGATTGATTCTAATCAGGGGGGCGATTCGGACCTGTTCGATAACATACCGTGTCGATACGGTTAGATATCGATCTCGTATAAAAACATTTTGTCGTGTGATTCAGAGCGTTTGGTTTGAGAATACGATTCGGTATCGACTACGTTATCGACATCGACAAGATACATTCAATTACAAGAGCATTTACGAATTGAAAATATATGTTATCGTACGGTAACAAACCGAATGGATTGATAAATAAGTTATCGGAAGGGTCTGAATCGGGGGGCTGGTCAGATTGGTTCATGATTTGATTAGAACCAATAAAAAAAGAAATTAATTAAAAGGCGTAATATCATAATAAAAACAGTAGGTATACTTATTATAATGACTGCATAATATAATATATTCCCTGTGGACGTTCATATTTTGTGGTCAAACTTCATATAAACTACGTGTACAATTTAGTACTGACATCAACATAAATATATTCATTGACATGCAAATCAACTCATCAATGGGACATTGTACTTCATGTTTCGCGTTTATTTTATGATATTTGCATACATTACTGATATCGGCTTCAATTTGTATTACGCTGTCGCAAAATTGACTGTATCATACAAATGACATATTATTATTACACGTGATTTGCGTTCAGAATTTTAGTCAATACAAAAATAGGTAAGGTATCATATCACATTTGTCACTAAATCATTATTCGCCGAAAAGTGGCCGTTATTTTAAAAAGGTAACCTTTTATAGTAGAACTTCAACCCTCTATTAGGCCAGGTGCACTCTGGATTTGTCGGGCCAATTGTACAGGTGAAGGTAGTCCGAAGGGATAAGAGTTACGCGATAGAAAGAGAGGCAACTTCTAAGTGAAAATAACTGTAAGTAATTTAGCGACCTGAATTGCACATTATTGTGTGGTAGCAAGAGTCGCTATTTATTTAAATGATTTTGCGGAGTGAATCTTCTGTACTTATACTTGAAGTATGTATTCTGTACTTCTGCATTCCGAACCAGTGGTAGATTCATTTGACGATTCGAATGCACTTTGTAAAAGTTTATTTGAATTAAAAATTATTCTATTCTATGCTATTCTATTCTGTCATTTAGACATTAGGCCGTTCTGCACCGCCATCAAGACCCTCGTTTTTGAGTAACTATTGCTACGCGGAGAGATTAAAATGGACAAACTGTACGGAAGCTTTTGGGGAAAGTTGAAAGTATCATGTACAATTACAAATGGCGTACATCTTGCGACTCAAGTAAATCATTTTCCACCGTAAAAGGGAATAATAAAACGAAAAGGAGAAAGCGGGAATGAAGAGGCATGAGAAAAATTGGGTCATAAAAAGGCAATCTCCGCGAAACGATGAGAAGCGACCTGTTTTCAATTACTACTTCTACAGTAAAAGAACCTACTGATTTGATTGAATGAATACTTTTTTTATATATAAAATCTCCGAAAAAATCTAGATACTATATACCTATATGTATACTACTTCCTACTAATATTATATATTTCTGAAATGTCTCTGGTCTGGTGGGAGGCTTTGGCCGTGGCTAGTTACCACCCTACCCTACCGTCAAAGACGTGCTGTCAAGCGATTTAGCGTTCCGGCACGATGGCGAGTAGAAACCGATTAGGAGTGTAGGTTGAATATGCACTGTCGCTAGTTGTTAGCCCGCTACCATCTTAGACTGCATCGTCACTTACCATCAGGTGTGATCGCAGTCAAGGACTATCTTGCCATCGAATAAAAAAAGTTTCAAACTTGAACATCGTTAAACTAGGGGTCGCCGAGGATTAGCGTTAGGCCATGGTTTAGCTTTAGTCTATGGTTTAAACCGTGGTTTAAAAAAGTTTAAACCAGGGTTTTTAGTTAAACCGCTTTTTGTAATAAGACGAGAAGTGTCAAATAATTTCATTACCCTTTTATTAATCCACCAAACGCGAGCTCAGGGATCAGCCAATGATCTTCCTCATAAGGATTAAGAAACTCTCTTAATTAATTGGATTTGCTCGTTTCAAAAGCTTATTACAACGTTTTATATCTTATCACTTACTTTTTAACGTTTCTGTATATTTCTTTTGTTGAGTAAATTTTTAAAACATAATATCATCTATCTTCTTTTTTTCCTTTTAAGTACTTACTTATATAAAAATATATTGAGTTTCGTTAAGCATATGTCTCGCTATAACTCAATAGTAAGTATATCTAAAAAAAAAAATAAAGTCTGATCGAGGGAAAATTTTAATTTTTTTTTTTTAAATATATAGACTAGCGCTTGACTGCGATCTCACCTGATGGTAAGTGAAGATGCAGCCTAAGATGATACGCGCTTGCCTAGAAGATGCCTATTCACTCTTGATTTAAAGACACATTATAGTTAGTTGGAAAAACGGAAGCCGGAAGGGCATTCCAAATTTTTGCGGTGCGTATTAGGAACGAGGAAGCGAAGCGCTTAGTGCGGCATCGTAAAATAACGAAAATAACTAAGTGTTTTAAATCCAGAAAAAAGTTTTTCAGCTACTTGTATTATATTTATTCAACTTATGATAGGTATCTATCCTGGGATAAATTCTGGTATATATTACAATCCTAAACTCGGCAATCCGTCACGTTTATATATCAACATGTACCCGTTTCAATACCGTACTTAAAATGTAGTTATCTTCAAAGGCTATTTACTTAGGACTGGCTCGTGATGAAAAGATGACATTTGAGGTTTATGCTATCCCTTACATTTGGTTAAGTTTGCTTTTGAGTTTTTATATTTCTTTTCAGTGTCTTAGATAATATCACAGATTAATGATTATAAGTAGAAATCATTGGATGATTGGATGATAATAAATAATTGAAAATATTTTTTTCTAAACGCAAGGATTCTTTAGCGCGCAAACTAATGCATTTATTGTTTTGGATTATTTTATTATTTTTATTTTATAAATAGTTACTATAGTTCTTTCATTTCACGAGGGCTCGTGGCTTATGGTTGTGTGTGTGTCTTATCTGTGTAACAGCGAGAGCATGCTCACGCCTGACCGCTCCCAACTAGGCTCCTGACAGGTACGCACACTTACGCAATTGCATCTGTACATGGCATGTAACTTTAGATAAGTTCTGTAAAATATTTGTTGTGTCAGCCCATGTTTAGCTGTCTTTCACATTTATAAGTAGGAAAGGAGGTAAGGATAGGTAATTTAGTAGTTTATGCCAATAAGCCCATAGGCTTATTTTCCCTAGCTTATATAAACAATAACACTTAGCCATGGGATAATTGAGCTTTGGGTCGTGACCTTGTTGCCCTACTGTTCGGTCAATAATGAGCCATAAATATTGATAAACACTGGCTGAGACTCCGCGAGGTAAGACGAACCCTCAATTCCTCCAATTAGACCCAATTTACCGTTAACAGATATCGATTTCACTGTATACTTAATTGGAAATCGGAATAGAGTTTATAAATAGCCTCTACATCTTCTCAGCAACTTATATTACCACTAGCTTTTGCCAGCGGCTTCGCTCACGTTGGCTTCGATTTTCAACCCCCTATTTTACCCTCTAAGGGATTGAAAAGGTGACTGACTGACTGACTGATTTACCAATGCACAGCTGCTGTCAAATCACTGTACGGATGGGGCTAAAAGGCATACTGACAGCTATTATGACGTAGGCCTCCACTAAGAAAGGATTTTTAAAAATTCAACCACTGAGCGGGTAAAGTAGGGATTTGAAATATCGAACTTAACGAGAGCGAAGCCGTAGGCATATACTCTATGAATATTTTATCACAATTGATACAGCAAAATTGTTACAAACATCCGCGTATAAAAACCTGTAAGTGGAATCAATTATGAAAAGGTTTTATTCAGTAGATCTTTTAGAAGTTTTATCTCAGAATTGAAGCAAAAACTTACGAAATATATTGGATAGAATCAGGCGTTACTTTGCGGAAGTTCATGATTAGCAAGAAAAGGTTAGAGTTATTTTGCTATAATCCGCCAACAGAAAAAATCTGTATGGTCAAACATGCAGTTACAAGCTAAGCACCGCTAACCTCCCCAACCAAGCAAGAAAGCCAAATTCCCAAGCAAGCAATGCCACCACCACTCACGTGCACAACCACACAAGACTTTTATACTACTCTCGACGCACGTTTCGCCCCGACACCGGAGCATCCTCAGGAGATATCGACTTTACAATGCTGTATTGTCTAGTCTTACGAGATGTTTGACCAAACCGATTTTTTCTGTTGGCGGGTTATAGCAAAATAACTCTAACCTTTTCTTGCTACTTACGAAACAATCATCATTCGTATAGCGACCTAATTCGATACGAACCTTTATTAAGGGACTGGAAAAGGTTAGTGGGATCACGAACTGAGGAGCCAAGGTTGTGTAAACAGTTGGGTTAGTATAAGATTTAATTCGATAGATCGTATTCGTATTCGATGACATTAGCGTCAAAGTAAATTGAACCATAACAGCATGTGTTAGAGCTCAGTTTCGTGCATGCACTCTCATACGATCACGTATACGCTCCAAACTAAAATCGGTTGTACTGAATTGGTGACTTTAAATCGATAATATTAAGGTTTATTTTACTTTGACGCTATCATAGTATACGAATACGATCAATCGAATAAAATCTTATACTAATCCTACAGATCTATCGACTCAGTAACGAGGTACATAATTAATATCCACAAACGCCGAATAAATTAGGTCTTCCAACAAAATCAAACTCAAATTTCTTTTGGGCTTTCCTTACTCTAATTTGAAAACGTAAATGGAAATTAATTTTTCAGTACTTAATCATAAAAGTTACTTGTTCCCAAACTATTAATTATATTTTGAAAGAGATTTTTTTCGACGAACTCCCTGGGGTAGTGGTGAGTGTTGTGGTCTTACACTCGAATTTGTTGACCTCCCTGGCGCAGTGGTGGTCTTATAACTGGGAGGTCACGGGTTCGATTCCCGGGAGAGACAATTTGCGAGTTTATAATTTCTGAATTGTCTCTGGGTTTGGTCTGGTGGGAGGCTTGAGCCGTGGCTAGTTACCACCCTACGATCAAACACCAAGAGTGACCATTGGTGGGAGACCAAGTGATTTAGTAGATTTTCAATACAAAAACTGTCAAAATGTGATACTGAAACGTCGATGAAATTGGCACTAAATAAACTAACATTAGCAACCGACACATTCAGAAATGTATTACAGAACTAAATATTTCTTCCACCGCAGCAGGTTTTCTGTGACAATAAAAACAAATTGCGGCAAACTAGGACCACGACAACATGTTAACAAACTTCCACTATAAATAAAATTACTCGTCCAGAGGTCGAGTGAGCCACGAAAGAGTTATTGCCCGATTTTTTGCAACTCTACTTTTACAGTACAGCTCATTCTGTAGGGTTAGTATAAGATTTTATTCGATTGATCGTATTCGTATTCGATGACTTTAGCGTCAAAGTAAAATGAACCATAAATACATTGGGTTAGAGCTCAATTTTGTGGATGCATTTTTATACTTTTACGTATACGGATACGCTCCAAACTAAAATCGATTGTTCTGAATTTGTGACTTTAAGTCAATAACATTAAGGTAAATTTTACTTTGATGCTAATGTCTTAATATACGAATACGATCAATCGAATTAAATCTTATACTAACCCTACTGATAACATGTACCTACGCACTGTTATTTATGGCTATATATTTATGCCTGCGACTTCATCCGCTTGGAGTTTGGTTTTATACAAATCCTCCGGAAACCCTTTGTTTTTATGTTATAAAAAGTATACGCAGTTACATGATTACAAAACAATCACGTTGATTGCTTGAATTTCCTCACCCCAAGGTAATTTTGTAAACAAATCTATCTATTTTTAAAACATTTAGGCTATATTAATCCAGAAATATTTCTCCACAAAAGGAGAACATTTCCATAACTTATACTGAGAATAATATAAACGTAAAAATTCTTTTTGCAAAACCGACTTCAAACATCACTACAAAGTATAATCAAAGTTTCAATTTTGCCTACAAAATTTGAAGATTTCCTCGATTTCTCCAGGATCCCATCATCAGATCCTGACCTGATGCCACCTGGGAAGTATACCCTTTCAAAAAAAAAATAATAATTTTCCAAATCGGTCCGGGCGTCTTCGAGTAATCGGGGAACATACATTAAAAAAAAACCGACGTATTGAGAACCTCCTCGGGTTAAATACTTCCACATCATGATCCTACCTACTTTAAAAGGTCAAATGTACAGGCATCAATCATTTACGCTTCACTCACGCTCTTTAGGATACGATACAAGAAGGAACAGCATTTTTAGGTCCTTATGAGTAGGTACATGACTGTACAAAAAACGTAATGTGTGAGTGACTATGCAAGGTCTCGAAACGAAAAGAACTATGTCGCACGAGTTGATATCCATACTGCGTGAAATAATTACTTTTTACAAAAAATTGAACCGATGATAGAAGAAACTAAAAAGGGAAAAATAAAATTTAAATCTTTAAATTTGAGTCTTAAAACTAAGTTTGAGTCGACGATAAACTTTTTTAAAAGCAAAACTACGAGCTGTATTTTTAAGCATGGCTGCGAGATATCTTCGTCCTTTTTTTTCGTCGGTTAAAAATGTCTTTGAATGAAGGAAAGTTTTTATCGGAAGAAATCATAATAGACAGAGACTGCTGACTGTTAAAATAACCAGTCAAATGCCAGGCGGATTCGCATACGAACATGAACCTATAAAGAAAGGATTCCGTACCAAAAGTGATCAAGTGATCCACCTGCTCGTTTCCTCGCCAAAAATATAAAAAAAAATCAAGTATTTTACAAATTACTTACAAAAAATAATTACGTAATATTTTTAGAATAGAGAAATTAAATTATTATTACATCATAATACAGTATTTAAGTTGTCAGCCATGTTAATAAAAATATTGTCTACAGTTTTATAATCTGCGTAATACAAGGTGGCAACACTGTGAACTGTCACCACTACTTTTTTCTCTCTCTTGCTTATGGATCCAACATGTGCGATCGATATTTTGGTGCTCTGTTGTAATAAAATTTAAATTAAATATCTGGAGTGATTAAACCTTTTTCGCTTTTAATTAATTCCAAACAAGCCACTCCAATGTTAATCATAGATTAATTAGTGGTCAGTGTTTGGAATAAATAAATTAAGGATTTGAAATCCTAATATCAACTCTATGAACATACACATAGTCATCACTAATGATGTTTATTGTGCAAACTGTAATCAAGACATGTTAATATACGTTTGATAATCTAGACTGTTGAAGGGACACTCCATTACAAGGATATTCCGTCTACAGCCCGATAGCGCAGTAATGACCGCAATGTTGTGGTTATTTGATAACATCAAATGTTTGCTTTGAGCTGTCGCACGATTGGATTACATATATTATTCTGTAATCTCTATCATAGCCAGTAATTTCAACAGTGATAGGCATATCTTCTAGACAAGCACGCTCCAACTTAGATCTCAAGTAATTTCCTTCATTAATTGTCGTCAAGGGCATGTCTTTCCCACAATAAAAAAAAACTAATTTCTAAACAATATAGTCGCTAAGAATTTTATAACTTTTGGAAAGAGTTGTTAAAAAGGTAATATGAGTTACTCAGTCAATCAGATGGAGCGAAATCAAATAAGGAATGAGGAGGTTCGTAGAAGAACCAGGGACAAAGGTTGTCGAGTCGATCATGCGTCATGCTCGTGAACGGGTGCCACCAACGGGAATGGGTCTGCTTTGTCTTCCCATCTTGACATGTGTTGGATTTTATACGTATTGCATTTTTGAAGCTTCACTGTGGAAGCACTGTATACATATACATAGTTTGGTTACTAATTATTATTGTAAAATATTTTATTTTTTTAAAAGAGCAAGTGCTGAGTTTCTTACCGGTTCTTCTCAGCAGAATCTGCATTCCGAACCGGTGGTAGATTTATGACGTGTCATAAGAGCTATAAGTTAACCTACATGAAATAAATAAATTTTGAATTTGAATTTGAATTTGAGTCGTTATAAGCTGAAGCGGTACTAGGGGGGCATGTTGCTCGAAGAGCTGATGGGTGTTGGGGTCCCAAGGTGCTGGAGTGGCGACCTACATAACGTAGGTATACGTAAGTCTGCAGGGATTCACTAGTACGTGATAGCAACGAATTGACTGTTTATATTAACTTTGATTTAGTTAACCGCAAATAGGTTAAGCGTAATCCTGGAACTAATACATATCTGCTCTATTGTGAAAGTGTGGTTAAATTAGCTTATTGTTTGCATAAACATAGATTGTTTGTATAAATATTATGGGCAATAAACAATTTTCAACTGAATATCATGAATGTCAAATTTTGTTTAATTTCAAAATTGTATTATAGCCATGATTTACATGTTTACATATTTTTTCCCCATTTATTGTTCAAGATTTTTACAAAAACACACTACCAAAATATTTAAGCCATTCACATGAAACTTAATTTTATTTTAAAATATTTTAAAGAAAATTACTGAAAGCTTTACAGCTATTAAAAGAATAATAAACCTATTTGACCTAAGATTTAGGTAGAAAGAACTTTTCTATTCAATAGATTCTGCGTAACGTTCCAAGGTTAACATAAAAGTCCCTTTTTGGAAAGAAATCATACCTCTCAGACGATTGTTATCCAGATTGGATGATAGTTCGTAGGTTTGAAAATGATCTTTAATGAGTCTAGACAGGTCTAGACGCAGTGAATGTAAGATCTTATGGTTATGAGTCAAGTGTAAAGAGATCTGAGAGTTACATTATGCAGCATATTCACACTTATCTGATTTTGCTTTCAGCTTCGCTCACGTTCAGTTCAATTTTTTGAACTCCTACTTTAATTCCTTAGGGGTTGAATTTTCGAAAATCTGTTCTTAACGGATGCCTACTTTATAATACTATCAGAATACCTTTTAGTCTGATCCATACAGTGCTTTCACGACGGCACTGTTTTTGAAAAAAAAAACCAATATTTTGTTATGATTACATAATATTATGAAAAACAACCTCATATAATATTGACATTCATTTTCCCACTCTTAAAAAAAGCGTTGTGTCTGTTTAATACCCCGTAATTATTAATGTTTTCAGAAGATAAATGTACAGTGAACTTCCTGCGAGCATTTAGAAGCTTTGTTGTGAGCGTTTTACTCGGCTTAAACATTATTCAGCACAAAAATAACTCTTTGTTGGTAAAAAATCTCTTCTGTTTACACCGACTTGTAAAGAATTGTTTTGTTTATTTTAATACTATTGTTATTTACTGAAGTACTTGTATATTGTTTTTCCCTTTGACTGGAAATTTCCATGCAAAAATAAGAAAAATAACAATGAGTAAGTCGTCATAACCTTTTTAAAGAGCAGTAGCCTAAGCAGGAACATTTTAACTTTTGAATAGTCAAGGTGAAGTTAAAAAAAAGCGTAAGCAAGACATTTTATATGAAAATGACAGGAGCACTCCTGTCATTTTCACTTTCTTGCTGAACTTAAGGCAGGCTACTGACTTTGATATTCTAAAAAGGATAGGTACATAAAATGAGGCGTTCATTTTATAAATATATTTTTTCATTCATATAATCAAAAGGAAAAGGATTTTTTACCGCCATTAATATAAAGTTTAGCCATTAACCCTGAGATTAAAATTTAGTTTAGTTTTTACTCCATTCAAATCCACTGGAACGGTATAAATTTTCGAGCATACTCCGTTATAAAGATAAAATCTATGCCATTACAGTACAAAAACTTTTAATGTGTAGTGAAATGGTTGTAGCGAGCAACCGACAAAAAGTTAATAGCGTAGCTGCGGCTGTAATGTGCACGCTGCTTAATCTGTTTTAAACTTCCCCTTGCAATAAAAGGTTAAAATTTACTGTTCGCGTAATATAGTAACGCTTTTTGGAGCGCTTTTTGCCTTCTACACCTCTTGGTTGGATACTGCTTACATTTTTTACAAGCCTCCGCTCTCCTTCCGACCGTCTGTCTGTCAGCGGGCTATCTCACGTACGCTGAATCCGTACCTACTTGGTAGAGAATTGAATTTTTCAGAGAATATGTATTTCTGCAAATTTCAATTCCCTACCTGTTACGGATCATGAGATACAGCCCGCTGACAGACAGATGGACGGACGGACTTGGTAATAGGGTCCCGTTGGTTGCTCCACCTAGAAACTTGTTTTTTTTTCGGCGGTTTTTGCTACGGCACCCTTCCTATGTAAGTCCAACTCGCATTTGACCGGTTTTATATAATTCTAAAGGTCAATTATTATTAACCTATTATTTTTTTTCCGTTTAAGGCTCAAACTACAGTTAGACCTTTTATCTTACCTCCTCCTATTGGGCTATTATGACCCAGTCGCAATCGCAACTAAACTATACTTTGTTTATGATAGTACCTAACGTAACAAAATTAAATAATGATTACTTTTCCTTATTATTAGCCCGTGACTTTTTCCGAATGTCGTTAGATTTTTCAAAAACATCCGAGAAACCTTTGTTGTTTTGGAATAAAAAATAGCCTATTACCACCCATGCAAAAAACATAAAAGATCAACTGGGATCGAACCTCGGAACCCTGAAAAGAAGGCTGAACCACTAGGCTATCAGCTCACTTTTTTGCATCACATCACATCACACTAATATTATAAAGGTGAAAGTTTGTAGGTATGTGTGTGTGTGTATGTTTGTCACTCATTCACGCTACAACGAATGAACTGATTTGGCTGAAATTTTGAGTGAAGATAGCTTATACCCGGGATTAACACATAGGCTACATTTTATCCCGGAAAATTAAACAGTTCCCGCGGGAGTCAATAAACCTTAATCCACGGGCATCGCGGGCATCGTCTAGTAAGAAATAATACCATTCTATAAAATATGGTTTTACAGTTTTATTGTTAAAATTAACTTGACTAAGGCGGCGAAATAAACAGAATTTGCGATATTACGTTATCGGTTACAGACAACGAGTTCCGATCGTTCGGTCACTCGGTTAAATCGGTTCACCACACTTCAATAGTACGTCTAGATAATGGAACGTGGAACGTGCTTGACAAGTCTTGTGGAAACATTCGAAACGGAAGTGTATTTATGGATTTCATATTTGAATGAACTTTGTAACAATCACAGGTTTATAACTTTATAGTGACCTCTATTTTAAGAAAGTCACATTCTTGAGAGAAATAAGCAGTACAGTAACTACCAGTATTAACGATGATTACTCAAATTGGTATAGTTATACTGCCAAAAAAACTTTCCGCAGCGACAAATTTTTAAAATTTTAAAACAGAAAAATAAATATTTTTATTTTTGTATGAAAAAAATCATTATTTTAGGAATTTTAAAAAGACGTGGAACAAAAGTTATTTACTTTGATGCATAGATAGTAATTAACCCTGTATACAATCGCAGGTAAAAGCTAGTTATGTTAATAATAATTAAACTATAACTGAGCACTCTGAAAAACTAATCGTAGTTTCACAAGTTTGTAGACCCTACCTTTGAGACTTACCGTCGGTCAATAACTCCAAGCGGTAAACTTCAGCAGTTAGATAGTTTGCAAGGTTTCCGAAATGAACTATCTGCTACACAATGTTCAAGACAGCTACACCATTGTTTGAGTATTCGAAACTTCTGCTTGATTACTTGTTTCAAGTTAGACCGCCGAGAGATCATTAACTGGGTGCATCTTTAGTTACCCAATTATTTATTTGTTACTATGTGGTAAAGTTAACTTTAACTGTGCGTTTAACTATGCAAAAATTTTAAATACAGAAGCATAGTTGAGTACAGATAACGTAAAAAAAATCTTAAATCTTTAAATTCTATTCCCTCACTCTCATAGTCTTTTGGACTAAATCTAAATGCGTGTTCATGCCACTTAAATACAAGATTGGTGGAGTATCCTATTTCCTATTATTATATAATATTATAAATGCGAAAGTTTGGATGTAGGTTATGTTTGTAACTCAATCACGCCGCAACGACAGAACCTATTTGGCTGAAATTTGGCACAGAGATAGATTATAGATTGGAATAGCAATATGCTACTCTTATTCTCGGAAAATAAGAGAGTTCCCGCGGGAGTTCAAAAAAAAAGCTCAATCCACGCGAACGAAGTCGCGGGCATCTACTAATAAATAATAAATAATTTTTATCCATATAAAAATCCCATAGGTAGATAGGTACATAGTTTTTTACTTTAGGAAAAGTACAAAATTATACCTTTAGTTTATTGCCAGTGGCCGTCCGAATAAAAGATCTAAATCTGTTGACGTATGGACAAATTCGGGATCACGGATCGCGGACGCCGGGTAATCTCTACTTGGCTATTCATGCCCTTTTCACGACGGCCTTGGCCCTTCCTAATCCATTTTGTGAAATCGTAAAAGTAAGCAATTTGCTTCTTATTTGAATATAAATATACTGTTAGTTAATGTAGGATTTGGAAAAGCGTTATTTAAAAAAGCTGAAAAAATTCTTTTCAACATCACTCGAGAGCTTTTAGCTTTCAAACAATGTTGTTCAATCGATAATGGTGCTGATTTGCAAATGCTAATGAAATTGAATTCACAGCTTTTGACTAAAGCAAATGGATCAAATAAATCTTTTTAGAATTATCAAGAATGTCTCCTAAGATTGTAATTAAAGACCAAAACCCATTGACGATATTGTTTAGTACTTTGACTGGTGAATTGGTTTGAATGAAAATATTCTTTTTTTTTTTTGAAAAGAATATATTAGCCAAGCTGAACTTGACTTATATTTTCCTCTCCCCTCCAAATAAGCGAAAAGCTTGTGCTAGGAATGGATACGACAATAGTGCAGCGGACGAGACTCGAACCTGGCATAATTTTTACAGATGATAGATCATATTACGGAAAAAGTATTTTAGGGCCAATCGTGTTGTGCTTTAGTGCTGCATTCAATTAATACGAAGATCAAAAACACAGTCTATTCCTTGAAGAACAGAAAAGTGAGTCACAGGAATAAAAGATAAGTACGGACAAAAAGCTGCAGCTACGTTCTAGCAAGATTTCCTTTACCACCAAGAGTGAAGGTGTTCGCAAACATTTCCCGAGATAAATCAAGAATCTGAAGTGGCGTCCCGGAAAGGAATTCAAATGTTTACATTGCACCGGTCCTCTTGTCAACAGGTTTGTTTGTTACTCTTTGCGTTCGGTTTCTTTAGAAAACCGGATTCATTTGCGCTGTTCTGTGGCTGGAAGATTTTCAACTTTGGTTGGAGTTGATGTGACTTGTTTTTTTTTAATCTTCATCTCCCTTCGACAGTGTTCTCACTTAATTACAATATGGGGTTATTCAAGGGGCGAACCAATAAGTTCCTGAAAAGCCGGCAACGCATTGGTGGTGCCTCTGGTACTACAAGTGTTCATGGGCGGCGGTAATCACTTTACATTAGGTGACCCGCCAGCACGTTTGACCGCTATTCATATATAAAAAATATATTATTTATAATATAGGGGAAATCCTCATGGATGGACACCCAAATTGGGTAGTGTCGGATTTTTACCGGCTAAAACCCCTACTGTCTCCCTGTTGGACCTGTACCCGTCTTTCAGCCTACAACACGGGAACATTATAGTCTTTTTACGCCCTTTCTATAGTTATTTATCTTCTTTTTTCTTCTTCCTTTTCCTTCTTTATACTCTCAATGTATTCTGTGACGTGGTTTGGTTGGTGCGAGTTTCAATGATAAATAACACTGATCAAGGTTCTTTTCCTTTAGGCAAATAACACTGGTTAAGTTTGGATAAATGTTTGTTACTCCATCACGCTGCAACAACTAAACCGATTTGACTGTTTGGCACAGAGTTAGATTATAGACCGAAATAGCACGTGGGCAACTTTCTATCCCGGAAAATAAGAGAGTTCAAAAAAAAACCCAATCCACGCGTACGAAGTCGTGGGTATCAGCTAGTGAATAATAAAATAGGGATGTTAACAATTTTTCGGAATTGCTTTTATTTTGAAGATTGACTTGTTTACCATAAAAAAATATATATTATTTAAAAATTTTAAAAATATTAATATTTTCGATGAGAAAATATACAAAAATAGAGTAATTTTGAATTTTCCCGCTAAAACACTCTACAACTGTCACTTGACCGACAAGACGTCATCGGTCCGTCCGCGCCACGAAAGAAGTCCCATAGAGGCGGCGCTAGTAGTCGTATGTCTAGGCAATTATTGTAATATGTAAAATCTATTGGTTCCACCTGATGGCCGCGGGACTTCTTTCGTGGCGCGTACTATACCTATAATCACTCCGTTTGTTTTGCGGTTCGTCTAGTGACGTCACAAGCTCTTCTTGGCGTTTGCAGTCACGTGACATCAGATTATAAATATAGCATTTAAAATCATTTTTAATAAATTTATTAAGTTATATTAAATTACAAAAATGTGATTTTCGATATTCTAATCCTACAAACTATAATAAAATTAACACTTAACATTAAATTGTGATTAGTGTTAACATCCCCATTACTTGAAATTAAAAGCGATAACATCGTCTCAGACATATAAATTGAAACTTGTGATGCGAATACGAGTATCTCTTAAAAGCAAAGGTGTGCTAGGTGCTTTGCTTTCAGAAGATGTTCAGATCAAATCAGATGTATTTACCGTGAATAGGACCCGAGCACGCAAAGCGCTAACTCATCGCTGTTCCACGTTGAAGCGAGCTTGCTAAGTAATTGCACAACACCGCTACGTCATTCAATTTATTTGCTGCTATACCAATTTGCAATTTCAATGATGTTTTAGCAGGGGAAGGCGGGGTGACAACGCACAGTTAATAGAAGACCTAAACAAAGTTTCAAACTGAGCAAGTATTAAAAAACCAAGTCATACGTCATAACCACTTAATTTAGTAAAATTTACAATAAGTTTTTTTTATTCGATGACAAGATAGTCCTTGACTGTGATCTCACCTGATGGTAAGTAACGATGCAGTCTAAGATGGTAGCGGGCTAACTTGGAAGAGGTATGGCAGCGTGCATTTAATCTATACCCCTAATCGGTTTCTACTCGCCATAGTGCCGGAACGCTAAATGACTGCGTGGCACGTCTTTGATGGTAGGGTGGTAACGAGCCACGGTCAAAGCCTCCCACTTAAATGTTACAATTGAAAAACATTAAAATATTTAAAAAAGGTAAGGTACAGCTCGACTGGATTTATAAGTAAAACAAAGCTGTTTTGTTAAGTCATATCATATTGTCATATTCCACAAAGAGTTTTTAAATTGTTTGTGGTTTATATTCACAAATAGAGCGTAAAGCGTTCCGATACCATAGAATCGGAACGCGGCATACCTACCGCGTAGAAATTGAACTAGGGTTAATAAAAACTTGCATATTCTTTTCAAATAAGTCCGCTTTCGTCTAAGACCTTATGTGGTTATACAAGGTGTTTGTTAATGTGTATAACTTACCAGCAACCACCCATGCACTTTGACCCTATAAACACAATGGCGGTGGTAAAAAGTAAAAATTAATTATCAAAAACTTTCATACAAAAATAATTAATTAATTAAGAAAAAAACATTTTGGAAACCCTAACTAGACATAATAACAACACGCCACATAAATCCCTTTCAATTCCTGATTCCCTAGTACAAAAAAGTTCGATGTTTAGAAAAAGTCGTAAATTCTTACCGAGTGCCGCGCACTTGATGTCACGTGATGTCTTTTCGGAATAGGTAGGTAAGCGCGAAATCACTGACGACCTTTGCTGACGACTGACAAGTCGACCACTTTGCCTCGTTACTACGTACACTACGTCAGTAGTGGTGATGACCGGATAACGAGGTCTAGGTTCGATTCCCGGGTCGGTTCAAAATTACACACGCCTTGCCTTATTGGGTTTCTGACAACAAATTATCAGTAAGTATCGGCCTGGAGTTAAATTACAAAGTTGGCGTTGTGTCACTCCCGTTCCTCGGAGAACATGTTATCAATGATAAATTTTAAGATTAATTAAAGCCCACCAACCGCAGCTGCAGCAGCTTGGAGGTATGGATGTACTTGGATTGGAGGGTCTAATTAGGTTCATCTCTAAATAACTTGCGAGTGGCACAGGTCTCCCTTCCAGATTGATTTAGTTTAGACTCAAGAAGCTCAAACAGAGCCGCCCCTAGTTTCCTAACTCTAGGCCGGTACTGGGTGTTTCTTGGCAGAAACTCAACTCTAAAAATGTTATGACCGACTACGCAGGATTCGAACTCAGACCGCAGCAGATTTGCAACCGAACATGTAAACCACACACTCCTCACAACACTCACAAACTGACACACATGATTATGTCATAAATACTCCATTCCACAGTTCACTTAACAGAGACGCAATCGATAGTTGATTATACCGCAACCGTTCACGTGCAACTGTGTTGTAAATTGTAATTCCAAAAAATTAAAGCCGCAAGACGAGTGTTGCCAGTCATGATTTTAATTTTACCCGTTTTTCTTAAAAAAAATCCCTTTTTTTTATTCAATGACAAGATAGCCCTTGACTGCGATCTCACCTGATGGTAAGTGACGATGCAGTCTAAGATGGTAGCGGGCTAACTTGGAAGGGGTTTAGCAGTGTAAATTCAACCCATACCCCTAATCGGTTTCTACACGCCATCGTGCCGGAACGCTAAATCGCTTGGCGGCACGTCTTTGACAGTAGGGTGGTAACTAGCCACGGCCAAAGCTTCCCACCAGACCAGACCAGAGACAATTTAGAAATTATAAATTCCTAAATTGCCCCCGCCGGGAATCGAACCCGAGACCTCCCAGTTATAAGACCACAACGGTCACCACTGCGCCAGGGAGGTCATCGAATCCCTAGTCCTAAAACAATATTTTGACTTTCTTTTGGCAAATAACTTGTAAAATGAAAAACTGAATACTTTTTTAGGTAGCAATTTAAAAATTACTTATTAACAAAAGTGTTACATTTGAAAAGCCACATTTTCATCTCAGGAACGTACCTAACATTTGGTATTTACTGTTAGATTCCAAAATTATTAAATGCACTCGCAATTATCACCAATTCCTTTAAAAATAGTTAAGCAAAAATCTTGCATAATACAAGTATTTTGTGTTGTTTTTCCCGAGGTAAAGGCAAAATTTCTAAAGACAAACACTATCAAAAAATATTATTTTCTAAGTCTCCTTATTTTCATGGTGCCCTAGTATTCCACGTAATTTTACGATACACCAATATTACTTTGACGCGCCGTGCAAGTAAAGGCGAGGCTACAAACAAGACTTGCGGTTGCGTTTACGCAACGAAAAATTTCATCGCATAAGACATCGTACGAGAAAACTCTGTCCATTAGTTTAGTTTCTAATGAGACATGGACCACACTAAGTACTTTAGTAGAAATTTATCTTTGTATTCTTCCATTGGTTTCTCCCAAAGGACAGGACGTTCCTGAATCAAGAAAATCAGATAATCGTTATCGTAATTAATCATCTTGACATGCACACGCTGGGAAGTGTGGATACCGATAGAATAGTACAGATTTTTACGGTGCACAGCGGACATTTCCACGGTGCGTTGTGCGACGTCTATGATTTTTACAATACTGCGACTTCGCACCCCAATGTGTGCTCGGCCTTACCGGCGGGCGCCGCCGCCAAAGAACGCCGCCAAAGAGATACCGCCCGCCGCTAGCTATTTCGAGCAGCGGTGAAAATCACCGGTGATTTGCCATTCTCCGGAGATTCACCGGAGATCTCCGGTGAATTCGAATACAGATTTAGCATCAATTAAAATGTTTTTAACTGTTAATGTTCTAGTACAATGCAATGGAATTTTAAGCGCATCGATATTGTGTGAAATCAAAATGATATTAGATGTATTGTAAAGGTTTTAAATAAAAAAAATATTAAGAAAAAAATATTTTACTTTATTATGATAATTATTATTTAAGGAGGTAGGAAATAATGATAAAGTAATTGTATTTGAATAAATGTTATTAAATAATTAACAATGTTGATCAACAAACTTCTTTTTATTTAAATAATAAAATTACTTGAGTTATGATTCAATAATAATCGGTTAAACACCGATTACTTTCACCGGAGACTCACCGGTGATTCTCCGGTGAAAAATCACTTCTCCGGTGCAAATCACTACGCCGAATACCGCTCGCTTTCAACTTCAATGCTAGTAGGTACTATGTTTGCACTGTACTACAAGCGATAATAATAATTATTGTATCGTTTTGCAATTGATTTATTATTAAAAATTTCACACACATTGTTCATTCACATACAGTCATTGTTAATCAAAACCACAACGCGAGATATTAATTACCTGCAAATAAAGAGGCGGCAGTCACTTTATGGATTACGTAGGTACGGACTTTAACTTATGGAGTCCGAAAGTAGTCGGGAATATTCTTGCAAAAATACGAGATTTCTAATCGGTTTTCACTCTACTGAACAAAACTACAGGTTACAGGTTTAATTACATGCCGATTAATGGTTAGGTATCGCATCTGGAATATTTTATCGCAACGTTATAGCATAGCAAGTAGTACGGTGTAGGCCTACAAACATTCATTCATAGTTTTATCGTTGGCAGTTCATTGCCATTGAATCAGCTGTTTTAAAGGGCTGCCACCGATACATTTATGGTGAATTTTTGAAGTCCTCATAACTTGGCCAGGATATGAGCTACACGTCTCATGATATTTTTTCATGTATCTATACACCGACCCCAACTTATAGGTTTCGGTAGGATAGGGACATTAACTAACACCTTGTATATAAAATCTATCTGGTTGCACCCTTATCCGGCTTAACCCCACTCTCCCCTGAGCCACTTTTAAACATGTACCTACTTCAGAGCGAGGGATAGGGTGGGGTGATTCATGATGCAAATCAAATAAGATGAAATCATAAAATCAACTATCTAGCGCTCGCTTCAAACTTTTGTGAAATAACCCATAATATTATAAAACTTGGTAAAGTGCTTTGTTTGTGACCTCAATCTACGTTTTATGATAGCTTATCCATGAAAAAAATGTGTAAACACATGGATAAGCGTAAATGGATGGATAAACTTCAATGGGGGTTTGGTTAAAGGTACGTCGATGAAAAAGTGATTCTTTAATTTTTAACCCCCGACCCAAAAACGACGGGGTGTTATAAGTTTGACGTGTCTGTGTGTGTGTGTGTTTGTGTGTGTTTCTGTGTTGTCTGTCTGTGGCATCGTAGCAGCCGAACGGATGAACCAATTTTGATTTTATTTATTTTTTGTTTGAAAGGTGTTTTATAAGTCGCTAGTGTTTTTAGCTGTTTGATGAAAATCAGTCCAAGATGGCCGCCGCTACAAAATGGCGGATTACATATTTTTATTTTATCGATTACTGACTAGCGATTAGGATGTTGTATACTTTTTAATATGAACAATCTTCAAATGATATAGGCATGGTACAGAAAAATTTATGAAAGATTCCAATGTACTGGCTGTATTACACAATATGTATTGGCCATTTTACACGATAATTATCTCCATTTTAAGTACTGCGTTACCACAAATTTAGTGCGGTGCAGCCCGTTTGAGCCATTCATTTTGTTTAACGAGTGTATTTTACTCCCGACTATAGCACCTCCTTGGCAATGCATCTCCCTTATCTTAGTGGTTGTACTCAGTTTTAACTCGGCAAGCGTAAGTGTGAGTTGCATGTCAAGTAATTATAATTAAACTACCGTTAAGGTTAATGGATAGCTTTGATTATCCAAAGTGGGTTGCATAAGTGAGCATTTGTACCGCTGTCTATAGTTCACATTGGGAGTCAAATGATAAAAAATCTTTAATAAAACAGTCCTTACCATATAAAATAGTTTAATATAACAATATTTTTGGTGATAAAATTCTAACTCAACCGTAACCGTACTTACCCTAACCGACTGACATGCATTCAAATTGTCAGTTACACATTGTGCTTAAAGTTACCATTAAGTTTAAACTTTCTTACCAAAAAACAAGAAAATTGGGTTGGATAAGTCAGCATTCATACTTTCATGGTTAAAGAATGTCAAATTGTGGTTGAAAAAAGTTCGTTAGTTTTCCACATAGACCCTTTTTATGGTGATAAAATGAATTAAACGTAATCTTACCTTAACCGCCTGTCATGCAACCCACCCTGAGCTTCCTTTAAAACTTTACTGCGAGTGTTTGAGAGTGAGTAATGTTATCATCGCTCTTTATTTTCGACCCGATTATTAAGTGTAAATGCATGTTTCTAAAAGTTAAGGTACATAAATATATCAGCATTATTGCGAATACATTTTAAGTGTAACAAAATTGCGAGGCTGATGGAATCGAGCCCAAATATCTCGTGAATCGCGCCCGCAGTTGCCAATTTACACTACTGCTACGGTCAAATTGCTGGTCTGAGCAATTCGACGCTCCGAAGCTGAACATATAGACTACATTTTAACGCACGATTTGATCCACGCGGACAAAGTCGCGGGCATAATCTAGCAATGTTATCTATATAATGTAATGTATAATCACGGGTGAAAATTGTATGGGAAGTGTTCGCATAAGGTAATCACGAACTATTTCTTGCTGCTTGCATTCGTAACTCTTCTTGTGTAAATGGCGCCTAACTCTGGTTCTTGTACGGATCTCTTCAACCGAATTTATTCTCGCAGGGATGCTCTTGCATTATTTTTATAATATGGATTAGTGTGTATAATTTACTTACAATCCTTAATTTCATAAAGGAGAATTTTACCACGACGTTTTGGCATTTTTATTTACAAAGCCTGATGAATATTCAAAATGTGAAACCCTAAAAAATCGGGAAGCCGAAATACACTTTTGCTTTTCCTGAAATTTACATTTTGGGCACTTGGCTTGGCGTCCATTTGCAGGGACTAAAAGCGCTTTTCGAGACAAATGGTCATTTCCGTAAACCATAACCATACATAGTGCCTATTTACGTATTTATTTAAACAAGTTTGTCATTGTTTTACAAAATCTACAACATTCAGTATTACTCGTATAATAATGTCCTCCCTGAATTCGGCCACATCAATGTTTCTCTACAGAAATTTGTAGTAAACGATTGTGTGCGCAAACACAAGTGAACTCTCCATTTCTTCACTCACATAGACCGGATTTACGTTGGCACTTTCCGCAGCACGGTGGTAATACACATGCTGATATTATAGAGCGTGCTCTCACTCAGCTCAGATTCAAGATAGAGGTTAAAAAGAGACACAAATATGCTCTAACATAAATCTGTCTCGTTTTAACTCTGTCTTGAGTCTGAGATAAATGAGATTGCGGTCTCTAGATTTCAGGCTAAGAGTAGAGTCATAAGGTTAATTAAATTGAGGTTTTGAGGAGACTTAAGAGTCTCCATTGAATCCATATTATGTAAGCAAGAAAATTTTCTCCCTTTTGAGTCACTCGTCGTCCCCATGGGAAATTATTATGCCAAAAATTATGTGTCTCGAGGTACGATGGAATACGTAAGCAATTAACGCATACGTTTATGATCATTAAGTTTGAATGAAGGTGCATCAAAAATAGCCTTGGCTTTGAACCGTTAGCTCAAACTTTATAGTTCTTTCATTTCGCGAGGGCTAGTGGCTCATAGTTGTGTGTATGTCGTATCTGTATAAGTGTGAGCGAGAGCTTGCTCGCGCCTGACCGCTCCCACCTAGGTTCCTTACAGGCACACACACTTACGCAATGTGCATGTACACGACGTAACCACAAATAAAGCGTCCGTAACTTCGTGAGATAAATGTACTATGCTAATCCATATATTTAAAAAACGGTTTATGTACAAATGTCATCAAAATATTTTTGATTTGATTCACAGAACATCGGGGCCAAGTTTTCAAACTTTGAAAGCAGTGTCGTCATTTTATTCGAAGATATCATAACGAGAAAACGATGAAAAGTCGATGATGGCTTTCGTCGGAAAGTTTCCAACAAATTCAGCTAAGTAGTTTCCCGATTGGAACAACTTTTCACATAAATCAAACTTTAGTAAAAAACTGTTTTTGCCTGAATGTAATACCGCGTCCGCATGCTTGTGGCAAACGGCAAACGCCAAACCTCTACAAACGTTTGCCTTGAATTTGGGAATCATCCGCACGCTTGCGAGGGCGTTTGTATGTTCTGAACAGGCAAGCATGACGGACGTCGAACTTGTGTCGGCTTTATTATTTGGCTTAAGTTATTTTTACAAATGTTTTAAGCTCAGTATCGATCAATAATCCTACTAAAATGGAATATGGATGGATGGATGGATAGATGGATGGATGTTTGTTACTCTTTCAGCCACAACTAATGAACCGATTTGAATGAAATGTGGAATAGCGATAGCTCATACCTACATTTTAGCCCGGAAAATTAAGGACTTTCCGCGGGAATTAAAAAACCTTAATCCGCGAGGACGAAGTCGCGGACGTCATCTAGTTGATAGTAAAGCGTCCTTTAATTAAAATTTTCAAAACATATTTCATGTGCACAATTTGTCCAGTTACAGTTTTAGTATAATATTATAGATTAGTAGTAGTAGCTAGTAGTATGTTCGAAAACACTTTGTACCTACCTAGTTTATTTATTTGAATAAAAAAATATTCTACTCTATTCTAGTATGTACCTACTCAATAGATATTTTGTTTTTTTTCTTTATCAACCGATAGACATCCACTGCTGGACTGTTTATTGCATGGACTTCCTCAGGCTTCGGTCTTGCGCCACCTGTACCCAGTGGCTCCCTGAGGGTGGCCTGATGGTGTCGGTCCACCTATTACCATACCATTATATACCATTTTCCGGTGCGGAGTCGCCACTTATTATTATTAATATATAAAACTAATTAATTAATTAATTAATTAATTAAATTATATAAACAAATCGTCTTCAAAAGTCTTCAGTCGACCAGTCATTCATTTTACGTTTTTACCCACTCACAAAATGAAGATTTCTAAAGGTGCGATACGTAAATCGTAATACAATGACACGTCTAATCGCCGCCAGTGCACAAACGAGACTGAGTGCGCGCAAACGTGTGGACGGAGACGCAAGCGCTTGTGGCAAATTCCCTTTGGTTTGCGATCAAAAGACCGACACTCGATGGATCGGCCACAAACGCTCGCAAGCGTAGGCAAACCATGGCAAACGCTCTATCCGCACGTTTGCGTTTGTGAAGGTTTGCCGAGGTTTGCCAAGCGTGCGGATGCAGCTTAAGAGATACCAAATAATAAACATTATTACGTATTTGTAGACACAGCTTTTTTCAACATCGTAAATAATTGTCATTTATGAAATTTAAGATTATTTATTGCATGTAGATTAATTATTACTATTAATTAAAAAACATACTAGATACGCTTTCTTTGGAAAAATTTCCAGTTTTTATAATTAAAGTCAACAAAGATATCGCGAGGCAAACAACTAACAGTGCCATCTATTATCATTTTCCAAAACTAATGTTCTTAATCTTATCTCCTTGTGCTACATTTTTCACTTTCACAGCAAATGTAATATCAACTGTTTTTGTATTAGTATACCTTTGAACTAAATTCCTGTTATCATCCGACATAAATAAATAATTTAGTTAAATCTTTCACGAGCTACTTAAGCCGATTGACGCTTTCTGACAATTTTATTCTCATGAACCTAAAGGTGAGATTACATTCTGTAAGACATTGTATTTAGGGGTTACTTACGTAAACAAACTTCCACTTGGGTGTTGATTTTCACCAAACATAGGTTTGGTGAAAACGGGCATAGGTATTCTATCCCAGTATCAACGCTTAGCAGCGAACGTGTTCTGCTAATCACTCTGATCGATTGATTACGAGGTTAAACAACGTCAAAGTGACGATAATTCGCTTCATTTAACTCTATCTCCCTGATTAAAAGGCAAGCCATCGCGATTCCTGATTGTACAGAGGAGATGCGTTTAGTAAGTCAACTTCATATGGGATAAGTGTTTAATGAATCACAGCTTCATTGTCATTCTTAAAGACATACTAATACTATTAATTTATCGTAAATTTAATTATTGGATAGAATCAGGCGTTACTTTGCGGAAGTTCATGGTTAGCAAGAAAATGTATGTAATGTTTGACCATACAGATTTTTTCTGTTGGCGGATTGTAGCAAAATAACTCTAACCTTTTCTTGGTTTTATAATTAATCGAATCCTCAAAAAACCTTTTATTGTGTCCGCGATATAAAAAACCATAGCAAAAATGACTGTTCCAACACAGACTTCTATCTAACTATTGACTTTTAATTGCTAAAGAAAACTAGATTGTAATATTCCAAAATAGTATCCATTGGACGAAACCAAGTCATTTTATTTTATTGAACTCTTGATTAACTCCACAGGGAACCCTTACAGTTAACCACATAAGTACTAGAATAATTAATTGACCACTGTCTGGCAAAGAACCGTAAAGCATCAGTTCTATCTGGACATTGTCTGTGAGTTTTCTTCTGCTATTTACTTTGTCTTGACACTGAATAAATTAATCGACTTGGTTTTACGTAAGATTTTACAACTTTTTAAGTTGAGACGAATTTACACTGCGAAAATAGTGGCTTGAAATTAGTTTTATTCATCAACAATTTCACGTGCAAACTTCTAATTTCATGATGCGTGCATTAATTTCATGAAAGAAAATAGTTTCGTGCTTCGCACGATTTTTGGATGACACTAGGTAGTGTCATGCAACTAATTTAATCGTGTAAACGCGACGTGAAATTAGTGTCCCGAAAGTATTTATACCGTGTGGATGTGTGCACTGGATGTGTCGAAACAATTTTTACGTATTAAAAACAATAAGACTTTGCCGGTAGGGGTTTATCTTACTAGTAGGCTAGTAAGATAAACCCCTACATTTAATTTAAGGACCTGGAGAGTGACATAGGTGTCACTCTCCAGGTCCTTAAATGCCATGCAAAACCCATGCAAAAAATCACGTTAATCTGTCGCACTGTTGCAGCGGGATCGAAGGTCAAAAGAACACACAAACACACTTTCGCATTTATAATAATATTAGTAAGGAACTAGGATGAACGTCTTTAATCAATCAACTTTGTAAGTTTCAGTTACGGATTGGCATTATTTATATGTTTTTTATTGCATACTTCTAGTAATTCTTTGTATTCTCTTGTGGAATTAACAGTGGGCCGTTTATCACAATAAAATAAAACCGCTGGACGTCCAACTCGTTTAGTTTTACGGCACTCTTGACTGCCGCCGCGGGGATCTATCTCCTCATACAATAGAATGAGCTACATAGTAAAAGTGTAATAAATTAACACGATGGACTAAGGGAATTTACGCCGACGATTCTTTTAAGATGACCTTTCAAGGAAAGAAAATAGAACCGACATTGCTCAACGAGTCGCGAAACTGAAGTGGAAATGGGCGGGGCACATAGTTCGAATAGCTGACGGTCGATAGGGTCTCAAGGTGCTGGAGTGGCGAACCCGCACCGGGAAGCACAGTGTTGGCAGACCCCATTAGATAGACCGATGACATCAAAAGAGTCGCAGGGAGCCACTGAATTCGGGCAACGCAAGAACGAGGCCTGTGGAAATCCATGCAAGAGACCTTTGTCCAGTGGATGAACTAAAAAACTTAACTTAATAATAACTTAATAATTCCTTCAATAGACCTGGCAACCTAATGTCAAAATGGCATGTTGTTTTTGTGAAATTTATTTTATTTTATATTATTATTATGATATTTATAAATATTATGAAACCCAGTATGGGTATAATATATTAAAATCGGACATAATGTAAAATTAAATAATGAGAAGAACAGCTAGGTGTGCCGGAGAACAAATCGCACAAAGACCATCAGGTGACAGCTCGTCGTCCGACGAATATGGGACCCCACCGTCATCTGCGGGGTCCGAGGAAGACAACGTGAACATCAGAAGACCCGGTCGACGACGAGCCACACGCCCGCCACAGGATGGCTTGGAGCAACAGGGGCCGCGTGCCCCCGAGACTGCTTCCGCCGCCGGTGGTGCAGTGCGCCGCATGCGATGGACACAAAATATGAACGAGAGTGTCATGCGAGCGTACTTTGGGGCAACAGATGGGGGAATTAACCTCACTGGGTATCGTTCAAGGATGTTGTCTCTGTTTCAGGCGCTTGAACCAACGGTGACCGTGACCGCACAGCGACTATCGGATCAGGTGAGACTTATCCAACGTCGTCGTATGTTGGATGAGTCTATACTTGAGCGGCTACGCTTAGCTTTCCCACAAATAGAGACAATCAGTAACTCGACTCATCAGTCTTTGCAAGTACGTAATGTAGAGACTAATAACATCCAAGAGGAGTTATGTGATGGTTTAGATTTGTCGGTAAGTAACCAGAGTTATGAGCAAATGAGAGGGACTTTGGACGATGTGATTTTGGAGTATAGGTATATGCCTGTCGACCTAAGACCAAGATTACCTCGTTTGCCTGTGCATAGACGAAATATGGCGGTGGTGGGAGCTCTAAATCAAATATTGGACACATATTTAACATCTTCGTGTGACCTAAATGATACGCATTCAATCCTATATTGTGGAGCCGTTGCAGCATGTCGTATAGCCCGTATCAAATTTCCAGAACCGAG
Source organism: Hipparchia semele (assembly GCA_933228805.2). Classification (NCBI taxonomy): domain Eukaryota; kingdom Metazoa; phylum Arthropoda; class Insecta; order Lepidoptera; family Nymphalidae; genus Hipparchia; species Hipparchia semele. Next base: position 11,081,419 of record OW121718.1, read on the forward strand.
GGCTATGCAAAGACCAAACATAGCTCCAGCTTGGCAGACTAGGATTGAAAGGCGTATCACTTTGACTAGAACTCTCATTGCTAAGCTAATCTGTTTCAAGGAGGGTAATAGTCGCCCGAGAGTAATGCGATTTGTGCACCAAGCTTTTGCTGGAACTAATATTAGTCCCTCGGAGTATTTGTCCGTGGTCACAGATCGCATTGACTTCTTGAAGCAGAAAGTCTATGCATGGGCAAAACGGATTAGGCGATATAGAAAACGTGTAGATCGATACTCACAGAATCGCATGTTTCAAAGTGACCAACGGAAGGTGTATAGGAACTGGGAGCGACCTAGAGATTGTGGTATTGATCGAGTGTTGCCGGAGCCTGATGTTATGTCAGATTTTTGGCGTAATATTTGGTCGGCATCCAGAGGTCATACCGAAGGTGAGTGGATGAATGTTGTGAAGGCGGAGTGTGCTGCGGTGGAACAAATGATTCCCGTAACCATTAGCGTAGAGGATGTAGGTTGCGCGGTCCGTTCGACCTCGAACTGGAAATGTCCGGGGCCGGATGGACTGCACAACTTCTGGCTTAAATGGTTCCGTAGTGCGCATTCTGTTTTGGCAACACAATTTCAGAGCGCCATTGACTCTGGTTCGCTACCGACATTCATGACAACGGGTGTCACGTTCCTATTACATAAATCCGGAAGTACCGCGGACCCAAAAAATTATAGACCAATTACCTGCTTACCTACTATCTATAAGCTACTTACAGCCATTCTGACCACAAAAGTAACTATGCATATAAATGCAAACAACATCTTGGCCCAGGTTCAGAATGGATGTAGGGCAAATGCCCGCGGTACAAAGGAACTCCTTCTCATTGACACTGCTATATGTCAACAGGTACGGCGAAACAGAAAAAATTTAGTGGCTGCTTGGATTGACTACAAGAAGGCATATGATTCGGTGCCTCACACGTGGCTCATGGAGGTCATGAAGTTGTATAAGGTCGATGCAACTTTATGTTCTTTTCTCGATTCATGCATGAGACAGTGGATGACAGTTCTTCGTCAACCAGGAAACACTGAATCTTCTGAATCAGCTGAACCGATAAGGATTAAACGGGGTATCTTCCAGGGAGATAGTTTGAGCCCTTTATGGTTTTGCTTAGCCCTTAATCCACTCAGTACACTATTGATGGATTCAGGTTTAGGCTTTCGCCTTCGCAGGGGGGGTGAGGTCATATCTCACTTGCTTTATATGGACGATCTCAAACTCTTTGCATCAAAACGATCAGACCTTGTGAAATTGCTGAAGATCACTCAGAACTTTAGCAATAGCATAGGAATGGAGTTTGGTGTTGATAAGTGTGCGGTTGTCAATATAGAGCGAGGCAGAGTTGTGAACTCTGAGAATTTAGTACTTTCAGATACAATAATTCTGAGATCTCTATGTGAAGGTGAGACATATAAATACCTTGGAATGTCAGAGGCTCTTGGTATTGAGACAGGGACTATGAAACAGGCAGTGGAGGAGCGTTTCTTTGGCCGCTTGAAAAAAGTCCTTAATAGTCTTTTATCGGGGGGTAACAAGGTACGTGCCTTTAATGGATGGGTCATGCCCTTACTCATATACACCTTTGGCATTCTAAAGTGGACTCAAACTGAACTGGACGCCTTGGATCGAAAGGTCCGAAAACTGTTGACAACATACCGTATACATCACCCGCGTTCATCTGTTATGAGATTATACATCCCACGCAAGTGTGGGGGACGTGGTTTTCTGAATGCCAAGAACCTCCACAATCGTGAGGTGTGCAATCTTAGAGATTACTTTCTCAAGATGAGTGTGAGTATGCATAGGGATGTTGTCGCAGTTGATAAGGGTCTTACCCCGCTTGCCTTAGGCAAAGAGAACTGGCGCAAGCCCATAGTATTGAGCATTTCGGATCGCAAGGCTGTGTGGGAGAGTAAGGAGTTACACGGCAGGTTCTACAAGGCGTTAACTAGGCCGGATGTAGATCAAAATGCCTCTGTATCCTGGTTACAATTCGGTGACCTATTTGGGGAAACTGAGGGTTTTGTATGTGCAATTATGGATGAAGTTATCAAGACTAATAACTACCGGAGACACATTATGAAAGATGGTACTCTTGACATATGTCGAGCGTGCCATCGTCCTGGGGAGTCCCTCAGGCATATCGTCTCCGGTTGTTCTTATCTTGCTAACGGCGAGTACTTGCACAGACATAACCAAGTAGCCAGGATAATCCATCAACAACTTGCTCTTCAATACGGTCTTGTAGCAGATGAAATGCCATACTATAGGTATGACCCAGTGTCAGTTCTCGAGAATAGTAGTGCCCTGCTCTACTGGGATCGGTCAATTATCACTGATAGGTATATTGTAGCCAATAGACCTGATATAGTGCTAGTTGACCGATCAGCGCGTCGAGCGATAATTGTTGATATCACAATTCCACATGATGATAATCTGGTGAAGGCGGAAAAAGAAAAATTGTCAAAATATTTAGACCTTGCCCACGAGATTACCGCCATGTGGAATGTTGATTCAACGATTGTAGTGCCGATGGTCGTTTCGGTCAACGGTCTCATAGCGAAAAGTTTCGATCAACATCTTAAGAAACTTTCGCTTAATACTTGGATCAAGAGCAGGATACAGAAGGCGGTACTCCTTGAGACGGCACGCATTGTGAGGAGGTTCCTCAGTCTGGAGCCCTGACCACTGGCTGCTTGGGTCCCTATCCCGCAGCAAGTGGAACCCATTCGTTTTATTGTTTTTAACGATGTTTTTATATTTATATTTGTATATGTATATTTGTAAACATTTTTAAAAATAATAGGATGAATGTGTATGAAAATAAATGAGAGAAAAATTCCCTTACGAATGAACTGGTAAATTTTTCTGTGAATATTATTATTTAGTGCCCCGCCTTTATTTGCGATGCCCTTAGATGCTGAGCGAATATATTATACATAAATACGTATATACAGTAATAAATATTAACGCTTTTGAGTAAAGTTTGCAGTGCAAATAAACTTGCATTTGTCGTATAACAAATTCAGAGCGACGGTTTCTTAACGACAATTTACATTTAAAATACTCGTATTTATATACCGCGTTCTTGTTTCATCCTTTAGCACATTACGAATTATACCATGAAAATTGCATGAAATGCATGTCAACATGTACCTACATAGAATATACCTGCATACTACCTAAATATTTTTATAGACGCTATATATAGGTATATATTTTTTAGAAGCTACCTTTTTATTGTTATTTCTCCTACTGTAAGACTATTTTCACAAAATGAGGTCAAATTACATTGGCGCAGAAATTTAATTTCACAGGTCAGATCCAATCAGGAATATGAAATTCCCTCCAATGATAACCTTTACATGGGTTCACGATTGGGTGCGATATCCAAATGCGTGGCATACGAATAGATATAAAAAAAAGACCGTAATACAGATTTATTAGTCCCGGTCGTTCCAAATTGTTTATGTTGTAAAGACAGAACAATAAGGATTGTTTTTACTGAAGATAACCCTGTAACTTAGAATAGGTTTTTGTTTAGGATTATCCGTTAATAAAAGATGACCTTTATCCTTTCTTTAGCATTATATCGAACCAATGCTCGATTCTCTTGAGAATTCAAAAGCACTTTGGAAAAGGATTAGTCTTAAAAGTTCATTTGAACAAAGACTTGTTTTCTATTATCTTTAAAATATCTGGCAGATGAAAAATAAATTGTACTTATCAAGTTGACAAAAATACTAATATTAGCAAGCTAATTTCCAGTTATATATTTATTTTCCACGAATCCAAAGCCCGGTCAGTCTCTAAACATCGGAATCTCTAAAGATTCTTTCTCTGACTGACCGGGCGTTCGTAGACATATTTTTTTTATCATATACCTTGGTTTTGATAGAGAAAAAGGGCGACAAAATTTACTAGTTGCTTTCGCCATTTTTTTTTAATATAAGTAAGCTAGGCTAGGCTTTAGAAATATGTATAAAATATCCGTAATTTTATTATCAAGTATAATAATGAACCACTTTGTTCAAAAATATAATGAGACCTTACAATAATTGAAAATATTAGAATGTACGAGAGAGTGGGATGCAAAAGGTAAAACTGGCTCTAAAATATAGTGGTAGTGACTTTATTTATCTTAAAAGCCACAGCTTGACCTACATTATGAAAATAACTTTGAATTCACCTAAAAGCTTATTTTGATTTAATATTAAACCGGGACATTTCCGAGTTGTATTTGGAATGTCTTTATATCGACGAAATTATTAAAACACTTTTTCCTAAGTATCCCACAATTTAAGTTCGATTGACCCCATGAAGCATGTAATTAAGTATCATTATATATTTATACTTTTTCCCGCTAGAACTCGCATAAATCCTTAATTAATTTAGGCAACTTTGTAATTGTATGTATTTTAGCACTAACATTGTACGTCGCAACACAGCGATAATAGAATAGAATAGAACTAGTCCAAGTACTCCCAGGCACGCGTTTAATTTTCTAGTATTGCTTGCAGTAATGCCGACAAATATGTGTCGACTGTTACCAGACCGCTTCGCGTGGGATGATTGTCTCTTATAAAACGACGTGCCTGAGGCTTCGAGGTTTTCGTTTTGTTAAATTTAATGTACAGTAACAGTACATTTTATTACCTTTGTGGTACCCAGAGAAGAAAAGACAGTGTAATTGCAGTTTTCTCGATATCCTCTCGCTCGACTTCGATGTAGTGGTATGCCCTGTTGATATCAAGGTGAGTGTATATAATTTTACCTGATAAGCCGTAAGTAAAATCTTGAATTCTAGGTATAGGGTATCTATCCGGTTTGGTTACCGCATTTAAGCGACGATAATCTCCACATGGCCGGATGTTGCCGTCCTTCTTTTGTACGACGTGAAGCGGACTAGCCCACTGACTTCTCGACGGTCTGCATATTCCTAACTCCTGCATGTAACGAAATTCATCTTTAACCTTTTGATACTTACCCGGTGGTAACGGTCGCGGTTTAGCGAACACTGGTGGTCCTGTCGTATCTATGTGGTGCTTGACAGGATGCGTGTACGACGTTTCCTTGAATGACACAGGTTTGGTAATATCAGGGAACTTCTCTAACAAGTCACGAAACGGGTGCGATTCGCGTATACTCTTAATAGCTAAATGCTTACAAGCTGCTATAGTACCAATGCTAAATAAATTTGTTAACGAATCTACTAATTTCTTGCTGTGCAAGTCCACCAATAATTTATGCGTTTTTAAGAAATCTGCACCAATTATTGGTTGACTTACATCGCAAATTATAAACGGCCATTTAAAACTACGCCTTAAACCTAAGTTAAGTTCTAAAGTTACAACCCCGAATGCCTTTATTTCCGTGCCGTTCGCGGCGTAAAGTTTATAATCACTGACACTGTTGTTTTTTTTTTGGTAAAATTTGGAAACCGGTACAACACTCACATTTGCACCAGTATCAATCAAAAAAGTCATTCCGTTTTTATAATCCGTGACACTCAAGCGATGGTTTTCGTTAACGTCGATGCAATTGACCAACGCACCAGACTGCATCCGTCCTAGTTTTCCTGTTTCCCCGTCTTTTGCCAACTGCACGGAGAGACGCAGCGGCGGGCTGCGTTACGATAGCGATAATGATAACGACATAACCAATCTGGGCTGGTTGGCGTGCGACGTGGTGTACTGGACCTATTTCTTTTTGTTGGTTGACTACGTCCACGTGGTCTGGCGAATCGTCTTGGTTGGTATCCTTCATTAATGCTGCTTACCTCCTGCCGCAAGCTCTTGATCTCCAACGCCATGCTCCTCATCTGCGCCAGCAGCTCCGCGTTGAGGTCCTGTGTTGGAGCGGCTGTGAACCCCTGGGCTGACGTGGCATCAGTGACAGCGATCTGCCCATTCCGCATGTTCTCTATTATTTTGTCTGCCATTTCAGCTAGATCCTCCAATTTAGTGTCCGCTTTATTCGCCGCCAAAATGGCACGTACCCATGGTGGTAATCTTGCCAGCCATAGGTTTTTTACTGTATCTCCCGTAGTCCCGGAATTCTTCGCTAGCTCATTCATCTTGGCTAATAGCTGCGATGGTCGTTGTTGGCCCAAATCCATTTCTGATACTAACTTGTGAAACTGTGCTTCGGCGCTTGCCTGGAAAATCTTCAGCAGCCTGTTCTTGAGCACCACGTACCGTTGTTGTTCCGGCGGATTCCCTATTATGTCCCCTACCTGGCTGAGCTCCTCTTTGCCCAACTTACTGAGGACCATATCATATTTAACTGTATCACTCTGATGCTGCGGTCCCATGATAGCCTCAAATTGGAGAAACCACATTTTGGGCATATCCGCCCAAAACTGCGGTATTCTCGTTGACAACCCGATCGCCGCCAGGTCGCCTGAAATTCCCCCAGACGCAGGCGATGGCTGTGCCATTTTTCAGGTCGCGTGTCACAAACTTGATGCGGGGTCACCACTGTTGGTATACTGTTGGTATATCTATGCTACCCGACGTACTAGAGGGAGGTGAAGGGTACTGAAGGCTTTAAATCAAACAACGTGCGTTATTGAGGTCGGCGCGGCAGAGACTGACCCCACGCCGGTGTGTGCCCCGTGCACGCTTCCCGGTGCTGTGCTGAGTCAGCCCCCACAATATTCCCCCCTTTTTTTCGGTTTGTATGAATTCCCACGCATGACATTCGGTCTAAGGAACGCAGCACAGACTTTTCAACGTTTTATGGACAACACGGTACTGCAAGGAATAGAGAATATAGGCGAGAAGACAGGTAACGAGTTCGAGTCATCTCTATTTTGTTATATAGACGATGTAATTATAGCTTCAAAAAATGACGTCATACACAGGGAGCACATCAAAAAAGTGTTTGAACGCTTTCACAGTATCGGGTTGACCATAAACCTTAGTAAAAGTTCTTTCGGTTTGAGCGAAATCGATTTCCTAGGCTACAAGGTAACGCGCAACGGAATTAGTCCTTTACCTGACAAGGTAAAGGCCATCGCAGACTACCCAAAACCGGAAACAATAGAACAACTGAGGCGTTTCTTAGGAATGGTAAATTTTTACAGATCGCATTTACCTATGGCAGCGGAATGTCATATGTATCTTAATAAATTTCTACATAACTCGAAGAAAAAGGACAAAACCAGGATAGAGTGGGATCCGCAGGCAGAAGAAGCGTACGAGAATTGTAAGGTAAGCCTTAAAAGCGCCGTTACATTATCTCATCCTGTCGCCGAGGCATCATTATCGCTGATGACGGACGCATCGAATACCTGCGTAGGCTCAGTACTGCAACAAAGAGTTAACGACAGCTGGCAACCACTGGGATATTTCTCTAAGAAGCTATCCGATACGCAACAAAAATATAGCACGTATGATAGAGAGTTACTCGCTATATACATGTCGGTCATGCACTTCAAAGACATGATAGAAGGTCGGGATCTTACTATATATACAGATCACAAACCTCTAACATACGCACTGTCAAAAATAGGTTCAGTCAAAGAAACGCCCAGGCGAATTAGACAGCTTTTGTACATAAGTGAGTATACTAGTAGCATACAACACATTAACGGTAGCGATAACCCAGTAGCTGACGCGCTATCACGTGTCGAAACTATTATTTGTCCAACGGTTATAGATTACGAGGAATTAGCGACAGCGCAGGAAGCCGACGATCAAATTACGCAATACTTGCAGAGCGGGAACGCATCGAACAAGGTACAGTTGAAACAAATGCATATACCTAACGTTAGCAAAGCCGTGTACTGCGATATCTCTAATAATAAGGTAAGGCCATACGTGCCGCCAGCTTTCCGAAAAGCGGCATACGAATCGGTACATAATATCAGTCACCCAGGCGTAAGGACAACTCGTAAAATGGTTTGCGACAGATTTTTCTGGCCAGGAATAAAAAAGGAGATAAACACTTGGGCGAAAACATGCATACAATGCCAAAAAAGCAAAGTAAGTCGTCATGTTGTTACAGAGGTAGGTAAGTTTCAGCCCAGTCAGCGCTTCGAACATATACATGTAGATATAGTAGGTCCGCTACCTACAACTCGGCATGGTAATAGGTATTGTGTTACAATTATAGATCGTTGTACACACTGGCCCGAAGCTATACCTGTCGGAAACATTACTGCTGAGACGGTAGCAAGAGTCGTGTACGAGAACTGGATTTGCAGATTCGGCGTTCCAGTCCGGCTGACCAGCGACCAGGGCAGGCAGCTGGAGAGCCAGCTTTTCGCCAACCTTCTGAAGTTGCTAGGGGTTCAGCGCATTCGTACAACTCCTTACCATCCGCAAAGCAACGGAGCAGTAGAGAGGTGGCATCGTTCTCTTAAGGTATCGCTAGTCGCCAGGTTATCGGACAATGAATCCTGGGACGACGAGTTACCAACCGTTTTATTGGGACTACGCACCGCTCTCCGGTCTGAAACAGGCCTTAGCACGGGCGAGCTAGTATACGGACAAGCGTTACGCTTACCAGGCGATTTTTACAACGAGGTAAGTCCGAAGTACACCGGAGACGATTATACTTACGTAGAGAAATTACGAGAAATTATAAACAACCTCTGTCCCAAGTCACGAAGCGCAAGCGATTCGCGGAAATTGTTCGTTTATAAGGAATTAGATAAGTGCACACATGTTTTCGTTAGGAATGACGCAGTTAGGAAGCCATTGACTCCTACTTATAGCGGCCCTTACAGCGTTATAAGTAGGAACAACAAAGTTTTTAAATTACAGTATCCCAATAGACAGGTTAGTATATCTATAGATAGGTTGAAACCAGCTTTCATACTTAAAGATCAAAATGAGGATAGGGATAGTAGCAGTAAGTTTATTACTTGTACCACGCGCAGTGGCCGACTAGTTAAGCCACCAGTGCGATTTGCAGATGTTTACTCATAATTAGGTCATTTTTAGTTATGCTAAGCAAATTTTAGAAAATAAAACTCCAATTGGCTATTTTTGAATATTATATTAAGTAAGGTTTATAGTATAAATATTACAGTTCTATAGTAACTTCAATTGTTGGACACATATTCTTCTCTCCACAGTATCGTATCGTGATAGTATATCTACAGTTTTATGGCAATTTTCGTAAACACCATGGGGAAACAGCAGTCGAAAAATGCAGAAGTAATCATTGCTCAGAATGGCGCAGATAACCATGCATTGGCGGAATTAAGTAAGGAGCTAAAACATTATGGTGTTTTGACAATAATAGTGGCTGTAATAATCGGTGCAGCATGTTTGTTCGTGTTTTGCCGGTTTTGCAGAGCAAAAGTGCGGGGGAAATTAATGGAGGACATAATCTCGAGTATTGAACAAGGTCGTGGTTCGCAGTCTGAGCCAGCTCAATCAGCAGCTCAGCCAGTGGTTCAACCAGTTACAGTGCATTACTAATGTTTTAGTGTTAGTTTACTTTTAATTGTTAGCATGGTATTATGTGTATCCAATAGTTTAGTTTAGGAATTTTAATTACTTGTAAGTTGATACTTGATAATGCAGCGATCAAGTTACGGGCGAGCAATGCGCTGACGTTTTGTTTACCAGTGCAGTGGCTTGGCTACCTATTTGTGTGCATTCCTAACGGTTAACGATAAACGATAATGATGCAACTTTTAAAAAATTTTTTTGTTTTTTAATAAAAAGGGGGGAATATTGTGGGGGCTGACTCAGCACAGCACCGGGAAGCTTGCACGGGGCACACACCGGCGTGGGGTCAGTCTCTGCCGCGCCGACCTCAATAACGCACGTTGTTTGATTTAAAGCCTTCAGTACCCTTCACCTCCCTCTAGTACGTCGGGTAGCAGAGATATACCAACAGTATACCAACAACAGTAAGGGATGACATCAGACATGCGACGTTGAGAAATGAGAAATACTGGCTCAGAAAATGCAAGACAAGATGAAAATCACACTATCACACTAATATTATAAAGTTTGTGTGTGTGTGTGTGTTTGTGTGTGTGTATGTTTGTTACTCCTTCATGCCACAATGAATGAACCGATTTGGCTGTTTGAAATGGAGATAGCTCATCCAGGATTAACAAATAGGCTACATTTCATCCCGAAAAATTAAAGAATTTTTAGAAATTGAAAAACCTTTATCCACGCGGATGAAGTCGGGGGTTTTAAATAAGAATAAGTAGCTGATAAAAATGATTTCGTTCGCGCGTGCAGTCCTTTATAGTTTAAAGTATCGTTTGTAATAAAAAAACTCAATTTAGGTAAAGATGCCGCTAACGATAAATCGGCGATCATGTCGCGATATACTAGGCAATGAGTGTACTCTCGTCCGTATCTCGAATCAACTAAATACCTACACGTCTAGTGAACCATCCAATAACAGGCAGCGAGGTATTCTTCCAGTGCCAGCCAATAAATACCAGATAATAGTGGAACGCTGTCGACTACGCTCGAAGCTTGGTTGGAAACGTTCCTTTTTATTTCCGTTTCAGTTTTGTTTATTTCTTTGCACTTTTATTTTAAGCGAATCGTTTGAATTTGTTAAAGGATGTTAAACCGTACACGTTGGAATTGTATATTGGTGCCTGAGTTTGTAAGATTATTTTTTATAGTTCTTACAATTCGCGCCTGACCGCTCCCACCTAGACTCCTTACAGACACGCACACTTACGCAATGTGCAGGTACACGACGTAACCACAAGTAAAGCCCACGCGTCCTCGTGAATGCCAAGATACTATACCTACTTTTACAAAAATTAAACATCCTTCCGGACCAATATTACAAATGATGACGTGTTCGTTAAAAAAAAAAGTTTAAATTTCGTTTAGTCTTATTTTATTGGATGACAAGATAGTTCTTGATTGCGATCTCACCTGATGGTAAGTCACGATGCAATCAAAGATGGTAGCGGGCTAACTTGGAAGGAGTATGGCAGTAGGTACATTCAACCTATACCCCTAATCTGTTTCTACACGCCATCGTACCGGAACGCTGAATCGCTTGGTGGCACGTTTTCGACGGTAGGGTTGCACGTACAAGTTATTAAAAAATAACAACAAGCAATTGTTCTGTCCGGTCCGTGATGTCACCGTGGGGTCATGCCTGAAAACCAGCGCTATGGTCGTTTTTGGCTGTGGCATTAAGCTGAGGCAGCGCCCTATTTAGTGGCATTATGCATCCTAGGTATGGGTAGGCGCCTGGCTTTTCAGAGAACCGATGGTTTTTTTTTTTTATCTTTCCCTCGGTTCTTTGAAAATATTTAGGGCGCCTACTTTGTTTGTTTTGTTTTATAATTATTATTTTTTATCTTCTAAAATGTGTTGTGTTGTGCTTTGCTGCTAAATAAATGTTTTATTATTATTATTATTATTCAAAGTTATGGAAAATTATAATTTGAATTTACCTCAACGGTACACTTGGATGTACTTAGTTATCTAAAACGCTTTTACCTCGTCGGGAACACGTCCCAGATGGTAAAGTTCTGAAGACTTAATTGAAGAGGATTAATATCAAGTTCGCAAGATAAAGCTGTAAGTTAAGAGTAAACTTGAACGACTTCGATCATCCTGCATTTATTAATATTTTGTTAGATTAATTAGAGTCGCGAAACTGAAGTGGAAATGGGCGGGGCACATAGTTCGAAGAGCTGATGGTCGATGGGGTCCCAATGTGCTGGAGTGGCGACCCCGCACCGGGAAGCGCAGTGTTGGCAGACCCCCCACTAGGTGGACCGACGACATCAAACGAGTCGCAGGGAGTCGCTGGATTCAGGCGGCGCAAGACCGAGGTCTGTGGAGGTCCATGCAAGCGACTTATGTCCAGCAGTGGACGTCCATAAGTTGAAGAAGAAGAAGAAGAAGAAGCAGAAGATTAATTAGCAATCTTATACTTAATACTAGCTGTTGCCCGCGACTTTGTCCGAGCCAATTTCTGTTATTATGATCGCGATTAAGAAGTTTTTAAACCCCGTTTTTGAACATTTTTCACTGATGTTTCGCTCCTTTCTCCTATTGGTCACAGCGTGATGTTATATAGCCTAAATCCTTCCTTGATAAATGGACTATCCAACACAAAAAGAATTTTTCAATTCGAACCAGTAGTTCCTGAGATTAGCGCGTTCAAACATACTCTTCAGCTTTATAATATTAGTGTAGATAACAGTGCAAAATCCTTACTTCCTTACTAATATTATAAATGCGAAAGTGTGTTTGTTTGTTGGTTAGTTCGACGTGATGTTTTGCATGGGTGTAGTTGACCGGGATAGTGACATAGACTACTTTTTTTCCTGGAAAATCAAAGAGTTCCCGCGAGTTTACAAGCCTCAATAGCCCAATGGTTAAAGGTGCGGACTGAATACTGAAAGGTTGCAAGTTCGATCCCCACCCGTTGCACTACTGTCACACCTACTCCTAACACAAGTTTTCTGCTTATTTGAAGGGTAGGGTAGAGGAAAATCTTAGTTAAGTTCATCTTGGCTAATATTCTTAAAAAAAAGCAAACATAAATTTACGTTGGTGAAATCGATCCTAAATCCACAACATCGAATTGTTCCTATATTATAAATCTATTTCCATAAAATACAGCCGACGACGTGTAGCCACAATTTAATGATCCAAGGTGACCTATTATCTCTCTATTCAAACTTCAACCGTTACAATACGAAATTATCGCCCTTGGAAACGTATCCCCCATTAATACCTCTACGATCTTTGACTTTGCGAGTTGAGACGTGGCTCGGTTGTATGTGGTTATATTATCTTCCTGGTATACGGAATCACTATTTTAAGTTACAGTATAGCTCTTGCAATTCACGACGATGCGTGGCTCATGGTTGTGTGGGTGTCGTATCTGTATAAGTGTGAGCAAGCGCTTGCTCGCGACTGACCGCTCCCACCTAGGCTCCTGACAGGCATGCACACTTACGCAATGTGAACGTCCACGACGTAACCACAAATAAAGCTCACGCGCCCTCGTGAATTGCAAAAACTATAACGAAGACGTGCCGGCGATACCAGTACGACGCGACGCCATAATCGGTTTCAATCGGCTTAGATTTAGGGGTGTGGGCTTAATTTACACTGCCATAACCCTACCCAGATTAGCCCGCTACCACCTTAGACTACTGCATCGTCACTTACCACTAGGTGAGATCGCAGTCAATCAATCTTGTTACAGAATTAAAAACAAATCATGCACCAGCTTTCAAAAAGAAAAACCGCATTAAAATCGGTCCATTAATTAGGGAGAAACGAGGACACAGACAGACGCACAGATACACAAGTCAAAAAAGGGTTGTTATACACCCCTCTTTTTGCGTAGGTAGTTAGAAAATAGAAATGAACATACGCGCAACTTACCCTCATCTTAAGTCGACCTAAAAAAGGCTTTTTTGATCTTAAATGAGAGTCGTTTTATCCATCAAAGCAAAACAACCCTTTTGAAAATGCGATCTAACATTAGATATTAGGTACTTTCTGACATATAATGGAAATAGGAAAAAGGTTTCATATTTTATATTACACTAGTTGGTGCCCGCGACTTCGTCCATGTGGATTAAGGTTTTAAGAAACTCTCTTATTTGCCAGGACAATTAAAGTATGCGTTATTCCAGACTAAAATCTATCTCTGTGCCTTTCAATCAAATTGGTTCAGTCGTTGCAACGTGATTGAGTAACAAACATCCATCCATACATCTAATCTTTCGCATTTATATTTTTAACGAGTTTCAGCTGGCTATATCCTTCAAGGTTTCAGCGTATAATGGTTTGCCCAGTTTCATGTAGAGTTATTTTCTACGCATAAATTGACCGCTCCAATTACTATGTTTATTTGTATTTGGAACCAGGTTAGGTTTTAACAATCCCTCGGGAAACCTTTATTTTCTCGGAATAAATGATCCATTGCTCCATTTTGTTATGTAATTCTTAAAATAAAATAAAATAAAAAAATACGCGTCGAATTGAGAACCTTCTCTTTTTTTTTTGAAGTCGGTTAAAAAGACGACGCAACAAACTTTAGCAAACTATATGTATATCTACTCAAAATAATATTATTATGATTTAAATTACTGTAGGTTCCATAATTTATACAAATTCATCCAATAATACATTATAATATAATTAACATTTGAAACTAATAAAAATTAATAATTAATAAAATGTAATAATAATATTGAAATATTTAATTTAAAATGTCAAATGTAAAATTTATATTATAATGTCCCATCCCGTTGGTGGCACCCGTTCACGAGCATGACGCATGATCCAGCCATTGCTTCGCTCTAGCCGTTTCCACACTCCATCTTGCCAGAACGTCTCTAGGCGACACGTCTTTGACGGTATGGTGTTATCTAGCCAAAGCCTCCCCAGACCAGACCAGACCAGAAAATTCAGAAATTATAACTTCCGTTGAATCAAATATCGTTCACCATTGATTGAGGGATGTCATTAAAATATTTGAGGTTTTTTCTAAACTACTCCATGACCATAATTCCTTAAACAAAATAATTATCGTAAAAATTAGCAGCTCTACTTAATACCATAGAATCCCTAATTGAACCTTTAATACAACGGATTGAATAAGTAACGGAAAATCTAGTTCATCCGGCTCCTAAGTAAGCAGGTAACTCAAATTCAATAAAGTCCCCGTAAATCCCTAACTGTAGTTTAATACTCGTGAAAATGGGATGCTCTTTGCATATTTCAGAAGAGATTTTATCGGTGGACGGTCACGACTACATTTATTATATTTTCTCGCTGCTTTCAGAAGCTAAGGAAAAATTTACTTATTTCAAGATGGATTTTAGATTCGTGGGACTTGATTTTTCTCGAACCTTCTAAGTGTATGTTACAGTGACAAATTCTCAGGATTTAATCTAAATATATAAAAGGAAAAGGTGACTGACTGACTCATCTACTAGCGCATACAATATCATAGCTAACGCACAGCTCAAACCACTGGACGGATCGGGCTGTTTGACATTCAGATACCCATAACGACGTAAGCATCCACTAAGAAAATATTTTTGAAAATTCCACCCCTAAGGGGGTCGATGAAAAAATTTCGCAGTAGTTAATTAATTTGATAAAAAAAACCACTCTTACAGATTGTCTCTAATTATACACAGACTTATACTTACATAAATTACAGGGGCGTATACCATGTATTAATAAACAAGACTCGGTATACAGTCACCGACAATACCACGAAAGCACACTGAGGAGAAGGAATTCTATTACTCAATTAAAACTAGACAGCAAAACTTCCAAACAATCTTTTCAAATTGCTTGTAGGTTGTACCTTCTACCTTTCGCTACAATAAAGTTAATTAAAAAAACAAACTTAAAACAGTCGCGCAGTTCTGAATTTTAGGAATTGAAGTGCTTTTCACAAGTAAAATGAAAAAGCAGCGAGCTTATTCTTAAGAAACTCTCAGCGCAATTACCCTCTAACAACTTTTAGTGTTTACGTCTATCCAGTGTTAAGAGATCCGATAAAGACTGAGTAGAGCCGAGATAAATCCGGATAGCACAAAGCAGATTGTATTGTAAAGAAAAGGGAAAATAATTATATTGTTACCGAATAATTTAATGTCTTCTTTTTAAAAACTTTGTGATTTTAAAGGACGTTAGGTTTAATAAAAATTAATATAGTCCGCGTATATCGCGTATAGAGGGCGCGTAAGCTTTACTTGTGATTACGTCGTGTACATGCACATTGCGTAAGTGTGCGTGCCTATCAGGAGCGGTCAGGCGCGAGCAAGCTCTCGCTCACATAAGTGTGTTGTGTTTGTGTCGTATCTGTACTTATACAAACACAACCAAGAGCCACGCGTCCTCGTGAATTGAAAGAACTATACCTATAATATCGTGTCTTAATTTTAAGACCTAGAGTTAAGCGTACTCTTACGTAATGGCAAGCACAAAATGGGATGGCCTCAAGCATGAAGCAAAATGGCTATTGGCGGAAAATTAACTGATGAAGAAAACTGGTGACCTTTTATAGTGCCACTCACCTGAAAGACAGTGTCATCGATATATAGTGTCCATAATCCAGCTGTAAACAAGCTAATGTTTAAATACATTTAACCTGACCTAACCTAACAGTACTTTTCAAATAACTTTATAGGTACTTCTGGATTAAAACAATAAACACCCTTGATGAAATCCAATACATTTATAAAAACACGAGGCCGAAGCCATTAAACTGTTCTATAAAATGATCGTAAACAACGAAATCCGATATTCCCGGTGAAGACTTAGAAAGGGTTAAGCCACTCGGCAGACAACAGGAGAAAACAAAAACAAATCCCGCAAACAAATTGATTGTGCTGAGAATCTACGGTATGTACCTACCCTACGTTTTGGTAGGATAAAGTAAGGAATAAAATATAGTCTAGTATAGTAGATGTTGTCTACCTCTACCGTAGGTATACATCATAAAGCAAAAAAGTTTATGTTTTTTGATATTAAATAGCAACTGTGATTGAGTAACAAACATATATCCATCTACACTTACAAACTTTCGCGTTTATAGTATTAATAGGACTACCAAATAACCTGTAGGTAATAAATAATATTATTTTAACTTAAACATGTACTTATTATTAATTTCCATACCTAATTTACTATAAAAATAAAGAATTTTATTATTTTTCGCGTTTTGTTTATTCACTTATCGAAAAGTGAATAATATTTTTGAAGAGGGAATAAAAAAGCTCTTAAGATTGCTTGAATCCTAATTAATTGAACGGACGTGACCATTTTGTCAATTCATAATGACTTCGCACTTGAAAATTGTTTTTTTATTTATTAAGTTTTAATAATATATCAAACGGTCGATAGACACATTTTGAAAGTTTTGTTTGTCCTTCAATCACAGAGCAACGGATCAAAGTGATTTTTGCATGTATGAGATTTACATAGGATAATAATTTTATCCTGGTAAATCAGAGTTCTTTCGGGAATTAAAAAAATGAATCCTTACAAATATTATAAATACGAAAGGGCGTTTATTTGTTGGTTTTTCCTTCAATCACGCTGCAGCAGAGCTACCGATTGACGTGATTTTTTGTACGGATATAGTTGAAGACCTGGAGAGTGACATAGGCAATTTTTATCCCGGAAAATCAAAAACTTTCCGCGGGGTTTTAAAAACTAAATCCAGTCGGACAAAGTCACGGGCATCGGCTAGTATGTAATAATATATAGTGCTAAATTACATGAAAAGAACCGTTGCATCATCTATCGTGTTTGTGTCACCTCCGACGCGACGTCAGCAATGCACTCGGGGGACACAATGCAATTGAAACTGAAGGAGTCACACTTCATTGCCGACGCGACAAAATTGCAATAGAGCCGGTAAAGCATGAGGGAAATGCCTTTAAAGTACGAGAGCATTTGAAAATGATACTTTGAAATAGGCAATACCTACCTCTGAGTGGTCTAAAAATGCATGAACTTATTTTAACAATTTTAGCATTTATGACGTTATTGCACCCGATGTGTGAGATTTAGATATACAGTACTAAATTACATGAAAATAACCATTACATCATCTATCGTGTTCGTGTCACCTCCGACGCGACGTCAGCATTGCACTCGGGGGACACAATGCAGCAAATTGAAACTGAAGGAGTCACACTTCATTGCCGACGCGACAAAATTGCAATAGAGCCGGTAAAGCATGAGGGAAATGCCTTTAAAGTACGAGAGCTTTTGAAAATGATACTTTGAAATAGGCAATACCTACCTCTGGGTGGTCTAAAAATGCATTTTTACTTCTTACTGCTATAGTCGCAGTTTGTTTTGTTTTTACAAATGTTATACTTAAATGTTACATTTTCGATTATAATCAATGAATATCAATACATTCTCATAACAGTCAAATACCCTATTATTATATATGCTAAATTAGATATCTATTCCATCGAACTAATAAATTTCATCCAGTTTAGATAACTGAAAATGATGTTCTTAAAGAGCCAGATAATGATAATTGAGAATGTTAATACAAAGGCAATAATTTTGGTTCGCTTTATCAAAAAGACCCAAGTCTACAAACAAAGCACAATTGTTAAGGGCATTCTTATCTTGAATTGAATACCCTACATTGATTCGGGATTCATTAATGCAGCGTTTCTCAGGAAAAAGAAAGCGCTCCGCAGATAAAAATCTCTTTTATATTACCTACTTTGTGAAGAGAATGCTGGAAAATCTCACATTATTTTGTGCGCGAATAATGTACAGTCCTTTATTTATATTATGTTTGTTCGTACAGAGAAAGTTACAGCGGATAGCGAGTTGTAGTTGAGGTATTTGTCTATATTATGCCATTATTATTTTGGGCTTCAGTCTTTGTAATATCTCCCTAGAATGCAGAGTTCCATATTAGGAGCATTATTTCCTGTAGGCTTCAATTGTCAACAAAACGAAAACGAAGCATTTGATTATTCAGTGTATTTTTTTTTTAAAGCATGTAGCATTTACACTTACAATCACAATATAGGCTAGGATTTGTATTTCTGTAAAAAAGGACCTACTTTTTAAAGACAAATAAATGAATTTAAAATAATTTGTAAAATTATTGTAAGTACCTATTAATTAAATTACGCGTGAAAATCCTGCCAAATGAGTGCTGTCTCTTTTGTGCTAGCGAGAACATGATAAAACCGATAGAGATGACGATACCTAAGTAGATAAATAATAATTAACGTAGCGAAACGGTCTACAGGGAGACTCCTCTTCAATACTCCTGTAATAAAATTATC
Organism: Hipparchia semele; assembly: GCA_933228805.2. NCBI lineage: Eukaryota > Metazoa > Arthropoda > Insecta > Lepidoptera > Nymphalidae > Hipparchia > Hipparchia semele. Next base: position 11,100,234 of record OW121718.1, read on the forward strand.
CTCCCTTGTCAACTGAATTCCACAGACTAAAAACTTCGCTTATGTCTCTGGTGGTGCCGATAAAATTACCATAAAAGAATAAGTTAAAAGTTGTAAAAAAATATTTAAGTTCGAAATATACCTATTAAGTATTTAGTTGAGCTTTCAAAAATTGAACACAGAAACACTGAATGTAGTCACTAAATGACGATTATTATATTATTTTACTAAAAAATCTACTAAGTTCTTAAGGCACACATATTCTGCTATAATATAATTTTAATATAAGGCTTTATTTACAATTTGTTCTATAATAATGCTTTAATGCAAAAACGACAAGTTGTGAACAATGCTTAAATATCAACCTGTTTTCAAAGTGTGCGTCGAACTTTAAGCACAAAGAGAATTTTGTAGGTATATTCGACCGTTGGACCAGATGATAAATTTCTCTTTTCTGGGTAAGTAGAGCTTTCCTTTAAGTAGAGCTTTGCTTTGACCAAACGACATCAGAAAAGCCGCAATGAGCCGCTGAATTCAGAAGACCGAAGCGTGTGGAAGTCCATACAACCAAATACCCATCTATTTCCAGCAGTGAACATGTAGCTTAAATGCGTATCCCAGTATTCCACATATAAACACTTATAAAAATAAGAACAATGACACCACATAATGATCTAGAAAATGATTTACACCCATTTAAGTTACTAAACTCTGTAAAAATACAAATCAACATTTATACAAAGGAAGTGTAAAACTTGTGTTAGGGCACGAAAATAGAGAAAGCTAGTGTCTTGAGCAGTGGCGTGCCCACAGGGTAGGCATAACGCGGTAAAATGATATAAAATGGAGAAAATCGCCAGTACGAGTTATAAAAACTTAAGGGTAGGCTTTTTATAATTTGTACAATGCCTAATTTGGCATTTAAAAAAGACGTGTGGCACTCGGGGACTGCCGCGGTAAAGCTATTGCATAGCATTTTTTATCAACGCCATCTAGCGGTGAGAGGAGTCTCGTGTCAGGTTATTTTCGTTACGGAATTTCTGGATTTGGTCTCCACGCTCAAGGCCCGTGATAGAAGCTATGCAATAGCTAAAAAATAAATAAATTTGAATATTTTTTTTGAAAATGCAGCAGGTAAGGTTTGAATCGTCGACCTTTTGGATTTCTGTGCGGCCACTCGTATATTGAGCTATTGTGTCTTTCGAACATACATATTATGTACATTATATTATCTCTATATAACAAAACATTATTTTAATACACTCAAGTAATTGAAGAGAATATCGCCTGCCCAATGTTATCGTTCCATCAAGAACTAGTCCTAAGTAAATAGCTTGAACTAAATTCGATAAACCGGACTACAACCGTATCGTTTAATGAGGTATATTTTACTATAAAAATATCATACGCAGTATAATGATACCTACTTATTATATAAATTAGGCTTAGTTTAAATAGGGTTAGTTCATATTATTCTTACAAATCTCATTTATTTATTTAACTCTTTATTCGCACCAAAACAACAACAAAGAAAAAATATATATTAGAAGAGACAAAAGGTATGACGCAAAAGGCGGCCTTATCGCTTAGTAGAGCTTTCCTCTATTTCCTCATATTTTCTTTTTCATTTTATATTTATCATACAATTTTTTTATTTTCATATCAAGTTATTAAAAGATGTAATATGAACTTTTATTGGCTGATACCTATTATATTTTTTTAACATTGATTACATTAAGTATAAGGAATTTAAATAATTAAACAGATGTCAGTTACTCAAACACACTAATATTATAAAGACGAAAGTTTGTATGTGTGTGAGGGTGTGCGTGTGTGTGTGTGTGAGTGGTGTGTGTGTGTGAGTGGTGTGTGTGTGTGTGTGTGTGTGTGTGTGTGTGTGTGTGTGTGTTTGTTACTCCTTCACGCCACAACGAATTTACCGATTTGGCTGAAAGGAATGGAGATATAGGAGTATCTCCATTCCTAGGATTAACACATAGGCTATATTTTGTCCCGGAAAATTAAAGAGTTCCCGTGGGAATTGAAATACCTTAATCCACGCGAACGAAGTCGCGGGCATCATTTAGTAATGAAACACAGGTAGGTATCTGATTGAGGTGACGACAAGACGCATAATTCCCGCCTGCGCTGGTACTCGTTGGGTTCTAAAGAAGACTTGACTCTTCAAAGCAACATTGTAAAAACCTAACATCCCCTACGACAGGTTAAGATTTTAATAAAAATACGAGTAAGAATATCCAAGAATTTAAATGCAAGTTGAACTCGTATCATAACATGATCTGAACAGAATGGCCTGCGACGTGAGGTCGGGGTGAATTTCGTTGATCGCCTCCAGGGTAACCCATTATCTTCTACTGTCGAACTTTACCCGTTCCCGATTTGAAATCATTAGCCCTCAGGGTCACGCCCGCAATTGATGCTCTTTACGATCCAACTTGATTCTGGGACGTGATCAGATACTTTCCGATTAGACTCCTATTGATACTGATATTATATATAGAATACCTAGTATATGTAACGTTATTGCGGTGACAGGCTTCAGGCGGTTCGGGGTCGCTCCTTGGCTTAGTACACTTCGATGGATTTTAATCACAATGAGAAATGAAAGAATATAATGAAAGAAACGAAAAGAAAGAAATGTTTATTTTATAAATTGTGCCACACATAACTCAACAGGTATACCTATATTAGGATGTCCCGGCGCCTCCACCACTTGAACATTAAAGACAAAAGGCGTCAAGCAGAAGAAGCGCCGGAACAACTAAGTCATGTGTGGCACAACCCGGAAAAAAAGTCCCAACTCAGCAAATGCTGTATTCTTTGTACATATACAAGAGCATACGGCGCTGATTTTCAGTCATGTATTAATATTTAATTATATTTGGTGGCAAAATGCACCTACTACTATTTTAAATCTAAATTCTTTCTCTCATTAGAGGAAAGATTAAAGTGTAATGAAAGTAACGTTTAATACTATCGGCTTTATCTCGACATTATCTAGGAGATAACACTTATTTTTTATTAAAATGTAATAAACGACGTTTTGGCAGCGTATTGTGTACCAACGCTATCTGGATCTGATCCAAATTGCCGGAACAATCGCTGAAGATAGCACTTTCACACCTACGAAGACAAATATGGTAAAAAGACTTTCTTTATCCTTTTAATATTATAAATGCGAGGACAAATTGGGCATTCTGACGAATGTATTAAAAATATGCCAAAATATAAAATTTTCGCTGGTGAAATTGACCCTAAAGGAACGAGATTTAGACTTAGGTTTCAAAATACTAGGTTTAACGAACGGAAATACTTATAATCAGATGATTTTGATAATAAACGGGAACGATGGCTTAGAGTATTCTCCGAGGCAATCAACATGACCGGACTTCCAGAATTGGCTATCCATCCAGTTACCGACCGAGGTATTAAATGTACGGAAGTTGGTAATATTTTATAACGAGACTAACTGATGCCAGCGGGTTCGCTCTCGTGGATTTAATTTTCAAAAATCCTGCGGGAACTCTTTCATTTTCCGGGATAAAAAGCCTATGCCACTCTCCCGAACCTCAGCCACACCCATGCAAAGCAAAAATCATGTCGATTTGTTGCTTTTTTGCGGCGTGATTGAAAGACAAACCAACAAACACACTTTCGCATGTATAATAGTAGTAAGGAAAGCCTTGCGTTTGAAACAATCTAAGGAAAAGTGATGGAAAGGTCTAATCTAAGCGCATTTGCCTGAAAGATTACCGGCCTACGCGCTATGCGCTACGTGGCGGAAACACGGAGGCTAGAAGTCACCTCCTGTACCTAGCTTAGCGATACGTTCCAAAAACGATAGCCACACGACTCACTTTTGTTATAATTTTATTACAAACATACTATTTTTATTGTAAAATAAAGTTAAAATATCTAATTTGTCGGTTTAACGTCCGCTTGCCAAAATACTCCGACAAGAAGTACAAAGTGTACAAAAAGCGGCTGCCAAGTCTGGAAAGCGTTTCTGTTAATCAGCTCGAACTCTCCGGGGAGGAAAGAAACGTACTCGTACCGTGAAGCTTTACTTTTTACTTACAGTCAAAAAGATTTATTCACAATTGGCTTGCTAGTGCTGCAATTGCTGGCTTCATTGAAAAACTGATACGAGTAATGTCGGACTATTTAATTTAGTTCACAATTGTAATTTTCTCAAGTGGTTACCATATCTGAAATCTGGTATCTGGATGAAATCCACATTTTATACACATCCTTTTAGTTATAGTTATATAACTATAACAAAACTTGAATATATAAAGTTTAGAATAATCTAAATAAATAAATAAATAAAATATATTTTTTACTACTCCATTCCAGTAGTGTCCAACTTTTGAATCTTGCTCAAGTTAATTGACTTTATTGAACTTCTGGTATCAACTCCTCAATACTGACGCCGCAGAATATGTACATCGATGAATTTATATCGTTAGTAAAATAAAACTTTTAAGTTAATTTAATTGTGTTGTCTTATAAAACTTGCCTTCCTCCCTCTTCTTTTTTTGAATTTGGTTAAAAATATCTAGGTAATTATAGCCAAGACTTATCCTAGCAAGACCTATTTATCAAACTTATAAATTACGGCACCTTTGAATTGGCATTACAAAAGTAATTTTAAATTTTTAAAGCTAAATTGCGATATATGAAAGAACTTTTCAAGAAAACACGAACTCATTATAAACTTAATAATGACCTACTGGAGTGGGTGAAGTTTTACAACCGTTTTATGTATTTTTCCATCGTAGGTGTTTAAAGTACGAATGTAATTGGTAAAGTTTTATAAATATTATTTATTTTATTCCTGTCACTAATATTAAAAACTTTCTGTTTTTTATTGCTTACCACTTAATTCAAATTCAAATTCAAAATTTGTTTATTTCATGAAGGCTAACTTGTAGCTCTTATGACACGTCATAAATCTACCACCGATTCGGAATGTACAATCTGCTGAGAAGAGCCGGTAAGAAATTCAGCAGTTGCTCTTTTCAAAAAAATTTTTTTTTACAAAGCTGTGCTATGTATGTTACAGTGCTTCCATAATAAAGCAAAACTTAAATAACCGTTCAAATGCGCGTCGGACTCGCTGTACCAAAAAAACGCCAAAAAAAAAAACACGTTTCTAGTACAGGAGCTATTTTAATTTTTAATTAATTTTTAGTTTTATATTTATTGTTATAGCGGCACCAGAAATACACATTCTGTGAAAATTTCAACTGTCTAACTATTACGGATCATGAGATACAGCCCGCTGACAGACAGACGGACGGACGGACGGACAGCGGAGGCTTAGTAATAGGATAACCCTAACGAATTTAAGTGTGGTTCCAACGCCGGGCCGGGTATGACAAGATTAAAAATCGTATTTGACCAAATATTGGCTTGAGGAGAGCAGAAATAGACAGATACACACATTAAAGTTATAACTGTCATTTTACGTCGAATGTTAAAAACAAGCTTTATTCTTTCAATTCACGACGGCGCGTGGCTCATGGTTATGTGTGTCATCTATATATATAAAATTCAAAGTCCTGACTGACTGACTGACTGAGATATCAACGCACAGCCTAAACTACTGAAGTTAGAAACTTGAAATTTTTACAGTTGGTTCCTTTTATGACGTAGGCGCACACTAAGAAAGGATTATTAGAAATTCCACCCCTAAGGGGTTTAAATAGGGGATGGAAGTTTATATGAAACTCTGCCATTTTCAAGCTGTTTCCATCAAAGTTGGTATTTGAGCTTTAAAAATAAAGAAGTACGTGTGTCACAGTTTTTGAAAATTCCACCCCAATACCTAATTCCACGCGGATGAAGTCGCGGGGGCAAAAGCTAGTATCTGTATAAGTGTGAGCGAGAGCTTGCTCACCCCTGACCGCTCCCACATAGGCTCCGACAGGCACGCACACTTACGCAATGTACATGTACACGACGTAATTACAAGTAAAGCTCACGTACCCTCCTGAATTGCAAGAACTATACCTAAAATACCAGAATTAAGTTTGATAGTTCTAGTTACCGCACGTGGCAACACATGGTTGAATTAACATATCTCTAAGGGAATATTTACTTAGGACGCCGGCAGGTAACGAGAATATAACAGTAGATAATAGTATGATGTTTCAGTCCGCATATTCAATGTTAATATTTGGACGGTAGTTAATACTGAGGCGGTTGTAATAGCATTATAACTTAAATACAACATAAACGTGAAACATAATTTCCATTTAATATACGTTGAACTACTACACTTCCGTCTCAAGTTGGCCGCTACCTCGCCCCGCGCTTCCCCTCACCGCACCTCAAGTCAGACCCGATTAGTACAGATAGCAACGTACCGCTCGCAATTGTCACTACTAAAGTTTTGTTATTGTTTCGTTTTGAATGTCTTTGTTAACTTTAAATTAGTTATTTATTTTGTTTTGGTTACTATTGTTAGTGTATGGTCTTCTTCGATGAGTAAATAACGAAATGTTTTTAATTATTTACCCATTTAATGTAGTAATGACTTTCTTCAAGCGGAAAAAATAAGAAATTAAAAATTACCATGTAATTGCCATGAAAAGCATTACCAGAGAAGAAAACTTCCGTCATAGTTGTGGTTACAGTAAAAAATACAATTATTATTTTCTTGTCAACGGTACGGTATGACGTCATATTGTAATGGTCGACGACGGCCAACTTAAGATGGAAGTGTAATAGACAGGTACACCGCAACAAGAGGTCAAAGCGACCGCTCGTAATTTGCGAGCGGTGTATTTCGATCAGTGGATACTATATCAAACTAGGTCCTGTCCACACTACTTTATCATATTGACCTATCTCTCGTCGAATTTACGTTAACGGCGATCAATTTGCAGCGTCATACATACGTGCTCCTAAATTGTTTGCGGTTAAGGTTCACCTATATTCTAGTTATAGTACGTTCGAATAATGTATGTGAGTGTCACATGCGTCAACAAGGAAAACAATGTGGGGAAACCTGCTAGCCTGAGAGTTCACCATAATGTTCTCAAAAGTGTACGCAAAAACCGCTCCGTTGCTGCGTGATTGAAGGATTAACAAACCAAACAACACACTTTTCCCTTAATGTTAAATTAGTAAGGATAGGTATGTCACATATTAATTAAAGCGTCAATAGCCCAATGGTTAAAGGTGCGGAATGAAAACTGAATAGTCGCAGGTTCGTACCCCACCCGTTGCACTATTGTCGTACACACTCCTAGCACAAGTTTCTAGCTTATTTGGAGGGGAGAGGAGAATATAAGTCAAGTTCAGCTAGGCTAATATTCTTTAAAAAAATATACATTTAACATTTTCTAGTTGTTTAAAGTAGTGGGTGAAAATTATACTCCTATTATAATTGTTTTTCAACCCCTAGAGAATACGGAAGGTTTTTTTCGATTAAGCAGATGAATATGGAAGCATTCGTTATATTTTAATGAGCTTTGGACCGAAGTGGTTTCATAGATTAATTAAAATCGGAAATCCCGATGCAGTTTTACTGCAACGAATATTCAAATTCCTCGCAGCATTCTTTCGACGATTAAGTTTATGCTAATTTTATTTTTGCTCCCCTGAAACTGTGCAAAGTTTAATTTTTTTACTTATTTGCTGACCGCTCTATATATAGATATACATAGAAATTCTTTATTGCTATACACAGAATAAAATTTCTACAAAGTGCTTTCAAATCGTCAAGTGAATCTACCACTGGTTCGGAACCGAGAAGGACCAGCAAGAAACTTGGCGAGCAATATACCTTCTCCCAGCAGTAGACGTCTATCAGTTGATAAAGAAGAGGAAGAAGAATCTTATTTAGAAGCTTTTCTATACCTACATCAAAAGTACGCCATCAAGGAACTACTATCAAAGTACGCCAGCCCCATCGTTCCACTTTGCAGCATTGAGTTGTTCACGAGACTCAAGAAATTTTATTGGCATGCAAATTCGCTCCTCAATTAGAACTTTGTGTTTCGCGCTCATTTCCATAATGGGATAGAGCTTAACTTGAATGCTATTGCGTCGACATTCGTGCAAATGCAATGCATTTAGCTATGTAAAAACTAATTAACGAATCCCGGGACTTAGCTACTGTAAATGTACTCATTAAACTGACTGATGAACGACCGAGTACTAAATTATTATTAGCGTCCTTAACGGTAGGTATAGTTCTTTCAATTCATGAGGGTACACAGCTCATGGTTGTGTGTGTGTCGTATCACATAAGTGGAAGCGAGAGCATTCTCGCGCCTGATCGCTCCCGGCACACTCACTTACGCAATCTGCATGTACACGACGTAACCACAAGTAAAGCGCCCGTAACTTCGTGAGATAAATGATCAATTTTTTTACTCATTGCGCAAAGTACGGGTGTTACTAATATAAATTCAAATAAGTAATGTGCTTGATTATTTTTTAGCCTGTAATTAAATCTAAGATAACCCTATGATAATATTGTCAACGATGTTGATTACTAATAAATAAATAAAAAATATTTAAAGAGTAAGTCGTATGATAGCCAACCTAATCTAACCTGACTTCTTTACAGTCATACAAATAAATCATATGGGTTCTTAAAATAACTATATGTATAAGGAACGTAAACCACACTGAAATTGGGTCGTAAAAAGAACCTTTGTAAACGAAACGATAAAAAACGACGTATTTCAATTACTGTTCCCTCAAGTGTTTTAATAGACGCTTTCGAGTTAACTGATTACTATGCAACAGGGTAACAACAGAACGCTATCATCGGCTGATCTGTGCAAACCTACATATACAGTGATACAGTGCAGATTGCTCTGAAACCAACTGAAAACAGTGCTCGTGTGTTTGAACAGACGTCGTAGTTTGATGTAGGACGCGCTCTACACTGTAGATTAAAGATAAATATTATTATGACTTCTGTGTGGCGAACCAGATTTTGTTTAATTTATTTATTTCAAAGACATAACGTCAGAAGACTTTGCAGTTGCTCAATTCGCCTCACCGGGCTATAAATAATTTATAACTTAATTTATAACTTGTAACGTACTTTACGTTACAAGAATTCATACAATTGCAAAATAAAAAAAAATATCCTAATTACAAAACTCACAATTTATTCGTAAACACTACTACTAGTATAAGTTCTTTCAATTCACGAGAGTGCGTGGCTCATAGTTGTGTGCGTGTTGTATCTGTATAAGTGTGAGCGAAAGCTTGCTCGTGCCTGACCGCTCCCACAAAGGCTCCTGACAGGCACGCACACTTACGCAATGTGCATGTACACGACGAAACCACAAGTAAAGCGCCCGTAACTTCGTGAGATAAACGTACTACTACCCACTATGTTTTTGATGCAGTAAGTAGACATAATTTTTTAAACGTGTGTAATGTACAGTTGTAAATCCACCCTTAGATGTTCTTAAAAAAACATACCTTATTTCTATAGTTACAGCCTAATAAAATTAGGAATGAAATGGCTCATAAAAGGAATCCGACAAATCTGTTTTTGATATGCAAACGGCGTCCCAAGCGAGAATATTCCTATACCTAGGTATTTATACAGTGATGTACCAATATAATATTAAATTTCACTTAAATTCCTGTTCATATTTTGATGAAAATTTCAATAAATTTTGCATTCTTACATAAATATAATTTCGGAAAAATTTTACTCGATAACTACGTGATAGTATTTTGAAAGCAGACAGTGAAAACGTGATAAAATCCACCAATTTCTTTTTCCTTATTGTACCGATAGTGTTTGTACGTTTTTGGCTGTAGTATGTGTATTTAGCCTACTGATATTTTTTTCATGTAAGTAACAATAAATAATATTCGTGCAAGTAAATAGGATGTAAATCGTTATTTACATCCTATAATATCCTAATATTGAACAACAACACACGATGACGCGTGGCTCATGGTTGTGTGCGTCTCGTATCTGTATACCTAAGTGTGAGCGAGAGCTTGCTAAACTCCTGACAGGCACGCACGCACACTTACGCAATGTGCATGTACAGTGTACACGACGTAATCACAGATAAAGCTCACGCGCCCTCGTGAATTGCAAGAACTATAAACCAAATTGTATCTTCAAAGGAAGCGACTCGTATACCCACTTATACGTAATATCGATCACTTGAAACGTTCGTTTGATTACATATTGATTGATTGAATTATATCAAAAGGTATAGAGCAGACTAAAGCAGATCACTAGTCTTTCCAATTATATTTATTTTCTTCCTACACAACTGAATTTATGGTAAAATATTATGGCTTGCACTGAATCGACGTTCTATAAAGGGCATGCGAAATTGAATACTGGTTCCTGCGGCGCCTGACATATCGAGTACAATTGAAATAGAAGCTGAACTATCTTCCCCACAAAGGCACTGGTATAAATTGCAAACAGAGAATATCCAGGCCTCATTGTTAGACCTGATTGAGTTATGTAGAGTTCAATTTTATATATTTTTAACTTTATCTTTTCTATCTACTTATAACTATACTGGGTAGCTGCTGTGTGCGATAGTTCGCCTACTTGTATTTAGGATGTTTGTGAATCCGATGGGAATCTTTTGATTTCTCTATTTAGTTTTTCACTTAGTCATCATGAGCAACTCCGAAAAGTCAGAGGTGCGTGCCCGGGCTCAAACCTACGACCCCTAGAATAGAAGTCCGCAATCCTAATCATTAGGCTAACACTACTGCCGCGTAGTGCATCGCATAAAAGCGGTTCAGTAGCTAAGATATAAATAAGTTAGAAAGACAGACTATTGTAGATGTATTACTAACTTTTGCCTGCGACCTCGTCCGCGTAGAGTCGGTTTGTCCTTCAATCACGCAGCACCGGAGCAAAGGATTGCCGTGAATTTTTGCATAGGTATAAATATATGGGTATGTTATGGGTATGGGAATAATTGAGGACCTGGAGCGTGGCATAGGCCACTGTTTATCCCAGAAAAAAAACAAAGGTTCTCGGAGGATTTTAAAAACCTAATTCTATGCCTATCTATGCGGACGAAGTCGCGCGGAGAGGCTAGTAATTAATATGTTAACGAGACAAGCACTTTGCTATTTCGCTGCTTATTAGCGAGAACGCGATCTCTCATTCATTAGCCCTTGCCGTAGCATTTACAAAATGAGCGAAAATGACTCACTCACAAATAAGGCCAATTAAAGGTATGAAACGTTTGAGGCAGTTGCACAGTTTGTTTTGCATCGAAGCTTTGCTCCGTTCAGTAACTTTGTGCTTACACTTTGCCTTAAAACTGCATTCTTAGTTGCTTAAAGCGATTCCACATCGTATGCTTTAGAGCTCTGCCTCATTAGAGCTGCATGGCTAAATCGCTTGGGGTCACGTTTTTGACAATAAGGTGGAAACTAGCCTCCCAGCAGACCAGACCAGAGTCAATTCAGAAATGATAATATTGCGGAAACGGGTATTTCACTAATATGTGTTTATATACTTAAAATAAAAGTTTTTAATATTATAACAAAATGCCATTTTTCTTTCTTTTCTATTTTAACTAGTCTCGAAAATATAGAGCTTTAAAGTTTCCTCTTGTTAAAGTATATAGATTTGTTAGTGATTCTCTCAATTTGGTATACTTAGATATATAGGTTTTTATATATAATAATAATAATTGTAATATTTTGTGTGTACCGATGGGGCTGACATAAAGGTCACCTTTAAAAGTCCCTTATTAAATAATGAGAAATAAGAAAAATTGAGAGCGCTACTCGTGACGTCACAAGCGAGGAACTCCATACACTCTATAAAAAATTTCGTATTAGAAAAGAGAGAGGGGCAGTCATCTGATTTTACAAATGTTATTGTTACATGTTACATTTTCGATTGTAATATGGGAATCCACATTTTGACAATTCAGTCAATACTTAATTTTCTCCCCCGGGAATTGAACTCGTAACTTCCCATTTTGAAACCACAGCATTCTCCACTGCGCCAGGAAGGTCATCAGGTTTAGAGGGAGTTCTCTAAATGCGACCAATTTATATTGTTACAAGGTAGGGGCTGGCTGTGTGACTTAATCAAGAGGGAATGTGTTTTGTGCAATTTGTACCGCCGTTTGACCCTCCATAACCGCCGACAGTGCTTACATCGTTTTTGTTACCAAAAAGCTTAAATACATTTAGAATAGACTCCTCAATTGTTAAGTAAGGTTCAGTAGTTAGGTTCATACGTAAGATTAGCTTCAATGGTATTAAAACTGTTTAGACTTGTATTGAAAAAAATCTTATGAATGATGAAATGAGCTTGTTTGATGAATTTGTTTTTCATCAAACGAGAATGAATTTGTCTTTTATACTTTAGCACATGTCAGCCCCATTGTAATCTTACTACACTTTTATATACAAATACAAAATAATTACCGATAACATGTTCCGAAGGTTTGTATTCGAATTTAAAAATAAGTACATAGACTTTGTAATTTTGCTGATGAAAATTCATAGTTTAACGTAAAATGAATTACCTATAATACCTACTTATGTGAGGTTCTCTACCTCGATTTGTTTGATAAAACTTGGGTTTTATTCATATCCTCCAAGGTTTTATTAGATGTTAGTAACTAAGATTACTTTTTCTTCAAACATTTTTGATAACAAATATAATTTCTTTTAAAACAAGATCTTTTATTGGTTTTCTAATATATAAGATATGTAATAATAATACTTAATATAATATAAAACTAAATACTAAATTAAAATTAAAACGTAAATATCAAAAATAAAAGCTAAATATAAAAAATATCATCTAAACCACTGGAACGAGGAAAAGTGCCCAGAACGCTGGCTGCGTTACCCCGCTGAATGGCCAAACTTATATGCTGGCCGAGGTAACTTCCAGCCTTCCGGTCACCAGTGGACTCTATGAGACGGGATGACAGATCCTTAAAAAAGGATCTAGCATCCTCGCCCCATGACCCCAGGGTTTCAACACCAAATGGCACAAATATGAAATTGTTTTCTATGTTTTCATATTTGCGCCGCTTAGCCCTTTCTGCTTTAGTAGCCGCCGCTCCCGCATAAAAAAAGATCTAAATAATATGAATTCTTTTGTTCTAAAAACTCTAAAAAACTGTATTAGCATAATTTTAAATGTAAAACGTAACTATTATTTTTACAATTTCATAGCTATAATTATGAAAGCAAATGAAATACAATATTCATTACAATTGTAACGGGTCGCAGCGAATATAAAAGTTTTATTAAAAGGTTTTTATCCGTCTAAAGATGGTTTTACTCTTTACTTGAAAAATTGAAATAGGTCTTTTTAGAGTTCCGTAGTAAAACTGTAAAGAACCCTTATTGTTTCACCAAGTTCGACCGTCCGTCCAGCTGTCCGCAGCATAGCGCAGAGATTATTGGTACTAATGGTACAAAAGAGCCGTTGTTTGGCAATGTTATGGATATTAATTACACCGAAAGTTGTGCACTAAAATTTCGAAAAAAAACTATTATTTTGGTTACCTCCCCTGTACGTAAAGGGGGATGAGATTTTTATATTCGTCTACCCTATCGTGTAGAGTATCGTTGGAAAGGTCTTTCAGAAGTATTGGAGGTAAGTTATGAACATGACTTATCGAAAGCAGAAGCAAAAATAAAAAAGTTATAAGCTCCGAAGCGGGGCTGCTCATTCTTACAACGTTTCTACTGAGCGGCCGGTACACTAATCGTTTAGCAGCAGGTAGGAAAATCTTTACCGAGGGAACGGTATTCTGTATAATTAGCTTGGAAAGGAAGAAATTCGCTATAGATTCCTTTCGGGGTTAGCAGTGCGCAGAATGCCAGAAAAAAATCCCCGCGATAGATGAAATAAGACCCGAAAAAAAATGAAATATACCCGAAACCTCGATAGTGATAGATGCTAGCGTGTAGTAGTGCCAAATATGTATGTAATGTCATATCTGTTGCTGGTCTATCGTCTGTAACGCTCTATATATTTTTTTTTTAAATACAAACACTATATCGAACCTGCATGAAACTCCCGGTAAATTGTCGTATCGTAAACGAAAAACCCCGACGAAGCCGGTTACAGTTTATTGTTCAATAAAAGGATGTAAGAAAAGGTGTGTGGTGTGATCCGATACAAAATAAAATCTACCTTCGACGTTCTTGGTAAACGTATTGGTGGGCCAATGCCTACCAATCTGATGCTAATCTAAAATGCCATAATTATTATTGGCGTACAGCACGTAGCAAACACGCACAAAATAGGTACACAGCTTAACTGTTTTTACCTAGCTTGTAATAAAGCAAGAAATATTTCTGTCTTGACATAAATTATATTTATTAATATCATACATAGATCGACGGCCCCTACGTAAATCATCGAAACTGAAAAATCCCTTTTTTTCATCAGTTTTATTGGCTTTTACTTTGCTATATTTTACATCACGCTAATGAAAAATAATTAATCAAATCTTATTTAGAGCGGGCCTCAAAACAAGATTTAATTGTTTTTCATAACACATAGTACCTACTTTGAACATAAGTCGGACTCGCATGCGAAGGGTTACGTACAAAAAAACGCCGAAAAAAACACGTTTCTAGTAGGGGAGCCCCCTTTAATATTTAATTTATTTTTATTTTTATTATTTATTTTTCTAACAGCGGCAACAGAAATACATATTCTCTGAAAATTTCAACTCTCTACCGATTACGGATCATGAGATACAGCCCACTGACAGATAGACAGACAAACAGCGGAGACTTAGTAAAAAGGTCCCGCTGGTTACCTTTCGGGTACGGAACCTTGAAAAATGGATCTCGATGTCATGTCAAAATCACGTTGTTTCACATTACATGGGTGGTATTTGGGCTTTATTTTCTCACCGGTTGTTTACCCGCATAATGGCGTATATAAGGTAAAGGAAAGTATCCGACAAGCTCGATACATCACATAACATCCGGCGTTTGAGAGGACACGTTAACGACCCACGGACAGGATATTCCTGTCAACAAAATTTCCAGCCTCGAGTCACTCTCTTCATAAAATATTACGTTACATGATACGAATATGTGGGAATTTTATTTGGCACAACGCTTTATATTAGAGCGTTTCGCTTTGTTTTTCCGGGATAAAAATAGCCCATGTCACTCTCCAGGCCGCTTACATATACTTATGAAAAAAAAACACGTCGATCCGATGCTCCGTTTACTGTGTGATTAAGAGACAAACAACCAGAATCTAGTATTTAGTTATAAATCCATACTTTGAGTATTAAGTTGGTTTAATATTCAAAGAAATCCGTACTATTTTTAAATAGTATGGATTATCTGTAGAATTAAAAACTGAATGGTTATTTAAATGAAAATCCTACACACAGTTAATTACCTATCAATAACTTTACTATCACTTGTAGAAAATTTTGGCTAAAGAGTTTTAACCTGTTTTAACAAAAGGAGCACTTTTCAATCTAAGCAAAGTTCTTCTCTGGGGAATTCCATCTGAAGCTTGATATTACAAATTTACCACATCTCATTAGATAATGGAAATAGGATATCCAAAAAAGGTTTTTTCTATTTTTCTTACAAACATTTCTTTTTGTTGAAAATTTTAGCGGCCATAAAATAACCGGCGTAGATAGGGTCTCCCTAATAGAATTCTTATTCCTATCCACTATCCTTTATCTTTAAGAAACATTGCTTCTTTTGTGTCTCGCTAGAAACAACAGAAAAAATTGTTTAGAAATACCTAATACCTAGATAGGCTAGGATAGTCGTGTTTATCTAAATCTACAAAGCACCTTCAAATTCTTGACAAAGTAATACGGTAAAAATAAGTTAGATCTCAACTCACTTATCCTCGATCTTGCTAGGCCCGAAATTTCGTCCGCGTGTATTTCTTAGATCTTTAATGATAAAAAGTAGCCTAAATAACCCCTTGTATAATGCTCTACCGTGTGCTCTTCAGTCTTGACAAAGATTAGATATCTTTTGACAGGTTTTTATTATTGTACCCATTTTAATAAAATACTTAAAACATTCACTGATTCACACAAATGAAGTCGCGGACAACACTAAAAAATCGTGTCTTGTAACCAAATAAAATCATTGTGTTATTGCCCCTATCTTTTGACAGGTTTTTATTATTGTACTTATTTTAACACAATACCTAATACATTCACTGGTTCACACAAATGAAGTCGCGGACAACACTAAAAAAATCGTGTCTTGTAACCAAATAAAATCATCGTGTTATTGACCCTATAAACAAATAGGTCTTCGATAAACCGCCCAATAACACAGAGTCGGAATTCGTCCAAGGATCTCTTCCAAAGAGCCAATAAATACCAGATAATGGCCGAACGCTGTCCATTAAAGCGCGGAGGAGGGTTGTCTGCGCTCAAATTGAGGCAACATTTCCTTTTATATTTTCTCCTGCTTTATCAAATTTATCACTTTGGCGTCGACATCAAAGCCAATGGTCTAGACTTTTAATACGAGAGAATCTAGTATTGTCCTGTAAGCCAATACCAGAGAACCGATCCAGAACAATGTTTCAAAGGATTTTGTAATGCATCGTGACGGGCGCGTTACGTCGTGTTTTGTGTGCACATTGAGTTTGTGTTTCACCGTTATCTACTAACTAACATAATCTAAATATAAAATGTAAATTTGCTTTAAATAAATAAATAAAGAAATATGGATGGATATTGTGACAAAAAATAACGAAAGACTTTCGGTTTTTATTTGTTGTAATCAAAAAAATTTTATAAAATGTATCCAGTTTTAACTCAATGAAACGACTTTGAAACCCAACCTAGCGGTCCCATGACAATGCGGGAACTATGAAATTCATTCATCCGTGAATATGAAAATGCTTCGTTCAGCCCCGGCCATAATACGAAGTTTTAAAAACGAATAACTTTTATACACTCACCTCGAAAAGCTTTTTAAATAGCTTCAGCCACCTATGAAATTCCCTGCATTGTATTGAAATGTTGTTCTTTTTTTGGAATTCAATAAGGAAGATATAATTATTGCATGTTTATTTTGTTGATTTTCCAACTGGAAAACCCATGAACAATGTAACTGATGAATGAAAAAAAACACTCTCAAAAAACAACAGAATTTGAAAAATTCTCTTCTCTTAAATAGGTTTTAAAAAATATACTAATGTAGCTTCATTTTTTGTTCTGGTAAATAGAGAGTGGCTACTCCTCAAACGTGATTGGTTGACACTCGCGTCAAAGCAAACCGCGGGGAACGCGCGGTGTTGAAGTAATATGTCAGCGTATTTTCGTAGATGCAATGTTATATGGGACAGGCATATCCATATACATCGATGCTTGAAAAACACTAAACAAAATCTATTTTCCTAATAATCAGACTGACAATATCATGCAAGCTCACCTTGCGCATTTATTGCAACTCTATATCGATTGTAAAATCCATGAAAAATCTTTTTTGCACGGTGTGTCTTTGGCTACAGATTTTTTAATGTGATTGTTATATATAGTCATAGAAAATATATCAAACTTTCCTTTTATTTAAACTAGATATTTGAAACTACGTTAACGTACATAGACGTTAGCAAAACATTAAACAATTACCAGAATATCATAAAAAGGTATAGTCTATTTAGAAATAATTAAAAGGTAATATATGTACTTACATTAAAGTTTTTATACTCGTAAAAACAAAATCATTTTCTTCTTGGCCTCTTTCCAATACGACCTATTTCTAGACTGGAATCGGATATTATGAAAGGCTTTGCCCAAGGCGTCGCGAGCGTATTTGTTTTGATTACTCCGAATTTGAATCATAATAACATGCTAATAATAATAAACATACAAATATAATATCGAATAAACCTGCCTCATATATAAATAAATGATGAGCCTACATAATTATTATCTACGTAATAAATTACTTTTGTGCGCAATCTCTTAACTGAATTATCAAGGTCTAAAAATAATGCTATCCTATTCAAAATATTTCCTTTGGAAAAAAGACAGCATTACAGCCAGTTTGGACCACGAATCACATCTCTGCACAATCGTATAAAATCTATATATAAACAAATGTAGCCTGGTTGGAGGCTTTGCCCATGGCTAGCTAACACCCGATTACGGGTATGGGTTTAATTAAAACTGGCATATCCGAGAGCTCGCTAGCATCTTAGACTACATCGTCACTTACCATTAAGTGAGATCGCAGTCAACTTTGAAAAAAAAAGTGCGAAACTTTTTCGAACCGTAACGTGCGCGCAATGTCGGGTATCATTACAAATCTGTATCGGTATGGTAAATGAAAATTTTCACCTGTGAAGTGACTTTTCAGTGCAAATTAATAATTTTTTTTTACTAGCTATGTACGTTACGTATATTCAGCGAATAACCTTTTACACATCAAATTCTGCTCCAGTGACGCGCTGAAAAATGCCGTGAAATAATTTAACGACAGCACTATAGCAAAGCTATCAATCAACTCCCTTTTAATTGGCTTTTATGAAAGTTATATGTAGGTTCTATTTCATAGGAACAGAAGAATTTTTAGATGTAAGTAAAAGGTAACTTAATAAAAAAACAACCATAGGAACGGCATTCCGAACCAGTGGTACATTAATTTGACGATTCGAAAGCACTTTGTAAAAGTTTATTTGAATAAAAAATTATTCTATTCTATTCTATATATTTTATTGCCGTTAATATTAAAGATGTAATCATCTTTAATATTAACGGCAATAAAATATTGTATTTATTATTTTATTGTCGATGTTTTATTTTCAACACCAACACCAAACGACACAAAAATTAAACTGTTTTCTATGTTTTCATATTTGCGCCTCTTATAGCCTTTTCTGCTTTAGTAGCTGCCTATTTTTTAAGATTCTGTCATCCCGTCTCATAGAGTCCACTGGTGACCAGAGGGCTGGAAGTTACCTCGGCCAGCATATAAGTTAGGCCATTGAGCGAGGTAACGCAGCCAGCGTTCTAGGCACTTTTCCTCGTTCCAGTGATTTAGATGATATTTTTTATATTTAGCTTTTATTTTTGATATTTACGTTTTAGTTTTAATTTCGAATTTATTTTTGTTTCGAAATTATATTAAGTATAATAAGTGTTAAGTATAAGTATAATTATTATTATATATTTTACTCATATTATATTGATTAAAATTCACATATAAAAATATGTGAATTTTCCGATTTTTTATGTTCTCCACGCTCTTCGAAATAGATCAATGAAGCTATCAACCGCCGCACACTCGATTTTTCGTTGTACAAGTGATCATCCCATGGCTTTAACGACTAATGGCACAGTAAAGGTTCGTCCATTTTTCTCGTGAAAATCATTTGAAAAGCGACAGAATCACGTTTTTATCTGTATACGAGAGCTACGTACTAGTTAGGGTTCCGTAGCCAAATGGCAAAAAACGGAAGCCTTATGAATTCGTCATGTCTGTCTGTCTGTCCGTCTGTATGTCACAGCCACTTTTTTCCGAAACTATAAGAACTATACTGTTGAAACTTGGTAAGTAGATGTATTCTGTGAACCGCATTAAGATTTTCACCCAAAAATAGAAAAAAGCAAATAAATTTTAGGGTCTTCAAAAATGATATTGAGGTTTCTAATACCATTTTTTTCTAAACTGAATAGTTTGCGCGAGAGACACTTCCAAAGTGGTAAAATGTGTGTGTGTGTGTCCCCTGTTCTAAAATAAGAGAATGATAAAAGTAAAACAAATGTATGATGTACATTACCATGCAAACTTCCATCGAAAATTGGTTTAACGAGATCTAGTAAGTAGTTTTTTTTAATACATCATAAATCGTAAACCGCAATTAACCTTTAATTTAAAGTTACAACGAACTACAAGAACTTTTATATTATGTTACTTGCTGCTACGGAACCCTTCATAGGCGAGCCCGACTCGCACTTGTCCGCTTTTCTACACTACTATTATAAAGAGGAAAGATTTGTATTTTTGTGTGTATGTTTGTAATGAACAAACTCAAAAACTATGTGCCGATTTCAAAAATTCTTTCACCATTGGAAAGCTACATTCACCCTGAGTAACATAGGCTATATAGTCCACCCGTGCAAAGCCGGGACGGGCAGCTAGTTTTTATGAAGCTAACTCCACGTGGGCCAAGTCATTGGTAGAAGCTAGTACTTAAATAAGTATTAAACTGCGTTTGTGTGGAGCGCGCTCTGAGCAGTTTAAAGTAAAAAGTCAATGCTAAGATTGCAACAAAATTCGCCGAGTTTTATTACACTGTTGACTTCAAGTCTGCAGAACTTCACTAACAACTACTTGAAGTTAAAACAATGCACACAAAGTAAAGTGTACCTTTTGCAGTGTATCTTCAGACGATGCAAGAAAGTTTTAGTACACTACTTCTCTGGGTCAGGAAGAAAATAACTTCAGGTTAGTATGATACTACAATAAAAATAACTACTTACATTTGGAATTATTTCAAACCTTCGGGCTTACAAAATCATTTCGATGAAATACAGGCTTGTAACTTTATTGACCTGGCGAAAGTTTGGATGGATGGATGTATGGATGTTTGTTACCGAATCATGCCGCAATGACTGAACCGATTTGGCTGAAATTTGGCACAGAGATAGACTATACACTAAAATAGCACATACGCTAAATCGCTTGGCGGCACGTCTTTGACGGTAGGATGGTCACTAGCCACGGCCAAAGCTGCCCACTAGGCTCGACCAGAGACAATTTAGAAATTATAAACTCCCAAATTACCTCCCCCGGGAATCGAACCCGAGACCTCCCAGTTATTACACCACAGCGTTCGTCATTGCGCCAGGGAGGTCGTCAAAATATAAATTTTAGAAGCAAAAGCAAATTATATAATCTGGAATAAATAAAAATGGAATTTCATCTAGAACTTAGATTAAGATAAGAGTACTTGAAGTAAAGTGCTTCTGCTGACAGAGGATTGAAGTTGTCGCTGCAGTCGAGATTAATATTAAAACTTTTATGTCAGTCACATTTTATACGTAATATTTTTCTTTAAAAGCTTAATATCACTAGAAAATCATATACCTATGCTCTCTTTTCATTTTACTATCAACTTGTTACTTCATTACACAATTTATATGATATAAAAGCTTGTCGCGAGATTCACCTGTGTAGATAAACAAGTAAATTAAATAAACTGATCTGAACGATTGTAATTTTTAAAATTTTTAAACTAAGTTACTACGAGTACCTACCTACTTTAGATCTATCTAATAGTAATAATCTAATTTAATTTTTTTTTAAAGAAAAGTATATTTTATTCTTTTTAGCGCATATAAATAAAAGCTTGTATTTAAAAAAATTATTTTATTATCTACCATTTTGCGATGACGTAGTTTTGTAATGGTCGACGACGGCCAACCTGAAGTGAACGGTTAGTAAGTAGGTACCTACATTAAATTATTTCTAGCGTATGTAAATAGAATTTATTACGCCGATGCCTCTGTGATCCCTTACTTTGCAGGTGACAGTTACTTGAGCGTCACTCAGAATCTATCTTCAAGTTATGGTAATACAGCATTTACATAACGTTTGAATAGCACAGGAGCTGGTGTGACAGGAATATTATTATAACGCTCGTAAAACGCTCACTAAGATTATTAAATCTACAACAACAAATATTAAATCTACAACAATTGTACAAACTAGTTGATGACCCGCGACTTCGTCCGAAGGATTAATTAATTATTTTCAATTCCCGTGGGAACTCATTATTTTTCCGGGATTAATTGTAGCCTATGTATTAATCCAAGGTGCAAGCTATCTCCATTCCAAACAGCTAAATCGGTTCATTCGTTGCGGCGTGAAGGAGTAACAAACGCCCATCCTTCCATCCATCCATCCATCCATCCATCCATCCATCCATCCATCAAACATTCCCATGTATTAAATAAGATAGAATTCTCTTTCTCGAAAGAAACTTCTCTTGCAGTAATCGGGTCAAAAAGAGAAAAAATTTAATTTTAAAATATCACTAATTGTACGTAAGAATAAAAATGTCGCATGTAGACCAAATTAAATTCTCAATTATTTATTGCACGTAGGCCAACCTGTCGCTCTTACAAGCTCTTATGATCAGTCGAGATCGTTGTTTTTTAAAGTGGATTCCGCTGAGAAGTTCAAACTAGAGGCTAGAATAAAAAGAATATTTAAAATGCTGAATTTGACTAATGAGTTGATGACCCTCGCCGCTCCTAATAGGTGTAAAGCTTGTTTTAGGAGTGGGTGCGACAATAGTGCAACAGGTTTGACGACTTCCCCGGCGCAGTGGTGAGCGCTGTGGTCTTATAACTGGGAGGTCTCGGGTTCGATTCCAGGCGGGGCAATTTGGGATTTACAATTTCTGAATTTTCTCTAGTCTAGTCTTTTGAGATGCTTTGGTCGTGACTACCACCCTACCGTCAAAGACGTGCCGCCAAGCAATTGAGCGTTCCGTCACGATGGCGTGTAGAAACCGATTAGGGGTATAGGTTGAATCTACACTGCCATACCCCTTCCAAGTTAGCCCGCTACCATCTTAGGCTGAAATCGATAGACCGCATTCTAGCTCTATACAGACTCATGACAGGGATAAAACAAGACAGATTTATGTCAGAGCATATTTGTGTCTCGTTTTAACCTTTATCTTGAGTCTGAGCTGAAACAGAGTGCAGTCTAATGTTGAGATCTATAGAACACGCTCTATAGATTAGAGTGCATCGTCACTTACCAGGAGGTGACTATCTTGTCATTAATTAGAATTGTAGAATTAAAAAAAAAGGTGGGGATTGAACCTTCAAAGTTTCAGTTTTCAGTCCGCAACCGCACCTCCAACCGTTGGTCTATTGAGGCTCAAATAAGGTGAAATTTAGGCACAACACTGAAACAACACATGCTCGCACCGCCCGGGACATTTAGTACGGCAATGTGTTAAAGCACCCGCACAGCCTATGCAAAACCGTCCAATAAAACCAACCCACGTTTCAACCTAGAGGCTCTACGGGGACTCCTTTCCGGACGCCATATGGTCCCACAATCCGTGCTTTGATTTGAAATCGCGTACGAAATAAGGCAAGTAATATTATATACCGAGTGGATAAGGGATGTTGCCAACTAATCAAACGAGCAAGTATTGCCAACTCTTTGTCGCACGCATAGTATAAAATAGTGAACTGTGACGCACTGTTTGTGGTTAAATCGATTTTTTTTAAAGAATATTAGCCAAGCCGAACTTGACTTATATTCTCCTCTTCCCTCCAAATAAACGAAAAGCTTGTGCTAGGAGTGGATACGTCAATAGTGCAACGGGTGGGGCTCGAACCTGCGACCTTTCAGTTTTCAGTCCGCACCTTTAACCGTTAGGTTATTGCGGAATTTAAAATGGTCATCAAACTTAAAACTATCAACTGACGTATATTGTAATAACTTTTGAGGACCTTCTATTTGAAAATCAATAATCCTTACTAAAATTATAAATGCTAAAGTGTGCTTGTTTATTGGTTTGTCCCTCAATCACGCCACAACAAAGTAACGAATTGACGTGATTTTTTGCACGGGTATAGTTGAGGACCGGAAGATTGACATAGGTTACTTTTTAGCCCGGAAAATTAAAGGGTTCCCGCAGGATTTTTGAAAATTAAATCCACGCGAGCGAAGCCGCGGGGACCAACTAGTCTTGTTATGAAGTACTTATCGTTCCCGTACGTTTAACACCCAAGTTGTTAACTTACTTATAACAAGTCAGGACTCTACTACCATCAGAAAGCAGATCAAAACTAATAAGTAAATACATCGTCGAAATAGACCATCAAAGTTAACGTATTTTAACAGAGTTACTTACGTTACGATACGTTAATCCGCAGAGCGTCTAATACTTTTATTTACTTAAGTAGCAATAATTTAACATTAGCACTGTTGGGTTTAATTTTGCTTTCTATTTCACCTGAGATTACATTCCCTATATATTTCCCTGACCTAAAAACTAGTAAGAATATTACCTTCGGTCTCGGTCGCTAAGAAGTCGATAAAATACTTATTTTATTTCCTATCAAGAACCAAGGTACTTGCATTGAATTTATTAACCAACTTCAAAAAAGGAGGAGGTACTCAATTCGTCGGAAATTATTTTGTACCTATGTACTTTGTAGTGGCGTTTGAAGGCGGTTTGTTCAAAAAGATTTTCTATTTAGATTATTTAAATTGAGCTACCTACTTACATTGCACTAGTGGACCTAAGTACAGCATTACAGTAGAGTAAGAAGCATCTGTCGCCTAAATAATGGATGCTACGTGCCCTCTGTTCTATGAGTTTTTGAATATCACCGACCCAGCTTGATATCATTTGAAGATGTAACGGTCGGTATTTTATCCCGACCTCTTTCATGCGCGGAACACATATTATATGTATACTAGTTGATGCCCGCGTCTTCGCTCGTGTGGAATTAGTATTTAAAATCCCTCGGGAACTTTTTAATTTTACACGATAAGAATTAGCCTGTCACTCTACCGGTCCTCAACTATAACCATCCAAAAAATCGCATCGATATATATACGTCCAAACTTACTTTGAAACTGTGGAAACAACTTCTTGCGACGGTGTTCCCACTAAATTACAACATGGGGTTAGGTTAGGCAGACCAATAAATTCCTGAAAAGCCGGCTACCTCCTGCAACGCATTGGTGGTGCCTCAGGTGCTATAAATGTTCATGGGCGGCGATAATCACTTAACATCAGGTGACTCGCCTGCTCGTTTGCTCGTTAAAAATATAAAATAAAATATTAAGTAGGATTAGAAAGAAGTAGGATTAGTAGTATTAAGTAATTAATTAGACTTTTCGTTCAGAAATTAAACATTCACCGCGGCGTGAATTTTTCAACAAACTTGTATGTGTGTGGTTGACAGCTATATGTTGGAAATTGCCTGCGGCGCAACTCAATCACTGGGTACGGTTTCTAGTTAAGGTTGTTAGATTGATTCCAACAGTTTGTTTGTCCTGAAACCGATTGAAATAATTACTTTTCCAGCACCTATTCATGAAATAAACTTCACGAATATGAATTATGGAATTATGTTTGTTTTGAAAGCTACACCTTCACAAATAAATAAACTCGAAATTGCTATTGGTAATTTCAAAATAATTGCCTCTTAAACTCATAAGATTATTTGAATGATAGATACCGTAACCAAGGCGTTATTTTAGACGTTATTTTTTTTTTAATTTTTGTCTATCTATCTATTTGTATTAATTTTGTGTGTGTTTTGTTTGTGTTTAAAGAAGTGTGGGTACTTACAGTTCTTGCAATTTACGATGGCTCATGGTTGTGTGTGTGTCGTATCCATGTCGAATCTGTATAAGTGTGAGCGAGAGCTTGCTCGCGCCTGACCGCTTCCACCTAGGCTCCTGACAGGCACGCACACTCAGGCAATGTGCATGTACACGACGTAACCACAAGTAAAGCTCACGCGCCCTCGTGAATTGCAAGAACTATGCTTGGCTACAATTTATCCCGGAAATATATTTTAGAATTCCTTTATAAAAAACCATTTATAAAAGAACAAGGCCGCGTAGCCGCAGAACCGATCTAGATGTGGCAAGGAAGTAGCTTATATCCCTTGATTAAACTACCATAAGTGCAACAAAATATGTTTATGACGTCACAGTTCACCATTCCATGTAAGTTCCTATGTTCCTAAGTTATATGCGTATTTTGATATTTAATGTAGAGTTGCTGGACTTACTCCCTCAACATCACTATTGTGTTATTTGTACGTTGAGTTACGATGGGCTGGCGTGTCCGAGTCGGTCAAAAGTCCCTTAAAAAATATCCCTATTGTAACAAAAGCAAGCCAGACTTAATTTTAGAATGAGGTGTTAAGGGCACGATCTTCGGCCGCAGTAGGTATTTTAGAGCCACTTCGTTCCTCGCACGGTGAGGTCTCGCTCGCGCTCATCAAATGAACTCGCTAACCCCGCCGCAGCGCAAATTTTACGTCATAGATTAAATAACCTTATGATACCTAACAGTAGGGCAGTTCTAAGGTTTATGAAATATTTATATTGAAGAAAGAACAAAACATGCAGTTTTAAACTGCTAAAGCTCAAACAAGGTATTAAGTAAGTTCGATTAATATTTTACTTACTACATATTTTGTTCAGTTTTTTTTTTTTGTTATTAGACCGATTTCTTTCAAAATCGATATCTGGGGATCCCTGTGCTCATAAAAGAGATAACCACTGCCAAAATTAGAAAAAGTGGCGGCCATTTTCTTTTTTCTCGTTATGGGACCGATTTCTTTCAAAATCGATATCTGGTGATCCCTGTGCTCATAAAAGAGAACCACTGCCAAAATCAAAAAAAGTGGCGGCCATTTTCTTTTTCTCGTTATGGGACCGATTTCTTTCAAAATCGATATCTGGGGATCCCTGTGCTCATAAAAGAGATAACCACTGCCAAAATTAGAAAAAGTGGCGGCCATTTTCTTTTTTTTCGTTATGGGACCGATTTCTTTCAAAATCGATATCTGGGGATCCCTGTGCTCATAAAAGAGATAACCACTGCCAAAATTAGAAAAAGTGGCGGCCATTTTCGTTTTTCTCGTTATGGGACCGATTTCTTTCAAAATCGATATCTGGGGATCCCTGTGCTCATAAAAGAGATAACCACTGCCAAAATTAGAAAAAGTGGCGGCCATTTTCTTTTTTTTCGTTATGTGACCGATTTCTTTCAAAATCGATATCTGGGGATCCCTGTGCTCATAAAAGAGATAACCACTGCCAAAATTAGAAAAAGTGGCGGCCATTTTCTTTTTTTTCGTTATGGGACCGATTTCTTTCAAAATCGATATCTGGGGATCCCTGTGCTCATAAAAGAGATAACCACTGCCAAAATTAGAAAAAGTGGCGGCCATTTTCTTTTTTCTCGTTATGGGACCGACTTCTTTCAAAATCGATATCTGAGGATCCCTGTGCTCATAAAAGAGATAACCACTGCCAAAATTAGAAAAAGTGGCGGCCATTTTCTTTTTTCTCGTTATGGGACCGATTTCTTTCAAAATCGATATCTGGTGATCCCTGTGCTCATAAAAGAGAACCACTGCCAAAATCAAAAAAAGTGGCGGCCATTTTATTTTTTCTCGTTATGGGACCGATTTCTTTCAAAATCGATATCTGGGGATCCCTGTGCTCATAAAAGAGATAACTACTGCCAAAATCAAAAAAAGTGGCGGCCATTTTCTTTTTTCTCGTTATGGGACCGACTTCTTTCAAAATCGATATCTGGGGATCCCTGTGCTCATAAAAGAGATAACCACTGCCAAAATTAGAAAAAGTGGCGGCCATTTTCTTTTTTCTCGTTATGGGACCGATTTCTTTCAAAATCTATATCTGGGGATCCCTGTGCTCATAAAAGAGATAACCACTGCCAAAATTAGAAAAAGTGGCGGCCATTTTCTTTTTTTTCGTTATGGGACCGATTTCTTTCAAAATCGATATCTGGGGATCCCTGTGCTCATAAAAGAGATAACCACTGCCAAAATCAAAAAAAGTGGCGTCCATTTTCTTTTTTCTCGTTATGGGACCGACTTCTTTCAAAATCGATATCTGGGGATCCCTGTGCTCATAAAAGAGGTAACCACTGCCAAAATTAAAAAAAGTTGCAGTCATTTTCGTTTTTCTCGTTATGGGGCCAATTTATTTCAAAATCGATATCTGGGGATACCTGTGCTCGTAAAAAAGGTAACCACTGCCAAAATTAGAAAAAATGGCGGCCATTTTCTTTTTTCTCGTTAATTGACCAATTTCTTTCAAAATCGATATCTGGGGTTCCTTAGGTTCATAAATGAGGTAACCATGGCCAAAATTAGAAAAAGTGGTGGCCATTTTCTTTTTTCTCGTTATGGGACCGATTTCTTTCAAAATCGATATCTGGGAATCTCTGTGCTCATAAAAGAGATAAACACTGCCAAAATTAGAAAAAGTGGCAGTAATATTTTTTTTTGCTATAGTTAAACATTAGTCAAATATTAAAAAGGCGTTCTTATCATTATTTACTATTGGATAAAATTCTTTCAAATTCGATATCTCCGCTCCACATTACTGTACTAACCAGAAAGTAGACAAACATTCCCGTTGGTGACACCCGTTCACGAGCATGACGATCCAGCCGTTGCTTCGCTCAACCAATAAGGGAACGTAACAAATAAATTCCATAACAAGAATAAAGAAAATGGCCACCACTTTTTCTAGTTTTGACAATGGTTACCTCTATAATGAGCACAGGGATCAATTTTGAAAGAAATTGGTCCCTTAACGAGAAAAAAGAAAATGGCTGTCACTTTTTCCCATTCTGGCAGTGGTTACCTCTTTTATAAACACAGGAATCCCCAGATATCGATTTTGAAAGAAATCGGTCCCATAACGAGAAAAAAGAAAATGGCCGCCAATTTTCTAATTTCGGCAGTGGATATCTCTTTTATGAGCACAGAGATCCCTAGATATTGATTTTGAAAGAAATCGGTCCCATAACGAGAAAAAAGAAAATGGCCGCCACTTTTTCTAATTTTGGCAGTGGTTATCTCTTTTATGAGCACAGGGATCCCCAGATATCGATTTTGAAAGAAATCGGTCCCATAACGAGAAAAAAGAAAATGGCCGCAACTTTTTCTAATTTTGGCAGTGGTTATCTCTTTTATGAGCACAGGGATCCCCAGATATCGATTTTGAAAGAAATCGGTCCCATAACGAGAAAAACGAAAATGGCCGCCACTTTTTCTAATTTTGGCAGTGGTTATCTCTTTTATGAGCACAGGGATCCCCAGATATCGATTTTGAAAGAAATCGGTCCCATAACGAAAAAAAGAAAATGGCCGCCACTTTTTCTATTTTTGGCAGTGGTTATCTCTTTTATGAGCACAGGGATCCCCAGATATCGATTTTGAAAGAAATCGGTCCCATAACGAGAAAAACGAAAATGGCCGCCACTTTTTCTAATTTTGGCAGTGGTTACCTCTTTTATGAGCACAGGGATCCCCAGATATCGATTTTGAAAGAAATCGGTCCCATAACGAAAAAAAGAAAATGGCCGCCACTTTTTCTAATTTTGGCAGTGGTTATCTCTTTTATGAGCACAGGGATCCCCAGATATCGATTTTGAAAGAAATCGGTCCCATAACGAGAAAAAAGAAAATGGCCGCCACTTTTTCTAATTTTGGCAGTGGTTATCTCTTTTATGAGCACAGGGATCCCCAGATATCGATTTTGAAAGAAATCGGTCCCATAACGAAAAAAAAGAAAATGGCCGCCACTTTTTCTAATTTTGGCAGTGGTTATCTCTTTTATGAGCACAGGGATCCCCAGATATCGATCTTGAAAGAAATCGGTCACATAACGAAAAAAAAGAAAATGGCCGCCACTTTTTCTAATTTTGGCAGTGGTTATCTCTTTTATGAGCACAGGGATCCCCAGATATCGATTTTGAAAGAAATCGGTCACATAACGAGAAAAAAGAAAATGGCTGCCCCTTTTTCTAATTTTGGCAGTGGTTATCTCTTTTATGAGCACAGGGATCCCCAGATATCGATTTTGAAAGAAATCGGTCCCATAACGAGAAAAAAGAAAATGGCCGCCACTTTTTTTGATTTTGGCAGTGGTAATCTCTTTTATGAGCACAGGGATCCCCAGATATCGATTTTGAAAGAAATCGGTCCCATAACGAGAAAAAAGAAAATGGCCGCCACTTTTTTTTATTTTGGCAGTGGTAATCTCTTTTATGAGCACAGGGATCCCCAGATATCGATTTTGAAAGAAATCGGTCCCATAACGAGAAAAAAGAAAATGGCCGCCACTTTTTCTAATTTTGGTAGTGGTTATCTCTTTTATGAGCACAGGGACCCCTAGATATTGATTTTGAAAGAAATCGGTCCCATAACGAGAAAAAAGAAAATGGCCGCCACTTTTTTTGATTTTGGCAGTGGTTCTCCTTTATGAGCACAGGGATCTCCAGATATCGATTTTGAAAGGAATTGGTCCCATAACGAGAAAAAAGAAAATGGCTGCCACTTTTTTCTGATTTTGGCAATGGTTCTCAAGTGCAGGGAATTCGAGAGTCCAGATCGATTTCGAAAGTCTGTCCAAAGATTCACAAGAATTAAAAAAAATAAAGTAGGTAAGGTACAGAATAGGTACAACATTTGTATTAGAAGGATCAAACTTACCTTATATTTTGTCTAAGCTTTCGTAATTTAAATCTGGATATTTTGTTCTTTTGTTTATTTTTAGTCCCCATATTTTCACTTTATTATATTCTTAATTAATTAATTTACTATAAGAGTACCTAACTTACATTAATATTTACAGATTTAATAATACATAACAAGATTTACACACTAGAAGATAATAGGTAATAATATTTACACACTAATTTTATTTTGATTATCTATGATAAGTGAACACAAATAAATAATACTCCAATAGTTCGTCTGATCAGCGGGGATCGCAGTGAGCCAGCTAGAGCGATACGTCCTCCCTCGATGATACCTTGCGAGCTACTGAAATGAGGCGCCCGAGCCACTTTGTTATAAAGAAAGTAAACCAGTCATGATTAAAAAAAAAGAAAGCTTTTTAGAGAAAAATTAACGGCAAAATATTATTCTAGAAGCTTTTGCCTATTTTTTGTAATTTTTTTTTTTAGTTTAACTTTGATATACTACACATACAACCGAAACCCAATTGAAAACTACACTGTTTTCGGAATATTATTTCATCGAGTGAAGTTCAAAATATGGACTTTTGAACGGCAAAATAAGTTAGAACGTGTATTAATCTACAACATATATTTTTAACCTATCAAAACAATGAATATTTGATTGTTTACTATTGAATCCAAAACAGGCTGTTTTCGGAGATCCTGCCGTTAATTTATGTCCCATTGTCCCACGCTGCGGTCGATTGCATACCTACCCACATCGCACCAAATTGTCTCTTGTTCATTGAAGCAAACTTGTTAATAATTTGTTTAAAACTATATAATTAATTAACAGTATTAATAACCTTTTGTCAACTACTTCAACCGTATGGATTAAGGTTTTGATGCCACTCTCCAGATTCTCAACTATTTCCGTGAAAAAGTTCACGTCGATTCGTTTGTTCTGTTGCTAAGTGATTGAAGAACAGACCAACAAGCAAAGTCGCTCGCGTGGATTTAGTTTTTAAAATCCCACGGGAACTCTTTAAATTTTCTGGGTAAAAAGTAGCCCATGTCACTCTCCCGGTCCTCAACTATACCCATGCAAAAAATCACATCGATCCGTTGCTGTGAAGGACAAACCAACAAACAAACACACACACTTTCGCATTTATGTATGTACTATGTATGTTTTGTAATGATCTACAGAATTTAAACTTTTTAAATTTAAGTGTCCGTTCGTCACAACTCGGAATAACATTGTTAAATCTGAAACAGAGCTTTTTTAATTATCTGTCTAAATCTCTGCCTATCCTGCTAATCCCCTTCCCAGGATACGACATTTAATGTTTATAGATAACAATTAAATTTCACTGTCTACAAAACAAGCCCCAACAATTACGCGTTTTAAGCAAATAGTATAATAATTAAACCTTTGCTAAAACGCACCAATTTCGGAGTTAATTGTTTGAGATTGTTTCGTTTTACTAGAACGGACCTCTGAGGGTAATCCAGTTAAAACTTTCGCTTTTATACAAATTGGACCATTGCCACTCCTAAAAGAGCGTAATACTTGTCTGTTTTAATATTTAGATTGGTCTATATTTTCTAGACTATCTGATATCCACCATGACTTCATTCGCTTGGATTGAGGTTTTTAATTTTCGCAGGAACTCTCTTCTTTTCCGGTATAAAAAGCCTTTGTGTTATTCCAGACGCTAATCTATCTCTGTGCAAAATTTCAGCTATTTCGGTTCAGTCGTTGCGGCGTGATTGAGTAACAAACATCCATCCATACATCTAAACTTTTGCATTTATAATATTAGTAGGAAGTAGGATTGTAAGGTATCTTTAGTTGATGGCATCAAAAAAAGTCATTAATTAAACTAATTAATAGTCTGCGCTATGCAAAACTTTTCCTTTATTACTCATCGTAGGAGACGATACGCTAACAATGGTAACCAAACCAAAATAAATAACTACCTAATTTAAAATTAACAAAAAAATTTAAAACGTAACTGTAACAAAACTTTGGAAAAATTTGTGTAGTGACATGCGAGCGGTACGTTGCTATCTGTACTAAGCGGGTCTGACTTGAGGTGCGGTGCGGGGAAGCGCGAGGTGAGGTAGCGGCCAACTTGAGGTGGAAAGGTAGTACTATCGGTGTGCATTAAAACAAAACAAACCCGAAGCTGAGGTTACGCCTCTCGGAATGTAAAAACAAAAACTAAACTAAACAGAAATGGCTGCCAAGTCTCGGACGCGAGACAGTTAATCAGTCCCTAATGCTCTAGAGGGAAAACAAAACGAGAAGCTACTGTGGGACTTTATAAAGTGCACCACCCACCTTGATTAAACTTTATCTTAAGCTCTATTAAACTTTACGTACGCAATAATACGTAGTAATGTGGTATTTTTTTCATTTGTTACTTCAAGTTTGTTTATGTGTTCTAGTGAATTGAATGTTGCTATTGTTAGTGAAGATAAACGCTTCGTTATTACATGCACATGACAGCTAAACTTAAAACATAACATAATAAAAGTCGGATATTGGACAGCAGCAGGCGTTATTTTGCAGAATTTCATGAATACTAAAAGAATCATATAAACGTAAAAATTCTTTTTACAAAACCGACTTCAAACGCCACTACAAAGTATAATTATTTATCAATTATGCCTATAAAATTTTAAGAGCTCCCTCAATTTCTCCAGGATCCTGACCTGATGTCTTTGGGATCACCTGGGAAGTATACCCTTTCAAACAAAAAATAATTTTCCAGATCAGTCCAAGCGTCTTCGAGTAATCGGGGAACATACATAAAAAAAGATGACGACGAATTGAGAACCTTCTCCTTTTTTGGAAGTCGGTATACTTTGTAATTCGCCAATAAAGCCAAACCAGGTAAAATCTGTCAACACGCGCTACCAGCACCGTACACTGTAGTTTCTCCAGAGTAGAAGAAACACAGGAACAACACAACACCAACACGTAACACCACACAAACTCCTTCAAAACACACTCGACATATGTTTCGCTCCAACACCGGAGCATCATCAGGAGATGCTGATTGTTAACCGACTTCCAAAAAAGGAGGAGGTTCTCAATCATCGGAATCTTTTTTTTAATGTATGTTCCCCGATCACTCGAAGGCGCTTGGACCGATTTGGAAAATTTTTTTTCATACTTACTCCATACTTCCCTGGTGGTCCCATTGTCATCAGGTCAGGATCCGAACTTGGAATCCTGGAGAAATCGAGGAAACTCTTCAAATTTTATAGGCTTAGTTGATATACTTTGTAGTGCCGTTTGCATGAAGTCGGTTTTGTAAAAAGAATTTTCACGTTTAAATTATTTTTAGTTAATATTAGATTCATATTGAATTATTTCATGATTAAATTACTGAGCTATAATTACAAATGTACGACTTCAGCAAATTAATTTTGGTTGTAATAGGAATCAAACACCTAATAACTTATGCAGCATAACATTCCTGCGACAGGTTAGATGACAGACGTTAATTTATTTTGCTTATCTGGCTCATGTCAAGTTAATTATTATCATACGATCAAGAATTCATACTTAATCTTAGGTATAAGTATAGGTTCTGCATCAACAACTCGTAGGTTGTACCAATAACTAGTAAGTAAGTCCTTACAAATAAATTCAAATTCTTTATTTATTTCATGTAGGCTAACTTGTAGCTCTTATGACACGTCATAAATCTACCACCGGTTCGGAATGCAGATTCTGCTGAGAAGAGCCGGTAAGAAACTCAGCAGTTGCCCTTTTCAAAAAAATTTTTTTACAAAGCTATGTATACAGTGCTTCCACAATAAAGCTGCAAAAATGCATACGTAGGTACACCAATCAAAAAAAAGATGGCCAGTCAAAGCAGACCCATTCCCGTTGGTGGCACCCGTTCACGAGCATGACGCATGATCCAGCCATTGCTTCGCTCAACCATATTTGAGGGAACGTAACAACCCGCACCACACGACAATATTATAACTAAAAAATATATATATACACGACGAATTGAGAACCTACTTTCGTGGGTTGGAAAATGATGTATACCTAGACCTAAATCCTGTTAGTATATAAAATAGCATTGAGCTGAGACAAATCGTCTCCTTAATGGACAGCATTCCACTACCATCCAGTTCAGAATTTATTGGCTCTCACATTCTTACAGAAAATACTCTCGTACCAATTCCGAGACCGTAAACCAATTGATTGTTAATGTGTGCTAGATATTTTAAAGCTGAGTTTTGAGGGCGCGTTTTTTTCCTTGATTGCGATCTCACCCGATGGTACCTAAGTGACGATGCAGTCTAAGATGGTAGCGGGCTAACTTGGAAGGGGTATAGCAGTGTAAATTCAACCCATACCCCTAATCGAGTTCGACACGCCATCGTGCCGAAACGCTAAATCGCTTGGCGGCACGTCTTTGAGGGTAACCCTTAGGGTTAGACAAACCCTTTTGGAACCCTTGTGGCTTTAGTTTTAGATTTTCGAAAATTAATTATCACCATACTTAACATACATTGGTCTTACAAAATTATTGCTTTCAAAACCAGTGTTTCATTTTGAATAAAAAAAAATATTATTTTGATTTGATTTACAAAAAAAATATTTTATTATAAAATACATCTCAATACAAACAACTCTGAAAAGTTAGAGGAGCCTTGGATTCGAACCCTCAACCGACCGATAAGGAGGCTGATATTTGGACTACTAAGCTATTGCCCCTGTCAATGAATCAATAAAAATAAAAAAGGACATAAAAAGTAACAGACGGGACCGCGGCAAAAACTAGTCCGTCCAAGTAAAAGCTGATAAATCCAACTGCGCTCCATTGTTCTCTGAAATTGCCGCCTTGTGGTAGATGGCACAATGGGCCGCCAAGACATAATTCCATCTCAATAAAATACGCCCGCATTATCTTTCATGCCAACTTAAAATATGACGGGATTTAATTAAACAGATTAGAGAATTCCCTTCTAGACGAGAGGCGCCTCATTCGATATGAGGCTGTGTTATATTGACTACTTGATTAAAATAAAAGTTCATACGAATTCATTCATTCATACATTTATTTATCTCATTCATAAACGTCACGACGATCACATATGTGGCAGGTTCATGTCTTTGACACAAAGTTACGTCGGTATAGTTCTTGCAACTCACGACGGCGCGTGGCTCATGGCTGTGTGTGTGTCGTATCTGTATAAGTGTGAGCGAGAGCTTGCTCGCGCCTAACCGGTCCCACCTACACTACTGACAGGCACGCACACTTACGCGATGTGCATGTACACGACGTAACCACAAGTAAAGCGCCCGTAACTTCGTGAGATAAACGTACTATAACAGATGATTATCATCAACGTTCTTGGAGCAAACAATCGTGGGCGTCCAAGAAATTAAAAAAATCAGATGCACGAGATTTGGCAAAGTGGGCAAAAGTATGCCGTAAACCGGATAACTCTTAGTCAAAGAAGATTCCTTCATACATCTTATCTCATCACCGCACATAGTCATAGGGTATTTGGACTCAAGAAGTGGTAAAAAACTAAGCTAGAGTCTAAATACAAAAAAAAAATTACGAGACATTTCACCGCGGTTTATCGCCTCATCTGGCGACAGAAGGGCTGGCTGATTTTTTGCCACGGATCGGCCTGGCTGTCCAGCGCGGAAATGCAACCAGTATTTTTGACACCATTGCACACAGGCATGGTTTGTATAGTAATTAAATTAGTTTAGTTTCAAGTTTCATTGTAACAGTTTAATAAAAACAGACAAAAAGAAAAAAAAAAATATGTTTTACAGCCATATTTATTTAATTTGTCCTATAAACCTTTTCATAATATTTTAGCTCTATGGGTTCATAAATACTATACACTCGTATACGAAGGGTACCATACGTAATATTTGAATAAAAAATACATAATCTGCACACGTCCGAATCATACGCCTTATGAATGTAAGGGATGCTAGCACGTTTCTTTTGCGTTTATCGAGATTTCACGAAGAATCCCGACGAGCGACGTACCTTTTTTACGCATTTCGCACATGGAGGTATTTTCCTGGCGGTAGCAAAAGACGAAAATACCTAAAAAGGCATTTTTAAAGGCGTTAATGGCTTTCCTACCAAATGCGATAGCGAAGGCGTACCTACTAACTACCTCGTGCAATCTTTTTCACTCGTATATTAAGTAAATATTTTCGTACAATGCTTTGCATTTTAATAACATAGGATAAAATAAGGCGTGAAACACACACACCGCGTAACGGGTGACGGATACTACAACATAACTAAAGCGAAACCACTGAAATTCCAACACGACTTGGTGAAATTGCCTGACAGATATTTGACTAAGCTGGTCTCTTTCCGACCCAATATTAGGAATGCGCCTAGCGAATCTCGTAAGCAAACGTGGAGAATTCTTTTCGGACGGACGGTTGGCGGGCTGAAATCGCGCGAGAAAAAGATCAAAGCCAAATATAGCAAAAGTTTCGCTTTTATTTTGCATTTTTTAGAATGGACAAATACTGCTGGAACTTCAGCGGTTTCGCTGCTACAAAGACGTCATGAAACATGTCAAAATACTACGCTAGCTGAAGGCATTCAACTATTTTATTAAGAAACGCAACTATGGCTGCAATATACGCTTCGTAGGCAATACTATATTTTGTACAAAGACTTGTAAGGACCACTCGTTCCAATGCACGCCTTGTCTAACTATTTATTTAAAAAACGCATACAGATGAATATACGTTTCGAATATGCAGACTGTCGCAAAACCGCAACCCCATCTAAAAGTCATGCCGGCGCTGCCGTCGCGCGTGCTGTTTGTTTAAGTCTTTATATGAGGACGTTATTACTTTATGATACCGCTATTAGGTATATTAAAGTAATATTATCATCTGTGTTTCATTTCTTTATGCTCTTGGAAAAATATCTTGCTGCGACATTCCAATTACGATATTGCAATCTTCTTTCGCATTTTAAATAGCTAAATGTCTTCCTTATACGTTTCATACATTTCATGCGAAAGTGTGTTTGTTTGTTCGTTTGTCCTTTATTAACACTGCAACAAAGCTACAGATCGACGTGTGATGTTTTTTGCATGGGTATAATTGAAAATCAAAGAATTCCCGAGGGATTTTAAAAATAAAATCCACGTCGATTAAGTCGCGAGCATCAGCTAGTTAAAAAAAATAAACTTTAACTAGGTACTTAGTTTGAAAGTTACATTATCGTCTTTATTATCCTAAACCTTTGAGTATTAGGGGGGGGGGGGGGGGGGGGGGTAAGGTTAATTCGGTAAAAAAGGCATGTTTTCAAGATTTTTTTTTGGCAATACAGATGGTGTTAGTTTATTCAGTCGATCCATACATGATAATGTAACATTAGAACAATATTCTCCTAAATTTTCATTGCAAAATATTAAAAATTGAGCGAGTGACAGTGAATTTCCGGAGGCGCCTCGAGAAAAAGTTGTTTTGCGGTGCCCATCATAACTCGCAACCAAATCATCTGAAATAAAAAAATCAAAATGCATTCGTTAAAGGAGATGTTTGTCGAGGTATTCACGAGAGGATTTTTTTTCTTTCGATTTTTCGATTTTTCGTAGCGCTTGGAAGCCAAAAAACAGATTTTCGCTTAAAAAAACGGCTAATTTGCTGTTGTAAAAAAATTGATAATTATTGAAAAAAAAAAAAGCTCTCGACAATACCTGGGGAATTATGTGAAGAAACACTGTGCAAAATTTCAAAACAATTGGTCCAGTAGATTTTTAGGTATGGTGGGCACGGACTTCAAAAATGACAAGTCTCAGAAAAACGCTTTAAAGTTTTGCGTACTGAAGTATTCAAGACAAAATTCGACAATTTTTTTATACTCACACAGAGTCGTTGATGCCAGGTCCGTCACTTGTTACTGCTCAGCACAGCATACAGCGTTTAACTGATGCATAGATCATGCCTTGAATATACTCGACTTTACCTGAACAGGTCCGTTTGGGCCGGGTGGGGCTGTAAAACCTCAGGCTGGCAACGGACGCTGAAATACTCATAACTTCGTCAATTTTGCCCCGATCGACTTGAAATTTGAACACAATCTTCTTGAGATATTATGCATTCAATTAAAAAAATAAAATAAAAATCGAAAAAAATAAATTTTAATACCTTACCCCCCCCTTAAACCAACTTCTAGATAGGTGTAACCACGTTAACCAGTTACTCAGTCACCATGAAACGTTAAAGAACCGCGTACCACATACAGTGAACAAAATGCCTATGTTAATAAAAAGGTTGGATAATTTTCACGGTCCGTTTATATCATTAGTTTGCACAATGGTGCCCGGGTAGAACTAAAGCGTGAATTTCCACCGTGATTTCGTGATTGCCGTGATAAAATTTTATGAAACTAAACATCGCAGGCAAGCTCGGAACGTCGACAGATAAAAAAGGAAAGTAATAAGGCTATAAGAGGCTATTAGCTCCCGCGGAGAAAAGTCCTCTTTTGTTAAATAGGAGGCCGGCACCTTAAACTACCGTGATGAAAAAAATGTACAGACATCGCTGGATTTTTCTTTTGAGGCAATTGTTTTGTCGCCGGGAAATTAATTTGAAAAGTTTTCGCCAGTTTAGTCATTTACTGATTTAGATATTCGCCTTTATAATGCCAGGTACAAGTCTAGTGGAATAACACTCACGGAACTCCACCGAAATGTTACTCAGGGCCGATTTCTCACAGTCGCTCTCGCTCACACTTATAGGTATAGATAGCACACACACACAACCATGAGCCACGAGCCCTCGTGAAATGAAAAAACTATAGGTAACAAGTTTTACAATTATATGGAGTGGAGTATTTTATTGGCATGGCTTTTATTCTTTTAACGAAAAAAAAAATGTTTATTACAAATTCATGAATCCAATTTTCTTCCAGCTTAATTAGGTACCCGAAAAAGTAACATGACACAGTGCATGTGACATTCGGAAACCAGAGTGTTCGTTCGAGCATTTAATGTAGGTTAATGCTACGTTCTCTCTTTGCCAAATTAAGTTTTTAATCACGGTTAAATAGGCAGTTGCTTTAATACTATTATAAAAGCAATAAAGCGATTATAGTAATGTTTATAATTTTTATCTTCTCTCCTTATTTTATTTATAAGTCGACCACACTAATGGGGTTAGTAGGAGAACATTTATTATACTTATATATATAACTAGTAGGGCGCGTGGGTGCGCGGCTCGCTAAAGCGAACCGCGGTTTTTCTGTCCACCAAGTAGACATTCAGGTGTTCACCATCTTTTTCCAAGGAAATACTCTTTTATCTTTCACAGTCTCTGAGATATACATTGACGAAATTTGTATGACCGCCACCTTGAATCCGCCATTTTGGTGTTTTTTTTTTCAGCTCATTGCCAATTGGATGAGGTTTCGAGTGACTTTTGTTTGAACACCCTCCACCTATCTTCAATATCCTGACCGTGCTCCTCACCCGTCTCCGATATCCTCAATCATCAGCTCCCTCCATATTTTTCATCCAAATGAATTTTGTCCTCTATACCAAACCATCCGAAACCATCAGAAATTTCTGAAAGGAACCTATCAAAGTCTTGCATACATTTTATATGAAAAAAATAAATTCCGCCATCTTGATTTTTTTTTATTCATCAAATAGACCTGCGAGTCTTAATCATCTTTTTCCAAGGAACCACTCTTCCATTTTTTATAGTCTCTGAGATAAACACCGACGAAATTTGTATGGCCGCCATCTTGGATCCGCCAATTTGAAGGTTTTTTTCGGCTCTCTGCCAATTGGATGAGGTTTCCAGTGACTTTTGTTTGAACACCCTCCACCTATCTTCAATACCCTGACCGTGCTCCTCACCCGTCTCCGAAATCCTCAATCATCAGCTGTCTCCATATATTTCCTCTGAATGAAGTTTTGTCTTGTATGCGAAACCATCAGCGGAAAGGAACGTATCAAAGTCTTGCATACATTTTATATGAAAAAAATAAACTCCGCCATCTTGATTTTTTTCTATTCATCAAGTAGATCTTCGGGTCCTGATCATCTTTTTCTAAGAAACCACTCTTCCATCTTTTATAGTCTCTAAGATAAACACCGACGAAATTTGTATGGCCGCCATCTTGTATCCGCCATTTTGAAGGTTTTTTCGGCTCTCTGCCAATTGGATGAGGTTTCGAGTGACTTTTGTTTGAACACCCTCCACCTACCTTCAATATCCTGACCATGCTCCTCATCCGTCTCCGAAATCCTCAATCATCAGCTCTCTCCATATTTTTTCTGTGAATGAATTTTTATCCTCCATACAAAATCAACATATGTTTTGAGAAAGAACTATGTTTTAGTGTTGCATATATTTTGTAAGGAAAAAAATAAATTCCGCCATCTTGAATTTTTTTTCTGTTCATCAAGTAGACCTTTGAGTCTTGATCATCCTTTTCCAAGAAACCACTCTTCCATCTTTTATAGTTTCCGAGATAGACACCGACGAAATTTGTATGGCCGCCATCTTGAATCCGCCATTTTGAAGTTTTTTTTTTGCTCTCTGCCAATTGGATGAGGTTTCGAGTGACATTTGGTCGAACACCCCCCACCTATCTTCGATAACCTGGCCGGTGCTCCTCACCCGTCTCCGAAATCCTCAATCATCAGCTCTCTCCATATTTTTCCTCCGAATGAATTTTTGTCCTCTATACGAAACCGTGAGTGAAAAAATTTTTTTTCATACAAAATTTTACAGGAGAGGTGATCAATGAGTCAGTGAGTGAGTGAGTGAGTGAATCAGTGAATCAGCACGAGTAGCTATATATATATTAAAGACTTATTCTGACTGACTGACTGACCTATCAACGCACAGCCTAAACCGAAGTCGCAGGCATCAACTAGTATTATTGTAACGGATGTGCTGCATATAATGGCTGAATGTGACCGGAATGAAGCCGAAAGGTTGGAGTTGTTACTACACGTGGATCCCATTAGTGTAGGAGTGTGGAACAGTATTCTTGCCTTTCCGGCATTGGAACAGGCAAGAATGCTGTACAGACTAGTAATTATTGGTTTAATACGTAGATACATATAAGTTAAAGTAAGAGAGTTCTGTACAGCCTAGCTCTTATAGAGGTGACATGCTCACTAGGTGATCAAACTCCTCTAAATAAATTAGATAAAAAAAATTGGTATTATTTATAGGTATCTAGTATACACCGATAGTCCAGCATACTATAGTATCATAGAGATGAGTGATTTAAGCTAATTCAAAAGTTAGGAGTAAAATTAAAATGCAGAGAGCTCACCTGGCGAACTCTCAACGTAATGAGTT
This sequence comes from Hipparchia semele, assembly GCA_933228805.2. Lineage (NCBI taxonomy): Eukaryota > Metazoa > Arthropoda > Insecta > Lepidoptera > Nymphalidae > Hipparchia > Hipparchia semele. Next base: position 11,141,798 of record OW121718.1, read on the forward strand.
ACAGTCTGATTTTATTTTCCCGTTTGAATTCGGAAAAAGCGGGGTGTTATAAGTTTGACGTGTGTATCCGTGTATCTGTCTGTTCTCTCGTAGCTCTCTAACGCATGGACCGATTTCAATGCGGTTTTTTCTGTTTGAAAGCTAACGTGATGTAAATTAGCCATAAATAAAGATGCGAAATTTGGTTACAGATAGACACACAGATATACAGATACACTTATAACACCCCTCAATTTATGTCGGAGGTTAAAAAACCGACATTCACGAGAACTGCTTACAGAAGTGAAAACACGTCACACTCTGACAGTATCGGTGACGCGAACCTATAAGATTTTTCCTTTACTAAACGCGCCTAAAGCCCTTGTCAAACACACAGCGAACCGAACACGTAGCGAAAGGGAAACGAGGCGGAGGCGTCACGCAATGCTGAGACGCCATATTTCCATAATTGTGCCTTTTTCAATGCATTTTTATAATCCTTATGACGTGTGTTATACAATATGGGATATTTTTTATTACATTCAATAAATTCGGTGTCCATGTCACATGTCGGATAACTTGGAAATAAAACAAACGGCATGCTTCGCTTTCGCATCGCGACTCGCTTTCGCTTTCAACCATATTTCGCTCACGCCTCACTTCGCTTCTCGTCTTTGGTTTTGTCATGGCGTGTGGTCGACCCCAGAAATGGTTGACTTCGCTTCCCTTTCGAATTTCTATGTCACTAGATTTGAGCGACACTTTACATTACAAGGAAAAAACGCTTCGCAACGCGTTACGGTTCGCTGTGTGTTTGACAAGGGCTTAAAGAAGTTTTTCATTTCAAAAAAGTTACTCGAGCCAAATGGTATGATGGCTTAGTACCTTAATTTCGGATAAATTGCTAGGAGTACCAAACACGGAAAAGACGGAACCAATTCACTGCCAATGCGAGTATATTCCCAAAACGTTCACCTATTAGCAAAGGTGATGAGAAAGACTTTTTGCTTCCGTATTGAATGTAACGTTATTGGGACAATTTAAGACTTCCTTTTCTAAGTTTGCGGGTTTTTATGGCGTCATCATCCTTTCGATGGATTAGATAGAATTTGAAAACGATCTAGTCAGAAAACGAGCAGGCAGGTCACATGATGTTAAGTGATTGCAGTCGCCCTTAAGCATTTGAAGCACCAGAAACGTCTTCAATGAGTTTATGCACTCTTGAACTGTAGGGTTATCCTTTTACCACGAAATTCACGTTCAAAATTCCCGTTTTGACAGTTTTTATATCCAAAAGCTACGAAAACGTCAAAAATATTCCTTGATTAAAAGTACCTATAGTTTATCTTACGAAGTTATGAGCGCTTTACTTGTGGTTACGTCGTGTACATGCACATTGCGTAAGTTTTGCGGACTGGACACTGAATGATCGCAGGTTCGAATCCCACCCGTTACACCATTGTCGTACCCACTTCTAGTACAAGCTTTCCACTTATTTGGAGGGGATAGGAGCTTGGCTAATATTCTTTGAAAAAAAAGTGTGCGTGCCTGTCAGGAGTCTAGGTGGGATCGGTCAAGCGCGAGCAAACTCTCGCTCACCCTTATACAGATACGGCACACACACACACAACCATGAGCCACACACCCTCGTGAATTGCAATAACATGATGAAATTGGCATTTAATGGTCTAGAAGCTTTGTGCTTATGGCCCACATCCTCATCTCTACACTAATGCAAACATAGCATAACGTATATTTACCAGTGCATTATGCTGATTGTGTACTGCGGTTGTTATGAGACCATTATGAAGCTACGTCAGAGTCTATTATGTAAAGCCAGCGATGATAATAGAATGGGTTAGGCTTGTGGATACAATATACGATCACACTCTTATACAAATACATTAATTTTAATTTGAGAATCCTTTTTTAAGTTACACAGGCTAGCATGATTGCTTTTTTTTTTTGCAGAACTGTGGGTAGTTCTGCAAAAATACTTTTATTTTTAACTAGCTGATGCCCGCGACTTCGCTTGCGTGGATTAATTTTTAAAATCTCGCGGGAACTCTTTGACTTTTCGGGATAATGCCTATGTCACTCTCCCGGACCTCAACTATACCCATGCAAAAAATCACGTCATTCCGTAGCTCTGTTGCAGCGTTACTGAAGGACAACCCAACACATTTTCGCATTTATAATATTATTGCAAGGATAGTAAGGATTAACAGTCTTAGTGCTGATTTCACCAATGTCGAAAGACATTTAACCGAGGAATAAATTGGGTGTTCTCAGAGATTTTGTATTAAAAATCTGCCAAAGTATCAAATTTATTCTGGGATAAGACTTTATTTACGTGGTAGAAATCGGCCCTTGAATTCAAATTCAAAATTTTTAATTCTTATGTAGTAGCTCTTATGACACGTCGAGACTCTATCATCGGTTCTTACTAAGATATAATAACACACTTCTTATTCGCAGCTTAGGTTGGTATACATATTCGTCATAGTCATCTCAACTACTTTCTCATTACTTCTTACTACCACTACTGGACGTCTCCACTACTTCTGTATTATTCTCCATTACTGGATTCTCTCCTTTTGGAGGCGTGTTTTAGCCATCGTCCACCATGCTGTCCAGTGTCCAAGTGCAGTTTGGCAGACTTCAATCTTTCTTTGAAAATATTAGGGAGAACGCTCATCACGGGGAAACCTGAGGTTTCCTCATGATGAGGTTCAATCTGTCACAGTAAGATGTCGGTAATAGTTGCTTAAACTGAATTAAAGTACTACTTTCAGCGCTGATCAATGGTGGGTAAGCGATTCCGAGAGCTCGAAAGATGTGGATTCGATCCATGTCAGTAACTTTTTATCAGTTTTAAAGGGATAAACGGTAGCCTATCATTTCCAAGTGCAATAAGTACCAATGCAAAAAATTACGACCTCCGCTCCGTTCCGTTGCTACGTGATTTAAAGAAAAACCAAAAAACAAACGCACTTTCGCATATTTAATAATTTTAGTAATGATTTAAAATTTATTCAGATTGATATATTATAGCGTAAACAAATGAACAAAATCCGCGAATTCAATATTAAATTCCCGACCACATTTCTCATTTAGGGCCTGACATCCGCGATGAAACTCTAAACCACTGTCACAATAAAGTTGGAGCTAGATTTTCAATGGAATAATTATGCAGTTTACTTCGAGCGTGACAAATTAAACTGTAAAACCAACTTCTCTGAATATAGTTTGATTATTCTCTGTTTTAAAAACAATAATTCTTCATATCTTTTCGTCAACCAACGAAAAAAAATATGAGGTTCTCAATTCGTCGCGTATATTTTTTTTTATGTATGGCCACGCATAATTCGATAATAATAGGATTTTTTTTTCTCTCGCTCGCCATTGATGCAATTAATGTAGTAAAACTTGGTCTATCGCTGTAAAAATCAAATCTTCGCTCTTAAAGCTCAATGTAATGCTCAATAAAAACTATTAAGGATTACGTTTCCAAAAATATTGTAAGTATGCGGGGCTTTAGCTCGTGTTAACTAAGAAGGTATCCCTATCAGAGTCATCTATTGTATATGTACCTATTCATAATATTATCCGTCGTAGGTCCCCGACTAGATATCAGAACTTTACTGCAGTATGATTTGTGTACAAAGTTGTTTGGATTGTTAGAACTTTCCCAACAACTGCCGTCATCGACTTTTCATCGTTCTCATGTTGGATACTTTGTAGAGCAACGTCGATACTTTGCCAACTTTGCGTACTTTATCCGCCCTATTACACGAAATTGTGAATTAAATATTCAAAGTGTTGTTGGAAATTTCCATCTACTCGCACAATCAGTGCGACATCGTTGTCTGCGCGCGGCATTCTCTTGATTTTTTCAACAAAGCGTTCTGCTGATAAACGGTATGGCAACTCATCTGTAAATTTTAGTTGAAAACGTTCCAAATGAATAAAACTTATGCTAAAAATAACATGCTTTACCATTGAGATCGCCTTTTGTACTTTATTTTCTGTATTAAAGCGAATAAAAAAAATTGATGTGTCTTACTGTGATTTCCAAATACAGTAAGCTTTTAATTTGATAGATGGGCATAAACATACGTTTTTAAAATTGTCTCTGTCTGCTAGACTAGTTTTTATACCACATTTCCTTCTCAAGGCACAATACCTGCACAATACATAGAAGGCCTGGAGAGTGGAATAGACTACTTTTTGCCCCAAAGAATTAAAGAGCTCGCACGGGATTTAAAATATTAAATCGACGCGGACGAAGTCGTGGGCATCAGCTAATGATAATTAATAAATATTTATTAGCAAGAACTTTTCAACTTGCTTCCGCCATCACCATTCTCCGATCGCACCGCTACGTACGATCGTAGAATGCACCGCTACATGGTAGATATCTCACGGTCGCGCACTAATGCTGAGATCTATAGAGCGTGCTCTGACTTAGCTCGGACTCAAGATAAGAGTTAAAACGAGACGCAAATATACGCTAACATAAATCTGTCTCGCTTTATTTCTGTCTTGCGTCTGAGCAGAGTGAGAGTACGGTCTATAGATTTCAGAATACGCGCTTTGCTTCCTCGTTCCTGATATGAACCGCTGTAATGCTCTTCTGGCTTCCATTTTTCCAAGTAACCATCAAGTCAAAAGTGAATAGGCATTTTCTAGGCGAGCGCCTCCACCTTTAGCTGCATCTTCACTTACCATCAGGTATGATCACAGTCAAGCGCTATTCTATATATTTAAAAAAAGATAGATAATTAGGTATAACGTTGGTAATGTAACAGGTTTGATGTAGGTACTACAGCCACAGCTGCCATCTCATGTTCCATAGTGTGAACAGTTATTCTTCCGATAAAACAGTATTGCGATGTTTGCCCTACAGTGGTTGAGAGTTTAGCTGTATCTACATCAATATATTGCAAATGCGAGCTTATTGCGCGCCGAGGCTATGTTAATAGCCCGGGGGTAGTAATAATTTGAGGGAAAGTTTCATCTCCTCACAACGTATTCTCTCTAGGAAAATATAGTTCGTCTCATGAAAATAATATAAAAAAATATTGGACAAGAAGTAGGAAAAGAAGAAAGAAAGAAAGCAAGATAACGTGCTAAAAAAATAAATATACCGGGCTGCAAGAAAGAACGCCGAGAACCTATTTTTTTATTCGATGACAAGATAGTCCTTGACAGCAATCTCACCTGATGGTAAGTGACGATGCAGTCTAAGATGGTAGCGGACTAACTTGGAAGGAGTATGGCAGTGTACATTCAACCCATACCCCTAGTTGGTTTCTACACGCCATCGTGCCAGAACGCTAAATCGCTTGGCGGTACGTCTTTGACGGTAGGAGACAGACAAAAACCTCTAACAGGAAAGCTAGGCTAATTTAAATAATTAATTTAAATTCAAAAGTTCAACATTTTCCTAATCAACCCTTTTTTCGAACACAGAAATATGAAGTTTTAAAACTTAAAAAGCATAAAAAAGCAAGTAACGCCTATCTATGTATGTGGTCACTTTTTCTCTTAACCATTAATAATTCCTGCAAACTCTGATTTCTATTGAACGGTGAACTCATTCTTTTTTTGTAACTAACTAGGTATAAGACGCATAAACTTTAAATATTACAAATACCGGCCGAATTGATAACCTCCTCCTTTTTGGAAGTCGGTTAAAAAGGAAAAGAACCAAAAAGTCTCATTCAGATTTAAAAGAGAGAGCCCTCAGATTTAATGACAGAATTAAATTCATAATTTAACCCTCCAACAAGCAAGCATAGGGCAAAAGGTCCATTTAGGGCCTTCAGCAAAATTGATCCTAAAATTTCCAAATCCATAAAACCCAAAAAGTTGATGTTCGGTGCCTGGGCAATATTCGCGCATTCACCTATTTGTAACAAAGTAACATAAAAAGTAATGTTATTGGAATGGTGGATTTTCATGACGTTGTATAAAATAATTGTTCTATACTTAGGTACATACCACTATTATATTTTATTTACTGTTACGTTACCCATCGATGGTTAACTGAGCGCATGTCTCCCCTCAGAGAAGGGTATATTTAAGCCTCAATAGCCCAACGGTTAAAGGTGCGGACTGAAAACTGAATGATCGCAGGTTCAAACCACCCCGTTGCACTATTGCCGTACCCACTTTCCACTTATTTGGAGGGGATAGGAGGATATTAGTCTACATCAGCTTGGCTAATATTCTTAAAAAAAAAAAAGGGTTATAGATCATAATCCAACACGCGGTCCCAATGCAAATGAGCAAATTACACACACGAGGCAGTTGATACTTACTAATTACATAAACGCACACAACTCCGAATAGCCAGAGGTGAGTACCTGGAATTAAACCAGTGATCCCCAAATAGGAAGGAGACCGTAGTCCTAAACACTAAACGCTATCACTGTTCTTACGTCTAAGTATGTAATTAGAATAGAATATAATAGAATATCGTTTATTCATTGACATACAAAAATGAAATAGGTACACTTAGACTTACAGATGGGTACACAGAACTACTTACAACATAACTTAACTAGTATCTACTAACGTATCATGCCAATGAATTAATTACGTATTAGGTAAATGGGTAGTTCTACGATAAGAGGTAACTTGTGCGGCAATCAGTTTAAAATAAAAATTTTACTTTATATGTTGTTATTTTTTGCAATGAAACACATCACCTAAATGTACTTTATTAAATAACATCACGATTCAATGCCTAATTAAAGTATATTTTTCTGAAATTCCTTATAAAGTCTAAAAAAATCTCTAACCTGGCCTGTCCCTCTGTCGTTTTCAGTTTAATTTGAAACGATACATACTTTTTTTGTATCAGTTATTAAACTAAAGTATGTTACACACAAATTACAATAAATGTATTTAAGTATTGTTAAGGAAAAATAGAAAAATATTTATTTATTTGCAATATATTTTACACTTTACTTTTGTCCCACTGTTTTTGGGTATCTACTCTAGAAAATTTCATTCCGCTACTACAAACACTAATATAAAACGGCCATATTCCAAAAATTGCTCAAAGTCATCTACGGACGTGAAGTTAGTAATGCAAAATACGTGATCCGTTAAGAGCGCCGTCATTTGTTAGTTGTTGCGACCGTTGATTCGAAGTAGTCGTTTCGCGAGTTCATTGTGTCTCTCACCTGGCAAGTCATAAAAGTTATATTATTCATTCAATTTATTTGCATTTACTGGTCTAATTTAATAATGATGGACTAGTGAAATTGTGATACATAATGTACCGAAAAACTTCTTATGTCAATTAAAACAATACAATTTATCATGAAAACGTCTCTCACCTGCCATATTTCACCTGGCAAGATAAATGTCAGGAGAGAAACTTGTTGACCAGGGGAGATAAGGTTAGTGCAAACAAACAAAGTCAATAAAGTCAACAAAGTCAACAAAGACAAAAAAGTCAAAAAAAGTCAAAAAAGTAAAAAAAAAGTCAAAAAAAGTCAAAAACCGTCAAAAACCGTCAAAAATGTCAAAAAAGTCTTTTTTGACTTTTTTTGAATTTTTTGAATTTTTTGACTTTTTTGATTTTTTTGATTTTTTAATAAAATATGCATAAAGTGACTTGCCCTTACGTGAAAAGATAAATAAATAGGACAAAAATCGTAATATAAGTGTTTAATGAAAAAACAGCTACTTTTCTCCGTAGCCGTATTCTCTATGGACTTAGAACCTCTTATCGTAGAATTACCCAAATAACATTTGACTACGCGTACATACAGCCTGTTCTAGCCTTAATGTAGATACTTGTTGGAAGTATGATCATGAAAAACTTCTTTCAGTGCGGTTTTATTAAAGAGCGCTTCGTTTCAGTTCGCAATTAGTTGCGACCCAAATACGGAATTAGCGGCGGGAAAATATCTCGGCAGAATTTTTAAGTGTCTATGATAGTACCTACGAGAACCTACTGCAAACATCCAAGTTTTTTAAACAGTTTTTTTAAGCTCCACATTCGTATTATCTGTATTCAAATATTAGGACGAGTTTTACCTAAGGTGAAGAAATTCACTTTCTTCCTTCCTTTCCTTGCGCCATCCTTTCCTCACTCCTTGCTTTCCTCCTTCCTTTACCATTTGCGTTCCCTATCCTTTTGCTTCAACTTCATTCATGATTTCTGTTCCGATGAAAACATATGAATTCAAAGTTTTAAGTTCTCAATCCTGATGCTGAAAGGCGATGGATTTCTTTTTCTTCCTCATCAACTGATGGAGGTCCACAGATAGACATACAGCTCTTGTAGAAACTCCTACTTTCGGCCTTGTGCCACTTGTACCAAAATCTCGGTCTATTTTGATGTCGAATATCTAAAAATACTGGGGTTTTCGGTTCGTTTTCACTTTGGGTCCCCCAATATTATCAAAACATTGAGCTTAAGAATTAGCAAAACATCAATTTTGCTAATTCTTAAGCTCAATGTTTTGATCTACCATTGGCCTTTCCTGATTTCTAAAATTAAGAGAACTATAAATTTCGGCCATTAATTAATTTTATCTTAAATATAATTTGCGTGGTACTAAGATAGAATGCGGGCATGTTTAAACAATCTTTTGTGCTTCAAGCACAAGAACTTATTTTAAGACAAAGAGCCCTTCCTTGTTATCTGTGTTCGTACGTTTTCCGAGACTACAAGAATTATCTCGGAAGCTCTTTGTTATTTATGGCTATAATCTGCAGAATTCATCTTCTGTTTAATATTAAAAGGATAACTAGCTGAACTCTTTTGAAGACCTGGTTAACAAATTAAATAACTAAGTATTCAGAAATCATCTAATGAGACAAGTTCGACGTACAACAAGTAGATATTATGACGCGACACGACTATTACATCCCACTGAAATACTTTTCAGTATAGGTATGGCATATTGAATTGCAAGAACTTTAGTTACCGACACTTTAGCTTTACGACGGCAGCTCAGTGGTTTGGATCAGTGTTAATAAACTAACACTAGCTTTTACAGTTACTATCCCCAAAATACTATATTCGCAAATAATTTTACTGCGGAAACAAGAACCGCACGTGAAATTTCCTCAACTGCGTACATACAATCCCCGCACGCTCCGCAAATTGGTGGAGAGGACGTGATCTGTTCAATTCGATGATACTTATTCGCGATTATTGACTGGATTAAGTGACTATTTGGCAAAGTACGCTTATATGAAAATGAGAGGTTATTTTGGATTAAATTGTTTTGGATGCATTATTCTGATTTAAATCTTTCCCTTATTTTAATAAACCGTTCTCTTGATTACGTAACAAGCTTTAATTTTAAGAATTAAACCGACTTCAATATACCGAAATAAAGAATTACTAAAAAGAGAAAAGTGTCCAATCTTGAAAATTACTGAACTGATTTTGATGAAATGTTTACTGTTCCCTAAGTTGAGATAAATCTTATGCAATTTGGACTTGCGTACAAAGGGTTCTGTACCAAAAAACAACACGTTTTTAGTACCTAGAGAGACCCCTTTAATTTTTAATTTATTTTACAACAATTATAGCAATTGGTGACAAGATTTAGACCTTTTCACAAGCTGTTTTTTAAAAATTATTCATTCAAATCTTTATTTATTTTTTTCGATTCCCCTCCAAACAAGCGTAATGTTTGTGTTAGCAATGGCTAAGACAAGAATGTAACAGGTGGGGTATGAAATGAACCGTCGATCTTTTGGTTTACTATTTACGCCTAGACCACTGCACTATCGAGGTTCAATCAAACCTGTTCATGCTTCCATCATCATCATGACAGCATTGCTGCGTAGCCACGAAGCAAACAAAAACGCTCAGATCCATTACGAATATTACGTACGTAACAAAAAATACAAGCAGAGTTTCAAATTAGATAGCAATAATTTCTGTACGACTGTTCTTACAAAATATAATATCCAATATCTCGGGACGGTTGTACATTACATAACGAATCAGCAACACTAGTCTTATCCAATATTCCCCCAAACGTTTTCAGGGGATGTATTAGGGACGACGTTCACCAATCTACTAAGTAGGCCCAATTCTTTCGGACTCTCATCAACGGATTGCCCATGGAGGTCACGTATTATTCAATAAACCTAAAATTAATACCACAGACGTGACTTGCGTCTACGATCGGAACTACGTAGTTCCACTCAAATGAAGATGGAGCAAGCCGCAAACAATTTACCGAAGTTGCTGATACTTCTGTCAATGTTAATAATATTTTCTTAAGACTGCCTTACGCAATGTGCATGTACACGACGCTATTTGACCTTATTCCAACGTATTTCTTCTACAACAGCACCGCTCGCCACCGAACACAATTTCACCCTCACCACCTGGGTGCCTGGAGCACGTCGACCATCCGATGTGCCAGATCTTTGTTTCCACGTACTTTGAAACTGTGGAACCAACTTCCTGCGACGGTGTTCCCACTAAATTACAACGTTATTCAACGGGCGGACTAACAAATTCCTAAAAAGCCGGCAACGCATTGGTGGTGCCTCAGGTGCTACGAATGTTCATGGGCGGCGGTAATCACTTAACATCAGGTGACCCGTCTGCACGTTTGCTCGCTAAAAATATAATAAAAAACACAAGCAAAGCTCACGCGCCCTCGTGAATTGAAAGAACTATAGCAAACAGTGAAAATCAATCGTTTCTTAATCCGCAATACTTACCTTGAACAAAAAACCTAAACTTAACTTTAAACTCATGGTTATGTAATTTCCTAATGATATAATTTTAGGCACCCATATTATTTTCCCAATAATTTAGAAAGTATTTTATAATTAAAATATATTATGCTGAATATCAGATGTCATACTCCAGCCGGAGGAAACCCATGATGTGCATTTTAATAAACCACTGTCCCTTTTTCATCCCTTTTGGGTGGAACATCAAAAAACGCTGGACCAACAGATGTTTAATTAATTTTATTTTGTGTTTCGACTGCTATTTAATATCGCTGAGTTCCACCCTTCAGGTTCTTTCAGACGTGCCACAAGATTATATTATGTAAACGTACCTACCCCTTTTTTTGTGATCTCACCTAATGTAAAACGACGATGCAGCCCAAGATGGTAGCGATATAGTTTGGGATAGCTAGTTTTTATTGAAATTGCCATAGCCCCTATACGGTAATTTTAATAAGAAAAACAGTTTCCACACGCCATCGTGTCGAACCGCTTAAAGCCCTTGGCGGCACGTCTGTAACGGCGGAATTCATAATTGGCGGAATAATCACGTTACAAACATGCAATCTAATTAAGAACCTTTTTTGAAGTCGGTTGAATAATGTAATAAGAAGCTCTAAATAATTTGAAGCGCGCTTCTTCCAACAAAAGAAGTACTCCTCATACAAAGTAGTCCACGTACGGGCAATTGTATCGTCCTCACAAAAGGCCTGGCTTAGCACGTCGCTGCAACTCGTACAGAATAATCCCCAGCATTTCATTTAATTAATTATACGGGTCCTTGCGTACAAGACGTCTCTCGCTAGTGTTGAGCAGAACATACGAGAGGTGGTACATTTGTCCCGTACATGACGTCAAAATGTAAGAACGGCTCAACATTTCAAAATGTACTACTTCAATTTTCTGTCGCGGCTGCCTCTCTCTCTCATATTTTTGAGGCTGAGGCGACTCAGTATCAATGTCTTCAATCCGACTGTGGTGACATCAAATGTCATATTTGTACTCAATACTTCAAATGTAATGCCAAGCTTCAGTTCGCTTCGCCTCATTTGAAGTGGGACAATGTACTGGTTCAGTACAAAAAAGAGGCTACTCTTACAAACTCTTTTTCAATTCGTGTCCTACCCAACACTACTCGCTCGCTTCGCCCGCGCCTCCCGGGGAGGAACTAAAGCTCTCCGCAGAAATGTACGAGCGCTGCTTATATCAAAGTTATATCAAAACAAATAAATAAAGTAGAAGTTAAATATATATTTAGGAACTTGATGTTATAAGGATAATCTTATCCTACTTTCTTTTGATATTATAACGGGTATATCGGGTCTCAAAATGTCTCAACGGATAATTTAATTAGCAATATTGTTTCTTAAACTGATTGAATGTAGATACATAATTAACACTAATTTCGGCGCTGACTATCTACTAGCTGTGTCCGTAGTGCGAGGTCAACTACCAGGGTGGCAGAGGCGGCGTTAATCATTGCGAATCTCTGGGCGGTAGATATTTGCGAGGCCCTTATACTTTGTGGAATTTATGGTAATTGAAAGTATTTTTTATTCATGATGCTTGACGAGAAATGCAAAAGTTATAAATAAAAATAAGTTTAGAGTTTTAAAATATAAAAAAATGACGGTCGTAATGAAACACGGGGAACCCCCGAACATAAATCATGAACACGAAGAAAGTCTTAGATTACGAGTAGATATCGGCCAAGAGTACACGAGTGGCCATAACATGCTTGCTCTCGAAAGTTGTAAGTTTTGCAATGCGCGGCGGGCGCGATTCTAATACACATTATTAGTAATAAATGACTTTTTCTACTTGGGCTGTAGCGCGATGGTGCGAGACCCCAAAATGCACGAGACCACGGGCGGTCTCCCTACGTGCCACCCCCTAACGCCGCCTTTGCAGGGCGCAAGACACACTGTCGAGAGATTTCTGTTCGATCCCCGCTAGGGGCTAGGTTACTCGGGATTTTCCTTCAAGTGTAGGTAAAATAAATCAAAATATAAAATAGATATTATTTTCAAAAATTCCCTTTTAATTTTAGCTAAGATAACGTTCTACCAATCATCGCTTGTCACCCTATCCTTTTTTTAAGGATATCAGGTAAGCTGAACTTGATGAATAATCCCCTCTCCCCTCCAAAGCGGAAAGCTTGTGTTAGCGGGTATGACAGTAGTGCAACGGGTGGGAATCCATACCGTCGACCTTTGTTTTCATTCCGCACTTTAACTATTAGGCTACTGGGGATTTAAATGTAAGCTAAGTAGGTATATAGTACTCTGTTATACTACAGCTAGTCCTAAATTAGGTGCTAGCGTGAAATTGAAATCAAAGCAATCTTCGCTACTCCTCTCAAGTATTTGAACTTCTCGCAAGTACTCAAAGTTGGTTCAGCTCCTTTGCATAGTTCATTTCTACCTGACTTTGATACTAGGTACATACCTCAACAGTAAACGTGAAACACAGCATATTAAAATGAGTACAATCGTATTTTTCATTTTTTTAAGTTACGAATTACGATGCAGTCTGAAATGGTATAGTACGTTTATCTCACGAAGTTACGGGCGCTTTACTTGTAGTTACGTCGTGTACATGCACATTGCGTAAGTGTGCGTGCCTTTCAGGAGCCTAGGTGGGAGCGGTCAGGCGTGAGCAAGCTGTCGCTCACACTTATACAGATACGACACACACACAACCATGAGCCACGTGCCCTTGTGAATAGAAAGAACTATAACAGTAGTTTTAATGAAACACATACTCCTAATCGGCTTTTACAAGCAATCGTACCCCAAGGCTTGGCAGTAGGTACATATCTTTCTGTTTTGAGATTTAAATTCAATTTATTAGTATTAACGCCTGATTCTATCCAATACTTACTCAGTAGAACATCGTGAACTCCTTTCCGTGGATCTAATAGTAGAGGTTTTCTCAGTATAATAATGCGGTGGGCGCTCAGATCCTTCCGCGTACATATTAGCAATTAACATAATGTTACCAAAGATTTAAATCGTAATGTTACCATTAAAATTAAGTTAACTGTAACAAAGAAATTTATTTTATTATCATCAAGGAGAGGAAGGGAAAATATAATTAGGAACCAAATCGAAAGCAATCTTCTTAAATTCCATTTCATTTAGTTAAGTTCTCTCATAACTTTTAAATTAAATCACGCAAAAGTAGATTATGAAAAATGATTCTTATTAGAACGCTCAGTACAAAGGGGTTTAAGTCCATTTTCTCCCAGCATTATAGTATTTTAACTCTCGAAAACTACAAAAGTTTTCGGGGAACGTAACTGACTGGTACACTTTAGATTTCACTACCTAATACCCGCGACTTTGTTCGCGTGTATTGAGGTTTTTTATTCCCGCGGCAACTCTCTCATTTTCCAGGATAAAAAGTAGCCTATGTGTTATTCCACAATATAATCTACATAGCTCTGTGTCCAGCCAAATTTCCATTCATCCATTCATACATCCAAACTTTTGCATTCCAAGTTAGCCCGCTACCATCTTAGACTGCATCGTTACTTATCATCTGGTGAGATCGCAATCAAGGACTTACTTGTCGTTGAATAATAAAAACACAAGGATCAACTACCACTAGATGTGTTACCTACTGATAAAATCTGGCAATGGAATCGATGCGAAAACGATACTATAGTTAATAGTATTTGATACATACGAGTATAAATAAATTGCATGCATATATTTGCCGTGATTATAGCCGTTTCGGAATTCGCAAACAAACGAATTGTATTTTCCATCGTTTTTCCACGTTCCGGCTGCATGTATTTTAAAACAATGAAATTTTATTTTGTTTGTTAACATAGGTTAAATGGTATCGTTGGGAAAATGTATTATTTTCACACTTCAATATTTAATCAAGGGATTGAACGTTTACAATATTTTCATACTATGTATTTACTTCTTCTGGTGATGCGAGCCTTGCGTGAATTAGGTATAATTTTTAATAAAAGAGGCGCACGAACCAATTGCAGTAACTGCACGTGTGTTGGCCAGATCTGTAAATGTACTACGTACATAATATGGCTTTCCGAACACTCACCTTGTTCAAGTGACATGCACAGTCGACCGTGCATTACCGTGAATGGCATGAGCATTGGCGACGCACGAACGGGGCGTTATCTACGTGATAAAACTTTTTAAGCACCTAATTTTGAATTTAAAAGCCAATTCGAGTTAGTTACAAAATAGTATAGCTGTTGATTTACTGAATAGTTAGATACCGACATCGTAGCGCGATGTACAAATGTGTTCTAATGTCCGTGTCTATGTATCTATGTCGATGGTACGCACTTTTAAACATAACTAATATTGTCCTTTCTCTTCCAAATTAAGCGTTAAGATTGTATTAGAATTGAAAAGTGAATTTCTCTCAACAGTAAATACCGTAAACATTGTCACCAACATAATAAAAGTTTATTCATTGCTAAGCTGTTCTAAATGATGAAAATCATGAGAGCTCTTGGCGGGAATTAAATGGCAGAGTCTAACTATTATCTCCCTGGATTCTTCACAAATGGAAAACATCGCTCGGCGTATTTACCGCCAACCATTATACTTTGAACTTTCGTATTTGCAACCAGTATCACGGATATGGAGTAGGATAGATATCGCGAACCAGGTACCCAGAAGCACTTCTTTTTTGGCACAATTTTTCCGTGTTCGTTATCTCCTTCGTATTCAATGGCGCATTGAAATATATTGTACCTACACTAGATGACATAGGGATTTTAGAAGGCTTATTTGCTAAACAGTTATAATGCGCAGAGTGATGCTTAAACTAGGTAAAGCCTTTCAAGACACCAGTGCCCTTACCCAAATGACAAGAATTAACGATACAGAGAGATATTTGTCTGCTAGGAGCCTTTGGCCGTGGCTAGTTACCACCCTACCGTCAAAGACGTGCCGCCAAGCGATTTAGCGTTCCGACACGAAGGCGTGTAGAAACCGATTAAGGGTATGAGTACACTGCCATACCCCTTCCAAGTTAGCCCGCTACCATCTTAAACTGCATCGTCACTTATCATCAGGTGAGATCGCAGTCAAGGGCTATCTTATCATCGAATAAAAAAATTAAAAAAAAGACGTGTGGCACTCGGGGACTGCCGCGGTAAAGCTATTGCATAGTATTTTTTATCAACGCCATCTAGCGGCTCACCGTAGAGGAGTCCCGTGTCAGGTTATTTTCGTTACGAAATTTCTGGATTCGGTCTCCACGCTGGCCCGCGATAGAAGCTATGCAATAGCTTAAAAATTATATAGGGATCTTAAAAGGCTAATTAATTAATTATTAATTAAATAATTAATATTAAAAAAAAAATTTGCTAAACAGTTATAACTGTTACTGGTGGTTAAACTAGGTCCTTTCAAGACACCAGTCCCTTTACCCAAGTGACAATATAATCAACGATACCGAGAGAGACATATCCGTGATCAGTATCGGTGTTGGTGAGTCGGTTTAATCAGCACCGCGGGTCTGGCGAGGCTGGTCGCTATATTCCGTGACTGCGGATGCTTCTTTGTTCATATTACGCAGTATACTGTATAGAATAAGCGTACATTCACGGGGAATTCATTGAAAACCACGCCTTAAGAGCCACAGCACAGGATGGCTTTGTTGCGTCCGGCTTTTGGGTAAGCTGTTTATATTTTAGCCGAAATTTTTTGTGAGAATTTATCTTTTATTATTTTTTATTTTTAAACAAATTGTATGGAACGTTGTGGCACCATTAAAATATGGTTGTGAGGATAAAAAATGTTAAAAGGAGGAAGTTTTTTGCAATTTTAAGTGGGGTTACTGTAGGCCAAACAATTATTTTTTTTTCTTTCAACAAAAACTAATTCGGAATCTATCTAATAATATAAGTATCACCGCATTGTATTAGCCGACTTGTACTTTCTAAATTAAAGTAAAACAACGTTTATAGTATGGAAACATTATTAATTCACTGCGTACTCGTATCTTACAAATGGCTTACATTAGACTATTAAATTAGTGTAATGGTATTAAATTACTTTCATCGATAGCCTTCCTCGGTTAATCCAATTAATGTTATTACTTTTAACTTATTCATAGCATGACTTTTCTTGCATATATTTTTAAGCTATTGCATAGCTTCTATCGCGGGCCAGCGTGGAGACCGAATCCAGAAATTCCGTAACGAAAATAACCTGACACGGGACTCTTCTACGGTGAGCCGCTAGATGGCGTTGATAAAAAATGCTATGCAATAGCTTTACCGCGGCAGTCCCCGAGTGCCACACGTCTTTTTTTTTATTTTAAGTATCTATGTTGAGCTTTAAAGGTATTATGACCAGGAGGGGTCTGCCAATACTGCGTTTTTTGGTGCCAGGTTGGAACTCCAGCATCGTGGATTGCCAACGACCATCATTTTTTCGAACTACTACTACGCCTTTTGCTACTACGCCTTTCGCTACTACGCCTTTTGCTACTACGCATTTTGCTACTTCATCTTCGCGATTCGATGAGTCGGTATCTGTTCTCCTATGGATCTCCTCATTCCTGATTACTAAAAGAGAGGTATACAACATACAGACGTAATTTACCTCAGTTGCTAGATATTTTGATTGTTTAAAGTAGTAAAATTAATTGAAAGTTTATCAAGTTTCTCCATCAGAAATATAATAATATTGTGTCAAAATGGACGTCGTGGAGGATTCACGGACTCCTTCTGAAATTCAACCGCCCAGAAGAAATAACTTCATACAATACAGTGGAGGGGGATACATAATACAGAGAATAAAATATTTGATAGCTTTCCAGTCGTTTTTGGGAATAAATCGGCTATATTTGATCGGTTGTCGGAAATGCGCTAAGCGTTTCTGTTACACTTACAATACAATATTAGTTCTTTCTACTGTCAATGTGGTCATAATCTCCGAGTTGTACAGCACGAGTGACCGTTTATATATGTACACAGCCGCCATAGAGTATTTGCTGTTAGCATTCAATGCATTTTTCCTGCAGAGAAAATGGCTGAACAGTTTTTTCATACAGCTCCAATCTTTTGACGAAAAGTTAAACATCTGTGAGGATATTAAACTAACGTCACCAATGCGTCTTTATATTTTTGGAATCACAGGAATCCTCTTATTCAATTTGTTCGAACATATTCTGTATATTATTTACGTTGTCGACAAATACGGTTTCAGATACTCGATATACGCATCATATTTAGGTATAGTGATCCATGATGTTGAATTCATATTTTTCAGCGTATTACTCGTAATGGTTTCAATTAGACTACGTGTGGTTAAAGCTCACGTTGCTAAAGTTTTTTCTATTAACATTGAAAAAGATGGTAGTGAAGAGACAGTTAAGTTAGAAGCCTTATCCAAGAAGGCTAACCTGGATGTGAGTTCTCTGCACCAAGCCTATGATTTATTGTACAAATGCGCGCAGCAACTGAACTCTGCCATGACAGTTCCGGTATGTATTCCTTTTTTACCCGACTATAGCAAAGACAAAGGATTATGATTTTATATGATTCTAGCATTTTAGTAATTTTCCATGTACTTAAATTATTTAATAAGAAATTTACCTATGTACTCATACATAGTGTAGTATACTCAAACACTCACGTATATAGTAGTCAAGTATATAGTCCGTATATACCAATGCACACTCCAGGCACACATAATTTGTGTTACACAACCGACGTGCTTTCCGACCCGCGGTCCTAGCACGACTGACTAATGACTCTAATGTATTTGTAACATGTTTCCTCCAATATTAACAGACTACCCTCTGTATGCTACACATAGGTACATAAATTATCCTTGCTAAACGTATACTTCCTAATATTATAAATGCCAAAGTGTGTTTGATTGTTAGTTTGTTGGGTTTTAGTTTATCCTTCAATCACGCCGCAACAGAGCTACGAATTGGCGTGTTTTTTGCATGGGTATAATTGAGGACCGAGAGAGACATAGGCAACTTTTTATCCCTGAAAATCAGAGAGTTCCCGCGAGGTTTTAAAATAATAAATCCACGCGGGCACATCAGCTAGTATTTTGTAGAAAAAAATCACTGATTTATAAGATCCTTATTTTATTTGTAAATAGCTCTACATATATTAGAATAGCATCACTACTACTTTTACATCACCTACATTATTTAGATGATGCCTCATCATTGTTCTTACAATTCACGAGGGCTCGTGGCTCATGGTTGTGGTGTGTCGTATCTGTATAAGTGTGCGCGAGAGCTTGCTCGCGCCTGGCCGCTCTCACCTAGACTCCTTACAGGCACGCACATTTACGCAATGTGCATGTACACGACGTAACCACAAGTAAAGCTCACGCGCCCTCGTGATTTGCAAGAACTATACTAATTAGTACTGACTAATTGGCTTGCAGATAACTGTTATGATAGTAACGTCGGGATTGTCAACGATATTGATCCTGAAGAATTTAATTTATGTTCTACAAACTGAACATAATCCAAGTACTCGTGATGATACTGTGAGTTTCCTTAAACTTATTTAAATATTTTTTAAATGGATGTGACTTTTTCATGGGTGTGGGGGGATTTAGTGGGGGACTGTGGTGGGGGACCTGGACACTGACATAGGCTACTTTTTATCCCGGGCATAAAAGCCTAATAGAATGCCTAAATTAATAATAATAAATAAAAATTCTTTTAAAAAACCGACTTCACAGTTCACACGCCGCTACAAATTATACAATAATTTCAATTTGTACACGTACGTTGAAGTCGGGCGGGCAATGAAATCGATGTGCGACTTCAACATACCTGTACAAACTAAAATTATTTTACACTTTGTAGTGGCGTTTGAAGTGGTTTTTTAAAAATAATTTTTATTCATAATTATTTAAAGCTTTTTAGTGTAGCTTCATATAATAATCGATCTACATATTCTTCCGACCTCTATTACCGTAGATATTCATCAGATCTTCACCAAATTTAAATGAAACCAACCTAGCCTAGCCTTAGATGTTCTTTCAAATTAAAAAGAATCAGATTTGACGGAATTATGGAGTTACATTTTTTTTTTTTTATGACAAGCTAGTCCTTGACTGCGATCTCAACTGATGCTAAATGACAATGCAGTCTAAGATGCGATAGCCAAGGCCAAAACCTCCCACCAGACAAAAAATTACGCGTCGGATTGAGAGCCTCCTAATTTTTGGGAAAATTATTATGTTAACATCATTTTTAGGCAATAAAAGTAATCCTCACAATTGGAATTGGCCGTAGTTTGAAGTATATAGTGCTGCTTATGTTTCCTTGTTACTTCGCTAATGTAACCAAGACTCAGGTGGACATAATACTGTCAATGCTTCACGATATCCTGAACGACAATCAACTAGGTAAGGCTGAACCTATATGTTTATAATTATGGAAATAAATCACAAAAGTTTTCAGGGTTGACTCACCCCCAACTTCCTAACTCCGGGCTGATACTGAAAATTCCCTGACAGAAAAACCCCACCCAGGGATCGAAACAGATATCTCGACATGCGTAAAATTTTTGAAAAGATCAACTGCTGAGTTTCTTGCCGGTTCTTCTCAGCAGAATCTGCATTCCGAACCGGTGGTAGATTTATGACGTGTCAGAAGAGCTACAAGATAGCCTACATGAAATAAATACATTTTGAATTTGAATTTGAATCGAAAATGTTAACCACTAGACCAACTAGAAAGTGATAATCTTGAGATTACAGATAGATTGAATATAGGAACCGGGCACAAGACGTGAGCTACTAAATCAATGGAGCCGTTAAATACGAGTCATTCGATTGTCGATTTATATTTTAAAAACAACTGATTTCTATTTCCTTGCAGATAAAGTAGAACGCCGTAAATTGAAGGCTTTCAGCCAGCTGTGTCGAGACAACGCATTCGTATACGAGCTGTGGGGGGTCGTGCGGCTTGACATGTCACTTCCGCTGAGCTACTCGAGCCTTTGCACCACTTACCTTATCATTTTTGTTCAATTCTCCAAATTTATAGACTGAATTGACCTTGTGCCCCCTCACCGTTTTACCACAGAACTTCGAGAAATCGTGAGCTATGGCATCCATACGTGGTTGAAATTCAACCTACTCGTACGAAACGCTTAAGTTCAACGCACTTCCAGCTTCTGTTTCCGGCCACGTATAATCTGAGTACCTTCAAGACAAAAGTGAAAAGGCATTTTCTAGGCAAGCGCGCTCCAACCATCATTGATTGTCGTCAAGCGCAAACCTCATAATAAAAAAAAATTGCAATAAAGCTTCCAACACAAGACTTTTCAAATAGCATTCATCATCATCATCATGTGCCTTCTTCAAAATTAAGTTGAGACAGAAATATCCCACTCCTCTTCTCACTTCCTCCCAATTAATAGGCCTTCCCCCTGATTCTATAACTCAGTGCTTATCAAAATATGAAAGCCACTGACATATATTTTTTATCCATTGAAGGTTTACTATGAAATAGTAACTGACATTTCTCTTCAAATCTTCAATGGATAAAAAATGCCTATAGTCGTTAATAGGCACTGAGTTACAGAATCAGAGGGCAGTATGAAATCTACCTCAAAGAGGCATCGTTGTTATAGTACATTTATCTCACGAAGTTACGGGCGATTTACTTGTGGTAACGTCGTGTACATGCACATTGCGTAAGTGTGCGTGCCTGTCAGGAGCCTAGGTGGGAGCGGTCAGGCACGAGCAAGCTCGCGCTCACACTTATATAGATACGACACACACACACAACCATAAGCCACGTGCCCTCGTGAATTGAAAGAACTATACGAATATCATCGCTCTAAGCATGCTCTAAGCTATTCCTCCTTAAAAAAAAAAATATATTTATAGAACCGCTTATTGTTGACTTATAAATAATAATTGGACTACCAACCTTTTAAGCTACCAAAACAATGATAAATAATAATTACTCGCCTAACTTTACCTTTTGCATAATTTAAATAATAAAACTCTTTTTGCAATTGAAATCAAAATATTATATTCCTAATTAACTTAAAGGAATATCTTTTTCAAAGGAACATCTTCCGAAAGCAAAATTTCAATTTAGATAGCCAACCATTATTATGATTTCCAATTCATTTAATTAAAATCTTAATTAGGACTTGGAAATAAATTGCACGAGGAAAGGGATCAAGAGATAATTTCTAATTGTTTCTAGAGCTATTTAACTTCCGTTAAATCTTAAATCTCTTTTGCTGTACATTTGGGGCATTCATCTCTAAGTGTAAGTTATGTGCGTTTTAACCAATTGAATATCACAATATGCTTCAACGGGGAAGAAAAACATCTTAAGAAAACCTGCATGCCTGAAAATTCTCTGTAAGGTAAAATTCTTAAAGATGTGTGAAGTCTACCAAACCGCAATTTCCCAGGCCAGTGGAATATGTCCTAACTGAGTGGAGGATTCCAAACGCTTGCATCGCGGCACTTCGTTACAGCTCGCAGTAACGCTATCCGTGCTGAGTCACATTTATGGAAGAATGTAGTAAGATTTCATACTCGTTACAAAAAAAACTCACGATTCTAATTAAGTCTTAAAAAGCCGTGAGTTAAGGTGGCTCGTGAAGGACGTGAAGGAAGACCAACTGAAGCAAAGCTGAACTTACGCTCACTCATATGAGCAAAATGCTGCCTGATTATTGCCCAGGCAATAACCAGGCAGCAAATAAACGGTGTGGTTTCAGCTGGAGGTGGAAATTACAATATTTGTTATTTTTAAGCTATTGCATAACTTCTATCGCGGGCCAGCGTAGAGACCGAATCCAGAAATTCTGTAACGAAAATAACCTGACTACAGTGAGCCGCTAGATGGCGTTGATAAAAAATGCTATGCAAAAGCTTTACCGCGGCAGTCCCCGAGTGCCACACGTCTTTTTTTTTGTTTAATGATAAATAAACTATAATATCTTTCACTGGACAACAATACGCGCTGCCCTGCCAATGTCTGATCGCGTCCTTCGTTCGTTCACGTGTTTGTATTACCTTGTTTTTGCCATTTCGGGTCCCCATTCGTCAAACATTTCGTTAACAAGCTTCGTTTCAAAAATTCAATATTGTTTTTCTTGTTGGCGTCTTTTAATACTCGTTTTGATTTACAGCGCCGCGTGACATTGGCAATTGTGCTCGCGGTACACAACGAGACGTGAAAGCGCAATATTTCACAGGCATAAGCCATGATTTATACGTTCGCGAAAAGTTTTATTATTCTCATTACAATATCTTATTTTGTTGACACGAATTGTACTGGAAACATATTGCCGTCGTTCGCCTGCCTAAAGGTAGATTTTTGAGGGGGGCCGCGACGCGCGTGTTTTGTATTACGAGTATATTACTTTGACATAATATAGTTGAAAACAAAATGTTGGAATACTGTTTTTAAGCTATTGCATAGCTTCTATCGCGGGCCTTGCGCGTGGAGACCGAATCCAGAAACTCCGTAACGAAAATAACCTGACACGGGACTCCTCTCACCGCTAGATGGCGTTGATAAAAAATGCTATGCAAATAGCTTTACCGCGGCAGTCCCCCAGTGCAACACGTCTTTTTTTTGGGCTTTTGCTCGTGACTTCGACCACGTGGAATTTAGCCTCATAAAAATCCCGCGGTACGGGGAAATCCGGGTTTCCCGGTATAAAAGAAGCCACCTACCTACATTATCTTTTGTTGTAAGGAAAATAAATAAATCCCAATGGGACTTCCTTTTGTTGAAGCACCAATATTCTATCGAAAATATTACGTTTAAGATAATGTTTTGCAAAGTCGCTCGTCATTGAAATGTTTACTGTTATATGTCTAGTTAGTTCATCTAAAATTATATTTATTCTTATTATTGCATCTTCAAACTGCGAACTGTCGAGATTTATAGTTTAACATTGAGGTAAGCTGTTGTACAATGTATTTAAATGTATTAAAATTGTATTTTTTATTAAATATTTTAGCACTTAGCATTAATAATTAATTCCTAATATAATATTTGTACACTACACCGTGGTAGGATATTCGCATTTAACTTTTGTACCTTGTAACATGTTGACTACGATATTCACAAACAAATTAATGAATTATGGATTATATTATTATTATTACCATTAAGCATGTATCTGTATATGTACAAAAAGAAGGAAATAAACGCTTATCCAGTTAAAAAAATTATAAGCGACGCGCCTATTTTCTAAAATAACTCCGTAGGATGCCGAGTATATTACAAGCAAAATCATATCACTTTCTTATTTTCTATTCCCGTTTTACAACAGTTCATGCGAATAAATTAACAGGCAGAATCCTATTTTGTGGCCAAATGCATAATATTTATGTAACCTACTTCAGAAGCGTATTACATTCTCTAATATTGTTATAGAACCATTATGCAGCAAGATGAGTTAGAATATAGCTTCCATACAAATGTTTGGCATGAATGGTATCGTCGAGCCAATGAATATGCCCTTAGCTGCTTTAAATTGTAGTTATTTTGTAATCACATACAATAAACTTTATTTATTTATCTAGTTGATTTTAGTTAGTGCCAACTTCGGTGGCAATTAAATGTAGTTCAGCTATAAGATTGACAGGTAAAAGATTTATCAAGCTTGTGAACTAAGTAGCAAGGCTTTTCGAAAAATATAGACATCAATTCTTACGATGACAAAATGTATTATAGTGAAAATTCAAAAAACTGAGTTATTACTGAAAAAACGCATTCAAAAATATCTGGCAAAGAGATTATTATGGCTATTTTTTTTTAAAGTGCCTGACGCGAGCTAATGTTTTAGGTATTCGTTTTATAATTCGATTCATAAGGCGATTCAAAGAGAATAGGACTGTCAAACAGCCATTTTATATTTCTGTCCTGCTCATATGCGGTTTACACTGAGTGAGATAGAAAAAGAAAATGGCGTCTTCTCATTCCCATTGTTATTTGAATCACATTATATTTACAAAGATTTTTTTTTAAATCATTGTCATTTACATAAAAATGCAGCGGCAAAAGTTTGTCAGAAATTGATTCTTCTAGCATGCAAGCTAATGATATAATTTTTATGCAGTCAAGTCCCTATCTATGAATGATACCAAGGCGAACTGCATGACCTACATTCCTTCATTCGTCGGTGCATTACGAACCAGTTTGCGCTGCGGTTGTTATGAAGCTATTATGAAGCGAGATTATATGCAGCATGTTACACACACGCTGCACGAATGGCAATGAAACAGTTCCCGGGATGTTTAGTTTAGCTATTTGCATAATAATATATAAGCACTTAGTATTATATCAATGTTTTACATTTACACGCGACAAAGTGTGGATTTAGGCTATAAATCCGGCAGGATAACCTAAGCTGGGTTTCTTTATCCACTCATTCATTTCAATCTAACGTCAATTCACTACTGGGCACGGATCTTCTCTCGATGAGAATAATTTAAGCCACTAGGCTTAACAGCCTTTGTACAGCTAATAAATACCCTATATTTTATAAAGGCTTGCTTTAAATAAATTAGATTAAAAAAAAGACGTGTGGCACTCGGGGACTGCCGCAGTAAAGCTTTTGCATAGCATTTTTTATCAACGCCATCTAGCGGCTCCCCGCTAGATGGCGTTGATAAAAATGCGCCATCTAGCGGCTCACCGTAGAGGAGTCCCGTGTCAGGTTATTTTCGTTACGGAATTTCTGGATTCGGTCTCCACGCTGGCCCGCGATAGAAGCTATGCAATAGCTTCTTCTGATGGGTTACCTAAGCTAACTTAGGTAACCCTTTCTGTAAATTTCGTTTTCACAAACCTTTAGGGAAAACCTAAGCGTAGAAGTTACATTGGATTAGTAATTGTATTTAGGGGCTACCTACGTAAAGACATGCCTACTAAGAGGATGATTTATGTATAGCTGGTAAAAACAAACTGGCATTAGCAAACGGTGCAGTTAATTTATATCCTAGCATTGATGTTATTTATAGTTTATATTTACAAGGAATAAACCTTTGCAGATAGATTCAATATAGGAACCGGAGGACAGAACATAAATAGAATAAAAAAAAACGTATTCAGGAAATCTAGCATCGAACAATGCATTTATATAAATCCGGTTGAACAAATATCGGAGTTTCCGCATAGTCACGTGAGTCGTGCCGTGTTAGCTTTTCCGATGGCGTGTAATTGAGCTGAAAGTATTTTATTTCGTTCTATCACGCTTTTCTACAAGAACTTCCATTTTAAACTTGCGATGAAGGTTATTGTTCTATTTGAAAAGCGTGGCTGTCGGATGTCTTTCCGATTATGTTCGGTTGGGGGAACATTTTGTGCAGGCAATCCCTCTTTTTTGACCCGACTTCAACAAAAAGTAAAGCTTTCATACAGAAATTCATTCATTACGTACTTAAGGACTAAAAATTTAATGCGTGACATCAACAAGCATCTTATTTTACTTCTTAATAATATTATTGACTAGCTTTAACCCGCGGCTTCGCTCACGTTAGGTTCGATTTTTTTAACCCCCTATTTAACCCTCTTGGGGTTGAAATTTTCCAAAATCCTTTCTTAGCGGATGTCTACGTCCTAACAGCTACCTGTATACCAAATTTCAGCTCGATCGGTCCAGTGGTTAGAGCTGTGCGTTGATAGATCAGTCAGTCAGTCAGTCAGTCACCTTTGCCTTTTATATATTTAGATTAAAAATGCAAAAGTACCTATGTGTTTGTTTCTTGGTTTGTTAGTTTGTCCTTCAATCACGCTGCAGAAGAGCTACGGTTCGACGAGATTTTTTGCATGGGTATAGGGCTTTGTATTGTACTTTTATCCCGGAAAATCAAAGAATTCTCGCGGGATTTTAAAAACAAATCCACACAGACGAAGTCGTGGACATCAGCTAGCCGCAATATTTTAACACCAATATGCTAAAAAATAAATAATAATTCGATTATGCGCGGTCCATTTTAGATTACGTTCACCTTTATTGCGTAAATGAATTCAAGTTTTTTATGCCGAATTAATTTTATATTTTAATCCAGTGAATAAAATGAATTGAGAGAAGCGGAAAAAATAATTAATAACGTGATTTGTTTCAACATTTTGTTTCGAATATCGGCTTCCATTATGTAGATCGTTAATAGGTTTTGATGTTTTTTCCACGTATCTTACCGAATACAACAAAAAGAGCAAGTATACAGATTTTTTTTAATACATTATAGGCACACGCTTGACTCTTGACACGCTTGACTATCACACCTGATGGAATGTGATGATGTGGTCTAAGGTGTAACGCGTTTGCCTAGAAGATGCCTATTTACTCTTGTTTTAAAGATACTCAAATTGTACGTGTTAGGAAACACAGATGTTTGATAAGCGTTCCAGAGCCTAGCCTTATTGCGGGTCAGGAATGAAGACTTAAAGCGCTTAGTGCGCGTAGGTGGAATATCAACGACGTAGGGATGGAAACTCTCCCGATGTCTTGCAGTGCGGTGGTAAAAAGGTGAAGAGGGGACAAGATCGAATAACTCCTGACTCCTGAGCACATTCACCGAAATAAATCTTCTATATACTTATATAAAATTCAAAGTCCTGACTGACTGACTGAGATATCAACGCACAGCCTAAACTACTGAAGTTAGAAACTTGAAATTTTTACAGTTGGTTCCTTTTATAACGTAGGCGCACACTAAGAAAGGATTATTGGAAATTCCACCCCTAAGGGGTTTAAATAGGGGATGGAAGTTTATATGAAACTCCGTCATTTTTCAAGCTGTTTCCATCAAAGTTGGTATTTGAGCTTTCAGTTAAAAATAAAAAAGTACGTGTGTCACAGTTTTTGAAAATTCCACCCCAAAATCTAATTCCACGCGGACGAAGTCCTGGGGGCAAAAGCTAATAACTAATAAGTTAGGATTTATAATAATAATGATATCGGAAACATAGCAATAGGTATAGACTGCTATTTATATTAGTAAACAGCATAAAAACTAATACAATATTATCTGTATTGTATACACAGCATTGAGCTGAGCTAGGCGCCCTTTCATTGGCCTGGCAAGTAGAAGACACTGTGTATAGTTAAGTTAGATTTTAAGTAACCTTGTACGCGTGTATGTCTAAGTTTTTGTGTATAATGTCAATAAATAAACGATTTATTCTATTTTATATTAGATATTGGTATTAGAATATATTTTTTAACTTCTTAAGATGATGTCATAGAACAAGATTCCTATAAATTAAAAAATCATAATCTAGTGCATGTTATAATTATTTGAGAAGAAACATTTTCAGATGTAGAGAGCTTTATTTAGCCAGTTTAATAATCTATTTTAAAATACTTTCAGGAAAATAATAACCACCTATACTAGCTTACTTGCAATTTTCTTCACAAAGCCAATGGAGTGTAACTTCAGTTTTTAATTTTCCACATTTTCTCCCGTGATAAGAAAGTGCCAATGTCGGAACAGCCCTGGAACCTTTAGAAAAATGTTTGCACTGGATATTTTTAAAATGTTTCCAGGAAAGTAATAATCGCTTCATGAAACTTCAATTTTCCCTTTTTCTTTTGCAGGTGTTTTTAGGTTTCCGTAGCCAAATGGCAAAAAACGGAACCCTTATAGATTGGTCATGTCTGTCTGTCTGTCCGTCCGTATGTCACAGCTACTTTTTTCCGAAACTATAAGACCTCTACTGTTGAAACTTTGTAAGTAGATGTATTCTGTGAACCGCATTAAGATTTCCACAGAAGAATAGAAATAAAACAATAAATTTTGGGGTTCCCCATACTTAGAACTGAAACTCAAAAATTTTTTTTCATCAAACCCATTCGTGTGAGGTATCTTTGGATAGGTCTTCAAAAATGATATTCATCATATATAATGGTTTCTTATTTCATTTTTTTCTAAACTGAATAGTTTGCGAGAGACACTTCCAAAGTGGTAAAATGTGTGGGACCCCCCCCCCCCTGTAACTTCTAAAATAAGAGAATGATAAAACTAAAAAAAATATATAATGTACATTACCATGCAAACTTCCACCGAAAATTGGTTTGAACGAGATCTAGTAAGTAGTTTTTTTTAATAAGTACGTCATAAATCGTAAATCGCAATTGCTGCTACGGAACCCTTCATGGGCGAGTCCGACTCGCACTTGGCCGCTTTTTTTTAATTTATTTAGTTTACCAACAGATTATGTATTTATATAAAAAGCTAAAAACTAAATTTAACCGTTCAAATCAAACGTTAAACTATTATAAATAAAAGATGAACACCCCATGCTGATAAAATAAAACTTGCTATAACTTGCTTTAACTTTTGAACCTTTGGGTAAGAAGGAAAGAAAGATCATACGACACTTGAATCATTTCACATCACAACTTCATACAAAAATGGATCTATTTATTTAAGTATAAAAATATTTTTTCAATAAAAGCGACTTTTTACAGTATATCATAGACAAACGGCAACAACTTTTTTCAACAGCTCTATCAGAGTTTTTAAGTGCTTTGTGAATTTTGACAGCGTACTTTCTAATATTATCTAAAACTTAATGGCCCTCGTAAAAGGGCACGAACTTTATTTAGAATGCTGGAGCTGGAGAATTTCAAACTAGGAGGATACTTAAGGAAAACCCTTAATTATTCATTTTAACTTTTCAACAAAGTAACTCTAGAAATTGGAGTACTTTAATGGCTGCGAGTGTTGATTTACTGCTTTACATTATCAGTATTCCATTAATTAATATCTGTAATGTAATGAACTAATAAAATACGTTCTAAACTTATTTTATTGAGTTGGTTGTGCAGAAGAAGGTGATATTCTTTAAATTAAGGTTTACATTACAGAGGAGGTTCTTGCAATTCACAAGGGTGCGTGGCTCATGGTTGTGTGTGTGTCGTATCTGTATAAGTGTGAGGGAGAGCTTGCTCACGCCTGACCGCTCCCACCTAGGCTCCTGACAGGCACGCACACTTACGCAATGTGCATGTACACGACGTAATCACAAGTAAAGCTCACGCACCCTCGTGAATTGCAACGTCTATCAGTTGACAAAGAAGAAAAAGAAGAATATTAAAAATGCGAGAATATATTTTTTGTTGCTTTGTCCTTCAATCACGCAGCAATGGAGCAACGACGAACGTGATTTGTGCATTAGTATAGTTGAGAACTTATAGAGTGACATAGGCTTTCTTTTATCCCGGAAAAACAGAGGATTCCTGCGGATGTTTTTCAACGTAACTCCACGCGGGCAAATTCACAGGCAAAAGCTAGTTATTTTCACAATTGGAAATATTGTAACTACCCCCAGAGATATAAAACAACTACTGAGAGTAACAGAAAGTTTTTACTTTACTAAACTTTCGCTATAAACTTACAATTGTTCAACACTTCAAGTCTAAATAAAGATAAATCGACAGTTGAAATTCTATTAATCTTTAAAATTACATTCGCTTCAAATATACTTGTAAATACAGAAAAGTCAATAAGTATTTGACTCCTAAGTAATCTTTGGAATATCATACATAATCTAAATAAAAATAGCAAATGATTCTTACTTTATAAACGATGCTAACTCTACCACTTAGGAGTATATAAAATCTGCCTCTTTTATTTTTTTTTATGGCTGTCTGTTAGTGAATTTTACCAACGCCAAATAAAATTTAACATTTATTTGTAGCATTTAGATTACTTAATATTTTGACAGATTTTCAATGCAAAAATTGTCGGAACGTCCAATTTATTCCTCGCTTAAACATAACTCCCCGATAAAATTGGCACTAAAATATAGAATAGCAAAATATGCACATCATGCAGGTAAGTAAGTAAGGTAAGTAATGGGTGCCTACATAAAATCCTAATTACGTTATTCAGTACTACTAATAGCTGGTTTTAACTGGAGCTAGTCCTCGTTAAATGAACAAAGCAAAATAAAGTTTAACATTTTAGTATTCTCTTCCTAACGAACGGCAATTTCGTAATGGCGGTACTAATTAAAAGTTGACATTAAATTTTTTGACGTCATACAATGGAAGACGGGAAAATAGCACTCGGAATTCTGAATTTTGCAAGTAAAATAATTGGACGTTTCACTTTTTGCGGTTGAGTTTTTCAGAACAGTAAATATTACAGTTGCTTAGGTTTATCATAGTACTAACATACTTTCGTAGGTACTTTTGGCCACGACTTCCGCGCGGAGTTATATTTCCTAAAAATCCTACGTAAAGCTTTTGTTTTTCCGAAATAAAATGAACCTATTGTATGTTCTTTTGTTCGTTTTAAAAATAAAAGATGAAGTTGCACATGAAACTGTTATTTTATTATTTAAACGTATTGAAAGCACAATGTAATGAAATCATGGCCGCTCTTGCAAGCAAAAAGGGAAGTAGCTGGAGTGACAATAGGCATGTGTTGCCGTACTTTTTTTAAATTTCAATTTTAATATTGGACACCTATGTCACTCTCCAGGTTCTCAACTATACTCGGGCAAAAAATTATATATCTGTAATGTATAAATCATCTATCTGGGGCTATTGGATCTTATAAAATTACAACAATTCTAATAACGTCCGTACGTAGTTATAATGCTTAATAATACAGGAACGTTAAACCCACAGACCAAGGATAAAATCTGGCTAATCAGATTTAGCCACAAATTTAAAAAAAACCCACAAAAATAATTATAACATTTAGGCCGAAAATGTAATTTGCTTGCTAACTTCGGTAATTTTACCCCAACAACACACCTTATCAGGCTGTATGCATAAAAGGTAATTAGCATAAAATAATTAGTTGAGGAAAATGGAAAAATTCAAAGGTAAAATTTCGCTTTAAAACAATTCCCGACGCCACTAATGAGAGCTCATTAGGATTGTCTCGATGGGGAAAAAATTTAATAAATCATTTTTATTAAGCTTTCCGCGCTCTTTTTCGTTTGAAAAATAATTTACAAAAATTCAAGTTATAGATAGTTCAGCTGTATGTTTTCTTCAAGAGACAATTGGGTATTTCACGAAATTGTTTTTATATACTTATAATAAAGTTTTTAAATATTAAAACATAACGTCATTTTTGTTTTTTTAATATCTATAACTAGTCTCAAAAATATAGAGCTTTAAAGTATCCTGTTAAACAGGGAGAGCGCTACTGACATGTGGCGTCACAAATTCAGTAGCTCCATACACTGTCCATACAAAATATCGTTTTAGAACGAGACGGATACAGTCGCAGTAAAACAGCTTATAACTTATTTGTTTTTTGACCGATTTATTTTCTGTTTTTACAAATGTTACATTTTCGATTGTAATTAATGAATATCCACATTTCGACAACAGTAAAATATCTAATTGATTTCCATGACCCAATTCCTTAACAAAAAAAGTAGAGCTTCGGGTCACGCAAGGGCTTCAAAAAGGAAATTAGACGAAACAGATACCCTATCCAATTTATCATAAAGCTACTTTTAACCGACTTCCAAAAAAGGCGGAGGTTCTCAATGCGGCCAGTATCTTTTTTTATCTCTTTTTGTATTCGTTTCATTATATTTATTTGGGAAAGTTATGGCAGTGTAAATTCAGTCCAGACCCATATTCCAACTTCTCAAATAATTATCAATTCGGTTGCTGAACGTCATAAAACAAACCACATCATTGCGGTTGTATCCAAATAGCCGCTAAAGATATCAAGGATTGCTAAAGACCGCGCCATACAGATATCAGAGTGGTATATTAACATATCTTGATTACTCCCTATTGTGCACCAACTGTGAGTAATGACTGGATTCATATAGAGCAGCTGTTACTATTCTATATCATCATCATTATTTACTACATTTTTTTTTCATTCGTTTACTAGATAGTCCTTAACTGCGATCTCACCTAACTTGGAACGGGTATGGCAGTGTAGATTCAACCCATACCTCCTAATCGGATTCTACACGTACGCGCCATCGTGCTGGAACGCTGAATCGCTTTTCGGCATGTCTTTGACAATACCAAATCAGACCAGAGGCAATTTAGAAATTAGAAATTTCCAAATTGCCCAAATTGTTGGATTCGAACCCGAGACCTCCTAGTTATAAGACCACAGCGCTCACCACTGGGCCAGGGAGGTCGTCAATTCAATAGTAGAGCTCATACATGGCTGAAGTCTATCGCGTTCAATCAGTGCCAGCCATTTTTCGGATGTCATTTTTCCATCTGGTTTTGGGACGCTTTGTACTCTACTTACGAAAAAAATATAAATAATGAGAACTGTTATCTCCACTGTTTTCCTAATTCATGATTGCCTATTTCTGGTGCCTATTTCTGTAAAGCTACGCCGACCGGTATTGTATGAATATTTCTTTTTTGTTGAAAATGAATTTAAGTCTATTTATTTAATTCATAAAAAAATACAAACAAACAGTGGCAGAGTCTTTTTTTAGGTATAAGTATACATACAATTATGTTAGTATATCTTGTCATGAATAAAAAAATGTTAGTAGGCGTGCCAAGCTCACTTCTCTATTCTCAACTCGATGGACTTTCACCTCCAACGCCCATTATCCATTGCTGTTATTCATCTTTCATTAATATAAGGCTAAGCATAAATCTAGCGACAGTTCAATGAATTCCGCTCCGCCCATCACGCGACAAATCTGAACAGAAATTCCGCTTTGGGTGTGCTTAAGCAGTAACAGTTTCAAAAAAGATTTGTTTTAGTGTCGTACCCAAAAAATAAAATTGCAAACCAGTTTAATGATAAAAAAAAAAGTTAAAAATTAAAGAGATACACACATTGTTGTTGTTCGATCTTAATATGTGCTGGTGTTAAATCTTGTACAATGGTACGATACCCTTCGTGTGCGGATTCGATTTGAACTTAGCCGGTTTTTATATTCGAGTTGAATATCATGACCGTGGAGTTAAGTTACAGCATATATTACAACATATGTACACTGTTGTGCCAGATTTGTCCTTAAAAGTCCAAACAAACTATGGAGGTATCAACAGCTCCATATATCTAAGTTAAATGCAACTCCACGCCACTACGTAGTTAGCAAACAGGAGATAAAGATTTCAATCTGTTGATTGCGTCCCCTCCATTAGCGTTATTGTTCCGCGCTGTATGAGCTATAACCAGCTAGAACCAGTTTGTGACCGCAAAATGGCTGCCACGTAATGTCGGAAATACTGAATATGCTATGTTAATCTTGTGGTCAATTAGTTAAGGACTAGGATAGGTCATTAGCGTTGCGATGCTAATGCTCGTTTTCACCAACCATACCTAAATCAACCCCTAAGTAGGAGTCTATTTACGTAAGTAGCCCCTAAAACCTCAATAGCCTCAATAGCTCAACGGTTAAAGGTGCGGATTAAAAACTGAAAGGTCGCAGGTTCGAGCCCCACCCGTTGCACTATTGGCGTACCCACTCCTAGCACCAGCTTAATCAAGTTCAGCTTGGCTAATATTCTTTAAATAAAAAAAATTCTTACCCAACGTCATTTTCACCTTTAGGTATTCCCTAAAAGTTCGTGAAAACGAAATTGACAGAAAGCGACACCCAACTTAGAAGCCCGTAAAAGATAAGGAAAGTTGGTGAAAAAGAGCATAAGAAACCCCAAATTAAAATTTCGATGGCATTTTAGCCTTACAGCTAGTTTCATAGGCAGGAACTTTTTTCTGGAAACTTTTTATCCAGGAAAATCAAAGTGTTTCCGCAGGACGAAGTCGCGGGCGTCATTATGTAATATTTTTATTTTTATTGCCTTTTTTTGATCAGCTGATAAGGACGGACAGACGCATGTTTTGACAATTTACTCCGGAACCCTGAAAATCACGACAGCAGCGTAAAGAATCTCGGAACAACTTCCTGTCCCCATAAAAACGCTTAAAAAA
Organism: Hipparchia semele; assembly: GCA_933228805.2. Lineage (NCBI taxonomy): Eukaryota > Metazoa > Arthropoda > Insecta > Lepidoptera > Nymphalidae > Hipparchia > Hipparchia semele. Next base: position 11,176,390 of record OW121718.1, read on the forward strand.
TGTTGGCCACAAAGGGATATTGAAATACCATACTTTCAGACTTTGTGGTGAAACGTTAAATGCGAGACAAAATTTTTCATTTAAAAATTGTTGCGGTCTGAGTTGTGTTTTCCAAAATGTTTTGTCATTCTTTGTTTCGATAAATAAAAATCTAAAGTAAAAATATTAACTTGCATTTTCAGCATTTTTAGTTTACGTTTAACCTTAGTGTACTAACCGACAAACATAGATCATTTGTGTACAATTTACAGTTAATTGCTGCAGCGAGTTATCTTTTTTATCATTTATATAATCTTCAATAGTATAACCGACGTACATAGATTAAGGATTGCCTTCTACCAATCCTTAATCTTAGCCGACAGATTTTCAATACAAAAGTCATTATTAGCTATATTTTTTTGTTTGCTCTCTATTTAAGTACACCCACAGCATTCAAACTCCAAATTTCACTCCAAAAGGAGTAATAAATACACACACACACATACACACACATACACACACACACACACACACACACATACACACATATACAAACTTTAATAACACTGTAATATTAGTATGACGTACTTAAATTTTATTTCTAGGAAAAAATTTAATACATAATTTCGACTTTTACATACAAAGACTACTGAATTATTGGAAGCAGTCGCCTGTGATCGGGGCGGCGTCAACCTCCATTCATAATAAATATTGAAAAGTCATCAATTTTTCCTTGTCATATATTCATTTTCCATCACACTGAGCAGACTTAGGAATTCTCCATACAGATCCAATTTCGCTGAATTTGTTGTCAATGCCTACAAACAATTTTTGTTAGAAATTACCTTCCAATTTTATTTTTATATTATACTTCATGACTTTTTACATAAATACAAAGTACTTCAGTGACGTCAAAGGTTTATGAATATGCTGTGCGATTCTTTAAAAATGATAATGATGGCTACAGCAACGTTTTGAGCCGGCAACGCATCGGTGGTGCCTCAGGTGCTACAAATATTCATGGACTGCGGTAATCACTTAACATCAGGTGATCCGCTCACTAAAAATATTTAAAAAAATAGTAGGTAGTATGGACTTACACTTAATTTCCTGACTAACCACGTAAGACCCACGAGATGCATCTCTTAAATTCAATTTATACTTGTAGCCAATAGCTATCAGTTTCCCTTCATTGATATTCATCTATCGTCACGGGAATGCACTGGTCGCGGATGCGCTTACTGAATATTCTTGTCTCATACAATGGAAGGAAATTCGATTTAAAATCTTTTATTCCGAAGTCAACCGCAGTCCGAATTTATTTTAAAGTTAGGTACGATTTTGTTTGCATACCTCAGATGTTCCACGTGTACCACTTTGAAATTACTAAACTAGCGCGCTAATTTGAGACCTGCGAAGAAAACTCCTCACATCACTTCCCCGCAGGCACTCACCATTAATTAGCGTTTTAAATCTCGTATAGTTCATTCATTTCACGACGGCTCGTGACTCATGGTTGTGTGTGTGTCGTATCTGTATAAGTGTGAGCGAGAGCTTGCTCGCACCTAACCACTCCCATCGACTCCTGACGGGCACACACATTTACACGACGTAATCACAAGTAAAGCGCCCGTAACTTCGTGAGATAAACGTACTATACTGATACAACTCTGTGGGAAGTAACTGTAACTGTTGGAGGTCGCCCACAGCGTCTTTTTACAACGATTCAGTAGCGATACAATTGCAAAAAAACCGCGATACAATCGCGATATTGACGCAAGTCGTATACAACTGCCACCTGCACGTAACAACGATTTGCTTCACTTCGACATCACATCACATCACATCACACTAATATTATAAAGCCGAAAGTTTGTATGTGTGTGTGTGTGTGTGTGTGTGTGTGTGTGTGTGTATGTTTGTTACTCTTTCACGCCAAAACTACTGGACCGATTTGACTGAAATTCAAAATGGAAATAGATTATACCTTGGATTAAAACATAGGCTACTTTTTATCCCGGAAAATCAAAGAGTTCCCGCGGGATTTTAAAAACTAAATTCACGCGAACGAAGTCGCGGGCATCAGCTAGTTAGCGATAAAGCATCGATACAGACGCGATGCAGCATCGATACAGTCGTGCGCTGTAGCGACTACCTGTGAACGCCTGTGGACTGCGGTTGCCAGCTCTTCTTTTACCCGATTTCGTCCGAAACTAAACAGTCGTGCGTCAGCAGCAACGCAGAAGTGACGCTGAATCGATACTATCCGATTGTATCGCTACTCAATCGCTTCTGTCGCGCGTTGTAAATGACGACGAAGTTTCAAAAGTAAGTTTTATGAGGAGCGCGTTAACAAAAAGTCGTCTTGAAACACGTTTTCAGGCTGTGGAATTGTCTAAAAATTATTGCTTTACTATACAGTGTGACGAACGATCGCAATCACCAGGATTTATGGCGTTCTTGCCGCATCAGTACACTTTAACCAATAGTGAGGGAGTTCCAGCCAATTAGAGTTGATTGCGATCGTCACAATGATGCAATCATTTTTAGACAATCCCACAGCCAGTCACTTTTGACTTACTTGATGATTATGTATTATAGTTCTTTCAATTCATGAGGGCACGTGGTTCATGGTTGTGTGTGTGTTGTATCTGTACACGTGTGAACGAGAGCTTGCTCGCGCCTAATCGCTCCCACCTAGGCTCCTGACAGGCTCGCACACTTACGTGCATGTACACGACGCAACCACAAGTAAAGCTTACGCGCCCTCGTTAACTGAAAGAACTATACTGTCTATAGGTACTATTGTTATCATTTACAGTTTCTGAGATACCTTTAGTGTAACTTTTTATAGCTTATCTTTGGCATATTACGAAAAAAAATACCGATATCGGTTTTAATAGGTAGGTTTGCCAATACTGAAAGCCATTGTGCAGTGTGCAAATTAACTGACTGATGAAGAGGAGAATTCGCAATATGATTTGTATTGAACTTTAGATTAGTTTTCCAACTTCCCATAACCATAATTTGTAGATGTACCTACAAATTATAAAAATATCAACATAACAAAAATTACGTATATTTCTACAAGAGAATGTGAAAACTCATTTTACTTCTAAAGCAAGTAGGCACATATTATAATAATGAGACATCAAACAAAATAATTTATTCAACCACAAGAAAATGTAATTTTACGCTTTACTTGATATAAATCTTTTTAGCGTTTTATCTGAGGCCTTCATAAATCTCGAGGATCACTTTGGCATAAAATTTGTTGGATCAAACGTCAGAGTCAAGAGCTTAAGACGGTATCCAGTGTTGAGGTCACAATGCATCCTTAAGCCAAGTTAAATAGACTCTCCTTGAAGATCCATAGAATAGGGTCGCGATAGCCAGGTCAAGAGCTGTCTCGATAAAATGCTTTTGTCCATCGTGTACTTACTATCGTACTATCATACTATGTTTATAATGAACTTGATCTCTTTCCGGTCGTGTCGGATTTTCCGTCCCATCGGGCTATGAAGCGGGTTGCAGACCGAAAACTAAGCTATTCCAAAGCTAAGCTAGGGAAGCTAGGCTAAGCCAAACTAAGCTAAGATAGAAATAAATGGCGTGCACACAAAGAGCTAAGCCAAAGCTCAGTTAGTGTTGCGGAGTTCAATTAGACGGACGTCAGGCGCTTGCTATGAATATAATCGATGAAGAAAGTTCCGATGATGAATACGTTACACATAGAAAAAGAAGATTAATACTGACTTATTATTATTATATAAGAAAACGACATTCTAGAATCTAGACCTTGGATATGTCAACACATTGAATCTCGGCACGCAAGTGGAGAGTTTAGAACTTTATTTTACGAATTAGATGATGAACATTTTCAGTCAACTTCGATAAATTGCTCCATATTCGCTACGAAACGACCGTGCGTACGACAAAGGACACTGGACAGCACTGGCGTAGGATGTGCGAAGGGCGTGCGGGGAAGGCGGGAGGGACATAGCTTAGCTCGCGTAGCTGCGCATCGGCATACACAACTAACTTAGCTTCGCATATTTTAGTTAGCTCACATAGCTTAGTTCACATAGTTTGCGGTCTGCACACAAGTATGGAAAACTGCGTCAGCTATGCGAGCTAAGCTAAACTAACTTAGCTTAGCTCTTGGTCTGCAACCCGCTTGAGAGTGAGGGTATAGAGAGTGCACGTATGTTTGCGCACACACTTGTGCACTATAATATCTCCCGCGCAATGGCTAATCTCTGTGCCGGTCGGGAGGACATTAATTTATTAATTATAATGAACTAGTTAATGCATGCGGCTTTACTCGCGTGGATATAGTTTCTAAAAATCCCGCGGGATCTCTCTGATTTTCCGGGATAAAAAGGAGCCTTTACCACTCTCCTGGTCCTCAACCCATTACCCATGCAAAAAATGTCGTCGATCCGTTGCTTTAATGCGGCGTGATTGAAGGACAAACCAATAAAGCAACAAACAGACATACTTTCGCATTTATAATATTAGTAAAGACGCATTGTTGGTTTTTTTGGTTTGACCTTCAATCACGCTGCAACAGAGCTAGGAATCGACGTGATTTTTTGCATGAGTGCCTATAGTTGGGAATCTGGGGTGTAACATAGGCTATTTTTCATCCCGCGGAAATTCAAAGTGTAAAAGGCGGCCTCAAATCAGCTGTAGTTTTGCGGCCATGTTGGTTTTAATCATAATAGTAGAAACGTCTTAAAACTGTCCCATACAAATGTTGCATTTTGTGAATTAACAGGAGACACTGTGCTTGGTGAAGTTCGCCAACCTCTGAAAGGAGAAGACAGTACATCGGCTAGTAGGTATTTTGATACTTAAGATAATGTTATATTCAGTGATGATCATCTAATGAGGCGAGCTTATCCAGTCGGTTTTACGTCACCCGCAAAATGGGCCGTTAGAGGTGTAAATGCCTATAATAAATATAAAAAGGGTCTGCGATTGTCCCTTGATACTTCTTAGATGAATGGCTGATTCCCGACAGTACCTACTTTATATAACAGGAAACATCAAGCTTCGTTACGTATAATCCGCTAGGAAAAAGGAAAATGTATGGTGTGACACGAGGGATACATTAGTGTCTCCATACACACCATATCTATCTATGTAGAGCGTGATAGAGCCTCACTGCCAACGGCTAAGGATGCGGCCTGAAAATTGAAAGGTCGCATGTTTGATTCCCACCCGTTGCACTATTCTCGTACCCACTCTCGACACAAACTTTCTACTTATTTGGAAGGGGGAGGAGAATATAAGTTAAATTTCATCTCGGCTAATAAATTTTGAAAAAAAAAGTTAGGACTATGTTTAGGTAGCGATTTCATCCTTATGCCTGCTTTGCTCGTCTACTCTTTGATTTTATATTCCTAAGTATATAGATAACGTCAAGTTCCGGGTCAGGCAAAAATTCCCATTTTGAAAAGAAACTCTCACTAGCAGCTCGAAGTTTGCAGGTTTTTCTAGAAGGTTGTCCTTTATTGTTAAAGCAAGTGATAATTATTTATTAAGTGCTTAAAATGCTCCGCAAAGTTGGAGATTCTGGAATCGAACCCCGAAAAGAAAACCGAGTCTTAACAACTAGCAATGATGGCATAAAATCGACGCTGTACGCACGTTTCAGTTCCTGAAAAGCTAGGGGGAGATTAAAATTTTAAATCCAATTTACGAATTTCATCAGAGTCCAGGTTTTTTTAAGGCTGCGGTTTTTCAAAAATTCTACATTTTGTATGTGCCTTTGCTTCGTTAGGGTATGTAAACAATGCAAGCGTCGGCTCTAACCTAAAAATCCACAAAGTTATTGATTACAAAGAGGACATCGCACACAAAATTCCCGGATTTTCTGCCCAAAAGGCTTGCTGGCTTATCCATAAACATAGGCTTGCTTGTTTTTCGCCCCGAAGGTATATCTTTTACGTCCACGCGGTGACGATATTTCAATCGGTAAATATACATCGGCAACTTTAAAAATTCACCAAAATTGAACCCTGAAAATACTAACAAATAAAAGTTTGCCCCATAAGCTTTTTTTAAATCATCATTATCATCGCGTGCCTTCTTCGAAGTGAAGTTTGGCGGTCAGCATACGAAAAGCTTCTCTACGCAAGGCCGCTTCCTTCAGTTTAGGATAGCTAAGCCCAGTCCACTCCCTCACATCGTCCAACCACTTGCGTCTTTGGCGACCTGGTGCTCTCCTGCCTGCAATTCTTCCTTCCAACACCAATCTCGGGAATAAGAATTGGGCTCCCCGCTGCAAGTGGCCAAAGAAAGCGAGTTTTCTCCGCATAATGGTTGACATGAGTTCTCTCTTTTTGCTAACTAATTCGAGTACCTTCGCATTCAATGTGAAGCTGTTCCAGGGAATCTTGAGCATTCTGCGATATATCCACATAAATTTTTAAATACATTTATTATTCGATGATTTTTAGGGTTCCGAAAAAAACTTCGGAACCCTTATAGGATCACTTCGTTGTCCGTCTGTCTGTCAGTGTGTCACCACCGTTTTTCTCGAAAACGGCTTATGATACGAAGTCGAAATTTATACTGAATATAAAGTTCAATGGTCTCGTAGTGTTTTAAGAATATCAAGCTTATAGCTTAACTCAGTGAAAAGTTACAGCTTTAAAACCACGGCTTTCTCATTATTAAAACAAATTAAGGGACATCTTCCAAAAATCGTTTTTTTCCATACCTAATTCTTAGTTTCATAGGAAATGCCGTTATATTTTACAAACACCAGCTTTAAAGTCTTACAAATGACGAACATATTGATATCTCTAAACATAGTAAGAGTAACTTAAACAGCTAAAAACCAAATAAAAACCTACCACTTACTATGACTTTTAAAGTACTGTAACGAGAGTAAAGTACCTGAGGCTAAAACACACTATCCGTAAGCTGCGACTGAGAGCCGCGACAGATAAGGTTTCACAGTCGTTTGAGATCAGCAGGCCCAGATTTCTATCGGCCGTCCGAAGACTCAAGAATGGCCCAAGGTTACGTCCGCGACTACGTCCGGTAGTGTGCACAATTCAATGTAAATTCACTATCCAGCCGCGGTTGACGCGTCGGATAGTTTGTTCTAAGCCTAACTTTTTAACGCGTCACAACACAGAACTGTCACAACTTTTGTAGACTGACCTCTATAATTACTCTATGATTTGTAGAATAGACCAGGTATGTAATAGAATCTGCAATGGCATATACAATAAGAAAAATATTTTTTATCTATTACCTATCTCTTTAATTAATTTATGCCGTCATATTTTGTATTCTCATCACACTATCACATATCACACTAATTAAAAAGCCGAAAGTTTGTATGTGTATGTTTGTGTGTGTATGTTTATTACTCCTTCACGCCACAACGAATTAACCGATTTAGCTGAAATTTGGAATGGAGACAGCTCATACCCAGGATTATAACATACGCTACATTTTATCCCGGAAAATTACAGAGTTCCCATGGGAATTGAAAAACCTTGATCCACGCGGCCGAAATCGCGAGCATCGTCTAGTATAATCCCTCCATTTTTTTGTAGAATAGGTAGATATGTAATAGAATCTGCTATGGCATGTACAATCCATTGTTAATCATAGATTAAAAATAGAGGTCAACGCAGTCTTATAACCCAGTTGTCAAAAGCTGTCATGTCATTATTATTAAATAGGTAACGTTAAAATATTTCGAATGTTCTCAGTTCTAAAAAAAATCAGAGATATACATAACAAAGCATATAACGATAGGAAATGAGTTTTTGAAAGATATTGTAACAGTGTTAATGAGAGGATGCGTGAGGATATTTAAAGGTGCGAAGGGGTGGTTAGCTAAGGGAACTTTCATCAAGGGTGAAGTTGAATCTTTGGTGGAACATGCCGAAAAGACATTAATTAAGCAGGAGGTTGACCAGTGCATAGATAACTACCATCCAGTCCAAGTTAAAGCGGCACCTCAGCAGCTCAAGAGTTAAAAGATGAAGTGTCCATAGCACAGCGGCTGAGATTATTGAAGCAAGGCAATACATTCGTTAAAAAGAAAAATATCATTAGAGCAAGTAAGGACTAAGGAGATAAAAGAACAGTCGTACAAGAATAATTAGTGGATGGAGACGTACTCTGCAAGGATCCAGGACAATCGTTGGTCATACCCAAGCAATTGGAAAAAGAAATAAACCATAGCAATGGACATTTTTCAAAGAGAAAGAAGAATTGGAAATATAAGAGGCGTGGCTCAGCTGACCATATGAAAAAATGGCCGAAGTCCAATAGTCGATAGAGATTAATAGTAGGTAAATAGTACTGTGAGGAAAGAATGAAGGTGACTGTGTTGAATGAATGTGTGTGTATTAATATAGTTAAGTAGATGTATGTAGTTAGTTTTGTCAACAGCACCGCCAAGTATATTGTTATGTGTTACACTGATAATATGTTTGTACATGATTTTGTTATTACCAACTTAAGAACAAATAGTGAACTCATAGTGAACTTGTTAGAATAAACTAAGGACATTTAAATTAGATATAGAAATTAATAATAAGTAGAAGTTTAAGTTAAAGTAATATTACTTATTAGCCCACAGGCTAGATGGTAGTATAAAATAAAGCCACTGTTACATGGTGCTTTATGGTAGGAAAAAAACCAACTTAAGTATACCTATGGTTTTTTAAATTCAATTCGAGATCAGTCATATTTTATTTTATTTTGTAAAAGAAATATAATAATTTGTGACCATGTATACTTAATACTTACTAGTGTTTAGATTCCTTATAAGATGTCATTCTGTATTGGTTAACTTAAGATGTATTATTGTTAAGTATGTATGAAAGCTGTATTGTTTAACTTAAGGTGTGTTAGTGTTGAGAAGGTATGAAGTATGCGAGGAAATATGAATATGGTAAAGATGTACGAAAGGGGAAGGTATGTCTGGGGACAGACATAGTTGCAGGATGACCGAATGTGGGAAACGGAATGTATGTAAGTGTATGACAGGGATATATGCAATAGAGAGTGGGAAGTATTGGAGATAAAAAAGATTGGCAAGAGGGCGTATGGAGTTAAGACGTGCTAAGGAGTGCTAAAAGTAGTTTAAATAAAAGAAGTTAATATATATTTAGTGTTTTTACTTTGAGCTATTCCCACATTTATTAGAACATACAATACTATTACTGCTTGATTAGACATGAAAAGGGTCACAAAGAAAATTCTGTCAAACATAGAGAACCTTTTGATTGACTACCTCGAATGCTTTAAAGATAGCTTAGACTTAGTTTTACAAGTTATACATTGTCTTATGGAAGTAACTCAAAGAGACAAATAATGGGATGAAATATGGAGAATGGGAATGTGAGAAAACTACACAACCCCATTGAGTTTGGGCTTGTTTGATTCATCTTGATAAGTACTCTAGTCCTAGATGATATGCAGGGTCTAATGATGAGACCGGAAGGCGTCTATAGGAACTGCAATAATACTGCGCACTTAAGCTGTCATCTAGTAGGTACCTAATTAATACATTGGTCAACAGTTTCGGAACCCTCAGTGCGCGAGTATGACTCGCACTTGACCGGTTATTTATATATCCTCTCCAATGCGATATAAATTGGATTACTTAAAGATTTCCGTAACGGCAAACAGTTTTTTGAAATGGGCTATAAATATAATCGGTTTGAAGGCACTAAGGAAGAATAATGTCTCAACGCCCCGGGGCCCCGCGAGGGCCCCGGGAGTTTCGACTTTGTCACTCACTTGTCTTTGGTCTGACCCTGCATTAGCATTTAAATTGATGGCTTATTATTAAAGCCGTTTTTGGTACCGTCTAAGGTTGATGAGAAAATTTTTCTTTATTACGTACCTACTATAAATGTGTAACCACGTCGGCCAAATCAGTGTTAGTACTCCAGTATGTACTTCCAAATACACTACAATTAAGTACAATTTTTTAAAATAAAATATTTGTTAAAATTTTTATTTTTATTTTTTAGGTATTAGATGAGCGATGAGATAAAAAATCGATCGATGGTAAGTTTTGGTTTTTAAAAAAATAATTTAAAAACCAAAAACATCGATCGATCTTTTGTGTTGATGTGTGCTCTCCCAAAGGCTCTCCCATTCTTTCGTTGTCAACGTTGTCAAAAAAATTAACGTTGATCGTTCAGCAAAACTATAATGTGGGTGTCTTTCAATCAAGAGTGGATAGACATTTTCTAGGCAAGCGTGCACCATCCTTAGGCTGTGTCTTCAATTACCATCAAGTGAGATCGCAGTCAAGCGTTAGTCTATATATTTAAAAAAAAAGAATCGTATTCGTATCGTATTGTATTTCTGCCAAAATCCTTCATCCGTTTCGTCTTTCCAAACTAAATCTACTAAATCCTAGATCTCCATAAATGCAGCGTGTCTTGAGAAAATTTCGACTGAGGGAGAGTAACACGTACAAGCAATTGTAGCTTCTCAACAAAAGTCTCAGCACGTACTGCAACTTGTACTGAATAATCCTTCGCGTTTCATTTAATTAATTTTACGAGGCTTTTGCGTTGAAGACGCAACTCGTTAATTATGTGCGAATATAAATAGCAGGCAGCAAAAAATATTATGCAAGGATTGTTCTGAAATAAAACAAGATAATAAGACGCTGTATAGTGCTGTAGTCTTCTCTTTGATGGGGGTAACTAGAGTATTTCGATACCTCCTAAGTAAGTTGTTGTATCCCCAAAATGCTTACTAACGCGTTGATTGTTGTGAAGGTCAATACAATGGTTTATGCCGTCGTTTTAATAACGATTCAACTTTATACGTCTTAAGAGTAATATGTTAAAAAATGCTGTTTTCAATTTTTTTTTAAACGAACACTAAATAGATAAAAAGAAATGGTATAGAGCAGAAAACCTAAAATGCCAATTTTGTACATAACCACAACTTACGTAAGAGGTATCGGTTTGCAATTTCTGAATTGTCTCTGGTCTGGTCTGATGGAAGGCTTCATCCGTGGCTACCAGCAAAGTCGGCCAAGCGATTGAGCGAAACCGATAAAACTGCCATACCTAAAACCCCTTTCAGCTTAGCCCGCTTGCATTTTAGACGGCATCCTACCACTTTAAAATAATATCCCATACCTAGGGGAAGAAAAAGAAACCTGTTTTAATAATTGTAAGAGCCTCAATAGCCCAACGGTTGAAGGTGTGGACCGAAAACTGAAAGGACGCAATTTCGAGCCCCAACAGTTGCACTATTATCCTACACACTTCTAGCACAAGCTTTCTGCTTATTTGAAAGCGATAAGAGAATTGTAATCAACTTTAGTTTGGCTATTCTTTTTTTTAAGAAAATAAAATTAAATCACCTCTCAAGGAAAAACAAAATTCTTTTACTACAATCTACGAAACCAGAAAATATCTGTATTATGGTACAGCGTACCGCTCGCACTATAATAGGTACATTGTACTGTCACAGTAGTAGAACAAATGCAGGGGCAGCACACACCCTTCGAAATACGTACTACTACCTCACTCCGACACCGTAGTATGCACAGGAGACGTCGACTCAACAATGCACAATTCTATCCAATATTATGGGGTGTTTCGTCAGTTTTGAGACAATCTGCTAGATGCCAGCCGTCACAGCACAAAGCGCGGCCAATTCTATTATGCAAATAGCCCGGACCTGAACATACAAGGTGGGTACAATGTCCTATTGATGAGAGAATTTGCATGCTAATCAATTCCTTTGTCTCGAATATTGGGTTCGATTCTAAGTAGGTGTGAAAAAATGTAACCACATGATACATTTGCCTAAATTTTACAAACAATAAATTGATTTTTTCAGAACGCATTTTTACCACCTGGATGGGTCACGTGAGTTTACAGACAGGTGAAGACTTCAGCAGAAACTTCAACAGATGTATTTTTAGATTTAATAAGTTTTAAATTGATTTGGATGATAACTAAGTCAAAAATATAGCAGATAAAATCTGTATACCATCCAATTAGTAATAAAATAAAACAATACTAAAATATAGCATTATATACGTCAAACCTATAATACTGAGGTTACATTATCGTGATTCAGTGAATATTGGCATTATCGCGACAAGTGTGGCCGAGTAGTTCGTTGAATCGCGATGTATTCGGGCGAACACGAATCCTTTTCGCGGCACTGTCGGTATCGTTCTTGCATTACATGAGGGCGCGTGGCCCATGGTTGTGTGTGTATCGTATCTGTATAAGTGTGAGCGAGAGCTTGCTCGCGCCTGACCGCTTCCACCTACGCTCCTGACAGGCACACACACTTACGCAACGTTCATGTACACGACGTAACCACAAGTAAAGCTCACGCGCTCTCGTGAATTGAAAGAACTATAATGTAAATAAGTTGACTGCTAGTATATAGATAACTATATATGATATGATAGACATCGCGTATATAACCCAACACGATAATTGTATCGCGCACGAATTTTCGCGCGATAATATAGCGGCAGCATTAAAGAAGGCATTTTTTATGTCCAATTCTGTAGTTGAATCGACCGCCGCGGGCAATGGTTTGTAAAGTGCTGAAGTACTTTATATCCCGGTATATTATAGTCTAAACAGAATAGTCTTCCATATTTTCCAATATCGAGGAGGCTTCAGCGTAGCCTTATCCATTATATTGCAGTATTATTGAGGTGCCTATATGCCTCCCTGGTACGTGCTAGTATATTGAAGGCGGCTTTACGTGAATTGGAATACACGACGGGGTTTCCTCAGGATGCAATACGAAATTGCAAACCGTTTTCCACTCAACACTTCGTTATATAAATTTTAAAGTGTTAAACGAGCTTCTATGGTTTTTATCTTCAGATACGAAATAAACGTTTTATAAAATTGAAGTAGTTACGAGTAAGCCAAAATTTCGCACAAATTCAGTACCTACTACCAATTTTAGTTTGGAGCGTATCCGTATACGTAAAAGTATAAGAATGCATGCCCGAAATTGAGCTCTAATTTAATACAGTTATGGTTCATTTTACTTTGAAGCTAATGTCATAGTATACGAATACGATCAATCGAATTAAATCTTATACTAACCCCACAGATAGTTAGTAATATGACATAGGCATTCGCTATGAAAGGATTAAGGAAGGAAGGAAGGCTAGTAGGTATAGTAGCTAGTATTATACCTACTAAATTCAAATTCATTTATTGATTGCATAAACTGTGTAACAAGATGTTAATGTTTAAGAAAGGCTCTAAACAGTTTGCCAATTTCTGGCGTGCAATCTAAGCATGTAATAGACTTTATCTACTAAATTATCACATGATAACAATCCATTACAATAACAATACATTTCTAATAATACTTCATTCAGTCCGTATAATGTCAATAAATAAATTAATCTGTAAATCTGTTCTAAACGATACTTGCAACATATGTAAACAAACCTACACTGGCGTGTGTTCGACATAGTAGTTTTCATGTCGGCATGAAAGAGTCTAGTGAACAGTGTAGGTATGCTCTACTGTGCCAGTATATCTGACATTAATAACATGAAGTGCATACATGCATGTACACGGTACATGCTAATTAAGGTCGAGTGTTGATGCACTTCATTGAATATTGCTCGTACATTTAAAAAATGCCTCCTATATTTATGTACCGTGAACGTAATGCTATATTTTAAGTATTTTTTGTGGTTTTTACTAAAGTTTTTCTTTAGTTCCTTTACATTAGATACTTGATGATGCCCGCGACTTCATCCGCGTGAATAAAGGTTTAAACCCCGCGGGGACTCTTTAATTTTCCGGGATAAAATGTAGCCTGTGTGTTTATCCTGGGTATAAGCTATCTCCATTCCAAACAGCCATGAGCCAAATCGATTCAGTCATAGTGGCGTGAAGTGGTAACAAACACACACACACATACAAGCTTTCGCCTTTATAATATTAGTGATATGCATACGCTTGACCACTATCACACCTGATAGAGAGTGATAATGTTAATGTGGTCTAAGGTATAACGCGTTTGCCTAGAAGATTCCTTCTTCTTAAGTTCGTGTTAGTTATTAAAGCAACTTGAACTACCTACATATTTCGTTGGCAGATAAACGCTATATGAATGTCGTATTACCATAACTTTAGTATAAAGTTCTCAAATAACTGTCATCTTGAGAATTAACTTGAACATATACTGTGCTTAACTTATGCGTTTGTATTATAACTATATACAAGGTAAAGCTTGCTAAGATTAGTATTAAGTATTTCGAAATAGTATCAAAACATAATTTTTTTTATTCAATGACAAGATAGTCTTAAATAGAATCAGACGTTACTTTGCGGAAGTTCATGATTAGCAAGAAAAGGTTAGAGTTGTTTTGCTATAATCTGCCAACAGAAAAAAATCTATATGGTCAAACATGCAGTTAAAAGCTAAGCATCGCTTACTTTCCCGACCGAGCAAACAAGCCAAGTTCCCAAGCAAGCAATGCCACCACCACTCACATGCACCACCACACCAGACTTTTATACTACTCTCGACGCACGTTTCGCCCCGACACCGGAGCATCCTCAGGAGATATCGACTTTATAAATGCTGTATTGTCTAGTCAAGATAGTCCTTGACTGCGATGTCACCTGATGGTAAGTGACGATGCAGTCTAAGGGCGATCTACACCGGACTAGTAGCGGCCGGCAGCGTGGCTCGGCGAGCACTTTCAGTTTGAAATAATTTTAAAGTTTATCTACATAATCGCAATAAGCAAAATGGACATCTATCTGCTTACATGATTTCAATATTCAACGTAGATATTATCATTGTTTTTTAGGTTCAAGGAATAATTAGAAAGCAGATAAATACGAGTATTATAATAAAATCAATCTATACATAGATAAATCAATTGAAATAGAGTAACTGCAGTATAGAGTAAATAAAAGTAGTTTGCGGCTTCCCGACTTCATTACGACAGAGCGGCGGAGTTTACCGTCTTGTGAAGGCACCTCACGTCCGAAGTATTAATTTTAGGTTTATTGAATATTACGTGACTTTCATGGGCAATTTGCTGAAACCTCTTGTGGTTCAGACGATTGGTTATAGGCTAGTTTTATTAATTATCCAATAGACTCGTAAGGGAGGGAATTCGGAACCGTATTTATTTCATTCTTTACCCATACTACTATAGTACGGTCGCCGAACAGAAAGAATTTCGTACAATGACCTCTTTGCCTACTGACAGTGGTCACAAACATTTTTCTATTAAGTGCGGTTTATATAAAATATTTGAAGGAGAAAAAAAATTAGTAGCTTATTAAATAAATTATTTATTTTTAAACAGTTATTATAATCGAGTTATATTAACTTATTACATAGAAATAAAAAAATGAAAATTCAAAAATCAAAGTCCGATTTCTCTGTATCGGAGTAACTACTTTCCGACGACGTCTCGCCTGTCACAGTTATAACGAAATAATGTACAGTTTTGTCTACATTATGATCTAGACACCCTAAATTCAATTCACAAGCAAACAAAAACAAACCTTAGGTTTGCAAGTAAAAGGTTTACAATCCCCGAGGACGGCGGTCATTGCATTTGTGCGAGCGTGACGCATTATTTTAAAGCGGGAGTGACAGAGACAGGTAGTAACAGGTTAATGTACGAAATTCTTTCTGTTCGGCGACCGCACTTTACTAGGTACTTAGTATAATTTTTTTTTGTAGTAATTAGTCTGTAGTGTTTTTAGCTAATAGCTGTTTGACGAAAATCGGTCCAAGATGGCCGCCGCCACAAAATGGCGGATTATATTATATTTTTTCACAACTCCCTCAATATGGGTATCAAATAAAAGGGCTTGATGAGTAGAATACTATACACTATATAAAGAAATTTCAAATCCAAGATGGCCGCCACCACAAAATGGCGAATTACATATATTTTTTTTAATATCACACGTCGGACATGTTTTCAATTTTCAATTTACACTTGTGGTTACGTTGGAATGCTTAAAAATAGCCCATTAATTTATGAGCAAAAAAACAAACAAGCAAAATGAGCTGTAATTGCATTACCTGTGTACGTACCTTTTTGTCCACATTAATTGTAATGATCGAGTTCGGTTGCAGTTTTAAACAGTAATAGACACAACTGCTGAATTTTATCAGCATACAAATTCATTCCTTAATTGGAACTTCGTGTTTCCCGTTAATTTCATGCTCATTTGCATAATGGGATTACAAGCGCATGCAACTCCGTCGACGTTTACAGTAACTAAAGGACTAAATGTCACAGCACACATATCAACTCGGAAAGGAATCGTCATCGTATCAACTCGAACCATCCAGTATTTTTTGTATAAAACAACTTACTGCAACGCACACTAATCGGAATCGTATCGTAATCGCCTCGCCTTGGGATAAGCTCGCGAACCCCGGTGTGGTGCGTGATCAACTTGTAGTCTCCGCGCCTACGGCTCGCCGCCCCCGCGCTTACGTCTCTCCATACCCGAGCACGTTCGGATTCAAACTGATTAATCTGGTACCGCTCAGCCTGTGGTCGACGAGCTGTAAGCGCGGCGTCGCCTAGCCGTAGCCGAGTCGACGTACCGGAGCTGCTGGTCCGATGTTACACTAGGTTGACGCCTGATTGACGACGAGGCGAAAGTCTATATGGTAACGATCCCTTTCCAAGTTGATATGTGTGCTGACTCCTTAAAGGTCCGCATAGACTACAGCATTCATTGCCAAATGACTGACACTAATGTCTTGTCCGTTCACAGTAGGACGCTTGCACTAAACCAGGCGTCGGAATAGATGTCGCAAGCTCTGACATTGCTTTTCACACAGAAATACAATTACAGAGATATAAACATCCCAGAAGTACCTATTCTATGTCACTCTCTGATCTTCAACTATATCTTATCAAAAAATCAAGTCAATCCATTGCTCCGTCACTGATAATTGAAGGACAAACCAAGAAACAACAAGTCGTGGACAAAAGCTAGTACAAAATAATTTCGCATCCATATACCTACTCCTATTCGTGTTCTTTGTATGAAGTAATTTTAAGAGTTTCTTATGTTTATCACTACTAATATTATAAATGCAAAAGTTTGGATGTATGAATTGATGTCTGTTACTCACTCACGCCACAACAATTGAACCAATTTGTCAGTTTTGCACAGAGATAGATTATAGTCTGGAATGCTACTTTTTATTACAGAAAATAAGACAATTCGCACGAGAATCAAAAACCTCAATCCACGCGAACGAAATCGAGGGCTGGTCTATTCATATTATGAACTAGCTCCGCGACTTCGTCCGCGTCAATTTTTGTTATTGAAGTTTTTAAAAGGATATATTTTAAATAGGGATAATTTTCCCCGTTTTTGCAACATTTTTCACCAATGCTTCGCTCCTATTGGTCGCAGCGTAATGTTATATAGCCTAAAACCTTTCTCGGTAAATGGACTATCCAACACAAAAATAATTTTTCAATTCAAACCAGTAGTTCCTGAGATTAGCGCGTTCAAACAAACAGCTTTATAATATTAGTATAGATGAGTAAATAAATAAATAAATAAATAGTCTTTTAATCAAGAATAAAAAACAGCCACACAAGAAAAAATACAAAGAAATGAACAATAAAAAGAACACAAACATAAAAATACAATATAATATATAAAAACTAAAGATGGATTCCGACGGCTTAAATTGTACATAACGTTCTATCTATTGAATTATTTTCAAGCCGCCGGGAAATACTAGTATTTTATTTCTATTTCCATTTCTATTTCTATCTCTATGCGTTTCAGCCAAGAAGAGTACACTGCGTGTTGACCAACTCTGTTACAGGTTCTTACCAGTTTATCTAAGTATTTCAAGCTCTTCTTGTCTGAAACGCACAGGAAAATAAAAGTAAAGTTAACCAACCGCAAAACATATAAATGTGGCGCAAGCTATTCCTGATAAGGGTATCACCTCAGCATAATGCTGCAGCAGTGTAGACACACTCCTCCAGCGCTGATTTTCAGGCGACCCCTAGTAGCACTAGACGTCCCGGGCCGGTCTGACCGGTTGATTGAGTAATAATCCCACATAAATGTTTATTATTCTTTATCAACTATCCTAGGTACATATCTATATTCTATGGCCATAGCCATAGGACAGATCCTGCTTCGTTGTTTTTATGTAAACAAGTATATGTTAAGGTAGTTGAGAAGAGAACATCAACCTAATAAAACCAGTTGAAAATAAAACCAGAAAAGGAACAAAACCGTTTACGAAAAATTGCCTTATGTGAGCTGTTTATATGTGAGTAGGTGTTAGTATGTACTAAAACTACAAAACTGTCCGCCAATAGTATAAACCGGTGTAATTTTTTTTTAATTTTCATTTTTTGCTGCTTCACTGCGGATAGAATAGTGATGCTTGCATTTTGCAGGCGGTTATAGAGGCTCCCAAAAACGAATTCCCACTAAAAAGTTGATGGATGGATTTATCTGTCCAGTGGACATAACCCTTAACCAACGAGTTCGATAGACAATCATCCTGACGAGATCCACTGAAAGCATTTAAATGTTTGCAGAAGTATCTATAGGATATTAGCATAGTTTTACAATTATACAGTTTGGTGATGACTTTGAGTGCCACCGCCATTTATAAGTATTTAACATAACAAAGACGTTCAAAGTAGTCTTGTATGCTGTCTCTTGCCACAAGTTCACACTTCACTTATACACGAGAATTATCCTTAGCCAACGTTTTAATTACTTCACTATGGTATATACCTACCTAAATGGTATTCTTACTTAGCTAACTTTGAGGGCTTGACATGCATATTGAAATAACTCTCGCACTCAGAGACACTTATAAAATTAGCCTACTATCCTACTAATCTTACTTAATATTATAAATGCGAAAGTTTGGATGAATGGATAGATTGAGAAACATTCAATCACGGCGCAACGACCGAACCGATTTGGCTGTTTGGCATAGATATAAATATATCTGGAATAAAAGAGTTTCCGCGGGAATTAAAAACCTTAACCACGCGAAAGAACTCGTTGGCATGTAGTATCTAATAATATAATTAATTAAATATGATTTACTCTGTATGAGCTGTTATTTGTATGTAGAACTTAATAACGAAACGTTAAATTACTCTGAGTGAACTTAATTGAATGTAAACTAAGAGCTCTTTAAGTTACAATTTACTGACTCTAAGTGTAGTTTGAGTTAAAGGTGGAGTATCTTTTATTTTGCAGTCCATACAAACAAAGTACATATTTGAATATTACCAAGTCAAAGTCAATTAAAAATTTTATAGATGTACAATAATTCTACATAGACGCTAGAAACCTATATTATGGCTAGGTAGGATATTATTTTCTAGGGCATATTTTCAAAATTGAACTTGAAAATATCAAAAAGAATCAAACAAGGAAGCTCTGAGAGTGACAAGAATTTAAAAGTAAGTAAACAAACATTGACACTGCTTAGCATTCTTAAAAAGAAGTTGGTCCCGGGTTGGTCCCGGGAATGCAAATAAACAAGAGAGGAATTTCTGCGGAGGCACGCATTTCATTTGTTGTTTTAACTCCGGCTAAACCTTCGTCGCACAACTTTTTAAATTAACGTGCTTTACGTCGGCATGTGTTCGGAAACAAACTGGGACGTTTCGACAATCACTAGAACATCCTGCCTAGATTGTCCCGCATGCTATTAGTTTGCGTGCCTACAATTTTATCGTTCTACCACAGAACTGTGAGAAGTCGTGAGCTCTGTTATTGCCGTATGATTTTAAGACAAACCTACAAACTCCTTCATACTTTGTAAAGGAGGATAGACCTAGACGGTATAGTAAATGCTGTAAAAGTGTGTTCAGTGTCCTTATATTCTTCTTTTACCTTATTTACAGTAAAAGTCAGTGTAAATGAGATAAAAGATTGTAGAGTATGTTTGATACAAGAAAATTCCATTAGGGAACATGTTGTTTCTGCTTTATACCTATTGCTGGTACTGTATTTTTACATTTTGAGTAGTAAGGGGTAATTTTATTATAATAGTACATTGTTACCTTAGGGATGAAAGTAACTTATTTAGTCCCGAGACGGGGTTTGGCGCCCGAGCGTAGCGAGGGGGCCTATAGTTCGAGGGACTAAATAAGTCTTTATCCCGAGGTAAACACTGTGCTTTTCATTACGAATATAAGGAAAGTCAAAATAAAAATAGAAATTAGCTAAAGAAAATTGAGTGAACTTTATTTTACATAAATCAACAACTTTGGTGAGATATTTATTTAAAGTTTATGTTAAAATTAGAACAAAAGTCTATCTTTCTTCTTGTCTATGGATGCACTCGGGTATGTCGTGTTTCATTTGAATTCCAATAAAAATGTGACAACTAGTTTTTTTTAATTATTTGACAGCTGTCAGTTGAAAACGATTCTCCCTAGGGCTGAAAAGTATTACTTTCAACCCGCTTCTCAGGCAACTTCAGACCTACTTTCCGTGTATGAGTAATGAAAAACATATTACTAACCCTCACTACGAATTCATCTTGGAAGAATAGATATTAGATATTGTATGTGTGTTTGTGTGTATGTTTGTACTCCTTCACGCCACTACAAATGAACCGATTTGGCTGAAATTTGGAAAGGAGATAGCTCATATCCAGAATACATAGGCTACATTTTATGCCGGAGAAAATTCAGGATTTCCGAATTTTATTCCACGCGGACGAAGTCATGGGCACCAACTAGTAAAATATAGATACAGGTCGAATTGAGAACCTTTTCTTTTTTCGAAAGACTGTTAAAAAGTCACTGGACTTCGCTCCCTTAGGATTCCCTGTACCTACTACGAGAAGTCTGTCTTTGTATAAATCAAATTATGACAGCATAATATGTTCTGATTCGTCGCATTCATTTATTTCTAGTATCAAAACACAAAAATTTCGTCAAGTAAAATGCGTAGCATCATAACTAGACTTTAAACTAGATTTTAAATGTAGAAGTCCAAGCATCTTTATTCTAATGTACGACGTTAGCATTGTTACTTACATGCATACTTTAAGTGCACTCAATACATATAATCCACTTTAAGTGTGCTCAATGCACACGAAAGGATGAGGAGATCTCTTAAAGCTATAAAACCGCCTTTGCGCACCTGTGTTCATTAATTAACTCTAAGATTTTATTGTAAACTTCGTATAGCAATAAACACGACGACCTCCCTGGCGCAATGGTGAGCGCTGTGGTCTTATAACTGGGAGGTCTCGGGATCGATTCCCGGCGGGTTTAATTTAGGAATTTATTATTTCTAAATTGTCTCTGGTCTGGTCTGGTGGGAGGCTTTGGCCGTGGCTAGTTACCACCCTACCGTCAAAAACGTGCCGCCAAGCGATTTAGCGTTCCGGCACGATGGCGTGTAGAAACCGATTAGGGGTATGGGTTGAATTTACACTGCTATACCCCTTCCAAGTTAGCCCGCTACCATCTTAGACTGCATCGTCACTTACCATCAGGTGAGATCGCAGTCAAGGGCTATTTTGTCGTCGAATAAAAAAAAAATTCTATCTATCTATTTATCTAATACACATACGTGGCTAACATGTGCCTAAAGGAAAATATTCGGCTCGCTCGATACATCACACAACATCCGGTGTTCGAGAGGACACGTTAACGACCTTCGGCCTGCAGTTATTCCAGGCTACAAAATTGCCCCCAACATCACACAACCCTCGTCACAAAAGACACCCGACACTAAAAGCTGTTATGAAGGTGAAAAATGCGAATATTTTCGACTCGATAATTCTGTTTTGTTACGGTAATTTATCAACCGACTTCAAAAAAAAAGAGCTTGTTCTAATTTTCACAGTAAAGTTCATTCGACTTTTTTTTAAGGGTTCCATATCCGAAGAGTAACCAACAGGGCCCTATTACTCCGCTGTCCATCCGTCCGTCTGTCTGTCAGCGGGCTGATCTCATCCGTACTAAGTATTTCTATTAATTCATTTTATTTATTGTATTTTATTTTATTTTATTTTACAGGAAAACTTACAGCTTATTAGAAAAATAAGAACTAGTTAATAAATACAAAAGAACAATTAAAGCTAATTACAAGTTTTCACAGATAGAAATTATATATGAGAAAGAAAGAAAAAAAAACCGAAAAAATTGTAAAGAATAATCAATCAATCAATAAAGAACTATACAATGTGGGGTAAAAAAAAGCAAAATTTTAGAAGTGGCCAACGAATTTCTTAACGAGGTTTACGAATTATTTATAAACGTAAAAGAATTCGTTTGCCAGCGTTTTGCGAATGGTGGTGGCATTGATGCAAAAAAGGTCTAGATTTTTATTATTTTTACAAATTTTGTTAAAAGATAGGGCAGATCTGAGCATATATGAGTTTTTTCGAAAATTGGTATGTGAAGGTGGTGTGTGTAGAATAGAAAAGTTACGAGGATGTGCATTGATGGGGACTTTAAAGAATATCTTCTCAAGAAGCTGCGAACAATCAACTGTGTTGTTTAGGTACAATATTGATGAGGTAAGATATGTCACTTATATTTCTTCGAATGTTAAGTGGCAGTAGATGCAACTGGGCACATAGACCTTCATATTTCTTGTCAGATTTCAGTTTAAATTTAAATTTAAGGAATCGAGTAAATTTTTTCTGGATTCTTTCAATACGTTGAATATACACCTCATATTTGGGGTTCCTTTGAGATGCATATTCAAGGTTGCTTCTAACCAGGGCACAATAAAGAACTTTAATTGTTTTAAGTTTGGTGTAGATAGATACTTGAAAATTTTCACTGAATATTTATATCTAACTAGCTTTAACCCGCGGCTTCGCTCACGTTAGGTTCGATTTTTTAACCCCCTATTTAACCCTCTTGGGGTTGAAATTTTCCAAAATCCTTTCTTAGCGGATGTCTACGTCCTAACAGCTACCTGTATGCCAAATTTCAGCTCAATCGGTCTAGTGGTTAGAGCTGTGCGTTGATAGATCAGTCAGTCAGTCAGTCAGTCAGACAGTCAGTCAGTCACCTTTGCCTTTTATATATTTAGATGTTTTAATATATTTCAGCCAAGTTTGTTCAGTCGCTGCGACGTAATTAAGTAGGATAATAGGATAGACTGGAATAGCACATAGGCTACTTTTTATCCCGCAAAATAAGAGAGTTCCCGTGGGAATCCAAAAAACATCAATGCAACGAAGAAGCTGGGGCATCATCTAGTAAATAATAAATAGGAAGTTTCCACGACAAAGTTATTTTTTTTAATAATAACTTTCGTTGGAAGTTTTCATCGAAGCTCCACCACAGAGCTACACTTGGAACCGGTGTATTTATTGCAGCAAAAAATACTATTCGTTATGTCAATTTTAATTGAAGTTTTAACTAGTTGCACTGGAAACTCTTTGAGGTACGATTGGTTTTTCTAATTGGGTTTTTCAATTGTAAGTTTAATTATCACGTTGCGAGGGAGTAGATTGACGTTTACATACTATATTATTACACAGTTAGGGCCGATTTGTCGGCCGTAAATATGTAATTAGAGTTAAATTAGTTAGTTAGTCTAGTGATTAACATGTTCTATTGCGGATAACGAGGTTTAGTGAAAACAGCACCACCAAAACCAAAATAGTTAGTCACTAGTGTCCGACCGAAGATCAATTTGACGACCTCCCTAGCGCAGTGGTGAGCACTGTGGTCTTATAATTGAGAGGTCTCGGGTTCGATTCCCGGCGGAGGCAATTTGGTAATTTATAATTTCTGAATTGACTCTGTCTGGTATGGTGTAAGGTTTTGGCCGTTGCTAGTTACCACCCTATCGGCAAAGGCGTGCCGCCAAGCGATTTAGCGTTCCGGTACGATGGCGTGTAGATACAAATTAGTGGTTTGAGTTGAATGTATACTGCCATACCCCTTTCGAGTTAGCCCGCTACCATCTTAGACTGCACCATCACTTACCATCGGATGTGATCGCAGTCAAGGACTAACAAAGCCAAAGCCGATTAAGAAAAAAAAATATTGCATTACATTTCCGAGGGACGATACCGTGTAGAAACATAAAATAATGAAATTTGTTCAACAAAATAAAATCGCGAAGTTAGGTCTTTTTAGGAATTTTTAAACAATTTGCATTTATTTTCAATGTGGTGCATATTACACAGCCAAAATCTTTATATAATATTCCTATACATTACACTAAGAGTCGATACTTACAGCCATTTCTTTTAATATTAGAATAAATGATGTATTTGGCGCTTACAACACTCCTGTTCCGCGCAATACGCTAGCACGAGGTTTCGGGCATGTTTTATTCCATCGCTGTCACGATTGTGTAGGTGAAAGCCAGACAATACGTTTCGTGTGAAAACAGCCTTAGAGTGGTTTTATGGAAACAATTTTTTATACTTTCTATGGTAAGTAGTTCAGCATAAAAGATTAAAGTTAACGTATAAGCTATCGATGCTTAAATTCATACCACTTCTTTACTTACTTACCTATTTTGTTTTTTTCCTTTGGTAGTCTAATTAAATAAACTTTGTAAAATTCATTCAGGACATGACAAAGCACGAACAAAATGAAATAACTACGTCAGGAATATACAAAGCAAACCCGTCTAGATAGGTCATGAGCTAGTGGCATATTTAAGTAATTAGCTTGTGTGTCAGAAATTGAAAATAGTAAAGCTAGAGAAATCACTGAAGCTATAACGTTATGCCAGAAGTGTTTACTTTAGTAGTTGACTATTTACTGCGTTATTAACCATTAAGTTTTTAGTAGGTACTATAGATTAAAATATGTAACAGTTGTTCATATTATTGTAAAATTTAAATAGATAACTATTACTGCGTGAATTTTTGCTTTTGCCAGCCAATGGTTTTGAATTAATATTTTCAATATGATCTTAATAATAACTAAGTACCAAATTAGAGGAATTAAATGAGATTTTTTATTTTGTTAACTTATTTTTAACTAATATAAGTTTTATTTTAAAACTAAGGTACTATATTTAAATTCAACCGCAACTGTTATCCTTGGTTTACCTTATCCACATGCTTCAAAACCATATTACAGTAACTATCACTACATAGTATAAAACAAAGTTGCTTTCTCTGTCCCTATGTACGCTTAAATCTTTAAAACTACGCAACGGATTTTGATGCGAATTTTTTTAATAGATAGAGTGTTTGAAGAGGAAGGTTTATATGTATATTAACATCCATTAACAGTCAATGACATAGGCTATATATTTTATACCCGTGCGAAGCCGGAGCGGGCCGCTAGTAATAATTATACCCTAAAATCCTCATCGATGCTACACCGTAATTGCCACCAGCTCCCTTGCTAGAATGAAAAAAGGCAAGCATTTTTCTGAAGGTTCTAAAAAGTTTAATTAAATTTAAGTAAGGCTTGCTAATTTATGTTTGTCTGTCACAGCCCTTACAGTTTATGAGACGCCGGAATGAACTTTTTTTTGTTTCAGATGCTATTATATCTTTGTCTTTCCGTGTCATAAAACTTAATAGAGTGAGGGGACTAGGACAAAAAGAAAGCTTCAGGGCAATTTTCTTTATGTACAAAAGTACACTTTGTTCCTTGATGAGGACTCGGTGCGCCTACATCATAAAGAATATCCCGCTCTAGACATTTTCACTTCGGAGAAGTTAGAACAATAGTTCTAATGTAAAGACTGTAAAGAGCATCATGATTAAGTTTTTTCAATTCCCGCAGGAACTCTTTAATTTTCCGGCATGAAGTGAAGCCTATAATAATAATACATCTTTATTTATTTATCAATGAACGTAATATATTATCAATAAACGAAAATATAACATAATGTCACTGTCTCCTGTGGAAATAAAAACTGTTACAGGCGACAGTGTCTTCCCTATATTTATGAACGAAATTTCAAAAGTTCTATTTACCTAAAGTATGTGCTTGTCCTGGGTATTAGCTATCTCCATTCCGAATTTCAGCCAAATCGGTCCATTGGTTGTGGCGTAACAAACATCCATCCATCTAACTATCCACCCAACCATCTCCATAAACTTTCGCATTTATATAGCCGCCTAGCTGATTCGTTTGCTCGTTTCATTTTCATATATCATTTTCAAATGATGTTCTGTAAAGCAGTCGGGTTTTTTATTTTATTTTAATTTACTTGTTTGCACAGTGACTCCATACGACTTGTTTCATCTCCTTAGTCCCTCTTGGGAGTTCTACTAATAGCACACTTTAGATGTCGCTACCGCGGGACTCCAGAAAACATATGTGAACCGAGCTACAAATGCATTTTCCGACTGAAAATTTTTCACTGCAAAGACACAAAATTCCGAGCAATTTTACGGCCGGCGCCGCCAAAATTAACAAAGGAAATGAAGCTTTGGAGACTGAAAGCCCTGTTGACAATATTATCTCGAATAAGCTCGTTATCTCGGCGCGGTGATTGAGGTCTATACGCGGGGATCGCGTGAAATATTGCCGCTTTTGCTTTTAAGATCTAATTTTACGACACGTGGCGACATAGAGCTCGTGTGTCGCCTGTAGCGGAATGCCCTTCGTATAGAACTATCACACTATCACATCACACTACCACACTAAATATCCTACTAATATTATAAACTAGTTGTTGCCCGCGACTTCGTCCGCGTAGATTTAGTTTTAGAGACCGCCCTCGACCACCGACTCACCGCATCGCATTGTTCGCCCGTGCTATTCTTTCTTTTTGCTCGGCTTCTAAGAGTTGTACCGATATGTTGAATGTGGGGTTTGAACCTGCGACCTTTCAGTTTTCAGTCCGCAACTTTAACCGTTGGGCTATTGTCAATTGCTTTAAACCTCCGATAATAGTACACCCACTTAAGTCAGTTCATAAATATGTCAAAGATAAAGCAAATCGAAGTAACATTGAACAAGTCCCACATATCAAGACTTCTAAGAACCACCGAAAAAATTTTATAGCAAGAGTCCTATACTACTTATTCTCATTGTCCTCGTTTTCATATAAACGCGAGTCAAACATCAAACGCAAAGATTTATTACTTAGAATATTTTCCTTGAATCTTGAGTATACTTAAAATATTTTATTTCTGTAAAATAAATATCAACGTTTGCTGATATTGAGCTTCTTACCTAGGTACTATCACGCCACGTGTAACTCTACCTATTGTTCAATCTCATGACTTGACAAGACAAGAAAACTTCCAATAATATATTTTGATACTCATGGCAGACCGGAAAAAGTATTAGGGTGGGAACACGCCAGAGATGCCTCACTGCGATACCTCGCGGTCGCGGTTTAGCTCGCTACCTCGATGCCACCATCATGTAAAACAAATGTATGCAAACAGACGAGCGCGAACATGCCGAAGGATACCTCACTGCGATACATCGCGGTACAGAGAGGTATCTTCGACATGTTCGTGCTCGTCTGTTTGCATACATTTGTTTTACATGGAGGTGACATCGAGGTAGCGAGCTAAACCGCGACCGCGAGGTATCGCAGTGAGGCATCTTTGGCATGTTCTTACCCTTACAGTCAGCTGATTTTAAACTGTCTATAGTCTCTGTGTGATTATGGAATTAACTTCTTGCATCGTGCAAAATGCGATCTGACCTGATGGTAAGTGACGACGCATTTTAAGCAGTATGACAGTACAGATTCAGTCTATACCCATAATCGGTTTCTACGCGCCATCGTGCCGGAACGCTAAGTCGCTCGGTGGCACGTCTTTGAAGTAGGGTGGTAATTAGCCACGGCTAAAGCCTCCAGGCCAGACCAGAGACAATTCAGAAATTATAAATTCCCAAATTTCCCGGGAATCGAACCTAAGACCTCCCAGTTATAAGACCACAGCGCTCACCACTGTGCCAGGGAAGTATTTGGTTGCTAAGGGCGATTCCTCGTGTAACGAAGATCAAGTTCGCAAGAAAAATGTTTTTCCTAATTTGTTGGAATGCGACGTTCGCTTTCGGCTGATTCTCTTTTATTTTGTATCTTTTTTAGGCTTCTTCAGACGTTGATAAGACGTAGGTATAATAATAAAGTATTTTTGCTTTGTTTTGTTACTGGTTAGATTTTTTTTTTTGTTATTAGTGATGATGTTATTGCTCCATCACCAATTTCGCCGCCGCGCTGGAAGGTTTGTAGTATAGTACGTTTATCTCACAAAGTTAGGGGCGCTTTACTTGTGGTTACGTCGTGTACATGCACATTGCGTAAGTGTACATACCTGTCAGGAGCCTAGGTCTAACGAGCTCTTGCTCACACGTATACAGATATGACACACACATCCATGAGCCACGAACCCTCGTGAAATGAAAGAACTATAGCGGATTAGAAGGAGATGTAGGTACTTAAGGAGGGAGCTACATAATACATCGAACTATTTAATCAGATCACGAATTTAAGTCAAAGTTAGCACGAAAGTGGTATGAATTGTTCGGTCCCGAGACTTATAACTAATAATTTAAAACGGAAACGGTTAAACTTCGACAGAGTATAGGTAATTGAACGCCCCGAGGCAATCATGGAATCTTAAAAGAGGTATTTTGGCTGGCGGCCATGTTTTGCAAATTGCGCTTCAAGAATCTTCTATCTTCTAAATATAGGTCGAAAAGGAAAAGTTGACTGACTGTCTGATCAATTAATGCACAGCTCAAACCTCTAGACAGGTCGGGCTGTCTGGCAAACAGATAGCTACTATGACATAGGCATCCACTAAGAAAGGATTTTTGAAAACTCAACCCCTAAAGACATAAAATAGGGGTATGAAAAATCGAACCTAATGTAACCTAAGCGAGGCACATTTAAAAAAAAAAGAATATTAGCCAAGCTAAACTTGACTTTATGACTTACTAGAAGCCCGTGCCGACTTCGTCCGGGTTGAAAATTTAAATATTTGGTTTTACGGGTCTGATCGCACAGAGCTTCTTATATGAGACGATTGTAAAATAAGATCACCAAAGGAACCACAGGAACCTTCCGCGCTGAAACCCGTCACCGTGCACCGCCGCGCCGGCCGGCAACATTTCATTATTTTGTCGCCCGGAAATATTAGTTTTCCGATAACTCCTAAGATATTTATTTAAACTGTATAGTGTAAAGGGCAAATATGTTCTACATTAAATACTTACGATAATAAATATATTTATTTAGATATAGATTGATATCACATCGGTTAAAGAAGCTTCGAAAATAATTCATTATTTTTAATCAAAATTTAAAAGATAGATTCACCCATACATCATTTTCATCCAATAACAGTATATGACCCAGCGCACGCCTTTTTTTTTATATTTTTAGCGAGCAAACGAGCAGGCGGGTCACCTGATGTTAAGTGATTACCGCCGCCCATGAACACTTGTAGCACCAGAGGCACCACCAGTGCGTTGCCGGCCTTTCAGGAATTTGTTGGTCC
The DNA here is from genome assembly GCA_933228805.2 of Hipparchia semele. NCBI lineage: Eukaryota > Metazoa > Arthropoda > Insecta > Lepidoptera > Nymphalidae > Hipparchia > Hipparchia semele. The sequence goes on from OW121718.1 coordinate 11,205,814, forward strand.
TTGAAAACGTTTGAGAGTCAAAAATTTTTCCGACTTCTTTAACAAATTTGCACATAATATCTAACCATAATACATTTATGTGCATAATATATAGCCTATAACCATCTGGAATAATGTACCTTTGAAATGGTGAATGAATTTTTGAAATAGGTGCGGTGGTTCCAAAGTTTGCTCCGGACATACATACAAACTCACAAAATTCGCGCTCTCTCTTTATTATAATAGTATAGATATCCTCCTCTTCCTTCCAAATAAGGGAAAACTTGTGCTGGAAGTGGGTACGACAATAGGGCAAAGTGTGGGGCTCGAACCTACGACCTTTAACCGTTGGGCTATTCACCTTTAATTTGGTTAACGATGGGCTATTGAAGCTTAATATTGAGACATTGCCTGTGAACGGTGAATGTTCGGTGTTTACACGGTTCATTTTCGATGACCCATCGATGAAGCCTCCAAAATGAAAGCAAAAATCTCGAAAAGTGAACCGTCTAATTTGGCCTTAAAGATAATAATACTATAAATGGCTGCACTTATTCAACCCGTAATAGCTGCAACACGAAAACTGAACCGTCTAATTTGGCCTTAAAGATAATAATAATATTAATGGCTGCACTTATTCAAACCGTAATAGCTGCAACACGAAAACTGAAGCGTCTAATTTAGCCTTAAAAATAATAATAATATGAATGGCTGCACTTATTCAACCCGTAATAGCTGCAACACGAAAACTGAACCGTCTAATTTGGCTTTAAAGATAATAATAATAATATGAATGGCTGCACTTATTCAAACCGTTAGCTGTAACACGAAAAGTGAAAAGTCTAATTTGACCTTAAAGATAATAATAATATGAATGGCTGCACTTATTCAAACCGTAATAGCTGCAACCGAAAAGTAAACCGTCTAATTTGGCCTTAAAGATAATAATAATATGAATGTCTGGACTTATTCAAACCGTAATAGCTGCAACCGAAAAGTAAACCGTCTAATTTGGCCTTAAAGATAATAATAATATGAATGTCTGCACTTATTCAAACCGTAATAGCTGCAACCGAAAAGTAAACCGTCTAATTTGGCCTTAAAGATAATAATAATATGAATGGCTGCACTTATTCAAACCGTAATAGCTGCAACTGAAAAGTAAACCGTCTAATTTGGCCTTAAAGATAATAATAATAATATGAATGGCTGCACTTATTCAACCCGTAAAAGCTGCAAAACGAAAACTGAACCGTCTAATTTGGCCTTAAAGATAATAATAATATAAATGGCTGCACTTATTCAAACCGTAATAGCTGCAACACACGTAACCGGGCAATCAGCGTGTTGCCAAATTACTACATTTGTCCCGTAATGACTCGAGCGCTTGCAAATATGCACATTTCATTTTATATGCAAATCTAACCAGAGCATTCCGCGCTTTATAATATGCCAGCGATGAATTTAATATTAAAATGCACGAGGTTTTCACGGGACTGTTTACCTTAATTTACTCTTTTGCGAAACATTTTAAGTTTTGAAGGTGCAAATGAATTTACTTACTTTTTAACCTTAAATTAAGTAACACTACTGCGTTAATGTTTTGAACACAATTTGTTATTTCTTTCACCTAAGACTAGGGACTAGTCGCCCGCAACATCGATCGTTCGCATAGAATTTTTAAGTTCCTATGAGATTATAATAAAAATTAACTTTCCCGTTGCAAAAGGCCTTTCAACAAAAATCCTACCGGTAGTAAAAACCACAATTGCAATTATTGTTCTACTCTTCTCCCTTCAAATAAGTGGAAAGCTTGTGCTAGCAGTAGATAAGACAATATTGCAATGGGTGGGTATCGAATCTGCGACTTTCCAGTTTACAGTTGCCTTTAACTGTTGGGCTTTTGAGGCTTTTCTTTTTAGGGATTTAATCCATTTATCTCAATTCATCGTCAATCTACTACTTGACACAGCCATCAAATATATAAGCCATCAAACTAGACCAGACTCATTTACAAGACCTACCTAGGACTTATTTAACATTAATAAATAGAATTGCTTAACTTTAATCGTCTGATTTGAAGTGGCCACTAGTAAATTACTGTTTGATCTTTAAAATTTCGAATAAATAATTTATCTGTTCTTTGAATCATCCCGATTAATTTCGTATATTTATTAATCTTTTACCCAATCGAAGAATTATTTATTAATATGAAATGAATAATTTAAAATTCAATAACGCGTTCGCGGTCATCAATCATGCATCGCTTATTAAATTAATTTCGAAATTATAAAATATCGAAACGCATATAAATGAAAAACAAAACTTAATATCCAATAATATTGAGTTCATGTGAATCGCATATTCAGTGCTTTAAAATTAAGTAAGACTGAATTTCGTTTTGTGATTTTATCGTTTCACACAGCAAACATTTTACGCAAACAATACCTACAGTAGGTACTGTACCGAGAATGCTTTTAAGGTTGATTTCAGATTAGCGTTTTTTGGACGCGAATAAGCTTCGTTTTTGGAAGCGCGTGTAGGCGGGTATAGGTATTAGGTGCGCGCTTTACCACATGCGCGTCGCGCAACCCTTACGAGCGTCGACGCGCTTATAAGCTCGTATAAACGCGCGATGATGAATATTATTAAACCGCAATCAGAGGCGGCTCTAGCTCATGTAGTGCCCTAGTACAATCAATATCTTGGCGCACTCTAGTAAACCCGTGGCCAAAATGGAATAGGTACTTACAATACAAGAATACCGTTTGACTTAGTTATATTTTCACCAGATAAAGGAAATTCACTTGCATAAAAATGATGTCGGGAAGCAAGCAAGAGCGGCTCGGTGCGGCGCCCCCCAAAACCCTGCACCCGTGTGCGTTGCACACCCTGCACCATAGGTAAAGCCGGCACTGGCCTCAATAGTCCAACGGTTAAACGGCTGAAAACTGAAAGGTCGCAGGTTCGAGCCTCACCCGTTGCACTATTGTCGTACTCACTCGTAGCACAAACTTTCCGCTTATTTGGAGGGGATAGGAGGATATTAGTGAACTTCAGCTCGGCTAATATCTTTTCAAAAAAAAAATTACTACTGACTGACCCACCGCTTTGAGCGAACGCGCCGGAATAAGCGTATGCAGGCGTTCAATTTTTTGAGGCGCATTTGGCGCGCTTGTAAGCGCGTAAGCCGGTACGGACTTATACGCGCAAAAAATATGCTAGTCAGAAATTGCTCTAAATGTCCGATGTTTAATGAAAACCTGAAAAACACTTGGCATTTTGAAAAATTGTAACCTCTTTTTATACATATAGCCGAATCACAAAACCGCAACGCGACGTTGCATCGTCAAAAACGACGCGATCAATGGCATCTAATTAAAAGAAATCAACGGAGCAAATGCACACAAAACTGTATTCATGTGTTTTCATGAGACAACCAATTCCATTATGCAAACAGGAATGAAACGAACGCGGGAGTATACGTACAAAGTCGAAATTGATGAGGGAATTTACGTGATAATAAAATTGATCCGCTATCTCGCGGAATGCGCGAAACTGTAACCCCTTTAATGGGAGATGCAATTTGTATAACAATATTAAACTTGACGAAGGTTCCACGACTTTTGCCCGCGACTTTAGTTCTACGATACTATGTTTTGTTGTCAGTTTTAGCAGTCACTGCTCTGACCACTAGCAACCTCGACGCATGAATCTTCTTTCCTCATATGCAGGGGCGGATCTTGAATTTGTGGGGCCCTGGGCTAATACTGCTTAGGGGCCCTACCTAATTACTCAACTAATTGCCATTTTGACAAGAAACTGTTTTCTGTAGTGATGTAGGTATATGTAATGTAATATATGTTAAGTACAGGAAGAAAATAGGAAAACAAAATATTTTATTTATTTATTAAAACATTATTTATTGCAAATTTTCGTTCGCAACATTTATGAATTAGAGTAGGTTTAGAAAATCTAAATGTTTCGTTCATTTTCGTTCGAACGAAGTTGCGGAACGAAAACGAACCGTGGTAGGAAATACGCGAAATTTCGATCGATATTTCGTTTTTCGTTGAATTAGAGTAGACCCCCAGTTCGGTTGGGGGCCCTGTGTATTCGCGGGGCCCAGGGCTGTAGCCCAAAAAGTCTTTAAGTAGATCCGCCCCTGCTCTTATGATAATTGTAAAGGAAAAACCGGCCAAGTGCAAGTCGGACCTGCAAACACAGGGTTCCATACTTTAATTCCGTACCATCGTACAAGATTTAACACCAAACAGCTGTTATTAAGATCGAGTAAAAACAAGTTGTATTGTTGTGCGGAGACCCTCTTTAATTTTTTTATTATTTGTGTTATAATGACAATAGAAATACACATTCTGTGAAAATTTGCCCGCTGATAGATGGACAGACGGACAGCGGAGGCTTAAGAGGATCCGTTGGTAGCCTTTTTATAAGGAATCCAGAAAAAAGTGCATAATCTATATATATAAAATTCAAAGTCCTGACTGACTGATTGACTGACTGAGATATCAACGCACAGCCTAAACTACTGAAGTTACAAACTTGAAATTTTTACAGTTGGTTCCTTTTATGACGTAGGCGCACACTAAGAAAGGATTATTGGAAATTCCACCCCTACCCTTAGGGGTTTAAATAGGGGATGGAAGTTTATATGAAAGTCCGTCATTTTTCAAGCTGTTTCCACCAAAGTTGGTATTAGAGCTTTCAGTTAAAAATAAAGAAGTACATGTGTCACAGTTTTTGAAAATTCCACCCCAAAATCTAATTCCACGCGGACAAAGTCGCGGGGACAAAAGCTAGTATCTCATAAATGTAAAGGCTATTATGAAAGGCAGACAACATTAGGTACTTAAAATTTAATTTAGATCTTAAACTAAACTTAACTTAAGAGTTACACATACTTACTCGTAATATGTCTGCACGAGACGTGACGAGCAGCCAGTAACAAGATTCTACGAGGGAGACCAATTTCATTACGTAAACACCAAACGAAATGAACTTTGAACATAAGGTCGCAGTTGATGAGCATATTTACATGCTAATAAAATTCCTCTGGTGTCGGTTAAATGCATAAAATTGCAACAGAAGAAGCGCGAGTCTCGCAGCGTGTTAACGTGATTAAAGTTTGCCACACTGGATGCAATTTTAACTTAATTTGTTGGGAATAAGAGTCGGAAAGAGATGATAGTCTAGTAGTTAAGAAGTTGACCTTCTTTTTTCCGGAATAAAATGTATAGCCTATGATAATGGAGGTAATGTATACCCAGGATTAATATCCTCCCGCCTCTAAGAGTGGTGGGTCACACAAGACCTTGGCGCTGGCATGGTGAATACTCCGCCAAGTGTAACCCACGCTACTGCCAGGGTCCGTGGAGCGGCAGACAGGTTTTAGTGGGTGCAAGCCCCACATAACCCCTCCGTTTCCCCTAATGGAGGGTTAAGCGTTAGGCATTTTCTGTCTATAAAAAAAAATGATTAATATCCTGGGTAAAAATTATCTCCATTCCCAGCCAAATTGGTGCATTCGTTGTGGCGTGACGGAGTAACAAACATCCATCCATCCTCACAAACTTTCGCATTTACAATATTAGTAGGATTCTAGGTATTAACATAATATTATTATCTTCTAGTACTCAAAGTCTTAGGTATCTACATGTGGGTAACACCTTTACCAAAAGTTAAGACGTAAATCATGCGTAAGTTACGCATACGTAATTTTGTTATAAACTTGAAGTGTTTCCGAGAAAAGTTGCGAGACTGTTAATTTTCTTCCTTAATTTTAATATTTGAAATTATTGAGCGCGAGACTTTGAGCATTTTCGCATGAAATGATATATTTTACACCGCCTTGAAACTTCACCCTTTTCGTCTAAATTACAAACACGAGAGGGTATGCTTATGATAAAACTGTAATTTTCTTTTTAAATCAATGACAAGACATCCCCTGCGATCTCATCTCATACTAGCTTTTCCCCGCGGCTTCGCTCACGTTAAGTTCGATTTTTCAAACCCCTATTTTATCCCTTTAGGGGTTGAATTTTCAAAAATCCTTTCTTAGCGGACACCTACGTTATAATAGCTATCTACATGCAAAATTTCAGCCCGATCCGTCCAGTGGTTTGAGCTCTGCGTTGACAGATCAGTCAGTCAATCAGTCAGTCAGTCAGTCAGTCAGTCAGTCATCTTTGCCTTTTATATATTTAGATAAGTAACAAAGCAAAAAGGGGTTGTGGCAGTTTTAATTAAGCCCATGTAATCAACAGTCTGAAAGTCTGCACTAAAAAGATCGATTTTATTAAAATTTCTACAAAAATGTCCGAGTGAAATCGTTCAGGCGTACGTTTTTATTTAAATTGACATTCAATATCTAGTAACCTATGTTATGGCCAACAAACAGAAATAAACCATATTTCAAATAAATGGCTTTTCACCACTGGAAACGCAATTTGTGTTTACGAGGTGTGAATTTCGCGACAACTATCAACAAATATACAAGGTGTTAGTTAATGTCCCTATCCTACCGAAACCCATAAGTTGGGGTCGGTGTATAGATACATGAAAAAATATCATAAGACGTGTAGCTCATATCCTGGCCAAGTTATGAGGACTTCAAAAATTCACCATAAATGTTTAGGTGGCAACCTTTAAAACAGCTGATTCAATGGCAATGAACTGCCAACGATAAAACTATGAATGGATGTTTGTAGGCCTACAACGTACTACTTGCTATGCTATAACGTTGCGATAAAATATTCCAGATGCGATACCTAACCATTAATCGGCATGCAATTAAATCTGTAAACCTGTAGTATTGTTCAGTAGAGTGAAAACCGATTAGAAATCTCGTATTTTTGCAAGAATATTCCCGACTACTTTCGGACTCCATAAGTTAAAGTCCGTACCTACGTAATCCATAAAGTGACTGCCGCCTCTTTATTTGCAGGTAATTAATATCTCGCGTCGTGGTTTTGATTAACAATGACTGTATGTGAATGAACGAATGAATGTGTGTGATATTTTTAATAATAAATCAATTGTAAAACGATACAATAATTATTATTATCGCTTGCAGTACAGTGCAAGCATATTACTAGCATTTGTAGTCGAAAGCGAGCGGTGTCCGGCGTAGTGATTTGCACCGGCGGCGCGGAGAAGTGATTTTTCACCGGAGAATCACCGGTGACTCTCCGGTGAAAGTAATCGGTGTTTAACCGATTATTATTGAATCATAACTCAAGTAATTTAATTTAAATAAAAAGAAGTTTGTTGAGGAACATTGTTAATTATTAACTTAATAACATTTATTCAAATACAATTACTTTATCATTATTTCCTACCTCCTTAAATAATAATTATCATAATAAAGTAAAATATTTTTTTTCTTAATATTTTTTTTATTTAAAACCTTTACAATAATACATCTAATATCATTTTGAGTTCACACAATATCGATGCGCTTAAAATTCCTGTGCATTGTACTAGAACATTAACATATTCGAATTCACCGGAGATCTCCGATGAATCTTCGGAGAATGGCAAATCACCGGTGATTTTCACCGGTGCTCGAAATTCCCCGCTCTAGTTCCGGCCCCTTCCAAAGCCGCGTACGTGCTTTGAATATTAAATAGGTACGTCGAACACCGTAAGGGCGAGCCCTCACTGGAGTGCGACATCGCGTTGTAAAAATCATAGACGTAGCGACCACAACGCACCGTGGAAATGTCCGCTGTGCACCGTAAAAACGGATGATTGATTAATTGATCAAGATGATTAATTACGATATCGATTATCTGATTTACTTGATTCAGGATTGTCCTGTCCTTTGGGAGAAACCAACGGAAGATTGATGCGTCTTAAGCCAAGCAGAAGTAGTACTTAGTGCGGTCCATGTCTCATTAGAAACTAAACTAATGGACAGAGTTTTCTCGTACGATGTCCTATGCGATGAAATTTTTCGTTGCGCAAACGCAACCGCGTCTTGCTTGTAGCCTCGCCTTTACCTCGAGCGGCGCGGTCAAAGTCATTCTTGGAATTACTACTACGGAAAGGGATTTATGTGGCGTATTGTTATTATGTCTTCAGTTAGGGTTTCCAAAATGTTTTTTTGTTAATTAATTAATTAATTTTGTATGAAAGTTTTTGATAATTAATTTTCACTTTTTACCACCGCCATTGTGTTTATGGGGTCAAAGTGCATGGGTGGTTGCTGGTAAGTTATACACATTAACAAACACCTTGTATACCTACCCTTTTCGCCCTATTTTCATGAACTCAACGCAACCATGCGTATTATTGCTCAAAAATTGCCAATAACATAATCATCACCTTCATATCTATCCCATTATTTATTTGGGGAAAATTAAAATTATATCCTGACTAAGTTTCGACTTCTGCTGCCAATCTCAAACAAAAACTCTTAAAGTTGGCGAAATACGAAGTTTTTTCTGAGAAAAAATAGCTTGGCTAATCAGCCAAGCTGAACTTGAGCACGGGGAGAGAAAATCTCTCCCTTCCAATACTTTAATGTTTTGAAAAGAGCAACTACTAAGTTTCTTGCAGGAAAAATCAGACTTGACTTTCACATCAATGAGATGGATGTTATATGGCATATCAAAGAATAACTTGGAAAAATATCATTGAAATAATATGATATTTCATACGTTTTGTCAGGTGCAACGACACATCTAAACTAAAACAATCCAGCGTTGGCTCCGGACACAATCCAAACAGGTGTGTTTATTGAATCGATTGTGCTAAGCCAAACTATCGCGTTTGTATAAATACTGATTGTTTACGATCTGAAACTACGAGTATATTTACTAACTCTTCGATTCAATAAAATCATGAAAACCTGTGAGTAATATCTATGAATTCATGGAAAACTATAAGTAATAAGTATACATATTAAAGTTTATATATATTTTAGCATGTAAATGAATTATTTAAAAATGCAAGCCGGAAGTGAACAAAGCCGCCGTCAATAAATTAGGAGGAAGTCCCGTAACGCCAGACGACACCTAGCGCCGGACACTCGTACTATCTCGACAAGTCACAACACGTTCAATTCAAAAATCAGTGATAAAGGTGTGAGGGAACGTAGCGATACAGGGTCACGGGACGCGATTTACCTGTGACGTGAATAGCCACTATATGAACGTTCGTCTACTGTTTTTGGTGGGAAAGCACTGCGTCAATTAATACTTGCCAATCTCCGCTAAGATATATCACTAGAGGAAGAAGAAAGCCGGAACAGGTCGCTATTGGCTTTTAAACTTCTATGTTTTAGAATCAAAACTGGTTACCTTGATAGATTTTACTGATTTTATTGTTTTGCAAATGGCGGATGGAAAAAATCGACCAATCAGAACGCTCGATGTCGTCCACAGCCAACTGCACTCATAATATATCTAGATTTATTATAATGTCCCCGTGATACTATAATGACCCCGTGATATTACAATTTCACTAAAACCAGGCCGTTAAATTGTAAATAATACCAGACTTTTATTTATAGCTTTTAATTAAAAATGAATTATACATTATGCTAAGCTTAATGCTAAATAACATTAGATAAGCTCCTAGTTTAAATAAATATTACTATACAAAATTCATGTTGCAATTAAAATACATGTAAGTAAACAAATGCATATTTTGCTATTACATTTTCAAATACTATAATAATATTTCTAAGGCTCGGTTCAGACAGAGGCGGGACGTCTTTCAAAGTGCACTGGTATGTGCATTTTGAAATAGTGACATACAATTTCATACCATGTGGTGCTTGCCGTTATCTGAATCTAGCCTTATTTGTCTTTATTCACATATCGCTGCTCCTACGTTCCCTTAAAATATTGTCCCTGGTGACTAGATAGTTCCAACCTAGCCCAAGTTTCACAATATTTCCCAATACTTTCTTGAAGACCTACCAAAACCATCATTAAATTAAAAAGAAGGGCACCATTCTAAAGCTAAGTGTCCACAAGCAATAATATTTGCAGGAGTCTGCTCTGAAAAATTACTTGCACTGTGTAAACTCGAAGCAAGTCAATTTCTGCAAGTATTAACTTGTCTAATAATGACTTCAGCAAGAAATTGCGGACATTACTTGCCAGTGGCCACTCAGCTTAATATTAAACCTAAGCACAACTTACAAGCATTATTCCTTAGAAGTAATCACATTCATCCTCAAGTATTCTAAATAATTTATCAGTACCTATTTACACACCTCTCTGACGTCAATTTTTAGTGTAGTATATTACATAAATGTTATTGGCATGTTATCTACCGATAAATTTTATCGTCGTGTGGTGGAAGGCTTATAAAATATGGTCCAGGAGGTGGCGGCGCTGCTAAATAGCGCACTGAACCAGGACCTGGCTGTATTTTGTGAGGCAAAGTTGCCGTTGATAGTGAAGGTGGTGGCATCGTGCCTGCATAACCAGGCCAAGCTGCACCCCACAGCGGAGCACCACCAGCTCCTGGACTATTAGCTAACGGTCCACCTCTGTAAGACGTCGTAGTCATTCGAAGACGTACTATACATATAGCAACAATTAGAATAGCAATAAACGCTACAACTCCTCCTACTATTCCAATAATCAAGTTATCATCATTTGATGAGGTTGCGACTCCAATAACAGGCGCTCCTTTTGGCTCCCCTGGTACTTTCGGTCGTTCATGAGACGGCGCTACTGACCATATTATATCGGGCTCTGCAGATGTACGATGTACAAGACGTGGTGGCGCTGTAGTCGAAATGCTACTGGAAGATGACGTAGCAGTAGTTCTACGTCGTGTGTCACAAGAAAGCTCGTCATCACCAATTTCAATAAGTAAAAATCCAGCTAAATGTTCAGGCGAACTGCATCTTACCTCATCAATACCAACGGTAGGAATCCATCTTCTTAAAGCTCTTGTATTGCAATCGCAGCGGATAGGATTGGTATCTAATCCTAACATCGATAAATCTGCTCGACGATCATCAAGAGCAACCAATAATTGAGGTTGTAATGCAGTTAACTGACTTCCACTTACATCAATGGTTATCCTAGATGACCGCGGTAAGGGAAACAGCAATGCGGGTGGTAGAGTTGTAACAGATGTATTACGTAATCGAACTGTAATAGCCGGTGCTTTTAATCCTACGAGAACACCTGAAGATACAGTCTTCAATCGTTCGCCTCTTAAACCTAACTCCTCCAGACGTGGATGCAATATTGAATGCAATTGATCTGGTCCTATGTTGGTATCTTTAACTTCCACATCCAACTTTTCAAGCGCCAATAAATATTGTAAGGCTCCTTGAACATCAAAGTACCCTAATCTTGGATACCCATATGCCCGGAACTCAACTAAGTTTGATAGTGTCCTGAATGCATTCTTTTCAATTTTAGTGCATTTTTCTAAATTTCTCATATCCAAAATTCGAAGAGATGTCAGATTTTCAAAGTTTCCTTCAAGAACCATAACGATAGGGTTATCAGAAATATTTAATCTCAAAAGATTTTTTAGTTTCGGCCAAGAAATGGCTAATGCATTGGAAACATCTCCGATTTGATTATTTGACAAATCTAATGATTCCAGTAAAGTAGTTCTAGTAAATGTCTTTTCCGTTAACTTGGTAATGTTATTATATGATAAATTTAATTTATGTAAAAACGGAGTTTCTAACTGTCCAACATATTTCATTCCAGTGCCAGCCAAATTCAAATCTCTAACAGTTTTAGGTTCAGTTAAAACGTTGCTAATGGTTTTTTCTGATAGAGGATTAAAAGAAAGGTCTAACTTCTTGATATTAACCATAACGCTATCTTCAGCTGGTATATCGACAATATCATTATATGATAAATCTACCGATGACACGAAGAAGTACTGTTTTTGTAAAGCTTTTAATGGAGCTTGTTCAAACAAATTATGACTAAGTATTATAGATTCGAGCATATGCAATCTTGATCTATCAAAAATATTATCAGGAAGTTCAGTTAAAAGATTTCCTTTGAGATTAAGAAGTTCTAATCTAATCAGACCTTCAAAAAGTCTATCGCCTAATCGGTCGATTGTATTGTACGATAGATCTAAATGTTGAATCTGAGTGGAATTGTGAAAAGCCATTTCACTCACAGTTTCGAGTTCATTTCTCGCTAGTAAAATAGATCTTAATTTAGGTAAGCGAGCAAAATCTAATTCATCAACGTTCTTCAAAGCATTTCCAGATAAATCTATAAGTTCCAAATATTGTAAAGTACTTATGAGTTCTGAAGGAAAGAAGTTAAATTTATTATCAGTAAGTATGATTTCTCTTAACCTTGGATGAATTTTGAATGAAGACGGGAATAGATAGCTCAACTGATTTTCGGATACGTCTATTACTTCTAAACTAGTTCCCGTATTAAAGAACTCGCCTTTGAAAGCATTTAATTGATTGCCTTTTAATGATAAATATTGAATAGACATCACATTCACAAACGCAGGTGTTCTAATAGTGGCTATGTTATTATATGACAAATCCAGATGAGTTAAATTCTTAAGATTTTTAAAAGTCCCTTCAGAAATTTCTTGTAAACTATTATGGGATAGGTAGATTTGTTCTAAATTATGAGTTTTCAAAAATAAATTAACTGGTAGTGCTTTTAAACCAACATGGCTTATGTCAACTGTTAGTAATGCATCATTAGAGTTAAATAGGTTTTGAGGAAGGACATTTATATGCAAATTATTGCTCATATTCAAATGCGTTAAACTTGGAATAGATTGAAAAGCATTTGCTGGAATTTCTGAAATCTGATTACCGGAAATATCTAAATACCACAGGCTCACGAACTTTAATTGTTCTCCAGTAAATCCTAGTATTCTATTTTGATTTAGAGATAAAAATTCAAGAGTTGTCTCTAAGCCACTAAATACTTCTGCTGATATTGAGTTCAAGATATTTCCTGATAAGTCCAAGTGTCGTAAATTTTTGAAATGCTCAAACGCAGCTGGTGGTAATTCTCTTATGACATTCCGTGAGAGTACCAAAGAAGTTATTCTATCAGAAACTGCCCTCAGAATATCGCTCGATAATGCTGTTACTCTGTTGAAGCCTAAATGTATCGAAGTAAGGCTTGGCAATCGAGATAGTGCGGTTGCCGGGATGAGGAGAATATTGTTGTCTCTCAACAACAGAGTTTGAAGACTTGTCAACCCATCGAAGGCATCATCCTCTACCTGAAATGCAAAAAGAACAATGTTTAACTCTCAGACACTAAATGTAAGGAATGTTCTTATTTGCAAAGGGTGCTTTGACACCTGTCTAGTGTCTACCGCATTTTCATGCAAGAGACTTCTATCGGTTGATAAAGAAGAAGAAGAAAAAGAATTTCTTGAAGGGATGTCAAGTATACTCACAGTTCGTAAAGAATTAACTCCGATGTCCAGGTATCTCAACTCTGTCAGACCAACGAACGTGCCCGGAGATAACTTTACCAGATTATTTCTGCTCAAGTCCAGCACTTGCAGGGAGGTCAGGGCATTCAGATGGCTGGGGTCCATATTCTAAAAGACACAAAACCTAATTTAATATACCAGTAAAAATTCAAGAAAATACAATTAAAAAAATATATCGGCTTTTTATTGGTTTAATAAAGTGTGTGTTTATATGTCCAGCAGTTGACGTCTATCGGTTGACAAAGAAGAAAAAGCTAAACTTGATATAATATTCTTCTCTCTGCTTTAAGTGAGCGGAAACCTTGTGTTAAGAGAGAGTTACGACAATAGTGCAATGGGTGGGGACCGAACCTGCGACCTTTCAGTTTTCAGTCCGCACCTTTAATTTGATTAACACAATTAACTAATAATTTAGAAGAACACTTCTACTTACAGATATCATGTTACTTGAAAGGTTCAAATGCTTAAGACTGGCGAAAGACTTGAGCGCAACTGTCGGGAAGTCAGCGATGAAGTTCTCAGACAGATCCAATCTCTCCAAGTTTTCGATGCCTAGGAATACGTCACTGTTAATCTTCGACAGCCTGTTCCGACCTAGATCGAGGCTTTGTATCTCGCTCAGGCTGATGAATGCACCGCCTTCGATTGTGGAGATCATATTGCCATGTAAATCTATCTCCTCTAAGGTCTTCTGTGATACGAATGCACCTTGCCGTATTGTTCCTGAAACCATATGAATATATTATTATTCCCTTTGATATCTAATCTTCAGTATGTTAAACTAGACGATGCTCCCGACTTCGTCGCGGATTAAGGATTTTTGTTTTCCACGGGAATTCTTTAATTCTCAGGAAAGTATAAAATATGTATAGCCTATGTGCTATTAATTCGTACTTTTTTGAGTTAAAGAGTAACAAACATCCATCCATATATCCTCAAAGACTTTCGCACTTATAATTGTAGACTGATATCTACTAATACTGTGTATAGATAGACGTAAAATAAAATGATGTACCTATTTCATTTGAATTCGTATAAATTCGCAAGACAATGTAAAATATTTTCAGCAAAATACAATAGATATTGTGACATAGAAGGGAAGTAAAAGACAAAATGAGTATTCTGAACATTTTCGTCCTTTTCAATTGAGCTGAAGAAAACAAAACTCATACAGGCTTCTAAAATAACAGCCTACAAGTTGGATAACTTTTTGAAACTTGTCAATAGCTTTTGCTGTAATAGTACCGAGAACAGGCAAAAACGTGTCCTAAGCTAAGAGCCGTCCACATTTTCCACGAAAAAAAAAATTACTCATTTAATCCAAGTTGGCCGTCGTCAACGGGTATAAAACGACATAATGGTATTATTGACAAAAAAAAATTTTTTTCACTGTAACCACGAAGCTGTGATAGAAATTTTCTTTTCTGGCTTTTCATGATAATGACATCATGAATGTCGAAAGACATGATTTTTGAAATCGATATTTTCTTTATCCATTAAAGCAAGTAACCTAAACATTTCAGATGTCACGAATTTTTTATCTCATGATTAAATATATGCAAATTATACCATTAGTTAACAAGTTTTTTAAGTCTTCTGAAAATCTTTTTGTATGTGGTTTATTATTGTATCCCAGTTTTGAATTTCATGAAACTTAAAACTGTACCTACTTGAACTTTGAAGCCACGGTAATCGATACAAAATGATACAGGGCAGTACATAGAAGCCGGTTTAGTTCTTGCAATTCACGAGGGCGCGTGAGCTTTACTTGTGGTTACGTCGTGTACATGCACATTGTGTAAGTATGCGTGCCTATCAGGAGCCTAGTGGGAGCGGTCAAGCGTGAGCAAGCTCTCGCTCACGCTTATACAGATACGACAAGCACACAACCATGAGCCACGCGCCCTCGTGAGTTGAAAGAACTATACCAGCCGTTATCATTTTTTTTTTTTTTAATTTATTGATTAAGATCTGTACACAATACATTTGATTATTTTATATGCCATCCTCAGGAAACTTTGCGTTTATGTTGAGAATGGCGAGTTCGCATTACTACACATCATCAACAATCATACACATTATACTAAAATTTAAAAAAAAAAAAATATTTAAATATAAGAACAACATAAGAAAAAGAGAAAAATATGAAAAAGCCGTGTAAAAATTACAAAAACGTTATGATCATCTCTTAGACTACTTTTATCCACTTTTTCCTTACTTACCTATTCTGTTTTCCCTCAGCGAGAGAACTTTTAATGACTGCGGCCCATTGAGTGAGGAGGACGGCACGAAATTCATATTGTTACGGTCCAAGCGTAATACCTGAAAGTAGATTTAATAATCATAATAAGCTTTATTGTTTCCAATTGTTAGATTTTCATTTATTTTTAATTTCATAATTTTTATTCTTGCCTAGAATTTAATTTGTAGTCGGAACTTGGAATTATCCATAAAAAGATTTTTCTAAAAAGGATAGATCATTCTTCAACAAAAATATTTAACATAGATACCTATGAGCACGTACTGGTATTTAAAAAATGGTATCAGATATTTCCAATTGAAAGAAATTCTTTGCATGAAATAAAAATTCATTCATGATACGAAGAATTTTCATTTTTGAGCTAAACTGCAAGTAAAATTTAACTAAAATGATTTAGCTGTATACTATACTCTACGATTTAGTCGTCCGACTGAAAATTGTAAGTCTACGGGTACTTTACACGTTACACACAATATATAAAAATTCTTTACCAATAAATTGACTATTGACTATATTATTATCTAAAATAAATAAACGTAAAAATTCTTTTTACAAAACCGACTTCAAATGCCACTACAGAGTATATCAATTGTGCCTATAAAATTTGAAGAGTTAACTCCAGGATTTCTCCAGGATCCCATCATTAGATCCTGACCTGATGACAATGGGACCACCTGGGAAGTATACCCTTTCAAATAAAAAAATAACTTTCCAAATCGTTCCAGGCTCGAGTAATCGGGGAACATACATACAAAAAAAAAGATTCCGACGAATTGAGAACCTCCTTTTTTGGAAGTTGGTTAAAAATAAGTAGGTAGGCAGGCTCTTACCTTTAGAACATCACAACCAATCAGAAGTCCTTCTTCCAATCCTCTTATGCTATTCCCGCTTAAATCCAGCTCCTCCAAAGCCGGCAGGTTGTGAAACTCGGCAGTAGAAAATATCGGATTCAGATTATCACCCAGCAAATTGTCAGCCAGAACTAACTTGGTGATGTTTCCCCGAATACCAGCCAGCAGGCGATCGGGTAGTCTGCGCAGGCTGTTGTGGGAAAAGTCCAGCTCTTTCAGTGGCAGGCCGTACGATGAGAAAATCTGAAAAGGAGAGTTTTCATAATTGAATTATTGAAATACTAACTGGTGTCTGCGATTTCGTTCGCGTTGGTTTAGTTTTAAAATCCCGTGAGAACTCTTTGATTGTCCGTGCTAAAAAGTAGCCTATGTACGCCCATGCAAAAAATCACGTCAATCCATCGCGTCGCTCTGTTGCGGTGTGACTGAAGGACAAACCAACCAACAAACACACTTTCACATTTATAATATTTGTAAGTATAATAATGTTGTGTATAGACCTCTTTTTATACATATACAATACCATAGCGTACAGATAGTATATCCTGTTCGAGCGCGAATTGGTTTTCGGTATTACTATTTGTACCGAAAACCAATATGCCATATTGATATTATTATACAGAACAGAATCTTATATTATGCTGACCACACACACAAACAGATATTAATTATTTAATTATTGGATATAAGCTGGCGTTACTTAGTGGAATTATTGCATGTTGTACACAAGAAAAAAAAAGACGTGTGGCACTCGGGGAGTGCCGCGGTAAAGCTATTGCATAGCATTTTTTATCAACGCCATCTAGCGGCTCACCGTAGAGGAGTCCCGTGTCAGGTTATTTTCGTTACGGAATTTCTGGATTCGGTCTCCACGCTGGCCCGCGATAGAAGCTATGCAATAGCTTATAAAATAACGAGCCTAATTTGTTACTCTAGATCCTCTCTACAATACATCACTGCAACATTTTTTTTCCACGCAACAGCGAATGAACAGATTTGATTTTGGAATGGAGTCTATTCCGGCTACATTTTACCCGGAAAATTAAAGAATTCCCACGAGAATTTTTTTTTTTCAGTAATTATACACTACAATGTATACTCACTAATATTACAATTTAGCCGAATAATATGGCTAATGAGCAATTTTACTTTAACCTAAACTTATAAAATATCTTATACCGGTTGAAATTTTAATGGTTGTACTCCCAATTTTTTTTTTTCATTTTTCGACCTATGTTCCTTGGGGAAAGTTGTTCAGTTTCATGAGCACATTCACCTCTTTCAGGGAGTACAACCAATGAAATTTCACCGTGTATACCTACTAAGAATTAGTCCACTGACGTAACTTAGTCTTTCTAAGTTACGTCCCACGGGAATTACAAAACCTTTATCCACTTTTTCTAAATTAAAAGAATAGGTGGTTACCTATTCTTATTATTATTAGCCCTAGTAGCCCTAGTTTCCTATTAGCCCTAGTAGCCCTAGTTTCTTATTAGCCCTAGTAGTCCTAGTTTCCTATTAGCCCTAGTAGCCTAGTATTAGCCCTAGTTTCTTGTAAACAATATATCAACGAGATGTATTGAGACCGTTGGCCGACTGCGGTTATCAGATCATGAATGATCGCGTGACGTGACATCGGAGATAGAAATCAGATCAGTGTTTCAATTAATATTTCCCAATTACCGCCGGCATTCTTGGAAACTGCACATTTGCTTTTATTTCTCCATAACACGTTCTCTGATTAATTGCGTTAAAGAGTAACTAAATTATACAAAACTAATTTTTGCACGCGGCTTCGCTCACGTTAATTTAGATTTTTCAACCCCCTATTTTATCACCCGTTGAATTTTCAAAAATCATTTCTTAATGGACGCCTACGTCATAATAGCTTATATGTATGCCAAATTTCAGCCTAATCGGTCCATTGAATTGAGCTGTGCGTTGATAAATCAGTCAGCAGTCAGTCAGTCATATATTCCTTTTGTATATTTAGATTCCCGGTTTGGGCCAAAAATATATTGGATTTATCTGTTATTTCTTATATTATGTTACAAAATAAACATATAATCAACTTTTCTTTTCACCTTCATTATTTTATTTTCGTATAAGTAATTAGTATATGAACGCAAAAAATATACGTAGGTACGTACGTATAACATTATAGATTTGTTACCTCTGACCTTGTTTGGGATCAAAAACGTAAAAGGAATATTTCATTAATTATAAATTAATTAATTATCTGTACTTCCGGAATGAAAAAGTTACTGAGACGCATAATTAATTTAATTAAAAGGTAGAGTTGCTATGGTAAAATGGACGTGATGTTATTAACTTAGGTATCTAAATGCCAACAAGCGCGATTTTACTCCTCTTCTAACTTCACTGACAATTTCGTTATGTTACTAAGCATATTACATTAGTGAGTGGAGCTACCGGCGATGTCATACCTTGTGTACTTGAATAGAATTAAGTAAAGGAAATGCTAGGAATACATTTACACATACAAATACGCTCGTACTAGGTTTGGACGTCTGGAGTGCAAGGAACTCTACGTATCTACTTAAAATGCATCATTTGTTAACAAACGCATGTATGTACATTGTACATTCAATGGTAACGTTTGGTAGTAACGTTAAACATTGCTATGCCACTCGTCGTACGTACATTTTGTACACCTAGATCAAAAATGAGCTAACTCAAAAAATAATTCTCTGTTCCCTTGACGAAAAAAGTCTTTCTGAATCTTTTATTAGTAAAGTTATGAAATCCAATCACAAAGCGCTAAGGCAGAAAAGGCTAAGCGCCGTAAATATGAAGACATAGAAAACAGTTACATATTTGTGCCGTTTGGTGTTGAAACCCTGGGGTAATTGGGGGAGGATGCTAGATCCTTTTTTAAGGATCTGTCATCCCGTCTCATAGAGTCCACTTGTGACCGGAGGGCTGAAATTACCTCGGCCAACATTTAGCTTTTATTTTTGACTAGCTTTAACCCGCGGCTTCGCTCACGTTAGGTTCGATTTTTAACCCCCTATTTAACCCTCTTGGGGTTGAAATTTTCCAAAATCCTTTCTTAGCGGATGTCTACGTCCTAACAGCTACCTGTATACCAAATTTCAGCTCGATCGGTCCAGTGGTTAGAGCTGTGCGTTGATAGATCAGTCAGTCAGTCAGTCAGTCAGTCAGTCAGTCAGTCAGTCAGTCACCTTTGCCTTTTATATATTTAGATATTTAGGATTTAGTTTTAATTTAGAATTTAGTTTTGTGTTATTTTATATCATTGTTCATAATATTATTAATAGTAAGTTTGAATTTTGTTTTATGTAATAAATAGGTTGTGAAATGTGGCCTAAAATAAAATTGAGTTTCTTAACTTTACTAAGAAAAGTTTCAGAAATACTTTTTTCGTCTAAAGAGCAGAGAGTTCGTTAGCGTTGTCTGATTTTTGACTTAAGTATGCGATATTGTAGGTACTCGTTTGCCAACCAATCAAAGACTGCAAGCCACGTGGGAAATCGACAGCGAACTCGAATCTATCCCTTTTCATCAATATGCGCAGTTGTAAAACCCTGGTGACTTGGACGTTGGCAAACAAACGACAAAAATAACTAACTAGAATAGTAAAAGCGTATTTCTGTGGCAGTAAAACAAAATGACGAACTAACCGATATTGACAAAAAATGTTTTCCAGCTCAATCGATGACTGAAAGCCACAATTGGAGCACATAAGGCAGGGGTCACCAAATCACATGTCTTGTCCAATCCATCAGAGATTGCATGCCACATGGGAAATTACTAGCAAACAGGACTGTGTCGATTTTCATTAATATGCGCAATTGTAAAGCCCTGGCGACTTCATTTTGAGAATGAACGAAAAAGCTAAAGTAACAGCGTATTTTTTTTTATTCTAAGACAAGATAGTCCTTGACTGCGATCTCACCTGATGGTAAGTGACGATGCAGTCTAAGATGGTAGTGGGCTAACTTGGAAGGAGTATGACAGTGTACAGTCAACCCATACCCCTAATCGGTTTCTACATCGTGGCGGAACGCTACATCGTGGCGGAACGCTAAATTGCTTGGCGGCATATCTTTGACGATAGGGTGGTAACTAGCCACGGCGAAAACCTCCCACCAGACAAGTTCTCAGAGAATTTCTGTAGCAGAAAAACTAACAAGGACTAACTACAAAGATTGTTGACCAAGCCGTCGCTGACTGAACGCCACAATTCGAACACCATAAGGTAGATGTCCTTAGTTCGAAGAACTGATGGTCGATGGGATCCCAAGGTGCTGGAGTGGCGATCCCGCACCGGGAAGCGCAGTGATGGCAGACCCCCCCACTAGGTGGACCGACGACATCAAAAAAGTCGCAAGGAAGCGCTGGATTTAGCCGGCGCAAGACCGAGACCAGTGTAGGTCCACGCAAGCGGCTTATATCCAGCAGTGGACGTCTATCAGTTGATAAAGAAGAAGATAGATATGGAAAATCACCAGTAAACACAACTCTATGGCAGTACTTCAAGAAACGCACTTGCAAAGCCTTGGTGGCCATGATTTTGGCACACGAAAGGCAAAAATAGCTAAAGTAGCCGGTTGCTGCACTTAAAAAAATGTTAATAGCTAACCTGTGTTGGTAAAGACTGTTGTCCAGCCCATCGCTGACTAAACGCCACGATCGGCGCACCGTACGGCAGCGCTGGGAAATCACCAGCAAACACGACACGATCGCAGTTCATCAAGATGCGCAGTTGCAAAGCCCTATCAACTTGCACTTTGCATCGACACGGGTAGCGGAGGTCGTCGTTCAGTTCTGAACACGGCACCCATGGCTGCTGGGCCAGGGCATACGGCATGAAGAGGAGCAGGAGTATCCACATTGTGCCCTGGAAGGAATTAAACAATTTTGTTAATAAACTAGCTTTAACCCGCGGCTTCGCTCACGTTAGGTTCGATTTTTTAAACCCCCATTTTACCCCCGGGGTTGAAATTTTCAAATATTCTTTCTTAGCGGATGCCTACGTCGTAACAGCTACCTGTATGCCAAATTTCAGCTCGATCGGTCCAGTGGTTAGAGCTATGCTTTGTTAGATCAGTCAGTCACCTTTGCCTTTTATATATTTAGATTGAAGACTAACTTTTAATTTTGAAGAGAACTTTTTAAATACGTAATCAAAAATTATACTCTTTTTTTTTATTCGATGACATGGCATCGTCAGGTGAGATCGCAGTTAAGGACTATCTTATCAAGGAATAATAAAAAAGGCCTATTCTCTGAAAGGAGAATACTGAGAGAATAAACTATGTTTTTTTTTTTCTTCCAAATACATCCACTTATCTATTACCGCTTTAGGTAATTCTTTACTGGGTATCTGATGAAGCGTGAACGAAGTATTTCTTGACAAAACTTAAGCAACATGCGGCTAACAATGAAAACCATACCTTTATATTTCGAAATCGAAACTCAGTTCCTTCTTTTCATTTATTTTGGTACGTTGTTTTTTTAACTTGGGATTGTGCGTTTAACTCGTAGCCGCACAATCCCTGTCAATTTGAATGGCTGTTAATTGTCAAAATAACTATTATAAATCGTATGCTTCCATTTGCACATCTGTTGTTAGACGCACTTCGTCAGGTGTGCATTAGTACGTTAGCATAAAATTATTATTACTTAGTAAAGATAGATTAGTTGTGAAGTAAATTAGTAGGTATAATATTTCATGTCGAACATAAACCGCACACTGCTCTTGAAGGACATTTGAAAATAGTGCAATAATTTTGTTAAAATTTTAATTTCCTCAACGTGGTTAGAATACCTACCGTATTTAAGTATTTTACGACGACGAAGTAATAAAATACATCTTGTTTACTTCACCCGTGTTATAACTTTTAAGTGCCGACTTGGTGGTAGCGCAGAACTAGAAAATTTAATAAATTTCGAAATTTATAGGTGCAGTGGAGCGCTGTTTGAAACTTTTAATTTATAAATTTTTATGAGTCCTGTTTAAAAGTTTATATGCACTTGTTATTTTAATTTAATTTACGAAGAAAAATTTTACTTAATTACTTATTGTTTCTTTTATCTATACCAGAATAAAACTAACTTATTCTAACTGAAATCTTATAAATTCATTTTGTGTGTTCCCTAAATTTTACTACAGCGTTATATAACTAATCTATCCTAACTAAAACCTAAAAAGATAATTACATTTGCGATAAATACATGTGGAAATGTTGATGTAGTCACGTCATAACCTATTTAATTTATAAATTTTTATGAGTCCTGGTTAAAAGTTTATATGCTTTTCTTATTTTAATTTACTTTACGAAGAAAAATATTAGTTAATTATAAAATTTTTTCTTACTTACTATAGTATAATATACTTAAGCAAAGCAATCAAAGTTATAGAAAAACTTAAAAGGATAAATACGAGAACATTTTTTACGTATTACTTAATTCAACCAAGTTCAACATTTTATATCAACAAAGAGCAATTAGGAATCCGAAGATCAAACTTGAGTTAAAACTTCTGATAAAACTCGATGGAATTAAACTTGATATTTTAAAAGTTGGTGACGCTTTCGGGATAAATTTTCTAATTAAAAATGTTCTCGAAGGTTCTTTTTATCAAAAGAAAATCGAGAGCGTCAGGAAAATAAATAATTATAAACCGAATTGGCAATTTGGCAATGACAATGCGCTTAAACTAAAATTTTACTGCTTTATTATAATTTTTAGGGTTCTATTACTATCCGTCCATTCGTCCGTCCGTTTGTCTGTCTGTTAGCGGAGTGTATCTCATGAACCGTATTAGATAGATTAATTATTTGAAAATTTCTACTACCTAAATACACTTTGGGCGAAAATAGAAACTTTTTATATAAGTATGAAGAGAAAAATATTTTTACTTAAGCATATTTGAAACTCTAGTGAAACTTTTTAGTTGGGGCTGTGTAAGTTAACGTAGGTTTACTGAGTTTCAATAGAGTCTCAAAGTCCTAACTATGGTAGTTAACATATACCTGTGCGTAAATCTGTCAATAGAGAAAATAAAATAAAACAGCAAAATCATGGCGTTTTCCCAAAACTTTTTTTTATTTTTTATTCTCATTACTTAATAAGGACGACCTCCCTGGCGCAGTGGTGAGCGCTGTGGTCTTACAACTGGGAGGTCTCGGGTTCGATTCCCGGCGGGGGTAATTTGGGAATTTATAATTCCTAAATTGTCTCTGGTGGTTCCGGCACGGTGGCGTGTAGAAACCGATTAGGGGTATGGTTTGAGTTTACACTGCTATATCCCTTCTAAGTTAGCCCGCTACCATCTTAGGCTGCATCTTCACTTACCATCAGGTGAGATCGCAGTCAAGCGTTAATCTATATATTTAACAAAAAAAAAGAGTTCCCGCCAGATTTTTAAAAACGTATTCTATGCAGACGAGGTCGCGGGCGGGCTAAGCTAGGTATGGGTAAATTATTTTTTTATTCACCTGAAATAAACGAAGGAAACAAGTAACAAAAAATAAGTAAAAGGAAAAACGTTTTTACTTTTTATCTAAATCTTTTTATTCAAAAGGTTTGAGTACTATTCCGTTTCGTAGAAAAAGTCTTAAAACTTTCAGTGAATACATCTCCCAAGCCTTTTTGTTCTTGTTGTTGTATAGAAGTCAAATACAAACAAAAGTTACTTTCTAGAGCATGTCTTTTTTATTCGATGACAAGATAGTCCTCTACTGCGATCTCACCTGATGGTAAGTAACGATGCAGCCTAAGATGGTAGCGGGCTAACATGGAAAGGACATATCCCTATAATCGGTTTCTACCCGCCATCGTGCCGGAACGTTAAATCGCTTGGCGGCTCATCTTCGACGGTAGGGTGGTACGGCCAAAGCCTCCCACCAGACCAGACGCAATTCAGAAATTATAATTTCCCAAACTGCTCCCGCCGGGAATCGAACCCGAGACCTCCCAGTTATAAAACCACAGCGCTTACCAAAGCACCAGTGAGGTCGTCTTTTTCTAAAATTTTCAGTGATCTTGAGTGAGAGATGATCATCTATTCAAATAAGCATTAAACTTCGTTTCGATATGGTTTCGATGAAGCTAGGCTAGGCGGAAAGTTCTCTTAAAGCAATTAATTTAAACGATAAATCTAGAGAAACAGAATATTCAGGTAGATGGGGATTGGATTACAGATCGGGATTGAGATGTCCCCGTGATAATGGAGCAAATCAATGCAAGAAAGCGACAAATTGCTTGCCGACGCGGACTTATTCCAGCTATTTGCTTCGACGGACGTTTTGCAGCGATGGCGCGACGTCGTAGTTGTTAATGTTATGTCATTTTTTTTATTCCATGACAAGATAGCCTTTGACTGCGATCTCACCTGATGGTAAGTAACGATGCAGTCTAAGATGGTAACGGGCTAACTTGGAAGGGATATAGCAGTGTAAACTCAACTCATACCCCTAATCGGTTTCTACACGCCACCGTGCGGCACGTCTTTGACGGTAGGGTGGTAACTAGGGTGGAAACATTTAAAACAAAACATTATAAAGTACATTCTTCCAAAGAATATACGAAAACCTATTTAAAATTTCAACCAAGTGCCTGAAACTTACGTGTTCTAAATAATACCCGCATACTCAGCACGTATGCTTCACCCTCTACCGCTGAAATGTTCTCTATAAACCTAAGTAAGCATGTTATTTACAAAACAAACGAAAGAAAACTTAATTTTACGTCCTCGTGCCACGTAAAACCTGAGGAGGACTTAAAATTTCCTCGACAGAGCTTTAGTCTGCGAAAATAGAAAAGCTTATTTTGCCTCGACTGTAATAGCAAGCTGTATTACCTTCAAATAAAATTTACGAGATCCGTTCTAAGAAAAGGTGAATTTTCACTCTAAGAAGGCCTTCTTTTTAACACGACTGCTGAAGGAGGTAATGTTTGTAGAGTTTATGTCTAGGTCTATATTGTGTACTAGCTTTACCCTCGCGAATTCGTTCGCATGGCATTAGGTTTTTAAGTTCTGCAAGTCCACAATCAAAGAATCGATTAACCTACATACCAAGTTTCATGGACTTTCATACAAACTTTTATCCCCTATTAAACCTCCTTAGAAAAATCCTTTCTTAGTAGGTGCCTACGTCGTTAAAGGAACCTATTGACAAAATTTCAAGTTTCTAACTTAAGTGCTTTAGGTTGTGCGGTGATAGACCAGTCAGTCAGTCAGTCAGTCAGTCAGTCAGTCAGGACAAGTCTTTTTATAAGTATAGATTTCTTTGAACTGTTCTGTAGCCTGTATTTATAAATTCCACAACAACAACTATAGCTTCATAGACCAAGCTTTGTACCCAAGAAATATGACGCGATAGTAGATATTAAAAAGCGAGTTTCAGTGTTCATCAAAAAAATAAATTCAAATGAACTTTTTTAGATGGCACGTCTTTGACGGTATGGTGGTATCTAGTCACAGCCAAAGCCTCCCACCAGACCAGAGACAATACAGAAATTATAAATTCCCAAATCGCCTCCGCCGGGAATCGAACCCGAGACTTCCCAGTTTAAGACCATAGCGTTCACCTTTGCGCTAGGGGATTCGACCAACAACTACCACCATCAATCAATATTTTAAACAAAATGAAAACAAAGTGAGCAGTTCTGAATTAACGGTATTTCCATAGTGAATTTCCATAGCCATTAATTAACGACCTGTTGATTTTACAGCAAATTGGCTTACACAGAATGTTCAATTAGACACGGAGCCTGGAACCGGAAGAATCTAATTTCCTGTGCTTTAAGCTACAAATTTATTCGACGGGAAGATTCATAATACGATTATAAGTCGTGGTTTCTGTTAGGTGTATTGATTTTGTACATAATTAATTGATGGGAATATGAGATCCCTTTAATATAATATATCCACTTGAAAATTTATTGCTACAGAATTATATTATTATATTCAGGTACATTTTAAAGTTACGTGAGTAAGAACAGAGAATAACGTTGAAGTATAATATAAACTTAAAAATTCTTTTACAAAACTGACTTTAAACGCCATCCACTAAAAAGTATGTACCTATATCAATTGTGCCTATAAAATTTGAAGAGTTCCCGCGATTTCTCCAGGATCCCATCCTAACCTGATGACAATGGGACTAACTAGGAAGGACTCTTACAAACAAAAAAAATGAATTTCCAAATCGGCCCAAGCGTCTTCGAGTAATCGGTGGACAATGGACATACATAAAAAAAAAAGATTCCGACGAAGTTAGATTTTAAGTAACCTTGTATCTATGCGTGTGTGTCTAAGTGTATTTCTTTTTGTGTACAATGTCAATGAATAAACGATATTCTATTCTATTCTAAACAGACCCACATGTAATAATAATACCACCCAGGGGCGGATCTACTTAAAGACTTTTTGGGCTGCAGCCCAGGGCCCCGCGAATACAGAGGGCCCCCAACCGAACTGGGGGTCTACTGTAATTCAACGAAAAACGAAATATCGATTGAAATTTCGCGTATTTCCTACCACGGTTCGTTTTCGTTCTGCAACTTCGTTCGAACGAAAATGACGTTTAGATTTTCTAAACCTACTCTAATTCATAAATGTTGCGAACGAAAATTTGCAATAAATAATGTTTTAATAAATAAATAAAATATTTTGTTTTCCTATTTTCTTCCTGTACTTAACACATATTACATTATACATATACCTACATCACTACAGAAAGCAGTTTCTTGTCAAAATGGCAATTAGTTGAGTAATTAGGTAGGGCCCCTAAGCAATATTAGCCCAGGGCCCCACAAATTCAAAATCCGCCCCTGATACCACCGAATACTGTGCAAATTCAAGGGCACAAAGGCGAAGCATTATCCGGGGATAAATCGTTTTCACGGTAGATTTGTGCAGCAATCTGTTTCAGATGGAGCCAGCGGGGCAAGAAGGCGTCTTATGATCCTTTATGAGCGTCGTGGGCGTAATAGAATCGATACATTTAGGTACCCTATTTCAACGGCAACCGATTGTAAATGTTTTAGGAAGAAGAATGAAAGAAAACGATTTATTTATTTCTCGTACGTTTTGTATACATCTTTCTGTAATCTGTCTTATTACTAACTTAACTAACTTATTACCTATACTTACTAATTTTTCAAAAACTATGTACCTAGACTTTTTTGTCAACTAGCGATCAACCTGATTGATTTTGCATTCTGTTTTCCCAAGAAAAATTCTGTTTGTTCAAGAAAGAAAGAAAATACGTTTATTTGCATAAAACACACACATGGATACCAAAAAAATTAGAATTTTTACTAATTGGCACTTTCCTAAATACTCAACTTTAAATTCAATTAAATATTCAACTTTCAATCAGTGTTGTTCCTGACAAATTTAGAGTTGCCGTATTCTAACTCTAAAATTGCCGTATTGTACAAAATATAATTATTCAGAAGGTTAAAATTAAAAAAAAAAACATGAAATACATGTTGTTTACAAATATTGCACTAATTTTCAATTAAATCTTAAAAAATATTCGTAAATTAGGTTTCACTGATAGATCGTACCAGAGACCACGAACACTAGGTACTGGGTCGTACATAAAGCAAAACAAAGCATTAATGATTAAATGACAGAACCACAATAGTTTACCTATTCTAATCTATAATATAAAAATGAATCGCAAAATGTGTTTGTAAGCGCATAACTCAACAACGCCTGGACCAATTTGGCCAAATCTTTTTTTAAAATGTTCGTTGAAGTTCAAGGATGGTTTTTACGGCGAGAAAAATTAGAATTATTGCTTGAAAACCCCTAAAAATAGCCCTTTTCTTTTTCCCATACAAATGATTTGAAACTAAAACGTAGTCAATTTGAGCTTTATTGCTATGGTATAAAGTTCATATTAAATTACAAGCACTCACTGTTGTCTAAGCAATGTAGGTGTGTTCCTAACGTCAAAGATCATATCTATCAAAACAATGTGCGTGTGTGCGTTGGAGCACAGAATACATAGTTGGAGGAGTTTAATGTCGCGTTCCGAAACTCGCGTTTCTTTTGTATTAGTTTGTAACTCCAGAACGCACGAACCGATTTCCACGGTTTTGCATTCGTTGGAAAGGTCTCGGGCTCCGTGAGGTTTATAGCAAAGAAAATTCAGGAAAAATTTCAACAATTTAAGAACGCGGACGAAGTCGCGGGCGTCCGCTAGTATATTATATAGTGCACAGTAACAATTATTCCGGGGATTCCCCATATATCCTAGAACATACCCGAGTAAAGTTGAAGAATCTACTAGAATGAAGAAGTAAAGATTTTAGACATTAATTTCTCAGGGATAAGGTTGACTCTATTTGAATACTGTTAACGTTTGACGTTTCTGATCATGGCGCTTCTACTTTATCTGTGGCGAAAGTACTCGTTGATCTATGGTTCACAAATTGGTGTGTTCCATTATACGAAATATTTTTTTTATTAATTTTACTTTACTCAATTGCCGTTTATTTCAATACGGTAATCAAGTAGCTACCGTATGCCGTATTTTTGCTGCCCAAGAGACCTGAATGCCGTATATTACGGCAATTGCCGTATCAAGAACAACGCTGCTTTCAATTTTAGATTTTGGATTAGATAGGTTATTGAAACCAAATTTTCTAACAAACAAATTTGCACAATTTTCGCATCTTAGTAATAAATCTTAGTAATATTTATAATAAATGCGATACTATTTAATTTTTTCCATCTAATTCACTATCCACGTAATTAGTTACCATCTTTCTACCACCGAACCGCAAGCCATCGCATGAATCTGCACCAAATTCCACGATCTAATACGCACCTCCTAATGCGCACCGCAAAAATTTGGAATGCCCTACCAGCTTCCGTTTTACCAACTATAACTTTAAATGAAAAGTGAATGACTGTATCTTCACTTACCATCAGGTGAGATCGCAGTCAAGCGCTAGTCTATAGGTATATTTGAACGAGCGAAGCGAGTTCTCTGAGTCAACTAGGGCGCTTGCCTACTAGACAGAGAAGTGTGTCCGTCTAAATGTCTGTCAGAGCCCTATAACTTCTGAATTACTGAATATTAGAACGTGAAACTTGGTTGAAAATTCAGTTATATCCTGTACTTGAACAACAAATACTAAAATTAGATAAATGTTATAAAGAAACGAAATTATTTAATTTTAATGCGCCATCTATTAGCATTATTGTGAAGCTAATAGCTTCACTATAATGCTAATAGATGGCGCTGTGTCAGTAAAACAGTTTTATGTCAACTATTATTTTTTATATTGCGTCTAATGTTAAAAGTTAATTATTACTATATATATAGCTACTCGTGCTGATTCACTGATTGACTCACTCACTCACTCATTGATCACCTCTCCTGTAAAATTTTGTATGGAAAATTTTTTTTTCACTCACGGTTTCGTATAGAGGACAAAAATTAATTCGGAAGAAAAATATGGAGAGAGCTGATGATTGAGGATTTCGGAGACGGGTGAGGAGCACCGGCCAGGGTATCTAAGATAGGTGGGGGGTGTTCAAACAAATGTCACTCGAAACCTCATCCAATTGGCAAAGAGCCGAAAAAAAACTCCAAAATGGCGGATTCAAGATGGCGGCCATACAAATTTCGTCGGTGTCTATCTCGGAGACTATAAGAGATGGAAGAGTGGTTTCTTGGAAAAAGGTGATCAAGGCCCGAAGGTCTACTTGATGAATAGAAAAAAAATTCAAGATGGCGGAATTAAATTTTTTTCATACAAAATATATGCAAGACTTTATACGGTTCCTTTTCAAAATTTCTGATGGTTTCGTATAGAGGACAAAAATTCATTTGGAGGAAAAATATGGAGAGAGCTGATGGTTGAGGATTTCGGAGATGAGTGAGGAGCACGGGCCAGGGTATCGAAGATAGGTGGGGGGTGTTCAACCAAATGTTACTCGAAACTTCATCCAATTAGCAAAGAGCTTAAAAAAACTCCAAAATGGCGGATTCAAGATGGCGGCCATACAAATTTCGTCGGTGTCTATCTCGGAGACTAAGAAAGATAGAAGAGTGGTTTCCTGGAAAAATATGATCAAAACCCAATGGTATACGTGATGAATAGAAAAAAATTCAAGATGGCGGATATTTTTTTTTCATATAAAATGTATGCAAGACTTTGATACGTTTCTTTCCG
The DNA here is from genome assembly GCA_933228805.2 of Hipparchia semele. Taxonomy (NCBI): domain Eukaryota; kingdom Metazoa; phylum Arthropoda; class Insecta; order Lepidoptera; family Nymphalidae; genus Hipparchia; species Hipparchia semele. The sequence continues at coordinate 11,236,543 of OW121718.1, forward strand.
CTGATGGTTTCGTATAGAGGACAAAAATTCATTTGGATGAAAAATATGGAGGGAGCTGATGATTGAGGATTTCGGAGATGGGTGAGGAGCACGGCCAGGGTATGGAAGATAGGTTGAGGGTGCCAAAACAAAAATCACTCGAAACCTCATCCAATGGCAATAAGCTGAAAAAAAATACCAAAATGGCGGATTCAAGGTGGCGCTCATACAAATTTCGTCGATGTACCTATATCTCAGAGACTATGAAAGATGGAAGAGTAGTTCCTTGGAAAAAGATGATCAAGACCCGAAGGTCTACTTGGTGGACAGAAAAACCGCGGTTCGCTTTAGCGAGCCGCGCACCCACGCGCCCTACTAGTTAATATATATATAGCTACTCGTGCTGATTCACTGACTGACTCATTGATCACCTCTCCTGTAAAATTTAGTATGGAAAAATTTTTTTTCACTCACGGTTTCGTATAGAGGAGAAAAATTCATTCGGAACAAAAATATGGAGAGAGCTGATGGTTGAGGATTTCGGAGACGGGTGAGGAGCACCGGCCAGGGTATCGAAGATAGGTGGGGGGTGTTCAACCAAATGTCACTCGAAACTTCATCCAATTGGCAGAGAGCCGAAAAAAAACTCCAAAATAGCAGATTCAAGATGGCGGCCATACAAATTTCGTCGGTGTCTATCTCGGAAACTATAAAAGATGGAAGAGTGGTTTCTTGGAAAAGGATGATCAGGACCCGAAGGTCTACTTAATGAATAGAAAAAAAATTCAAGATGGCGGAATTTGTTTTTTTCCATACAAAATATATGCAAGACTAAAATATAGTTCTTTCTCAAAATTTCTGATGATATTGTATGGAAGATAAAAGTTCATTTGGAGAAAAAATACGGAGAGAGCTGATGATTGAGGATTTCGGAGACGGATGTGGAGCACGGCCAGGGTATTGAAGATAGGTGGGGGGTGTTCAAACAAAAGTCACTCGAAACCTCATCCAATTGGCAGAGAGTCAAAAAAAACGTCTAAAATGGTGGATTCAAAATGGCGGCCATACAAAATTCGTCGGTGTCTATCTCTGAGACTATAAAAGATGGAAGAGTGGTTTCGCGGAAGAAGATGATCAGGATCCGAAGGTCTTCTTGATGAATAGAAAAAAATTCAAGATGGCGGAATTTATTTTTCCTTATAAAATATATGGCGAATTGGGAATTATGCAAGACTTTCATATGGTTCCTTTTCAAAATTTGTGATGGTTCAGAGGAAAAATATGGAGAGAACTGATAATTGAGGATTTCGGAGATGGGTGAGGAGCACCGCCAGGGTATCGAAGATAGGTGAGGGACTCTCAAACAAAAATCACTCGAAACCTCCAATTGGCAGTGAGCTGAAAAAAATTTCAAAAATGGCTGATTCAAAATGGCGGCTATACAAATTTCTAAAAAGATGATCAAGACCCAAAGATCTACTCGGTGAACAGGAAAACCGCGGTTCGCTTTAGCGAGCCGCGCACCCACGCGCCCTACTAGTTACAATATATAATTAAAACTTTTGGGAATTATGGGATATCGCGAGGTCTCAGTTCGGGGCGAACCACTAGTTTAAAAAAAATTTAGGTAATCCTTCAATCACGCAGCAACGGAATAACACAACCTCTTGGTTTTCTGCGTGGATATAGATAAGACATTGAGTATTTTTTGTTCACGAAAAAGAAAGGTTTCTCTCGGAATTTAGACATAATATACCTAGTCTTTAGTAACCAATTAATCAATATCAAATCAGTGTAGTGTATATTCGTTACAGAATACAAATAGTCCACATCTGCGAGTAACATCGGTATAGATATACATGTTTGCCAATTAATATCTGACCATTGTTTGACACGATTATTGCTTTAGAGAAGCACGGTATTATACACCATATCTCATACATATAGGGTTGTCAACGCTTAGACTTAGCACTATTTTAACCTTAGCACTATTAAAACTTGCACTATGATTATACTTCCTTCCTTCCGTATTAGCTGCTAACGGGTTTTAGTAGTTTAGTCTGATGTCTGATTTCGGAGCACTCGTGTAGGAGTGTATGTGTGCGTGTGTGTGTGTGCGTGTATGTATTTGTTAGTTTGAGTGTGTTGTGTATCTATTTTTATTTATAATTTAGACTTATTATTAAGCTATTGCATAGCTTCTATCGCGGGCCTTGAATGTGGAGACCAAATCCAGAAATTCCGTAACGAAAAAAACCTGACACGGGACTCCTCTCACCACTAGATGGCGTTGATAAAAATGCTATGCAATAGCTTTACCGCGGCAGTCCCCGAGTGCCACACGTCTTTTTTTCGTTTTCAGTTGTTATTTGGATAAATGAACCATACAAGAAACGCGATTTTTTCGGCGTTTTTTGCTCGACTTAACAATTGCTGTTACGATGTACGGAACCCTTCGTGTGCGAGCCCAACTCGCACTTGGCCGGTTTCTGATTGTTCATAAAGTTGGCAGCCCTGAGTAAAAGGGCTTAGGTCGGGTCGCCACACCTCAATAGATAGCTCCGACATAACTAAGCATAAGGTACGCTTGGCAAACCTTGTGGAAACATTCGGTACGGAAATGTATTCCAAATTTTTATTATTCTATCTCGGGGCAATATCACGGTTTCATATGATCCCGGAAATAGAATTTTGTATTTTTCCTTTCGCTTGTTCCTTAACTACGTTAGACTGATCACATACCTGTACCATATCTCGTCTATTATTAATTAATTATAGCGTTATCCACTTTTCATCACGGTAAATCAAAGAGTTCACACAGGATTAAAAAAGCAAAAGCGCGGATGAAGTCGTATAGGTGCCAGATTTATCTAAATATATAAAAGGCAAAGGTGACTGACTGACTGACTGACTGACTGATCTATCAACGCACAGCTCTAACCACTGGACCGATCGAGCTGAAATTTGGTATACAGGTAGCTGTTAGGACGTAGACATCCGCTGAGAAAGGATTTTGGAAAATTTCAACCCCAAGAGGGTTAAATAGGGAGTTAAAAAATCGAACCTAACGTGAGCGAAGCCGCGGGTTAAAGCTAGTTATGTATACGTACATTCATGGCATATTTGACAAATAAAACTCCTATGGTATAGCCTATAGATTTATAGGTGTATGAAGGTCATCGACCTCTATCCAAAAACCCACGTCGATCCGTAGCTCCATTGCAGCGGAATTGAAGTTCAAAGTAACAAACACACTTCCGCATTTATAATAACATTATTAAAAAAAGATTATAAAAGATAATGTAGATAATATTTCTAATTTCGTCTCCTTCCTAACATGACATATCTAGGTTCCCTATATATACCTAACGCTTAACATATTAAAGCATATTAAAGCTTGGAATTCAGTTATATTTCGCGGAATGCGACAAACTTCTCTTACGAATATGCCTCATATTGCAGTACCTGCTCGTAAGGCCCCGATCCCTCTGTCAACGCGCCCAGCGTTCACTAAGCACGAAGATTTTAACTTTCGAATAAAATAGAAGAGTTGTAATTAAAAAATTAAAAATCACATGAGATTTTTCCATAATTTTTCAAAAGCATATTATGCAATGTGCCAGTTTGACTATGGACTATAGTCCATACTTCGTCCATAAAGCGTGGTGGACTGAAGGTTTCACTGACGATTATAAATCCTCCTCTAATTGAAAACCTTCAGGTCTCTCAGGTCTTAGGTCTCAGGTCTGCATTATCATATTCTACTAGGGATGAGTTATATACTTACAAAACAAGCGAAAAAATTGTTCCGAACGACGAAGGGTATAGGGTACTTCATTGTTAAATAACATGACACGACAAATATCTGCCATTACACGCTTCATTAAACGCACGCTTGTAACATACCCACCTCTTTTTATATATATGTATACTATATCATAGGGTCTGCAGGTCTTTCTTAGGTACATTACAATCAACAGCAACCCATCAACTGCTCACTAGCCGTTGGTGGTTTGCGTTGATGATAAAATAATATACTCACATTGATAAAAAAACGTGTGGCACTCGGGGACTGCCGAAAGCTGTTTGCGCCATCTAGCGGCTCACCGTAGAGGAGTCCCGTATCAGGTTATTTTCGTTACGGAATTTCTGGATTCGGTCTCCACGCTGGCCCGCGATAGAAGCTATGCAATAGCTTAATAAATAAAATAATTAATCTGAAAATTTAAATCTGGAACGCAGAACTCTTACCGCTAGCAGTGGAAACTATACCTTTCCACTCCACAGGCCTAACGCTTAATATGTTCCTAGAAGATTTCCGACATTCCATTGTAAGTAATTATTCTTCAAGTTACGTATCTTCAACACAATTTCTGCGCGTAATGTTCACATAATGTACCTACTTTATACGCGCTGTTTTTGATATAAACCTCTGCCTATATTGATGAGGTGAAAGTTAGTTTTTTCAATGAAAATGACCCGATGTTTTATGAACGAAATGGAAATTATGCATCGACGATTTATGAAATATAAACATATAAAATTTAAAATAAGACATATTATATTATATTATTAGGTAGGTAGGATGAAGAAAAAAAGGCTCTATTTATTGTCAGCTAGATGATGCCTGCGACTTTGTCCGAGTGTATTAGGTACCCGCGGTAAAGTTTTTCGATTCCCGCGGGAACTCTTTAATTTTCCGGGATAAAAAGTAGCCCATTCCAAAATCCGTCCAGTAATTTTTGCGCGCAAGAGTACCTAACAAACACACACACGCACACACACATACATACTTTCGCATTACAATATTAGTGTGATTCAGAGGAGAGTGGGAAATTATTATTATTTTTTTTTATTCGATGACAAGATAGCCCTTGACTGCGATCTCACCTGATGGTAAGTGACGATGTAGTCTAAGATGGTAGTGGGCTAACTTGGAAGGGGTATAGCAGTGTAAATTCAACCCATACCCCTAATCGGTCTCTACACGCCATCGAGCCGGAACGCTAAATCGCTTGGCGGCACGTCTTTGACGGTAGGGTGGTAACTAGCCACGGCCAAAGCCTTCCACCAGACACATGTGTTCTAGTACATGTTGGTACGATATGCGCCAGTACTGATACCTACTTTAAAAGTCACACTCTTTCTAGTATATGACCTCTTAGTATCAGACGTGTGAGCTTGTAGAGGCCACAGATTTTAGCTAATCTGTGGCCTCTACAAGCTACAATGCTAAATGCCTCTAGCATTATAACTGTATCGTACATTCCGAAATGAACTGAATCACAACTTGCGTATCTCTAATTGTTGAATAAATAATTTACTCACAAACTAGTTTCATATTTAGGTTTACCACTCTTATTAGTAAAGTTAGAATTCCTAAACATTCCTAGAATTATATTTAAAAAAAAAGTTTGTTACTCAATCACGTGGCAACGACTGAACCGATTTGGCTGAAAGGCACAGAGATAGATTATAGTCTGGAGTAACACATAACACATAGGCTACTTTTTATCCCGGGTAATAAAAGAGTTCCCGCGGGAATCCAAAAAAAAACCTCAATCCACGCGAACGAAGCCGCGGGCATCAACTAGTCTATAATATTATCGCGATGTCTTTTGAAATGATAATGACTAAATTAAATATTTATTTCAATTTTATTTATTTGTATGGATGACAAATATCCCAGGAAATGTGAACGAAAGGCCACTCCAGCTCAGATTATCGTACCCTATGCTAGTAACGGGATCAAAGCGAACGTGTGTATATACAAACTAATCATACTTGTACAAACATATGGACGCACATATGCAATAACGTTTCAACCCACAAAACTTTGTCAAATTAAATAGATACATAATGTAAAGGATTAAAGTTAACTTTTCAATTGATAAGTTGTGTGGGTTGACACTTTATTGCATATGTGCATCCATATGTAGGTCCCTACCCAACTTGTGTTGGTAAGACCAATAAAAATAATGATATATTCATCGTGATTATTATTATTATTTTTTTTTAATTAATAATTAATTTAATCACAATAATATAATCGCAAAATCTACCTACAAAGTAAACTTTTATACCACATGGTTTTTTATTGACTTTATTGCACAAAAAAAGTTCGAAAGGCAGACTTAATGCTTAGCTTAATGCTACAACAATTTGTGCGACAACACGTGTAGGTGTGCAAGAAGTGTGAAAAAAATTACATAAATTTACCTAACTATGTTATAATCATATAACATGATACAGTATATAATATAATACATAGAAAAAATTTAAATAAAACATAAATTCATAAATAGCAACAATTAGAAAAACCATTCACATACTAAGGTCAATAGGACAGAAGTTACAGGGTTTTGAGCACAGATGATCAGCTTGCCATTTAAATGAGAATTTCTCATAATCATAACGTTTTAACCTTGTTTTGATATAGCTTTTAAGCTATTGCATAGCTTCTATCGCGGGCCAGCGTGGAGACCGAATCCAGAAATTCCGTAACGAAAATAACCTGACACGGGACTCCTCTCACCGCTAGATGGCGTTGATAAAAAATGCTATGCAATAGCTTTACCGCGGCAGTCCCCGAGTGCCACACGTCTTTTTTTATTTCCCTCTTTGACAAAGGTTTTAGAACGACTTTATTCAATACTATGATATTCTTTTAATTAAACCGGCCACTTTGGCAGCGGCAGGTCACAAGGCATTTTCTCACTAGCTACTGGGTCACTATAAGAAACAGACCATAACACCCGAAACAATAGAAGCCTTCATTTCAACCTTGACTCCTTTGTATGATTGAATACTGTAATTCCGTAACTCCTGCTACCTAGCCAATTCGCTAAGCTTATTGTCGATTGCAATACTATCAAAAACCCCTCCTACCTTACATAAGTTACAATTAATACAAGGTTGTTGATAGCGATACAATTCAAGCCTCAATAGCCCAACGGTTAAAGGACTCAAAACTAAAAGGTCGCAGGTTCGAATCCCACCCGTTGCACATTGTCGCACCCACTCTTAGCACAGGCTTTCCGCTTATTTGGAGGGGAGAAGAGTATGTTAGTCAACTTCAGCTTGTCTAATATTCTTTATTTAAAAAAAAATTAAATCTGGCCAATTATAATAACAAATGGGAGTCGGACTCATTTACGAAGGGTTCCGTACCAAAAAAATACTGAAAAAACACGTTTCTAGTTGAGAGGCCCCTTGAATTTTTTTTTTCTTATTTGTTGTTATAGCGGCAACAGAAATACACATTCTCTGGAAATTGCAACTGTCTACTTATTACGGATCTTGAAATAGGGCTGTATTTGACTGACAGACAAATCAAATCAAAAAATCAAAATCAAAATTTATTTATTTCATGTAGGCCAACTTGTAGCTCTTATGACACGTCATAAATCTACCACCGGTTCGGAATGCAGATTCTGCTGAGAAGAGCCGGCAAGAAACTCAGCAGTTGCTCTTTTCACACAGACAGACAGACGGACGGGCGGATGGACAGCGAAGGATTAGTAATAGGGCTCTCGTTGACACACTTTGTGTACGGAACCCTAAAAAACAACGAAATCATAATTAAAAATGTGGGTAACGCACCTTAATTCATTATTTATCTCCGCATTGGTTCGCGCTGGCAAGTAGGTACATTCATAACAGTACCGAAGGCCGTCGTAACGGTATAGTGTTAGTCGGGTTTTTAAGCAGCTCAATGGCCGAGGACTTACACTTCTTAGAAGCAACGGGCGGCCAAGCTGGGCCTTTACTTGTAATTAACACGCATAGATGCGCCCTAGAATGATCGACGCGGGATGTCTTCGATAACTGTTTAAGAACATTAAGTGTTTGGTAAAAAGGGTTAAGAAGTCAACTGCTTTTTTTTTTTTCAATTCGATGATAAGATAGCCCTTAACTGCGATCTCACCTGATGGTAAGTGAACTTCGACCTTTCCACCTTTCTTTTCATCTGGATTTGGATTTACCAAACCAAACTTGGAAATGAATCGTTTTTAAAATTAGTGGTATAGGTATACGTCTGATTGCCAAGAGAACATTAAATTTATATCAGTCACCATGACATCGATTCTAGGTACGTCAATTTGTCAATTTGGTAATAGGCGAGAAAAATAATTTTGCCTTCAAAAAAAAAAGTTGCGTGCTTTCATTCAGGGAAGATTTTGTATTTATGAAAAAAATACAACCAACCGCGGCAACCATTCTCTTTTATTTTAACATTATCTATGTAAAGTACGCCGTTTTAGGAATATTAAAAAACATAAAAAGTTCAACGACCCCGCGCTCGGTGTGATAAAACAGGAACATTCGGACAAACGGCAGATTCGGTTTACCTTTCCGGTTACAACTGTAACAACAATTACTCAGCTTGGCAATCTTGGCCCCGTTTAGGAGACTGGTCGTCATAACTTGGCACTATTGTTTTGTTACTTGAAGGATGTTAATATGACAAACGAGTTTGTTTATTAATTTTTTTTTTATACATTATAGGCACACGCTTGACCACAATCACACCTGATGGAAAGTGATGATGTGGTCTAAGGTGTAAAGCGTTTGCTTAGAAGATGTCTATTCACTCTTGTTTTAAAGATACCCAGATTATACGTGTTAGGAAACACAGATCTTGGAAGAGCGTTCCAGACCCTAGCCGTGCGGATCAGGAATGAAGACTTAAAGCGCTTAGTGCGCGTACATGGAATATCAATTGTTTAATCACGTCAGTTGCAAGCACGATGGACGGTAGAAGATGCTGAGGAGTTGGGATCCGCAGACTACTGATGCTGCAGCATCAACTCAAGGTTACCATGTCTTAGAAATAATCCGAAGCAACATTACAGAAATAAATCGCACCTGTGAAAGTTTTTTGAAAGACCCTTTAATCAATTTAAGATCCATCACGATCACACCAGCTTTCAAACAGAAAAAACACCATCGAAATCAGTACATTCCTTAGGGAGCTACGAGGGAGACAGACATATAGATACATGGATCCACACCTCAATCTTTTACCTCTTCTTCCGTTGGGGGTTAAAAATGTAATTGCTTAAACTTTATCGACACCGTCTTCGACGCAAAACGACCGTGCAGTGGTTTCCGATATTTTTGCCCAAATTTATTTCCAGAGGCGCTGAATTTACGGCCGTGACCAGAATGCTCACCGGCGGCATTTGGTTGGCTTTTTATTGCCACTTTGTTACCTTGCCTATCTATATCTCTGTCCGGGGTCCCGTCAAATTCACCCCTAGCTTATATATCCTTTAAATCTTGGCTGAAAAGTCCTTGTACCTACTTAATGCTGATCTTGGTATATTATGAGCAGAGCCTTCGTTGTCGAGACATTGTTTACTGTCCTAATCTATCATCATCTCAACCTACAAACATCCAAACATCCATTGCTGTACAATGAACAGCTTAATCTCATAAAATGACCGCCATAGAACACGATCTTGTGCCGCCTGATCTGAACGATACGAAGAACTGTTAGATCAAGCCAACGTAGCCTAGTATATAGCTAAAATATAAACACGTCAGCAACATTATGTCACTAAACTGAACATTTCCTAGAGTTAACTATAGTGGTCACGTTCACCTTAATATTTGAAGTGCAAGAAGTAGACTTTATGAGGTTATAACTTGGACGGAAAACGTTTAATGGCGAATGAGCTTAGCCCGTGGGAATCTCATAACAGCCTTACGAGCTGCACACGTAAGTACAGTTAGAAAAATTGCACAGCAAAAACTATTAGGTATTATAAAAACGAGTCTTTCCCAGTCACAGAAAATTCTCGAACGCAAAAAGGAAACTTTGCTCAGACTTTTTTAATACCAGTAAAACATACTACTACAATAAAAATTAAGTTAGGACCGATAGAATAATGTAACGTCTCACATTTTAAAAATATTTCAAATTATTCAAATTCAAAATTATTTATCTACTATATAAAAACAAGTCGGGTTTTCCTTCCTGATGCTATAACTCCAGAACGCACGAACCGATTTCCACGGTTTTGCATTCGTTGGAAAGGTCTCGAGCTCCGTGAGGTTTATAGCAAAGAAAATTCAGGAAAAATTTCAACAATTTAAGAACACGGACGAAGTCGCGGGCGTCCGCTAGTTTCATATAAATATAGGGCAACTTGTGTCTCTTATGCGTCTACTACTACTGTACTCTTCTCTAATTTTTTGCCCCTTTCCCATATCTCTCGATAAGATTCTTTTAAATATCTTAAGGTTGTCTGGAGGATATCGCTTAAAGCGATAAGACCGCCTTTGCGCACCTGTGTTCATTAATTAACTCTAAGGCATTATTGTAAATTTCGTGTAGTGCAAAGAATTTTCTATTCTATTCTATTGTTCTCTGTCATAAAAATTAAGTTTCATCAATTCCTTTCTCTACCTTGATTATTATCAAACATTAGCGCTCCGTCCCGGCTTCGAATGGTTTTTTTAATATATAGACTAGCGCTTGGCTGCGATCACACTTGATGGTAAGTGAAGATGCAGCCTAAGATGGAACGCGCTTGCCTAGAAGATGCCTATTTACTCTTGATTTGAAGGATAAAATGTAAAAAACAGCACTCGAATTAAAATGACCCTTATTACGATGCAGTTGCATAAATAGCTATACCTAAATGTTTAAGTTTAACTCATGTTAGTTTATGTTTCGACATAATTAGATCTTAAACCGGTACACAATATTATTATCACTGTCACGAACGCATTCCAATCTCGTTACACAAGTAGGTACTAAACAGTTTGACATTTGACTTATTAAATCATTTCGAATTATTTGTGACTTGTATAGTTCTTTCAATTCACGAAGGCACCTGGCTCATGGTTGTGTGTGTATCGTTTCTGTATAAGTGTGAGAAGGAGCTTGCTCGCGCCTGACTGCTCCCACCTAAGCTCTTGACAGGCACGCACACTTACGCAATGTGTATGTACAGTGTACACGACGTAACCACAAGTAAAATTCACGCGCCCTCGTGAACTGCAATAACTATACCTACTAAACAGTTTGACATTTGACTTATTAAATCGTTGAGAATTATATTTTGTGACTTGTACTACTTTTAACCTTTGTTGAAGGACCTTTACTAACTTTAGCTTCTTTTATTGTTAAGGTTTTTTTACCCAGCTGTGGTAAAGCAAAAGGGAAAGGTTAAGATTCTAGCAGTATATGTATGTATGTAACTATGTTTGTATGTACTTATGACCCCCTCCCCCTCCCCCACTAGGAAGCGATAGACCAATGACATGAACGAGTTGCAGGAAGCCGCTGGATACAAGCAGCGTAAGACCGAGACCTATGGAAGTCCATGCAAAAAACCTTGATTCGCGAGTCATTCTCCAAGTATTGTACTTACATATAGGACCTTTTCCATATTAACGATAAGGTTCGTGTATAATTATAAGATGTATACATCTGCCAAGCCAATTAAAAACTGGTCAAAAAATTGGCAACACCCTCTTATAGTACAGTTCTCGTAATTAGAATACGAACTCTACTCTCCGAGGAACATTCTCTAACATCTCTCCCCATAAGATTAAATACCTACTAGTAAAGTGCAGACCTATCAATCGATAGATAAAAGATTAAGTGGCTACACTTGAAAATGCTGGAATTGAATTCAAGATATCCATCGCCACATATTTCATCGGATTTTAAAGATTTGCGAGATATCGGAGTGCTGACACTGATAAAATGAGAACATCGGACGTCTACAATTTATGTCCGGAAATAAAATTCGTGAGTGGAATAACTATAGGAATCAGGATGTTGCCTGTGTTAAAAATAAATTATTTTAGAAGGGTCTTTCCACGAAACACATAATTATAGGATCTGAAATTATTTGAATTCAAAAGCCAATTATACCTATATTCAAGTAAGTAAAAAAAGTATAGTTGATTTAGTGAATAACTAACTAACGACATCACAGCCCGATGTACAAGTTTTGTGTTATGACGTTCGTGTCTATGCGTCTATGTCGATGATTTATGCTAACTTAATTTTAATTCTATCGTTTATTTATGTACACATTTAGCCCATTGTTTCTAAAAATGTTTACACATTTTACAAATATAAATATAAAAACATCATTAAAAACAATAAAATAAATGGGTCCCACTTAGATTAAATATTCTTAGGGGTCCCACTTGCTGCGGGATAGGGACCCAAGCAGCCAGTGGTCAGGGCTCCAGAGTGAGGAACCTCCTCACAATGCGTGCCGTCTCAAGGAGTACTAATTCTATTATTATTAAAAGGATTATTACCATTAATGTAATGCGAATTCATTGACGATATTTGGAAAAAGATATTGGCACAATAGAATAGAATAGAATGAATTTTTATTCAATTACTTTTGCAAAGTGCTTCCGATTCGTCAAATGATACCTACCTACCACGGGTATCAATGCTCTGACACTGATAAAATAATACCTATCAGAGCTGCAGGAAATCTGCAATTTACGAGCTGAAATAAAATACGTGCTGAATATAAAATATTGAAGTGAAGTTCAATATTTTATTAGATTCCTTCGCAAATTTTTAAGTGAAAGAACGATATTTCACGTAAAGTTTTTAGGGAACACTATATCACAGAATATGGACTAATACTTTTGTCCCGTTGTAGGATTGTCTAAAAATAATTTAACACAAAAATGTTAGAATTATTTTGCTGTAATCCGCCAACAGAAAAAATCTGTATGGTCAAACATGCAGTTATAAGCTAAGCACCGCTTATCTTCCCAACCAAGCAATAAAGCAAAGTTCCCAAGCAAGCAATGCCACCACCACTCACATGCACCACCACACAAGACTTTTATACTACTCTCGACGCACGTTTCGCCCCGACACCGGAGCATCCTCAGGAGATACAATGCTATATTTACAATGCTGTATTGTCTAGACAATTAATAGTTAATCCAGAACTTCCGCAAAGTAACGCCTGATTCTATCCAATATTTAAAAATAATTTATTTGGTATAGTGTGACGATCGCAATGACGTCTGATTGGCTGGTACTCTTTCGCTATTGGTTAAAATGCGTTGATGCAGCAACATCATAAATTCAGTTAGTAAGAAGTAGGTGCGACCGTCATACTGTAGAAATCACTTTCAACTGACTTCGAAAAAGTCAATTCAAGTAAATTCAATTCGTCAGAAGTCCGTCTGATTCTTTTTTTTTTTTTTTTTTAATTTTTTTATGTACCTATGTTCACCCATTACTAGAAGACGCCTTGGACCGATTTGGAAAATTCTTTTTTTTTTTTTTTAAAGGGATCAGGTCAGGATCTGATGATGGGAGCTTGGAAAAATCGATGGAACTCTTCAAATTTTATAGGCACAATTGATTATGTACTTTGTAGTGGCGTTTGAAGTCGGTTTTGTAAAAAGAATTTTTATGTTTTTTATTATTAGAAAATCCCATCCAACATTTTCATGCTAAACAGCCTTGAGTTAGCAAGCAGTGTTTCACTACAGGGTATTTCAGTCTTGGTTTAACTTTGTTTTAATCATAGTTTATTTAACAACCTCATTACAATATTTAGCATTTATCGTTGTACGGGTACATACGGGCATGTTTGAATTGATCCCGATGTGGTACCTAGTACCGTACCATACCATACCTACCATAATGTTTTTCTCCGTATACCAGAAAAAAAACCGGCCAAGTGCGACTTGGACTTGCACAAAAAGGGTTCCGTGCAAGATTTAACACTATGCACTTTTTTTTTTTAATTTTTATTATTTTTTGTTATAGCAGCTATAGCGGCAATAGCAATACACACTCTGAAAAAAATTCAACTGCCTAACTATATTACGGTTTATGATATAGCGCGCTGACAGATGGACGGACGCACGGACGCCTAATGGGGTCCTGTTGGCACTTTGGCAAGGTACTAGTAGCATTATAAACATCTATCCGCCTATATATTATACTAGTATTATTATAACTTTATCAGGTTGAAACCATATAAATAGTTTTACTTACCGTGTTGAAACAATGTTGAAATATATAATATAACACTTTCAAACAATACTCGGATGCTACAGGCTTTGTAGTGATAGGTACCGATAGAAAAAAAACGGCTTTTGTGCCTTTATTTTCAATACAGATAAGTAATCCTGTCGGGAGCTGTTAAACGTCGATGGTAAAAATTTATCTCCTCACGTAATTTATGATTCGATAAAGCCAAAGTAATGTACCGTAAATCTACTTATGGAGCAATAATTCACGTCATTTTTTTTTTAAGTAAGAATAGAAAAGCGTTTATTTCACGCGATTTTGCTGACGAGCATGACAAATGACTTGAGCGTCTAGTGTAACTTCTCGTGATTTTATAATTAAAATTTTCTCTAACTTTTGTTTATTCGATTACATATTATATAGCCCTTGACTGCAATCTCACCTAATGATAACCCGCTACCTACTATCTTCGAATGCATCGTACATTCTAAGGTAAAGCCGGTAAACTTGGAAGGGTATGGCAGTGTAAACTAGACTCATACCTACCCCAAATGAAGAATGTTACTACGTATGCAAAATCGCTTGAAAGTATGTTGCTTTATTGCTTGCTTGAAATTTTGATTTTTAGCTCTTAGTATTTTCTGTTAAAAATAAAAAATACTCATGAAAGAATTATTTCAAGACGTCAAGTGCTTTCGCAGATATGGTATTTTAAAATGAGGTAATGCTTCGCGTAATGTGAGTACTGCTAGCGGGATTCGATAAGGGGAATTTTCTACTTGTGTTTTCTTATGGAAACAAAGACTGGATATATGGAAGAAGAAATGTATATCTATCTTTTGTCTATATATATAAAATTCAAAGTCCTGACTGACTGACTGACTGAGATATCAACGCACAGCCTAAACTACTGAAGTTAGAAACTTGAAATTTTTACAGTTGGTTCCTTTTATGACGTAGGCGCACACTAAGAAAGGATTATTGGAAATTCCACCCCTAAGGGGTTTAAATAGGGGATGGAAGTTTATATGAAACTCCGTCATTTTTCAAGCTGTTTCCATCAAAGTTGGTATTAGAGCTTTCAGTAAAAAATAAAGAAGTACGTGTGTCACAGTTTTTGAAAATTCCACCCCGAAACCTAATTTCACGCGGACGAAGTCGCGGGGGCAAAAGCTAGTATTATACACTTAAGCTCTACTATGACTAACTGTCAAACGAGTTAGCGTATCTAGTAACGTTCTCCATTCAGAAATTTTAAATTCCCAAATTACACCTGCCAGAAATCGAACCCAATTAGAAGACCACAATGCCAACAGGTTGTGTGATAGAGATACAAGGTTTTGCGATCTAATCTAATCTAAATTAGCTTGAGCTGTCCCACAACTGGGCAAAAGCCTCCCTCCAATTTTCCCACTTTTCCCTATTCTGTGCCTTTCAATTTGTCTTTCCAATTCATCACGCCATCGTCGTCTTGGCTTACTGTACTGGTGTTAATGAATTAGTTTGATCCAGAAATAAGCAGATTTAGCCCAAAAGAGGTTTAGAGGTTTTGCAAGGGTACAGGAAAATAATAAACCAGAGTGGAATAGATTATTTAATATACCAGCCGTTTTAAAAGGCATTCAGTTTGATATCGAAATTACACACACTCTTTGAGTAAGCTTGTGAATTTACAGTGCAAAGATCGGAGCCGCGCCTCTTAGCCAATTTGCTTTGCCAACGCTGAGCAAACGCTTTTTTTTTTCTATTTTTTCCTGTTTATTTTGCTATAAATCTTTCATCCTTTGAAATATAGGCGGTGTTATTTATATGAAATTGGAATTTATAGCAACCCGTGTTCATTCGGTTTCAATTATGAGATGTTATACTTTGGTGGAACCTATTCTCTAGTACAGCAATGCCGTCATACAACGGCCCCTATTTGGCATCAAATGACGTCAAACAGTGTTTTATTGACACCTTAACCTTAATGTCTTGTAAACGTCCAAAAGCTCATTATGTGTAGGTAACTACACTGCTGGTGCGCTTACAACTTGCGCCAGATACATGCTTTAAACTCCCCTGGCGCAGTGGTGAGCGCTGTGGTCTTATAACTAGGAGGTCTCGGGTTCGATTCCCGGCGGGGGCAATTTAGGAATTTTTAATTTCTAAATTGTCTCTGGTCTGGTCTGGTGGGAGGATTTGGCCGAGGCTAGTTACCACCCTATCGTCAAAGACGTGCCGCCAAGCGATTTAGCGTTCCGGTACGATGGCGTGTAGAAACCGATTAGGGGTATGGGTTGAATTTACACTGCTATACCCCTTCCAAGTTAGCCCGCTACCATCTTAGACTACATCGTCACTTACCATCAGGTGAGATCGCAGTCAAGGGCTATCTTGTCATCGAATAAAATAAAAAAAAACTCAGACGTTTGCCTGCCTGTGCGCATGCCTCATGTTCTCTGGCAATAGCTAAAAGACTGGCACACAACAGTGCATGGATAGACCGATGCAATTCTGCATGCATTGCTTCTGCAGCTTAGATGACGCGTACCTCTATACAAGTTGAAAGCGCACGAGTGCAGTTACATCCATCAGTATAGATGTGGATTGTGAAGACAACGACGAGCTATATTATCACAATACACAAAAAATCGATTAATTTTGCTGTAGATAAAAGTATTTTTCCCGAAAATATTTTATGACATTTAAAAAACATCATAAAAACAAACCGCCTACTCAAAAAACATTATCGTCGACAACTCAATAGACATTAACGAATTGGGAAATGTTCGCAAACTTCGCCAATATCGTTGCGAAAACTCCCAACAAAATTTCTTGATAAGCGATTTATAATCATAGCGGCAACTTGAAGCGCTTCCGAGGGAATTAACTACAACCTTAAAGTGAAATGGGCGTGCAAATTCCAAAAAGATCTTTGAACTTATTTTATAGCACAGAGATATTATGGATAAGGAGTTGATGGCAGAAAAGAAATGTTTGCTCGCGAGCCAGAAGTTGATATGAGTGAAGCCTTGATTTGCGTGTGAAAAGTAACAGAAAAGATCGATAGAATAGAAAAGTAATCCACCACTGCTTCGGATTGCCGTTCCGTTGCCGTTGCAATTTAAAAAAAAATTATAACAATAATTACTATGTTATGTATGGTTTACAATTTATTGCCATCTTATGAATTTTTGGAGCGCGCTTTATTATCATATAATCTTGAATATTAGATTATTTTTTACATGTTACTTATATAATACATTTAAAAGATAATTTAAACTTGCGTAAAGATAATTCTAAAAGTATATAATATATTATAGAATGTCACACCCATTCCTACAGGCGAGTTTCGGACTTTCCTGAGGCGTAATTGAGGAAACACGTGTCTGTTTAAATTTTTGACAGAACGGAATTTTTGACAGACCACTGTCGTTGGAAAAAAAACGACAGGAGCAACCGTCTAGTATTTGAAGAAGGGAGCAACATATAAATCTGTATTAAGGAGAGATTTTAACTCGAAAATATTTTGAACAGCAAAAAATAAGAAAATTAGGTTGTTACCTACCTGAAAATCGAATCTCAATAGACCTCCTTGAGAATAATTAAGTTACGTACATAATAATATATTAATTATACGAGGCGGCCTTGAAAAGTTATTTGAGGGCCTCTTATTCAAAAACTTCCACGAATTAATCATAATTTTCATTTGAATGTCTTCATTATAAGATTTTTTCCGAGAATCATACAATATTAAGTATTATTCTTATAAAGGAACATGTGCTCTTTTTGATCAAGTTTTACTTTCTTAAGTGTGTTTGTTTGTTGATTTTTCCTTCAATCATGCAGTAGCGGCCATGGATCGACGTGAGTGGGTATAAACAATAGTTGTGGACTTGAAGACTGATACAGGATACTTTTTTTTTTTATTCGTTGACAAGATAGTCCTTGACTGCAATCTCACCTGATGGTAAGTGATGATGCAGGCTAAGATGGTAGCGGGCTAACTTGGAAGGAGTATGGCAGTGTAGATTCAACCCATACCCCTAATTGGTTTCTACACGCCATCCGCCGGAACGCTAAATCGCTTGGCGGCACGTCCTTGACGGTAGGGTGGTAACTAGCCACAGCTAAAGCCTCTCACCAGACTAAACCCCCATGCAGATGAGGTTGCAGGTAAAAGCTAGTCGTAAATAAGCTTGATTTTCCGAGTATACATGAAAGATATTGGTAAACATATTTATATTGGAAATCGGGTATCGAACTAGATTGTGGCCGGGGGCGTTCACGCTCCAGCAATGTTGTTAATTAGTATGACTGACTATTCTATTCACGTTCTATTCTATGTACGAGTATATACATGAAGTTGCGTGCTTCAGTTTCCATTACGGTAGTCATTAAAATAAGAACAATATATCAGGCCGCCAGTGATAAAGTGGCATAACTCACGTTTTTGAAAAAGATAAAATAAAAAAGTTTATCTAGGCGATTTTTTTGCATTCGTTATCTTTCCCTGAGAGAAAAGTATCCACGAACTGTCTCTAGGATGCAAAATATCGTTGTGCCAAGTTTCATTGCAATCGAATATGAAATGGAATTGGAATACACTACTTTTCTACTTATGCGGCATGCAAATTAACGCGCGCAGTTCTTTTCTCAGTGAGTATATTTGTCAAGGACGACTACCTATCAAAACTAATTTATAACTTTTCTGTTCTCATATTTCATTTTTTGAAAAAAAAAATGTAGAGATGCTCAGAATGAAAGCATGTTTTACTTGCTCAACTTTTCTAGTTACGAGAATTTTTTAAAGTATATTATAGAGAATTTTATGGGAAATAATTATTATTTAGTCGTCATCGTTATGGTTCATATTGGTGTCATAGGCATACGAATAGGTTCTTATATTATATAATTTCTTGATTAGGTAGATACAAACCAATTCTTCCTTCTTAATTTTATATTATTTTTGAAATTGATGTAATTTTATTTTACCACGCTAAAAAAGCTATTCTTGGGGTTATTCACTTTTGGCGCGGGATCTCACTAATTATTATTTCCTATCAATAAACGATGCGTTTAATGAGCTTTTTCATTTTATAATTAATTTTAAAATAACATAAATGGTAGATCATACCGACCTACTTCCTGGAATATTAAACTCGTACCTATTCTGAACTGTTGATCGAATGGTAATTGCTATTACAGCAATGACGGCCAAAATAATATAATCAACTTGAAAGTGAGAGTTGATTGTAAGTTAGTTGAGTTAAATACATCGCACCTTTAGAATTAAAGTGTTCACCTGAAGGTGCACTAAAGAGGGATTTTTAAGTTAGACAAAAAATAAGCAATTTCTCTTTTCACCCAAATTCACGTTGACCAAGTCATGGGCATCAGCTAGTAGAATATAAAAATACGAATAGGCTACCTACTTATACGATACCTAAAAAAACTGCTCAAGTGCGAGTCGGACCCGCGCAGGGAAGGTTCCGTACAAGATTTTACACCAGCTATATTTTAAGATCCAGAAAAACAATAGTTTATTGTAGGTATAGAGACCTTCTTTAATTTTTAACAGGGCTTAATAATAGGGTCCTGTTGGCCCGTTATCCTTTGAAAACGGAACCCTAGAAACGTATCTACTAATCGTAACGCACAAATCTCGAAAAATCTGGTTACACATAACTGGAAATGATCGGCCGTGACAAACATTGGCATGAATATTGGCAAGTTATCCGATAAAAGTGTACTTATTTGAGTCAACAGTTACGCGAAGTTACGTAGGAGGCGGGCGACCTCGAATGTCGACACTTGAGCTTGACAAAGATTTTGTTGCGTGAATGCTTTGATCAATAATGTCCAGTACATAATCTAAATATATAAAAGGCAAAGGTGACTGATTGACTGACTGACTAGTTAGTCAGTCAGACTGACTGACTAACTGACTGACTGACTGACTGATCTATCAACGCACAGCCCTAACCACTGGACGTTTCGGGCTGAAATTTGGCATCCAGATAGCTATTATGACGTAGGCATCCGCTAAGAAAGGATTTTTGAAAATTCAACCCCTAAGGCGGTAAAACAGGGGTTTAAAAAATCGAATTTAACGTGAGCGAAGCCGCGAGCAAACGCTTGTCTTTATATATAAAATTCAAAGGCCTGACTGCGCCTAGTCACTGGCCACTCATTTTTCAAAGTCGCGTGGAAACCTTTGTTTTTCGGTCAATTCAGTCAATGTTTTTCTCCAGGTCCACAACTAGGTACATACTACATAATCACCAAAAATATATTTTTTTAATACGCAAAAATCTTCCTATGTTATGCTTGTTTACCATCAACACCTCACAAAGAAAAGGTTCCCGCAACTATTTGCAATCACACTTTTTTCTATACACATAATATAAACGTTAGATAATATACGTGTGACCAAATACACAATATTTTCTCTCTGAAACGCATAGAAAGTGCTCGCTTTCACTTTATTTGCGCATAACTTATAACTCCCTAGTTCGTAACGCAATAGTTTTTTTACGTTTCAGCAACTAGTTATTAAAAATACCATATTTATCTAAATATATAAAAGGCAAAGATGACTGACTGACTGACTGACTGATCTATCAACGCACAGCTCTAACCACTGGACGAATCAGGCTGAAATTTTGCATGTAGATAGCTATTATAACGTAGGTGTCCGCTATGAAAGGATTTTTGAAAATTCATCCCCTAAAGGGATAAAATAGGGGTTTGAAAAATCGAACTTAACGTGAGCGAAGCCGCGGGAAAAAGCTAGTTGTTCTATAAGCTGTTTTTAAAAATCCCGCGGGAACCCTATGTTTTTCTGAGATAAAACGTAGCCTATATCTTAGCCTTGGAGAGTTCCAAGTCTTCAATTAATGCTTCTTTGTAATTATACTCGTAGCTACCTAAGATGTATTTAGTCATAGATTTAGTGTTAGTCAAATTTTGTATTTTTTATCTTTATATTTTATATGTGTTAAGCTGAATAAATGATTATTTATTTAACTAAGTATGTACTCATGCTAAAAATTAGGTCAATGCTTTGCTCTATTGCTGCATGATGGAAGCACAAACCAACAAACGCACTTTCGAATTATAATACTAGATGATTCCTGCGGGAACTCTGTAATTTTCTGGGATTTGTAGTCTTATGAGCTATCCCTATTCCTTTCAGCCTAATCGGTTCATTCGATGTGGCGTAAAGGAGTAACAAACATCCATCCACAAACTTTCGCATTTATAATATTAGTCGGATAGTAAGGATTACAAAATTACTATCACAAATCGTGGGAGTTATTGTATAATGCAATCTCTATAGCTTTATGATTGTGATTGTTAAAAGCAATGGTGGGTTTTAAAATGAATAAATAATATAAATTCGCAGTACCTTGTTTTTAAGACAATCGCACATTAGGCACAGGTGCCTTCGCACGTGCTGAACTCGATTCCGGCGAAGGTACCATATTTGATTTAAAGAACTGTACGGTTAGTTTTCTAAAAATCTACAATGTGATAATTGCAATCACTTTTGATTGGACTACACTGCCATGGAATGTATTTTTGCAGGAAGAATAGCATAAAATCAGCCTTAACAGCAATTGTTATTTTAGCAATAATTGATGCAGTTTTTCCGCAATCGACGAGCCGATTTAAAAACTGTAAGTAATTCGCTTTTCTATGCCGCATCCGATTTTCCGCGTACTGAATCGACGATTTCCTTCACAATTTAATTACTGAAATATGCATTTGTTTGCCTTGCGTGCGGCTCGTGCGACGCATATAGTGCGTGTACCTCATAGTAACGTGCCATCAGCATAAATTAATGGGATCAATAACTTAATTAAAGCCTCAATAGCCCAACGATTAAAGGTGCGGACTGAAAACTGAAAGGTCACAGATTTGAACCCCACCCGTTGCACTACTGTCGTACCCACTCCTAACACAAGCTTTCCGCTTATTTGGAGGGGATAGGAGGATATGAGTCAACTTCTTGCTTAGATGATATTCTTTTTAAAAAAAGAATGAAAGAAAATAATTAATCAAAAGTTAAAGGCTAATTAATTAAAAGTAATACACCTACCTCAATTACAATTAATATCTATTATTCTCCCACCATACCGGATACGGACCCGGTGGAAAATAAATCATGTCTTTTATTTTACAGCGGGCGTCAAAATCTTATCACAAAACAGTCACTCAAAGTAATAGACTCTCACCGTCAAATTGTACACTGTTCCACTTTTTGCCTTATTGTCACCAGGCGATTCGATGTCATTGTTCTTTCATACCATTGTATCAGGCGGAAAAACAATTTCTAGGAAAATAATACAAGATTTTCCGCCCAAGCTCGCAAAAAGCCCTAGTTCTTAAAGCCTATACAGACAGAACGCGTAGCGACACCGATCCGTGATGGCAATAACGTGGAAAGATACGACACGAAACTCGTTTACTAATATTTGGTTGTACGGTGGCGGGGATTTGGATAAAAAAAATATTCCCCAATTTTTCCCGGTTATTCATTTTAAACCAAACACTAAAATACCAATTATATTATTTATCATGGAAAATCCATTTAATGATCTTAGTAAGAGTCACAAATATCGTAAAACACATTTTTCTTAACATTTAACTGAAAGCCCAAATTCCAATCTTTAAATCTTTACATAACATAACTTGAAAAATTTTCATCAACCCTCTTAGGGGTAAAATATCAAAAACTTTTCTCGTGAGTTCTTACTTCCCAGATCATCCCACGTAAAAATTTTAATTTTTTTCGAGTGATTTAGACTTCACGCTGTTAAATCAGTTAGTCAATTATTTCGTTACGCATTTTGTCTGGCAAAGCCTTTACACTCAGCGAGATTGCCGCCGCTTTATATTTATCTTTATTTATCTTTAGAGCTCTTAATTTAATGAAGGAATATAAAAATTGCGTTAGGCTCGACGATCCTTAGGGAAAAATGGGTTATCTTTATGCGAGGAATGGCAACAATGTGTCACGTCAGAGGAGGGGCGGATTTCTGCGTTTTGCCTCTCATATTTTTCGCTGAATTTATGTTTTATCCATTAGCTACTTTTATAAATGAAACTCCGATTTCGTAGAAGTTTTTTATTTTATTTAGTAGGTGTCGCTTATTTTATTAAACGTACTTATACAACGTTTTATTGTCAGTATCAAGGCTGATAATACGTTGTTTGGATAAGTACCTACTTACTTAACATCAGCGATTGTTAAACTATGTTATATTTTATCCCAAAAATACGTGATAATTATGGTGATGGTGATGGTGATGATAAGAATGATCCTTGGTAATTATACTTAATTTAAAAATTCTTAAAAAAAATTAGTTACTCTTAAAAAATGTTAACAAATGTGAACTCTTTTGTTTTAGAGAGAATTTAAAATTCCTTTAACTGCTGTAGGTATTTTATTTTTAGACATAGGTACATAAAATACTTATTATATAGGTATATTTATTATCCACAAAAAATGTTTGTGATTCTCCGGTGTTCCTTCAAGCATCAAATGAAATCACTGCTGGCCTAATAACCTAATAGGCCTGAGACATTCGCCATCCCGTGTCCGCACTAACTGACATCCAGTACTTAGTGAGCTAAGTGGCAGTGGCTAAGCCGGTCTCCGCATCTCGTCGGTCTGATTGGCGTCACTTAGTGCCAGCCGTACGGACTTCTAAAGCTAAGCATGATCGACGTACGAACTTCGTACGTTATGCTTGTACCAATAAAGAACAACATACAACGGGCAAAAAAAACGCAAAACGGGCGATTAACGCCTACTTGCGGAGAAAATTCTCAGGAAATGAAGACAGTACAACGTAGAAGTCGCGCTACCTTAATTATAATAACGTCTATGCAATAGTCCAACACAAACAAATTTTATTAAAATAAGAATAACAAGTTTAAATTAAAAATTTAAAACACTCCGGACATGTAACAACATCCTAATCGCTAGTCAGTAATCGTTAAAATAAAAATATGTAATCCACCATTTTGTTGCGGCGTCATCAAACATAGCTACATACACACACACATTGCATCGATGATAATTATAAGGATTCAAACGATACCATACATCCAAATCGGCCCAAGCATTTAGAAGATATGGTGGAATAGAAAAACTCACATACATATGAAATGAACCTTGAAAACATTACACTCCTTTTTTTGAGCGTGTAACAAATATACTTACTTATATAAATCCATAAAAATACATACAAACTTAAAATTGACTAATACATATATGCCAGTTGCCATCCCAATTAAAGAGTCCCAACTCAGCCTAGAAATGTTGTTAATACTGAAGTAACGACAAAACACGTTAAAAATACATTTTTAATGAAATCTAATTATAATATTGTTGCATAATCTAATGACTTTCAAATGAATATGAGCAACAAATACATATTGACAAAAGATTGACATTAATCGATAATATAATTAATTAAATTGCTAGTTTAGATTTTGCATAGCCGGACCATACGAGTAATAACGAATCGATTGACACCTGATTCATCAAAATACAATGAAACATATTATGTAAATACAAACATACATAGCAAAAATCATAGCACAGTCAAGTAAAAAAAACTATGCTACAGATCAAGCCTCCAAAAAACCAACAAACTAACCTGGCTAACTATTGTCCTTTATTTACAGAGGAAAGGTGAATATTAATCATGCTCAGCATGGTTCTTGAAAAAGAAGTTTATTTGTCATATTTTCTAGGTGGACAAGCCAATAACTTTATACGACTGTATCCAAATATTGCCAAAGTACCACATACTTTGTGATTCGTATGATCTTAAATTCACTTGGCGAACTGTGAAACATTTATTATTCACAATTCGAACCAGTTGCGCAACGCGTTCAAACTTGAACTCTGCTATCCGATTGCCATTCATAACTTGCATTTATTTACTAGCTACATTTATTTTTATAATAGAGGTACTAAACAACCTTGCACCGGAAAACGCAGCGTTGACATATCTCTCACAAGACGGACAGAGTTAATGAAAGCCTCTGGATACAAGCGGCACAAAATCGTGTCCTGTGGTGAGCCTCGCGAGTGACCTATGTGCAGCAGTGGACGTCTATCGGTTGAGATAACAACGCTATGACGACTAATGTAATTCCAGTCTATAAGAAGAATTTGAACTTTTCCTTAAAGAAAGAAAGAAAAATATTTATTTACCAAATTCACCACCATTAACTGTAATGTATTGTAGGGTATATTATGCATGTAAGCTGTCAAACTAGTGTCAAACTATATATAACGAATAAATCAGGCTCAAGTTCAACGCTATTGAACACCTATTGAAGCTTTTATATCATAAGTGGCGCAGTCGGTAGGATCGGAATTAATGTTTTTGTTAAGCTTGTGAACCAATTCAATAGTGATCATGACGCTATAGTCCGATCCAATCTGAGATCTTACTTAATGGTAAATTATAACGAAAAGTTTTAGAATCGAATTCATAATTACCTATAAAAAAAAGGATGAAACTTTTGGCCTACCACTATAATAATTCTCAGACCTTTCTGACATCTATATATTATATAAAATTCAAAGTCCTGACTGACTGACTGAGATATCAACGCACAGCCTAAACTACTGAAGTGAGAAACTTGAAATTTTTACAGTTGGTTCCTTTTATGACGTAGGCGCACACTAAGAAAGGATTATTGGAAATTCAACCCCTAAGGGGTTTAAATAGGGGATGGAAGTTTATATGAAACTCCGTCATTTTTCAAGCTGTTTCCATCAAAGTTGGTATTAGAGCTTTTAGTTAAAAATAAAGAAGTACGTGTGTCACAGTTTTTGAAAATTCCACCCCAATATCTAATTCCACGCGGACGAAGTCGCGGGGGCAAAAGCTAGTATGAGATAAACTAGAGAGCAGGTTGCTGTGGGTACTTTGCATAAAGATAAATCCAGCGTAGATTTTTATCATAAATCTTAACTAGTTGTTCAGTTGTGATGGAATGTGAATATGCAATGCAGAGACATTACTGATGGCTATCGTTGTGTCGCACGCACGCGACAACATCTGTTCGTGAGAAAAATATGCTTTGACGTGACTTTCCTTTGAATAAATGACTCGCATTATAAAAATAAGGTTATTAGGGCTATCTTTGTGTGGGGAAATCAGTAAATAACCAAATATTAGAAAAACTTTAGTAGTAAGGTAGGTAGTAGTTTGTCCCTATGCTTTGGTGTTTGGTTGGTTCAACTAGGAAAGAAGGTGGAAAAAAGTTAATATAGTAACATGAAGAGGTTAAATCTAGTTTCATATTAATTGTTATAAATTACAATACCTAGGTACACAAACTTATAATGAAATACGAAGTTTTTTCCCAAAACACGAGCATGTGTAGCATTTTCTTGGGAAAAATTCGTCGATTTACAAAATAAGTCGCTCGCTTTCACGGCTCCCGAATAGATATTGGCTGACGTTGACGAATCGAAGGAACTACGCTTTGAACTACATTCCGACTGAAAAGATGATATTGTTAGTTACGGATTGAGTACGTTTGGGAATTGCTTTATAAACGTCCGATTTATTTAATTGTTTTACTTCGTTCCAAATTCACCATCGCCGAATAAAGTTTAACTGAGAATTAAAGTTTTTTTTGGCAGATTTTCAACACAAAATTCTCAGAACTAGGAATAAAAATTCCTCGTTGGTGAAATTGGCACTAAAATTAATTAAACTGTGATAATGCATTTATGTTTTTTTTATTCAATGACATGATAGTCCTTGACTGCGATGTAACCTGATGGTAAGTGACGAAGCAGTCTAAGATGATAGCGGGCTAACTTAGAAGGGGTATGGCAGTGTAGATTCAACCCTAACCGGTTTCTACACGCAATCGTGCCGGAACGCCGAATCACTTGACGGTAGGGTGGTAAATAGCCACGGCCAAAACCTCCCACCAGACCAAAAGTACTTATCCAAATGTTACATTACAATATCTTCTTTTGAAAGCAGAAGGTCTTTCGTATATACTGAAAGTACAGTCACTTGATAGCTACAGTGAATTACCCATTGGATCAATTTCGTACCAGGCATTGTATGAAATGACGTTCAAGCAACTTTTACAGGGCTCAGGGACAGTGAGTTATTACCCAACCTGTAACATTGAACCAAGTCTTTGGTCATATTTCATATTAAATGAGCACTTTCTAGATGGTGCTAGTGGCTGATGCCAAATCATATTTTTGAGTTTTACTAAAATTGGTTATAATTTTGTCTAAGTACATACTGACGGCTTGAAGCAATTTTTACAAATTACAACGCATTTCATTTTTTCGCGTTGTTTAATTGAATTGAGTACTCGATGAGTAAGTACCTAATAATTTAGGGCAATATGACTATTGCCCCCATTCCATAAACTAAACTAAATTGACAGATTATACTCAAGTCAATATTTCAGTTGTATTTTCCATAAAATATTACTGAGCTCACCTGTAAGCTTAAACATAATAATTTATAAGACTGTTGCGTAAATTCCCCGATTTATAAATCGCACGTCGTTCACCCATTACGACTGCTTTATACGACTGACATTGAAGAATGGAGGGAACTATACAAGAAATTGTCGACACAAGGGATTTTACGTAGAAGGGAAAGGCCTTTAATATGTTTTTAACCCCCGACAGAGAGTAGAGACAACTTTTTCTCTATGCCCCCGACGAAAAAAGAGAGTTAATATATTTATTTCATATATTTATTAAAAATATTGTTTCAGTGTGATGACCGCAATCCTCTCTGAATTTTTACATAAACTACATTTGGTGCATTTTAATATTATTTCATTTGTATTATATTGTAATTGTTAGAGCACTCCTACAATATTAACAATGATAACTAGTGGTTCGCCCCGAACTGAGACCTCGCGATATCCCATAATTCCCAAAAGTTTTAATTATTTATTGTAATAATTAACTTTTAACATTAGACGCAATAAAAAAAATAATAGTTGACATAAAACTGTTTTACTGACACAGCGCCATCTATTAGCATTATTGTGAAGCTATTAGCATTTAAAATTAAATAAATTCGTTTCTTTATAACATTTATCTAATTTTAGTATTTGTTGTTCAAGTACAGGATATAACTGAAGTTTCACGTTCTAATATTCAGTAATTCTGAAGTTATAGGGCTCTGACAGACATTTGGACGTACACACTTCTCTGTCTAGTAGGCAAGCGCATTAGTTGACTCAGAGAACTCGCTTCGCTCGTTCAAATAACAAAGGAAAAACTTTGAAAATAAATGGGCCTTTAGATAAAAATACCTGCATACTGCATCCGCTGAAGATTTCTCTCAATTTACCCAAATCAATGCAAGAATCGCGTTTATCAATTTAGGCATATCCTTGATATCTGATATCACTTAAAATAGAAATCAGATGTACCTTAAGCCTGGGCCGCACTAGTAAGGCGATTGCGACGCGACGGCGCAGCGATGCGATAAATCGCGATTCACGTCTCCACATTGCAATGGCGATTTTAAATTTTATCAATAATTTTTTTCAATGCGGACATTAATAGTAACAAAGGATAAATAAATTTTCGCACGGCTGAGGCGTTTGAAAGTCCTAGAAGAGACGTATGCCTGCAGGTACAGTAGCCAGTAGGTACATTTATCTCACGAAGTTACGGGCGCTTTACTTGTGGTTACGTCGTGTACATGCACCTTGCGTAAGTGTGCAATGTGCATGACTGTCAGGAGCCTAATTGGGAGCGGTCAAGACAGATACGACACACATACAACCATGAGCCATGAGCCCTCGTGAAATGAAAGAACTATACTATATGTCTGTCGGTTTAAGGAGAAGTTACTCGTCATTTTTCTTCCGCACGCAATGCGCACATAATAATAATCAAAACATAGCTCAAAAGCCGCTTGGCCGCTCCGTTTAGTGGCATACATCAGCTAGTCATGCTCTCAATAGTTTGATTATTATCCGACTATCCAGGCCTAACCGCAAGGAATTTGGCGAGAAACTAACTACTTTTAACGCTTGTAGATCTGTTGTTCTTATAACTCATTAAGTTTTATGTTCATGAATTTCTCTTGAATTATCTGAATAATGCTATAAAAAGTTTAACATACATCAATTGGAGGACAAAAAAAAGTTTCTCCCTTAACAGAGATTCTATCGGTACAACATTATTATTCCATAATTAATTACATCAGAATCTGTTGTTGCTTGTACGAGTAGGTTAAAGGTTATTATATCCTCGAGTGAAGCAGCTCCTTTAATAGGTATACACTTGCGATGCACTTGCGATATTCCTTTGATCACATAATTTATTAGCTGTTCACTTCGACAGATATCAAATAGGAATAGAACGAGCACAAAGCCAATTTTTTTTAAATTATTCGATCGGAAATTAACCGACGACACAAAATATGCTTCATCACTTATCTGGTGGTAAATAAGTATATTTGCATAATCGCTTGGCATCATACCGAAACTTAAAATTTTTACGCTAACAATTTTTGGCGGTTGGGTGATAATGATAACCTTGAATTCCGATTTTATTTATTTATTTATTTTTATTTTTATCTAAATATATAAAATTCAAAGTCCTGACTGACTGACTGACTGACTGAGATATCAACGCACAGCCTAAACTACTGAAGTTAGAAACATGAAATTTTTACAGTTGGTTTCTTTTATGACGTAGGCGCACACTAAGAAAGGATTATTGGAAATTCCACCCCTAAGGGGTTTAAATAGGGGATGGAAGTTTATATTAAACTCCGTCATTTTTCAAGCTGTTTCCACCAAAATTGGTATTTGAGCTTTCTGTTAAAAATAAAGAAGTACGTGTGTCACAGTTTTTGAAAATTCCACCCCAAAATCTAATTCCACGCGGACGAAGTCGCGGGGGCAAAAGCTAGTGTACATATAAATATAATGTACATATTTTTTATGTACAAAACAAAACATATATTAGAAGAAGTGGACATAGCTCCCTGCGGGGAGTCGAATCCGTGGGATTTCCGTTCCCACTTATAAAACCACTGCACTACTCCCTAGTGCAGTGATTTTATACGTCATCAAAATGTGTGGACGTTTCACACAAATCCTCATAAAGCCGTTTACTAAGCCATTTAGACTAAACCGGCTAATGTGACAGTGACATCTCAATATAGAAATCATCGTACAAACACAGCGTGTAAACATTTTAAGGAAAGTAGTCTCGACTCTCGTTATAACAAACATATAACGTTACAGGTAACTTTAAGCGGCTCGGTTACGGCGTAGTATTTCAAATACTCCTCAACTTACTAGTTAGGAAACTTATCGCTTTGCACATTTATACTCACTTTCTCGACGATCGTTTGGTAAAAGGATACTTTACAAAGTAGTATGCTACTGTGAGTTACGGATAGCAATGATAGCATTGGGAGCCACCGGATACAAATAGCTCAAGAACGTATAGTGACTTGACTTGGCTCATATAAAAATGAGTCCTAGTCTAAGATTATTCCTAGTCTAAGGTAAGTCTAAGATTGAAAGAAATACGTTCATGTAATAAGCACAACTTTAGGTCTTAAAATACCTAAACGTTAATTTGCGAATATAATATTATACGCAGATCGATCAATTAAGAATACTCATTAATGATTTTGTTTTTGTTTTGCATTTGTTTCGGTATTAGATATAGATTGGGCAATAAATCATTTTCCCCATGCCCAGTAAAAGTTTGTCAAATACACCAAAATTGTGCGAACCTCTTAAGTCTTGTGGGATTCAATAATTCAATCAAGAAATCGTATTCAACTGTCAATTAGTCTAATATAAAACAAATAACTATCGGAACCTTAAAATATGCACATCTAATTTTTGTGGAAATTAGATGTGCATATTAACCTCTCTATCTACATTTTTTTTACTATTTTACATACGTAGCCACGATGCTTGTCTCACATATTTCATTTTATGACACTAGAAATTGAAGAAACCTAAAAGAAAACTTTTCCACACAACTTTCTTTCACGTTCACGTCCTCGTGTTACATTGTATTAATAATAAAATGTGTAATAATTATTTAGTTAAGTACGTCGTTAAAAACATTGGCGCATACATACAAAATAGACATTTCAATACGCCATTTTCAAGTTATGAGCCTACTAAGTCATTACTCTTCATAATTATGTACCTACATGTACACCAAAAGTGCGATATTATGTGCCTACCATTTTACGTATGTGAACAGAAATTACTAATTTTCGTTAATACGTTTCTCCTAAGCCAAAAACACGTATATGTCCATTAGATATCTCGTACTTTGGTCGCTCTAGTCTTTAATCTCTAGAGAACTTTTACCACATGACATTTTATTTTTCATTTACTTACTCCAACAATATATGCAACAAGCTAACTAA
This sequence comes from Hipparchia semele, assembly GCA_933228805.2. NCBI lineage: Eukaryota > Metazoa > Arthropoda > Insecta > Lepidoptera > Nymphalidae > Hipparchia > Hipparchia semele. The sequence continues at coordinate 11,267,941 of OW121718.1, forward strand.
CACTATAGTTAGTATGGTTTTCCATTTTAATAATTTAGAATGTTGGTAGTGTTAGGAGAAAAATTGGAGTGATTGTTTTTAAATGAGCTCCGCCAGAAGACTTGCTTCGTTGTCGCATCATCTATTCGACCTTCGTTTAAGAACTCTTTCGCGAGCTTCTGACTTTAAAATGTCTTATATATTTCCGATGATAAACTATTATTAAGTATATTATATTAAACTAATGAAAAATTATTTTTCAAACACAATTTTTAAAGGGCGTACTTAGGTATGTTCTACTACCAAATTCATTAAAAAATTGTTGCTATCTGTAGAATATTAGAGGGCAAACTCTCGGCGCTCTCCTAACATTTCAATATGGCTTTATACTGCTATGTATTAATAAGTTTTATATTAAGCTCGTGAAATCGTACAAATATAGAGTTACTCCTATATACGAGTATTTCCTCGTAAGGAAATTTCCAGGAATCTTCAACTTCAAGGAAAACATGTCGGATACGAGATACCTACGTGAGTCTAAATATAGCTTCAATATCGCATACTCATCTACCTACTTTTTAAGAAGTATCTTTCATCTATAATGCCATACAAATAGGTATCTATATATATATATATATATTTTTATTTTTTTCTGCGATTTTTTTAAATAACTATTTTATGTACACTAGCTGATACTTGCGACTTCGTTCGCGTGGATTAAGGTTTTTTATTCCCGCGGGAACTCTCTTATTTCCCGGGATAAAAAGTATGTCTTATTCCAGGCCAACATTCCAGAATATAATCTACTAGACGATGCCCGCGACTTCGTCCGCGTGGATCAAGGCTTTTCCATTCCCAGGGGAACTCTGTAATTTTCCGGGATAAAATGTAGCCTATGTTTTAATCCTGGGTATGAGCTGTCTCCATTCCAAATTTCAGCCAAATCGGTTCATTCGTTGTGGCGTGAAGGAGTAACAAACATACACACACACACACACACACACACACACACACACACACACACACATACAAACTTTCGCCTTTATAATATTAGTGTGATAGTGTGACTAGACGATGCCCGCGACTTCGTCCGCGTGGATCAAGGCTTTTCCATTCCCAGGGGAACTCTGTAATTTTCCGGGATAAAATGTAGCCTATGTTTTAATCCTGGGTATGAGCTGTCTCCATTCCAAATTTCAGCCAAATCGGTTCATTCGTTGTGGCGTGAAGGAGTAACAAACATACACACACACACACACACACACACACACACATACAAACTTTCGCCTTTATAATATTAGTGTGATATAATATTAGTGTGAAGTGTGATAGTGTGATGTGATCTCTGTGCCAAACAGCCAAATCGGTTCAGTCGTTGCAACGTGATTGAGTAACAAATATATAGGATTATTATGACTTAATTTGGCTTGTCCGTCAATCACGCAGCAACGGAGCAACGAATTGACGATATATTTTGCTCGGTAATTGGTAAATTCCATTGGTAATCCCATCCCAGGAAAACAGAGGGTTCCCGTAGCATTTTTAAAAACATAATTATATCTCCACAAATTCGCAAGCAAAAATTTTATAGTAGGGTCCATAATAATTATGACAGCTATAATTTCTCGTATAAGGTTATTTACCTTACATCACAATCTCTTTTCTTCATCTTTCCGAAGAGTGGAAGTTGTTGGTAAACATTGATGTAGCGATAATGATGTAATGTTAACAAAAAATGTTACGCTTACAACAATTTACTTGCATAAATGAATCGAGATTTTTTGTGAATTCGAGATCAAGAAAATAGATTTTCATCCGTTTTACATTTATGACTGTCCTACGCGTTAAAAATTTTGCAAACGACAGTTTTATTAAGTTAAGTTTTTTTTTTTATTTAATTGGTAGTGTTTAGCACCGTTTAGATTACGTTTAGGAGTAGCCTTCAAGCTACGTATTAACATATGTCTAACTGTGAACGTCTATTGGTTGAAATGATGTATTTAACAGGAGAGAGCAGCGATCACAGAAGAAAAAGGAGAAAGAGTTTGTGCAGTCTCATAAAATAAATTTAAATAACAAAAACTACCCATTAAACTCCAGCCATTTTTATTATATACACCCAAAAACACCTGCATCAAAAAATCTTTACTCTTTTAGTTCAGACTTTTTAAAAGGATTTAGCGGGAGCTAGGCACTGCTCCACTTACCAAAATTTTAATATTCTGCTTACCGTGTAAATTATTTATACTCGTTGGCATTCAAAAAAGTAAATGCACACTTTCACTATTACATAAAATAATTATATTATTAAACACTACATAAAAGGAAATCATTGTGAGATTAAAAAATACTTCGGGTGAAGACTGATTATTGATCATCATAATAATCATCAGCTACCTATAAATGTCTCCTCCTCCTTGAGCTTAAAGCCCGCTGGCCCAAAAAACTAGACTTCACACACCTTTGAGAATATTATGGAGGACTCTTGAACATCTGGCAGGTTTCCTCACGGTATTTTCCTTCACCGCTGAAGCATGATCTATATTTTTATTGCTTAAACTTTTTTTTTATTCGATGACAAGATAGTCCTTACCACGATCTCACCTGATGGTAAGTGACGATGCAGTCTAAGATGGTAGCAGGCTAACTTGGAAGGGGTATAACAGTATAAATTCAACCCATACTCCTATTCTTTTAAAAATAAATATATATCTACTTAAAGGTAGTTGTAGGTACAATAACGGGACACTGTCCACTTAACAAACATCTTTACATTCTAGGTATTACCAACAGCCCTCTGTGCAGAGCATGCATGGAGGGCGACGAGACACCGGAACACGTACTGCTTAAGTGCAGGAGTGTATCCGACCAACGGCACGAATATATTGGCTCTCCAGCTACACTTCCTGAAGTCCTCGCCGACCTGGGTAGCCTGCTCGGATTTTGGAGGGAGCTCGGCTGGCTGGAGTGATCCAGCGGGGAGCCGTACCAACCGAACCGTACCGTACGTAACCGTACGGAACCACGCAAAACGGGCGAATTGACGCCTACTTGCGGAAAAGATTCCCAGGAAACGAAGACGAAGACGATATATCGACTTGCGAAAATCTTTATGTCTTTCTTCATAAGGTAAGTAGGTAGCTTCCAACTATTTACTAGGTAGTTTGTATTTCCTTAAGTTATAACTTTAGTGGGTCACGTTCAGTAACGGTTACGCAATGTAAATGGCCAGCTCTGTTATAGTTTCGAATTTCGTACCTACACCTATTTGGTTTTAATATTTCGTTACAATGTAACACAGCAGTCTCATTGTATTCATTTATCTGCAACCCGTTTAATGTTGAGACATACTTAAATATAATTTCACATCAATAAGTTAAAGTTAACTTCTTTGATTTTTTTGTTTCCCACATTTTTACTAATACATATTATAAAAGCGAAAGTGAGTTTGTTTGTTTATTTGAGACGCAGGAACGGATCGAGATGATTTTTTAACCGACTTCCAAAAAAAGGAGTTTTTTTTTTTTTTTAATTTTTTTATGTACTTTCCCCGATTAGGTACTTGAAGACACCTGCACTGGTAGCATGGGCAGGAGATAAAAGTTTTATCCCCGATTTTATCCACTGACAGGGTATAAAATTATCTTTTCCCTATGCTAAAGCATGGCGACAGAGGAGAAAGCGATGTATATTTCTTTAAGTATATCCACTGAGTGTTATTTCCACCGCTGTGCCCATGCTCGACGGGTGGATAAAGCTTAGCGAGGGGATAAACGTTTTATCCTTTTCCCAGGGATAAAATTTCTCCCGCCCATGCTACCAGGGCTGGACCGATTTGGAAAATTCTTTTTTTGTTTGAAAGGAAAAAAGAATTGAGAAAAGGAAAATGGGACCACTTCCCTAGTGTCCTTTCAGAGAAGGATTATAATCTCACCACGCTAGTCCAATGCAAATTGACATATTATTTCATGCACCGTTGAGAACTGGTAGGTATTAAAAATTCGAACTAGCTCTGAAATCTATAGACCGCACTCTCACTCAGCTCAGACTCAAGACTAGAGTTAAAACGAGACAGATTTATGTCAGAGCATATTTGTGTCACATTTTAACCTCTATCTTGAGACCTAGCTACGTCAGAGCATGCTCTATATATCTCAGCAGAAGTGAAGAAAGTCAAGTAAGACTTGTAATAGAGTAGATAGGTAGACACGCAATGGCCCCAACTGGCCTATCGAAAATAATGTAGGTAGGTACAAAAACTTATCAAAAAAACCTACCTACGTGTAACTACATGGAATGTTGATTGCCTGAGGTAACGAACGATTGACTCTACAATTATTACAATAAAATAATTGTAATCATAGATTGTAATCCACTTTTATAACATGGATAAAAAACTTCAATCTTTTGTAAAAGAAATGTGCTTTATAACAAATTTTTACTATGCAAAGTACCACATTACAATGTTGAGCTTACGTAGAATTTTAAAGGTGAAAAGTTAACTTAAATGAAAACTAATTTATCCCTGAGAAACTTACCAACTTTGAAATTTACATGCATAATATTAACAAGTCTGTTCAAAATGTAAGTAATATGTTCAAAACTTGCCTTTGACGGAGTAACGGCAGAACTTTTGATATCCACTGTGCTTACACACAAAACCACTTCAAAAACTCGTACGAATAATTCGCATCATTTCACATAACACCACAGAATAAGAACCACTATTGGATGTCACATGGATAACTTCTGCGTGGTAAAACACTATCTGCTAGTTTTTTTTCGTTCCTTTTTTTTCACTATGGGAGCTGATGTGTTTAAAAATAAGCTAGCGAGTGTGGAATGTAGGTGCGCAGGCGCATACAGAGGGCAGGGACCTGAGTAAGACCGCCGCCCGCGCCGGCCGCGACGTGAGTACCGTTGTTCTGAGAGGGAACTAGCTAGAGACGTGCCTCAAGTTATTTCATTAGCCTGAACAACCTCACGGCTAATAACTATTAGCTGGCTCGTTACTTGTATAGAAAACTAGCGGACGCCCGCGACTTCATCCGCGTTCATAAATTGTTGAAATTTTTCCTGAATTTTCTTTGCTATAAACCACGGAGCCCGAGACCTTTCCAACGAATGCAAAACCGTGGAAATCGGTTCGTTTGTTCTGGAGTTATAGCGTCAGGAAGGAAAACCCGACTTATTTTTATATAGTAGATTAAAATTAAATGATCTCAGTACCTAAACGGGCACGGCAATGAACCAGGCTGAAATCCGAAAGGTTAATAGTTCAAACCCTCGTTGCACTATTGTACACATTTTTATTTTGGTTAGATATAAGTGATAAAGTTACTAGGTATACGGTATACTTTTATACCATCTTTGTCCTTAAAAAATTCAAGCCATAGCACGACAACGGAACCCTACGCGACGCGTGTTTTGACACGCGCTTGACCAGTTATTAAACATTGTAAAGGTTCTTTAGATTTTCATATTTTAGGTATTTTACTTCTTTTGGTTAGATTTAGTTTTGTTTAATTTTTTGTTCAAAAAATCCAATTCAAAAATTATTACAGGGCAAATTGTGATTATTATGACAAGTCGAGAATCTACCACCGTTTCGGAAAGCTTCTAATTGTATAGTATTTGATCAAATAAAAAAGTTTTCTTTCTTCTATCATTTTATTCATTTCACCATTACACTTTAATCCCTCGCCAAGTACTGCTATCGTAGGTGATGGAGTGATGAATCACCACCATTATTCATTTTACGAGTCAGTAGGTATTTATTTACATCACTAGTCCAAGGGAGGTCGAGATAAGCTGACATTTTACTTATTTCATTACCTCATTTCGATGTTACGACTGTCTCGAGTTCCTTTGCAAATTGCTATAAATATCTGGGTATTTATTTCTGAGTAAGCAATTTTTTTTATTCGATGACAAGATAGTCCTTGACTGCGATATCCCCTGATGGCAAGTGACGATGCAGTCTAAGATGATAGCGGGCTACCTTGGAAGGGGTAGGGGTACATTCAAGCTATACCCCTAACCTGTTTCGACACGCCATCGTGCCGGAACGCTAAATCGCTTGGCAACACGTCTTTGACGGTAGGGGAGTAACTAGTCACGGCCAAAGCCTCCCACCAGACTGACCAGAGAAAATTCAGAAATTATAAATTCTCAAATTGCCCCCGACGGAAATCGAACCCGAGACCTCCCAGTTATGAGACCACAGTGCTCACCACTACGCTAGGGAGGTCGTCAAGTCATATAAACTAATGAATAAATACATAATATTTTACTGACCAAAAAAAATTTTTTTTTAGTAGCCAAGCTGAACTTGACTCTCCTCCAAATAAGCGGAAAGCTTGTTATAGGAGTGGATACGACAATAGGTTCAACGGACAGGAATTGAACCGTCAACCTTTCAGTTTTCAGTCCATACCTTTAACTGTTGAGCTATTGAGGCTAAGGTTGTGTCAAGAATAGGTAGGTAGGTATTTTAATTTTTATGGCCAATGACTGAAATAAAATAAATAAAATATCTAATATTTTATCATTTTTTATCTTAATCTATACGTAATAATTTTCTCATAATCAATCATAGTTTTACTTTTAATACTCGTAAATACCTGTGTGGAGAAATCTTATAATTATTATATTTATTACATAAAACTATATATAAAAAATAATAATATGTATATAGTATAAAAAAATAAAAAATGATTAGTAATGAGTATCTTGGTAATCTAAGAAAGTGTATTGTATAATTTTATACTTACTCAAAATGTTTTTTATAAGTCTTTATGAATTATTGAACAATAACTTTCATCTATTTATTATATTTATTTAATACTAGAGAGCTGCGTGATTATTACTATTTACTATTGACGGCCTCGAGTAGGTTGAATTAACCTGAATTCTTTTTCTAGCGTAATTTGTTAATAACTTACTAAAATAAAATAATTAACAAAACAATAATATATACCTAATTATAACTTAATCTAGATCTATTTCACTTTTTATAGTTTCTATTTAAGGGCTCTTTCTTTTTCTTTTTTATTTTGTTCTTAAAAGAATATTACCAAGCTGAAGTTAACTAATACCCTCTTATCCCCTCCAAATAAGCAAAAAGCTTGTGCTAGGAACGGGTGCGACAATAGTGCAACGGGTGGGGTTCGAACCTGCGACCTTTCAGTTTTCAGTCTGCACCTTTAACCGTTAGGCTATTGAGGTTTTATTAAGCTATTGCATAGCTTCTATCGCGAGCCTTGAGCGTGAAGATCGAATCGAGAAATTCCGTAACGAAAATAACCTGACACGGGACTCCTCGCACCGCTAGATGGCGTTGATAAAAAATGCTATGCAATAGCTTTACCGCGGCAGTCCCCGAGTGCCACACGTCTTTTTCTTATTCTAAATCGCTTTTAAGCAAGTCTTTGTCGGTAACCTTTTTATGCGTATAACGTAAAAACTACTTATGAGATGAGTGCGCGGACGTCTATGTTCGAGAATTTATTTGCGTGCAAAAGACATCAACGCGCATAAAAAGCACTTATGGCTATTGTGCGCAGACCGCAAAGGCTTAGACAGAGACAACGCGTTACTGCAGCGATATTGTGTCTGTCTAGAAATTGTTATGAGCTTTATATACATAATTTATGTTTGGTTTAAAATCGGACACCACCATTGACGACAAGAAATAGCGGACTGAATGAGAATTCCCGATAACGGACTTTCAAAAAGGAGGAGGTTATCAGTTCGACCGGTATCATTTTTTAATTTAGGTGTCCATGAACTATGATTATGCACTTGCGTCATGCAGACGCAAATTACAATTAGTAATTACACAATGAATACCACGAAGTTAGCCATGTACGAAGAAGTGCCGTGTGAAGCGTACGAAGGGAAATGGAGGGTAGTTGGAAAATAACTTAAAACGAAATATTAGTTAAAAACAAATGTCCAAATGGTAGCGTCGCCAATCTATAATAGTTTAATGTAACAGTTTGTAATTATTGTTATCCATCCGATCAATGTGATATTCTTTCGTGTAAAATACGAAGTCGTATGTGTTTGTCCAGACCTTTGGTAGTTTTGAATAACAAATCACTTCTCTGTATTTAGCATAAAATCATATTCATAATGAAGAGTAACTGAGCGAAAACTTTGCTTTTAGATTTCTACTTCCGTCCCATAATAATATTACGTAAATTAAGATAAACAACATTTCTAATTAGTAATTACCTATTATTACTTATGCACATCTCTACTATAGCAATCAAAACATAATGATTTGGACAACTAAAAATAGATATTGTCCAAAAAATTTAACTTCAAGTTTTTATAAAAAAAGGGGTTTGAACCGATCCGGTATAGCTAACTACCGCCATTTTGATTTTATTAGAGATTGCGGCGCATAATGAAAGTGGTATATATGGGTAGAGGACATATAATGTTGAGATCTATAGAGCGCACTCTGACTTAGCTTAAGATAGAGTTAAAACGAGACACAAATATGCTTTGACATAAATCTGTCTCGTTTTTACTCTATCTACCAGAGTAGTCATCTTATATAGGTTTCGGCCCGGGCACTCAGCTGAAGCAAAATATCGTGAGGAAACCTGTACGCCTGAGAGTTGTCCATAATGTTCTCATAATGTGTGTAAAGGTCTACCATATCGCATTGGATCTAAAACCCTTCTCCAATGCTGGGATCTATAGAGTGTGCTATGACTTGGGCTCAAAATCAAGATAAGAATTAATACTAGAAACAAATATACTCCGACATAAATCTATCTGGTTTTATCTCTGTCTAAAATCTGAGCAGAGGGAGAGTGCGGTCTATAGATTTCAGCTTGAGAGGAAGCCTAGCTCTCAGTAATGAGACGTTAATGAGTTCCTCATGATGATGATGATATATGTACTTCATTACATAGATTTAGTATTCGTAGCCGCTCCGCTCACACAGCGTAGCGACTACGAATCCTAAATCTATGCAATAAACAAATTCTCTTCATTTATCTTATTGGCACACATACTGTCACGATTTGGAAGCAACCCCAACTCACAAGATTGATCACAAGAGTTTCGGATACCTCATGTCTACAGTTGGGTCCTATCTACTTTGATTTATTTCACTTTAGAAGTTGCAATATCTGCAATTTCTAATAGGAAAATAGGAAAAAAAAGATGTGAATAGCTGAAAATAAAAGCCTTTGGTGAGACATCAATGAGGTGCTTAGAAATTGAACATCTTAGGCAAGGGGTATAACTGTAAATTCAAGTAGCTATTTTTGGTAACAAACTACTAGCAATTTCGTACCTACGTTTACACATGCAACTTAAGCACAAATCGCCTGTCACGACTCAGCTGTGTTTATGATAAATTACACACTCATATCTTTCGTCGCCTCTTTCACACCTATCACATTCCATCGTAAACGAAAAGGGAAAGCATCATATCGCGTTTCCTTGGTTTATTCATGTAAAATTCCTTCAACTACTTAATAGTCCACGGACAAGAGACGAGTCGTGAGAAAATGGACGCCGCAGGCGTTCATGCGCAAACGAATTAATCTAGAAATATTTCGTCCCTAACAAGTTTTGTGCAAAAATCGCGTTCTAGGATGGAATCTTAATCGTGATGTAAAAAATCATAGCTACAGCTATATTATCGATGTCATTGACCAGCCTTTTTTGAAGTAAAATATAAATAAAGTCATTTTCTATTCGTCCAACAGTTAGGTACGAGATAAGACAGGTTCTTATCAATTGTATGAAACCGTGAACTAGCGGTTAAATACAGCGTTCTGTTTCTTGATTACAAATGATCCAGGATTCACGTTGTACCTATGTATTTACATACGTACCTATATCATAATTGGCTATGATTGATAGGTACTAAGGTTTTATGAAGTGTCGAAGAATTTACTGTCGAAAATCTCGTAATGAAATTCTTTCGTTTAGACTTATAAACTGAGATATCTGATGAGTGTATTGTGACTTGAATTCCACCATAAATTAAAAATGAAATTGCCTAACCAGTAAAGAAATCGTCAACATAATGAAGACCGGTACATGTTTGGCTGGAAAGCGGTCTTTCAAGGGACAATTTCCTTTAAAGTTTTTCATAGTTAGAAAGTGAAAACCGTTAAATACATCAACGATTAAAACCCGTACCGTAAACCGGCATGCAGGTGTGTAGGAATCTGCTATTTAAATATGCTATTAACTTCGATCATAGAAAATATTTTTTCTTCTGTGATCGAAGGCTATTAATGAGTTAAATAGCTTATTTATATCTACATACATATTATCATACATATAATATTCCTTACTACCGTAAGATTTACATGTCTACGTAAAAAAATTACTAATGATGCCTGCGCCATCCTCAGCATTTTTAAAATGTTTTAGTAGGCAACGAAATTTTGATTTTCAATTATTATAGAAATCCGACTCACCTACAATAATATTACATATTATATGTATTATCTACATCATATTATACTTATTCTATCTTTTCACGTCCTCTTTATATTTACCATCGAAGTAGGAATAACTCTACATCTAGCTCTTGAGCTCTACTCAATGCTGGCCAAGGATATATCATATACCTCATAAACATCGTAGGTATTTCCTACTACCGTGGAAACCTATATTTAATATCTCAATGGAAAACCTTCGTACATGGGACAGCGATCCATGCTAAGGATTGCAACCATTGATCCAGCGATGTCTAGCAGTGAGCATTTATCCAGCTGTGGGCGATTGATCGAGCTTCTTTATATTGGGGAGAGAATTTACCACGGGCCTCAAACGGTAGGTATAGTTACGCAACTAGTTCCGTACCGTATCCAAAGGGTGCCAACCACAGGTGCCAACGGGACCCTATTACTAAGCCACCGCCGCGTTTTCCATCCTTCCGTCTGTCAGCGGGCAATAAAAAATATTCAAGTTCCGCTATAACAAAAAATAATAAAAAGAAAAAAATTAAAACGTAGGTACTACTCGTACAATTAAAGAATGAGTTTGAAAATGGCGTCGCTTCTGTTTACCTCTCACTCGCACACTGTCGCTATCTATACTCACACTCGCCGGTACGGACAACAACAATAAATCGATAAAATGACCGTCTTTATTTATTTATTTATTGGTAATCAACAGCGTGTACAACATAATTTTACAAGATTATTTTAATCACAACATACTAATATTATAAAGGTGAAAGTTTGTACGTGTATGTGTTTGTGTATGTGTGTATGTTTGTTACTCCTTTGCGCCACAACGCATGAACCGATTTGGCTGAAATTTGGAATGGAGATAGCTCATTCCCAGGATTAAAACATAGGCTACTTTTTATCCCGGAAAATTAAAGAGTTCCCGCGGGAATCAAAAAACTTTTATCCGCGCGGACGAAGTCGCGGGCATCATCTAGTTCTTAAATAAAGCCAAAAATGATTACATTATTTGAATTAAAAAATATATATAACGTTTATATTATTTTTATTATGTTATAATTTATTGATTATTAGCGGATTGTCGCTCGCTATAGATCCCGTGTATGCTGACAGTACCGGCATAATGAGCCGCCATTTCTAAAACCATTCTTTAACTGTACGGATAGTACAAGCAGGGTACAAGTATTAAATCTTGTGCGAGTCCGATTACCAGTTTGCCGGTTTTTTTTTTCAGCTCCACTACCGGACATTAGTCTCTTGAAATGATCGCTGCAGAACACAATCCTATCATCCTATGCCACCTGCATCCAGCTCACAGATTATGTACCTACCTGATCCAGCGACTGCCCTTCGACCACAGTAAAATTTTTCTGTGATCGAAGCGACTGCCATTGTCTTGTCTATCTAAAATCTTCTAATGGGGGATCTCTAAATGGTCTTTAATGATGAAATAATAAGATTTAATTGAGATTTAGATAATACCACAAACATATAAGAGTAAGGATAATACACTACTCAGAGAACGGTTTACGCAGCTGCAAATTCTATTACTAACCGATTCTATGGGGCTTGTCATTGTGAATTTTAAAGTCGACTATCAATTAGTGTCGATGTCATTTAATTGTCAAATGTCAAATACACATTGAATTTTGCTGTTGAACACAGACAAAAATACTTTTGATTTGTTGAACAATATTTAAAACCAAATTATTACTTTATTTAAAGTATTATTTTGCACTTTGGGGTGTAAATGTAATTAAATACAAAGGACATTACTTCTGTCGTTCCAAAATCATAGTAGTTTTCCAGGTTGTCCGAAAAATAGTATGTGAATTACTATCATATTATCGCTGTGTAACGCTGCTGTGTTTACCTAATTATAAACAATAATTATAGATTGATTCTTGATAAAGTACCTATACAAAAATGTCGGCGCTATTAACTGCAGATTGGTTTCAATTAGATGCCTTTTACAGGTTTGTACTTTACTTTTTTATACATACAACTTCAAACTGATATTGTGATTAGACCTAGGATTTAAATATGCCAGTGCTAGTGCAGAGTCGGATTTATGAGCTTAAAATTTATGTCATATTAAGCTCTAAAAATGTAGCTTTTTATTAGTATTCTATAAGGGTTCTGCTTTTTTTCTGAACCCTAAAAACTGAAGCAACCGTCAATATTGCCTATTTAACATAAGATATTCTCCTGTGCACTACATTTATATTATTTAAAATGAACTATGGATTGATTTACAGGAAGTTTGACCTATATAACATGGTGTGGTCAATGGACGAAGGTCTCGGCAACATGATTGTGAGTGGTGCTCCATATGGTGGACCAGTGGCTGTGGTCAGGGACAAGAAGCAGTTTGTAAGGAACCCCACTACTGCCAAGCCAGTTATAACCATTTATAACTGTGTTGGAAACATTATATCTAAGATTTTGGTGAGCAATTTACTTATAAGTGGTTTTCCAGCTGTGCTACAGCTACGGTATGATGATTGCAATCTCCTCTGATTGGCTGGTAATCTATCTCTCTCTATATTGGTTAATAATGCAGCAAAAGCATCATAAAGTCGGCCAATCAGAGGTGATTCTGATCACATCATACTTTATCAATAATTTTTTTTTTTTTTTTATTCTATGACAAGATAGCCCTTGACTGCGATCTCACCTGATGGTAAGTGACGATGCAGTCTAAGATGGTAGCGGGCTAACTTGGAAGGGGTATAGCAGTGTAAATTCAACCCATACCCCTAATCGGTTTCTACACGCCATCGTGCCGGAACGCTAAATCGCTTGGCGGCGACGTTTTTGACGGTAGGGTGGTAACTAGCCACGGCCAAAGCCTCCCACCAGACCAGACCAGAGACAATTTAGAAATAATAAATTACTAAATTGCCCCCGCCGGGAATCGAACCCGAGACCTCCCAGTTATAAGACCACAGCGCTCACCACTGCGCCAGGGAGGTCGTCAAAATTTGTAGGCAATCCCACTGAAATTATAGTACTATTACAGCAAACTAAATGGGTAAATTTTCGAGCGTACTTTTTTAGGCGTCCTATGACCTTTTCATAGAAACTATCATTTAAAATAGACTAAACACATGTTATTTTGAAAATATACCTCATAGCTTAACTGTATATAAAACCAGATTAGAATTAATATTAAAAACATACAAGAAATTCCACATTTAATATCCGACTTGTATGGGCGGTCTACCGCTGGGAGGCTTGTCCCACTTCAAATTGCGCTCACCAAACTACTCACTATTACACGAAATTTTAACTTATCTCTTATCAAAATATCTCATTTTAAAGGTATTTACTTCATTTCACATATTAACACACAAAAACTTTACTAACTATTAAATTAAAAATCTGAGACGCCAATTTGTCTTTGTCCCGCGTAAAACTGCACTTTCGATGCTCGCAATTGACTACTTGTATCTTATTAGTCAAGCGATTTCACGCCAAATTTTTTTATCGGTCCACCTGAGCATTAATCTGGCCCCAACTTGTTTGTAGAGAGGATGTCCAATACGCAGGTTTTATAATGTTCCCGAGGTAAGTTTTCCATAAAATATGTTTTGGTCACCATGAGCGATCAGTTCGGTGGCAAGTTTTAGCTAATGAACAGAGTGATTTATTGTATCGTCAAGTTAGGATGTTATAGATAATTGCCTTGATATTACGACCTGTAAATATCTACTAAATTAATTAGGTAGTTGAGTAATTATCATTAAAAAAACCCTTTTGTCGTCATCATGGTGGCGTCATTGCGGTGGCACAGTGGGCCACCGAAATGATGAATGCCTGTATAATCAATACGATATATACTTAAAATACATTATTATTTTCAATAATAACTTAATAAGTTTAATTTTTATAAGAAGGTAAGTACGTAGGTAATTAGGCCTATGTAGGACTCAGAGAGTTCAGTTTCAATATTTAATATTTATTGTCTCCTAAAACACAATTATGGATATGTGATTTAGTTTGGAGCTAGAGGACAGTGTATACAGTATCTAGTCTAAGCATATTTTGTATTTATATTTAAGAAAATTTGCTTACTTAATTCATTAGAGCCATTTCTATGGCTTTTATCGTCATTACGGTGGCGCAAAAAATATTTCTCCGAAAGTACTGTGTTTTAAAGGGCGCCTCACAAATTATTAGATTCACAGCATCTTAATCTATAATCTAACGCATTTAGTTTGGGTGAAATGTGAGAAAAAAAATTAGCCACCTAAATGACGGAAAAAAGGCCGCTCTGAAAATTTACCCAAATTCACCAGTAATAATTGCCCCACCCATTGTAACTCTTTAAGAGATATTCAGACTGTGGCTCTTTCATAAAGTAATTAGCTATAGCTATTAATAATTGTGTTTGAGTATATTTTGCCCACTGAGTAATTCTGAGCTTTTTATCAGACCCATGATTATGACTTTATTGGAGTACTGTTAATAAAATAGCAACAAGGTCGCAATCCTTATCAATATAATTAACATAATGAATGACATTATTTAATACCCATTCAATTTACATTACAATTCATTTTCCTATTACTAGGTAAGTGTAAACCCTGTACTGTTTTTGTTTTAATTTTAATTTCTGTTTTTACTTTGGTTACCTCATGCCTGGGTGATATCGCTTCCAGTGATAAGGTCACTTTTGTTTTGTTTATTTACTTTTTTTTTAAAGTATATTAGCCAAGCCAATGTTGACTAATATCCTCCTATCCACTCCAAATATGCGGAAAGCTTGTGCTAGGAGTGGGTACGACAATAGTGCAATTCGAATTAGTGGGATTTGAACCTGCAACCTTTCAATTTTGTGTCCACACCTTTAACCATTGGACTATTGAGGCTTCAAATTTGTTCTTTTTTTTTATTAGGTGTAGAATAAAAAGTTTTTCATTCATTCATTCATTAATTAATACATTTTTTTAAATTCCAGTGGAACAGTGGCAATCTAGTGCACATGGGCTGGTCTGACGGTGAGCAGTTGCTGTGCGTGCAAGAAAGTGGCGATGTACTTCTCTACGACATGTTTGGCGCCTATCAGAAGACATTCAGCATGAACCAAGAAGTTAGAGACACAAAGGTCTGAGTAGTTAGTTTAAGTACCTATCACAGCTACAGGTGACAATAGATAATAACATTAACTGACGAGGTGCTAAATTAAAGATTCCTTATTTACAGACGTTATGACATGCTGTTATGGCAGGTGCCGTTTTGCATATCGCTCATTTGCGACAAGGGTGACATAATTCAAAATTCACCAAATGTCGAAAATTTATACTTTTTGCTATAAAAACAACATTAGGCTAAGCACAATAAAATAAGAGCGAGAGAGATTGTGTCTTAATGTTCTGTCGCTTTGTTGGCCGCTGTGTTGTTTCGAAACCGCAGCATCCACAAAGCATTACTCTCTAATGAGAGAATTCTCTCGTCGTCAATTTTGAATTATGTCACCCTTGTCGCAAATGAGATATTTGTAGCACATATAAAATTTGTTTTAGAATTTTGTGTACTGAAAGTCTGAAACTAACACTTCCTGATTTGTAATTACCTAAACTATCCCATTTATATATTATTAGATTAGATTAGATTATTTCTTAGTAGGAGTAAAATACCTTATTGGTTAGGTTTTAAAGAATCAGTTTTGTGTATATCATTCCAGGTATCCAAGGCGCAACTATTCTCGAACCCTCACGGCATCGGACTGGCAGTGATGACAACAACCAACCGCATGTTCCTACTCAGTAACGTGTCGGAACCTAAAGTACGATCCGTACCAGACATACCTAGTAAGTAATCCCTGGATTTTATGTGACTAAGCTTGTCCCGAGATTTACCTGTGTAGATAAACAAGTAAACTAAATAACTTGATCTGATTGATTTTAATTTGTTAAAATTTTTAAACTAAGTATTTACTTAGTTTTACTTACTTGTATTTACAAGTACCTACTTAAATCTCGCGACAAACTTTTATATCATATAAATTGTGTAATAACGATACAAGTTGATATCAAATCAAAATCAAAATTTATTTATTTCATGTAGGCCAACTTGTAGCTCTTTTGACACGTCATAAATCTACCACCGGTTCGTAGTAGTAGTAGATAGTAAAAGTTTTAAAAGAAAAGTTTATTTTATTCTTTTTAGCGTATTTAAATAATTAATTTTGCGTTCAAATGTTCCATGAAAAATGTGAATTCGCCTTAAGATAGAAGCACACTTACCTAGAAGATGGACCCGTAATACAGATATTTGAATATTGCTATTAATATAATAATTACAACCACAATAATTTATACTATTTTGTTTGCAATAAGGTATAGGTACATGTTTTTTTAAAGAATATTAGCCAAGCTGAACTTGACTTATCCCCTCCCCTCAAGCGAAAAGCTTGTACTAGGAGTGGGTATGACAATACTGCAACGGGCTCGAACCTGTGACCTTTCAGTTTACAGTCCGCACCTTTAACCGTTGGACTTTAAATATTAATTGATCTTTTTAATTATAATAAATTCGAAAATGTGGGTTGTTGGTTTGTCCTTCAATTACGTAACCATGGAGCAACACATCACTTACTTGGCCTACATGAAATAAATAAATTTTGATTTTTGTTTTTTTTTTTTTTTACTGGTTACTTATTTTCAGGGGCAAATGAACCGATAAGCTCTTGGTGTGTCCTGAGCTCTGGTCTGAGATCGTCAGCAGTTATTGGGTGCCTAGTGTGCAGAGATAAAGAGGTGTACCGTTGCCAACTCGGTGAATCCAGAGCTGTTCTTATGGTATTTAAATTATATTGTTTCACTAGATGATACCCGCGACTTCGTTCGCATTTTTAAATTCCCATGGAGTTCCCATGAAATGGATAAAATGTAGCCTATGTTTTAATCCTGGGTATGAGCTATCTCCATTCCAAATTTCAGCCAAATTGGTTCATTCGTTGTGGCGTGAAGGAGTAACAAACATACACACACACACACATACACATACACATACAAACTTTCGCCTTTATAATATTATACTAGCTGATGCCCGCGACTTCGTTCGCGTGGTTTTGAGGGTTTTTTATTCCCGCGGGAACTCTTACATTTTCCGGAATAAAAAGTAGCATATGTGCTATTCCAGACTATAGTCTATCTCTGTGCCAAATTTCAGCCAAATCGGTTCAGTCGTTGCGACGTGATTGAGTAACAAACATCCAAACATCCACACTTTCACATTTATAATATTAAGTAAGATAATAAATAATAATATATAATAATAATAGGAAATAGGATTATACAAACATACTCTTATCAATATAATTAACAGCTCTGCCGAATTACATTTTCCTTTCCTATTAATTTCAGCGACCAGAGATAAACAATGCATATACACAAATATTAACAATAGTGCCGTCACAAAATGGCCGCCACGTGGCTCTTTTCACGGATTCCGGTATATTGTGGCTCGGATCATCGGATTTCAGGAACAAATACTGCGAAATTGATACTGGATTGATAAAACAACCAAAGGAACTAGTGTGGTAAGGATGTATACGTATTAGTTGTGAGTTCGACTGCCATTGGCTTTTTTAACAATGTAAATAGTTTAACATGCGATCCAAGCCAGCAAGCTGCCAGCTTGTTCCACCTTTTTTCAATCTGTTTTATAAAGCATGATATCAAATTTGTATAATATCAAAACTGAATCTTCGATCACGAAGAGATCCAGCAGCTAAATCACAAAATCTAATGATTTTAGCTGAGCTGTTGGCAAAATAGTATGACAATGATATCTATTATATAAAAATGAGTCGGGTTTTCCTTCCTGACGCTATAACTCCAGAACGCACGAACCGATTTCCACGGTTTTGCATTCGTTGGACAGGTCTCGGGCTCCGTGAGGTTTATAGCAAAGAAAATTCAGGAAAAATTTCAACAATTTAAGAACGCGGACGAAGTCGCGGGTGTCCGCTAGTTTTTGTATAAATAAATGATATTTGATTTCATTTCCTTTTTGATATGACCTTAACGCCTAAACTCCTGAACCGACTTTGATGAATGACTTTGTGGTATCCATCGATTCGTTATTATAGTCCGGATGACACGGGCTACATTTTATAGAAACTAGAGAGCGCTTATGACGTCATAAGCGAGAAGCTTATTAGCTCTTAATAGTCTACGAGAAGGGCGATGATCACCGCAACACAGTTTATACTTCTGCGGGGTCATCGTTCTAATCTGTTCTCGCATCACTTCGCTGTTATAGACTTTAAATAAACTAGCTTTTGCCCCCGCGACTTCGTCCGCGTGGAATTAGATTTTGGGGTGGAATTTTCAAAAACTGTGACACACGTACTTCTTTATTTTTAACTGAAAGCTCAAATACCAACTTTGATGGAAACAGCTTGAAAAATGACAGAGTTTCATATAAACTTCCATCCCCTATTTAAATCCCTTAGGGGTGGAATTTCCAATAATCCTTTCTTAGTGTGCGCCTACGTCATAAAAGGAACCAACTGTACAAATTTCAAGTTTCTAATTTCAGTAGTTTAGGCTGTGCGTTGATATCTCAGTCAGTCAGTCAGGACTTTGAATTTTATATATATAGATAATAACTAACTATAATTTGGGTACCTTCAAAGCAAGAGTGAATAGGCATCTTCTAGGCAAGCGCGTTCCATCTTAGGCCGCATCTTCACTTACCATCAGGTGTGATCGCAGCCAAGCGCTAGTCTATATATTTAAAAAAAAAAAAATGTTTTATTAGAGTAGTACTATTACTGTATCGTTTTAGGTGTGGCTCTCAAGCAATAGTAGGCCACTGGGACGACACGATGTGCATCTACGGCTTCAACGGCTCAGCGGTGAAGTACCCGTACGACGGGCCCTTCCACCTCATACCGGAGATGGACTGCGTCCGGATAATATCGGAGATGTCGCACGAGATGCTGCAAAAGGTGCCACTGGTTGTGGAGAAGATATTCAGGCTGACCAACATCGCACCTGCCACGTATCTGGTTGAAGCGTCTAAAGAATTCCAGGTAAGTATTTTATTTATTTTAATTTGCGCAATAAGTTTTTGATTTTAAGTGTAGGTGTTTTTTATTTTATGTTACTTTATTAAAAATTAAAAAAAAAAATTTTAATTTTATTCACTTCAAAATAAATAACTGCGACTAAGTTTTTAAATATACTAAGTATGACTGTCTAAGCACTCCTTTATATTAAACGATGAACTGAAATTATTTTTTCACCTCACTAGCTCAAAAAGCGCGCCTGCTGTCTTAAACCAGTGAGCAAAAGTCGGTTTTGCACACCCAGTGAGAATAAGTGTTTTAAAAGAACACTAGATTGGCATTTCTTCAATTCATCATCTCAAGAAAATTTTCGGAAATCTTGTGTATAGTATTTTATACCCCAACATTTTATTTCATAAACATATTTTTCTACTCTCTATTTTATTATTTAAACTTTTGACTTTTAATTAATAAATATTTTTCTTACATCTTGTATTTTTTCGTTAGTGAGGTGAAAAGTTGTATGTATCATACGATAGCAAAGTTTTTGCTTCTTGTGCCTTTGAATCCCTCACTACACTCAGAATTCTAACTTGGAATCCTTCGCCCGCTCGGGATTCAAACTAGGCGCTCGCAACAAAAACGAACTTTGCTATCTTGTTGAACAAATAACTATTATAAGTTTTTATAAATTTTTGTTTGTGCTTCATTTTTGTTGTACATAAGAAGTTTTACTTGTAAGCACGTTTTGAAATAACGAAATAAATGATAAATAAAATATATAACTTTTTTTTTATAAAAAATTTATTCACCATTGCAGAACCGCAGTCACAAAGCGGACGAACACATCCGTTACATAAAGTCGGACTTATCGACTGCAGTACAGGACTGTATAGACGCGGCGGCGTTTGAATTCAATACAGACGTCCAAAAGATGCTCATACGCGCCGCGCAGTTCGGCAAAGGCTTCCTTATGGACCCGCTGCTGACCGACCATTACGTGAACACGTGTCGATGGCTGCGAGTGCTGAACGCTGTCAGGGATCCGCGTGTCGCTATACCTTTGACGTTCTTGCAGTATCCTTTTTATAGTTATTTTAAATCTATACTAATATATAAATATTTGTCTGGTGGGAGGCTTTGGCCGTGGCTAGTTACCACCCTACCGTCAAAGACGTGCCGCCAAGCGATTTAGCGTTCCGGCACGATGGCGTGTAGCAACCGATTAGGGGTACGGCTTGTATTTACACTGCTATACCCCTTCCAAGTTAGCCCGCTACCATCTTAGACTGCATCGTCACTTACCATCAGGTGAGATCGCAGTCAAGGGCTATCTTGTCATCGAATAAAAAAAAAAAGCTGAAGAGTTTTTTTTTTGTTTGAACGCGCTAATCTCAGGAACTACTGGTTCGAATTGAAAAATTCTTTTTGTGTTGGATAGTCCATTTTTCGAGGAAGGCTTTAGGCTATATAACATCACGCTGCGACCAATAGGAGCGAAGCATTAGTGAAAAATGTTGCAAAAGCGGGGAAAATTATCCATATTTAAAATATATTCTTTTAAAAACTTCTTAATCGCGATCATAGTAACAGAAATTGACGCGGATGAAGTCGCGCGCAACAGCTAGTCTAAAATATAAAAGAAAAAGGTGACTGACAGATTTTTTTTATTCGATGACAAGATAATCCTTGTCTTCGATCTCACCTGATGATAAGTGACGATGCAGTCTAAGATGGTGGCGGGCTAACATGGAAGGAATATGGCAGTGTAAATTCAACCCATACCCCTAATACACATCACAACAGACAAGCGATATCTTCAGACGTTGATTGTTACGCGGTTAGTAGTTAACTCTTCTTCACGCAGGTGTTAAAAAACATTACATAAAATGACCATAGAGTTAAAAAGAATGACAAAAACTTAGTTTTTTTTTTTTTTGGTGAATTTATTGAGTTTAGTGAAAATTCGTTGAACAAATTTTATTCAGTATCATGCATTAAAGTTACGTGTGGAAGGTTGTTAGTAAATTACAGTGTTTAATAATATATCCCTTAGAAATTGATCAGAGTTCAAAATCTAGGTGATAGAATCCTGCTAGATAGACTTATATGGCGCCGCCTGCACTGCCTGGCGGAACATATCGCGTCATATCTGCAGTTGAAGGACGGAAGAACGAGGGTGCTGTCGCATTGGGCGTGCTACAAGGTAAACTATTGTACATTTTATACAGGACTAGCTTTACCCCGCGGCTTCGCTCACGTTAGGTTCGATTATTCCAACCCCTATTTTATCCTTTTAGGGGTTGAATTTTCGAAAATCCTTTCTTAGCGGATCTCTACGTCCTAACAGCTGAGTAGCTCAGCGTTGGACCTGATGAAAAAAGAGGGGTGTTATTTGACTGTCTATTTTCATTATAGCTCCCTAACGAATGGATCGATTTTGATGCGGTTTTCTCTGGTTGAAAGCTGACGTGATCGTGACGTGACATTTGTTGTTTTTCAATTTAAAAATCTTTCGATTTTACACCATGTTATAGTTCTTTCATTTCACGAGGGCGCGTGGCTCGTGGTTGTGTGTGTGTCGTATCTGTATAAGTGTGAGCGAGAGCTTGCTTGCGCCTGACCGCTCCCACCTAGGCTCCTGACACGCACGCACACTTACACAATGTGCATGTACATGTTCGTGAGATAAACGTACTATAACAAAATTTTAAATAACTTTCCAGGTGACGCAACCTCATTTGGACAACGAAAGTGCTGCGCGTGAAATTGGTGAAAAGTTAAGAAACATTCCAGGAATCTCCTACTCCACGATCGCTATGAAGGCCGCTGAGAAGGGAAGAAAGGCATTAGCTATCAAAGTAGGTATTGGTAAAACCCGCTTAGTAGTCAACGATTTTTTTTATTCGGCAGCCCTTGACTGCGATCTCACCTGATGGTAAGTGACGATGCAGTCTAAGATGGTAGCGGGCTTACTTGGAAGGGATATAGCAGTGTAAATTCAACCCATACCCGTAATTGGTTTCTACACGCCATCGTGCCGGAACGCTAAATCGCTTGGCGGCACCTCTTTGACGGCAGGGTGGTAACTAGCCACGGCCAAAGCCTCCCACCAGACCAGACCAGAGACAATTTAGAAATTATAAATTCCTAAATTGTCCCCGCCGGGAATCGAACCGTAACAGTTATATGACCACAGCGCTCACCACTGCGCCAGGGAGGTCGTCACTCCGCCAGTGAGGTGGTCAAACGTCAACGATGACTTTAGACAGCATTATTGCTAGTATAAAAGGCGTAATTTCGCTGGCTCAGTGACTCAAAGAGGATCTTGGCCTCCGACACCAGAAGCTGCCACTCACGCCTGTGCTGCGTAATATATTACAATATTTTTTTATTCGATGACAAGATAGTCCTTGACTGCGATCTCACCTGATGAAGATGCAGCCTAAGATCGTGCGCCCCTGTCGAGAAGATGCCTATTACTGAAGATTTAAGGACACCCGCATTATAGTTAGTTGGAAAAACGAAAGCCGGAAGGGCATTCCAAATTTTTGCGGTGCGTATTAGGGTGGGAACAAGCCAAGGATGCCTCACTGCGATACCTCGCGGTTGCGGCTTAGCTCGCTACCTCGATGTCACCTTCATGTAAAACAAATGTATGCAAACAGACGAGCACGAACATGTCGAAGATACCTCGCTGTACCGCGATGTATCGCAGTGAGGTATCCTTCGACATGTTCGCGCTTATCTGTTTGCATACATTTGTTTTACATGGAGGTGGCATCGAGGTAGCGAGCTAAACCGCGACCGCGAGGTATCGCAGTGAGGCATCTTTGGCATGTTCTTACCCTTAGGAACGAGGAAGAGAAGTGCTTGGTGCGGGATCGTGGAATTTCGACCACGTAGTGCAGATTCGTACGATGCCTTGCGGTTCGGTGGTAGAAAGGCGATGGTGGAACTAAATTGAATAGTTCCTGAGCACACTTTCCGAAATATATCCTGTAGAACACCGACAGACATGCAACATTGCGCCGATATTCCAGACTTTGGAAGTCTGGAGATAACTTCTTCTTCTTTTCAACTTATAATCGTCCACTGCTGGACATAAGTATCTTGCATGGACCTCCACAGTCCTCGGTCTTGCGCCGCCTGAATCCAGCGACTCCCTGGGACTCGTTTGATGTCGGTCCACCTAGTGGGGGATCTGCCAACACTGCGCTTCCCGATGCGGGGTCGCCACTCCAGCACCCTGGGACCCCATCGACCATCAGCTCTTCGAACTATGTGCCCCGCCCATTTCCACTTCAGTTTTGTGACTTGCTGTCGAATTAACTTACAAACTAATCAATCGTGGTCAACTTCAAACTGACTCCAGATCTTAGAGTACGAGACGCACAGCAAGCTGCAGGTGCCGCTGCTGCTGACGCTGGGCGAGGGGCCCACGGCGCTGCTGAAGGCCACGGCCAGCGGCGACACCGACCTGGTCTACATCGTGCTGCTCCATCTCAAGGAGAAGATGGGCAAACATGAGTTCGAGGTGAGACGTGAGGCTGAAATCTATAGACCGCACTCTCACTCAGCTCAGACTCAAGACAGAGTTAAAACGAGACAGATATACAAGATTTACAAGCCTCAATAGCCCAACGGTTAAAGGTGCGGACTGAAAACTGAAAGGTCGCAGGTTCGAATCCCACCCGTTGCACTATTGTCGTACCCACTCCTAACACAAGTTTTCACTTATCTGGAGGGGAGAGAAGAACATCAGTCAAGTTCAGCTTGTCTGATATTCTTTAAAAAAAAAACAGAGCATATTCAAATTCTAAAGGAGGTAGGTTGATAAGGCCCAAAATCCGCCCCTCATACACTCGAAAAAAAAAGTTCCAGATTCCGACAAATTGTAAATGTATTTATATACTTGAAGATGTAAACTTTATTTTAATATAAAGTTTAGGTGATAAAAAAAATAGTAAGTTACAGAAAATATTACCCAAAAAGAGTGTGTTTCTTTTACTTTTCTTACATTTTCATACATTTTAGTCGTTTTTTAAGCTTTGATTTAATATTTTAGAATGAAGCGCTCCATGAACCAAAATAAATTAATACTCATATGAAAGCTTATAAAAAGGAGCATCATTATCAGTTACGTTTACCATGGTTCATGGAGCGCTTCATTCTTAAATATTAAATCAAAGCTTAAAAAACGACTAAAATGTATGAAAAAGCCGAAAACACTCTCTTTTTGGGTAATATTTTCTGTAACTTACTATTTTTTTTATCACCTAAACTTTATATGACAATAAAGTTTATATCTTCAAGTATATAAATACATTTACAATTTGTCGAAATCTGGAACTTTTTTTTTCGAGTGTATGAGGGGCGGATTTTGTTGCCTTATCAACCCACCTCCTTTATTTATTTCATATAGGTCAACTTGTAGCTCTTATGACACGTCATAAATCTACCACCGGTTCGGAATGCAGATTCTGCTGAGAAGAGCCGGCAAGAAACTCAGCACTTGCTCTTTTCAAATTTTTTTTTTTTTTTTACAATATGTAACCAAACTATGCTATGTATACAGTGCTACCACAGTGGAGCTTCAAAAATGCATACGTAGGTACATATAAAATGTCAAGACGGGCAGACAAAGCAGACCCATTCCCGTTGGTGGCACCCGTTCACGAGCATGACGCATGATCCGGCCGTTGCTCATACTTATTACTCTATATTTGTGTCCTGTTTTAACCTCTATCTTGAGTCTGAGCTGAGTCAGAGCACGCTCTATAGATCTCAGCATGAGATTTTGTTTTGCTTTTGCAATCCTTACAAAATAAATAAAATTTTAACAGACTTCCTTTGAGAAATAACGTAATACATATTTTTTTAAACGTTTGTTCTATAAATTGTGCCACATATCACCAAGTATAGTCGATATTTTTTTACTTAGTTATTCGGGTAAACAAATACCTCTTTGTTACATAATTACACATCAACTACACAATCTGAATTATATATTACTATCTAGATCTGTTCATTAAACACATACGTTACGACTTACTCCACAAATTGCTCATAATTGTAACACATATATTTTCTCAAAAACGAAATATTATTAGAACTTATTTGCACATTGTTTCGATTATTACTCCTAGGTGAGAACTTATTTCCACGGACATAATTATTAGATAAATAATAAATAATTACATACAAAAAAATTCCAGCTAACAATAAGGAGTTTTCCGCTGGCGCACGCGTTGTACATCAAATACTGCGCGAGCCACAACCGCGAGGCGCTCCGCAAGGTGTACGTGCAAGAGGACGACTTCACGGGACAAGCGGCGACGCACATCCGCGACGCGATCGACCAGACCAACCCGGGCAGCGTGGAGGCCTCGCTGATATCCGCCCGAGAGTGCTACAAGAAGGGCAAGAACGACCTGGGTAAGCATATCTTGCATTAGAGAAAAAAAAAGACGTGTGGCACTCGGGGACTGCCGCGGTAAAGCTATTTTTTATCAACGCCATCTAGCGGCTCACCGTAGAGGAGTCCCGTGTCAGGTTATTTTCGTTACGGAATTTCTGAATTAGGTATCCACGCTGGCCCGCGATAGAAGCTATGCAATAGCTTAAAAAAAAAAAATAGAATAGAAATATTTTTTATTCAAATAAACTTTTACACTTTTTACTTTTTGACGACCTCCCTGGCGCAGTGGTGAGCGCTGTGGTCTTATAACTGGGAGGTCTCGGGTTCGATTCCCGGCGGGGGCAATTTAGGAATTTATAATTTCTAAATTGTCTCTGGTCTGGTCTGGTGGGAGGCTTTGGCCGTGGCTGGTTACCACCCTACCGTCAAAGACGTGCCGCCAAGCGATTTAGCGTTCCGGCACGATGGCGACGTGTAGAAACCGATTAGGGGTATGGGTTGTATTTACACTGCTATACCCCTTCCAAGTTAGCCCGCTACCATCTTAGACTGTCTTATCGTCACTTACCATCAGGTGAGATCGCAGTCAAGGGCTATCTTGTCATCGAATAAAAAAAAATCTTGCATTAGAAAAAAAAAAGAATAGAATAGAAATGTTTTTTATTCAAATAAACTTTTACAAGTGCTTTTGAATCGTCGATGAATTTACCACTGGTTCGGAATGCCGTTCCTGCCGAGAAAAGCCAGCAACAAACTCGACGGTTGCTCTTCAAAATTTTTTTTTTTTACAATAACTAACAAAACTATGCTATGTATACAGTGTTTCCACAATGAAGTTTCAAAAATGCAAAACAATCCAATGCATGTTAAGACAGGCAGACAAAAGCAGAGCCATTTGTTGTATTATAATATTGTGAAAAAGTTGAATTTTGACTCTTTTGTCGAAGCGATGACGCAGGGCCGCCATGTTTGAAATTTTATTTCAAAGTTTTCACTTTTTTAGTCTATGCTACAAATGTGTGTAACGTTCGAAACGGTACCCCGCCATGACACTACGTCATCATGTCGATAGTTCATAGTTCATTCGCTCAAATAGTTTGCAGTCTAGGTACAAGGTATTTTAGACCCTGTGGAAATAAATAAATAACTTATTTAATCATGTGGCGTTTGAGGTTAAAAAAAAATTTTTTTATGTTATTGTTCTCAGGTGTGTCAATATGCGAAGAGGCGCGCAAGCTGTGCAAGCAGCAGTCGAGCCTGCAGGAGACGTACGGGCAGGGCTTCGTGGGGCTCTCGCTGCACGACACCGTGCAGAAGCTGCTCGACAACGGCGAGGTGAAGCTCGCCGACAAGCTGCGCTCCGAGTACCGCATGCCCGACCGCAGGTACGCAGGGGCTCGCAAGCTGTGCAAGCAGCAGTCGAGCCTGCAGGAGACGTACGGGCACGGCTTCGTGGGGCTCTCGAGTTTGGGGGGTTTTTTTGTCATAAATACAATTTTGTTGCAGTAAAACCATTTATTGAAAACTTTTATCTTTAATTCTGTATTCTTTCTGTACGCCTCAAATCAACCATTCTGTTCACAATTTGATTTAAATATCTTCGGATTTAGGCATTTTCACACTTCTTAGGGCCTTAAACAAAATAATGATCAAAATCAAACATAGGCAACGCTTGCTCTATTGCAGGTACTGGTGGCTTCGAATACTAACCCTAGCAGATAAGGGCGACTGGTCGGAGTTAGAAAAGCTGTCGAAATCGAAGAAGTCCCCCGTAGGGTACGAGCCTTTCGTAGACGCGTGCCTCAAGCACGGGAAGAGCGACGAAGCCTTGAAGTACCTGCCCAAGTGCCGCGACGATATCAAAGTCAAATATTACGTCAAAGCGGAGTAAGTATTTTTTTCCTTGTAACAATTTTACAGCAAAACATCGTGAGTGCATGTGAGTTCTCCATAATGTTCTGAAAGGTGTGTGAAACTGCCAATCCGCACTTTGATTGAGTGGTAGACTAATGAAAGGTGTTTGTCGTACCCACTCCTAACAGCTTCTTAATCAATTTCCAAAAAGGAGGAGGTTCTCAATTCATCGAAATCTTTTTTATTTTTATGTCGTTTCCTCGATTACTCAAAGACACCTGGACCGATTTGGAATTTTTTTTAAGCTATTGCATAGCTTCTATCGTGGGCCAGCGTGGAGACCGAATCCAGAAATTCCGTAACGAAAATAACCTGACACGGGACTCCTCTACGGTGAACCGCTAGATGGCGTTGATAAAGAATGCTATGCAATAGCTTTACCGCGGCAGTCACCGAGTGCCACACGTCTTTTTTTTTTTTGAAAGGGTCCCATTGTCATGAGGTCAGGATCTGATGATAGGATCCCGGAGAAATCGAGGGAACTCGTCAAATTTTATAGGCATAACTGATATACTTTGATGTGGCGTTAGAAGTCGGTTTTGTAAAAAGAATTCTTACGTTTATATTATATTAATTAATACATATATTACAAAAAACTATGGCCTAAAATAAATAAAAATTCTCATTTGCTCACTGTCAACTCTAAAACTACAAAAGATTTGTTAAATATTGTTCGGACTATTCCTTGGGTATCTACCTACTTGCATTATCTGTGGTGTTGTCGACGGCGTGTCTATTAAAATAAATATTTATGGTAGTTTAACAGTCTTATTCATAAAAATCCCTTATTATAGGTTTAAAACGTTCATTAGCTAAAATGCTCAATAGGCCTATTAAACGTTTCATAACTTTCTTTATTCATAAAGGTTCAATAAATCTCTCACAACTAAATTCTCGCTATAGGCTAGTTTCGCTTTATTATGTTGTCGTTCTGATGAATTCATAGACAAAATGGCAAAAATACTACTGGGCTCTACACAAAAAGTGACACATGTCATGTGTGACATTTGTTTTCCGCCAAAAGTGTCGACTGTCTGGAGAATAGATAGGTTCAGAGTTTTGTTTGGATTCATTTAATTAATTAAAATGGAAACAGGAAGAAATTTCATCGTCGTTTAAACTCGATTTCCGGCAAAGAAAACGGGTTATTTCTCCTCTGGTACAGCTTCTGACGACGTGTAGGGTTTTCGACATACTCAATGGCGGCTATAGCTTGCAGAGCTTGCATTATAATCCAAGAGAATGTAATCAGTCTGTTATTATGATACTTTGATATGATGACGAGATTGAACCAACAATACTAACATAGAAATAGGAAATTTTATTACTAACACACTAACTTAGATACTAATGAAATTTAAATTATTATTATTATTGTAATGCTATGGATTTTTTCTGAATTAAATGATTATTTATTTATTTAAAATAATTAATTAATCTTATTTATTTAAATCAGCTGTCATCTGAAGACAAGACGGCGGCCATATTTATATTTTATTCACGGTTTATAGTAGGGTTCAGCCTGTTATAAGTTATGGAACCTTTATTGAGTCCTTATAGAGCATTATAGCACTATTGAACGTTTATGAATAATGTTTTTGAGAACTTTACTTATAACAAGCTAATAAAGCTTCTATAAATTTTTATGAATAAGACTGTAAGTCTTTTGTCTATGGTTACACTTTATTAAAAATTGTGATAAATGGAGGACATATTTTATTTTATAAAATCCAATTAAAATATAGAACCAGTACCATTGTTCAAGAAAACGATAATTCTACAAATATTCCACAATTGTCATAGTGTCATACTATAGACAGTCTGATGAGGGGTTTTTAACCGACTTCCAAAAAGGAGGAGGTTATCAATTCGGCCGGTATCTTTTTTTTTTTTTTTTTCAATGTAGGTCCACCGATTACTCCGGGGTTTCTGGACCGATTCACGCGATTTGTTTTTTGCCCGCAGACTGTACGAGCAGGCGGCGCAGGTGGCGTTCGAGCAGCGCGACGAGGGCGCGCTGTTCTTCGTGCAGAACAAGTGCCCGGCGCGCGAGGCGGGCCCGCACGCCAAGATCATGGCGCTGCTCGAGCAGCTCACCAGCAAACAATGAGTTTGAAAATCGGCGATGGCGTAGAATTTCCACAAATTTGAGGAAGAACGTGTTTCTTCTTCGTTCTTCCTCATTTTTATTGAAAGCCCAAACACCAAATGTTGTTAGTTTTGTTGTTTGCCGAACTTTAAATGACGTTCGTTCTCAAGCCTCCCACCAGACCAGACCAGAGACAATTTAGAAATAATGAATTCCCAAATTGCCCCCGCCACCCAGTTATAAGACCACAGCGCTGGTGGTCGAGGTCAATATCGGGCTAAGTTTTAGATGTAAAACAACAAAAAATGGCGATGATGAAACCATAGTTATCCAAGCAATATTTTCATCACATAAAACAATTTAATTCATGCTGTAACTTACTACTGTGCCTATAACATTACTGTTTACCACGGTTTAAGCAATTTATAAAATTTTATTTATCTAAAGGCTGTTATAAGATTATTTTTATTAATTAGAATATTTTTAATTAGATTAAGTAAATAATAGGTACCTAGCGCTCTTTGTTATATTATTTAATCTTATCCGTACATACCTATTCTGTAAAAAGTCTACCTATAGTGTATAAAAGTAAGTATTGGAAAATAAAAATCATATATCGGCGTGGTTGACTTTTATTTGTTTCACAATCAAAGTATTCAACATAGTATTATCATATTAATTTTCACAGACGTCGATGAAAGACAGTAAACATCGAAGTGAATATAATTTCTATTAATATTTTACATACAATTCGATATAAAATCAGTACAAAACAATTATAATGACGCATTTTTTCATCAGAATATTTTTCGACTGATTGAAGTTTTATAACACAGTTTTAAGGGCGAGTCCAGATGAAGTTACATGTTATATAACTTTTATTGGTGGTGGTAACATAATGGTGCTCGCACACACCATTAGTTATTTAACAAAAGTCAATTTCAATTGTGTTGCAATTTGTTATAAAATTATAGGTAACTTTGGAATCTTTTGATACAAAATGTTATATTCAACAATTTATAACTGCTGTGTGTGGAAGCATCATAATAAGTCCACATATAACAGATAATACATAATATAATATGTGTCCGGTTCACAATGGCAAAAATTAGACCCAACTCTTGCGAAAATGTAAGATTAACTTTAACCACGCAAAATTTGTTTTACTTTTTGGCTTTTGTAGGTGATCCAACAGAAACATCACTGCTTATATGGTTGTACACAATCTTAAACACCAAATAAGTTGTAGAAAACGATTGTATTAAGTCTGCTAATTTCAAAAAGTTGATTATGTACGAACCAAATAAGCACCAATGTCCATTTATAATTGAATAGGTATACGATATTACACAATACGGGTAGGACCAAGGCGGTCGTGCTAAGCAAGTCGCCTGCTTTTAAAACCCTGAAACATTAAAAAGCTTCTTATAATTTAAACGCACCCTAACTTTAAATTCAGGTGTTTTGGCATTTAACACATTAGCAAACTTAAGAGCCTCTTCAGCATTAATTGATATTTGAGATGCTCTGAAATATGGACGAGCGTTAGCATTCGCTGTGCTGTTTAGCAAAAGTGATAAATAAAGAAAGCACCTTTAAATATAGTTATATAAGTTGCTTTGACATCATTATTTATAGAAACTATCGAGATAAACTCAGATAAGATACTATTACATCAAAATAAGTATTTTGAAAATATATACCTATAATATCTCTACCAACAATACACAGTATTTATACTATATCAATTACATTCAGATCATTGAAGTTACATTATTCACAACCATTTAATGG
Source organism: Hipparchia semele (assembly GCA_933228805.2). NCBI lineage: Eukaryota > Metazoa > Arthropoda > Insecta > Lepidoptera > Nymphalidae > Hipparchia > Hipparchia semele. Next base: position 11,299,617 of record OW121718.1, read on the forward strand.
ATAAAAAAATTTTTCGAATGGAAGATTATAGTATTTTAAAATAAATAACCTTAAGCTCATCGCACATCTAACAGGCATACGCTGCCGTCCGCATCGCAATTTAAAGTCAGTTCAATACTGGTCCCACACCTATAATGAGTGCTAACCATGTAACGTCTAAGCGCTGTTTCGGGATTATGCTAAAATCCTTCTTTATTCTTGTATTTTAATAATAATAATAATTTAATAGTTTATTGGAATATAACTAATATTACCTAATATGGAGGTTTTAAAACCAGAGACGGGCAATAAAACTACATCGACAATTTTCTTTTTATAAATGTTATTTACCTCCCTTATTTCCCTTATACTGCATCCATCATCGACTATATCGGTCAGCGGTCCAGCGCTAGCGCACATGGTATTGCGAGATAATCGCAATCTTCGAACGCTTCGGACCGAAGAATACTTAGCTATGCGCATATTTTGAATACTAAATAATTACCAAATATAATGTACCCACTGGTGGGTCTGATAGGATCAACAATTTTGTTGGTCCCACTGATCTTCCAATCTTCGGCGTATACTTATAATGCGCATAGATGTGCGATTAGTTTAATGACTATCAGCAAATTTCTAATGATATTTTACAGTCTCATCCAAAATGTCGACTCTGAATACTGTCATTGTAATGGGCCAAGTACACGTTGGCCAAAGGGGTGAAGCGAGCGATCGAGCTATGTCCACTCACATTACATTTTGATGTACCTACCTATTAGCCGTTCGAAGTTCAAACAGAATGGAAACACTGAAATTAATGACGTCAACAATCAGGGCCAACGTATAATAGGGCCGTAATAAGGTACTATTTTCCAACAACTTCAAGTTCCATCATTATTATTTTCCAACAACTTGAAAAATTGGTCATTTGTAATTGACGACATACTATCCCACATTTTTTGAATAAATTAGTATTAATAAATGGGTGGGGCACAATAAATTATTCCTACTGCAGAAACATCCTTGTATAAAAGCATTTCGACCGTAGCAATTAACAGTGTCGGATCTACATTTTGGCGATTTTCGTTTTGTTGCATTAAGGGTCTTAGAATGGGGATAGCAATGCCCCCACCAATTGTGAAACTTTTGGAATCAACCAACCATCTTTGGTTTTTGCAAGTGCAAGGGTTGGATATGTTGACTGTTTTTCACTTTTCACATATTTGAAGCTTTGAGCGGCCGTGCCCTGGAGTAGTGGTTTTTCACATGCGACTATGTTAATTGCTACGGTCGATTTATTCAGTTTCAATAAAGGTATTTCCAGATTGTAACATGTTATACAACTTTTCTTATATAACACGTCCACAGTACAAAAAAATTATTCAAATACCCAGTTGTAATGGAACCATTTGTTACCATTATTATCGGGACGCACTCATAAGACAAGCATTTATTTGTTTATTATTGGTTGAAGCTAGAAGCAAGGACATCAATTTTCTGACGTGAATTTTCACATTTCACACAAATATGTCCACTTACTAAAAGCATTCGTTTTTTTAGCAACATTTAAAAGTAATCCAGTTACATAATATTACAGAAATAAAATAAAATTATAAATTAACTAGGGAAACAATAAGTAGGTAATAGATATACTACCTATAACGTTAGACTAAATAGGTAACTAAAAATAATGAGCATAGCTGTCTTTCTAATGTTAACACAAAATACCTAACAAGAATTAAATAATTTCATAATCATGCAACTTCAATCAAGGCGGTGGTGATAAAGATATCTTGAAATCTCGACGTAATAAAATGTTCTAGCACAAGCAATGTTATGCATTCCAAAATTCTTACACAGTTTTAGGTAAAGCTAGTTATTTGGAGTAAACGAGTTTAGTAACTATTATGCTTATTGTTTACTTACGACTGTAATAGGTTGAATTGAATTCGAGATTAAAACCAAGAAGAAAAATTTAGAAGAAATCTGAACTAAACGACATGATATCACAATCAAACAAATGAAAATTTGCTTAAGTACCTACCTAATTGAGTGTTCAATAGTAGGTATTAAGTATCGCTCAATTTTCAACATACTTAGATGATTTCCGATAAAAATATGAAGTTACATGTTTATATTAAAATCAGTCTTAAAAAATAACTTAAACACATCGTAAAGAGTTAACAAACAATGTTAATGAGGATACCAATCCCAAGGTTTTCAAGCTATTGCATAGCTTCTATCGCGGGCCAGCGTGGAGACCGAATCCAGAAATTCCGTAATGAAAATAACCTGACACGGGACTCCTCTACGGTGAGCCGCTAGATGGCGCATTTTTTATCAACGCCATCTAGCGGTGAGCCGCTAGATGGTGTTGATAAAAAATGCTATGCAATAGCTTTACCGCGGCAGTCCCCGAGTGCCACACGTCTTTTTTTTATTATGTGTTCCGTTAGACGTTCAAAGTCCATTATGACGTCTTAGGAAACATAATAGTTTATTTCAAGGTATAATATTTTCTGCTGCGACAGAAGGTACTATTATTTATTTTGGTACAAGCCTGATGTAATGGTATGGTGAGACAAACATGTGTGAACCAAGCCTAATCAAAAGTTCGCTCGCTCGAGTCGCTGAGATGAAGGTATACTAAGAGGTGCTTTTAAGAAGTCGTTACTAAGTATTTTGCACAAACATATAAGAGTAAGCAGACCTAACATAATTTTCACAACTACATCTAAACGAATAAATAATATCTTCGCTTGCTTCTCTCCAACAAAAAATATATGATTCTATCTCTTTTACTTCTGTTGTTGCAACACTTACGCACTCATAGACATAATTGAGCTTGAGGCAATTCGTAAGCTACAAATAAGAAACAGTTTGGTGCAATATGTCAATTTGTCAAAAACAACAACATAACCTGCGAGTTGTTTATTCTTTTAAATTTGCTTTAAAATCGAGTCTAAAGAATCAAAAATTCTGAAATAAAATGGTGAAGTGTTGTGCACCTCTGTGTGGCAATTCTCCGTATAGGAAAACACCTGCAATTACTTTTCATCGGTAAGTTTTGATGTGCTATAGACTCGTAATTTGGTTATATGCTTACTGTGTGATTATTAATAATCGTTCGGCATTTTAGAAGCAGTCCCTAATTATTATATACGCAAAACTCGTAGACAGTTATAGTAATTTTGATTCTAGTATATTCCTGTTGCAATATTTATCAATTAATTAATATTAGGATCTTGTTTGTCGTTTCATATACTTGTACAATTTGACAGGGCCGTATTCAGGCGCAAGTTTTGTTTAGTGGGTATATTTTGATTAAATAATTAGTCTGTTTTTGCCTGCCTGTTTTAAGATGTATTGGATTGTATTAATATGTATTTGTATTGTATTGGACTTAGGAAAATTAATCGTGGAAGCACTGTATACATAGCATAGTTTCATTAAATATTGTAAAAATTTTACTTTTTTTTTAAAAGAGCGACCGCCGAGTTTCTTGCTGGCTCTTCTCGGCGGGAAAGGCATTCCGAACCAGTGGTAGATTCATTGACGATTCAAAAGTGCTTGTAAAAGTTTATTTGAAATAAAATATTTCTATTTCTATTTCTATAAAAGTAAGGATAAATTATAAAATTAAATCATTTTTCAGCTTTCCAAAGGATGAAAATCTAAAAAATGCCTGGTTGATGCAGATGAATAAAAAAAATTGGCAGCACAAAACATCGAGTCTGCCCTCGTAATTGAAAACACAGTAAGTTACATAGAAGTTACCTTTAAGTTACTGTGTTTTCAATTACGAGGGCAGGAGTGTGCTATGTTCTGAACATTTTGAAGCACATTTAGTGGATTGCAGTGGTTTTCGTACTGTCCTTACTTCTAATGCAATCCCAATGATTTTTGATTCATCATTACAAGTAAGTTTCTAGTTGTTCTTATATTTAGGTACCAACCCAAAACATCTTGCCATTTAAACGTAAATATTGACAGCTATACCCATATATATATAGCTGGGTACCAATTTGTATTACCTATTAAATTGTTAATACTAGACAACGGATAATTTATTACTCTTGTTTTCAGCATATGTCTACATCATCAGTAAAAGGTCCAGTAGAAAGAAAAGCTGCTGGAGATCAAGTTTTGATGGACTTGCAAAATTTACAGCCTAGTAATACTATTAATAAAGAGTATAGAGTAATACTATTCCTTATTACGTTATTGAAAAGACTGAGACATATGGTTTATTTTGTTATTTTTATAAGTTTAAAATGTGTAATACTATTCTAATAAGGTTATTGAAATGAGTGATACAGGCTGAATAGAATGTAAGAGTTAATTAAACTACTGTTGATGTTATCGTATTGTCAATGTTTGTATTTCTAAAAGATATTAGAGAAAAAGTTGCTTTTTGATTTTGTTTTATTTATCTAATAGATATATCTTTTGGGTAGATTTTGTAAATCATGTTTTGTTTTGATTTTATTAAATATTATTTTGTAACATTATTACTTGTTTGATTACAAAACCGCGAAACTTAGCACATTAGAATCCATTTTCATAATTAAGAATTAATTTATAGAATTAAGTTTACAGAATGTAAAATAAGGTTTTAACCTACAATTTGATGGCAACTTTCCGTAATCCGCAGTTTCCATATTATTTCAAATCACAGATACTAAATACTCTCCAGTCCCTTCAACCTCGCTGAAACTCGCTTTTCGAAGTCCGGCTCTGTTTACTGTCAATGTGTGCGTGAGATTTGTATGTAGGCGTAATTGGAACGCCAATTTTTTCTTATGTTATGTTAGGTCTGCTTACTCTTATATGTTTGTGGTATTTTGCGAGTTTGCAAGGGCCGATGTTTTACAGAATAGCCCTGGAGATTAAGATCTTACTCAAATTATTTCATACTCAGTCAATTCTCAGTTATATCATAAAACACTATTCCTTTTTTCAAGCAGTCGTATAAAAAGGCAGTATATGCAAAAAAAATAGATGTTTTTTTGCACAATAGCTTTTCCATTCGCTACTCCGAATATCACACACGTTACCCGATAAGCACCCAATTTATTTATATTCTTCCTAAGCATCATCCAATTCCCTTTTATCATAGCACCTAACAATTTCTCCATTTTTACAATGAAAATTTAATTTCTATAATTTAAAATTATTTAAAATCTGTAAATATAAAATGTAATACATATTAAGTAAATACCCGCAAATAAATAATTTAGAGATAGTTTTTGTATCGAGGCTTTTTAATAAGCTGTTAAAAAACCCCACTTCATACAATGAATATTTTATGAGATGATATTACTTTGAAAATGAATTGTATATTTTATAAATATTATAATATGAAAATATATGTTTCACATTTATTCAAATATAATATACCAAAAAGACACTGTAATTTTAAACTTATTTTTGTTATATTCTATGAAGTAGCTACTGTGATTCAATTATTTATTTTAATTTATTTGAATATTATGGCAAATAGCAAATGACGCGTTAACCAGAAATTTACAGGGCAATTGAAAAATTCGCGCTATTTACCTTGTTGTAATATTAAGCCTTGTATATTAAAATTTTTGAAAAAAACAACCATTTAGGACCAATTATAAAACTTATCATTTCTAGAACATTTAAAGAACTAAAGTATATCTAATCTTCATTATTTGATCTACTACATAGACACTTTTTTTATACCTAATCAAATATAATAAGATTAGTTACATTAAATAATGAGTATCTGACAACATTTATAATAGGTATAAGTAGATTGTACGGCCCTGAAATGAAAAAGGCACGAAAATCAACACGTTATCTGTATGTCAGAAAATTGCATTTTGTATACTAGGGTAAAATGACCGATTCTGGGACAGTTGAAGTTGTTCCAAGAAAACCTTAATTTTGGATGAATAAATAAAAAATATTTTGTTTTTATTGATGTAGGTACGAACAATTTTCTGGCATCCAGTCGGAAGGTAAAATGAATATCATCCTTAACACCTAGTTACCATTAAATAGGTATACGCTTGAAAGCTTTTTTTTTACTTTTTCTACAATATATTATCACATTTACGAGTATATTTAAATCATCCTACAGGGATACTTAACAGCAATGCTATTTTTTGCTCTTTTCACTTAAATACAAAAATCTATGTCGTGTTCGACACTATTACTTAAAATACTATTCCGTATAACTTTAAGTAACACGTTTAAGTACAGACCTAAATATAATGAAACGATGGCACTAATAATTCTGGAAGTGACTATTCAGTAGTATTTTCCACTTCTTGAATTACACGCAAAAACTTGATTCAAAGGATTTTTGTTTTCTCCTCTCCTCTTTATAACCCTGTTGTATTAGATATGAAAAATCCTTCAATCTCTTAAAAAATGTGCCGTTAATGTAAATAAGCAATAAATCTCCTATATTATAATCCTTTGGATATACTCTAAACTAGCGATTTTAGATCACTTTGGTAACATTTAACACAATAAATAAATCTAACTAAACAAACAAACAGAAATAAACTCTTTTCTTCGGATTAAAAAAAACAATCTCTTAAGCAAATCAAATAAAACGCAAATTATAAATGTATATGCCGAGAAAGTAAAATCGGAAATATACAGTCGACATGTATATATAACACTTTATGGTCAAGCGATACTTTCAATTACCAATCAACCATGAGATACATATAAAATGAAAATTTTACATTTTTTTATATAGGAACTGCGTGGTCATGTGCAAAATAAATAATGACTTTAGCCTCTACGATCGCTTGGTAGCGTCAAGCTAGGAGCATCGTAAGTCGATTCCTGAGTGACGGTAACTTTTGGAGGTCTTTCGTACTTGATTTTATCAAGTGGGCAGGACGCAGGCGAGGAACTAGGGGTAAAAAGAACTGAATGACGTAGGGTTTGACTGTTTTGATTCGCGCTTATAATGTTTAAATGAGTAAGGTTATGCTTTGGAATAGTGAAGGAAGGCAGATCTTTGGCTTTAATTGTATCGTAGATACGAACTAATTTGCTAGCATCTATTGTCTCAAGAGAAGGGGTGGAAGCGTGAGGTCGGGAGGATGGGGAGGCTGTGACGACGAGGTTTTGTATTTTAGGTGCATGAATGCGACTTTCACTTGCTGGATGCGTATGCTGCGTTACGGAATGGCTCTTAAGCCCATGCGCCGTTTTGTAGCTTTTGCCGCATTGGCATTTGTATGCCTTTTTTACCCTGAAATTAAATAAAACAGGTAACTATTATAACAAGTAAATGTAAAGAATATTATTATCTACTAATTCTGTGGTGGACTAATCTTTCTACCTTCAACAACTAAGTAAATGATTCTCTAATATGGATATGTCAATTATGAACACATAATATGTTACATATACCTTCTAAAGATGGCTGGCTGTCTACATTAAAAAATGCAACACTGTCTATGCTCTGAACCAAAATTTTTACATTTATCAATTAAATGCACCTACTTATTATACTTATTTAAAAAAGTAACATATTATCTATTACTTATGAAGAAGTACAATTTATAAAGTACCCATTTCTTCCAAAAATATTCTTGAGCAGTGAGACGTTTTTTGGGTGGCGGAAATTTTTGTTTGTACGAATCAAACGTCGGCAAGATATGAAACTTTCTAGGGGATAAATATTATAAGTATAGATTTTGTAAGAATTGCTTTTAGAATACATACTATTTTTTAAACTTTATCTCAATCGCAATATAAAAAGTTCACTTTCACTACGAAAAGGAGGGGAAATTCACACAAAAATATTTAATTGATCAACATAATCTCCTTACAATTCAAAACTGCTTTCGTAATTCTCGACAAGCTCATTTACGGCAGCCATAACTGTTTCGTCAAAAATTTCACGGATACGGTCTTTTAATTTTAGCAATAAGTGAAAATGGGACTAAGACTAAGCATACGGTGGGTGGTCAAGGATATCGAAGCCTTCGGATTGCCTTGAAAGTAACATCCAATCGATCTGATGAGCAAGGAGCGTTATTGTTCACAAACCACAAGCCTAGATTATACTAGCATTTGTCCGTGTGGTTCTCATATCTCATGCAAGAAACTTTGTTTGAAGAGATAAAACAAATCGGTTGAATAGTTGTGGTGATAAAAGAAGTAACGAATAAAAGTCTTTTTATTCTATCCAAAAGCACCTAGGTCTTACTTTTGGATTTACAATGCTCGCGTGAATTTTTGTAGATGATCTGCTTAACAGCTTTAAACAGTTACTTGTGTTGTTACTTACTTTCCATCCTTCTTATGACCATTCTTAGAGTGGTATTTGATGCCATTTACATTCTTATAGCGCTTCTTGCAGCCCGGTACCGGACAAGCAAAGGGTTTATCTTGAGCCGCAGGTCCTAGCGCGCCCGAGGATGCGGTCGCATTCATTCTGTTATGGATAATTATACAAAGAATAAGATAAATTGCATTGACATTATTGGTTTATGCAAAAAGAGTAATCTTTGTGACTGAAAAGGTTGCAAGCATCATTGAAATACTACAGAGGCCTTCTTTTCTTTGGATTTAAAATTCTATTTCACTCTAAACTGTGAACGCCTCCATGACACGAATAGAACAATATGAAATTATGAAGATATTTATGAGCCTAACAAAAAAAACCCTTGTTATGTTTTTGTTTATCTATACGCGCGGTAAATTCGAGTATTACTTTATTCATTTTATACAGAACTGCTAATTTTCAATTTTGACTGATACTTGAAATTATGGTTGGTACAAGTGGTGCCAAGTACCTAGGTATTGCCAAAAAGTTACCTACAAAGAAAATTACTTATTTTTTAGATTTTTAAGCTATTGCATAGATTCTATCGCGGGCCAGCGTGGAGACCGAATCCAGAAATTCCGTAACGAAAATAACCTGACACGGGACTCCTCTACGGTGAGCCGCTAGATGGTGCATTTTTTATCAACGCCATCTAGCGGCTAAAAAATGCTATGCAATAGCTTTACCGCGGCAGTCCCCGAGTGCCACACGTCTTTTTATATGTACTTACTTAACTCCATAACGCAGTATGTACTCGGAGCTGTACTCCTCGACGGTAGTCCAAGAGTCGTTGCTGTCATCCGACGGGCTCATTACCTCTTCTTCATCCATTTCACTTCCTGAAATTAAGATTTTCATTTCTTCTATCACCTCAGAAGATAAATGAAGTTTTGGGCTTTAATCCGTAAGTATGAAGTGTAATTTTATCATCATTATAGGACATTTGTAGTTTAAGTATAGGTAGATATTGATAAATACAAGTACTTTTGATAGTTGTTAACTAACATGTTATGGTATTTTGTGGTAAAAATAAAACGTACATTAGTCTTTTAAGATCTAATTTGCAATAACCTGTAGGTGTGCTGCTCCGAACCGAAGGTGTCTTCGGCGCGGAGAGCAAACGCCGGCGAACGTCGGCGGCCGCCGGCATACTTTGCATTTCCCTCCTCGACGCCTCCGTAAAGAATTTCAAAACATAACTAAGCGGGATACATGCTGGCTGCGAAGCTTCTTTTTGCTCTACCACAGCTGGATCATAGTCTGAAAAAGCGATGGGTGATCGATATAAAATATGAATTAAGTAATCAAAAATAAAATCGAAAATGTTGAGAACCACAGGCTCATGGGGCAATGCGAACAGGAACCTACTTATATGACATAGACGTACGATTGCGCTGGCCGCTGCATTTTTAGCACAAGTGAAATGGAGATCAAATAAAATTAATTTTTAATATTAATGTTGCGTTAAAGACAAAAATACTATTTCTGAATTAAATTATGACATATTCTGAGCTTATAAGTAATATAATTACGAACCTTGCGTATCAATTCAATCTTAAACGAAGAGCTAATTTGGAATAACCTATGACTAACAGCAACATCTAATAATTTACTACATACTGCCACCGGAATCAGCTGTTCATTGTTTACATTTTACAATTTGATCTCAATGTTAAACGTTGAGTACGCTACAGCACTGTATTAATTTATTACAATTAATAATAGGGCCTCATTGTATTTTAGAATAATTTATTTACATTACGCAAGTTTTCCCGCAATAATTTATATTAATAGTTCACAATGTTGACAACTTTGACATATTGATAAGACGTATTACGGACGGGCTCCTACATTAATAAAGATCATGAAATATGGCATATGACTGCAAATAATACAAAATATTTAATACTTACCAATATGTACGTCTTCGATGTGCTCAATTAAGTCCGCTAGTCGTGGAAATGTTATGCCACAGCCATTGAATTTACAGATGTTTAACATGAAGACGGCCATTTCGGGTGGCAGATAATGGACTAGTCAAATGGCACCTAAATGCCCTGCAAAAACACTTTAATTAAATACTTTAAAGTATATTTTCTAGTAAATGTTTTCTTTCAGAGATAATTAAAATACTAATTTATGAATTTTAATATCATATATAGGACGATATTCGAATTATAATCACATTTTTTATTTAATAAGTATTGAATTCATGTGTCATTCGCGCACCCCAATCAATAGTTGGCTGCTCCGAGCGGAACTAGCGCAATCTGCGCAAGTCAACCAATAGCGGTACGCAATTTATACTCTGTTTCATTTGACCACTCAGAAATTGAACATTCCAAAGGCCGGTCTCCTCCTTCTCGGTGTTCTTTGGTAAGTGTCAGAGAGATTGGTGAACGAGCCGAATCGTGAAAAAGTGTTAAAATCCTCGACTTTTATCAAGAAAAAAGTGTTTATACCGATAAAAGAGGGCCCCCAGTGCGTGTCCGTGCAAATATTTAATAGTGATTTTGTAAGTTATCATTGAAGACAGCCTTCGAAACAGAAAGATTGATCGCCGATTCGGCCATTTTCCGCTATTCCTTAGCCATTAATTTATGTGAAGATACACAAGACCGCAACGACGTCGTTAGTGCTTGGTGATATCATCACACTTGATACTATCGAAAACTCAAATATACACGGCGAATTCCCTATCTTGTCATAGTTACGTAGCCTCTTAAAATTACGTAACGTTTCGGTCAAACTGTCAAGTTCTAATGAGAACTCCTTCTTCAAACATTCCCAATGATATAGTTATGATTTATTAGTGGAACATTTCTTTCAGTTGTCGATCGCCGCACCCAAATAACCACAAATATGCTGTCCGCTGCTAGATTGATCGCCCCTGCAGCTAGGTCTGCTGTAAGTACCTTGAATATACTACCAGTGCTTCATTTTCAATGGTATTTAAACTTAAAATTGTACATTTAAAACTAACTTCGTATAAGTATTACAAGTTAGTATGTATTGTTATTAACATGTCTGTTATTAATTATTGTGAAAAGTAATTCACATTTAATGAGGAATTATGTGAAAATTTGATTCCAACTGGATACTCCCAACTATATAGTATGTTATATAACATCATAATCAGGTGTTAACCCTTACCTTGTATACAGTGGAACATATTAATTGCAAATTCTACTTACAATAACTAGCTTAAATGCTTAAAAATTGATTCATGAAGACCTTTTCGGTCAATGTCATGGACTTAGCCTATATCTTATCAATACCAAGGACACTGAAATTTATCAGATCTCTTAAAATTTATTAAATTCTCAAAGGTCTTGATTTATTTAAAGATTTTTATTTGTAATGAATTATCAACCAATTATAAACCTATTATAAACTGCTTAATCTACATTTGGTGCAATCATATCACAAACTTGCAAACCTATTAGAGCACTGTCATGTATTTTTATTGATGACAAGATAGCGCTTGACTGCAGTCTGAGATGGTAGTAGGCTGGTTTGGAAAAAGTATGGTAGTCTAAATAGTAACCTATACCTCTTAACTGCTTTGCACTACAGGTTAAACATTCAGGACCAGCCTTGATCATGCATACATTTGCATTCCATAGCTTATCTATTTTATCTAGGTTGACATTACTGATATAATGTTCCAGATCTTCAGCAATACAGCTTTGGTGAGGCCGTTAGCGGCGATCCCCTCCCAAACACAGATAGTCCCTGCAGCGCCCACCCAATTCTCAGCAGTGCGCTCCTTCCAGACCACCTCAGTCACTAAAGACATTGACTCCGCTGCCAAATTCATTGGCGCCGGTGCTGCCACAGTAGGAGTGGCAGGATCAGGTAAGATATGAAACTTTTTATGTAAGAACGAACAGTCTAACATTTCTGTATTCACTGTAATTGAATAGGCAATTATGAAATCGTTACTGCTATTGTATGAAAAGCACAGCTCTTATTTTTAAATCCCCAGCATCATAGTATGTATAGCAATAATTTCGAAAATTCATGGCTCTATTTTGACTTGGCATACCCATTTCGAAATTACTTATTCAATTACTATATTTGTCTCTACACACATCTAAGAAGCTGAGATTGAGATTCTTTGAGCATGCTCTGAATTGGCTCAAACTTTGTTGTTGTTGGAGTTTGAACTAAGTGAGAGCGATCTATAGATTTCAGAATCCTGTTGTAATAATAATATGACTAGCTGTTGCCCAGCTAGATATTGTTTATAGTGAATGCAGAACTTTGCTCTTGGCACCGGGACTAACACCCTATAACAAATAATGCCAGCTTTGCTATGGAATGGTTCTTGAATAGTTATAGTATGATTTATTTTGGCGATTGTTCCGTGCTACTTTGTTTTATTTCTGCTATAGAACTTGAAGAAGAAAATGTATCACCCTAAAATTCATTGTTTCATGCACATTGCTTTTTTAGTTTAATTTAACAGAAAAAAAATATGTATGTACTATGTTTTGTCTTTTTATCTTTAATTTATTTTAATCAAAATGTTCAAATCAAAATTAAGTTCTCTTCTGCTTGTTCTTTTTGTTGTTCACAAAAAGCTGAGGATCAGATGTTTTTTTTTTAAATACCTTTAATTTATTAAAAATATAAAATTAAATTCAATTACAATTTTAATATCATAAGCACCACTGAATAATCCATATAAAAGTAATATCCATCCATGTATCCCGTAAAAAGGGGATATTTTATGTAATGGCAGTGGTTGCATAACATACAAGATGGGAGGAAGTGTATTGATTTTACATTTGCATGCAGACATTGTCTCAAGGAGTTTCTTGGAAAGAAGTTATATCTTCAATCAGTATTTATAAATAAATACTGTTTTAGTGTGAACTGAATTCCTGATTTTATTAGTATTTAAGTGAGAGAACCTGCTACACATTAACTGCACAAGTTCTGAACTAACTTTTTTATTGGCTTATAGTTTATATTAAACCCCTTAAATTTTTCATTTGACCATTCCTTTAATTACACATCTTTCGGCATGTGTGTGCATCATTTTATCGACATATTGGGCGCATACTAATAGCGTCATTAGATTTTTAAGCTATGCTGCTAGATGTGTAATTGACAACATATAAAAAACCTGAACTTTATCCTTCCTTCCTTTTTCCTTATCCTTTATGTTATTAACAGGTATAGGCATTGGTGTGGTGTTTGGATGTCTGATAATTGGCTATGCACGCAATCCTTCCCTCAAGCAACAAATATTTTCATACGCTATTCTTGGATTCGCACTGTCTGAAGCAATGGGCTTATTTTGTTTAATGATTGCTTTCTTAATGTTATTTGCTTTTTAGTAACTTATTTTTAGATTGTTTAAGTTTATGTACAGTGTATATTATTATTTAACATAATAAAATGGACCTGTGATGTGCTGGATATGTGTACATTAAAATTCGATAAGATTTGCTGGCTGCATGATTCATAGGTATGTATTATTTCTGCTTGTTCATTAATATTACTTTAATTAACAAACAAAAAGTATCAATATCACAATGATTAATGGTGTGGACTGAAAACTGAAAGGTCGCAAGTTCGATCCCCACCTGTTGCACTACTGTCAAACTCACTTCCAGGGAGAGGGGAATATTAGTCAAGCTCAGCTTGGCTAATAGTCTCCTTAAAAAAAATTTGGGTCAGGAAGGTTTTTTGGGTATTATCATAAAACAAACTATAATCTGTATTTCTGCCCAATTAATACTTAACTTATCACATTGTTTAAAAATTTTGAAAGTACAAAACCAGGACATATTTCTTTCAAGAGTGAAATTGTTAAATATTTCAAAGATGTGTATGTTAATCTTTGAGCCCATGTAATTTGAAATTACATTTTTTTTTTTTATGGAATTCTTACAAACCACACACACGAATATATGAGTTCATCATTGGTTAATATTCAAATACAAATCATTTCATTTCAACTCCTCTTAATATGAAATGCTTGGATGCACAAAAATTTTTCAACAATCACAACATATTTATTGTTTTTTAATCAATGCTTTTTTGTAGATTCTTTTACAGTTAACCATTAGGCTGTTTTGTTTAGGTATGCTATGAGATTAACATGTGGTAAATACTTGCAGGCGCGGGAATTGGCACGGTGTTCGGCTCCCTCATCATCGGCTACGCCAGGAACCCCTCCCTCAAGCAGCAACTCTTCTCATACGCCATCTTGGGCTTCGCCCTGTCCGAGGCCATGGGACTCTTCTGTCTTATGATGGCCTTCCTGCTGCTATTCGCTTTCTAAGCTAACTACTCTTAAGAACACTACTACTGCCATCCTATATGAGGTTTCAGTGTATACTATCTGGAGTGGACGGCCATGGAATCGAATGTGTGAAACCTACCCTCATAGTGGTGCGAGAACTAATGTGTTAAGTGTTACACTTACCAGTGCATAAAATCAGGAATGCAATTTATTTAATTATTATATATTATGTAGTATAAAAAAAACATCTGCAAATAAAATGTTTTATGTAAACACTCGATTGATTCCTATTCCTGATTTAAAATATAATGTAGACTGTTACGCCAAATCATGTTACGCATAGAGGCACAGTATAATGGTGTTGGAAGCCGCTGATAATATGTATTAGCCAGTTTTTTGCACTTGCGTGCGAGTATTGTCATCGACTTTACACTTGTTATGTTGTTCGGGAATGTCAGCAACTGTATTGTACATTTTTAGGGCGATTAAATGATACAAACCAATTTAGATGAGCATTTTTTCGAAACCAAAACCTATCAAAAGAATCGCTTCCAACGATACTCAATTCACAATCTAACGGCTAAGACCTGCACAAACGAGGGACAATCCTCCAAGTACTTTTTGTCCGTCGAAATACAGCATTGAATAATTTTTGTTACGAAATAAACTCCCACGAGGGATCTCCGTACAAAAAACCTAGGGTGTCCTCGAAAAAAATAGAATTATTAATAAATAGTTCCATGGAAGGTCACACAGCGGACTTTAGTCTGCCCTAAGCTCTCGAGTGGAAATAAAGGGATAGACCCAAGTATTCTCTTTAGAAACATCTCTTTTTTTTAATCTAAATACATATATAAAAGGCAAAGCTGACTGACTGACTGACTGACTGATCTATCAACGCACAGCTCTAACCACTGGACCGATCGAGCTGAAATTTGGCTTACAGGTAGCTGTTAGGGCATATAGGCATCCGCTAAAAAAGGATTTTGGAAAATTCCAACCCCAAGAGGACTAAATAGGGGGTTAAAAAATCGAACCTAACGTGAGCGAAGCCGCGGGTTAAAGCTAGTTTCAAGTAAATTACAACAATATTTGCTTTCATAGCGTGCGCTTCACTGAACTTCTGGCGAACACCGTGTGAGTACTCCGTGGCAAGTTCTCGGACTTTTTATTTGCCCTCCGCGAACCTCAGTCCCTCGTCTGCGCATGCCTTAGATTCTTCATATTAAATGCTACTACTTCAATGCGTGCATGAAAGTAATGGCGAGTAATAATAGGTATTGGAATAATAAACGAAAATGTATCTTTTCAATCAACAGATTTATTGCAAAAAAGGAGAACGGTCATCTGTGACCCAGGCCCGACAGAAACGAGACATATCTCATTTTTTTTGGTATATTGTGTATTGTTAAATTACATATATTTTATATTCTAAATCAATGGCTAACACCAAAAAATATTGCCGTATGTTTTTGTTCAGGCGACACACAAAAAAATACAAAATGTCTATATTATCTATAAAATTCGCATATTTATTTAATTAAATGACAATACAATAGCTATAGGATGTATCTAGATACAGTTAACTTATATAATTAATTAAAATCGTGGCATTTGATGATTTATTGCATAATATTAAGTTAAATGTACAAAAACGGTCACATACTTCCTGTCTACATGCTATCATAACGGCTCAGGTAGCCTGGCGGTGACAGAAACCAATCATGCTGTCTCTCTCTTTCATTAAAACACAGTGGCGGAGCGGAGGGGGTAGGGTAGGGGTGGGCCGCGGGGTGCACCGACGCAGCGCAGATGCAGGCGCAGTTCTTCGCTTTCTGTGTTGAGATCTGTGCGTTTTTGTATTCAAGGCTACATTTTTTCGACGTTTTTTGGCTTTCTCTTTACTGGACTTGATTTTTGTATTGTGAGTGGTTCGTTGATATGGCTGACAATATTAATAATTGTGCTGCGTGTGAACGTACACTTCGCCGTCGTCGTCCATACGTTCTCAATGAACGATTACTGGAAACACGAAGAGATTTCGTAGAGCAACTATTACGCATCGTTGGTGGTGAGGTATGTATCATTTTTATATTTGTAATTAAAGCCTTTCCCAATACAAAAGCGTGTCAAAAATGTAAAGTCAAGTGTTGATAGTTAGATACCTTTGTTAGTTAGGGTAAATAGACTACATCACTCATTATACAGTCCGTACACTCGTAGAAAACTGGTTATCGGCGCGGCGCCGATCTGCCAGCGCTTATCGAAACCGGTCCATGCAGGACGCAGGTAATCGGCGCTCTGGCAGTCTCAATTAGATTTAGTTTGATTTCACCATACCTACCTATATGATGGGATTAAGTCGTTGTGTATTTATATTAATGTTGTGTATTTATATTTTGTGACAGATAACTTTTGATGGGACTCGGTCGATTTGCCACTCGTGTCGGCATAGAATCGACGCTGCAATTAATCAAGAGCGACAAGTCCCAGCAGCTCCTGTCCTACCAGCTGCTGTTGTAAATGTACAAGGCGTTCGACGTGCACCTAATACGGCTCGGCGATGTTTAATTGACAACTGCAACAACAGTTCTCTGCTTCAAGTGCCTAATTCGGTGAAGGTACAACTCCTTAGCTATTATCACTTTTACGTACCAAATCTTGCCCGCATTTGCCAACGGCATTTACTACACATGGCGATAGAAGAGATACCGGAAAATATAACAAATCAAATGACCGACTTGAATGCGGAGAGTGTTGGCGACATCATCAACATGTATACACAAGCTTTGGAACAAAGGTCACAGTTCAATGTAGATGACGTTTCTGACGACGAGTTAAGCTTTTGGACTGGAAGAAACAGAGCCACGTTCAACGATTTGCTGAGTCAAATACCAAGCCTTAATCGGTCCTCAAGTACTCCACGAAATGATTTGGCTATCTACTTGTGCAAAATTCGATCAGGGGAGCCGAATAATAGAATCGCTTCACTTTTTAATATAACCGAGCGAACTATTGGAAGAAAAATACATAAAGTCAGGCAGTGTCTCATTACTGACTTTGTTCCATTGCACCTAGGTTTAGACCATATAACCAGGGACGAAGTAATAGCCCGCAACCGGGTTTTACCAAATGTTTTGTTTGGTAACGAAGAGTCACCAAAAGCAATAGTTACATTCGATGGAACCTACATATACATAGAAAAAAGTTCTAACTTTTTATTTCAACGCCGCAGTTACAGCCTTCATAAGTTCAGAAACTTAATAAAACCATTCATGATCGTGTGCGCGGATGGATATATTTTGGATGTAACAGGTCCGTACTCTGCACGGACTACCGATGCTGATATAATGAAAATGATATTGCAAAACCATGATGGACCCATTGAAGACGGACCGTTCCACTTTTTTTTCCATGAAGGAGACTCATTTATTTTGGACCGAGGCTTTCGGGATTCAATACCTTTAATAGAAACATATGGTTATGTTGCTCACATGCCGCCAACCAAACAACCACAAGACACGCAATTAAGCACCGAACAAGCTAATAAATCACGACTCATTACAATGGTGCGATGGGTCGTGGAAACTATAAACGGGAGATTCAAGCGCGACTTCAAGATCTTTAAAAACAGAGTATTCAACAAACATGTGCCGCATATATTTGAAGATTTTAAAATTGCTGCAGCTTTAATTAATTATTTTCAAGAACCTTACGGAGACAGTCCATACACAGAAGATTTCATTGAAATAATTAATCAAAATATACAACGCCCCAATCGATTATTTGAGTATGTGGAGGAAAATAATCTAAACCGACAAAGAGTGTCGTTTCACAGGATGACTGGAAATGATCCGGATATTGAACATTTTCCACAATTAACAATTGAAGAGTTAATTAAATTCTCAATCGGCACCTATCACGTGAAGTTAGCACGGTCGTATTGCAGTGAGCATTTGAAAGCCGCGGGAGTATATAATATGGAATTATATAGACATCCAACGGCAATAGAGGGCAGAAACAATAATACTTTAATCAGGTGCAGAATCCATTCGCGACACGTTACGACAAAAATATATTATACTTATATTATGTTTGATGAGAATGTAAATGGAAGAAACGCAATAACGGAATATTATTGCACATGCTATCATGGTAAAAGGACATTGGGAAGTTGCGCACACGTCATTAGTGTTGTATATTACCTAGGGTGGGCTAGACATCGAGATCACTTTGACCACCCAGCAATGGGTATGGATTATGTTTTAAGAGATATAGAAATTCAATAAAACTTTATATCGAGATACCTATTAGTTTTATTTTTATTTGTTTCAATCCTGAAACCCAATGATTGGTTTCTGTCACCGCCAGGCTACCTGAGCCGTTATGATAGCATGTAGACAGTAAGTATGTGACCATTTTTGTACATTTAACTTAATATTATGCAATAAATCATCAAATGCCACGATTTTAATTAATCATATAAGTTAACTGTATTTAGATACATCCTATAGCTATTGTATTGTCATTTAATTAAAAATAAATATGCGAATTTTATAGATAATAGACACTTTGTATTTTTTTGTGTATCGCCTGAACAAAAACATACGGCAATATTTTTTGGCGTTAGCCATTGATTTAGAATATAAAATATATGTAATTTAACAATACACGATATACCAAAAAAAATGAGATATGTCTCGTTTCTGTCGGGCCTGGGTTTTTTTTGTATGGGGCGTGACCGTTCTCCTTTACTGAATGAAAACAACTAAGTGTACGCCCGGATGAGTCGGTAGTTCAACTGAATCATTGGTTTATTAGCGGGGATCCACACTTAGATAAGTTTTACAATAAACTTAAATGTTACATAAACACGTCCAGGCATTCTCAATGCTGTAGAATTTTTACACATAATTATGGATGAGGAATAAAATCAAAACCAAAATGCATGCAATCCAATTATTTCGGAATGCATTCAATTTGGGTTAATAATAATAACTACATGATCATTTTTAAACGGTCAAGAAAATATAGATTTAAGTAGGGCCCTTATTTTTCCAGGTATTTAAATCGTTTAAGGCTGGATTTAGGCACAACTATTCGCAAAACAAGTTCCATTGTCCTTAGTCCTTTACAGTTCTTATGCGGCAAGAGTCGAGACTGCCTAATCGTGTTGCAAAAGGACCGTATAAATGCTTATCTTGTAAAACAACAAATAAGTCTTAATCGCTTTTGATGGATGGCTAGCGCTCTCACTTTATAGGCCAAAATTCACATACAGCAAGTATGACATTAGCAAATTCAGATTGTTATGTGATAAACTAAAACTTTTTCGAGCATCGATAAATGGACCTAGATCCTTGTTTTAAATACGTGCATCAATTTTTATTAGGCTGCAGATATATGGCGAATTTGAGTTTCGTTCTTTGAGTGTTCCAACACACATCTATCAACCTCTCATACTGAATTACACAAAGAATAAGGGCCCAGAACTCATTCACACACCGTGCACACGCAACAACCTTGTATAAACATGTAAATATATTTTTATATCTTCTCATAATAGACGATGTTATCATGTTTCTATTTGGTGTTTCCCATCAGTTACGACTTACCACTACTTGTACATAATTTTCTTACATTCGAAAACTGATATTTTTTGTATTTAGATTTTAGAATATTCAAACACGTTATCACTAGGAATTTTGCCCTAAAAAAAACCTAAAGATTAATAAGTATCTTACATATTAATACATAATTATACAATTCACACGCTGAACGGTTTCTACTATTAAAAAAATTTAAACATAACGTCTTAAACAGTTTGCCGTAACGCGAACTGAAAAAAAAATATCTAATCAAATAAATCAGGTGAGATCGTAGACTATCTTGTCATTGAATTTAAAAAAAAAAAACAATTTCATTCAAATAAACCCATCAATCCTCTACAGAGTACGTCTGTCAATGCTAAAATGTGTAAAGTATTTTAGAAATAGAACAAGGTTTTCAGGTGAAAAGCGAACCGAAAAAAATGGTATCTAATCAAATAAATCGGGTGAGATCATAGTGAAGAACTATCTTGCCATTGAATTAAAAAAAAAAACATTTTCATTCAAATAAACCCATCAACGTTCGTCTACAGAGTACATCTGTCAATGCTAAAATGTTGTGTAAAGTATTTTAGAAATAGAACAAGGTTTTCAGGTGAAACCTACCAAGAAGTTTAGGGTTATGCATGTAACCATTACTCAATATTATTTAGTTCGCATCTCGGCAAATCGTTTAGTAGAAGCTTACAACAAATGTAGAAAACAAACATACAAGGCTTTAATGATACATAATACCTGGAAGTAAAAAAGTATGAAAAAATATCGGGTTTTACATTGGGTGACTATTTATTTACTTTGACATAACCACCACCAATGCGTTGCCGGCTTTAAAACTGTATTAATAACTGGAATACAATTTTTTTCATTGTACCAATTTCAACCATATGTTGAAGTAAACAAAGCCGTTTATGTTATTATAAAAACACTGCTTAGTCGCCACTCGTATACGTTTGCCCTTGGATCAGCTTTTATACTCCCTGGTATTATACATCTTGACAATATATTACAATATACCATTTTACTAAATACATCCGCGGTATAGAAACAACAATTCACCATAATCAATGATCAAACAATATAGAGTAAACCTGCAATAATTTCCACTTATGACTATAGCAAATAAGAAAACAAATTAAGGCAATTTCTCTACATATCTATAAATTGTCCACCAAAACAATACACTCCTAAATTCAAGTCCACAGAAACTGCACTGAAGGTCAGCTATGAGTTTAAAGTTAAAATTAGATGTGCGGGTAATCTTACATTTCATAGGAACAAGAAAAGGACGAAAAAGTTTCCAGCCTTTTCCGTTCAAAAAAAAATGACGGATTAGACGCAGTTAACCTTAATCTTGAAAACTTCGCTAGACCCTCTCGTAAAGCAAAGTCCACTTTTATCGATTTTCATTGATCGCGTCGCGATTGAGAAGGCCGTAGTAACCACGTTGGCAAAGTGCGGATTGTTAAACTTCACACGCCTTCGAGAAAATTAAGGAAAACACGCAAGCAAAAAGGTTTCCTCACGATGTTCCCTTTACTATTACAGAATGTTGCAAAAAACGCTAGCTTGCATAGCACTGAAAAGTTATTTTAGTTTCATAAAATTAAGTTAACATAGGGCCTAATTTGTATTGCTAGACTTAGCTACGGCGTCTCTACATATCTCAATAGATCTTGCAATATCAAAGTAAGCAAAGATGATGAAGCTAGTAAGTTAGCTTACGTCCATCATAGCTTAGTTCGCTTGCGCTTTAGACCTTTAGCACATCTCCGCCGCGAGAATATAGCGGAATTGCAATGTGGACCTAAAGGATAAGGATATGTAAAGCTAAATTTCCTATCATCTATCTCTTTCGTTCCGCTGCTTGCTATCTTATCACGGCGACGTATGAAATGATCTACAGAGAATTTGTCTATCGTTGAACTTTATGTAATAAATAATAAACAAAAAATTGTACTCCATCGAAAAAGTGGACCTTTCTTCGTTAATAAATTATCAAAAATTGAATGCCAGGTCATTCGATTTTTGAGATCAACATACAATATAATATTTTGGTCCTTTTTTAAGTTTCTATGAATTCGAATCATCACTTACACGAAATTTTTGGCTCAACCTAAATAATAAAACTAGCCGTTACCATCCCCCCTCTACTAAAAACTTAAAACAGACAAAGCGAGACGGTAACTACACGGAATGATGGTCACAATGAGGCTTGTAGATGACCTCTGCCACAATCTAAATATCTGAACAGCTGCAGCTCCACCATGACCTTGGACTTTGACTGTCTTTCCCACGCGATTTCAACTATACCGAGACCGCCAAAAACGGCGTTAAAACGCACTTCGGAAAACAATTAAGTCATGGTGGAAGTTCAGCGATTTCGCGGCGGAGGTGTGCTACGTCTCTGAACGCATGATATATTTAATACATGGAACAGTATGTAGCGCGTCAATAGCGCGGTTTTCATACAGTTCTTTGTGTTAAAAGTTCAAGGAACCTCACGTTTCCGTCGCGCGTTGGGTGTGTTGCACGCAATAATTTAAAGGTGCCCATCTCTTCACATATAGATAAACTTTTAAACTGAACTCTAACTATATGGCTTCACTTTCGAACTGAGCGCCTTTAGATATAGTTATGGGTCCATAAGTTTCTTTTTGCTCTAGTTGGAGCATCTGGTGTTTTTTGAGTACGAGCAAACTGTAGAATTTCTGCGCCACCTGAGGGAAAAAAAACAAAATTTATAATTTCTGAATTGTCTCTGGACTAGTCTGGTGGGAGGCTTTGGCCGTGGCTAGGATCCACCCCACAGTCAAAGAAGTGCCGCGAATCGTTAGCGTTCCGGCACGATGGCTTGTAGAAACCGATAAGGGGTATGGGTTGAATCTACACTGCCACATCCCTTCCAAGTTAGCCGGCTACCATTTTAGACTGCATCGTCACATCAGGTGAGATCGCGCAGTCATGGACTATCTTGTCATCGAATAAAAAAAACTGCCCATAGGGGCCATTCAAATATTACGTAAGCAGATTTATTACAATTTCCCCCCCCCCCCCCCCCCCCCCAACCTAGTCAGCAAAAGTAAGCAAAGCTCTTACCCCCTCCCCCCATGCTTACGTAAACATTTTTCAATTATAAATGTATTTTTTTTAATACTAGCGGACGCCCGCGACTTCGTCCGCGTTCTTAAATTGTTGAAATTTTTCCTGAATTTTCTTTGCTATAAACCTCACGGAGCCCGAGACCTTTCCAACGAATGCAAAACCGTGGAAATCGGTTCGTGCGTTTTGGAGTTATAGCGTCAGGAAGGAAAACCCGACTTATTTTTATATAGGAGATTATTGTAATGTTATAATTTATTTATATCGTTATTTGCGGGAATCCCCGAAAATGCGTTTCGTTTTCAAGCATAGACAATGTGAGGGTTGCCATTCGTGTAAAAAAGTAAATAACTACCGATGACGTAATCATCATCTAGACTCCGCTAAAAATATTTCTATTTCTGAACGGCCCCCTACCTGTTTCCTGTTGTTGTGCCTGGGCGCGAGCTCGGCGAAGGTGAGCGTGAGGTCGGCGGCGAGCTTGGGCCGCATCGCCGAGAACAGCTGCGCCGCGCGCCGGTTCAGCACGCGCTCCTCGAACTGCTCCTCCGTCTCGCCCGCCTCGCGCGCGTCCCGCTCGCTCTCCTCCGGCTGGAAAGAGACAACAGACAACATCGTGATCTTAGACCTTCGATATACTGTCTGATCGTATTTACTCGATACACATCCGATCCGAGCGATCCGACTATCGGATCGGACGTGTGTTGAATCACACTTCACACTAATCACACTAATATTATAAAGCCGAAAGTTTGTATGTGTGTGTGTGTGCGTGTGTGTGTGCGTGCGTGCGTGTGTGTTTGTTACTCCTTCACGCCACGACGAATGAACCGATTTGGCTGAAATTTGAAATGGAGATAGCTCATATACAGGATTAAAACATAGGCTACATTTTATCCCAGAAAATTACAGAGTTCCCATGGAAATTGAAAAACCTTGATCCACGCGGACAAAGTCACGGGCATTATCTAGTGTTCAAATAAAATTGTGGCTCCAAAGCCTTCCGATGGCCGGATCAGACTATCTGCTGAAAAGATCTGACGTATACCGATGGCCTTGGACTTTGCTTTGTATATGTTGTTACTGTTAGTGTTTTATGTTATTTCGTACTTACATTCTCAACACTGAGGGGCAGGTCGTAGTCGTGAGTCGGGCTGTGGTGCCCGTGCTGGTCATCGTACCCTAAGTTTGTCATCTGCATACCACCCTGAAATAAACAAGAAAAGAGTTTTAAAACGGGTTACACTTTTAAAACTCTGAAAAACTATGGAGAATTGGATATAATGGCGGCTCTCCACCGGAATTGTTGGCAACTTCTGTGTTTGCAACATTTAGGAACTCTACTAAAAGTTAGAAACTTTTGTTTCACTTGTGTCTCCACTGAAACGAAAAAGTCGCCAACAATTTGAGAAACATTTTTAGTCCACAACTAGCTGTCTCCCTCAGTGACATTAATACGTCCAGAGTCAAACATGTTTCTGTTTCAACTAAATGTTTACAACAAGCGTATCCACCGAGCGCATGAATGTTGGCAACACGCTTTCTTTGATGTTTACCGCCAAAAACGGAACACGGTTCCCGACATTTGTTTCCGACAAATGTTGGAAACACGTTGTCTCCACCAAGAAAAGTTGTCAACTTTTGTCACCAACACGTGTTGGCAACACAAAAGTTAGCAACTTTTCTTTGGTGGAGACCCGCCATAACAGATCATATTGGCTATCCAAAGGCAAAGGCAGCGGCTCCATGGGCCCGGTGTTGCGGTCGTGGTGCGGCACGGGGACCCCTTTTTTTTTAAATATATAGACTAGCGCTTGGCTGCGATCACACCTAATGGTAAGTGAAGATGCAGCCTAAGATGGAACGCGCTTGCCTAGATGCCTATTCACTCTTGATTTGAAGGTACCCACTGCACCAAGAGATGTTGTCGCCCCATTTGCGGCATTATAGGGAGAACTTCTCTAACATAGCATGGAACATGGAGAAGTTCTCGCCCTAGGTTGTTTCGCAATGCTCACCTGGTAGTCTCCGTGGTCCAAAGGCAGAGGCAATGGCTCCATGGGCCCGGTGTTGAGGTCGTGGTGCGTTTGGTGCGGCGCGGGGACCGACTGCGCCAAGAGGGGGTGGTGTTCTCGCCCCATTTGCGGCATCATTGGGAGCTGTTCCATACTGTGTTGGAGTAGGGCTCCGTGCTGAAGACCTAAGAACATAGAACATAGTATTAATTTTTAGGATTATTAAATCTTCGACTATGGCCAAAAAGAAGCCAAAGCCAAAGTTTTCGCGCATGGGTCAAAATTGAACGAACTGTTTCGAATGCGCGCGAGGGGGCAGGGAACACATTGAGTTAAGCCGACCGGCCGCTTCTCCAGCAGACATTATTTTACAGTGTTTATTTTTGACAATGTTGCAAGATAATTTTAACTGTCCCTGAAGTGGTCTAGATACAACACAAACTTAGCCACTCCAGAACGGAATTTCTTAGGGTTACTAAATCTACGGCTTTGGCTACGGTCGAAGATTCTTCTTTCGCTTCGGTCGGATATTAGCCAGGTAGTAATATGATTGCTATAAAACAAATTATAAACTTTAATTCATAATTTAAAAAAAGAACGTGACTAACCTGATGGCGTCATGCCGCCATGTTGTAAGCCACCCGGCGTCATTCCTCCATGCGAGAGTCCGACCGGGGTCATTCCTCCATGTTGTAAACCCGCTGGCGTCATGCCTCCATGCGCGAGACCGGCTGGGGTCATACCACCATGACCAAGACCAGCTGGGGTCATCCCTCCGTGCGCAAGACCCGCTGGAGTCATGCCTCCGTGGGCGAGCCCAGCTGGCGTCATACCGCCATGCTGTAGACCCGCTGGTGTCATTCCTCCATGTTGTAATCCCACTGGTGTCATACCACCATGGTCCAAGCCACCTAATGCAAATATTTTTTTTTTTACATACAAAATAACATTATAAATACAAAAGTATTGTTTTGTTCTTCAATCATACAGTAATGGAGCGATAGATCGGCGTGATTTTGAATTGGTATAGTTGATGACCTAGAGAGTCACATATGATACAATTTCTCTTGGAAAAGCAAAGGATTCCCGCGGGATTTTTAAAAAACCAATTCCACGCCAATTTTTAGAAAAAAAGTTGGTATCCAATATCCAATAATTATATAAAGAAACTCGATTTGACATAATATACTTGACTTATATAAAATATTTCTTTCTGTTACCTGGCGTCATCGATCCATGATGTAACGCCGCAGGGGTCAACCCTCCGTGAGCGAGTCCCGCCGGAGTCATCCCTCCTTCAAGCCCTAAACCAGGGGTCATGCCTCCTGGAGTCATGCGTCCTGGCGTCATGCCTAAAACAATTACAACAAAAATGTTACAGTAACATAATTTTAAAGAGGGTTGAACAAAATCGAATCAACTATTATTTCATTCTTCTAAAAATTACAACAAAAATCTTACAGTAAAAAAGTTTCCTATTCCTGATCATTCTATTCCAGGGGACTCCGAAATACACTCATGAGAAAGTTAATTTCGAACTCATTGGGTAAGAAACTCACCACATGCTCAGAGCCGCTATATATACTTAGGCTGAAATCTTTCACTCACTCAGCTCCGACTGAAGATAGAGTTAAAACGAGACAGACTTATGACAGAGCATATTCGTGTCTCGTTTTAACCTCTATCTTGAGTCAGAGCACGCTCTATAGATCCCAGCATCTGATTCTTGCTAGATCTTTCCAGCATATTCACATACCTCCATGTAAAGCGGCGTTAAGGGCGAGCTCCGGCTGCTCGCCGTGCTGCAGTCCCGCAGGCGTTAGTCCTCCTGAAGAAATTAAATTAACTCTTAAGGCCAAAAATAAATACATCAAACAATTATATATAGGAGTTATAAAGCTCTGACTTGGACTGCAAAGTCACCATAAAAAAGCTAAAGCCCGTGTTACTCACATGTTTTCCGGGATGAAAGTATTACATTATGTCTATCTCCATAATAACTCCTGTGCCAAATTTCGTATAGATCACCGTTCCCACGCTTACGACTTGCCTACGACCCGCTTACCGCTCTCGGAACCTGATATCGCCGAGTGCCTATACCTGGGTGTGTCTAGACTTTAGGCACCCGGTGAATATCTAAGTTTTTCTAGTACGTCACCAACTACTTGCAACACTCGGTCCAATTATCTAATTACTAATACAGTTGGTGACGTCACCAAGCACCTCTCGTGGCAGGCAATAGGCATTCCTCCCGACATCTGATTGCGGAAAGAACCCTATTCCTCCCGCACTGCTCACTCAATCACCCGGTGACGGGTATCAGTAACCAGTGGTCGCCGAGCCGTAAGCGCAACGTCGCCTAGCCGTAGCCGAGTGGACGTGAGCTGCTTCGCTTCGATAACGTGCTTGCGTCCGGTTAACGCCTAGGTGACACCAGTGGATTAAGGTTTTTTAATCCTCCGCGGAAACTGTTATTTTCCAGGATAAAAAGTAGCCTATAAATTATTCCAGACTATAATCTATCCCTGTGCCAAATATCAGCCAAATCGTTTCAGTCGTTGCGGCGTGATTGAGTAACAAACATACATCCATACATCTAAACTTTCGCATTTATAATGTTATGCTAAACTTATGTGAGCTATAAGGGTCTTTATATGGGTCCCTGACCTGCAATAAAAAGTATTATTATTATTATAACCTTAGAACTGATACGCACCTGGCGTCATAGCGCCGTGCTGTAAGCTTCCAGGCGTGATACCGCCCTGCAGCAACGTTCCAGGTGTGAGCGGACCCAGCGTGCCCGGAGTGAGCGGCGCTCCCAGCGAACTCAGCATACCTAGTACAGTTAAACCATTACTTCCCTTTCCTTACAACCTACGTAGAAAAGAAAGAGGAACAAAGAAAACACATTTAGATACCTTCGATAAGTTAAAACGTCTGGATCACTTGAGTTGACATTAGCGTTAAAGTAAAATGAACCTTAACTGCATTAAATTAAAGTCACACATTCAGTACAAACGATTTTAATCTGGAATGAATCTTTTAAATGTATGCACGAAATTGAGCTCTAATTCAATGCAGTTATAGTTCATTTTACTTTGACGTTAATGACATCGAATACGAATACGATCAATCGAATTAAATCATATACTAACCCTACAGGTAACATTTTATAAGTTTCGAGATAATGATGTAAATGCGCCAAACTCTTCACACAAATTTCATGTGCACACAAAACATTGAAGTTTTCACTAGGTTACAATGTAGTTAGAAAGATGGAATGTTCTTCAAGAACGTACATAATGATCCCAAGAAAACGAACATGCACCGATTTTGACCAAACATCGATTTTGACCAAAATATCACTTGGATCACTTTTGTCAGACAAACAAAAAATTACTAACGGAACATTAATCACCTGTGACATTGCCATTTTGTTTTTAATTTTACTGCTTTTCCACAAATAAATTAAACAAATCGTTTCTGATGATTCTTGATTAGTAAAAGCTATTATAGAAAGTAGAGTGTGAATAGATAGAAAATGATTCCCATGAATATGAATACCCGAAAAGCAACATCACACCCACGGACGTACTCAGCTTACAGCAGCCCCCCCCCCCCTTCCTCCCCCCCTTATAATAACTAAAAATATTAGAATGTGAGAGAAAGAGGGATACAAAAGGCAAACTGGCTCTTAGAGGGCTCGTACACGGTCAAACATGTTTGTCAAACACGTTAAATTTTTACGTGCTTTTGTTACGGTTTTGTATCAAATCAAACACCTCCGTTTCCATTTGTCAAACACGTAGTTTGTTTGACAAACACGACCACAGACTATCAAATACACGTAAAAATGTTACGTGTTTGACAAACACGTTTGGCCGTGTACGGGCCTTCTTAAAAGAACCCCACAGCTGCGTTCAGTGGTGAGCCGTTAATGGGAGGACGATGAATAATGATGGTTAAGGCCCAAGACACGGAGCTGCCCGCGAAATTCAAATTTAATTTGGTTTTTCGCCATTTATAAACGAATACGACAAAGTAGGCTTATGTTATTCAAATTGCGATAATGGCAGTATTATCTTCACAGGTTTATATACTAATCTTTACGTAAAAGTATCCAGTTTAAGAAATTAATCAAAATAATGACTACTTTGTGAGTAGCTCACGTCAAACTCATTATTTTGACTAATTTCTTAAACTGGATACTTTCACGTTAAGATTAGTATATAAACCTGTGAAGATAATACTGCCATTATCGCAATTTGAATACCATAAGCCTACTTTGTCGTATTCGTTTATAAATTGCAAAAACCAAATTAAATTTGAATTTCGCGGGCAGACCCGTCTCTTGGGCCTTAATGGTACCTGGCGTATTGGGCGGCTCGACGTCGGCGTCGTGGCGCGGCGTGTGGAAGGGCTCGGGCACACGCTCAGAGTCTACGCGCCGGGACCACACCGCGAGTTAGTGACAGTGCCGGTTATATACAGAGCTTGCATTCAACGGGCCATACACATTATTGCGAACATTTTTCCTTAGCTGACTGGACGGTAAATAAACTGCTTACTGGCCGAAAAACAATTTACTTTTTTTTTTTTTTTTTGATAATTCAGTTCAATTTCTAATCAATTAAGGAAAAATTGATGATTCTAAGTATTCGATTAGTTATTTACAAAATATAACGTGTACTCGTACACATGGATAGCAATTTCGCTAATCCAGTTTAGGTAAATAAATTGTAAATACGAATTCAAAATATTCAGTGCCTCGAGATTTTATAAGAATTTCCCATACCAACTTACAAAAACTATAACACCTTCAGTTTGGTCTTTAGAAAAAGGAATGTAATGGTAAAACTTGAATTGTTTTGACAAAAAGTATCACTCGAGGTACTGATTTAAAAGTACATATATATGGCCTAATTCGTATCGAAAGAAACTGCTTACTGGAGCAAAACTATGGCTAAGTTAAAATGCATTCGGCAATTGCTGGACATCGTGTAATGGCCGAAACACAACGTCGCATCGTCAAAACACTCGATATCGCTTGACGTTCTCAATGCACTTGTGATGTGATTCGCATCGCAAGACTACATTGACTTACGATACTAAATCATAGAGCGCGATGTAAGACGATTCATCCGGGTAAAAAAACCCTATGCGGTTCGAAATCAAGTAGTGTAATTTTTAGAATTTGGAAATTCGCATCGCGCTTTTGTGTTTCGGCCCTACAAGCCGTCTGGGAGTTGTGTCAAAATCCTTTGATATTTCTGAGTTGAAAAAGTCGACCAGTGTCAGGTAACGTCAAATCACCGAAGGCATTGACCGAATCCGACAGGCCAATGAGTACTAGGCTCTTTACGAGTTTTATAAAAAAGTAAGCTGTTTCTTTCCGATATTAAACGTTTAAAACGAAGCATCATAATGATATTTTTAGTTTGCAATTAGTGACAATGAGAAAAAATTGTACAATTTATTTATTATACCAATTAAGTGCTTAGTGATGAGGATGAATTTTTCCGATAATGACATATTATGTAACCCATTAGATAATATGAAACCCATTAGTTTGATATGAATGGACTCAAACAATTTGCGGTCAACACTGTGGTTTATATTTACATAAATACAGTTTTCGTCACGAAAGATGATTTTTCAGCTTTTGTGACGTCTGCTGTAGTGAAAATGAAATGATTATTATTAAGATGGTTTTTTTCAGCCAAAGCGGGTGATTTGTATGAAAATGTAACACTTACCGATGGAAGGTTCATAGTCTTGAGGCACTGGAGTTGGAGGCTCCAATTCTGGAGCCGGTGCTGGTGTTCCAGGAGGATGAACAACCTGGTCAAAGATACAAAATGTATAATAGAATATATTTATTATGTACTAGCTGTTGCGCGCGACTTCGTCCGCGTCAATTTCTGTTATTACGATCGCGATTAAGAAGTTTTTAAAAGAATATATTTTAAATATGGATAATTTTCCCCGTTTTTGCAACATTTTTCACTGATGCTTCGCTCCTATTGGTCGCAGCGTGATGTTATATAGCCTAAAGCCTTCCTCGATAAATGGACTATCCAATACAAAAAGAATTTTTCAATTCAAACCAGTAGTTCCTGAGATTAGCGCGTTCAAACAAACAAACAAACTCTTCAGCTTTATAATATAGTATAGATATTTTACTGATCTTAATACGTATAATATTATGACGTCAAGTCATTTAGGCTGAAATCTAAAGAACACACTCACTTTGCTCAGACTCAAGACAGAGCTAAAACGAGACAGATTTATGTCAGACCATATTTGTGTCTCGTTTTAACCTCTGAATCTGAGCCGAGTCAGAACAAGATCTCAGCATAAGTGCTATTCAAAATTCCGATATTTTGTTACAACATGGGGAAGAATAAGATATACAAATACTCTTTTAATTCGGAGAATAACATTATAATAGACGTTAAATAATATTCATAACATTACCTCCTCGTGTCTTCGCTTGCGGCCGCCGCGTTTGGGGGCGGGCGGGTCGGAGGGGTCGGGCGAGCGCGCCGCTTCGGCCTCCTCGGGGTCGGTGCGAAGGGTCATGTTGCGTTGGTATTTCTGCAACAACAACCATCATCATCATCATCATTAGTAAGGAAGCGGAGTAAGCCGGGACAAAAAAAGTAGACGGAAGAAGAAGAGGAAGAAGAAGAAAAAGAAGATGAAGAAGAAAAAGAAGATGAAGAAAAAGAAGAGGAAGAAAAAGAAGAGGAAGAAAAAGAAGAGGAAGAAGAAAAAGAAGAGGAAGAAAAAGAAGAGGAAGAAGAAAAAGAAGAGGAAGAAGGGGAAGAATCATCATCATCATCATCATCATCAGCGACCTATAAACGGCTTAATATTGAGCGCAGCTCCCGTCAGAGAAAGATTATAGCATACAACTTATAGCTTAAAACCCATAGTCAACCACGCTAACCCAATGCAAATTGGCAGACTTCACTCCTTTGAGGTCATTATGGAGAACTCTCAGGCATGCAGGTTTCCTCACGAAGTTTTCCTTCACTGTGAAGCATGTGATATTTGATTGCTACACTTATAACTCCGACATTACCATTTCCAGTGGCTGTAAAGACCATAGGAAACCATTACCTCCCAAAAAATAGAGGTGAAGAAGTCATAATTCTATTATATACCACCATATTCACACCATATAATTCATCATATTCACACAATGTCATATTGACACCATGAAACTTCTCCATTGACTGATATAGGACTGAGATTTTTCTGTCAAGCACATGTAGTGATATGATTTGACAGTAACGTTTTAAATACAAAACCTTCCTATAGCACAGTTAGGTAAGAATTTAGTAATTCAGTTTTTAATTAAATTAATTAGGTTTGAAAATTAGCACTCGTATATTGTGTACCTACTCTGTAACAAAAAAATGCGAAATTACCAAAAAAACATTATAATACAACCATTCCATAGAACAAAGTCTCATCTGCGAAATTCATAACTTGAGATTTGAGCCTTGCAGATGTGACTTTTAAGGCTCAAATTTCAAGTTGTTTTAGCAGATGAGACTTTGTTCTACGGAACGGTCGAATAGTTAAAAAAAGGTTAACGATCAGACGGTTACCTTAAACAGAACTCTGGAGGGTATGGGCCTGGCGGGAAGTGTGAAGAGCTTTTCCACTCCGCCTGTCTCTTTCCAATGCATCAACCGTCTCGTAGGCGGCGCGAGGTCCAGAGTCGTGACAATGTCCGACGTGTTGCTGAGTTGGTTCTTCATTTCTTCACCTGATATGTTCTTGACTTCGTCGACGATGAGCTTTCGCTTACGTTTCGCTTTTGTTATACCTGCAAGGGTTATAATGATGTTACACTTATTGCGTCGTCGGGTTACAGCCATCACGTTAACATTCGAACCGTGAAACTATACAGAGTTTAAAAAAAAAACAATAAAATTTATAGATAATGGAAATCCTTATTAATATTATAAATACGCGTACAGCGTGTTTGTTTGTTAGTCTGCTGGTTTATCCTTCTGTCACGCAGCAACAGAGCTACGGATCGACGTGATTTTTACCAAGGGTATAGTTGCGAAGACTGACATAGGCTACTTTTTATCCCGAAAAATCAAAAAGTTCTTTTTAGTTTTTAAAAAGATTTTTAAAAACTAAATTCACGCGGACCAAGTCGCGGACATCAGCTAATAATACAATGCATGTGTAATATGCAAGGCGAAATGTGTGTTTTTTGCGTGAAAGAGAGTAACCTATCAATACTCACACACAAAAGTAAATGAGTTCACACGCAAGTTTCAATGAGTTCACATGCAAGTTTCGATGAGTTCACACACAAGTTTAAATGAGTTCACACGCAAGTTTAAATGAGTTCACACGCAAGTTTAAATGAGTTCACACGCAAATTTCAATGAGTTCACACGCAAGTTTAAATGAGTTCACACACACGTTAGTGTTGGAAGCCAGAGCTCAAAATGAACGCACCATAAATTATAAACGTCAATCAAGATTATTTGTTCTGACACATATGTCATTACTCACTCTTTGTTTCGTTTGCCTTGTAAAAGTTTTGTCTAATACACTCCAAGTTTTTTTTTATCCCAGCATTTTTATTTATACAATTAAAATATATAGAAGGATTAAATCCTTTATGGTAGCAGAGCGTGGTTCTGCCGGATTTTGAACAACAAACAAGTAACTGTTGCAACAGCCAATTGTTTTAATGGGACATATAAACTCAATACAACTGAAACTAGAGGTTTTTCTGCCGTCACAGATAATTCTAGTTTTCTTTGGCATCAAAGATTGGCTCATCTGAATTTTAATGACCTGTACAAATTACAAGATTGTGCACTTGGTATTAAGTTGACAACACAGAAAGATGATGTGTTATGCACACCGTGCCTTCAAGGCAAGCAAACCAGGCAACCCTTCAAGCATGTAGGTTCCCGAGCAAATGATTTGCTAGAACTGATCCATTCTGACATTTGCGGTCCGATGGAGACACCATCTCTGGGAGGAGCCAGGTATTTTATAACTTTTATCGATGACTATTCAGAAAAAGTGTTTGTTTACACTTTAGCCAACAAAAGTGAGGCATTAGAAAAGTTTCAAGAATTTAAAAATAGTGTTGAAAATGAATTAAATAAATCCATTAAGATATTCAGGTCTGATAATGGCAGGGAATATGTCAATCATTCATTTGAAAAATTTCTAAAGGGCTCTGGTATTACTCATCAAACTAGTAATCCTTATACACCAGAGCAAAATGGGCGAGCAGAACGAATGAATAGAACGCTTATAGAACGTGCTAAATGTATGATTTTTAATGCATGCTTACAGAAGGAGTATTGGGCAGAAGCAATCTTAACTGCAGCTTACATAACAAATCGCTCTCCGTCTCGTGCACTTGCAGGCATAACCCCTTATGAAAAATGGACAGGATTTAAGCCAAATATTAGCCACTTACGGGTTTTTGGTTGCAAGGCAATGGTACATATACCGAAGGAACGCAGGTTGAAATGGGATTCAAAATCCAGTGAAATGATCTTCGTTGGCTACAGCAGTACAACTAAAGGTTACAGATTATATAATCCTAAAACTAAGCGTGTGATAATGAGTAGAGATGTTGTGTTTATGGAAAGCTCGATCAAGGTATCTGAGAGTGTAAAACCTACTGAAAAGGATAATAAGGTTGGTATCACACTCACATCTGAATCTCCAAACTTATCTTCCACTTCGACTGCCTCAGAAACTGCAGAATTTGACTCATCCACTAGCTATGATGACTCCAAAAATGATGAGTACAACCCTGACTTTACAGACTGTATGTCTGATAGTAGTGTATCACCTGTCACACCTATGAGACATGTCACAGTCCGGACTCGCAGGCAGAAGCAGAATGATGTCAGCCCCTTATCACTTATGTGTTTTAATAATGAAATGGCTATGAGTGTTTTAGATAGTGACCCGCAAAGTACTGAAGAAGCACTGCAGAGCAACCAGGCCGCACAGTGGAAGAATGCCATGGACCTTGAATATGAGTCTTTAATAAAGAATAATACATGGGTACTTACAGACCTTCCAGAGGGGAAGAAAGCCATACCATGTAAGTGGATTTTTAAAACTAAAACTAATGAAAATGGTGAAATAACAAGATATAAAGCAAGGCTTGTTATAAAAGGCTATAAACAGAGGAAAAATATAGATTATCAAGAAGTATTTGCTCCAGTTATTCGCTATTCCTCTCTCCGATATTTAATGAGCATGGCTGTTAAATATGAGCTAAAAATTCATCAAATGGATGCTGTTACAGCTTTTTTGCAAGGTGATGTAGAAGAGGAAATTTATATGTGTCAGCCACCTCTGTATGAACAAGGTGACAAAGTATGTCATTTGATTAAATCAATTTATGGACTCAAGCAAGCCAGCAGGCAATGGAATAAAAAATTGAATAATGTATTGATTGATATTGGACTTTTGAGAAGCAAAGTGGATCCTTGCATTTATTACTTGATAAAAACCAATAATGATATATTTTACTTAGCAGTATATGTGGATGACCTGTTATGTTTTTACAACTGTGAAGAAACACTACATTTTGTAAGAAATAAATTAACTAAAATGTTTAGCATGAAGGATATAGGTGAGGCTAAACATTGCATTGGTCTAAGGATTCAAAGAGGTAAACAAATATTACAATTAGATCAGTCATTATACATTGAAAAAGTTTTACAAAGATTTGGTATGTCTGACTGCAAGCCAGTGAACACCCCATGTGATACAAGTTTGAAGTTGATGCCTGCAAAGGATGACAATGAAATACTTACTGATATACCTTATCATGAAGCAGTGGGGTGCTTATTGTATTTATCTCAAGGTACAAGACCAGATATAAGCTATGCTGTGAACACATTGAGTCGTTTCAACAATAAGCCGACTAAAGAACATTGGATAGCAGTTAAAAGAGTGATGCGATATTTGAAAGGCACTATAAATATGAAATTAAATTATATCAAATCAAATGAAGATTATATCACTGGGTACTGTGATGCGGACTGGGCATCAAACCCTGAAGACAGAAGATCTTGCACCGGCTATGTTTTCTTATTTCAGGGTTCAGCGGTTAGTTGGAATTCAAAAAGACAACTAACTGTTGCATTGTCATCTACGGAGGCTGAATACATGTCGTTAACCTCAGCCATCCAAGAGTGACTATGGATCAAACAGTTAGACGCTGAATTGCGGTCTTTTATAGCAATTCAACCTCTTATAATTTATTGTGATAATCAAAGCACTATTAAGCTTTCAGGTAATGACGTTTATCACTCCAGGAGCAAGCATATTGATGTGAGGTACCACTTCATCAAGGAAAAAGTATCCAGTGGCGAGGTTACCATTAACTACAAGGGCACTGATGCAATGGTGGCTGATGTACTGACCAAGGGACTGCCTCATACCAAGCATATCTTCTGCTCCTCGGCTATGGGTGTGCGTTCAGGACAGGATGTTGGAAGCCAGAGCTCAAAATGAACGCACCATAAATTATAAACGTCAATCAAGATTATTTGTTCTGACACATATGTCATTACTCACTCTTTGTTTCGTTTGCCTTGTAAAAGTTTTGTCTAATACACTCCAAGTTTTTTTTTATCCCAGCATTTTTATTTATACAATTAAAATATATAGAAGGATTAAATCCTTTAGTTAGAATGCGTTAAACCTCAATAGCCCAACGGTTAAAGGTGCGG
Source organism: Hipparchia semele (assembly GCA_933228805.2). Taxonomy (NCBI): domain Eukaryota; kingdom Metazoa; phylum Arthropoda; class Insecta; order Lepidoptera; family Nymphalidae; genus Hipparchia; species Hipparchia semele. The sequence continues at coordinate 11,336,663 of OW121718.1, forward strand.
ACTGAAAACTGAAAGGTCGCAGGTTCGAACCCCACCCGTTGCGCTATTGTCGTACCCACTCCTAACACAAGCTTTACGCTTATCTGGAGGGGATAGGAGGATATTAGTCAATATCAACTTGGCTAATATTCTTTTTAAAGCAAATAAAATAAATAAATAATGAGTATGAGCAGTACCTTTCAGCACGGTTGTATCGACAGGCGGTAGAGCGAAGGACTCCTCCTCGTTCTGCAGTAGTGTGGTGGAGTCAAGCGCGGGGGCGGGCGTCGCCGGCGCTACCACCGGCGCAGGTTCCTCTTCCGCAGTATCCACGCCGTCAACCTCCTGGGGTAAATAACAATACATCATCGTCATCTCAACCCAACGCCGGCCCCACTACTGGACGAAGCTTTCTTTTTTTTTATTCGATGCCATATTATAGTCCTCGACTGCGCTCTCACCTGATGGTCGTCTAAGATGGTAGCGGGCTAACTTGGAAACGGTGTGGCAGTGTACATTCAACCCATACCCCTAATCTGTTTCTACAGACCATCGTGCCGAACGCAAAATCGCTTGGCGGCACGTCTTCGACGGTAAGGTGGTAACTAGCCTATGTCCTTGACTGCGATCTCACCTGATGGGCATCTAAGATTTTTACGAGACAGATTTATGTCAGAAAACATTTATATTGAGCAGTGGACGTTGACATGAAGATTTTTTTTTATTAATTTTTTTTAACTCACCATGGGTCTGGTGGAAGGCGGCCGTGGTACGGCGGGCGGCGGCATCAGGCCTGCATCGTCGGGCCGAGGCGTCTCCGCCTCACGCGCAGGGGACCCGCCCCAACTGTCATACAAACAATATTTAACCTCACGCATACAATACTCGACAGAATTACTATGTATCCTTACGTACTAATATTATAAAATAGCTTTTACCAGCAACTGGGAACCCTTTGGTCTTTAAAGTTTAAAAAACATCGATCCGTTGCTCTGTTGATGCAGCAACGGATTGATGTGATTTTTTTTGCATAGGCTACCTTTTATCCCTAAAAAACAGAGGGAACCGCGGAATTTTTAAAACCTAACTCAAGAAGTCAAAACACAAGTACAAAAACTTAACCTAATTTTCATTTTTTTTTCATTATAGTTAGTCGTACCTGTGGCCAGGTGAGGGCGGCGAGCCGGGGGACGGCGGCGCGTCATAGTGAGGCATATCGTCGTCGGAGTCCGCGCCCTCGTCCGCCGCGCCCGCCTCCGCACCCTGTCCGCTTCCGCCCGCCGCCTCGATCTCCGCCTAGACAAGGGCGAAAAAAAAAAAAAAAAAAGTCAAACCCAAAGAAACTTATATTCTCCTCTTCACTCCAAATAAAAGTAAAGGCTTTATTAAAAGTGGGTACGACGATAGCACAATGTATGGGATTGAAGCGTTAAAGCGACCCTTTAGTTTTCAATCTGCTCTTTAGCCATTGCTATCGTCAACAATAATTTAGACCCTCAATCTTCAAATTATTGTATTATATTAATGATGAAGACTAGAAGTTTAATTTATCCCTAAACAGTGAATTTTGAAGTATTTTATGAACACAAAATATCTTGTTCTTATTTATCAACTGATAAATGTCCATTGTTGTACTAAGGTATTTTGCGTGGACTTCCACAGGCGTTGATCTTTCGCCGCCTGCATCCATTGGCTCCGTCGTCGTTAGTCTGTTAACCCTGCGCTTCCCGGTGCGCTGTCGCCACTCCAGCACCTTGGGACCCTATGACGCCCATTTCCACTTTAGTATCGTGACTCATTAAGCTATGTCAGTCTTTGGTTCTTCTACGGATCTTCTTATATCTACAAAAAAACTGAGCTAGTGAAGAAAGTCACCTGCAATGACTGTGGTTGCTCGGAAGTGCCGGGCATGCAGGCCGCGGCGCCGCCCGCCGAGCTTCCCGCCGTCACGTCCCCAAACAGGTCGCCCTCGAACAGACCTCCCGCATCTGAAAAGCCACAATCTTATGAGAATTGTTTCATGGAAATAAACTGTCTTAACCCCATTGACATAATAATACTATGGACCTTGGGTGTAATGCAAAATTCAAGAAAAAAGTGTCCCATGAAAATCTATATATACGAGTGTACATGTGTATTTTTATAACCAAACTACACCACTAAACCAAATACATTGTAAGTTGTCTTAAACCATTATTATACAGCCTAATTTTGCTTGCAATAAGCTTTCATTTGCTCACCCTCAGCCCGAGCGTGCCCGAGCTAAATGCGATCAATTTGATAAAAATATTGTACTCTCTCTGTCTTATACGCGCGTAACGTGTTAGAAAAGGGCAGATAAATACTTTTTGTCTGATGACAAACACGAAACTGAACTGTGCGATTGGTAACCTATTTCGCGCTTTAGTTTTCTTCAATTTTTAGCGCTGACCCGAAGTCCATAGTATAATTATATAAAAATTGTCTGAAGCATCGGCTTAACGCAGACATTTAGGCTTTTACTACGCACCGATATTATACCTGTCTAAGCCGTCGTATCTCAAGCTGAGGGTTGCAATCGTATACTTACACGAGTTTGCTTTTTTATTGCCATTTTAATATTTGTTCTCTAAGTACATTTTTTATTAGAATGGATGTGATCTTCCATCCTACTGTTGCATTAAAATCGGCAGACAGGATTATAGCAAATTTAAATGTAATAAATATGTAAAATAAATTATAAATTAAAATATTATTATAATTTTAAAGTGAAGGGGTTGCAATGCTTTTTGCTTAATTTTTTGCTTTTTATTTATTTATTTATTTTATTTTTATTTATTATGTAGGTACATATAAAGAATTACAAGACAAGAAAGTATATTAGAAGAAGTAGACATAGGTGAAGCTTCTCTCTAAAAAAAGAAATTTCTTCCAGCTTCCCTTTTTCGTGGGTTGTGATATAATAATTATGTTAAAAAAATAATGGTTTAAGCACGGAATCCCTGCTGCACTTTCACTGCCCACAAAAAAAACACAGATTCTGTTTAATAATACTAACGAGACTTCCCAGGGTCGGGTTAGTTCTGCCCGCGAGATTGTTTACAACTTAAGCGAAGCAATGGCTGGATCATGCGTCATGCTCGTGAACGGGTGCCACCAACGGGAATGGGTTTGCTTTCTGTCTACTCGTCTTAACATGCATTGGATTGTATTTATTTGTATTTGTATTGGACTTAGGAAACATCGTGGAAGCACTGTTTCATTACCTATTGTATTTTTTTTTTTATTTTTATTGCTTATTGCCGCCGAGTTTATTGCTGGCTCTTCTCGGCAGGAAAAGCATTCCGAACCAGTGGTAGATTCATTGACTATTCAAAAGCGCTTGTAAAAGCTTATTTGAATAAAAAATATTTCTACTCACGTCCAAAGTCCGGCACGTCGCCTATAGTTCCCCCGAAGCCATCGTCCATCGCCCCGTGCGGCGCCGCCTCCATGCGCGGCTCGTGCGACGGCGCGGCCAGCGCGGGCACCCCGGCCGCGCTGGTGCTGCCCACGAGAGATTCTTTACCCGCCAACTCCAAGGACGACCCGTCAGCAAACAGCAGGTTACTCTAGAAAAAACATGTAAAATTACTAAAAAGGACAAAAATAACACTATTATTTGATTATGGATTACTTTCTGAATATTTTTCCTTAACTGTCTTAAAAGACATAAGCGACACGCCTAGCATAGTATTGGATGTTCTTACTGCACTGATAATTAAATCGTGCCACAAGTGAACACCTAACTTAAGGATGTTGTAAACAGTCCATTGGTTAACCATTCCTCTGAAACATATTTTTTAAAGAATATTAGCCGAGATGAACTTGGTTCTCCTCTACCCCCCAAGTAAGTGGAAAGCTTGTTAGGAGTGGCTAAGACAATAGTGCAACCGGCGGGGATCGAACCTGCAACCTTGTCAGTTTTCAGTCCACTCCTGTACACAAATCACATTTTCTGGATTTGTGTACTTTTAAGGACAGTTAAGGAAAAATAAGTTAGTAAATGTGTTTCCATTTTTAAAATACCTGTTCCAATCCGCCTTCATTACCAATAGCCTCTCGCATAATATCAGGGTTGTCAGCATCAAAACCCATATCCCCGAACCCATCATCATGCGTGACAAGATTCAAGGAGCCATAATCTTCCCGCATTGTAATCTCCTCAGCCCTAGACTGGTTTAGAGAGAACTGAGCTTCAATGTCCACTTCACTGAAACAAACATCTTATTTTGAGTTCTGTACATTGAACCATAACAACATTGAATTAAAGCTCAATTTCATATATGCATTCTTATATGTTTACATATACTAAAACCCTACAAATTAAAATCCATTGTACTGATTTTAGACTTTAAACAAATACTGCTAAGGTTCATTTTAATTTGAGCGCTAATGTCATCGAATACCATTACGATCAATCGAATTAAATCTTATACTAACCCTACTGATGTGAAAGGTTCAACTGGATCGAAATATCAACATATTAAGTTTAAAATCTCTCACAGTGTACTCTCATAAATTATTACTTACTTTAACTCAGGCATGGCAGTGTCAAAATCATGAAACACTTCAGGCAAAGTAATAGCATTCATGGCAGCTTCCCTGTGCTCCTCCGGCAGATCCACCATGCCAGGTCTGAAGGCCATCTTAAATTGCAATTACACATTATGTATTACTTTCTTAGATGATATCACAAAACTCAGAAAAGGTACTTGCTACAAAAATTAATTGATCAGCCCCAGAAAAGCTATTTCTATCATTGGTATAATCTTAATTGTGGTGGTTGCTCAAACTCAAAATTATTTATTTCATGTAGGCCAACTTGATTTTTTGCATGAGCTGAGGACCTGGAGATTGACATAGGCTACTTTTTATCTTGGAAAATAAAAGGGTTCCCATGGGATTTTAAAAACTAAATTCACACGGACGAAGTTGCGGGCATCAACTATTTTCACATAAATACAAAATATTCATAAACCATTGCTTCATCATAGTTCTCAATTTTTAGTTATAAAATTGCTGACTTAATGTTCCATTAAGAAACAATACCATCTCTATTACTGCCAATCACTAGAAGTTTTTCTGAGGTATAGATTTCATTCATAAGATGAAGGGAAAAGATGTCATAAGAAAATAGAGAAGCAATATTTACAAATCTAATGGTCAGATTTTAATTTTCAACAATTTCCATGATAACTCTTTAGAATAGACATAGAAATATTTTTTATTCAAATAAACTTTTACAAGTGCTTTTGAATCGTCAATGAATCTACCACTGACCTTAACTACCACTTTGATTTTCTGGATTAAAATATAGGATATAGGATATTTGTTTTATAGGATTACAGCTATCATTGTTCTTTTGTTGGTTAACTTTGCTATAGTATGCAAAGATAACATACAGATAGATTTTTCAATTTAATATAATTATGTATTCGCCTGTAAAACAACACTCCATTACAATGAAAAAATTTTACAAATTTGGCCGTAATTATGATACATATAATGAAATATCCTCAAATAATAACAGAACATTGTGGTACAAAAACTTTATAAAAATTCAGCTTATGACTGTGTCTGCAGAACTCAAAAAGAAGTTGATGGATTGACTTGAAATTTTCACAAAACATTGCATTTCTATATAAGATTCATTTTATATTCTTTTTATCCAGAATTTCTCATGGGAATGGAAAATTCCAAGCATTTCACATAGTATAAATAAAATTATAGCTGATAAATGGCTCTTTCATATCACATTTTAATATTGGCTGAGTCACAACGACGCATGACCAGGTTTAGCTAGTAAAGTTGTAACTAATATTATAAAACTTCACTAACCTTGATCTTAACAAAAGCCTCATTACAATCCTGCAGTAAGTACTTGGCTTTCCTCGAGTAGATTCTCACCACACCCAGCAAGAGATGGCCAGAGGTTCGCAGAGCCATCTTCACTTTCGGCTTGAGAATGCCATCAACAGATTTCTCTATGTTCGTCTCAAATACATGCGCCTTCGTCAATTTCTTATCCCAGTGAGCCGCCAGCCAAATTTTGGCCAACGGGCCTTTTTTGGCCAGCACAAAGTGTGCGTAAAACATCGTTCCACTTTACTTTATCCGGTCATATACATCAAACCTTTCCTGCGAACAATGAAAAACAAATCTCAAAAACTAAATTACCATTGAAACATATGAAATAAATGAAAGATCCCAATCCACTGAAGACTAATTTGGCGCCTATTCTAGTTTCCAAATGTATCTCGACAACAAGACATCTACAATTATTATTTGTACACGTGAGCATTAGTCAAGTTTTAGATTTTACATTTTAACTAAATAGTAACATAATCACACCTTTTTTTATTAGAAATAACAATTTCTAACATCCACATACAACGTAAACATGACAACAATTATTACACTTTCAAGATGGCTGTCAATGGCTATGCGACTGCAACTAGGGATTTGAGAAAAGTATCGATACCAGAGTAGTATCGATACTTTCGATTCGACACCTAGTTTTTTTGTACTCGATACTTTTATTCGAGTAATTTATTAAGTACTTTCCAAAATACTCGATACTTTTATCTGATCGCTAGATTTCACACATCAGACAGCAGACTTTTTCCGACGTATAATCGTCGTCTGTCAATGGAGTGGTACAGTTTTACCCTTTACTTTAGATTGCATGTGTTATTGTTTTAACTTCTTAAAAATATTACTCAATACCAAGTAGTATCAATACTTTTGATTAGATACTTTTATTGGTATCGATACTTTTGAAAATTTGCGATCCCTAACTGCGACAGATCATCTGTTGGTAGCACAAACATATAAGAGTAAGCAGACCTAACATAAGAAAAAATTGGCGTTCCAATTACGCCTACATACAAATCTCACGCACACATTGACAGTAAACAGAGCCGGACTTCGAAAAGCGAGGTTCAGCGAGGTTGAAGGGACTGGAGAGTATTTAATATCTGTAATTTGAAATAATATGGAAACTACGGAAAGTTGCCATCAAATTGTAGGTTAAACCCTTATTTTACATTCTGTAAACTTAATTCTATAAATTAATTCTTAATTATGAAAATGGATTCTAATGTGCTAAGTTTCGCGGTTTTGTAATCAAACAAGTAATAATGTTACAAAATAATATTTAATAAAATCAAAACAAAACATGATTTACAAAATCTACCCAAAAGATATATCTATTAGATAAATAAAACAAAATCAAAAAGCAACTTTTTCTCTAATATCTTTTAGAAATACAAACATTGACAATACGATAACATCAACAGTAGTTTAATTAACTCTTACATTCTATTCAGCCTGTATCACTCATTTCAATAACCTTATTAGAATAGTATTACACATTTTAAACTTATAAAAATAACAAAATAAACCATATGTCTCAGTCTTTTCAATAACGTAATAAGGAATAGTATTACTCTATACTCTTTATTAATAGTATTACTAGGCTGTAAATTTTGCAAGTCCATCAAAACTTGATTTCCAGCAGCTTTTCTTTCTACTGGACCTTTTACTGATGATGTAGACATATGCTGAAAACAAGAGTAATAAATTATCAGTTGTCTAGTATTAACAATTTAATAGGTAATACAAATAGGTACACAGCTATATATGTATGGGTATAGCTGTCAATATTTACGTTTAAATGGCAAGATGTTTTGGGTTGGTACCTAAATATAAGAACAACTAGAAACTTACTTGTAATGATGAATCAAAAATCATTGGGATTGCATTAGAAGTAAGGACGGTACGAAAACCACTGCAATCCACTAAATGTGCTTCAAAATGTTCAGAACATAGCACACTCGATGTTTTGTGCTGCCAATTTTTTTTATTCGTCTGCATCAACCAGGCATTTTTTATATTTTCATCCTTTGGAAAGCTGAAAAATGATTTAATTTTATAATTTATCCTTACTTTTATAGAAATAGAAATAGAAATATTTTATTTCAAATAACCTTTCACAAGCACTTTTGAATCGTCAATGAATCTACCACTGGTTCGGAATGCCTTTCCCGCCGAGAAGAGCCAGCAAGAAACTCGGCGGTCGCTCTTTTCAAAAAAAAGTAAATATTTTACAATATTTAATGAAACTATGCTATGTATTGCTTCCACGATTAATTTTCCTAAGTCCAATACAATACAAATAAAAATTAATACAATCCAATACATCTTAAAACAGGCAGGCAAAAACAGACTAATTATTTAATCAAAATATACCCACTAAACAAAACTTGCGCCTGAATACGGCCCTGTCAAATTGTACAAGTATATGAAACGACAAACAAGATCCTGATATTAATTAATTGATAAATATTGCAACAGGAATATACTAGAACCAAAATTACTATAACTGTCTACGAGTTTTGCGTATATAATAATTAGGGACTGCTTCTAAAATGCCGAGTAAGCATATAACCAAATTACGAGTCTATAGCACATCAAAACTTACCGATGAAAAGTAATTGCAGGTGTTTTCCTATACGGAGAATTGCCACACAGAGGTGCACAACACTTCACCATTTTATTTCAGAATTTTTGATTCTTTAGACTCGATTTTAAAGCAAATTTAAAAGAATAAACAACTCGCAGGTTATGTTGTTGTTTTTGACAAATTGACATATTCCACCATACTTCTCTTATTTGTAGCTTACGAATTGCCTCAAGCTCAATTATGTCTATGAGTGCGTAAGTGTTGCAACAACAGAAGTAAAAGAGATAGAATCATATATTTTTTGTTGGAGAGAAGCAAGCGAAGATATTATTTATTCGTTTAGATGTAGTTGTGAAAATTATGTTAGGTCTGCTTACTCTTATATGTTTGTGGTTGGTAGTACCGCCACAGAGTACCACAGACTGGGTAGTACCTCAATATACTCTGTGGGCAGAACCACAGACATAACATAGACGCACTTTAAGTGCGTGATACACATGCTAGTTACTCGCACAAAAGCATGCCAGCTTTTACAAGCAAAAACGAGCTATTCGCACGTGTACCGAGGTTCTGCCAGTAACTCACGTGCCAGTACAAAGCGTGCGAGTAGATCGCAAGTCGTTTGATTTTTCCCCTTGAGGGGAAGTGGGACGGGAGATTCGTATTGCATGTTATGATGTATTATACGTGAAACAAATCGTAATGTGTTGCTAGGAAATCGCAACTCTCAGCTATCTGCCAAGATCTTTTTAATTTTTGGACTTGTTTTTGTTGTTTTTTGCCTATTAATATTCCATCGTAGAACGCAGAAGAGTTTTTAATTTTTTAGAAACTGGCATACCTATCATTAACTAGCATGTATATCACGTGATAACATTCTGCCAGTACCTGGCGTGCCAGGTTGCCAGGAACTAGTAGCATGCCATCTACTAGCATGTGTATCACGCATTTTATGCATTTAGTAAAAAGTTGTTATTTTGAAATTCCAAAAAACAGACACTTCAATTTTATTTATTTGTATAATGAAAATCAATTTTAATATTTTCACTTTAGCATTTATAATTTAGCATATATATAGTTTAGTAGCATTTATAATTTTAGTTGTATTTCTGAGTATTTCTGTGATTTGATAAATTATAAAACACATATTTAATATTAGGTATACAATTTACCTACATTTTAATATTGACTCACAATGTTTGACATTTATCTAAAGTTATCTAAATGCACTCAACAACGGTTAGGTAGGTACTTACCTAATATAAAAATAATTATTATAAAATGGCAATATTTTATTACTATTGTGACTTTGATTAAAGCATCGTTCTGTCAAATTTAGTTTTCTTTTCCGGTTTTCCTGTGGAGTACGTGCGACGTATGTGAAATTTTTATCTTAAATTATCAATAAAATCGTATTTTGTATTCAATTTATTACGTTAAAATATCATTTCTTTTCGCGTATTGTTTTTATTGAATCGTTTATTTTAGATATTTATTGTTTTTAACGCATTACAGTGTCCACGGCATGTCGATTCTGATGGGTATCGTTCTCGATCTTGAATCTCCGTATTTGTGGCCAGACCGATGATGTGACTTCTGATCAATAATATGTATTGATTTTGTTGCTAGGTCTGCCACAGTCCCAAGATGGGCGCCTACAGATATATTCAAGAATTATATCGCAAAAAGCTTAGCGATGTGATGCGTTTTCTGTTGCGTGTGAGAGTCTGGCAGTACCGCCAGTTAACTCGTATGCACCGAGCTCCGAGGCCCACTAGGCCCGACAAAGCCAGGAGGTTGGGGTACCGCGCCAAGCAAGGTTAGTAAATTGTGATTTTAGGTTAACCACACATGTTGACTTGAATTTTCATATGAGTTATTGCAATAGCTACAACATACAACAGCTTCCATAGCTAATACGTGAAGGGAACGCTTTAGCCCGAACCCCAACACTTACGTCTATTTATTAGACAGTTTGGTTGGCCTACATCAAGTAAATAACTAAATTATGCCAATACTAGTGATGCTGATGGATACACATGATGGGACTTTATGGGGTAGTTTGGAAGATGGTCTAAATGATCAATTTAAGAATAGAATAGAATAGAAATATTTTTTATTCAAATAAACTTTTACAAGCACTTTTGAATGGTCAATGAATCTACCACTGGTTCGGAATGCCTTTCCTGCCGAGAAGAGCCAGTAAGAAACTCGGCGGTTGCTCTTTTCAAAAAAATATAAAAATTTACAATTGTTATTGAAACTATGCTATGTATTCAGTGCTTCAATTTAAGATTGTATTCTATCTTGGTTATTTGTATGAATATCATGGGTTCATGTAGAAACGTAGGAACTTTCAAAAACAACACTTAAAGATACCTACATATAGCAAACACATCTGAAAAATGGTCATGACCTCACAATGATCTGTGTAGCTTCAAATTAAACATTAGTTTCTGCTTCAGTCAGAATATAAAGTACAAGATCATGCTAATTATGACTGGTGTATCAAGATTTTTTTTTCTGTGTTCATCATGCGATCAGTCTGCGAACTATGAGCAGATGTGTAGTGGGAGAAAGTCTATCAAGATAATAACTTAAGATTGGCTGGTATCCTCCTGCTATTGGTTAAAATGTATTGATGCAGCAAGGACGCCATAAATTCATCCAATCAGATGCATTACACTGATGCAATCATTTTAAGAGAATCGACACGGATCACAAGCAACCCATATCATTAAAAAATATCTTTAATAAATGATATATTGCTACATGGATGATTTTCTTCCGCAGGTTACGTGATCTTCAGGATCCGCGTGCGGCGCGGTGGACGCAAGCGCCCGGTCGCGAAGGGTGCCACCTATGGCAAGCCCAAGAGTCACGGAGTTAACCAGCTGAAGCCCACTCGCAACTTACAGTCCATTGCCGAGGTGAATTTATTGATGTGTACAGCCATGATCTAGTCGCTTGAAGAGCCAACTGTAGCCAAGTTCGCATTAAATACATTTTTTTTAAGAATATTAGCCAAACTGAACTTGACTTATATTCTCCTCCCCCCTCCAAATAAACAACACATGTTACGACAGTGCAATGGGTGGGGCTTGAACCTGCGATGTTTCAGTCTGCAGTGTGCACCTTTAACCGTTGGGCTATTGAGGCTTTATTTATTATGGTCTATCATTTTGTTTTTCTTAGTAAATGCCAATAACTATAACTTGGGTAACTTTTAAAAGTGAATAGGCGTCGTCTAGGAAAGCGCACTCCATCTTAGGCTGCATCTTCATTAAATATTTAAGAAAATGGCCCTTTGTACAATTTACAAAGTGATATATTTGTAGGAGCGGGTTGGTCGTCGCTGCGGAGGTCTTCGCGTGCTGAACTCCTACTGGGTCGCCCAAGATTCTTCTTACAAATACTTTGAAGTCATCCTGGTGGATCCCTCACACAAGGTAATAATTGAATATGGACTAAAAACCTTTATATTAGAACTAGATAATGTTTGCGACTCTGTCTGTGTGGATTAAAGTTTTCTTGATATGTGTTTCTAGCTGGAGCTATCTCTTTTCCAAATTTCAGCCAAATCGATTTATTCAATGTGTATTGTTCTTCTAATCCAATCTACACCACTTATTACAATTTTTTTATATGATGAACATTTATGTCATGCACCAATCTGAAAGGTTTTGCTGAACAAGCACCTACCGTAAATCTGATGCTTACACCAACCCACTATAAAAAACAAACATACACACAAAAAATTACAAGCCGTATCTATTTTCAGGCAATCCGTCGTGACCCCAAGATCAACTGGATCGTGAACGCAGTACACAAGCATCGTGAAATGCGCGGTCTCACCTCCGCCGGAAAGAGCTCTCGCGGTCTTGGAAAAGGCCATCGCTTCTCTCAGACCAAGGGTGGATCCAGACGCGCTGCCTGGATCAGAAGGAACACGTTACAACTGCGTCGCAAGCGATAAATACGCAACTGTATCGGCTATTGACTCTCCATTTGTTTATATTCTGTCTATATTAATTTTCAGATGGAAAGTCACTAGTTTTTTATTAAAAAAGTTTATTTAAGCCTCTATATCTATTTATTTACGTACTGTCACTTAACCTAAAGGAACATAAATGTGAGTATTGCACTGTCTTGATTGAGGTAAATAACTATGAATCTTGCATTTAAAATTAAAATATTCACACTTTGTTTCAGATCTCCAGCCATCTTTTTTGAAAGATCCAAAGCAGGTAAATACAAAATCATTGTCAGTGTTCTATAATATTATAGTACAGTAAGACCATTTTCACTGAGCAATTATTTAAATTCGGTCTGAGATCTTAGATAGATAGTACATAGTTGTAACTTATCAAAGCATGATTTTTATTAAGATTTTATTTGAAGAAAATATTTCACTTTAAGGGTGGAAAATTAGTGAAGAATCCCAAAATTTTTTTACAGACTGAAGTTTGAAGTTTTTTATAAACTTTTAAGAATTTTATATGATGAACATATATGTCATGCACCAATCTGAAAGGTTTTGCTGAACAAACACCTACCAGGACATCTGAACATAACACAACATACTGTCAAAGTGATCTACACAAACGAAACAAACTTTACAAGTTGTGTGTCTATTTTCAGACAATCCGTCGTTGTGATGCCAAGGATCGTTAACACAGCCAAAACTACCCAAGCATTATGAAGTACGTGGTCTCAATCAGGTGAATATAAATTCCTTTAAATACATATGTAACTAGGTTTTGCTTGCGACTTAGTGCACATGGAATCCCACGGGAACCCTCTATTTTCCCAAGATAAAAATTAGTCTTATGTAACTTCCAAGTCCACAACTATACCTGTGCAAAAAACACACTGATCTGTTGCCCTGATCTTGCGTGATTGAAGAATAAACCAACAAACAGACACTCACATTTAAAAGTAGGGATTTTTGAGCTTAAGTTATGTTACAGAAACAAATAAATAAAAATCTACTTTCAATCAAAGAGTTATTCAATATTTAATATTATAGTGATGATACAATGCTTTATGAAATGCGCAACCATGATTACCACGCATTATTCTTCCTTGGATGGCTGAAATTAAACCCTTGTAAATATTTAAAATGATTTATCCCGACGCCTTTATTAAAACAATTTACTTTGTCCACAGCTTTCGGCCGTCAACAAATTCTTTGATCAAAGGTAATTGTCTAACTAAAATAACTTTAATATTAGCTTTAATATTTCCCACAACACTTTTCTATACTATTATAGTTCTTGCAAAGAGGGCGCGTGAGCTTTACTTATGGTTACGTCGTGTACATGCACATTGCGTAAGTGTGCATGCCTGGCAGGAGCCTAGGTGGAAGCGGTCAGGCGCGAGCAAGCTCTAGCTCATACTTATACAGATACGACACACACCCAACCATAAGCCACGCGCCGTCGTGAGTTTACAAAACTGTAATAATAATTAGAATATTTAATCCAAATTATATTTTAATTATTCTCGTTAGCTTTGTGTTAATGTGATTTATGAATTTGGAAATATTAATCTCTCGTCTAGGTGAGGTTATTGTTAGTTAAATTTTCGATAATCCTCAATCCGGCGAGATACAATTTTTTAATCAATTCATTTATTATTATACTAGCTTTTAACTGCTAGCTCGAAAGAGCTCTTTTTACAGAAATAAAAGTAGCCTGTGTCATTCCAGATCCTCAATCTAACCTAAGCAAAAAATAACGTTGATCCATTACTGCAGACAAACCAGCAAACAAATATACTTCCGCATTTATCATTATAGTAAGGATTCTGTTATTACACCCTAACTTTTTTTTTACCATTGGTTGTCTGGAAGTATTTTCATAGCGACCTGTTTATTAAGTTTTAAATTATATTATTAATTTTTTTTTACTACAAAATAAAGGTCTCATTTAGTTAATACTGTATTTGTTTCAACATGGTTATTTTTTCGTTTGCAGGTAACCGATGAGGAGCAAGAAATCAAATCGTACCCTTATTGCAAAAACCGATTATCTGCACCAAAATTTGAGCGAAAAGTTTTTGAGTTATAAGCATTTGAAACTTTAACGACTTAAAAATTAGTTATAATGATGTCAATTTTTAAACAATAATAATTTTTATAAACAAGAAACTATTCAAGAAATGTTAAGTAGGTAAATAATTGAAAAAAACTTACTATTTTTTCAACAAAAAGAAGAAAATAACCGGTATGGAGCTCACTTAGTTAGTTTTTCCTGAATGTAGAAAAACTACCAAATTTTCAAATTTACCGTTCTGGTAGCTCTAATGGCATTTTTTATTTAATCACTTGTTTTAAATAGTAATAATCATCAAGACAAAAATCGTTTTAGTTCAACTTTAGCCAGTACAGGTGTAAAATAAATATCTTTAGTTGCTTTTGGCTGAAGGTAAAGTAGATTTCATTTAACTTTGTACGTACTAACTGCAGCGCCCTATGGGTTTACCCGAGGAGTTCCCGTTCCCGTGGGAAATGGGCATGCCTACATTATTTCTTATAATCTCAGCTATCTTTAAAAGAAAGTTTCGTTGAAATCGGTCCAGCCGTTCTAGAGATTAGCTCATTTAAATAAAAAAACTATTTCGTTTTATTACATTAGAATAACTAGCTGTGCCTTGCGGTTTCACCTACATTTGTCCCGTTCCCGTAGGAATTTAGGGAAACACTATAACTGTAAACTTTCCTCTCGAAGCACTCTATCTACTGATGAAAACTGAATTAAAATCCGTTGCGTAGTTTAAAAGATCTACGCGTACATAAAGAGGGCCAGACAGCGGGAATCGATTTTGTTTTATACTATGTAAAGATAACATATACAACAGAGCTAAGTTTGTCCGCAAGCGTTGCTATATGGGTGCCCCATTGTAGCTTTGAATCCAGGGTTAATCCCAAGAACACTGTGGAGTCCTCAGTTTTCAAAGGTTCATTATTTATCTTTAAATTTTTACTGACAGTTCTCGGGTTAGGTATAAAAACTCAACACACTTTGTTTTTTTAGTATTTAAAAGTAGATTATTTGCCGTAAACCATTCAGAAACTTGAGATAATACATTATTTACATCGTCAAAATTGTCTTTCATCCTATCGACTTTAAAATTCAAAGACGTATCATCAGCAAATAGTACAATATCGCAAGTATTTTGGACAAAATGTGGTAAATCATTTATGTAGACCAAAAACATGAATGGACCTAGAATAGAACCCTGGGGTACACCCATTACTGAGGCTGATCCGGATGATTTTACATCATTGACACATACTCTTTGGACTCGTTCACTGAGATAAGACGCAATGAGACTAAGTGCAAAATCTTTAATGCCATAGTGGCTCAGTTTAAGCAAAAGTGTCTCGTGATCAACGCAGTCGAATGCCTTTGACAAATCACAGAAAATACCAACGGCACTCTGTGAGTCCTCCCATGCATCGAATATGTGTTGTAACAGCCTTGCGGCTGCATCGGTTGTTGATCGACCCTTTGTAAAACCATACTGCACTGGTAGCATGGGCGGGAGAAATTGTATCCCCGGGAAAAGGATAAAATGTTTATTCCCTCGCTTAGTCTTATCCACCCATCGAGCATGGGCACAGTGGTGGAAGAATATTGACAGTGGATAAAATGGGAGAAAATTTATCCCCGCAATTATTGCCATTATAAGAAAATCATGGAAGTAGGAGGTACAAATATCACAATACTTCAAAATTTACGTCAATTCGGTCTCAAAAAGTCATTATTTTTATCTATACTCGTGATTTTGACAGTTAATAGGTGATTCATAGGTGGTTTTTGTCTGTGGCTTTTGTTTTCGTTTGACTCTTTCAAAAGTCAAAAAAGGACAAGTTTATCTCTTTCATTTGTTCCCATGCTCTAGCCGGGGGAAGTTGCTCCACTTGTAATGTCAAATAGGGATATACTTCTCCTTTCCCCTGTCGCCATGCTCTAGCATAGGGAGAAGGCAATTGTATCCCCTGTCAGTGGATAAAATCGGGGGATAAAATGTTTATCTCCTGTCCATGCTGCCAGTGCTGCTCAGTGTGTAGGAGTTTATTTAAATTAAAGTCTAAAAGCAGTTGGTTGAGCATTATTTTTTCGAATATCTTGCTGAGAGTTGGCAAAATTGAAATTGGCCTGTAGTTATTCGGGTCACTTTTGCTTCCCAATTTAAAAAGCGGTATTAGCTTACTACATTTCATAAGGTCTGGAAAAGATCCAGAATCTACTGATTAATTAAAAATTAAAGCAAGATATGGCGCAATAATATCAATTTAATTATGTTATGAATTATTTTAACTGATATCCCACATAGATCTGCTGTTTTCTTATTTTGTAAAGATTTAAATGTTTTGACTATGTCATATGGGGTAACGTGTTCAAACCTAAATAACTTATTGCACTCAGAGACATTGCTCCTTAGAAGACGATAGACTTCTGCTGGCGAGGAATTCAGAGAACTGGTTGTAGTAATTGGAATATTTTTGAAAAAGTTCTCAAATGTATTTACAATTTCTGTATCGGAGTTAATTACATGATTATCACTTTTAAGCTCCAATTTATTATTATTATGTACCTTATGTTTACTCATTTCATCGCCGATGATGTCCCATGCTGTTTTAATTTTATTATCAGAATTGTCAATTTTTTGTTTTATGTGAAGTGACTTTGCTTGTATGCTCGCATTTTCAAACAATTTAGAATAGTTTCTTACATATTCAATAAACGCGGGGGAATAATTATATTTTTTTCTGCATACAAGTCAAACAGCTTATTTCTACTTTTATAGATGCCGGCAGTTGGCCAGTCACTAAACTTAAGATCTTTAGACATTCTTTTCTCTATCACATTAAAGATAGAGTTATATTGTGAGCTTTACAAATCAAAAAACTTTTGATTTGTGAAGATGTTCAAAAACCCTCGTAGCCCAGTTATACAGTAAAAGTGAACTTAAGATATTTTACCTGCAATAATTTTAACAAAATATTGAGTTCATTATTCTGCAAAAAGCAACTAATGTTGTTTAGTTCATTTTACTTTTTAGATACATCAGCAATTTCTAGTATATTAATAAAAGCTGAAACCTGTTAACGCAGGTTAACATGTATTAACAGAATAATATTGACATAATGATAAATCAAGCAACTACATCTGAAAAGTATTAAAATACAATACATTGTTTTTGTGGTATAGATTTATAAATCTAAATTATTTAAATGAGTTTAGTTCTTTTTTTAAGAAGGTAATTAAATCATACCTGTAGGTAGTTGCTTTTAACTCTAGCTATCTCCGTAAAAAAGCGTCGTAGCAGACAATGGGTTTTACCTACAGCTTCGCCGTGAGTTGACGAGTCGATTGATATATTTAACCTAATTTTGGTACAAAAATGCAGATAATCGGTTTTTGCAATAAGGGTACGAAATATTTAATTTCCATTAAATTCATCAAAAAAGTGCTTTAATTAATTGTTAAGTATAATTAATTGTTAAGTAGTATTAATGAAAAACTAAATAAATATTATTTGTTCGTACATAAGTAATTTTATTTAAAGTAGTGCTAATTCTGTTTATCACAAATCTATGAAAAGTCAATGAACATTCTTAATGCACTGCTATCCTCTTCCGAAAAGCCTTCTGAGACAAAATTATGGAAAGTTTGGTACTAATATTATGAATAGAGTTATAAACCTGTCGATTTAGATTTTTTGAGATTATGAATATAACCGAATTAGCACCAATGTTAAGTTATCTTACCCAGCTACATATTGAAATTATCAGATTGATTTAATAGCCTCAATAGCCCAACGGTTAAAGGTGTGGACTGAAAACTGTAAGGTCGGTTCGAATCTCACCCGTTGCACTATTGTCGTACCCACTCCTGGCACAAGCTTTCCGCTTATTTGGAGGGGATAGGAGGATATTAGTCAACTTTAGGTTGCCTATTCTTTTTTAAAAAAAAAAAAAATTTAGACGCCCATCTAAAGGAACAGCTTCTACACTTTTTTTTTTTTTTCAATTTACGTTAACAACCTGAGATGACGAACTTAAAAAAATCTAAATATAGATCGCACTCAAGGGCCATAGGGACCCTTAACCACGAATAGAAAAAAACTAGTCGAGGAATATATGAAAAAAACAAACTCATTCGCCTTCAGTATGATTTTATTTCAGGACCTTACAAAATTAAATAACAAAAGCGTTTATGTATACTGCCGTCATAAGGAAAAAAGACGCATCTGTCAGTTTTTTCGAAATTGAGTTAGGCACATATTCGGCATCAAAACAAAAAAATGCATCTACCAGTACTTACCAGAATTTTAAATTTTGTTTAAACATATCACAGGAACAAGTTTAAACAAAATTTAAAAATACTGGTAGATGCGTTTTTTTGTTTTGATGCCAAATATGTGTCCAACTCTATTTCGAAAAAAATGACAGATGCGTCTTTTTTCCTTATGACGGCAGTATAGCAGAAATATTGTACATACATAAATGAGGAATATTAAATACAATAATCATTTAGTTAAGCTGTCCAAAAAATAAAGTTAATAATGAAAAAGAAATTAATAGTGCAAAACAATCACCTTACACCTAAATAAATATAAAAATTTAATCTTATTGATTTATTTACATTTCTCTGAATACAAGTAGGTAAGTAATTATTTTAATTCTGACTCCTGTGTTCATACATCTCCGCCTATAAAACTGACCACTGAAAAAATTAAATTCTATCGTGGAAATACAGTTTTCCACATACTGAAATCTTAAAAAGTCCCAATAATATGTTACAGAAATATCCTATAAATCTAAAATAAATACTTATAAACTTGAATGGCTAATTTTAGATGTTTCAGTAGTTATACAGGTGTTAAATATTGTATTTGAGATTACTTGGACGGTTGTAATAAAGAAGCATTTGTGCTATATAACCAAGCTTCTATGACGCATTATATATAGACCTACATATAAATACAAATACTTAGCATTAAATTTTTCAACATGCATATTTTTTTTATTAGAATTTACATAAAATAGAAAATTTACGTTGTACTTAAATAAAATGTACAAATGACTCCGATTTTCGCCAAATTGTATTCATAATTTCCATACTTTTCATACAAAATTTTCTAGCTTTTAATTTTATGCAGTAAATGCACAAAAAAAAGAAAACTAAAAATATGAAAAAAAAAACGTTACGTTCGGAATTAAGTACCGAGTAGATATTCGTCTCGAATAGCGTGTGAACGTAGCCTCGGCTTATAACATTCTTTTAGCGCTTACTGTGGCGCTTATAATCATAAACATACTATTCCTTACTTTGTTATTAGATACAATACAAAGCATCGGTTTTAAAAATAAGCTCCACTTTTTTGGGCAGGAAACTAGACTAAAGCTATAGATAATGATCTATAGATCGCACTCTCTCAGCTCTGAGTCAAGACAGGTTTATGACACAAAATATGCCCATAAGTGTGTCTCGTTACAACTCTTTCTCAAGTAATAGCTCTCTCTATAGATATCAGCCTAAATGAAAAACATACCGTCCCTTCAAAGACCTTTTTTGAAAAGAAACTTGTATTTGCAACTGAAAAAGCACCAATGGTAATAGTTTTTCTTTGTCGCTTGCTATCGTCACAAATGTATTGCTATCTAACTCGCGCAGTCCGCCAGCGCCTATGTGTATTATAGTTTTTAGTTATTGGGATACGCAGGTCTCAGTATTCACAAAATTAATTTTATTAACAGACTACGAAATACCTCTCCGTTAAAATAAGTGCAGATGTTTTCGCAAATGAATAATATGCTTATAAAATTGCATATACAAGGTGTTTGTTAATGTGTATAACTTACCAGCAACCACCCATGCACTTTGACCCTATAAACACAATGGCGGTGGTAAAAAGTAAAAATTAATTATCAAAAACTTTCATACAAAAATAATTAATTAATTAAGAAAAAAACATTTTGGAAACCCTAACTAGACATAATAACAACACGCCACATAAATCCCTTTCAATTCCTGATTCCCTAGTACAAAAAAGTTCGATGTTTAGAAAAAGTCGTAAATTCTTACCGAGTGCCGCGCACTTGATGTCACGTGATGTCTTTTCGGAATAGGTAGGTAAGCGCGAAATCACTGACGACCTTTGCTGACGACTGACAAGTCGACCACTTTGCCTCGTTACTACGTACACTACGTCAGTAGTGGTGATGACCGGATAACGAGGTCTAGGTTCGATTCCCGGGTCGGTTCAAAATTACACACGCCTTGCCTTATTGGGTTTCTGACAACAAATTATCAGTAAGTATCGGCCTGGAGTTAAATTACAAAGTTGGCGTTGTGTCACTCCCGTTCCTCGGAGAACATGTTATCAATGATAAATTTTAAGATTAATTAAAGCCCACCAACCGCAGCTGCAGCAGCTTGGAGGTATGGATGTACTTGGATTGGAGGGTCTAATTAGGTTCATCTCTAAATAACTTGCGAGTGGCACAGGTCTCCCTTCCAGATTGATTTAGTTTAGACTCAAGAAGCTCAAACAGAGCCGCCCCTAGTTTCCTAACTCTAGACCGGTACTGGGGGTTTCTTGGCAGAAACTCAACTCTAAAAATGTTATGACCGACTACGCAGGATTCGAACTCAGACCGCAGCAGATTTGCAACCGAACATGTAAACCACACACTTCACAACACACACACATGATTATGTCATAAATACTCCATTCCACAGTTCACTTAACAGAGACGCAATCGATAGTTGATTATACCGCAACCGTTCACGTGCAACTGCGTTGTAAATTGTAATTCCAAAAAATTAAAGCCGCAAGACGAGTGTTGCCAGTCATGATTTTAATTTTACCCGTTTTTCTTAAAAAAAATCCCTTTTTTTTATTCAATGACAAGATAGCCCTTGACTGCGATCTCACCTGATGGTAAGTGACGATGCAGTCTAAGATGGTAGCGGGCTAACTTGGAAGGGGTTTAGCAGTGTAAATTCAACCCATACCCCTAATCGGTTTCTACACGCCATCGTGCCGGAACGCTAAATCGCTTGGCGGCACGTCTTTGACAGTAGGGTGGTAACTAGCCACGGCCAAAGCTTCCCACCAGACCAGACCAGAGACAATTTAGAAATTATAAATTCCTAAATTGCCCCCGCCGGGAATCGAACCCGAGACCTCCCAGTTATAAGACCACAACGGTCACCACTGCGCCAGGGAGGTCATCGAATCCCTAGTCCTAAAACAATATTTTGACTTTCTTTTGGCAAATAACTTGTAAAATGAAAAACTGAATACTTTTTTAGGTAGCAATTTAAAAATTACTTATTAACAAAAGTGTTACATTTGAAAAGCCACATTTTCATCTCAGGAACGTACCTAACATTTGGTATTTACTGTTAGATTCCAAAATTATTAAATGCACTCGCAATTATCACCAATTCCTTTAAAAATAGTTAAGCAAAAATCTTGCATAATACAAGTATTTTGTGTTGTTTTTCCCGAGGTAAAGGCAAAATTTCTAAAGACAAACACTATCAAAAAATATTATTTTCTAAGTCTCCTTATTTTCATGGTGCCCTAGTATTCCACGTAATTTTACGATACACCAATATTACTTTGACGCGCCGTGCAAGTAAAGGCGAGGCTACAAACAAGACTTGCGGTTGCGTTTACGCAACGAAAAATTTCATCGCATAAGACATCGTACGAGAAAACTCTGTCCATTAGTTTAGTTTCTAATGAGACATGGACCACACTAAGTACTTTAGTAGAAATTTATCTTTGTATTCTTCCATTGGTTTCTCCCAAAGGACAGGACGTTCCTGAATCAAGAAAATCAGATAATCGTTATCGTAATTAATCATCTTGACATGCACACGCTGGGAAGTGTGGATACCGATAGAATAGTACAGATTTTTACGGTGCACAGCGGACATTTCCACGGTGCGTTGTGCGACGTCTATGATTTTTACAATACTGCGACTTCGCACCCCAATGTGTGCTCGGCCTTACCGGCGGGCGCCGCCGCCAAAGAACGCCGCCAAAGAGACACCGCCCGCCGCTAGCTATTTCGAGCAGCGGTGAAAATCACCGGTGATTTGCCATTCTCCGGAGATTCACCGGAGATCTCCGGTGAATTCGAATACAGATTTAGCATCAATTAAAATGTTTTTAACTGTTAATGTTCTAGTACAATGCAATGGAATTTTAAGCGCATCGATATTGTGTGAACTCAAAATGATATTAGATGTATTGTAAAGGTTTTAAATAAAAAAAATATTAAGAAAAAAATATTTTACTTTATTATGATAATTATTATTTAAGGAGGTAGGAAATAATGATAAAGTAATTGTATTTGAATAAATGTTATTAAATAATTAACAATGTTGATCAACAAACTTCTTTTTATTTAAATAATAAAATTACTTGAGTTATGATTCAATAATAATCGGTTAAACACCGATTACTTTCACCGGAGACTCACCGGTGATTCTCCGGTGAAAAATCACTTCTCCGGTGCAAATCACTACGCCGAATACCGCTCGCTTTCAACTTCAATGCTAGTAGGTACTATGTTTGCACTGTACTACAAGCGATAATAATAATTATTGTATCGTTTTGCAATTGATTTATTATTAAAAATTTCACACACATTGTTCATTCACATACAGTCATTGTTAATCAAAACCACAACGCGAGATATTAATTACCTGCAAATAAAGAGGCGGCAGTCACTTTATGGATTACGTAGGTACGGACTTTAACTTATGGAGTCCGAAAGTAGTCGGGAATATTCTTGCAAAAATACGAGATTTCTAATCGGTTTTCACTCTGCTGAACAAAACTACAGGTTACAGGTTTAATTACATGCCGATTAATGGTTAGGTATCGCATCTGGAATATTTTATCGCAACGTTATAGCATAGCAAGTAGTACGGTGTAGGCCTACAAACATTCATTCATAGTTTTATCGTTGGCAGTTCATTGCCATTGAATCAGCTGTTTTAAAGGGCTGCCACCGATACATTTATGGTGAATTTTTGAAGTCCTCATAACTTGGCCAGGATATGAGCTACACGTCTCATGATATTTTTTCATGTATCTATACACCGACCCCAACTTATAGGTTTCGGTAGGATAGGGACATTAACTAACACCTTGTATATTGACTGAGCGTCACTTACTTGAAAACATAGATACGTAAAATATATGAAAGTTTTCACATAATATTAACCATTCTTGTTTTGTACGAAATAAAAAAATCCGCATTTCGACGTTCCGTAGAACAAAGTCTCATCTGCTAAATTCATAACTTGAGATTTGAGCCTTGCAGATGTGACTTTTAAGGCTCAAATTTCAAGTTGTGAATTTAGCAGATGAGACTTTGTTCTAGGGAACGGTCGATTTGTGTTCCTTCGATACGACTTACACTGTTAGGCTAGGGACATATTTAGCGGAAATCCGCGGCGAAAGTTGATAGAGAAGTGACAGTTGCTTTAAGTTGCTTAAATAGGGCATGTATTTTTTGATCCATCCTTTACATCGCCAAATAAAAGAAAAAACATACCACACTCAATAATATATAATTCTAAAACTGCCATTCGATTCGATTTAAACGACGCCATATTTTGCTGCGCTTTCAAAACGTGTCTACTGTCGTAGCACATAATCAAATAACGATTGTGATTGGCTGAGAAATTTGTGATGTCATGTTGTATTTTATTTAACTTTGAGTACACATAAGTTGAGCATAGAAGTTCATAAAATTATGTAATATTAAAGTATTTAAATAAAAAATAGATGATTCAGACATGATTACAAAAAAATATATTTGGACCCAATTTAAATCACATACATATTCCCTATTAGGTACGCATCGACCAGGCCCATTGCCCACCTAGATATAGCATTTTCCTAACATTTGATACGACACATTATAGAGGAACTTTGCATGCGTATTTCCTCTAGATATGTCCCTGGCCTTACGGCTATCTATCCTATCGGAGAATTAAACCAATAGAATTGCATACAATCTAAATTCCGCTCCGACCAGCTTCAGTAGAGTATGGATATATGTAGTAGATTTAAACGCGGAGCGGGGAAATGTAGCAAACACAGCTCGCAACATTTGCTCCACATCCCTCTGTTTCCGCACTCCGCGTCAATGGACAGGCAGCCTAAGAGGGCCCGTACACGGTCACACATGTTTGTCAAACACGTGACATTTTAACGTGTATTTGATAGTCTGTGGTCGTGTTTGTCAAACAAACTACGTGTTTGACAAACGGAAACGGAGATGTTTGATGATCGTGTTCAAACAAAACCGTAACAAAAACACGTGAAAATTTTACGTGTTTGACAAACATGTTTGACCGTGTACGAGCCCTCTAAGGCGAGTTGCTTGAGTGGGGTATCCGCCCGCGCGGGGGGTAGTTAGTTGGGCGCGGGCACGGCGGGGGGCGTGGGGGGAGCGAGCGGCGCGGTGGGGGGTGCGGGCGGCGCGGTGGGGGGTGCGGGGGGCGCGGGGCGGCGGTCGCCGTGGAAGGTGTCAGAGAGGTAGAGGCCGAAGATGGCCACGCTGTAGAACACGGTCAGCCCGAACAGCGCCACGCTCGCGCTCGCCGTGAACATGTTCGAGTACTCGCATCTGTAACAAACTGTTCATCTCAACCACTGCCTTCTATACAGTGGCGTGCATTACGAAGAGGCATAAAAGCAGTGCCTACCTTTAACAAAAACAAAATAAAGCACTTAATTAAAGACATTAAAATTAAAGACTTGCAATAGGCCAATTCAAATATTTACTTATTTAGCACTCGGCATAAACAATTGGCTATCTACGCCATCTATCGCTACAGACTAGCAACTGTATAGGTTAGTCGTGCAACCGAAAAGCAGCAGCTTCGAATGCCTATAAACTCACACAACCTTGCTCACACAGATAGTATATTATACAACTCAACACAAGTAAATCGTGTAGATTGGTTTAGATGTGTTGTGATTACATGGAAGATTTTGTCCAATAACGTAAATTATGACGCGATAGAAAGGCAGTGCCTATGGCTTGTGATTGGTCAATCGCAAAGGGTAATTAATAAGGGTCATAATCGCGCGTGTTCGAAGGTGAAAACAAACGAACTTTTTATTTTCTGTAATCCAAATAAGTAGCTAATCTATTATAATTATAAACTTATTATTAATTAAATTTATTTATTCAGATTCTTTCCGTAAATTTAAAGACGGTTTTAGAAAATATTAACATCGAAAAGACGTAATGTTTTCGTAGGCGAATAAAAACAGATAAGCCAAATGGAGTCTAATTTAAAAAAATAAAACATTTAATAGCCCTGAGCCCTAATTTTTAAGGACGGGATTTCGCAAAGAGTAGGTATAAAAACGCACTTCTACACATGCACCGTTCACACGCACACACAGGCGCGGGCAAGCTGCGTTAAAAATGAGTGAATTAACTTGTTTTGATACTTGGATATAAATTGTTTATGTTTTATTTTTTTATTTTTTATTTTCGTCCGGACTTGCTGTACACTAAGTTAGACTTAGATTTAGTCTTAGTCTTAGACTTAGATTTAGACTTTTTTAAGCCACTGGGAAATGCATTAGACTAAGACTAAGTCTCTTTAAGTCTAAGCCTAAGTCTAACACTAAGACTAAGACTTAGACTTAGTCTTAGACTAAGACTAAGTCTCTTTAAGTCTGAGTCTAAGTCTAAGCTAAGTCTAAGTCTAACACTAAGACTAAGATATAGACTTAGACTTAGTATTAGTCTAAGACTTAGTCTTAGTGTTAGACTTAGGCTTAGATTTGAACTCAGACTTAGTCTAAGTCTAAGTTTAATTCTAAATCTAAGTCTAAGTTGAGCAAACCAAATTGATAATATATTTTGAAAAGAAGAAACTAAGTACTAGGTACCTATGGTACCTTCAATATAATAGCATTATTTTATTATTTGATAGAATTTCGAAATTTCTTGCAAAGTTACATTCCCCGAATGTAGTACTGACCTGCATGTATACCTCGAAAACTTCTATTGGAACTCCTAGATCTTTAGAGTTAGTTGTATTGAGTTTGGGCTCGTTTTGTAAGTTATGATGAGATCTTACCACTGGCCTTATTGGAGTGACCTGATGGTATACTTCGAAGACTACTACTGGATCTTCTAGACAGCTACAGCTAGTTATATCGAGTTTGGGCTCGTTTTGTAAGTAATGATGAGATCTTACCACTGGACTTGTTGGAGTGACTTGGTGGTATACCTCGAAGACTTCTATTGGAACTCCTAGATCTTTACAGCTAGTTATATCGAGTTTGGGCTCGTTTTGTAAGTTAGGATGAGATCTTACCACTGGACTTGTTGGAGTGACCTGATGGTATACCTCAAAGACTTCTATTGGAACTCCTAGATCTTCAGAGTTAGTTGTATCGAGTTTGGGCTCGTTTTGTAAGTAATGATGAGATCTTACCACTGGACTTGTTGGAGTGACCTGATGGTATACTTCGAAGACTACTACTGGATCTTCTAGACGGCTACAGCTAGTTATATCGAGTTTGGGCTCGTTTTGTAAGTAATGATGAGATCTTACCACTGGACTTGTTGGAGTGACTTGGTGGTATACCTCGAAGACTTCTATTGGAACTCCTAGATCTTCAGAGTTAGTTGTATCGAGTTTGGGCTCGTTTTGAAAGTTACGATGAGATCTTACCACTGGACTTGTTGGAGTGACCTGATGGTATACTTCGAAGACTACTACTGGATCTTCTAGACGGCTACAGCTAGTTATAGCGAGTTTGGGCTCGTTTTGTAAGTAATGATGAGATCTTACCACTGGACTTGTTGGAGTGACCTGATGGTATACTTCGAAGACTACTACTGGATCTTCTAGACGGCTACAGCTAGTTATAGCGAGTTTGGGCTCGTTTTGTAAGTAATGATGAGATCTTACCACTGGACTTGTTGGAGTGACCTGATGGTATACTGCGAAGACTACTACTGGATCTTCTAGACGGCTACAGCTAGTTATAGCGAGTTTGGGCTCGTTTTGTAACTAATGATGAGATCTTACCACTGGACTTGTTGGAGTGACCTGATGGTATACTTCGAAGACTACTACTGGATCTTCTAGACGGCTACAGCTAGTTATATCGAGTTTGGGCTCGTTTTGTAAGTTATGATGAGATCTTACCACTGTCACTCCAACAAGTCCAGTGGTAAGATCTCATCATTACTTACAAAACGAGCCCAAACTCGATATAACTAGCTGTAGCCGTCTAGAAGATCAAGTAGTAGTCTTCGAAGTATACCATCAGGTCACTCCAACAAGTCCAGTGGTAAGATCTCATCATAACTTACAAAACGAGCCCAAATTCGATATAACTAGTTGTAAAGATCTAGGAGTTCCAATAGAAGTCTTCGAGGTATACCACCAAGTCACTCCAACAAGTCCAGTGGTAAGATCTCATCATAACTTACAAAACGAGCCCAAACTCGATACAACTAGCTGTAAAGATCTAGGAGTTGCAATAGAAGTCTTCGAGGTATACCACCAAGTCACTCCAACAAGTCCAGTGGTAAGACCTCATCATTACTTACAAATCGAGCCCAAACTCTATATAAGTAACTGTAAAGATCTAGGAGTTCCAATAGAAGTCTTCGAAGTATACCATCAGGTCACTCCAACAAGTCCAGTGGTAAGATCTCATCATTAGTTACAAAACGAGCCCAAACTCGCTATAACTAGCTGTAGCCGTCTAGAAGATCCAGTAGTAGTCTTCGCAGTATACCATCAGGTCACTCCAACAAGTCCAGTGGTAAGATCTCATCATTACTTACAAAACGAGCCCAAACTCGCTATAACTAGCTGTAGCCGTCTAGAAGATCCAGTAGTAGTCTTCGCAGTATACCATCAGGTCACTCCAACAAGTCCAGTGGTAAGATCTCATCATTACTTACAAAACGAGCCCAAACTCGCTATAACTAGCTGTAGCCGTCTAGAAGATCCAGTAGTAGTCTTCGAAGTATACCATCAGGTCACTCCAACAAGTCCAGTGGTAAGATCTCATCATTACTTACAAAACGAGCCCAAACTCGCTATAACTAGCTGTAGCCGTCTAGAAGATCCAGTAGTAGTCTTCGAAGTATACCATCAGGTCACTCCAACAAGTCCAGTGGTAAGATCTCATCGTAACTTTCAAAACGAGCCCAAACTCGATACAACTAACTCTGAAGATCTAGGAGTTCCAATAGAAGTCTTTGAGGTATACCATCAGGTCACTCCAACAAGTCCAGTGGTAAGATCTCATCATTACTTACAAAACGAGCCCAAACTCGATATAACTAGCTGTAGCCGTCTAGAAGATCCAGTAGTAGTCTTCGAAGTATACCATCAGGTCACTCTAACAAGTCCAGTGGTAAGATCTCATCATTACTTACAAAACGAGCCCAAACTCGCTATAACTAGCTGTAGCCGTCTAGAAGATCCAGTAGTAGTCTTCGAAGTATACCATCAGGTCACTCCAACAAGTCCAGTGGTAAGATCTCATCATTACTTACAAAACGAGCCCAAACTCGCTATAACTAGCTGTAGCCGTCTAGAAGATCCAGTAGTAGTCTTCGAAGTATACCATCAGGTCACTCCAACAAGTCCAGTGGTAAGATCTCATCATTACTTACAAAACGAGCCCAAACTCGATACAACTAACTCTGAAGATCTAGGAGTTCCAATAGAAGTCTTCGAGGTATACCACCAAGTCACTCCAACAAGTCCAGTGGTAAGATCTCATCATTACTTACAAAACGAGCCCAAACTCGATATAACTAGCTGTAGCCGTCTAGAAGATCCAGTAGTAGTCTTCGAAGTATACCATCAGGTCACTCCAACAAGTCCAGTGGTAAGATCTCATCATTACTTACAAAACGAGCCCAAACTCGATATAACTAGCTGTAGCCGTCTAGAAGATCCAGTAGTAGTCTTCGAAGTATACCATCAGGTCACTCCAACAAGTCCAGTGGTAAGATCTCATCATTACTTACAAAACGAGCCCAAACTCGCTATAACTAGCTGTAGCCGTCTAGAAGATCCAGTAGTAGTCTTCGAAGTATACCATCAGGTCACTCCAACAAGTCAAGTGGTAAGATCTCATCATTACTTACAAAACGAGCCCAAACTCGATATAACTAGCTGTAGCCGTCTAGAAGATCCAGTAGTAGTCTTCGAAGTATACCATCAGGTCACTCCAACAAGTCCAGTGGTAAGATCTCATCATAACTTACAAAACGAGCCCAAACTCGATACAATTAACTCTAAAGATCTAGGAGTTCCAATAGAAGTTTTCGAGGTATACAATATACATGCAGGTCAGTACTACATTCGGGGAATATAACTTTGCAAGAAATTTCGAAATTCTATCAAATAATAAAATAATGCTATTATATTGAAGGTACCACAGGTACCTAGTACTTAGTTACTTACCTTTCTTTTCAAAATATATAAAGTATCAATTTGGTTTGCTATGAACTATTTCGTGTTCGTACAGCGATGTTTTTCGATATCAGCATCTGCTTACAACCAGCGCAGCCTCCACTCAGAAAGGCGGTCAAACGCCGACTGATTGATATTTGAATTTCGAATTTTGAAATGAAATCAAACCAGAGACCGAGTAAAATCAAAATAAGCCTTATTGCACACTATTTTAAGGTTCGGTTTAAACGAAAATATGTGAAAAAAGTACACGCGATGCTATATTTTATTTTTTATACTATTTGTAATATTTTTGATATTTTTCTCTCCAAGATTTTGAGTTGAACATATCTGCTAACAGATAGTATTTTTTAATTACATAAAACGGGTATATTATATACAAGAAATGTACCTAAAGTCACCCCAAAATCGTGAATTTTGTGTGAAGAGGTGACGGAAAATAATTTTTATAGTACTAAAAATTGAGATTTTGAACAAAATCAACTCCCAAGATTTGGAGATTAAGGACCAATCTATGTGTAGCAATTTTTATTTCCATCTTATTTGGTTTAACTTAGTCACAATATGTACCGAAAGTCACCCGATTTGCGGAAACGCACTCTTAATACATTAAAAAAGAGAATTTTTTATTTAAATAGTAACTCACAAAGAAAATGAAAGGTTTTGCTAACTTAAAATTTAAAAGTTATTTTTGACTCCAGTTTTTAGATTATCTTTTCTAATTCTACGCAACAAGGGCCAAGGCCAGGGCCATTTTGTTTTCTTATAATTGTTTACTTTCGTATGAGTGCATAGTGTTTTTGTTTATTTTGTAATTTGTGTAAAGTTTTGCGGGCATAAGTAAATAAAAACTTATAGGATTTGTGACTTTCTTGAAAATGGAACTTATTTTATCATAGAAAAAAGTGAGAAAGTACTTAACACGAGTATTTAACGTTAATAATTATTGATTCTTTTAACCGGCTTTAGTGGTTGTGTACACATAAATAGTTTGTTTTGTTTTCCTTGCATCTTATTTTGTAATTAGCCGTACGGTATGGAATGATAGGATATTCTGAACAGGTATGTGCCTTTATTTTAACTAGCTTCTGCCCGCGACTTCGTCTGCGTGAGGGGGGTTTTTAAAACGCCTGCGCTAACCCTCTACTTTACAGGGAACCCAGCTCACATCTTGGACCTATGTAGATATGTGACTTGACTTAAATTTTCATTTTACCTATAATGACGTACCTATACATATACGTGTGTGTCCTAATATATGCCTACCCTAAGCCCAAACCCTGTGCACGCCACTGCTTCTATAATAAATCTATGATTAACACTGGACGTAATACTTGATTGACGCCATTGTGGCGCTCTAAACTGTTACGATGTGTCCAAAAAACTAAAATTAGTGACGGTAACTAGTTGACAACTGATAGTTGAAACTTTTTGACACTTCCTAGCTCCAGAGACACTCGTATGTCAAATGAGGTGCTTCAAATGGATGCATAATTTAAGCTGTCATTTGTATAGGGAGTATTAATCACAGATTGATTATAGAGTTCAGTGAACTCAACAAGTGGACATAAGTCTCTTGGAATTGTAATTAGAGATATTTTACTTAAAACATGTCATGTTTTGCGCCGCGAGACTGGTTGTTACTTGATTCGTGAGCAATAGAAACACTTGTCACCTGAAGAACCACACGACGGTGAGCGCGACGGACACGAGCGTCATGAGGATGTTCTCCAAGTCCCAGGCTCGTTCCGGCGCAGCGCCCTCCGTCACCAGGTCGTGCGTTGCGCCGCGAGACTGGTTGTTACTTGATTCGTGAGCAATAGAAACACTTGTCACCTGAAGAACCACACGACTGTGAGCGCGACGGAGACGAGCGTCATGAGGATGTTCTCCAAGTCCCAGGCTCGTTCTGGCGCAGCGCCCTCCGTCACCAGGTCGTGCGTTACGCCGCGAGACTGGTTGTTGGGCTGCTGCTGAAGGAAATATTTTTGAACGATCAGCGCGCGCTTCATTTATTGCACGCTTGTAACATATCCACCTCTTGTACATATACAATATCATAGGAAAAAAAACCAGTTAAATCCAAGTGAAAGGATTAGTATGGTTGTTACGTTCTCTCAAATATGGTTGAGCGAAGCAATGGCTGGATCATGCGTCGTGCTCGTGAACGGGTGCCACCAACGGGAATGGGTCTGCTTTGTGTCTACCCATCTTAACATGTGTTAGGTTGTGGTAGGTGTGTATTTTTGAAACTTCTTTGTGGAAACACTGTGTGTATAGCATAGTTTTGTTAACCATTGTAAAAAATTTTTTTTTGAAAAGAGCAACTGCTGAGTTTCTTGCC
The DNA here is from genome assembly GCA_933228805.2 of Hipparchia semele. Classification (NCBI taxonomy): domain Eukaryota; kingdom Metazoa; phylum Arthropoda; class Insecta; order Lepidoptera; family Nymphalidae; genus Hipparchia; species Hipparchia semele. Next base: position 11,368,998 of record OW121718.1, read on the forward strand.
GGCTCCTCTCAGCAGAATCTGCATTCCGAACCGGTGGTAGATTTATGACGGGTCATAAGAGCTACAAGTTGGCCTACATGAAATAAATAAATTTTGATTTTGATTTTTTTTACCTGATCGGGCGGCGCGCGCGCGCGGCTGCGCGGCCGCGAGGGGTGCACGAGGCAGTGCACCACGGCCTGGTGGTGCAGCCCGCAGGCGCGCAGCGTGGCCGCCTCGTCGCCCAGCACGCGCCCGCGGAAGATGAGCCGCACGCGCCGCTCCGCGCACAGCTCCGCGCTGAAGTGCCGTCTGACAACACACAACCTCATAAAATATAGTAATAGTAGGATAATATACCTATAGACATAATAATAGAAATAAAATAGATGTAAACCAAATAGTAAAAAAGATGTTGTATTATAAAATAACAACAGAAATTAATAGCAATAAACATTTTAAAAAAAAAAAACACACACAACCTCATCACTTTTACAAAGCGTACAGCGAAGTTAGGACTTTTTTCCGAGTTGTGCCACACATGATAAATAATAATGACATTGTTTTGTTTTGACATTATTTTGACCGACTACCTACCATATTTACGTTTTTTTTGACATTCGATAGATTTTTATCAATAATTGACATTCCTATAAATTGTCCGTTGTACATAGCCGTATTTAATGACATTAATGATTATTATCTGCCATAACAACAACATATTGTGTGAATTTATCAGGAATGCCATTGTGGGACGAATTTTTCCAGACATAAAACTAGTGATGTTGTTGTGTAAAACTAGTGATGTACTGTTAATTTCTGTTTGACATACTAATATCAACCTAAATATAAGTATAATAATGATATATTTGTACGCCACACTGTGGCAGAATACAAGATCACTATTTTATTGTAACATCTATATACCTACTGTATTCACAAATGAATAAATGAATTGAATGAATTATGACTTAGTTGTTACGACGCTTCTTCTGCTTGACGCCTTTTGTCTTTAATGCTCAAGTGGTGGAGGCGCCGGGACAACCTAATCTAGATATACCTATTGGGTGATGTGTAGCACAATTTATAAAATAAACGTTTCTTTCTTTTCTTTATGCGATTAGCAAGATAGACCTTGACTGCGATCTCACCCGATGGTAAGTGACGATGCAGTCTAAGATGGCTAATTTGAAAGGGGTATGGCGGTGTAGATTCAACCTATACCCCTAATCGGTTTCTATACGCCATCGTGCCGGAACGCTGAATCGCTGGGCGGCATATCATTAACGGTAAAGTGGTAACCTAGCCACGACGAAAGCAGACCAGACCAGAGACAATTTAGAAATTGTAAATTGTTGTTGTAGAAATGTTAATTTGGAGTACTCTCTTCTCTTCTATATTTAGTAGAAAGAATGCTATTACAACATTTAAGGATGGTGCATATTCATGCATGTATTGAAATTAACGTTTTGGTATGACATTTGTACAAAAAACTGATCAATATGTTAAATATTGATCAGTTTTTTAATTCTTCATGTAGCACATGACAATTTCAAGGACATGTAGCTACTTAGAATTACTTTTTGCACACCTGATAATAAAATTAAATATACATGCCTCTTAAAATCTTTCAGAAGTTCATCTAGACTCCCCTCTACTTCCTTGAGAGTATCGTTCAGGTATTTGAGTTTGATCAAAATCTTCCTGCCCTCTCTGTCTATGCCGTCATCATTGGAACTGCCGGCATCAACTGGGGTTCCAGCAGAGGTATCTAGTGGGGTTGAATTATTGTCTTGTATGTCGGCAGGTTTCGCTGCACCCGGTTTACTATTTGATTCTAGAAAAATATAACGAGTTCATCATTAGCAAAATATAACTGAAGACCACAAATAGCTTCCACTACATAAATGCATGCGGGAGCACGTAAATGCGTATGCAAGTACACAAACACGTAAATGCGTACGAAAGTACTTAAATGTGTACATAAGTACGTGAATGCATCTGGAAATTCTTAAATGCGTACGCAAGCACGTAAATGCGTACGCACGTGTTTTGTTAATGAGTAACTATTCTAATATATTACACCATAATCTAAATAAAGATTCTTTTAAATAAACGGACTTCAATCACCACTACGAAGTACAATATACAAGTGTGCCTATAAAATTTGAAGATTTTTCCAGGATCCTAACATCAGATCTTGACATGGTGACTAGAACCACATGAAAAGTATACCCAAATAAAAGAAAATATATACCCAATCGGTCCAGACGTCTTCGAGCAATCGGGCAACTTACATAAAAAATGTAAAAAAAAGATTTCAACAATTGAGAACCTCCTCCTTTTTGAAGTCAGTTAAAAAAGGCTTAACTTTTTTGACCTCGTGTGGTAACGCGCTTTAGAAATTGTCAGATCCAGCAATAGATACAGGCTGACGGATGGCAAGTTGAACTAGTGTGAAGTGGCACTTACCACCAGACCTCGTGAAGAAGTCACAACCAGTGGTGACGTCAGCTTCCATAGCACTGACAATGCTGTCCATCTCCCTGATCTGCGCGTTACTCGCTGGCTCCTGCTCCTCTGCGCTTTCCGTTTCTTCATTTGAAGATTCCGCTGTGGTTTGATTGTTTTGTGGCGCTGTAATAAAAAAGTTTTTTTTTTATTTGTGACGATGCAGTCTAAGATGGTAGCGGGCTAACTTGGAAGGGGTATGGCAGTGTAAATTCAACCCATACCCCTATTCGGTTTCCACACCCCATTGTGCCGAAACGCTAAATCGCTTGGCGGCACGTCTTTGACGGTAGGGTGCCTAGCCACAGCCAAAGCCTCCCACCAGACCAGACCTGAGACAGTTCAGAAATTATAAATTTCCAAATTTCCTCCACCGGGAATCAAACCCCAGATCTCTCAGTTATAAGACCACAGCGCTCACTACGCCAGGGAGGTTAAAGCACCATCAGCAGAATCAGTTTACAGCTCCTACGCAATATCACCTGTCTATCGGTATTCAATCGGATACATTTTAGAGAGGGCAATCAGGACACAACCTTGTTCCACTTTGACTATTCTATTACAAAACTGCGAAGAGTTGTGAATGTTAACATCCTCACGTGCTAGAAAACCAACCTACTTGCACAAAACACATGAGTTCAACATTTCTGAAACAAACTACTAAGATGTGGAATGGAGTGAAAAAATTAAACTCACAGTCAATCCGTCGGTAGAAGTGCAACCGATTGTTATCCAACATCGCCATGTCCGCGTCGACAATGCTGTCCATCTCTTGTAGCGGTATCACCCTGTCGTCCCTGCTGCTCTCGCTCTCCGGTATGGTATTACTGGCAGCTGGCGAATAACAATCCATTCATACCATTGCAATAGCTTCTGATTGGCTGAATTTATGGTGTTCTTGCTGCATATATGCATTTAAACCAATAGCGGGAGGGTACCAGCCAATCAGATGTCATTGCAATTGTTACATTTGAATAACCCCATGTTGAAATTTAGTGGGAAGTTGGTTCCACAGTTTCAAAGTATGTGGAAATCTCTAAACTAAATTAATGTTATCTACCGAAAAGAAAGCGTTACATTCAAAACTATCAATTTTAGTTTAGATTAAACACTTCATTCCACAGAATTAGTATCATTATGAACATGATAATCATAATATAAATTAAATAAATAAATAAAATATTTACCTATAGGTTCAGGTGGTGGCACTTGTGCGTTAACTGTACGAGCATTAGCAACAGTCGGCCCTGTAATTAAGATTAATTAATTATTTCATACACCATATCAACTTTATTATTTCATAGAGTACTAGTTACTACTACTACTACGACTTCGCAGATTAAGGTGCATTTACATTTTGAAGTTTTATCAAAACTTGTTCAGTTCTTTTTGCGTTAAACTGTAACCATCCATCCTCCTCAACTCATATAAATTATATTAGTCACTAAAACAGTTAGTTCATTGTTTCAGTTTAACAGATTTTAGGTTAGATTAAAAAAAACTTACTTGTAACTATGCTGACAGTGACAGGGTGGTGCGTGCGGGAGCGCATAACAAGCACAGTCTGGTACCGGTCCGGCCTGGCGTTGGTTGACCACCACGCCAGGGATGCCACCAACACAACCAGCAACACCACCACAAACTGCACCACCTCATCCCCCACCCCCTCTATCAGTGTCATTTTGTATCTAAAACAAGCAAACATACTTAGTTATAATCCTGTAGTCCAATGGAACAGGAATACAACATGACCAGAAAGAGATCAGATGCAGGACTAATGGTATTACATGGTCTCTGGATATAATCCTACCAACTTCCCAAATCCAGCTCTTCAACTGACAATAAATATTCAATGAGTTTTGGACTAACCCTCTTAAGATCTTATGATGTGCAAATATATCAAGTTTTACAAAATAAGAATTTCAAAACAGTATTTTTATGTAATTACCCTAAACAGTTAGAAAAGAGTGTATTCAAATAAACTAAGAAATCTAAAGTATCATGTACAATATAAGTTTTCCTGGGAACTATTATAATCGAATAATGGGTAAAATTATTTAATACAAACTGCATCAGCCTTTCAAGGTCACATATATGGCAACGAAAATATAATGATTTAATTAAAATAATACAAACGCACTTGCCTCAGTTCGTTGTAGATATTAAATGTTTGAAATTTAAAACAGCGTTTTACAGTGCCATCGGGTCTGTAACGAAGAGAAAATATCTCTAAACCACTGAAATCACAATTACGTCGATCGTCTAAACACAATTTTAAGTCCTGATTATTTAGGCGTAAGTAATCTTATAATTCATGAAAACGTTTAATGACCACTACATTCACCGTCGCATATATTTAATTACCTACCGTTGCGTTTATTTTACTTGTATTATTTTTTAATAATTAAATATCTGCTAAACCTAGTACCTACTAAATATTTTTAATTTATAATCGTATAGAAAATTTACTCAAATCTGACATTTGACAAATGACATTAACCTCAGATCAAATACCTACCTATCTGAGACACAAGAAACATAGGTAGGTACTACTCTCTCTGGACCACCTCTGGACATTATTAACGTGGACATGCTAACCAATCTATGATCAACACTGGACAAGCTGTTCTAGGATCTGTGAAGCTGTTACAACTGCAAGTCGGTACCTACCTACCTATTATTGTTCGATGGTACCTACCAAATAAGTAGGTATCTACCTAGGAACCATACGTAGAGAGAGAAGACATAGAGCCAGTGACGATTTCTTTCTCACTCACACTAAAAAGAGAGCAGAAATAAAGTTACTAATGTGATAAACAGAGACGCAGCTACCCAATTTTTTGTCCCTCATCGTGTAACCAGTTTTTTTCAAGGTCGGCACACTTTTGTGCGAAACAAACTGACAGTTATAAGAAAAATTTAGTACCTATGTGTGTTGCCAGCTTTAGGTACCTATACAATGTCCCGATTTTCCCTATCCTACTAATATTATAAATGTGAAACTTTGGATGTATGTATGGATGGATGTTTGTTACTCAATCACGCCATACTAAACCGATATGGCTGAAATTTGGCACGGAGATAGGTTCTTTTAGTAATGTCCTCTGACATACCGTAACGGCGGGTTACTTTGGCTACTTTTTCAATTTTTTTTTTAAATTTTTGTTGAAACAAAATAAGGTCGTGATGGAAGAAATGAGTATTATGAGAAAAGAAAAGAAAGATGATGGATACTACATAATATATGTCGGCGATGATTAAAGTGTATTCAGTTAGATAGTGTCGGTTACTGTTCTGAATTATCCTGAAGTTTCGTTCGAATGTCCAACGACCAGTCGAGAACTGTTAGCGATCTTAAGAATTATTTTATTTGCAAAGTTCTTAATTTTTAAAGCCATTTTTAAATAGCTAGAGGCAGACTTTTTATGTTTTTTTTTTTAATAATTATTAACTTAAACTTTGAAGAGTTGCAGTTTTATACGACTGCCTGAAAAAAGGAATATACTGTTAATTTCATTCATGATGATTTTGATGACTAAATATACAATTTTTGTTGCTTTTAATTCAATAGCATTACTCGATCGAAGGAAAATCATAAACTGTTCTTTACAAATTATTTTGTGTAACATTCTTACTAGTAACTTGTGAAACGAAAAAAAATATTCCTTTGTGTTAAGTACATGCATCTTTTTTCAAAATGACTCACATATGTTAAATTTCTATTCGGCATTTCAATATTTTTTTTAAGGAGCAAAAAATTATCTAGTGAATTGGTCCTATGAAACTACACTAAAAAACTTTAATATAAAAAAAATATTTTTAAAAAACCGACTTCAACCGCAATACGTGTACAAACTAAAATTATAATTTTAGTTTGTACACGTATTGCGGTTGAAGTCGGTTTATTTCATACTTTTAAGTGGTGGTTGAAGTCGGTTTTTTAAAAATACTTATTTTAATATTATTATTCTTTATTGCACACAATATTAAGATATATGTAAAAAATAGAAGCTTACCCTAATAGGTATATCTCTCCCAGACAACCTTATATGTGTAGGTATGTTATTTAAAAAATAAAACAATTCAGCATCTGTTTTGTCGTTTTATTTAAAAATCCTGGGAAGAATTTTCCATCTAATTTGGGGTAACAGGGGAGTGCAGTTATTGTGGCAACATTAAACTCAAACTTGTCATGTGACGTCATCGTTACGTCATGTTATCTCTATTTCAGTCGCGGTTACACAGTACCTTGGTCTATTGCCTTCTCTGTCTACGGAACCATAGGAACTATGCGTGCAACGGATAAAATGAAACGTCATTTTCGATTGCATGAATGAACTCTTGAGGTCTCGGGACAACAAGCTATGATTTGAGACGTAGCTTATAACACATTCGTTATTGCACTCACTCTTAGTGTCTTCTATATGTTTCATCCCATTCTACAAAATTTCATCAGATTTCGTAGTAGAGCGTTGAATTTCATCATTCTTCTGCATTCAGAATTGTGATTCAGAAATTGATATACCAGAAGAAAAACATTTACCAGGAAATAGCTTAAATTAAACTTAAAATAGTAAATAGAAGAATTCATGTATTGAAAAGTTATTGAATGTTTCTTATAACCTAGTAATTTATAAAATTTAAATATTAGTGTTGTAGGAATAGTGAAGTTTTTGCGAAGTGTTTTTAATTTTAATTTTTAAATTATAATTTGAATTGGTCTTAGGCAAAGCTCTCGAGACCGGTGTTGTTTCGAAGATAATTAAATTATTTGAACAAAACAAGGGAGTCGAGAAAGCCAAGAAGAGAGTATCTACATTTTATTTAGCACATATTTAACATGAGCTACGCGTACATCGAACTAAACAATAATAAATACTACAATAATTTGCGAAACTTGAACATCAATTCCATGAACCAGGGCTTCACGCATAATCCTATTTTGCATCAGATAAATTACTCTTCTATGCAAATTAACAAGATCAAGAAGTATAAGACAGTTATTTGTAGAAGACACGTGAAAATGTGAGTATTTTTTCCACTTTCTTTAATAATACACTGATTAAAATAGTAGGTACCTACGTAGACTAACAGGCCTAGAGAAATGAAATATATACCTTATGTAGAGGGGCATCAAGGAGAGGGGTATCCTTAACCTTAAAATGAGATTTTCTTACATCTTTGCCGAATATCCTCATGTACACTTGTCTGCAAAATGACTACATATGTAACAACTATACTAGTGTACTAGAGTATCATATTATTACAGGGCCTGGAGGAAAGAGTATCAGCTAAATAGAAAATAGTTGTGACATGTGATTGTCACACTCTTAAGCTATCTTTTAGGCTATCAGTTTATTATAATATCTTCATTCTTGAGCTGCTTGTATGGATCTGCTCTGCAATTTAAAAAGTGAATTTTTTTAGAATTGGAGTAAATTCAAAATGCCTCAATAGATGTCACTAGTAGAGCTTTAAGAAGAAAATAATTTTTTCTCTGGTGGGAGGCTTTGGCCATGTCTAGTTACCATCCTACCGTCAAAGATGTGCCGCTAAGCAATTTAGCGTTCCGGCATGATGGCATGTAGAAACAGATTAGGAGTATGGGTTGAATGTTCACTGCCATACTCCTTCCAATTTAACTCAATTACGATCAGGTGAGATTGCAGTCAAGAACTATCTTGTCATCCAATAAAAATCTTCTATACCTATAGCTATATGCATTTTAGTGTCAGGGAATTGAGTTGTAAGAGAGGTCTCAGCAGATTCCCCTGATTATCTCTGCCCCTTAACAATGTGAACTTCTCAAACTTACAAACTTCTCAGCCCCTAAAATGATCAATGTTAACCTAAAAGTGCTTGAGGCACAACCAAAAATGGTTAATAGTTGGCTTGGACTTGCAGGTTTAAAATCCAAAAATTGAGTCAGGGAGAAAAAAATATTTTCTAATTTTAAAAATGTGGACTGTGGAGGCAGGCTGTCGCATGGATATAGTATGTTTTGTCTTGCTTAATAATGTTATATATATGTTGTTTATGATATGATGCTTATGATATGATGTACATGCAAAAGATAATGTTATTTTATTGTTGTTGTGCATTTTATATTCAATAAAGATAGGTACATATTAACTAAGCTTTGACATTTTCTGATGCAATAATAAAGATATTTAAGTATGTTAAAAAAGTAGCCCTCTTGCAATAAAATGATCCACTGTCGGAAGTGATAAATCACACAATCACACTAATATTGTAAAGGCGAAAGTATATGTGTATGTGTATGTTTGTTTGTTACTCCTTCACACCAGAACAAATGAACTGATTTGGAATGGAGAGTTTGGCTGAAATTTGGCACAGAGATAGATTATAGTTTGAAATAACACAGGTTTCTTTTTATCCGAGAAAACAGCTCAATCCGATCTCCTGCGGAAGTTGAAAAACCTTAATCCACGCGAACGAAGTCGCGGGCATCAACTAGTAATATATAAATGAGCCTGAACCAAGAATAACTATTATTTTATGAAGTCATGTGCATTGTGCATTGCTAGTAGGTATAAGCAGATCGCATATTAGTCCGCTTAGATCGAACCACACGCAATTATTATATTTATATTCCACTTTATTTGTGTCTCAGTTATGTCTTAAAATGAGTATCTTAATATTAGTATTTAATTCGATGCCTTAACATGGGTAGCCTAAGTATGTCATGCTCTCTTAAACATTTCTGTGGTGGTGTCGTGTGGTGCGGGTTGTTACGTTCCCTCAAATATGGTTGAGCGAAGCAATGGCTGGATCATGCGTCGTGCTCCTGAACGGGTGCCACCAACGGAAATACGGAAATGGGTCTGCTTTGTGTCTACCCATCTTAACATGTGTTAGGTAGTGGTAGGTGTGCATTTTTGAAACTTCTTTGTGGAAACACTGTGTGCATAGCATAGTTTTGTTAACCATTGTAAAAAAATTTTTTTGAAAAGAGCAACTGCCGAGTTTCTTGCCGGCTCTTCTCAGCAAAATCTGCATTCCGAACCGGTGGTAGATTTATGACGTGTCATAAGAGCTAGAAGTTGGCCTTCATGAAATAAATAAATTTTGATTTTTTTTGATTTTATGAAAGCAGTAGGGAAGGGATTTGTTAGACAGACGTCCATGAAAATGCACCGAAAATTCGGGTATAAAAGTTCAAACATCCGGCCACGCACGGTACCTGTAAAGGTACCAAGTTACCAACCTACTTCAGGTTCCTACCTACCATCCTAAAGACAAAATCGCAACGCGGCATTGCTTCATCTTGGCTTCATCAAAAATTGAGATCGCATCGCAAGAAGTTGTGTCCGATGTCGTAATTCGCGTCGCATCATACGATCTTCTTGGTCGCACACTTCATTGCTGAAGGTCGTATCCATATGAAAGTGCCTTCGTTGATAACTTTAGCCTTTCAGTCTGTCGAGGTACGATACCAAATCATAAATCAATACAAGACAACTCATCCAGGCAGAAAGAACCTAAGCAGTTCGAAATCACTCAGCGCTATACCCTTCGCACTTTTGTGTTTCGGCCCTAAAAAAACTACCAAACCTAAAGTTATTATATAAAAGGTAACCGACTGCCTGCTATCTTGCGTCCTCCATTATAAAGTCGTTTTAGTGCGTTGGAAAACCCTAATATGTAAGACTTTCTCTGAAAATTTAGGTCAATCAGGCGTGTCACATCAATGCATGCAGTGTAAAAACAAGTTTGCATTGATGAAATAAACCAGTTATTCGGTGATTGAAGATTTTGATTCATCACTAAATAAGGGTTTTGGTTGTCCCGTTTACAAAAGGGTTTTTCTTATTTAATTTCGTTCAGAAAAACGCTGGTCCAGTGTTCGTAAGCTTAGTTTGTAGTCGTACTTTTTATTTTAGATATTTTATAATTCGAATTTTACTAACAAGATTTTTACTATAGCCAAGGTACTTTACAAGGTCGTCTCTAAAGTTATGTCAATGTGGCTAATTCTGTTGTACACAATCTCTTAACTAAACTGCTCGTCTCGTGCTCTCCCGTCCAAACATGTGACGTTTCGTTCTACAAATCACATGTTTACCGTAGTTTGATCTAAAAATACAATAGGTACCTACCATACAGCTAGCTAATCCTCAGATATTTACATACAGCTTATACTTCGATAATCCTCCGTTTCAATTTGTTTCAAATTATCATAGTTATGGGGGTTGAATCATAAAATTCTATGTTTGTCTGGTCGGAGGGCAGATGCTACTTTTTAAGTAGATCTATCGAGCGAGTGGTTGATCTTAGTGGATGTCTAATACTTCACTTGTACTTCTTCCAAAAAAGTATATTTTGAGTTTGGTTTCCAGCGGGAACTCTCTATTTTCCTTGGATAAAAGTTATCCTATATTACTCTCAGCCTCTAGGTATTTATCTATCCGTATATCCATGTGAAAATCAAGCCAATTTGTTGGACCGTTCCTGCGTGAAGGACAAATAATCACACTTCCGCATTTTTAATATTAAGTAGTATGATTATGTAATTAAAATTGTACATAATGTACGAGAGGTCGTTTTGGAAGAGGTCATAATATGCCCAGCAATCGAAGTATGTAGGTAGGTACCTACATCGGATAAGAGTTGAAACATCGAAGATTGATCATATTTTCTCAGTCCTTCGTTCTAGTATCAGTATTAAGATTTTTCATGAATTTATTTATTTATTTATTCTGTACAGAAAAAACTTAAATATAGAAAAGACGTGTACAAGGACATCTTATCGCTACAAAATGTGGATTTCTTCCAGATGTCCTAGGTGTGAGAACAATTGATGATAATGAGATGCTTTTAGTAGGTACAGAAACGACAAGAGACTATAAACAAAACTAATTAATAAACTTAATAAAAAAATATATATATATAATAAGTAACATATACATAAGTAGATAATATAATATTACAGAAATACATTAAATACATAATATATATTTATAGTACCTATACATTTGCAATAGACAAATAAGCAGAGATGAAGAACTAATTAATAATTAGTTCTTCATCTCTGCTTATTTATCTATTCAATCCAAATCCAATCCAATCCAATATCCATAGAAGAAAGATACTTATGTGTTTAGAAACTTGAACTAAGGCAAATTGAGTTGCGATTTGCGAGTGCCGAAATCAATATCTACTGCAATATAATTCTTTAGTAAACAACTCAAAATGAGTTCATATTTATTTTTTAAGATATGCAGATCTTAGATGTATAATTAATCTAAGACGCAGATATTATATTTTTCTTAGATTTTTGTATCACATGTCCAACGATGTGTTGCTTTCGAGGCGTTTTTATTAATTATATTATAATTCCTAATGATATATGAAAATTGAAATATTATTTCATTACTCTGCCATCGACCACCGTCTTTAAACTTAAAGGTTATCTGGAATTCCTGGAAGAGATCAGTCATCGTCACTTAGTCATAAAGCTAGTCTAGTTTTATTAAGTTTATATATTTTTTTTGTCAGTTAGATCTTGCACATTACATAATAGGTACTTATGAGCCACCAAGCAAAGATTTTACAAACAATTTTTCACATTTGTCATAACACGTAACGTTGCCAGTAAAGAGAAACGTTTAACGATATCATTATCACAATGACTAGCAAAATGTGATGGCGTCGCACCGATAGAGGCCGCGCGATAGGCAGAGACAAAGGTTAATATTGTTGTGTTTGTTTTACGGCGAACAACCACCATTTTATTTTACGCCTGCTACAACTGGCCTGTAAGAAGGGTTTAGGCCGTAGTCCACAAAGCTGGCGAAGTGCGAATTGGCAGACTTCATATATTGCACCATTGAGAAGATGATGGAGAACATCACACGCTTTGACGGTGAAGTAAACCATCGTGCCTGCATGCCTTTGGCTCTGGGCTCTGAGGCTAAAATCTATAGACTCTCACTCAGCTCAGACTCAAGGCAGAGTTAAAACTAGACAGATTTATGTCAGAGCGTATTTGTCTCAGCTCAGTCAGAGAACGCTCTATAGATTAGAGTTTTCTATAATGTTCTCAATGGTGTGAAGTCTGCTATCTATGGCCTGAACTCTTGATAGGAAACCCGTGCCCAGTTATGGGCCGGTGATAAAGGTGATAAAATGACACTGTTAAGTGACATACAATACTCGCAGTCCATCGAGTGCCACGTATGTTTCACATCCCCTCTAGGTATACAGTATAGGTACAATTCAAGGCTGTGTATGACGTCATATTTTTATCTAGCAATTGCATAGTTCCATTATTTTGTTTACCTAGCGATTGAAACTCGTAACTCGTTCATAAAACCTTAGTATATAATGGTATATGTAGTTATATCAGCAGCCCTGTAATCATACTGCCATTATTATCATTAGATGTCGTCATAGTTGTTTATATACCTGCCTACTATCGAGTATGTTATATCCTCACTTGAATAATAGGTTATCATCGATCGTCGCATAGCATGGAAATCAGGGAGGACTTATTATATTTTGTTTAGAGACATTAAATTAAAAAGATCTCATTGCATAGTTCTTCTACACCAATTTGTATGCCATGTGCGTGATTAATTATTTCAGTATGGATAGAGAGCTCTCTAATTTTCTCATTAACTTAGTAGGTGGTAAGGACTTTAGAAGCTTGATTTAAGAAGACGATTAAGACTTAGTTAAACTATTATAACAATATTACCTGACTAATCCATTAGTAGTGTATTTTTCAGTTTTTAGCTATGGAATATTTGCTTTTTGCAACCCATAATGCTCTCTTTCGCAAATTAATTAATTTCTTTCATTTGTAGATTAGATTATATTTTATGTGCACGTTTTATGTAGCAAGTTAGCAACTGAGTGGTCTTGTTTATAATTTTGTATACATCTTCAAAGTTCGGTTATTTATAGCTAATTCTCGTAAGGTTGGAATCACATCTGTGCGGATCGATTCGCATTTTGTCTATTGAAAATTGCTATTTTGTACAGAGTCGTGTACGCATCAATTAGGGTTTCCGCATCGATTCGGCTTTCGCATTTTTTGTACCTGAAATGCGTGAGTGTAATTGTGTGATTTTAGACATTGACGCCTCCGTTCGCATTCATCGATGCACGATGCAGATAAATGTGACGGAAGTCATTCGGCTAAATGCGAATGCGCACAGATGTGACACCAGCCTAAATCGGCGCCCAGCTTATCTCACTAGGACTAAAGTATCTTCACGTTTATCTGGACTATTCATGTTTGAAGATATCTAATCTCGAATTAATGAATGAAATTTCCAAATTTTCATTTAAACGCCAAGCAAAGGACCATCTGCTCAAAACCCTCTAACCTTTGTCCTGTTGGCCTTACTTATGTACTTATGTGAATGTTTTTTTTTGTAATTATTATTAATATTTATGAATTTATATTTAATTTTAATTTTATATATGTACTTATTACATTATGTACTATAGGTATCGTGTTATGTAATGTATGTATTATATAATATTGTAAGGTAAATCTATATAATATATTCAAGTAATATTCTATTTATATTAACACACTTCTCATCTTCCACACCTACAATTTGTTTTCGCACGTCTAAAGGTAAACTGGCACAAAATGAATAAGTCCGCATTTTATACTACTTTGTGCAATAAATAAATATTCGGAATTCTCTGATATTCATGGATGATATGAATACATATTAATATACAGTAGAATCCCGATTATCCGGACCTCGATTATCCGAACATCCGATTATCCGAACTCATTCGTGATCACTCAAAAGATGTGATTGATTACGTCAAAGGTCAATAACAAGTTATTTCGAACCAAAATTTTAAATTACATAGGTACTTTGTAATTCATTTGCTTTGAAATCGATTATCCGGATTTTCGATTATACGGAATACCCCTGGTTTTATTTGATCCGGATAATCGGGATTCTACTGTACTCATTTTCACCACAGTAGATTTGGAGTCCAACATTTCCATACGGTCTTAGAATGTATAAAATGTTTATCTTAGATTTAGACTTATGACGTAATTTAGTCTATATATAGACTACGTTGCTTTGAGGAATTTTTTAAGATCGTACCTACCTATTATACCTACTCCTGTTATATTTAGATTTGCGATTGTCGTCTTTGAAACAACAAACACCTGGTACAGATAAACGTGTTCATCTTTATGTTTAAGATCCTCCTTTTTAAACGTAACTAGATAATTGGAGAGGTTTTAGTTATGTTAAAAGTTATCTATTAGGTATCTGAGAGTATTCAGAATAGGTCGTTTTGCTCCTTAGGTAGGTACAATGATATCTAGGATGATGAAAAGGACATATTTACTTAACTATCTGTGTGGTGTTTATTTTAAAAATGGCACATCATGATGTTTCGTCAGAAAACAGTAGTTCTGACATCATAACTAAAGTAAATAAATTTTGAGGTTGTTCACCTTTTCAAACATGATAGGTATGATTCATTCCAAATCATGATACTTTAGTACGGTTGCCATATCATTTTTAATAAGTTTTCGAATTGTGATTTATTGTGTGGATGACACTGAACGAATTATGTTTTATTTAGCATTCAAATCCTTAATCAATACTATTTATGAGTTACTTCATAATAGATACAGTTTATTAGATAACACGAACTTGTCCTCGAAAAACAAGATTTTTTCTTACGCTTCCGTCACATAGTACCTAGCTACAAATAAGTACTTATGAATAATAATGTTGTTATGTCTAGGAAAAATCTGACTATGCCTCGAAAATATCATGTTTGGACAAACTTTAGGTAGAACTTTTGCAGTAAACACCTATACGTCATTCGCATACATACATTTAAGATTAAGTAATACATATATTTACTACAAATATAGATTTTCCAAGAAGATGAAGATATTAGATAAATATCTGCAGAAGACATACATACGCTTAGCATATTTGATGTGCATAATATGAAAACCGATTCCTTCGTAGTTAATATTGTTATTAACTTATAAAATATTCATATTTATTATTTATCATCATAGTCGTCTGTTCATAATTATAATATAGAAGATGAATTAATCCAAACAATTAGTAATTAAACCTATGCAATTGACTACCTAGCAGGTCTTATTGTCGTAATTCTCAAATTACCAAAGATCATATCTATTATCCAAACATCAAAATTAATTTATTTTTCTCTGAAGTTGTGATTGATTAAAATCTAACTTCATATTCGAAGAAATGCAAAATATAGGTTTGTATTTTGTATCCAACGAAAAAGCTTAAAATCAAGTTTGTTTAAAATAATAAAAATGTGTCTGCTAGAGTTCCATCATCATTCGAGGAAATAGAAAACATGAATTAAATAACATTTAACTTTATTATCAAACTGAATGCGGTAAGAGATGCATAACAATAACATAATACAAATTGTTAATTGGATGAGGACAACAAAACTTTGTATTGAGGATGAATCACGTCGAAAATAATGAACGAACTCTATACAATTTTGTATGTATAGAGTTGGCAAATTCGATCAGTGTAAAACCCCGACGAACCCCACTACTGACAATCGTGGAAGTAGCCAAACATACATAATATACGTATTTATGTTGTTCAGTCAAATGCAAACGCGGTGGTCTCGTGATGCTTGTAATCTGCCCGCTCCTATTGGCTCGTAGAGTTGACGTCATACGAACGATCCAATCGCGAGCGAGCCGAGATATTTTTAGAACATGAAAGCGAATGGAGGGGCATTGAGGAAAATTGTATGCGGATCCTCGCGCCACGGCTCGTTTATTCTTGCACAACAATTTCCGAGCTCTCGCGGGGCAAACGCATGCCAGATTGTGGTTAAAGTGTTCCAGAAAGCCTAAAGTTTACAATTTCCTTTGTAATTAAATGCTCTCACGCCATTGATAAGCGCGTTAGTTACTTCTTTTTCATTTATTTTAAAGGGTAACTAATTTCTTCTGTGCTACGAGCGCGCAAAAGATACTTTTTGTAAGGTGAGTTTCTTATGCTAATTACCTTGTGCTCATTTCATTTTTTTAGTTCCTAGTGGTGACGTTTCGACCGCATAAATTACTCGTGCCTATTTCCTTTGTAGGATTCCAGTTTTGTGGTATAGAAAGAATAAGTGCGACTAAAAGTTCAGACTTTATAAATAGTGAAGTAGGTACCTATAGCTACACGTGAACGTGTTTCGACCTGTCGTGTCTCACGTGTTAGATGTTAATGCGTGTTCCAACTTTCTAAGTACTCGGACCAATGTTTATTTGTAGAGCTTTCTAGAATCGTGTACAGCTTTCGTGAATTCCATCTCTTGACTACGCACTATTTGATCAGGAATTTCCAATCTTAAATGAATTTGTCTGAACTTTGACCGAGCACTTATCAGAATAATATCCATTGCGCAAGAATAAATTTAGAGTTTTAAATTCGAGGTTAATGTCGTAAATAACCTCGTATGGATTGTAGTGAATGTTACAGACATAACCTACTTTCCTTGAAATTTAGGAAAGTTTTGTACAAAGTATTTAGGATTCTAGATGCGTAGAATTTTTTGGAGCAAAATAACAACAAGAGGGGGAAGTATGCACTACGAAGCCTTTATTTGTTAGTGTTTGCGTCCTTCAGAGACCCTCAAGGCTGTTTGTGACCTTGGCTAACTAATAAAGAGATACTAAGCCAAAGTATGTTTTAAATCATTTGGACCATTTGAAACACATTCCGAAAGTCGTTTGACCACCTCGAAAACCTATTGTCAAAATATGTAAACGTGTGTTTCAATTATTATAATTTGATGCACAATTAAATTATCATTAAGAACATGAATTTACTTTATCAAATGTTGTTTGTTTCCATTACTTAATTATACTTTTACTTTTCTGTGCCTTCTATTTACCAGAAATCTAAAGTAGTTAGTTACCTACATCTTATTTCTTGAAAGTAATTTACTTATGTGCATCATTATAGCGACATTGTAGTTAAAAAAATGGAAAACTGTGAGGTTTTCCATGTTAGCATAATAATATTACAATGAATAGAAGTTGGTGGACTGTATTGATGATATGAAAACGCCGTGATGGCCTTGCGTTTACGCGTTGTAAAATCTTACCAAGGGATTCCGGTTAACATGATGACTATGCAAAATTGATATTTATCACAGTATCATGGTGATAAAAACGTGCAGATATTATCTTCACACCTCCTTAACTGAGAAGTTCTGAAAATACTTCTCCGCATTGAGAGATGAGGATTCTGATCTTGAACTTCATGGTTTCTGGGCAAGTTCTTGGACGGTTTCGACTTTTGTTTAGGGAATGAATTACATTTCTCCGCTGGAGTTGTGCAGTTGTAACTCTAGCTCTCATTTTAAGCCAATGCCTCCAAAAACCTTGCAGGCTACCACTCATGGAGCATGTGCCTGTTTGTTTCTTATGCCTCCAAACATGTTCTGGAAAGAGGACTGTCTGTCTTTAACACCTATAACGAAAGGACATTGTCCAGAATTGGACTCGTACCGTACAATACAATTGTCTAGACTCTAGGACATCAAATTAAAATTTTCTAAAACCCAAGACGAAATATATACAGTTTTCTGACGGCCTATAGCCTTAAATTTGTTCTTGGGTAACCTATACCCACCGAAATAATCCTAAAAAAGGAAGCATCCAATTTTGCTTAGTAGTTTTTCAGAAAAATCGTTCCTAACATGGGTAAAAATAAAAAACTCGATTGCATTGGTCTAATGGACGTAAAACTTATCTAAAAACTTGCCTAGAAACGGTAAATCTCATTTTCGTCCAGAAATTTTTCAGGACAACAAGGAGTAAGTAACAGAAAAATTCACAATTAAAACCACATTCTCCGATCCATAGATAGGTAGTAATTTATTTGGACGATAACAATAGAACATTATAAAATATTACATACTGGTTCCATTACCAGCGATGCGAGCAATCCTCGATAACGCGATTCCTGATAACAGCTCTAATTACCTACCTACTTTAATCGTAGCATATTTACCTACAATTTCCATCGATATGAGTGATTCATTGCATGTCGTGTGCCTATATCGTTGGTGACTACCCACCCCTTTGAAATGGTAGATTCGATCGATGTGTGGGGCAAAGGTCGAGGTCAATTGACTTTGACGTCAACTGTATATTACTGCTTGAACATAAACCTACTATTTCCTTTATAAATTAGGTACAACAGCCGACTGTTGAATAACTCATTCATAAAATTAAATTTAATGTGTCTTCCATTAATTCGCATTAAGAAAATCGCCTAATGAGCTGTCATTTGCGTATTTTAGATTATAGTTTTTTTTAAATTTATTAGCTACCAAGTTTTGTTACAGTAACACATTTTTTATAACTGTTAAATCTCGATATTTTTGTGATATTTCAACTGAGAGGTCAGAATTTTGTGTAAGGGATTCTATTCTATTCTATTTTTGATTTGCGGCTATGCAGGTCTCAAGTGCCTGTAGCACGTTGACCGTCTCTGATCTATTGTGCTCGCCACTATTTTTTTCCTCGCCGATACTTGTACTTGCCAGGGACAGCAGCACTTTTTTTACTGGGATGAGTGTAGCCTCCTCAGGGTGATAATTATGATAATTATGTTTCTCTAGATGGATGCTTCTTTTTTGCATGAAAGCGGACCAGTAACAGATAAGCAACGGTGTTTCCACCGAATCCTGGCAAAACCTCTGTACCCTGGAGGTTGAGTTATGCATGTGTTTGTTAAGTCCACAATGGCTCATCAAAGCTTGCGCTAGAATGCATAGGTTATTCCTACTAAGTACTAAGCATACTAGCACCTGAGAGGTGCTTCTTGTTGAAGGATCTGAGATAGATCTGTTTCGCCATCGACTGAGCGTCATATATGAGTGTTATTGTAGGAATCGGTTAGCTGGGTGAGCTTAACAAGGCTTTGAGGAATACCATAGACAGATTCGGGGCCTATCTTTCGCACCTTAGCGCCTGTTTTAGCAAGCATTTCAGCATTTTCATTGCAAGTTATGCCTGCGTGCTCTGGTACCCAGAGGAGGACCATGCTATTGTCAACCAAGTTGACTACCTCAGAGGATAAGACAGAGAGCGGCTTGGCTGTTCGAGTAAAATAAATCGCTTTGTTAACGTAGTTACTTTGCAATATGGTATACCTCTGCCTGGTAAATGGATGTGTGAGTGCCCAGCATATCTAGCATGGGCGGAAGAAACTTAATCCCCGAGGAAAGGATAAAAAGTTTATCCCCTCGCTCAGTTTTATCCACCTTTCGAGCATGAGCAAAACGGTGGAAATAATATCCATAATGGATATTCTTATAGGAAAATACTTTCCCCTGTCACCATGCTTTAGCATAGGGAGAAGATAATTTTATCCCTTGTCAGTGGATAAAATCGGGGGTTAAAATTTTTATCTCCTCCCCATGCTAAACCTGCAGGTTACAATAAGGTTTAACCTTGGGCTTCCCTCCATAAATTCCACAGCTTACGCCTTTACCAGACTTGGAACCATCGGTATACCATTTAAGGCTTTCCGAAGACCAAGTTATTTGACTGTTGAGCCAGTTTTTCCTTTCGGGGACATGGTTTCGTGCGTGCCTTATTTAAAACTACGCCGTCTGTTTCAAAATATTGTTCTTGTTGAAAGTTATAAGGTAGGTACACAGATATACACGGAAATCTATTATTCAAGCATTGAATAATCTAATTAGTGGGCAAATATTATGATAATAATTCATATCTAGAGAAGTTAAAAATATTCCACAGTTTTTATGGTCTGCGCCGTAACGATCGCCCCATATTTTAATAAAGCTAAAGCAGTTTGAACCTTAGTTATAAACACATTTTATTACCATTGGTCCATCATGAATATATTTTGTCGTATCACATAAAAAAACATAGATAATAAATAATTAAGGCCACGCCACCCACTTCTCCTCCCATACCTACTTAAGTATTGCGTCATCAATGTCCGTCGAACTTTTTCACATTACTTCATATTATATATAAAAAAATCTGAAACATTTACTTAAGTTGTATTTTTAATCAACTACCTACGGTAAAAGATAAATCTGATTAGCGAATAATTTCTTGCTGTTAATGGGAATGTAATGCCAATTTCACCAACTTTCTGTAGCGTTTAGGAAATTCTAGGAAACATCTACAGCTGAAATGATATCAATTCTCCTATGAAAATAGGAGGAAAATAGGTAAATGAAAATTCCCGGTTTCACCAAGCTTATAATATGATAATAGGCTACGTTTTATCCCGAAAAAGGAAAGAGGTTCCGAGGGAATTAAAAACCTTACGCGGATGAAGTTGCGGGCATCATCTATTAATCTATAA
This sequence comes from Hipparchia semele, assembly GCA_933228805.2. Classification (NCBI taxonomy): domain Eukaryota; kingdom Metazoa; phylum Arthropoda; class Insecta; order Lepidoptera; family Nymphalidae; genus Hipparchia; species Hipparchia semele. The sequence goes on from OW121718.1 coordinate 11,389,859, forward strand.
AACCTCTTCTATTAATATCTCTCTCTCTGCGTCGTGTTCCCCATTACTGACGGTCGTGACCCCTTCCACCAAGGTCTCTTTTGTAGACGATGTCGCGCCATGTGCCTCGGTTTTTTGCGACTTGCAAGGCTTCGTGGACCTTACTATCGAGAGTGGTGCTGATTTTTCTCTATCTATTATCTATTAATATACTTACCTATATTTTTCTAATTGTTCCAGGCCTACTTCGGTGACCGTTTCGTGGTTGGGAGCCTAAAGAGTTACAATTTCCTTAGGGACTCACGAAGAGTTCAACAAAGTAAGTAATACCGCTGCGGCGGTCAGTTCCCTCTAACCCTTTATCTGTTGCAGAACCTCAAGCGATATAGCCATGCCGAACCCGAATACCAAACAAAATCTACGAAGAAAACTACAAAAACTAAAATTTTACTTCCACTTTCTTTCCAACTTCAATAAAATTGAAGTTCAAAATGTTTTCCAAATTCAGAAAAAAAAATTTTTTCTTTCATAATTTCTTGTTAGGGAATCGAATATGTATTCAAAAACAGAGAATTAACCTCAAATATAGCTGAAATAAAAAGTACTGTGTCTTCTATCATATATTTTTACGTACATTATATCTACGCACTCATTTCAAATGAAAAATTTTACCGTAGCAAAAAAAAATAGGCTAAACATTCAAATAGGTCTCGTAATCTTTTTCTTTTCAAAATATTTTAGTACAGTTTTGAGAGTGAATATTTATTGAATCAATGAAGGGTTGAGTTATCTATTATAGTCCGATAGACTGGTCTTATCCATAGATAAGATAAACACAGGAATTGATAAAATTATTTTCCAAGAAAATTTCTTGTTTATCTGACTTTAACTGTTAACTTTGTTTATTCAAAGGATTAATAACTTAAAGTTATTTAACGTTTATTAACATTTCATGATCATGACTACTAACATTCATGAAAACTAAACTCACTTATCAATTATTGGTCAGTTATCTTCTTCTCATCAACGGGTATAAACAGACGGTTTAGGAGTTCAGTTACTTGTCAAATATACCTTAAACCATTCCAGATTCCATTACTCAAAACACTTATTTCATGTCGATTACATGACTTTGAAATTTCATGAATAATTACAAATTTTTCTCAATGAAATGAGCTGCGCACATAAATAATATTTATATAATATATAAAGTGTACATATGTATGCATTCGCCGCTCCTTACAATGTCATGTAAACGAATTATTATTTATGTACTTGTGAGAGCATATTTACATCAAGTGTACGCAGGTGAAAGTCGAATGAAGGTCAACTGCCAAGCTTATGTTTTCTACCAGGAAAATTCTCATTGACTTAAAGCTTACTATCTACAAGCTTCATTGGAACTTAAATCAGATCTATAATAAAGACTTCTGTTTATTTACCTTTTATAGTAAGATTATATAAAGTATTCGTTGACCTGCATTCATTTTCCTCGTACACGAAACATAAAAGTCATTTCATCAAACCTTCATCTTTTCATTTATTACAACTTTTCTATAACTTAACTCTATAACATTCTTTCTCGCTTACATTTCTTTTCGCCCTTTCTTTCACATTCCGAGCCCTTGCTTCATAAAAATATATACATTATGTTACGTCGTATCATTTCTGTTTGTAGTTCTATTCAAAATGGTTGCTCAAAAGATCACCGTCTGTCGAGGAGACGATAACGGAAAACAGTACAGATTACAAAAAGAAAGACACTGTTTTTTCTCAAACGTGTCTCAATACACAACATCTTTTGAAACTGATAGAAATAGATCGCTTAAAGTTCGGAAAGAATCAACAGGTGAACCGTCCTTACGGAGGCACTACCGACCTAAGAACACAGTCAGCACTTTCGCCCGCGCCAACTGCCAGCTTTTCCGAGGTAAGATGGATCTCCACAGCCGTGAGTACATAACTATATTACGCAATTAATTTGTACAATAATTAATTTTAATTTTTATATTTGTTTTAGTTACCGCACCTTTTGAAGGCATTTTCTAACATATTTTATTATGTTTTCAGGAATATCTGAATCCGGAGCCGATATTCCAGAGTACAATGCTCAACGAATCGGACTGCGAGTTCTTCCAAGATCTGGTACAGTGGTACGACGCGCCCGCGCAGGAAGAAGTAGTACAGTCCATTGGTAATTATTCATTTGTTTTCTTTACATTTTCCCTTGGCTATATAATATATTATATAGATCTAACAACAGCAACTTTAAATGGCGTCATCAGAACATTTCGTCTGAAGGTTCTTCTTTAAAAAAAAATATAAGATGGAACTGTAGATTTGGAACACCTGTGTGGAACACGCTTTCGTTTGTCAGTTTAGAAGATTTATAATTTTCTACACAGCATCACCTTAAGGAATTGAATTCACCTCGTTTTAATCTTTATAACGATATACAAGAAAATGTCCACTATCGTATGAATTTTCACATTTTTCATTACTAAATTATAGTCCAAATTGTGAATCCAATTTACAAATAACGAGGAAAAAGAAAAACTTCAACATTCTCGTTGGACTGAATTGCATTTAAAGAAAGCTGGTACGTTAAAAATTTAGTTGATACAGCTATTCCGGCATTCCCCACAATTTTTTTGTGCAAGCAGCGCATTCGAACCGAAAATTCCCACTTTTCGCACTGACATGTTTCGACTTGCTTTGAATCCGCACGGGCCAGTTGCTGTATATTATCCACTGAAGAGAGAAGCAGTGTTGCCAAGTTAGCTCTTTTAGAGCTAAATTTAGCTCTATTTCAACGTCACTAGCTCTAAAAAATTGTGTTTAGCTCTTCAGCTCTTTTTTTACGCGTTTTTAGCTCTATTTTAATCACACACCTGAAATTTAATTTTTATTTACGCGATAAGAATATCCGAACATAGAAGTCAACTCAGGTTTATATTGGCTATTTCGCGGTAATCCCCTTAATTTCTCATAGCTATTTGTTGTCTCACTTGTCAGTTGTCTCTCATTGTAAGATAATTCTTAATTTTTTCTAATAGATTTGACATTACGTATTAATAACTAGCGAACGCCCGCGACTTCGTCCGCGTTCCTAAATCACCACAGTTTAGGTTGGCAGTACCCCTACAGCATCAGGATTGAGGAGTTGGAACCCGAAGTTTTTATGGGACCATCTCACAAAGTTTTTATATCGATTAAAAAAAGATTCACGCAAATCGGTTCAGAAATCACGGAGATATTGTAATACAGAGGTAGAAAAACGCAACTCCTTTTCCTCCTTTTTCGAAAGTCGCTTAAAAAGTAGCCTATACGTTGCCCGATAATATCAGCTATCTACCAGTGAAAGTCCCGTCAAATTCGGTCCAGCCGTTCCTGAGAATAGCGGTAACAAACAGACAGACAGACAAAAATTTTAAAAATTGGTTTCTTGGTTTAAGTACCGTATTTACTTTCGTATACAGTTAGTAAAAAGCTGTTCTTTTGATATTACAAACAGACACTTCAATTTTATTTATTTGTATAGATTCGAACTACGTAGTGATTTTGCAAATTATTGCTAAAATGGCATTGAGTAGTAAGCCTTACACACAATAATTTCGAAATGAATGGCTCAGTGAAGATCCTTTTCGAGGTTGGTTGAAAGAAGTTTTTTGATTTTTTAATTAATATCATTTTAAAACATGAGCTCTTTTTTTGAAAGAAATTTAGCTCTTTTTTAGCTCTTTTTTAGATTTGATCTAGCTCTTTCCCCAAAAACAAGTTGGCAACACTGGAGAGAAGTTCTTTCAAACGCGCTTGGTCGTTATCGCTTGACGCTCGTGTATGTAGTAAACTTATCCAATCGCTCTCGACGTCAAAACGATTCAATATGAACCTACTTAACCGTATAGCTCTTGACTGTGTAGCATCGAGTTGGTATCTGACTTTTCCGCATAGTGCTATAGGTGAGTCATCGTGTTTTGTTACATGTGATTGGGGGAGTTACCTGGGTTTTTAGTAGCAGTGAATGTTAATAAAGGGAAAAATCTGTTTATAATATTTTTGCCGATTTAACAACATTATAATTTGCATCTGTTTCACATTGCAAAGAACCTAATTTTGTATTATGTGTGAAACTGCATGGTTTTTAGTCTATTTGAGCTACCTCTCACAGAGAATCAGAGACAGCCTCGGTAGATTCTTTTTCTACGGTTGTTTTGATTTTGTAGAGAAATTACTTTCCAAAAGTTTTGCAACCAAGGCCAGCTGCATATTAGTAGGTATCAGTAATTCTGTAACAAAAAATTTTGGATGCACTCCGGAACGCATTTTCACTCGTAATTTTTATGTAAACCCCAACAACAATCAAAATTTTACCGGACCAACTTATAGATACTTTTCATACCTCCTCCTTCCTTTCAACTTTTATAGACAACTAGATGATGCCCAAGGGAATTTTTTAATTTTCCGGAATAAAATGTAGCCTATGTGCTTTTCTGATGTGTAATCTGAACTGTGAAGTTTCATCAAAATCCGTGCAGTAGTTTTTGCGTGAGAGAATAACGTAATTCTTATTTATAATATTAGTAGAATAACATACTTATAAGTAGGATTGCTGATAATGTGATGCCGGGCTAAATGTTCTTTTTTTTTTCCTTCTAACAGATCATTCAAAATCGACCGACGCAAGGGCACACAATACAGACACACTGCACACAAAACTCTCACCTCAGGGTTGGGAAACAATCGACGCTAACTCGCCGCCAACTCACACACACAACGTTCCGAGCTATCCCGTGCCACTGGCCGTGGACGAGATGGTCAAATATAACGTAGAACTGTTCAGCCAATCGGCCACGAACGACAAAGTGCCGTTCCAAGAGCAATTTTTAGATTTTAGTTCACTACCTGTTGTGATAGGCGATTTAGCGGCCGATGGGATGCTGCACGCGGATCCGTGGCAAGCGGCGGATTCCGAGTGGCAGACCACAGACTACACAAAAACCTTCAACACATTCGACACAATGCCCTTTATCCACCAAGACGACTCGATGGACATGAAGTACGTGTCGGTGACGCCGCAAGAAGTGGAAAGCAACCTAATCGTTATTGGCGACGAGGCGAGTGGCACCGGCCCCGCGCCGGGCCCGCTCCGCTCCGCGCTGTCCGTGGACGTATCGCGGGAGGCGTGGCCCGCAGACCTCATCAGCACACCGGAAGTCGTCAGCTTTGTCGACCAGTTGGAGACAGAGAAGTGTCCACTACTCCCCTCGGTAAGTATCCTTGCAAATTTTATGTGCATTTTCTGATTTAGATCTTTGAAAAATTCATGGTTTCCACCAAGGTTTCCTTAATTTTAGGGACGACTACTATGGATGGTTAGTTAGCTACGTTAAATCCTTGCTGACAATTTCGTTTACAGTAACTTTTAGCGAAAACCTAATAAAATAAAGGACGGGTTTAATAAAGGCTGTTGGAAGCTACCCGCGTTAAGAGACTCCTATTTAAGGGATAATTTATGGTAGAAACAGGCATAATCTTGTCTCCATAGATAAGGTCTGGTAACTTCAGAAACTAATACATAAATATCTATTATTTATTTTAGCACTTTGTAATTTTGCTAACAGTTGTATTTTCTCTCGGAACAGGCTCTGCCGGGACCGGAACACATCTCCACGGTAATCACAAAGTTCGATGATTCGCCGATACCAACACCGGTGAAGTATCCGTTGCCGATCACGCCCAAAACAGAATCCGAGTCTGAGGAAGACACCAAGCCGCCGCCGAGGAAGAAACGGCCCCGACGCGACAGCGACGATTCGGACGAGTCCTACACACCTTACACTGAAACGCATCGCACCAGGAAGGTCACACGCAAAGCGCCCAAGAAGGACATCAAGCAGATGATACAGGCGCTGGAGGGCGCGCAGCAACAGCCCAAGAAGAGAGGCCGCCCCCCCGGGAGAAGAGTCAGCACCGTCTCTACCGTCAGCAACAATTCCGGAGTCTCCACACACGAGGTCAAGTACAGGGAGCTGAGGGACAAAAATAATGAAGCCTCCAAACGATCCCGGATGAACAGGAAGCTAAAAGAACTCCAAATGGAACAGCTCGCTGATGAGCTCGAAGAGAGAAATAAGAAACTGAAAGTACGCGCTGACCTTCTCGAAGAGATGGTTACCAAATTGCGCAAAGTATTCCTATCGACGATCCAGAAGAAAGCCGGTTAAAAACTCAACCGAATAGTGCTGTGCATATTGTATAGCTACTTGAGGGCTAAAATGAGTTTGAAATTGTGAATTACGATACGGTGTATGGTAGGGCTGGATAGCTCTAGGTCGTGATGTGTTATTATCATTTTATACACTGGACTTGACGATTTTTTATACCCGGATTTGACTTAAATGTTGAATATGTAGTTAAGTATTATATAATTACTTATGATTCTATGTATTTCAAACACTTATTATATTTTTTCTGATAGTGTTTTGAAATTATAAGTTTTACTATAACTTACTTAGTGTTATCTTAACGTTTCGATGCCGCAATGACGCTCGAAAGTAATGGTAATTAAAACAAAAAAAAAACTACATTTAAATTATCAATTATTAGTTATTAAATCACGTATGGTTATTTGATTGCAATATGTAGGTTTACCTATAAAATAGCTTATTGTTCTTTTTTTCGCATTTGGAAATAAATAAAATGAATTGTTGAAAATGGTTTTTTTTTCTCTATATATTTTAATTGCAGCGATAGCCTTAGTGGTTCCAACTGCGGTCTGCAGGGGAGTAACGGGTTCAACCCCGAGCATTCATCTCTGAGTTATATAACTCGAGATCATTTTTAGTATCGATTTCACCAAAGACGAAGCATAACCGAGGAATAAATTGAGTACGAGTTTTTTTAATGACGATTTGTCACAATAACCAATTCCATCATTTTCACTCCAAACACACGAGTTTCCTTGTATAATGTAGAAACTAAACTGGTCAAGAGGACACTAGGCGCGTGGGGTCGGGTAGATCGACCCTAACACAATTACCTACCTACCTACCTAGATAGGTATACTAATATAGGAAAAAGAAAACACCCAACATTTATATTTAACAAAATATATTTTTCCAAACAAAGAAATGAAACTCTCATTTTGACTTTGACGATCAATTTATTTTCTATGCCTTCAGTATGAACTATCTCGATAACGTTGATAGATTTGAGTATCCAAAAGCTATAATGTTCATGAGACAAACGGCCCTGTAACTCTACTGTACGTAAATAAAAGGAGGTGGGTTGATAAGGCAACAAAATCCGCCCCTCATACACTCGAAAAAAAAAGTTCCAGATTTCGACAAATTGTAAATGTATTTATATACTTGAAGATATAAACTTTATTTTAATATAAACTTTAGGTGATAAAAAAAATCGTAAGTTACAGAAAATATTACCCAAAAAGAGAGTGTTTCTTTTACTTTTCTTACATTTTCATACATTTTAGTCGTTTTTTAAGCTTTGATTTAATATTTTAGAATGAGGCGCTCCATGAACCAAAATAAATTAATACTCATATAAAAGCTTATAAAAAGGAGCATCATTATCAGTTACGTTTACCATGGTTCATGGAGCGCCTCATTCTAAAATATTAAATCAAAACTTAAAAAACGACTAAAATGTATGAAAATGTAAGAAAAGTAAAAGAAACACTCTCTTTTTGGGTAATATTTTCTGTAACTTACTATTTTTTTTATCACCTAAACTTTATATTAAAATAAAGTTTATATCTTCAAGTATATAAATACATTTACAATTTGTCGGAATCTGGAACTTTTTTTTTCGAGTGTATGAGGGGCGGATTTTGGGCCTTATCAACCCACCTCCTTTCTTGTATATGATAGGCCAAGTCGCCATTGATAACAAGTCTATGCACCTCACTAAATTGTTCTAATAAAAAAAATCTGTAATAACTTACAAATATACAGATTCTAGAAAGATAACGTAATTGGGAAAGGAAGGGCAACTAAAATATAATTTGAATAAAGGAAAGTTAAATCATACAATAAATACTTTGTCAAACTGTGCTGGTGTTTTTAGAGTCAATGAATTAAACTTATAGTTTGGCTGTAAAAGAGTAATTTATTTATAATTCACAATTAAGATAATATGTACCAAACAAATTCTGAAGACTTTACAAACAAAAATAGTATAATATTGTTATACTTTAGAACAGCAAATGTATATATTATGACCGGGTCTAATCTGTTTTATTAGGTACTTTCAATTTCTATATAACTATTTTTTTTTTTATCAACGCAGGCACACTATGGCAGTATGCGCATTCTAAATATTGCGCCAGTAATAGCACTTGAATTGATGAACTCCATGTAATGTAACATTAAATAATACAATTAACTTCCTAATATTATTCTAAATCGACTAAATATTTAGGTATAGGCATATTCTAAAAAAAAAAAATAGATTTACTGTGGTGGCATAAAAATGAAATGTATATTCATAATATATGACCTCAACAATACTAATTAAAATTAAAAATAGTTATTCACAAAAGGATTATATTATTATATACCAATGAGAGCACCTGTACCTGTTATTAATAAAGTCCCTTCCACTATGACATTAAAATCTTAGGCCACATGATCTCATCCTAGAATTGCAGACAGGTTTAGAATTTCAATGTCATAGAGAACTGTGGGAATGCAAAACTATCTATTATAGGAATAATTCTCATCGAATGCTCTCAGACGATCGGTTTAAGTAGGGATGTTATGGAACTCCTTTAACTGACACTATCAGGATATCCAAAATAAAGTTTCTGAAACTGTAGGTCCAATGGAAACACTGAGCAGAAATCTGCTGTAATGTAACAATTTAAAAATAAACTGCATACAAATACCAAATAAAATAATAATTCACATATGGAATTCCACTAGCATTATTCCATTAGATTTGCCCCTGGTCTTAAAATAGGGTTACCGTTTTTGATCGTTGGTCGTTCATTCGAGGAACATTTCATAAATCAGGTGTTTTGACGTATCCAAAATGATACAAGTCTGGTTCGAATTGACAGGAAAATACATAATCTGCTACATAAATATTGATTAACCGACTTCCAAAAAGGAGGAGGTTGTTTTAGCTGTCAACTCAACACTTTGATTCTGAATTATACGAAACTGTATATTTTGAATTGTACCATTAATGCATTTGACCGATGATATTTCCTTGATGCAAATAATTTCGGATAGGGGCTGAGTTTAAACATCCCAACATAATGTATCCCACTTGGATATTGTTTTGATAATTTTTATTTTAAACACTGTACGTGAAACTATCGGACATCCAAAGCAATTTCATATTAATAACTTAAACCAATTTAATACTCTTGATATATCCATATACAGTTCCAAAGTCTCATATCCATAACAACCCTATTTTGTTTTTTTAAATACATATAAACCCCACTTATATTTATTACAATGTAACAAACCCATAGAAAAATTTACACCAATCAGTACACGGTTGAGTGCCCCAGCCCAAACTGTGACATCTCTGTACACCGACTGTCGATTCCATAAAAATTACTGCTACATGTGACAATTGCAATCGACTCTGGCCGATACTTACACACTTTTGGCTAAAAACTTCGATCATAGAAAAATAAGTGGATATCGCATGTTAGTCCGATTTGTGTAACCACTAAATATGAGTGCAGATCATTTCGCTAGCTAGTCTGCCATCGAACACTGACGTGAAGCAGTTATTTCAGTGTCAAGGAATAATGATGCATTTGAATAATAGTTGAAGTATGATAGATACAGCTGTACAATACGCGCCACATACCTTGAAACTGTGGAGTAGATTTAAAAGCTGAGAGTGTAACTTTTTGAGAACTCCATAAGTTCAAATACTTCATGTATAGTTATAATTTCATCGTCACAAAATATCAAAGCAATAGCATCGAGCTCCTTCAAGTTTGGTGATACGTATGTTGTAACGTCACAGTAGAGGCTGGGGCTGCCGTCGCAGAAGCAGCATGTGCCGCGACACACTTCTTTGAAAACACACGCGCCGCACTTACTATCGAGTTCTATAACATAGCACTGTCTCGGTACAGTTTTAATTAATTTTATTTAATCACTTGTTACTCGCAATTTTTCACTTCACACTATGCGTCAAAGTCAAGTTATAATACAACTGTTTTGGAGCGAGTCGGTTGATCGCGCGTTAGTCGGAGGCGCCGTCGTCGGCGTCTTCAAGGAAGCTGAATTTATTCGATGCTACAAAGTTCTGTAAAGAAAAGAAATAGTCGTATTAGACACTTTTATATAAGCTTAATAAAATAAATGAATATAATTATACAAAAATCGGCGATTTGTACAACTCTATGGCAATGCATCACAATACTACTAGTACATGTATGGTACGTGGCAGTACCTAGCCAATTAGACAAATGGGTACAATGTGGCACCCCTTCACTTGACACTTTCTTCATATTACATTAAGCCTATCATACGCAGACAGTTTTAACTTTGGCCTGATCGGATTTAAATCTGCTCCATGTATGGATTAAAACCTCAAGATCTGCACACATCCAGCGGCCTGAATGACTGCAGCGATTCAATCACATCTTTCAGCAAACTGAAATGAACTTATGTGATTGTGATATGCAGATTTTCCTGTTCAGTGTGAGTCCTAGTATTTATGTTTAAATCAAAGAGCAAGCCATTTATGTAACTGATAGTTTTAGTTTGTGCCATAATTTTAAAAAACTGTGGTATAAAAATCAAATAGAAAACATACCGGTTTCTCTTGCTCCTTCAACTTGGGCATAGGTCTGTCATCGGGGACGTCGTGTCGGTCGCGGCTGCGACTGTGGCGACCGTTGCGCTGCACTTCATCGTCTTTCTTTTCCGGAGACGGATCCCGCGGGCGCCGTTCGCGCGAGTAGTCTCGCTTATCTTCATCGTCCTTCTCGTGTCTGTCGACGTCTCTGTCGCGCCTGTCGTCGGCCTTATCACGGCTGTCGACATCCCCGTCGCGTCTGTCGTCGTCCCTGTTGTCCCGTCTATCGTCTCTGTCCCTGTCGTCGCGCCTGTCTCTATCATCGGGTCGATCCTTTTCATCTCTATCACGTCGGTCTCTATCGTCCCTATCGCGTCGGTCTCTATCGTCCCGTTCGCGTCGGTCCCTATCGTCTCTATCACGTCGGCTGTCATCTCTATCGCGTCGGTCCCTGTCATCGCGGGAATAGTCGCGTCTGTCTCTATCGTCTTTAGAGTACTCGCGTCTGTCCCTGGCGTCTTTAGAGTAGTCGCGCCTGTCCTTGTCGCCTTTGGAATAGTCACGTCTGTCGTCATCACGTCGGTCTCTGTTGTAACTGCGCGAGTCACGGCCGCGCTCGCGATCATCTGAAAACGATATTTTACAATAAATAATACACCTATCTTTTATATGGCAGTGTCAATCTTTACATGGAAAATAATGATCAATCAACTATCAAAATTGTTATTAACTATCCCTAATATTATAATTATAATTAAAAATAATTTTCTAATAAGTTGATGAAGATCTGTCTGTTGGTAATTATGTATTCATTATTTAAATAACCTACATTCCTCAACAAGTTTTGTTTTACGGAGAATCTGTTTAATAAATAATTCATAATATTTATTATATTAATAAAAGCCCTTGACTACATCTACATAAATTAAAATAATTAATAGCCTGATACGTACCACGTCTCGGGCCGCCTCGACGATCCCCAGAATGATCATTCTGTGAAATAAAATAAGTTTAAGTAATGGATAATTTGATTTAGTTTAATATTAGCTTTACCCCGAAAAATTGATTTAGTTTAGTGTAACAGTAGCTTTAGTCCACAACTCCAACCGTGTTGAGTTTAATTTAAAAATTCTGCCAGAAAATTGTTTTTCCGGGATTAAATATAGCTTAGATCACTTCATGTATTATTCTATTAGTCTTTGTAAATCTCGTCCATTCACAGTTCCAAAGATAACTCCAGATAGATATACGAGAAACTTGTTTATCGTTGTTACGATAAAACACTGTATCTAAAGATACAGTGTATTTTCTTAGCATGGTAGTATACTAGCACAAGCTTTTCACTTATTTCGAGGGGAGAGGAGAATATAATTCAAGTTCAGCTTGGCTAATTTTTTTTTTTAAATAATTATGTAATTGAAATATTAAGTTACCCTGCGACCCCAGCGTTCCTTCTCGTCTGCACCTTTCCTGGCTTCCTCTTCTTGTTTCCTCAAACGCTCCTCTATTTCCCGTTCCCTGGAACATTCATAAAATAGCTTAGGTAAGATAACTTATTCACAGATTGGATACTAATCAATTGGTAATCCTACTAATCCTAATCCTATCCTATCCTATTTTATTTATAAATGTGAAAGTGTGGATGTTTAGATATTTGGATGTTTGTTACTCAATCACGCAAAAAAGGCTGAACGGATTTGGATGAAATTTGGCATAGAGATAGATTATGGTCGGAAATAACATACAGGCTACTTTTTATCCCGGAAAATCAGAGAGTTCCCGCGGGAATTAAAAAACCTCAATCCACGCGTACGAAGTCGCGGGCATCAACTAGTTTGTATTATAAATCCGAAAGTTTGTGAGGATGTCTGTTACTCCTTCACGCCACATTTAACCGATTGGGCTGAAATTTGGAATGGAAATAGCTCATAGTCATACCCAAGATTAACAAATAAGCAGCATATCGCTCATTTGCGACAAGAGTGACATAATTCAAAATCGACGAGGAGAGAATTCTCTCGTTAGAGAGTAATGTTTTGTGGATGCTGCGGTCTCGAAACAACACAGCGGCCAACAAAGCGACAGAGCATTAAGTCACAATCCCTCTCGGTCTCATTGTTTTGTGCTTAGTGTAATGTTGTTTTTACAGCAAAAAGTATAAATTTTCGACACTAAAATTGGTGAATTTTGAGTTATGTCACCCTTGTCGCAAATGAGCAATATTATCCCAGTAAATTAAACAGAACCCACGGGAATAAACAAACCTTAATCAAGGCTTACGTCGCAGGCAACAGCTAATAGATTCGTTCAGACTTTCATGTGTGGTGACTTACTTGGCAGCTGTATCAACGGGTTTGGCCGCTCCGAACACCTTTTCAGCTGGTACAGGCTTCGACACCACCTTTTCAGGAACTTTGTCTTCTAAAAGAGCCCCGTCTGCAGGCTTTGTAGGGGCTTCCAACTCTCGTGGCACCGTCCGCGGTAGCAGGTTCAACTTGGGACGCTCACGAGGCTTGCTGTCTACATGTTTCATATTGATTGTATTAGCAATTTTTTCTGCTAGTCTAGCTATATATGGCTTTAGCCATCTCACATAAACATTTTTCATTGAAAATAGGAAAAAAGTTGTGGGTATAAAGCGACCGAATCGCGCACATAGCATGACACGGTGTCTAGTTGACCCTTGTTTGATATTGCGCAACGAGGCATCAAAAAATGCCCCTAGAACAATCCCCATATTATATAGAGATTGTTTTTATATGCGCTAAAACACAAAAAGACACTAGATAGTGATCAATATAATGAGGCACGAGACAAAAATATGATAAAGTTCCTCTAAGGCTTGTTAAAATGGTTTTCTTTGGTGTTTTGTAATGCAATGTTTAATGGTTATGTCTGTTAAAATTTTCTGAAATAACCTTACACTCAACTCGTTAAATGGGTACAAGGGCCTGAGCAGTTGAGGTACTAATAGTCAGCAGAGAACAGTACTTCAAAGAAATAGAAATAGAAATATTTTTTATTCAAATAAACTTTAACAAGCCCTTTTGAATTGTCAATGAATCTACCACTGATTCGGAATGCCTTTCCCGCCGAGAAGAGCCAGCAAGAAACTCGGCGGTTGCTCTTTTCAAAAAAAATATTTTTTTTACAGTTAATGAAACTATGCTATGGATACAGTAAAGACCCATCACTACTATTTATAATCACCATTTGTTGCAGTTGTAAGCAACATATTTTAAGATAAAAAGTATTCAGAGGGTTATCCCCATCTGCGCAGGCCCTAAATATAAATATTTGCTAGATACCTTCTCTCGGCGGGTCGCGGTCTCTGTCACCAAAACCTCGGCCACCAAAGCCTCTGCTATCGCGATTACTGTAAAAAAATTCATTCATAGAATAAAACTAGCCTTTGCCCGTGGCTTCGCTCACGTTATGTTCCATTTTTCAAACCCCTTTTTTTACTCCCTTAGAGGTTGAATTTTCAAAAATATTCTCTTAGCGAATGCTGTCGTACTGTATGCAAAATTATATATAATTATAAATCAGTTAGTCAGATCCACCATCTTAGATTACATAGTCACTTACCACCAGGTGAGATCACAGTCAAGGACTATCTTGTTATTGAAATAAAAAAAAAATACATACCCAAAACCACCGCCCTCTCTATCAGCAGCGCGAAAGCCGTCGCGACCCCCGTAGCCGCGCTCCCGACCTCTGTGAACAAACGTATGTATTTATTAAACAGTCATCATTCATCATCATCATCTTGACGACCTCCCTGGCGCAGTGGTGAGCGCTGTGGTCTTATAACTGGGAGGTCTCGGGTTCGATTCCCGGCGGGGGCAATTTAGGAATTTATAATTTCTAAATTGTCTCTGGTCTGGTCTGGTGGGAGGCTTTGGCCGTGGCTAGTTACCACCCTACCGTCAAAGACGTGCCGCCAAGCGATTTAGCGTTCCGGCACGATGGCGTGTAGAAACCGATTAGGGGTATGGGTTGAATTTACACTACTATACCCCTTCCAAGTTAGCCCGCTACCATCTTAGACTGCATCGTCACTTACCATCAGGTGAGATCGCAGTCAAGGGCTATCTTGTCATTGAATAAATAAAAAAATCATTATCACCATCATCAACATCATCATTAGAAACTTATTAATGGCTCACTACTGTGCGCAGGTCTCCTCTCTCAGAGAAGAGTTATAGGCCATAGAAGTTGCAACTAGGGAATGCAAATCTCGCGAGATTGGAGCTCAAGCGAGATCTCGCGAGATTGTAAATAACAATACTGCGAGATCTCGCCAATTTCGAGATCTCGCGAGATTGGCAGTTTTGTGTGTTTTTTTTTTTTCAAATAATCACAATATTTGAATAAATTAGAAAAAAAAAAAAAATTATAAGTATTATAAGATAACATTTATTTTCACGAATTTTTCAATAGACTTTTATGCATCAAATTGTCTATAATTTTTAATAAACTTTTAAGTAGTAAACTTTGACGTACGTATCTATCAATGCACTGTATACCTACATAGCACAGTTTGGTTACCTATTGTAAAAAAATATTTTTTATTTTTTGAAAAGCAACTGCTGAGTTTCTTGCAGGTTCTTCTCAGCAGAATCTGCATTCTGAACCGGTGATAGATTTATGACGTGTCATAAGAGCTACAAGTTGGCCTACATGAAAGAAATAAATTTTGAATTTGAATTTGAAATAACAAATGAAAAAACAACCAGTCTTCTCTTCTAATATCAAACGAAAATCTTTTAGTAATTTAAAAATTAATTCGCGCACCGAACGAAACCGACAGGTCGCAACTCCGTCCGTGTCAGTCCGCGCTTCAAATAAGACTTTTTTATGCTCGAGTGCAATCTCGTTAATCTCGCGAGATCTCGTCCTTTTTTCGCCCGAGATCAATCTCGCTAAAAAAGGCCGAGATCTCGCGAGATCGAGATTGCATTCCCTAGTTGCAACCAATTTAACGTCCTATTTTCGGAAAATGACATTTTCATCTCTCTCTCTTTAAATTTAAATTAGCTATTAAGGATGTCTTGTCTAAAACCGACTAGCTATACGTTAGTAGGTTTTCGGCGAGCTTATGTTTAAAAATCTTTTTTGTTTCCTCTCCTATCGTTTTTATTTTCTCTTTTCTGCTACACCCCATTGTTCCGTTGTCGGATAATAATGTAATTATTATTATTAATAATTAATAAATGCTAAGTTTCATTGGAAACAATTTAGGTTTAAGTATTATATTATATCTGTTTTAGCTTTAATATTTTTACAACTCTGTATGTTTCCTCAAAATAAATAAATAAAATAAATAGTCCACTACGCCAGCCCAATGCAAAATGGCAGACTTCACACACCCTTTTGAGAATACGAATGCTTGCAATACAAATTGCAAAGCAAAACTAGGTAACTTTGTGCAACGAGCATGGAATATGTAGAAAAGAAAATAGTTAATTACCCGTCTCGGTCACGGTCCCTGCCATAGGAGTCCCGTCCGCCGTAGGGCGCCCGCGCCGGCTCGGGCCGCTCGGCATCGCGCCAGCCCCCCGGTCGATTGTCCGCGCTCGCTATAACATAATATAATAATAATAATATTTTTTATTTATTCGAGGTAAAAACCCATTGTATATATATATATACAAAATAGTGTTAAAAAAAAAAGTTAAAAAATATATAGATAGTAGAGGTGGGTCGTCAACGTTTTGATAGTATACACTACATTTTGTATGAACAAAATCAATATGATGTAGGTTTTTGATGTTTTTTCTAGTTATTCTAACCAACAGACATCACACTGTTGAACATGGTTCTGTTGTAGACTTCCACACACCTCAGCGTCGTCTGAAACCAACAGGTGCCTGTTGGCATCCCGGAGACACGTAGGATACTTTTTACCCCAGATAATTAAAACTTTTTATTTTTTATTTCTGAAGTTAGTGTTGTACGTACAGTCTCGTTCGCGTTCGCGGTCGCGGTCCCGGTCTCGGTCGCGGTCGCGCGGCCCGTCGCGTTCACGCGCAGGCACGGCGCGCGGGCCCGACCGCCAGTCGCCCATCGTGCGCTCCGGATCATACTCCCTGTAATAGACAACTCGTTCATTCATTCATTCAAACCATCGCCGGCCCACTAGGGCACAGGTCTTTTCTAGAATGAGAAGGGTTTAGGTCATGGTCCACCAAGTGCAAAGTCTACAAAGTTGACCAAGTGCAGGCAATACTTTGCATACCTTTGAAAAAATTATGGAGACTCCCAGACATGCAGGTTTTCTAGCGATGTTTTCCTTTACTTTCAAAGCATCTAATTGCTTAAAAATGCGTGCCTAATGCCTGTACTACATAATATACTAATATTATAGATGCAAAAGTGTTTG
Source organism: Hipparchia semele (assembly GCA_933228805.2). Lineage (NCBI taxonomy): Eukaryota > Metazoa > Arthropoda > Insecta > Lepidoptera > Nymphalidae > Hipparchia > Hipparchia semele. The sequence goes on from OW121718.1 coordinate 11,407,017, forward strand.
TTTGTGGGTTTGTCCTTCAATTAAGCTGCAATGGATCACCTTGATTTTTTGAGCGACATAAGCTTGTCGGAAAAATAAAGGATTAACTTGGGATTTTTAACGAACCTAAGACCACACAGACAAAGTTACGGACATAATCTGGTTTGTAATGTTAATGGTATTTTTAAAACTCCTGTTCATCATTTCCAGCTCATTGACCTCATTAGTAACCTTTTTCGCAAACGGAAAGAGTACAGTGGAATGGAGAAAAAGATGAACAAAGGAACATGTTCCGCTTAAATGCAGGCATGTATTGGACCAACAGCAATTACACTCCCAGAAGTCTTCGCAGACTTGGTGGCCTGCTGGATTCTGGAGTGAGCTCATATTTTTGCAGTCATTAGGTTCCATGCTACACCACACAGAGTATAGTAGGGAGCCGTACCAGTGCACTCCCGCAAAACGGGCAGACAGTGCCTATTTGCAGAAACAAATTCCAGGATGAAAAGGGAAAGGTATCAATCAGAATGTACCTGTCTCGATCGTTTCTGCCACCTCGGCCCATTCGGCGATCATTGTCTTGTGTGGAAACCTCTATTCTGATTCTCCTTCCGCCTACTAACTGGACATGGACAAAAACAATAATGTATACATTGTGGGGGGACTAAATTCTAATAATTATGTGTAAGCACCTTTGAAATCGACTGCGGGTGATAAGTAAGTTTGCTACCACGCGACTCGCTTAGTCGTGTTTGTTAAATTCTAAATATAACATGACATATCATCTATAACATCTTTTAAATGAAATCTTGCGTGAGAAAACCCAACAACATAAAATAAACTGGACTTTTAAGACCATATTTGGTCATTAAAGTCCAAGCTTTTTAGATTTTATTGTAGTAATTTGTAAGATATGACCAGAAAAAGGTTTTTTCCAAATCTTATAGCCAAGTTGAATTTGACTTAGACTCTTCTCTCCCCTCCAAATATGCGGAAAGCTTATGCTAGGAGTGGATAAGACAATAGTGCAACATGTGGGGATCGAACCAGCGACCTTTCAGTTTTCAGTCCACACTTTTAACTATTGGGCTATTGAGTTAAGAAAACTTGCTTTATGTAGTACTAAAATATTAAGAAGTGAAAGAAATTGAGTCACATTTGCGTTTATTTATGTCACTGCCGTTATAAGTCTATAAAAGACACTTGGAAACAAATAATGCTGTTTTATCTTATAAACTATTCTGCAAGACATAGGGAGAGCTTCCATCCCTACGTCGTTGATATTCCATCTACGCGCACTAAGCGCTTTAAGTCTTCATTCCTGATCCGCACGGCTAGGGTCTGGAATGCTCTTCCAAGATCTGTGTTTCCTAACATGTATAATTTGGGTATCTTTAAAACAAGAGAGAATAGGCATCTTCTAGGCGAACGCGTTACACCATAGACCGCATCATCACTATCCATCAGGTGTGATAGTTGTCAAGCGTGTGCCTATAATGTATTAAAAAAAAAAGTATAGAAATTTTGTTTTGTACAAGTAAAGAGAATAAACTTACCAAGTCAGGCATGTTCATTGCGCTGACAAGACTTTCCCTGTCCTCAAAGTCCACATCGCCAAAGCCCTTCAGACGCCCGCCTTCCTTTGGCAGTCTCAAGTTATTGATCTGTTGACAAATAAATAACAATGACTCCCTCCCCACATCGCTGCGTCTATTCATCCTACGATGTTGCGATATCTGTTTTTAACCGACTTACAAAAAGGAGGTTATCAATTCGTAATATTATTGGAGCTGCAAGATGCACATATGATAATCTTTTAAGGCTTCCAAACAAACATATTTTTTTTTGTATGTTTTATCAACGCATTTCTCCGAAACTACTAATCGAATTATGACCATTCCTTTTTAATTGCTTACATTTACTTAAACTTAGGGAACAGTAATGATTTTATCAAAATCGGTTCAGTAGTTGATTTTATTGATGAATAGTATGTACAATGATATGAAAATTTTTCCCTTTTCAGTTTCAATTTCCGATGATCCTGCTGCAGTATTGGGATGCTTATAATCTAATGCTGAGATCTATAGAGCTATCTATTTATCTATACAGCTCAGACTCAAGACAGAGGTTAAAACGAGATACAAATATGATCTGACTCGAGTGAAATATGAGATATCTTGAGTCTAAGCCGAGTGACAGTGTGGTCTATAGATTTCAACCTTACACACTGATGAGATGATAACGACGCAATAAATAACAAAATATCTCAATAGCTCATTGCAATTTTAAAAACGCACCAGAGTGAAGGTGGCTTTAAAGGCTAAAATCTCATTTTTTTTTTTTTAATAAATTTATTTCATGTAGGCCAACTTGTAGCTCTTATGACACGTCAAAAATCTACCACCGGTTTGGAATGCAGATTCTGCTAAGAGCCGGTAAGAAACTCACCAGTTGCTCTTTTAAAAAGAAATTTTTTACAATAGTTAACAAAACTATGCTATGTATACAGTGCTTCCACAATAAAGCTTCAAAAATGCATACACACAGGTAAAATGTATACACAATCCAATGCATGTCAAGACGGGCAGACAAAACAGACCCATTCCCATTGGTGGCACCCGTTCACGAGCATGACGCATGATACAGCCGTTGCTTCGCTCAACCATTTCTCACTCAGGATATAAATATTCAAATCAAGTCAAAACACGCTGTATAGAATTCAGCTTAAGCGATATTCAAACATGTTATTACATCAAATTAAATGAGCCATTTTCTTATTGACACATGTTGTGCTGAAGGCTAACAAGGTGAACCAACACATTTTATCATATTTACACAATTTAAATCGAATTTAATAATAGGATAGGTATTCGATATAAGAACCAATGATTACCAGTCAATAAAACCTATCAAGGACTATTAAGGTGCCAGTTAATAGTTTAACCTGGTACTCTCATAATCAAATTTAATTAAAAAATACAGAGGATATTATACAAGTCACAGGATACAACCGGCGAAAGACCCTGACCTGAAATGACGATCATAGAACCAGGGCTGCTCTTAACCAGTTAAAATAAGGTTTTATGACCTACGAGCTTTTGCCGACAAATTCATTCATGTAGAGTTAGGTTTTTAAAAATCCCACGAAAACCCTCAGTTTTTCCTTCACAAAATGTAGCCTATGATGTTCTCCAAGCCCGCAACTGTATCCATGCAAAAACTCAAGTCAATCTATTGCATTGATTGAAGGACAAACAAACCACACATTCTCATTTATATTTAGAATTTTAAGAATTTTATTTAATGTCGTGTCCGAAGACTGATCCATGCCTCAGGTGACCAAAGAGCTGGTGCTTATTTAGCCCAACGGCTAAGCCTTGCAATCCAACGAGGGAATAGTACCAGTGTTTTGGGCACCATGCCCATAAACAACCACTTGGACGGCGTGTATTTTTTGTAAATATAACTAGTAGTAGTTTTAATTTATTTATGTTTTATTTTGTTGTATGTTCTATAAATAAACTGTAAAAAAAAATTATAATATTAGTAAGTATAACGCCTGGGACTCACCTTGAGTCCCGCGAAGAGCTCCATGATCGCGCTCTCCTCGACATCATAGGGCAGGTTGGAGATGTGCGCGATGAAGGGCGGGCGGCGCGGGATGGACTCATCGTCGACGGCTAGGCCTCCGCGGGCGGCGCGCGACGCCGAGGGCAGCACCACGGGCGCGCGGTGCCGCTGCGATGACGAGTATGTGTTCGCTGCCCATGATATGGAACAGAAGAATAGTTTATCAATCAAATTAACTTTATCTGAGTGCTTTTAATTCGTCAAAGGAATCTAAACTGTTTCATAATGCGGTTGCAACCGTGCAAGAGAAAAACACTTGAAAGTTGCTCTTTTAAAATATTATGTTGTTATTATACTCTTTTATGGATAATTGTTGGATAGAGTTCTGATCACGTGAGATAAGTTTCATGTTTCTTTTTTCATGAGGATACTTTTAAGATTTCTTAAACTTGTGTGAGGCAAGCTTAAAATCTATATTAATATTATAAAGCTGAAGAGTTTGTTTGTTTGAACGCACTAATCTCAGGAACTACTGGTTCGAATTGAAAAATTATTTTTGTGTTGGATAGTACTGTTGCCGAGTTTTTGATTGTACATAATGAGACCAAAGTCCATATTTTGCATTAAGTAATATTTCTATTTCTGATATAACAAGAAAATTATTTATTTCACAAAATACTAATCTCTAACAATGGCTTTTTCAGTAATGAGTCTAAAGTCCATTTGTGCCAATTTCTCTATTTTGGATATAATAAGAGAAAAATTGATTTAAAAATTCAACAAGATACTTTGACAATGGTAGAACATGATAATAAATTTAATGTTGAAATCATAAATTCAATTAATTATATAATTATTCATCATGACAATGTTATGTAACAAAAGTAATAGGTAAGTAGGTATATATAATAAGGAAATGATAGTATTCCCCTAAATTAGCCATAATTATTAATTTTAGTTTGTTTACCCTATACATAAAATGAGTTATGTTATTTTAATTTATATTCCAATGATCAAAGAGGAATGTACCTTTATTAAATTAAGAAATCACAATTTTTAAATTAAATTTGCAATCATTACTATCATGCAATGGGTAAATCAAGAATTTTTTTAATTGGTGATGAGGAAGGTAATTTAATCTGTATGTATCTTAAAAACAGATGACACTGTTATCAATGTTTATGTTACTTATTAAATAACTGCGGTCTGTTAGTGTTTGATGATGAAATGAATGTTTATATTGCCTAGATACAAGCAAGTCTAGCATGGGACTTTGGTATTGAATCATTGAGACTATCACAAAGCTTCTAATGAATAAAAATCTTCTGCAATTGGACAATGGGAAACTATTCCACATATTTAGGGACATTCCTTTTAACATTGTTATATTGTTGTTGTTTGTATACAGTAAAAGCTCCTTATTCGCGCTTCCTTCATTCGCGGTTTCACTATTCGCGGATTAAAAAATTGTGACCCAATTCCTTTATTCGCGGCTAAAGATTTCTTTATTCGCGGATTTAGTCGGTACATAGGCTTCAACAAGCACTGGAAATGTGACATTTAATCTGAAAAATCTTAGTGAAGGTTTAAGAATGGCAAATGAGCTGTGTGATTTCTTTATGAAAATTGATCCGTCCATGGAACGAAGTCTTATTTTTAAGAGGAAAATTACTAATGCCACTGCTGAATATCAGTTTGAACTGAAGGAGCTTTTAAAAACTGCCAAGCAAGAAAAAATTACAAAGTTCTTTAAACCTTTGCCTAAGCCTGACGATAATAATTAATAAGTATGGTCAAAAACTTCAATTAAATTGTTATTTTTTTATATGTTTGTTTTTTATTTTGTCACCTAGGAACGTATCCCCTATAATCCCATACAAATTACCATTCTGTATTCACGGTTTCTGTATTCGCGGCATATTTACGGAACGTATCCCCCGCGAATAAGGAGCTTTTACTGTATTTAAGTTAAACACCCTCAGTTGGTATAGGGAGCAAGCCAATGAAAGACTAGTCTGAATTGAGTTATGACCGTAGCCATCTCGTAGATTGGACTAAAACTGCTGGTCATGAGGGTTTCCAACAACACTGCATCTACGCCTCCACCTTAACAAACTTGTAAGGCATCCTAAGCTCAACACAGCATCGTACTTTCTGGTTCCCTCATCTTCCTTGTAAAGGAAGCATCCGGCTAGAATGTATCAGAAACACAAAGACCTTTCCTCAGACCTTCCCGGGGTGGAGGGAGTGACGAGCACCCAGTGAGTACACCCCAAGTACGAGATTAACATTGGCTTGCCATTACCCTTTATTTCATCATTGGGTATGGAGTTTTTATATGATTTGACAGCTTAGTAAGTAAGATGACAAATAACTTACGTTCTTCATCTACAGATTCGGCCCAATTGTTTGTAGTAGGGATCGTAGTTGACTCCACGATGAAGTTTGTGGGGTCGGCTTTGATCCATTTTGTTTTCTTGGATTTCTTGCCTGCAAGGTTAAATGTTCATTGAATAACGTATAGTACGAGCTATAAAGAGTCCATAAGTATGCATTAAGGGTATAATGCGATGACGCATAGCGTGTGATCGACCTACTCTCTGATTTTGGAAAGTGGTTATTCGTGGACGGTCCGACACACAGAGACGCATTGCACAAACATCTGACCACTTGGCCATTGTTCTCACCACATGTCTGTGACGCATGTAAAGTCTATAAATTCTAGGGGACATGAAAAGTTGGAAATTAAAAGTTGTGAAATGTGGCCACGCGGTAAATCCAAACGTCTGCAAAGGTGAATTCATGACACGTTAGCATTACCTAATTAAAATCAATAGATGCCAAAACTACAGTTTAAGCTTATGGGACAATTCACAACATAATGCATGCAAAATTAATGGAAATATTTAACAGGAAATACTAAATTTCCAGAGTTTTTCAAATGACAAAATTAATAGAACTAACCTGTAGCGGCCATATTACAAGGCTGGGGCCAGTGTTGCCACTGATAAAAAGAGATTTATTTAGAGTATACCATAACATAAATTAAAAGCAAAGAATAGATGTAAAATAGAATCTGTAAGCTTAGTGGATTCGAGTCTCTTGTTGAAAGTGATTCTTTATAAAAAGAATCTAAGCGTCGACGTTTAATTAGTCTTCAATCTGGCTTCAATAAATAATAATTATTTTATTGTTTTGAATGCGATTGTAAACACTATATATAATTATCAATCAATTGTTTTGTTATGACGAGTAGGATAATGAAAGATCTTAAAAGATTTAACTTTAGTAGATAGCTTTTGCGGATTAGCGGAGAAAAAAAATAAAAACAAGAAATCAACAAATAATTATATTAATTCATTATACAAGAAAGTCTTAAGTCATGAAGTTGCTTAAAACTCTTAAAAGTGAAGATTAAAATGATCTTGCTAACCAAGTTGCTAACCTACCTTTGTTATTTACAAATTAGATATTTAGTTAATGTGTAAGATTTTTTAAACTAATAACCGACAAACAGGTATTAATAAGTTAATAAAATACAGTGCAAGGATTGCTTTTCTCATATTTCTCTTAATACTTCTCGTAAATCATCCTCAATCACACTAGTATTATTAGGGATATAAGAAGTCAAGCCGCAGAATTTTTTTTGGCCTACCTTTTTTTGGTTTTTGGAAAACCTAGGTTCTAATTTTATAACTTAGCCACGGGAAAATGATGAAGCTTCTAATAAACTAACTCGCCTTTTTCACAATAGCCACAAAATACTCCAAAGAAAGCATCAAATAAAGAGCCATCGCCATCTAATTTACTAACTCAGCCACGGATACAAGTTAGGTTAGGTTGGGGTTATACATCAATATTCAGGGGCACTTAGATTCTATTGGGATCGTAAACCTACCTAAGTCAAAAAATTATCATTTTTTAAATTTTATTTTTCTCAAAAAAAAATTTTTCCTTTTTTTCTTTAGTTAAGTATATTAGAAACATTTTTTTTATTCCATTTATCTAAAAAAATCCCTTTTTTTAAATTTAGTTACGTAGATACTTATCATTTGCTGTTGCTGTGCTCTCATGCTGAGTTGTATTTATTTCTATAAATAATATAAGCTTATATTCAAAATATATAGTGGCTAAAACAGTATTTTTTAGAGGCACATTGATTGTCGCTGACTTAGTAATTTAGAGGACAATGTATATTTTTAGAGGCTAATAATGCTATTAAATAGAAGCCAATTACATGCCATATTATAAAATATGCAATAATAATTAAGGCAATAATAAAAAATAGCAATACTTACCAGGAACAAATACATATTCTATTACATACCTATTCGATTGTCGATAGCACATAGTAATCTGTGGTTGATAGTTACAAAATACCATAACTAGATGTCGCTGGATTCAAAATTTGAATTAAAAAATTGCGCAATCAAACAAAATTATACCTACCTACGAAGCCTACCTACCGTTGTTTACGCTACCCAGAGACCAGAAAAATAACTGACTACTACAGGTGTGGGCTTCTTGATCTTAACCACTAGCATAGGGATCGGAAAATAGTTTTTTTTCGGAAGATACCTCTTCTCGCATCTTGCAAGCTTTTCGTAGGACCAAGGAATATACTACTCTCTAAGTCTCTACCAAGAGCGTAGGACTTAGGTGTCATTAGGTGTTGTAGGTACTCTCAGACAAAACCCGCAGGAATATAGGTTCAACACGCAGATGCTTCATGAGATATATGATAATACATAGTTTAGAATCTTAGATTGTCAAGTATCATTGAAAAAAAAAAAACTGCATAAAGTCTCAGATAGATCGATAACACAGGCAAAAAAAATACCTGTGTTACTACTGGTAGTAAGACTGTTAGTTACACGGTACATCTATAACTTGAGCATATTAAGTATTTCCTCCTTTTTTGAAAGTCGGTTAAAAAGTAGCTTTGATCCTTGGATCATTCCCTGTGAAATTTTTTACCTACTTGTCTGTGAAAGTCCCATCAAAATTGGTTCAGCCGTTCCAAAGATTAACCCGTTCAAACCATGTAGACACCTAAGTAATGCTTTATGTTTAAAATTTAAATGGTTTTGACTGAAACAGACAGACAAAAATTTTAAAAAATCTTTATTTTGTGGTTCAGATAAGTAATCACGAGCTTTAACCCTTTCCCTATCTATATATGTAAGTAGATAAACGCTAAAATACATCATGGCATAATGATAAATACTTAGACCATAATAACAAAGTGCAATAAAATATACGAGGTGCATTTCATGATTTCAAATTGGATCAACAAAAGCTTAACTCGATCCATCGCCCGCTTGGCGGACTGGTTCGATCTGTTTTATATGTACCTAATAAACTGGACATAAACGGTGAGGAGGATACTAAAAAACTTGTTCCGTATTCTGGAGTAGTCTGTGTCTGGATCCTTGTAACCGCGGGTGACTGGGACCACGCGGGGACACGAATCACGATCTCCGTAGACCGTAGTTCGTGTTGCGATAGATGGCTCATGCCATTGCCGATGCCGACTGCCGACTGCCGAGCATTCACGTCGTACGCCGTTACTGAGCGGACGTCTCGCCGCCTCGGGTCTGTCGCCATCGGTATAGGGTTTTGTCCGGACCGTTTTATTTAGTTTCGCCGGAAAAAAGTTTCTCTAGTGCCGTACGCTTATAGCTGTAGTCGAATTTGTGTTGGACATAGTTTCGATTGTGACGTAAAAGCTGGTCGGTGCAGTGATAACGGGTAGTGATGTGATTTGTGTTGTGTTTACGTTGCGAGTGTAGGAGGCAGGAGGCTGTATAGATCATGGGGTATGCGTCGAACGGCGCGGGGCGGGCGGCGCACGAGGCGCTCCTGGCTCGACAGGACGCGGAGTTGCGTCTGATGGAGACGATGAAGAGAAGCCTGCAAGCCAAGATGAAAAGCGACAGGGAGTATGCGCTCGCGCTCTCCGCCGCCGCCACGCAAGGACAAAAGATGGACAAGTGCGAGGAATTAAACGGTACGACAATATGGAAAGCTCTATTCAAATTCCAAATTCAATTCTCGTTCGAACACGAAACTTTCTCTAAAGAGTTCGGTATAGTGAATTCGGACACATTTATTACAACAATTTCATGTTACCACCTTTGTTTACTGTGCGGCTCGAAAAAAAAAAAACAACAAAAAACCCCTACCCTCATAAAATAACCGTTATGAGGTTACGTTTGAAACCTACCAGTATAGGTACAAAGAGATCGAATTCTTTGTAACTGCAAACTACTAACAAGTAGGTAGGTAATAATAGACACTGTTAAAGATATGAATAAAATTATTCGTACTGAATGACGTAGTAATCTCCTTAAACTTGTTTTGTGGTATATACCAACGTCGTAATGTATTGCTAGTCACTACGTGCCTAATTTGTCGAATCCTTATTAATATTATAAATGCGAGAAAGTGTGTTTGTAGGTTTATTGGTTTCAATTTCAATCGCACAGCAACTAGCAACAGAACAAACGGATCGATGTGATTTTTCGCATGAGGTATGGGAAAAGGTTGGAATGGTACAGGAAAACTGAAATGAAAACCTCATAGCTGAGATCATTCTTTTTAAAATTTTTGTTTATCACGAGATCGATCTCGCCTGCTAAGATGGCCAACTTGGATGGCATTTAGGTAACAGCAGTGGTAATTAAACCCACACTAACGGATTCTACACGCCATTAAACCGGAGACCTCCGACTAATAAGTCCACAGCGTTCACCACTGCGACACCAGGCCTGAAGATGTAACTAAGATTTTACTTCTTCCACAGGATCAGTGATAGCCTCAGCCTGGAGGACGATGACCGAAGAGTGGGAGAACACGAGTCGTCTCATCAAAGCAAATGCTGAAGCTCTGGAGTCAAGAGCTCTGGACCGTCTGATCACGCTCATGACAGAACGCCGGAAGGCGCGCAAGGTCTACCAGGAGGACCACACGAAGATATCATCGCAGTTCGCACAGGTGAGTTTTGACATCTTTTTAAATTAATTCAGCTGTTGGATTGTCTAAAATGATTATTACATTACATCAGTGTCGCAAACTGATTGGCTGGTGCTATCTCGCTATAGGTGCATATATACCGACAGCAAGAAAACTTACTTATATATAAATTCACCAATCAGAGATTCTAATCACATTGTTGCAATCATTTTTAGACAATCCTATAGCATTTATCCATGAAAATCCACAGATTGAAGTAATTTGTTAAACCAATTGCAATTTTAATAGCTGAGCGTGGGTAAAATACGTGGATCGTGGATTGATTGTATTGACACGCTTTCCTATTATCATTAGGTATCTGAATTAAGTTTTCGACCGTTGAAATGTGTATTTAGATTTTGGATTCTCTTGATGGTGTTTTGGTCAAGAGTTCACATGACAACAAATTCGAAAACTTGCGTTTGATCGATGCCATTGTTGGACCAAAGAAAACACTTGAAGGCTGTGCTTGAAGAAATGTTAGGCATGCTCTTAAAAATGTTAGATACTTATATGTTTCTGCACTTACGTAGTCCCACTTAAAATTAAAACGGGAAGTTTTGAGATCGAACTTTATCGCATCGTTTTACATTACAAGAGCGCAATGAGGAAAAACGAACTAGTGTGCGTAATAAATAAAATAATGATGCAACAAATAAGAGAAGCGAATGAAATGATATGGTTGAATTTATGCAAAAAAATTGATTGATATTGATGTACATCAATAATGTGATAAGAAATTATGAATTGTCAAAAAGGCATCTACGCAAATATTTAGCCCTGTGTCACTCTTTTGTGTGTATTTAATTAGCATTATATTTTATCGTGGCTGTAGTGGGCTTATCAGTCCGTGTTATGTTATCAGCGTATCCGATCACGTTCCGCTGTCGATAACGACGCTGTGACTCACTATAATAGTTCATATCACTCAGTATATCCCGTTTTTCCCTGAATACAAACAGTATCATCATCGTGTGGCATATTGTCTTCTTTAGCTTTGGCGGTCAACCGGAGAAGTTCTTGTGCTGCGGAATTTTCTTCATTTCAGATATCTAAATATATAAAAGGCAAAGGTGACTGACTGACTGACTGATCTATCAACGCACAGCTTTAACCACTGGACCGATCGAGCTGAAATTTGGTATACAGGTAGCTATTAGGACGTAGGCATCCGCTAAGAAAGAATTTTTGAAAATTTCAACCCCAAGAGGGTCAAATAGGGGGTTAAAAAATCGAACCTAACGTGAGCGAAGCCGCGGGGTAAAGCTAGTCTTCTAAATATATAAAAGGCAAAGGTGACTGACTGACTGACTGATCTATCAACGCACAGCTCTAACCACTGGACCGATTGAGCTGAAATTTGGCATACAGGTAGCTATTAGGACGTAGGCATCCGCTAAGAAAGAATTTTTGAAAATTTCAACCCCAAGAGGGTTAAATAAGGGTTTAAAAAGCGAACCTAACGTGAGCGAAGCCGCGGGTTAAAGCTAGTTGATATATATTTTAGCACCAAGGAGTCGGTGCTATTTTGTTTGTTCAATGACCTGGTCCATACGCAGTAATATTATAAGTCTATGAATTTCAGAACAAACTATGTCTGGACTATTCGTTTGCCTGTATAGTTAGTATTTACGCGTCATTAAACCACGCAATAAATTAAATTCGTAAAACGATCCTCTGTCGGACTAAAAAATATACTTACATTCATCAGTACAGCTGTTCACGAGCTTTTAAGATGAAGTGTGTCCATGATATTGTAATTAATATTATAGGGTCCTAGAAAATTAAAAACAAATGCTATTGAGTTTTCAGAGTTCTGTACCCGAAGGGCAACCAAGGGGACCCTATTGCTAATCCTCCGCTGTCCGTCCGTCTGTCTGTCAGTGGGCTGTATCCTTCGATCACAGAAAAACTCATGATCCGTAATAGGTAGAGAGTTGAAAGGAGATCCTCCGCGGTTCATACATTTTTGGGCTAAATCTGAAAGTGCCGGCCAAAAAAAAATTTTGCTGTATTTCGTTAGAACTTGTCCACCTAAACATTTTTTATTATGACACCGAAGCTGTAGAACCATTAACCTTGGTTTTATTTAAGTTTAAAAATCTGTATTTTCTCGAGTATATGAAGTGTTTCTAAGCCAATTTTTTTGCTTTTTTTGGAGTTTTGTTAAGTGCTACCTATTCTATCCTAACCACACACCCAAAAAATACCACACAAGCAATATCTATTGCATAATAATTGTGAAATAGACTGCATCTTGGCTGGTACCCCAGCCGTCTCAGATGGTGATCGAGGCTGAAACCATCCCGGTCGTGCAAATTCCAGTCAGAATTTGCACGATCGGGTTGGTTTCAGAGGAACATGCCACATGCCAGAAACCTCGTGAGCCAGATCTAGATACTTCCGTTTTTCTCTGTCTCCACTCTCACGAGGTTTTCGTCATGTTCGATGGTGATATCCACTAAAACACCCTCGATTGTGCTCGATCCATCAGCACGATATCAGGCTTATTTGCTAGAATCGTACTACGGCACTCTCTCATTCAGGAGACCGTACTTCAGAGCAGGCTCTCGGTGAAGGATTTTGGCCGCTTGGTTGTACCTGTGGAGATACTCAGTGTTAGCAAAAAGCGTCCGTGCAACATCCTCTCCTTCCGCATGGAGAGCGCATGCTCTCCCAGTCAGAGGTGCTTAGTACCACTGATATCTGCCATTCGGTTTCAGCCAAAGATAAGGGAGTAAGTCCTTTACCACATTCTATGACGTCTCTATGCATTGGGCTCTCTCTCTTCGTCTCAAAGTAGGTACTGAGGTTGTACATCTCCCAATTATGCATGGTTTTGACGCTTAATACGCCTTGACCTTTTCAGGGTCGAACAGACGATTTCTTTGCAGCCTGGATTGACAGCCCGTCTCATAACAGATGATTTCGGATGGTGCATGCGTATATAGAGAGTCATAGTCATGTGGATTTCTCTGTCCAGGACACCTAATTCAGTCTGAGTCCATCCGAGTACGCCAAAGGTGTACATGAGAACAGGCATGACCCAACAGTTATAAGCCCGGACCTAATTGACACCTGACAAATAACTTTTACAGACTTTTACCAGGCGTCCAACAAAGACGTTGCAAACTGATTGTTTCATGTCCGTCTTCTTTACCCCTACGGACTATGACATACCCAGATACCGGTATGACTCAGCTTCAGAGAGGGTTCTGATGCTTGTCAGCTTGAGATTGATCTCGGCCCAATGAGTAACCTGTCCCCTCTCCACATGTAGGACCGCACACTTATCTAGTCCAAGTTCCATCTTGATGGAATTACTGAAGTCGGTGGTGATGTTCAGCAATTCCCTCAGGCGGGTGTAATTAGGTGCTAGCAGCTTGAGGTCATCCATGTGAGGCACTTTTGCCCCTACTCTCCGAAACTGTAAGCCCGTCCCTAATCTCTTCAGCAATGAGCTGAGCGGGTTCAGAGACACAAAACCATAGTGGACTCAGACAATCGCCCTGGAAGATACCCCGCCTTATCCTTATCCGATCATCGGAAGCTGCCAACCGCTCATCATGAAGACCAAGGATCGTGTTCCATTGCCCCATACATTCTCCGAGAAAGCCTCGAACTGTCCTATCGACTTTGTACAGCTAAAGGACCCTCAAGAGCCATGAATGGGGCACCGAGTCGAATGCCTTCTTATTGTCAATCCAGACTGTGGAAAAATTCCGGCGACTTAGTTTAACCAGTTCGCCCAGGCTCATCGGATGTCAATGTCTTATAGATGGTAGTAAGATATGTGATGGGGCGGTACTTAGTCGGGTCAGCGGCATCGGTGGACTTTGAAGCTAAATGAGTGAAAGACAAAAGACTCGGAGTGCCCTTTACTCGAGAGCTTCTTGGACTTATTGGGCCAGATAGCATAGCAGAACGAAAAACCCTTCAGCCAGTAATGATGCAATCCATCGGATACCGGAATTTTCCAGTTCGCGGCCCGGCGCACCGCACCAGGTGCATCCTCCGGAGAGATGGCGACTGGGTTCATTAGCTCTATCGAGGCACATGCTTTCTCTACCGCCGCAATTCAAGAGCCCTCCTCAACCATCCAGCCATCCATCTCTCTTGACCACACACTTCGCCAAAAGGCGATGAGGTCAGCCGGGCTCGGCTGCTGAGATGTAGAACAGACTGCTGGGCACTCCAGTTTTTTATTATTATTATTAGAAACACTTCATATACTCGAGAAAATACAGATTTTTAAACTTAAATAAAACCAAGGTTAATGGTTCTACAGCTTCGGTGTAGGGATGTTCATGTAAAAAAAATATCGATATTTTTGTCGATATAATATATCGTAGTGTTCTATCGATACTTTACGATATATCGTACAAATATATCGATATTTTCGATATATCGTAAGCGATTTGTATTTAATTAACTAGTCTATAATATTGAATATTAGATAGGGTTCAGGTTAATATGAGTAAAACAGAGTGCAGAAACAAATCAACTTTATTTATTTATAAATCCCAATACTTTTTCTCTAGATCTTGCAAAAATAAAATTTTATTTACCCTTTTGGCTTGCAGTCTGCTTCTCTGCCGAGTTAAAACCTGTGCGGTTTTTGAGAAAAGTCGCTCAGATGGAACAGAGCTAGCCACCATTGTTAAATATTTCAATGCTACATTATATAACTTTGGGAACTGTACTTTGTAATCTACCCACACTTCTAATGGGTTTTCGTTAAATCTACTAACCGGAGCCCTCAAATAAAGCGATAACTCATCAGAAAGACTTTCGTCTGTTTTATTTGTCTTCCAATTCCGCTGGACCAGTTTATGGTGATCGCTCCAGAGACTATAATCCGATGATAGACTAATTTTATCGCAATTGTCCGAGTCAGATTCCGTAGTAGTACATAATTCATCCTGCTGAGTTTTTTTTTAATTATATCTTTAATTTTACTAACGGCATTTGCGCAGGCCAATGGATCTTCAAAATGAAGTTTTTTGAACCTCGGGTCCAATAATGTAGCAATAGCCAAGGATGATACGTGTTCGATAGCGCCCATTCGTTTGTTAATCTCGCTAAGAGTGCGTTTATGTACCTCCTTGATTAAAGGTTCTTCAATTACTAGGTTTTTTAGTTTTGATATCATGCAGTGCACTAATGGAATGACCTTGGCACTAGAACAATATTTATCACCAGATATTTCCTTAGTCGCTGCTTCCAGTGGACGTAAAATGTTAAGAAGTGATGTTAATATTGTCAAGTCCATACCAGTTAACATCGGCGGTGCTGTTTTATGACGAATCAAAATTTCGCTTACAGCATTTCGTAAATCAAGAAACCGTACAATCATATAGTACGTACTGTTCCAACGTGTAGGGACATCCTGAATCAGTTTTGTGTCAGCCTTAACTGATTTACGCAACTCATCGCTTGCCACACAACTTTGTTTAAAAAAAGTAACAATATTTTTTACTTTCGTTATGATTAGTTGTAATTCAGGAATCCCCAAAATATGTTGAGCAACTAAATTAAGTGTATGCGCAAAGCATGGGATATGCTTTTTTTTCCCAAATGCAATTTCGACAGCCTTCACCATATTTGCAGCATTATCTGTTACTACTGCTGTGACTTTATCCGTATTAAATCCCCACTCTTCACATGTTTTAGTGAGCATTTGTGCAATGTATTCCGACGAATGCCTTTCATCTAAGTGGTACACACCCAAAGTTACGGAATAAAATTCAATTCCGATGCCGAAATGAGCAGTTACACCTAGGTAACTTCTCATTTGTAGATCTGACCAAATGTCACTTGTTAAGGTAAGATTTTCTACACAGTATAATTTGTTTTTCATAACTGTTGATAATGCATCATACTTTTCATCTAACCAACGTGTCACAGTGGATCTGCTAGGAATCTTGTAGTGAGGTGCCGTAACTTTCAAAAGATTCTTGAAACCTTCATTTTCAACTAATGAAAAAGGCTGATTGTCTTTACAGATCATGAACATTATTGCATTATTAATTCTTTTAGTTTTGTCACCAGTAGAAGTATATGCGTATATTTCTCCAAAACTACTTTCGATTGACCTCTGGCGTTTAAAAGGCAATTCCCTATTATAATCAATCTTTTGATCAGTTTGAGAATTGTTAGTACTTATCTCGCTAGTATCCATTTGCGGCGACGTTGAAGTTGAAGGCAACAGTTGATGTTCGTTAACGGTAGATTTCGACATCGTGATATTATCTTGTTTTGAAGAACTAGGGATAGGGTTTGACAAATCTGAATCTTTTGTAACAGCAGCAGCAGCAGTATTTTTCTTTTGGAAAACTTCCAGATAGACAGCTTTATGAATATTTTTTATATGAGCCATTGCATTGGTGGTATTGCCAGCCGTTTTAACATTTTTTTGACATAGCTTGCATCTGGCTGTTTTCTCGTCATTTTTTTCGTAATATTGCCAAACAATACTTTTT
This sequence comes from Hipparchia semele, assembly GCA_933228805.2. Classification (NCBI taxonomy): domain Eukaryota; kingdom Metazoa; phylum Arthropoda; class Insecta; order Lepidoptera; family Nymphalidae; genus Hipparchia; species Hipparchia semele. The sequence continues at coordinate 11,424,062 of OW121718.1, forward strand.
TTATTAGGTGCCATGTTGAGAGAAATCGTAATTTCTGAAAAAAAAGAGAACAGCGTAAAAAAGACAAAGAGTTACAGTCCCAAAAATAATGAAATTAAAAATAAATCCATCGAAATAATTAATCGACTATGTCCCATCCCTAACACTCTTGAAAATAAAAACAAAATGGTCAATTGACCACAAGATAATTAAAACTACATTGAATTTCATACAAATACTAAAGCATTCAATTATTTATTGTTTCATGCTAATAAATAGTAATCTTTGAGTTTGATAGCACTTTAAAATCACGTTATACTTACTGTATGAATCGTAAACTGTAGTAAAAAAAAAACAGATAATAATTGTCACAGCTTGCTTCTTTTGTACAACTGAGTGGCCGTTTTTATATATCTTTATGCACACTAACTATATTTACACATTTTGTAAACTGTATTAAACAAAACAGACAACTTTTATTTAAAGGTTATTTTGTACTGAGAACGTACTACGTAGCGAGCACAGGGTAGCGAGTAATGTAATCACCATAGATAATACACTATATACCAATCACAAACCACATATTAGGGTGGCAGACCCAATTATGGGCACTTTAAGAGTTTATCTTATTTCAAATATGTTTTTTAAGTATAAATTTAACCAAATTCTATAAATCACTGTGTTCATAAGGTTACTTGTTTAATAAAATATATAGTTAAAGAAGATATTGAAATTTTTTCGTTTAAATCAACTAGAATTTTAAATAAGACTGAAAAATGACCCAGTCCCCAATTATTCGCACATTTGTTACCAGTTATGGGCACAAAATTATCCAATTATCAACACTCAGATTTTAATAGAGTTTAAGGGAAATATAACGCTAGGCTACCTACGGAAGTCTTTTAGAATATAGATTTTATTACGAAATAATATACGGAAATTCTTATAGTAACTGTAGGTGACTTAATTTTTTATATTTATTATATTTAAAACAAACACCCTTAACATTTAATAAGAAAACGTAAACATAGTCTTTATCAAACGACAGACGTCCACAGCTGGACAAAAGTCTCTTATATGGACTTCCATAGGCCTCGGTCTTACGCTACCTGAATCCAGCGGCTCTCTGCGACTCGTTTGATGTCGTCGGTCCACCTAGCTTCCCGGTACGGGATCGCTACTCCAACACCATGGGATCCCATCGACCATCAGCTCTTCGAACTATATGCCCGCCCATTTCCACTTCAGTTTCGCTTAGCTATGTCCGTGACTTTGATTCTCTTACAGATATCCTCATTTCTGATATGATCTCGCAGGGATACTCCGAGCATAGCTCTCTCCATCGTCCGCTGAATGATTATTGTTTCGTGATAAATAACTGCCCATAGAACTTCTCAACCTCTCTCCATACCTCAGGTGGAGAAGAAACGTGACAGCCTTCGTCAGTTTTCGGCTGCGTCAGCTGGCTCTGTCCGATAGATAGATCTCTCACGGACACTTTGGAATGGAACTTCTGTTCCACTAGATGGTATCTTTAATACACTTGGTATTCAAGGCCCGCAGGTCGCGAGTTCTTTTCTTAGAAATCTGCCTATTAACCTACCAGTAGGCATCCGCGTCTGCTGACGGCTGAAGTCTCATCTCTAGTCTGTCTTCCATCAGTTTGAGAGTAAGGTCAGAGAACTTCTAGGTCCTTTTCGTGTGATGGGTCTTAAAGAATTTAGACTCCAGAGTATGGACAGTTTACACACACTTGTTAAGATCGTCTACAGACTCCCAGTCTGCTAGGGAATCGAATCGCTTCGGAGTGTTAATAAACAGGAAAATCTCCAAATTTTGTAACCAGATACTGACACCCCTTGTTTTGCAATGAAATAACGGGAAAGTTTCATTTACTTTTTGAATTAGTAACTAATAATACTTAGAAAATCAATTGAAAACAATTATATTATTAAAACTCAAATAAAACCACAGTTAAATCATTATTAAGTAAGTACTGACCCTTAACGTCGATGAGTCAAAATGGCCGAAAAACTTCGGGAACTCCAGAACGATATCTTTCAACTACGATACTGACGTCATTTTAAAACTTTCCAGATTAGAAAGGTTTCGATTGTGAAAAATATGAATTCCCCTAAATATTTTTTAATCTGAAAATTTAAAAACCACAATCAGAAACTTATATTTTAATCTTTTTTGCCAAAGTGCGAATAAACTGGTGCAGTGCTAGCTATTGGGTTGGTCACCCTAATTATTAAAGATATAGTACGAAGCCACAGATCATAAACTAAGTAGGTAGTAATTTATACAGATTATAAATTACTACTAGTGCTGCCCTCACGGAGAGTAGAAGAATTTCGTGTCTTTGCGTTTTATTATTGCGAACAACTTGATTACAGACAGGTATAATCATTTTGTAAAAAAAAAGAATGTGCTTTTAATTTCTCCCGATATTTAATATATCGAATGAAATATATCGATTGTACGTACCTATACTAGATGATTCGATAATATCGGGTTGCATCGATATATCGCGTACATATATCGATATTTTACGAAATATCGATTTATATCGTGCACTCCTACTTCGGTGTCATAATAAAAAATGTTTAGGTGGACAAGTTCTAACGAAATACAGCAAAATTTTTTTTTGGCCGGCACTTTCAGATTTAGCCCAAAATGGATGATGTCCTTTTCAGTGAATGTGGTGTATTTCTGTTGCAGATAGAACAACAAATAATAAAAATAAACTAAAAATTAAAGAGGGCACCCTTACTATAATTTTTTTCGGCGTTTTTTACCGTTTATTTAGAACTATTTGAGGGAAAGAGCATGAGCTAGAGAAATTACAAAAGCCCACCCGTACGAAGCCGGGGCGTGCCAGCTAGTTATGTATACAAATATGTATTTTAATCATCGATGATTTTAATTCATAAAATATCATCACGATTAATCATGAATCTAGTTAGTTAGTAAACCATTAAAGCGTTTTCCGTTATCGACCGGTTTAGCACGTTTCCTAGTTCAGTGGTCCGTTTCCTATCGCCGATCTACTCTTGTTACTCGGTAATGGTAATTAGGTCTTAGAATGGTGCAAGAAAGAACCGTGTCAGGGTCAGAGCGCGACTGTTAGCTTTTCCAATCTTGTTGATGTCGGATATTGCAAATAACTTACTGTATATTGCCGCTTAAGGCTAGGGACTAGTCTAACGGAATTTCGCGAGCGGAAAAACACAAACAGAATTCCACTCGAATGTGGCGGATAGATATATTAGGAGAGCAATATCTGCGTGTAAAAACGCTGAAGAGAAGATTTTCACCATTTTTCGCAAGATTTCTCTCTGGGCTTCTAATTACAATCGATTTTTTGCATATTATAAAAATGCGCGACGACCGCATTGGTAACAATTTTTTGCTTATGCAATCGACAGCAAAAACTAAGTATGTATCTAGCTCTTAATTTTAGTAATTTGTTTTTAGTTATAGTAGGTAAGGTAAAAAAGTTTTAAAAATATTCTGATTACTTACCATAACTGTTGTTTCTAAGGAACGACAAACTTATTTTCATGTCCTGATTCGACTATAATTTATTATTCTAGAAATTGTCGCAATTTGTGTCAGATATAGCTTAAATCGAACGCCAGGTCCATTGCAATAAATGCAAGCTAACTGGAAAAAAAACTGTGATGGCTTTTCTTATATTTGGACGCAGGTAGGCAATAATGTGTCAACCCACACAACTTATCAATTGAAAAGTTAACTTAATTCTTTTACATTAAGTAGGTATGTATTGAATTTGACAAGGTTTGTGGGTTTAATCGTTATTGCGTATGACCGTCCATTTTACGTTAATTTCACCTTCACATTGTATGTACACAGTCGCTATATAATTTTCTTTCAAGTGTCCAGGCAATAACATTGTCGCAGTTATAAATCTCAGGATTTTACATCACAAAAGGCCGCCTAGTTCTGCGGTGCTGGGCGTTGTGCCAATTTTTTCGTCGACATGTAAATAAAACAAGCGAGATTCGCACCGCGTGCGATAGCCGGGCAACTATTAGCATCTGTACCAAATTATAACTGGAGTTTGAAATTGGGATGGTGCCCTATTTCATACCCTGGTTGTATTTATTTTGGAATGTCTCTGATGGTAAATTATTGCAAGCAGACTTGCATAATATGTCATTGGTTAATTTCTATCGTTCTATCTCTCCCTGTAAATAAATGGTTCTTTCTTCTGTACAACTATATCATTACTATCATGTTATCATGTACTAATTGTTTGGCAACTGCTGTCGTCACTATTTCTCTATTGCTCGTGATCGTAGTTTTGTGAGCCAGATAAGACTCCAGTCTTGGCGGCCAAGTTGAATGTTGGTTTCCTCATTCTATCAAAATTCCCTTCCTTCCTTAAAGCACAAACCTTGTAAACAATTATGGGAATCCCAGCAACTCTATATCATAGAAAGCAAGTTGAATTGGGGTCAATAAAATCTTGCGTGTGTGCGTGAGTGTGTGTATGTGTATGTGTGTGTATGTGTATGTGTGTGTGTCGGTTGTTGGTACTCCTTCACATCAGAACCTATGAATGAAAGGAATAGAGATAGCTGATACCCGGGGATAACATATAGGCTACATTTTACACCAGAAAATTAATGAGCTCCCGCGGGAATTAAATAACGCAGACGAAGTCGCCACATCATCTAGTATTACAATATAATGTAGATTAAATCTAAGTGTATGGTTTAGCTTAAGACAATTAAAGTACTTATTGGTAATTAGCTTCCGTTAAGTCAGGAGAAAAAAATCTCGTTATTGATAAGATCAAGCATACAGAAAAAGCTGTCTGTATAACTACACGTCAATACAACAAGCTTTGTCATCTAAACCTTTCGATATAATATTGTGTAGTAAATGCAGACTTTGAGGCTGACTGTCGTTGCCTTGGCATTTACTTGGATACGTAATTGTTCACAATGCACTAACAATAGCATGCCAATCCACATAGGCCATATAAGACATCAGTGTACATAATATATTTAGCATTTAAATGAATTGGTGGCATTGTTATAACTTGAGTGTTTACTTGTTTTTATCTGTGTAAAGCTATCTGAAATACCTTTATTTGTTATTCTTATCTATGATAATCATCTTCATAATAATTATGCTGTAAAAAATTATCCACCCAATTACTATAGCTTGCGTCTTGTGTGTAAAAGCTCCGGAGTAAATAGTGACAAACAAAGGAGCGCGGATTACCTCATCTAGTGGCGATGCACATAATCCTTTCGTTGCATGTGATCTCGCACCTCTCACTCGTACGTATTGTAAAAACAATGATTCAGAGGAAGAGATAAAATGCTTAATTTTGGTTCTAGTCAGTCGCGTAAAGTGTTTGGTCTGTATCGGGATTGGTCGCGCGGCACCTGTCACCGTTCATTGGCCCTGCGCCCGCGACCGCTCGTGCAACGCCGATTTCTTCTTTATTAACAATCTTTTTGTTATAACCACAGTAACCAGTAATATAGGTACTGGCTCTTATCTGAAGCTGTCAAATCGTCTAATTTGTCATGGATTTGTTATTTAATAACGTTGAAAGTTTTCTGCAATTTCACCTGGTAGTAGTGTCTCTTCAAAAAGAGTTCAGTCGTGAGATTGTAGGGTGCTTTTGGCATACATACAATAGCCATACAACAGCGTTAAATACATATAATAAATAGCCTCAGTTCACTGTAGACCTAATCGAAGTCTACAAAGCCTACCACCCTAACAGTTTGGTCAATTTAGAAATTATAACTAGAGCATTATTAAATAACTAGCTTTTGCTCGCAGCTTCGCTCACGTTAAATTCAATTATTTAAACCCCTATTTTTCCCTCTTAGGGGATGAATTTACAAAAATCCTTTCTTAGCGGATGTCTACTACATAATAGCTGTCTGTATGCCGAATTTCAACCCGATCGGTCGAGTGGTTAGGGCTGTGCGTTGATAGATCAGTCAGTCAGTCAGTCAGTCAGTCAGTCAATCAGTCAGTCAATCAGTCACCATTGCGTTTTATATATTTAGATAATGTTTCACCAGTATAGAACCCGGGAGACACCACAACGTTCACCACTGTGCCAGAGATGTCGTCAAAGTTTATGTTTGAACGCATGCAACGAAAGTTCAAAACGGTGCCAATGCAATTTCGATGTGTCAATCTCGTCTATGGAGTATGGCGTAGTTAGCTCCGTCGCTCGGTCTGATTGGACCGGATCTGACCCAGATGTTGTTCCACCACTTGACGCAGATTGAAAATCGAGAACCCCGTTCGTGTCTGTGTTACCGCGTGAATAAAATGCAGGAACTAGGCCAAAAGAATCGCGTACAACGCGCTGTCTACTTGCTTCTTTGCAGCTGTTAATAATACTGACCCAGTTTTATCTAAACGGTGGGTGGCACAATTGATCTCGTGCATTCTACCTATACTATAAAACAAAAGTACTTAAGTACTATAAGTAGCTTTGCTCTTGTTTTGTTTTCTTCTTGTTTTCATCTATTTTGCAATAAGTAATTTTTAATTTCATCATTTGTGGGGAGTACCTGTAGATACTGTTACATATAGCTAGCTTTTGTCAAGCTTACATATCAGCCTGGCCATTCAAAAAGGTAAATAAATCTGCCAGTATTCTGGGCACTTTGTCTCATTGCATTGCAACTGAATGATATTTTCGAAAGGCATATGAAATTTTATTTAGACAGTCATACGTTATACACAATGTTACTTCAAAACATGAACAATTCAGACAAAAAATTGTTTCAATAAATTCCAATAACATTTGATGATTTTTGTGGTTTAAGATGGGTTCAAACACTTCAAGCATGTAATTTTCTTGCACATTTTAGTATGGCTGAACTTAAGTGTATTTTCAGTGTTCCGTACTGAAATAGCAAAACTGGTAATGAGTAATACTATGTTTATGAGCAAATTCGAATCCTTATGGCGTGACTTCGATTCTCTGAGTTATTACTCATATTATACGCCATATTTTTGTAATTATTACACAAACCTCTAAAATAATTTGGTGTCGATTGAGGTAGCTAGGTAACAGGTAGTCATAGTCATAGTCATAGTTCATAGGTATGGGAAACACTGTTGACTAGCATCGTTTTTTAGGAAAACCCGAACAAAGTTAATCTGAATGCGTTCGAATGATTTAACCAAAAATCATCGAACATAACAGAATAGAAATCCCTAACTTTCCGCTCTAAACATAGGCTCTAAATAACCAATAAATGTGTGAGATTGCCAGCCATATTCTGGTACTGATAATTAGATTTTTGATAGTTATTGTGATAAACTATGACTCCATTTCACAGCTCAGTACGTTATTTTTCAATAATTTTCTGCGAGCTCGTCGTATTTACGCGACGATACTGCATACTCTGCTTTTAAAGGCTTACTAACTATGATATAGTATACATATAAAAAGAGGCTTACTAATAATTACTATTTACGAAAGATTGAACCGACGATGGAAGAAACTAAAAAGGGAAAAATAAAATATAAATCTTTTTAGTTTTACTAACTACCTAAGCTCCTAAACTAATGTAAGTAACTAATTTTGAGACGACGACAAACTTTTTTAAAAGCCTAACTACGAGCTGTATTTAATTACCTTTTAATCAAGCCTATACATTAAAAAAAGAATCATCAAAATCGGACGTCTCTACGAAAAGTTATGCGTGGTTATACATAAAAAAAATATAAGTAGGTACATACTTATACGCGACGAATTGAGAACCTCCTTTTTTTTCGTCGGTTAAAAACGGCTTATCACCGCGTCGACTAACTATTGCGCTTCTAATAAAGCGTTATAAAAATACTATTTCTATGTTTCTTTCCAAGTTATGGAATCCTTGGTAGACAATATGACTCGTTCCTGGCCAGTTTTATTACTATCGCATTTCAAGTAATAAAAAATAAGCTACCGTGACGAATGTATAACATAACGCTTCAAACGTTTAATTCAATTACACCAAAATATCGTAGCTAAAGACCATGGGAATCGGCGTGTTCTTCTTAAAAATTATTAACATTTCCTTAAGATAAGCTCTTACAAATCTATATATATAAAATTCAAAGTCCTGACTGACTGACTGACTGAGATCAACGCACAGCCTAAACTACTGAAGTTAGAAACTTGAAATTTTTACAGTTGGTTCCTTTTATGACGTAGGCGCACACTAAGAAAGGATTATTGGAAATTCCACCCCTAAGGGGTTTAAATAGAGGATGGAAGTTTATATGAAACTCCGTCATTTTTCAAGCTGTTTCCATCAAAGTTGGTATTAGAGCTTTCAGTTAAAAATAAAGAAGTACGTGTGTCACAGTTTTTGAAAATTCCACCCCAAAATCTAATTCCACGCGGACGAAGTCGCGGGGGCAAAAGGGGGGAAAATATAAAGGTAGGGATTTGTAGAAATGTAACACAGTATCGATTATAAAATATGGTGTGATAAAGCATTCGTAGAATCATAAAAATACTGCAATACCTACCTCATTTGTGCATGGGTAGTAAATAAGTCGTAAGGAAGAAGTGGGTCATCATAACTCATAACCAGTCATAATTAAGGTCCGATATGACTTTAGTCTCTTTGCCAGTTCGCTTAAAGTTAATATATATAATGTAATTGAGGTAAATTAACTTATTGTAATTCAACTAATATCTAACCAAAAGCTAATATGAATTTCATATTGAGTAGATATTAATTTAATTTAATAACTTTAAATTTTAAAATTTTATTTTATAGTTTTTTGGTGTCCAATTTTTTGCATCTATGTTTTATACTTGGAGAACTAGTGTTCGCAGTTTTATCATTGTCATTTTAAAATATTTCTCACTGCACCATTATTTTGAACTCTTGCCAATACAGACGAATTTGACAATGTTTTTATTACGTAACTATTAGGCTATTAGGTAGGTAATTTTAGATACAATATGCTTTCTCAGAAAAGTCAATGTTGTGAATGATTTCATTAATAAAACAATATAAATATTTCATAAAATCTCATCTTATGCGACAGATAAATTATTTATTTATTAAAATAAAATCACGGTAATTAGAATTGTGGTAATTATAAAAAAGGTTTATGAACTGCTATTGGTAGGAATTATATTATATTCGTATTAGGTTTATTATGTTTTTTCAATAAAACTAATGTGAGGGAATATTCAAACAGATGGCTCCACATATCTTTTGTTGCGCAATCCTCAAATCATCTCATTAGTTTACCACGAGAAAGTGAAATCCGCCGATAGGTGAAAGTACTGTCTCAACGGTTATCTAAATTGGATAACCAAGCACAAGCAGGTATTATGAAGACCTCATAATCGTAAAGAGTAGACTTTGTAAGCTAAATCGTTATTTAGCTTACAAAGTCTACTCTTTACGATATATGACTCATGCTGATCGCACATTTTGCACCTGCGACAGCCGCTTCGAAAGAGACGCACGCGATCAATGTTATAATGTACCTACTAACATAATAAAATCGACAAGTAACTTTTAACCAAAGAATTTTGGTGTTCTGATAAATTTTGTATTAAAAATAACCTGTCAAATCGTGAAAATTATTCGTCGGTTACTTGACTATTTTGAAGCCCTAAGTGATGCTGACAAAAAAAATACAATTCATTGATACTAATGAGAAATTACATTTCTCATTAGTATCGGCTCCGCATTAATTCGGCTGCAGCTGGAATTACTGAAATATTCCAGAAATTTTTGGTGACCTTTATCCTCGACCTCGAGTCAATTGCGGTAGTTCTTAATTATAAAATACATGAAAATGACGGAGGAGCACATTAGCAATGCAATGCGTTGCGGCGATGTAAATAGGGCGGCTATTTCTTCAATGGATCCTCTCATAATGTGCGATCATCTGAAATCTTGACTGCTATGGACTCGTATAGGGCTGCTTTTGCCACAGTGGGCTTTTTATCTACAACTATTATTCTAGTTGTTCTAGTACCTGACTCAATAAGTGACCATTTGTTCGAAGCTGGTGGTGTTTATCTTTGGAATTTCCTTTTACTGATAAAATATATTTTCTGTCGCGTGTTTGTATTAACCTCCTGCCTACCAGAGACACTTTTTTTAGAATATGTTTTTGAAACTTTAGTATAATATTGCTAATAGATTACGATATACTGGAAAAATAGTAAAAAAAATCCTACATTAGGAAAACCTGTTTTTCACTATGTCCTATACGTAGGACAAAAGTACGATATTACTATGTGATTTGTATAGGACATAGAATAGTTTCAGGAAATTAAATGCAATTATAATTGGATAAGAATCAAAATATAACAAACATTTATTGCCTTATGTTATATACATAATAAATTTTCAGAAAAAAATACAAAAATAAAACGTTGCTCCAAACAAAATTATCAAGATAAGAAAAATGTTCAAAAACTGTAACTAGACTATGGAAAATTGGATATAAAATCCGTCATATTGAATAATATGTGACTAATATCATCCCGAATATAAGAAAGAATCGATTGACCCCTGATTTATCCAAATTGGCTCAGTAATTTAGGCGCTACACCGTAGCATACGTAAATATACCACATACATACATACGATTATACATATAAACATACATAAATAGACTGCTAAAATCATAATCCTTCCTTTTGCCTTTGCTGTAGTCGTGTAATAATATATTTCTTGTAATAACAAAACAAAACTGAGCATATAATAAACATTATGTAGTGATCAGTCAGTAATTTTGGAGATCAATAAGTTGAGAATAGTACATTTACATTGATGATTTAGAAAAGATTGCCCTCTACTGTTTCTGTAACCTGTCGATAAGTTACTTAGCCAAGTTTGTGTTTGTCAGAAAAGAAACATGACGGTTTCTGACAAATAATATTGTTTTTAAGAATTTATCGATAGATAACGCATAGATTGTTATTAATTAAAATTACTATAAATATTGATGAAAATTAGAATAATAATTCCTGTTAGGCGTAAAATATACCTAACAATTATTCTGGCTGCATCAAATCATTAATTTCAGGTATCTTTCGTCCATGTATCTTGAAAGTAGCCGTTGTTTTGGCGATTCCTGTTTGCAATCTATCGAGTAAATTAGGACAAAGATTGCGTTCATTGAAGTTGCTTGCCAAGACTAGAACCATGTCTAAGTTCATGCCCACATCCACGTTCACGCAAAACACTTCTTCCACATCCTCTTGAGCGAAACAATGATGAAGATGCTAATTCCAAATTACTGGAGATCATCTTGGTTTGAAATGCTGTCTGAATCTCTAGTCTAGTAGTCATTGGATCTTCGACTAGGCTCTGAAGGGATAAACTCTAGATTACGATCTAAATTTTCGCCCGAAAAGTCAAACACTGAGTCTTCTAATGCTTCTAGTAATATATCATTATTTGTAAAAGCTAGAAAATAGATAAATAATTGACAAAAACTTACAATGTACTATACAAAGTACAAAGGTAGTTAAACTATCAAAACTTTATTGCCTACTTTTGTCCTCTGCATAGGACATAGAAAATGACAACAGGCTTGTGAAAATTCTATTTATTATTATGCGAAGATAAAACTGTATATCAACATTTCATAGTTTTAATTACTTACTAATTATGATAAATCTAATCATTTCGATGATTTGAATAAGATTTCATTCGATTAACTTACCCCTGTGCGAGCACACCTCCACTTGTCTGCCTTCCGTCGCCATTTTTACAAAATTGACAAGGAGAATTGATACTTTTATTTTTTATTTACAAGCCTAGATAGTCGAAAGATGTAACTAGTAAAATGTTTTGGGGATACCATTTAAGAAACCGGCAATAGATTTTTTTTAATGTTATGTTCTTTGTGTAGGACAAATGTAGGTAGGAGGTTAATATATCTATTCATCTTTTTTCTCCTGATTCGTGAACTACCTACTTTTGATGGTATTCCTAATTTCATAGTAGACAAGTCCAGCCTGGTGGATTTGACATATTATGATTTATGACCGATATAAACATAATTACGAAAAAAATAAAGTGTATTGAATTTGGTTTCAAATGAAATATTTCATTATAACATTCCAAAAATATGTAACCTATACAATCTAGCTTATGGAGTCCAGTGGATTTTACTTGTTTTTTGCTTTTTTACCCGGGATAAAAGGTATCCTAAGTTTTGTCATTCATCAGATCTTAAACTATATCCATACAAAAAAGCCAATCTCCGTTTCTCCATTACTGCGTTTCCTGCGTTAGGGAATAAAATGACGATACTTATATATTTTCGCATAAAATTGAACATTATATGCATTTTCCCGTGGTGGTTTTAAACAAATAAGTGCATACTAGTAGATACCTACCTACTATGTAGATAATCAGATTTATGTTTTGAACAATATCTTGTTATCCTTGTCTTGTTATTATGTTTTTATTATTGTCCAGTCCATTTTTATCGAAAGCTGTTAACTGGTGCTTATCTTTGGAATTTCCTTTCAGATAATATTATCTATCGCCAGTTAGTATGACTACGACTCTATCCATGCAAGTGCCAAGGTCAATTGGTGGCTACTTTCTGTTGGCATTACAAGAATATTTCTTTATTATAAGAATTGTGAAGATTAATAAATAAATAAATTCTTGATATCGTTCTTTTGTACCTAGTACGTACATAATAGTAAAAAAAAAGACGTGTGGCACTCGGGGACTGCCGCGGTAAAGCTATTGCATAGCATTTTTTATCAACGCCATCTAGCGGCTCACCGTAGTGGAGTCCCGTGTCAGGTTATTTTCGTTACGGAATTTCTGGATTCGGTCTCCACGCTGGCCCGCGATAGAAGCTATGCAATAGCTTAAAAATGGTTAAGGCTGAAATCTATGTATAAACCTCACTCACTCAGCTCAGACACAACACAAGGCAGAGCTAAAACGGGACAGATCTATGTCAGAGCGTATTTGTGTCTCGTTTTAACCTTTATCTAAAATTTGAGCTGAGTCTAAGCATGCTCTATAGATATCAACATAAGTACCTATTCTAGATGCTTACGATTTGCACTTAATAAAAGTATGGCAACATGTACCTAATCCTTGAACATATTGTTCAATGTTTATCATAAAATTCGTTGAATCAGGAATATCTATTATTATTAGTCATAATATTAATAATTAGCTTCAGCCCGCGGCTTCGCTCACATTAAGTTCCATTTTTCAAAACCTATTTCACACCCTTAGGGGTTTAATTTTCAAAAATCCTTTCTTAGCAGATCCCTACGTCATAATAGCTATCTGTGTGCCAAACAGCCCGAATCCCGATCCTTCCAGTGGTTTCAGCTGTGCGTTCTAACTGAATAGAACTGTCAGTCACGTCAATCAGTAGTCAGTCACTTTTTCTTTTAAGATCCTAAGTCTCGCATATACGAGTATATATGTCTACTATTATTATTTATGACTTAAATTCATTCACCGAAGCCACTTGACCCTTGAAAAGTGTTGTTTTTCTCACGCAGCCATTGTTATTTGTTACGTTCTCATTATGCACCTAGTCGCATAGGTACATGTGAGTAGTTAAGTAGTTCACGTTTCACAATAGGTCATTTACGTGCAATTTCTTTTTATAGAGCTAAGGGCAACCACACACACAATACTTTTACTTAATCCCTGGTCGAAAAAACTCGCGGCAGCGCTTCCTAGATCTCTCTGTCTTAGTCCGAAGATTGGCCGCTTAACTCCGCATTAATATAAGCAGGCAGTACCTACAGCAAACTATGCTGTGACTATTTTCATGAATGAAGGGTTTAGTGAGACTTTATAATCTGTCACTTTCAAAATGCTCAAGAAATCGCCGCGTTGTCGTCTACCTGTAGGCTTCCACTCATGAAAGTAGTACTAAAAATGTACTATGAAAGTTCACTTTCATAGACCTCGAGTATGCGCCAAGTGATTGTGATTCATATGATGTGACAAATGTACGCTAACTCTAAACTTTTCGGACCTTCGCCTAAGTCTAGGCTTCAAACGCCACTACAAAGTAATCGTATATCAATTACCTACCTAGGTCCTAGGTCGACCTGAATCCAGCGGCTCCCTGCGACTCGTTTGATGTCGTCTGTCCACCTAGTGTAGTGTAAAAGAATTTTTACATTTATTTAATATTTGGACCCAAATTATTCGCAGCATTCCTCGGTAGGCCATATTTCGAAAGCCTCGAGTTGTTTGTGAGTATTGTATTTGACTGTCCAAGTCTCACAAGCGTATAATACCTACATAACGTAATATCTATTTTTAAAATAAATAAATGTGTACCTATTTCATCGATATTAGTTACACATCACATGCATCAGATATAAAAATAGGCACACACGTTGTCTTGTAATTTGATACTATTTGATATGAGTATCGAAGATGTTGTATGTATTCTACACACACAATAGAACCAATTATTTTTATTTCATGAAAGGAGATGATTGTGGTCCATACAAGTTTGGGCCCAACACTGAACAAGGATGAAACATGCTTTATTTTGAAGATTTAGATGCTTGCTATTTACATTAAAAACTCATACTTCTGCAGACCTTGGGAGTTTTGTTTATTTCTCGTTTTAGATTTGTAGGTTATGTGAAAAAGACGTTCAATATCTAAAGTTCTTTTAAGAAGTATTGTTTAAATACTTTAAATAAATGGAAAAAGTATTACAGGAAGATGTTTAGATGCATGTTTCTTTTACTTTTGTAGTTAGTATTAAATAATATGAAATAATCCACGAAAACAGTTAATACACCATAATAACATTCACAAAGCGCAAGACCTCGTCAGAGTATTATGTTCCTTGCGCAAGACAATGAGAATGACAAACCGTCTCTCAAGACGTCTTTTTCAGATCTGGGTTCTAGCTTTTTTGTGATAAAAAATAATATTCGTGATGCACTATTTTTTTTTTATTATAAATATTTAAAGTATATTTCCCTTGTAAATCAGTATATTTTTTAATACAAAATGTTTTATAACATGTTTTGGTCTATTTCTAGATTACTGATTTTATAAAGATAAACTATTTGGGTAAGTACCAAAAGGCCAGAACCCACAGTTGCATTAGTACTATATTAGTCTGTGGTTAATTAAACTGACATCCATGAAAACGTTCCGTTTCTACCAAAGAAAAAGCATTAGGTTTCGTACTTAGTTAAAAAAAATGTTTTGTATGATTTTCCGTGGATTTTCCTGAGCTGTACAAAAATAAAAACCATTCAATTATGTAAGTAATTTATCAACTTATTTTCTCCATATTTTTATATAGCTGTGCGGAACCCCAAGTTGGGCCCAATTTAGTACATCTCCTTTTTGTATGATGCCTGCCATACATAAAAGTTATTACAGCGGTAGTTGTAATACGTCGATATGGTTAAATGTTACTACACCTTATTCTACGAGTATAATATTTGATCGTAATGATCGACTAAACTCTTTTTCAAATCGCCTAAACAGTCGCAGTCGCAGTCGCCTAAACAATCGCATGGTGCAGTTTTTAACCCGGAAAATAAGAGAGCTTCCGCGGGAAATAAAAAAACCAATCCACGTGAATGAAGTCGCGGGCAGCAGCTGGTTATATGTTATTTATTGCTGCCGTAGTTTATTTGTATTATTAATCGCATGAGCGCTGAAGCGATAAAATATACTTGGCTAATTGGCGCAAGCGCAGAGCTTCTCGGAATCTGTCGCGCTGCTCTAAATAGTTCGTTGCACTGTCCTCAGTCCGTCGGGCGTCACTTCTCTGGTTTCGGTTTGACGGACCTACAGACTTGGGAGTTCGCAGATAAAAAGATAAGCCTGGATCGGACAGATCCAACACGAACTAAATTGTGCCATGAATTCAACAATTTATCCTTCCTTGATTTAGGGATTGACACCGAAGTAACGGAATCGAGCCGCTGGATTAGGATGTCTCTCTCATCAGCGTCATCGAGCTAATAAAACCTCTTCCTGTTCCTAAGTTTCTGTATATGTTCATATAGATTTCAATCCATATATTAGTGGTAAGGTTCAGTACTTTTATTATCGGCCTCTAAAACGTCACAAACTTATTACAAAGTATCCACGGTAACACGAAGTAACACGGGCGTCAAATTAACATACAAATCTTTGAGGACATGATATTGTAGATTGGTTGGATGGAGTCAGTAAGTTAAGGGGCAAGTCTGGAAGAAATGCGCAAATAGACACTTACGGTTTAACCCAAATTAAAAAACTCATTGAATTGAATGACACCACAAAAAAACCTCAATTGCTTAATAGATGAGGCTATAAGTACGCCGCGAAATATATCTAAAATAAATCTCAGTTTTTGAGAAAAAAAATCAGCAACATTATCAAAATCACCGAAATCGACCTTTTCTATTGAATACATCTTATGCTATTCCGATGTTATATTTGGAATAATTTTTGGTTAAATCGTGAGAAGGAAGTATAGAGAAAATTTTCACCATTAAAATTTTATATTAATTCAAACCAAAAAGCAATAATATAAGACTAAAAATCATTAATTTTGTAGCGAAAATCGTTCCCCGTTGCTCATACATTTTAGTATGAAGTAGTAGCCGCCCGTAATTCGCTTTATATTACAGTGTTCAACCACAAATAAATTCAATCCCGTCCCAATATTCAAGGTGATAGCACGCTCGTTTTCGTAGAGCACCGCAACTCCGGCGTCCGCGATATAATTGTTTCGACGAGCATTAGGGTGGGTCGCGAGTGTCGGAAACGACTGCTAATTTTATTTGTATTCTTCGAGTACGTAGTAAGTATGTGAGTTTTATCATGTATTTTTTTAATCATCAAACACTTCATTAATTAGCAAATACTAATGTACTCATTAATATCGTAACTTATTTTTCTTCTCATTTCAGGTAGATATGAAAAAGCGTAAAGGAAATTACTAAAAACACAAAAAAAAAACAAAGGAAGATTTAACATAAAGCTGTAAGTACTTATAATGTACTCATCTTTTTACCCGACTTTTTTATTTTTATCGTTGACAAGATAGTCTTTGACTGCGATCTCACCTGATGGTAAGTGACGATGCCTGTCTTAGATGATAGCGGACTAACTTGGAATGGGTACGGCAATGTAAATTCAACCTAAGCCTAATCGGTTTCTACACGCCATCGTGCCGAAACGCTAAATCGCTTGGCGGCACGTCTTTGACGTAGGGTGGTAACTAGTCACGGCTAAAGCCTCCCCCCAGACAAAGCTTCGACTTCGACTGTGGCGAAGCCCAAAACATTGTTATGTTTTCTGGCTGAATGTTTGTTAACCTTCAATAGTATATTTTGATACAAATGCGGAAAATCGAACTTTCCGCACGAGATACAGCTACAAAAAGCTCTGTGAGCAGCCGTATTAAAAAATTACTTTAAAATGGACTAGCTGTCTTTATAACCCTACAAACACTAAACTGATTTGGCTGATACATATTTTGGAATTCAGATAGCTTATACCCTGGATTAACATATAGGCTACCTTTTAAACCTTTAAAATCTAATTGGGGTTTGCAAAAAATCTAATTTAATTAATTATATCCTAATTTCTAATAAATACCTTATTAACTATATTGTTTCAGGAAACAAAGTGTCAATTCTGGAAAACAAAAGCTTGAAGGATGACGCGTGCACTGATGTTGAAAAAGCAACGAGAGTTCTATTTCAGGAAATACAAAACATGCAAAATATAATTGTAAATGACAAAGTTACTTGGAACCAATCTGCTTGCTTCAACTGCCACAAGATACATAAGCTACATATTGTAACATTTTTTGTTTTGAAAAGAGCAACTGCTGAGTTTCTTGCCGGCTCTTCTCAGCAGAATCAGCATTCTACATGAAATAAATAATTTTGAGTTTGAGTTTGAATTATTTAGTGACACTTGTTTTGTCTAAACTAATATCATAAAGATGAAATATTTGCTTATTTGTAAGTTTGTAAAATTGTTTGTAATGGATAAACTCAAAAACTACTACTTAACCGATTTTAAAAATTCTTACACTCATGGAAAGCTATTATTCCTAAGTAACATGAGCTATATTTTATTTAAAACAAATTAACCGTAACTTCGTGAGATATACGTACTATACATGTTTGCAATACTCATAATTACCTACAAGCACGTCCGCGGGGCTATATATTGAACTATTATAGTTGAGCAACTATAACCCCTTTTTTATTCAAATTAGTTTGTTGAAACATGAGTACGATGAAAAATGTTGTCGTTCTCATCATGATTATTTAGTAATCTTTATCCAATTAAATATTTTTGTAACTATAATTGACTATGTATTTGGAAATTCTTCTTTAAATAATTCGAATCGGACCTCTTATTTAGAAGTTATTCATTCACGCAAAAGTTACATGACAAAAAGCGTGCACTGTGACCCCACCCTATGCCACCGGCTACTCACTACCGTACGTCGCCGCCCGCGAACTTAACAAAACGACAATCTAATGGTTAAATACATTGCGTATTTTCTGTGAAATTTATTAATATCCTACTAAGACGAACGCGTGATGTACATTTAACTTGAGGGAAGCGCCAAACGTAGATTGTTAAGATTGTTACTTTCCAGGGTGCGTATACTAATATTGTATGATATGTCTGTGTGAATAGAAATTATCAATGTGGGTGTTCAATCGCAACTTCTCACGCGCCCAGACTGCAGGCTTAAAGTTGCGACATGATCGTTTTACTATACGTTTATAACTTACTAACGTCCAAATCAATTAAGATAAGCTTGAATTAACAATCGATTAACAATCGATTAATAATGTTACATTTGTTGTAATAAATCATATTGCGTAAGATAAGACATATTACATTCGCTGCCAATAATTATTAGGCGGAATTGGAGCAGCATCTACGAGTAGAATGGTGTACGCCCGAAAGTGGATTAACGATAGCTGTTCTACTAGTAGTAAAGTTGTACGATCTAGTTCTCGATGTAGACTAATCTTTTCATTGCTTTTGAAAAATGATATTTGCATTTTGATTTTCACATTTCTAGAAGATTTTATTAAGTCGATGGCATTGATTTGCTCGGGAGTTCATCCAAATGCAGTTAGATTGTTAAGATACCCACTCGAATAATGTTTTCCGTAATTCTCAGGTCCACAACTATACCCATGCAAAAACTGTGATGATCTGTTGCTAATACTAATGATTAACGATATCGGTATTGGTATTGATATCGACAATGCTTTTTGTAAATATTAGTATCGCTATCGTATCGTCTAGTATCATTGACTAGTTCATCTGAATAAATCAGATTACGCTAAAATACGCCAGAATAGAAGTTATATTTTTATCTACGAAATAATTATGACATTGACAATCTTAACTAGTGATCTAGTAATCTCTGCTAGTAGTTCCTACAGACCGTAAAGCGATATTAGCATATTATGTAGGGTGATTTCGCCGGTTGGCGACCGATTAGCGGGATATTCAACTTTACGTCAATATTTAAGTATGTTGCACCCATAGCACATGTATTAAAGTTATATGACGGGGTCCTAGATATTGTCAAGTTATATTTAAAAGTAAAAAAATAAGAATTACAGTTGTGAAAACATTTTAAATTGAATAAATCTTAAAAACTATGTGAAATGCTAGTTGGCGACCACTTTTGCTAGTTGACGACTGCCCCCTTATCTAGTTGGCGACCTCTCGATTTGCTAGGGAAAACTAAATTTGATTAATTAAAAATAAAAAATATGAACGTGTTAATGTTTAAAAAATAATTATTATTCATGATTTATTATTCATACATTTAATAAATTATTAAAACACATTTTTTCATGAGATCAAAGGTACACTTTAATATTCAAGCTTAAGCTTAAATGAATCTTAGCAAGTATAATACATTTTCCTACACAAGTACAAAATTAAAAATATCACTTTAAACAACAATTACAAAAGTTTAGAATCAAATCATCAGATCATCAGATCTCGGGATGTTATACATTTTACATTTTTTTCTAATACCGTGTCCTCCTTCTTTTATATTTTTAAAGCACATTCCAGATCTCTTTGGGAATAAGCCGGTGTTATTTTCTAATACGGTTTGTGGAGGACATCTGTAATGAAAATATTATATATTAAACACCTACATTATGCAAAAAACAGATAAGATTATAAGTAGTGATTGCAAATGGTCGTAAACCCACATATTAATTTGCTCATTTTTAGTTGGCGACCACTTGATACCCATACATTTTATGATGTTTTATAATAATAATTTGGTGGTCGTAAACTAAAAGATACACGGATAAAAATAAACAAATTAAATTGAAAGTGATTAAATTCCGAATTAGATTTGTAGTCTATACAAAATAAAAATAAATGTTTTTCTTTCTAAATGTCTATTAGCGGCCAGGTGGTCGCCAACTGAAGTTATTGGATAATTCCAATTTCAGTTAGCGACCATTCAATTTTTTTACCTGATTTTGTATATTACATGTAATAAATGTACAAATAACGTAAAACATATATATATCCACTTAATAGAACATTAAAAAATTGACTCAAATAAATACATCACGATCTACTTACCTCGAACGCTTCACTTACTCACTATTTTTTTCGTTGTTTTGGGAGCGTGTACGCGCCGAAAGTATGAGCGGCGGATTGAACTAAGATTTGTTTGCTTTCGGGTAAACACAAAGCTGCCAACTATTGTAGGTAAAACTAATAGGTCTATCCCCCTCTTTACTTAAGTGAATTTCATTTGGAAAAGAAGAATAGAATTCTTATTATTTTCGTTTTAATGCCGTAGGACCTGTTAGTGGTCGGCTAACTGACCCCGGTCGCGTAACCCCCGAAATCACCCTACTCGTATATCGAACTTTTTTAGTGTGCTCTATGGATAAAGACATCACTTAAAACGTTACAGTAGTAACAATTATCACGTAAGATGATATAATAAAATACCTAGTTTCGAATTGAATGGAGATGCGGAGCGTGGGAATGATGATTACGTTCTTAGTAAAATGTGGGTTATTCTTATTACGTTTCGCTTCACGCATGGCGGTTAGCACTTGGCCCTTCATTTTATTTGATGGTAGGTACTAAAGTTGATTGATTGAAATTATATTTTCTTTGATTGTTTAATTATTGCTGTTTCAAAGAATAAAGGGTGCAATAAGACGGTTATATTAGTCCTGACTACATGAAAACACTATCGCAGAAACAGTGTTTTGAATTCGATTTCTTTTAGCCTGTTTCACTGGTTCTTGTTCTTTTGTTATTTGTTGTAACCAAATAGTTTCTAAACAAAATTTCGGAGTAATCAACAGATTGATTTAACCAACAACGATCACCAGAAAAAATGTGTTCGATCATTTTCTCAAAATCCGTTTTTAGTAGTTACAGACTACAGTGTATTGGATTCACAGAAACTTTTTACTTATGCTCAACGATGAAGCTTCAACGATGAAGGAAGAAGTCTACCAATTTGTATTGGGCCAGTATGGCGGACTATGGCCCATCTCTGAGAGGGTAGGGACCTGCGCTCAGTAATCAGTAGTGAGCCAAAAATGTTAATGATGATGATGCTGATGAAGAATAAGATGAAATCAGTTTATTGATCTGAAGATTTTGTTTAAAAAAACCTTAAAAGTTAAAAGTATAGGAAATTAAAAAGTTCTAAGTGCACTAATTCGAAACGTTAAGTTGTTGCGCCGGAGAGAGGCCTATTAAGGCTTCGGCACTTTCCATAGAAAGTTAAGAGTGAAATTAGCTATTAAATGGGTACCTCCTGTGCTATTAACGACCTTTTACATGACTTGCTTATTACCATATTGATCAGCAATATCTTTCTACCGTAGAGGGACATAGATAATGCGCTAAAGTGATAATTATATATGCATACTTACTTATATTTGTACTATCTGTAGTTATTTATTCAATTTTAAAGATTATTATTATTTGTTTTCTATAATTACTATTAAACATCAAACTTTAAAGTACTTACCTCTGCATATTCTCAATGTTTTTACATTCGAGGGCTTCTGGAAGAAATCTATTCCTTAGAGATAGGTAAGGGACCTATGTGCATATACTTGTTTTACTGTTTTTTATTTTCTTACTTCCAAAAAAGGACGAGGTTCTCAATTGATTATGTATGCTCCACTTTTACTCATGTTTTCAAGTGGTTAGGATCTGATGATGGGATCCTGTAGAAATCGAGGGAACTCTTCAAATTTTATAGGCACAATTGAAACACTTTGTAGTGGCGTTTGAAGTCGGTTTTGTAAAAAGATTTCTTACGTTTATATTATCTATTAACAAAAAAATAACGCTGTATAACATGAATACCAGAACTCGGTTCACGCGTCTAATTGCCGTGTCAAACGAATGGGTCAATTGGCAATTTCCTTGGTGATTGTCTTCGCCTTAATTGTTCAGTGCAGTTGAGAATCTGGCGAGCTCGTGATCCACTCGTGATGCTCGATGGAAGCTAATTTGAATATTCATAATAATCTACTAAGAATTTTTCGACCTCTAAAGCATCTTTTTCCATCTAAGTATTTTTAGCTGAGTTACTTACATAAATTATAAATTATTCATTAACAGGTACTGAACAGACCTCTATTAAAATTTATTGTAATCCCATCTCTACAGACCAGCCTTAACATCAGTCACAGCGGACAGCGACAGACTAACTCATTGGTTGAGCCCGCTATCGCCCCGCATCCCGCAGACCATCAGTAGAGCCAAGCTTACAGCGCGGTGGTTTTCCTATAATGCCTCTGAAGAATAACTCTTAGCCTTTATACTAGACTAAACTACCTATATAGACTAAGACATTTGTGTCCTAATTCTTAACTCATATACATTAAAAAAGAAATTAAACGCTTTCAAAGTAAAAACTAGCAATAAATGCCTCCAACATCCGCAATATGTCACCTAATGCAAAAGCATTGTAAGGAAATGTATGGAACTCGTTCTCTAGTTTATACGGTAACAAAAAGTGGCAGGTCAGTAGGTATTGTATGGAAGGTTAAGGCTCTCCATTGTTTTCCCACCGCAAATCGTTGCCTTGACAGAGGCAGCCGACTTTTCAATGTAATTGATTTATACCTGACAGCATATTCGGATTTCGAATACGTTATGATCGAATTGGCAAAAGACCAACCGAATACATACCTATAAAAAATATTAAAGGATCTAGAACTCTAGACAGACTGGCTACATTTGGAATGCAAGCTAATTTGTAAAATTGCAGTTTCAGTTTGTCTAAGTAAAATAAAAAAATATGTAATTATTACTTTACTGGCTTTTGCCCACGGCTTCGCTCAGGTTAATTTCGACTTTTCAAACCCCTATTTTTTATCAACTTAAGGGTTAAATTTTCAAAAATCCTTATGTTAATGTCGTTTTTCTCTCAATCATTCTGTCATATCACACCGGACCATCCATTACGCTACGATGACACAACAAAAAAGTCATACAGATAGACAAAACGACGAAACTTATAACACCCCCTTTTTACGTCGAAAGGTATAAATACTAATAATAAAAACAGAATAATACAATCGATATTTTCTCTATCGATTTATGTTTCTTTGAGACAAATACCTAGCAGTTTTTTTATAGCTTTTACAGTAATTTATTCAATTATCAATTAGTACTCAAAACCGGGAAATTTATGTCCTAAGGTTATTTGATAATGTTTGACCTCCCTAATATTGTACTTCTCTATGGAATCGTGAGGGACGTTTTACTGATCATCCTGTATATTTATTACTTAATGGGTTTACGATTATCATGGTTAATTTATACCAGAGCCTTGAAAATTGTTTTCGTTCTGACAACCATTTTATGAGAATTTGCTTGGTAGGTACAGGTAATTAAATAAATTGACGTCAATATTTTTATGACCGTGTTATATTTTATTAGCTAGCGCTAAACTATTTAGAAACCATATTCCTGGATAATAAACATCGATTGGAAAAGTACTTAAACGCTGAGAGCCGATGGAAATAAAACGAATTAAAAAAAATAGGCGTCGAATTGAGAACCTCCTCCTTTTTTTGAAGTCGCTTAAAAATATAAATGTTTATATAGAAAGTGAAGACCTTTCCACACATTTCTAAGTACTTTTAGATAGTTGAGTATTTTTTTCCTATTGAGAAGTTTTAATGCAAAAAATCATGTCATCTCTGTTGCCATTCACAGTTTTTTAATTAACTTGTTTAAAGGCGCAAGCTGACACTAGCTTTTATAACCTTCCTTCACAAAATATCCCAGCAGCTTGTGGCTACTTTACTCAGGTAGGTAACTAATACTTGTTATCAGAAAAAAATGACAGCACCCGTCCAACCTAATATATTAATGAAAAGATGGAGTAATAAAAAATTGGATTCGAATTCTAAACGGCGCGGCGCGGCGGCGCGGCTCGATCAAGCAATAGTGCCGGGGTTTATTTTGTTTGGGTCTTTTGGTAAAGAAACTAAAGAAAACAAAAACTCTCTGGTTCTTTTCTCCTATTTGCCTCTGACCTCAACTCTTATTGACAATGGTTGCCATGAAATATGGCGCGCCGGTAACAAAAAGCTCTGGTTTCGTGGCACCATATAACTTTCTCACGGAATTTTAAAATAAGTCTACTAGCGCATAAGTTTGATTCATAGTTCAAAGAGCTGATGGTCGATGGAATCCTAAAGTGCTAGAGTGGCAACCCCGCACTGGGAAGCGCAGTGTTGGCAGACTCCCCCCTTACTAGGAGAACTGACGCCATCAAACAAGTCGCACCGAGCCGCTGGAGTCAAGCGGCGCAAGACCACTTGTGAAAGTCGATGCAAGGGACCTCTGTCCAGCAGTGGACGTTTATGATGATAAAAAGAAGAAGCTAAATTGACAGTTCTAAAGCTCGTGCTATCCCTTTCGTAATGCTAAAAAATACTCCACGCGGAAAAGGATAGCGCTGAATAGACATGTTCAATTAGTTTAGAGGTTGTATACAAATACGATAAAATTAATCACGATTCATTTTAATTCTTCTTTAAGTTTTTGTGATGAGGAATAAAAAAATTTTTTATTTATTTATTTATTACAGCCAAATAATGGGTTGTTCGAGGATTATTGTGAATCCAAAACTTTCGTCATCCAAAAACTGATACGAAGTAAAAGATTATGTGGACGATATTACCACTACCATGTCTATTGTTAGCCGGGCGGCTCTATTTGCCGTTCTAAACCTGTCACGACTTTTTTTGAATCACCTGTAGTCCCGTGACGAAGGTTCAATGTTTTCCTAACATCACAGCATCTATCATATCTGATAGTTTATGGTATTAGTACTTAGGAGGGATATATTTTAAGATGACACTATTATTGCATTCTGTATAGGATTGTGATCAATTAGTTTTTATAACAAAGGATATTTTTTTACCACAGTCCGTTTTCCCACGGGAATAAAAATATAGTGGAATATATTATAAAAATTAGTATCTACTAGTTAGGTACCTACTATCGTTGGATTAATATTAAAAAACCTTTGTTTTAAGTATATAAAAAAATTTAGTCAAATACAGAATTGCGTTCATATCGCAAGCTACCCATTATCAACTTACGAAGTGATGTAGCCAGAAGACGGTTAGCGGTTAGTAATAAACAGACGTGTAGACCGTAGAGGGCAGACACCAGACAATAGCCGAGCCTTCTCGGAACCGGTCCGGAGGCCAGCGCTCCGCCGAAATTCGCGTCGACCACCCAGAGCCAGCGCGCGCTCCGCTCCGCTCCACCGGCCGATACTTATCGCGCCTGTATTTATGACTAGAAACACCATTTACCATTACCGATCCTTTGGAGAAGTTACTGCCTCCGAAAAGATTAATTTATGTAGGACAACCTAATATAGTATGTACATATTAACAATCCTAACTAATCATCTAATGTAGTATTAACAATCCAATATTTCGAAGTCCGGTTACAGTTTTTAAACTTTTGTCTTTGTGTTGGTTTGTCGTTCAATCACGATCTTTGCATGGGTATGGACTTACTTGGAGAGTGTCAGGCTACCGGCTTTATATCGGAGAGTTCCCACTTTCTGTGGGAACTGTGGATATTTAAAACCTATATTTATCATACTAATAAGGAGTCTTGTCTGCCAATCCGCACTCGGCCACCGTGATGGACCTATTTACCTACTATTTGGCCTAAACTACAGGTAAACCAATGTAGGCACGACCCTTTTAATGGTCTGCGTGGAGCGCGGCGGGTAATGCGGTCGGCTATACACGATGCGATGTAATTACCGTCTTAAGATCAACTACATCCTATGATATATTTTTTTAATGAAATACATTTATTCTATTAGAAAAAATGTTAGTGTGTATTACAACTTAAGAGAGCACTATATTCTGATGCAGTTATATCATAACAAACAAGCTAAAATAAAGTAAAAATTACTTACCTCGGACAGACTACCTAATTTAGGTTGAGAGCGCTCCCGCCCCACGCCACGCAGACCATCAGGAGGGTCGTGTCGGTTACACTGGTTTACCTATAAACCGTTCTCATTTAAGAGGAGACAAGAGCCTTACTGGGCCAGCAATGGGTTGAGACAAATGAATGAACGAATTTTTATTATACCATAGTTCTAATTGTATAATAATTGTGAGGGTTTTTGATCAATTTATAGTGTTCAAACTTTAACAACACGCTTTCTTGCGGCCACATCAAACACTACGTACGAGCAATGAGGGGGAGGCTACGTAAGGATATCTTTATTATCTATCATTATTTCGGTCCATGACGCTCCAGATGATAAATTAAAATAAGTGACTGACATCAAACTGATCGTAAACGAAACTGGTCTATTGATATCGCCGTGTCGCGGCCGCATTTAATGATCATGACGCATCTACCGAAATATATTGGCAATGATTCCTAATCAGCGCACGCTTTAACTTTGTATTACGTTGTTTGTTATCGTTGATATAATAGATACTAAACGATTAATAAATCCCATAAAGTAATTGAAGTGTCAGTCTGTGATAAAAAAATTTCTTTTTTTGGGCTCATAACTAGTTATGGTTACGGATATTAGTTTACTTTAACTGACTGTGGTTTTGGCTAATATTTTTAAATTACAATATTCAAGCTGTAGATTTTTTCATCAGAATTCATATTCATATCGTATTTTATTATGTACTACCTAATTTAAAAGAAAGGAAACATTTTACCCGTCTCAAGCCACCTATAATATATATGAAATACTGAAACAAAAAATATACGCGACGAATTGAGAACCTCGTCCTTTTTTTTCGTCGTTTAAAAAAAGAAAAAAAAGTCTAACAAGTTAAAACCTTGTAATAAACATGACACTAGCAACCAGAGGCAATAACACCTGAACATGAGGAAATAACCGAACAGAGATAAAACTTCGTACAATCGTGATGTGATAGGCTAATATTCAAGACGGGCGCACACAGACAGACATTGCTACAGTCTCAATCGTGGTGATTGACTGAATTTATGGCGTTCTTGCTGCAGCAGTGTATTTTGGCCAATAGCGAGAGATGATTGGGCGATTACAGGTGATTGCGATCGTCGCCGCCATCAAAGACGCCGTTTGTCTTTAATGCTCAAGTGGTGGAGGCGCCGGAACCTAATCTAGGTATACCTATGGGGTGATGTGTGGCACAATTTATAAAATAAACGTTTCTTCCTTTCTTTCAAAGATAGATGGATAGATGGATGAATATTACTCCTTCAAGCCACAAAGAATGAATGAAGCTTCATTGTGGAAGCACTGTATAAAAAGCATAGTTTTGTCACCTTTTGTACAATTGTATTTTTTTAGCAACTGCTGAGTTTCTTGCCGGCTCTTAAGCAGAATCTGCATTCCGAACCGGTGGTAGATTTATGACGTGTCATAAATCCTACAACTTGGCCTACATGAAATAAATAAATTTTGAATTTGCACCGATTTGGCTGAAATTTAGAATGGAGATAGGTAAATAAAGTCACGGTCTATAGAAGCTTTGGCTCTGTTATAAGTTGTCTATTGTCTACCCGGCCAGCGGCGGCCACAGTTCATTGAGGAAACCTGTGTGGCTGTGTGCTCGCCTGCGCCGCGGCGGGCGGCCACGATCACGCGCGTGTTGGCGTCTGTGTCGGACACTTACTTGTTGTAAACACGCGGGATCACATTAGCGACTTGTCGCTCGACATAAAATAGGTTCCCATTTACAGAAGAAACTTGCACGAGGTCTCCCTCATAAATTTTACCACTAGATGACGTTATATATATCTAACATTCTTTATCGACTACTAGACGGTCATTAAAATAGGTTTCCATTTATCACATACCTTGCTCACGTGCCGCCTGTATCACCCAGGTTCACCCAATGGGGGTGGGCAAAGACAGGACACAATAGTGCCTTAGGAGTTCTAAGATCTATTTACTGAAATCGCTAATTTAATTAATAATTCAGTATTTGTAAGAATCTCCACAACTTATTCAACATAGGTTCCAACCAACAAGAGAAAAACCAACAGCTAAAAATTGATTAGCACGGGGGCACAAGAAAGCAACATTCGTTTCGTCGCTCTATTTGTGTCGTTTAGCTCTATTTAGCCAAAATAATCTGTCTCTGTCGTGTCGCAGGCAGGAAGCGACAGAGCAAAAAGTTTCAAGACAACCTCGTGTGATCTGACGCTAAGTTTAGAAGTTCACCGCGACGCAGGCGGCACGTTCTGGCGCCTCCAGCCCTAACAAATAACGTGTTTCGTTAGTTTTTTAGCTTTTGTTTGCTATACCTATGTGTATTGCTGATGAAATCGGTGAGGTTTAGATGTAACACATTTTGTGCTGCTGGACAAAATTCAAATTGCCAAACTACATCATAATTTATCTAAAGCATGTAAGGCTACAATTTGCTTTCTTGTAGGTAATCTCTGGTCAGAAAGAGATTACAAGAAACTATAACTCAGAGCAGCTTTGTTTCAATACAAAATAAGTTAGGAAAAAGCTAAAGTTTAGTGTAAAAAAGACGTGTGGCACTCGGGGACTGCCGCGGTAAAGCTATTGCATAGCATTTTTTATCAACGCCATCGAGCGGTGAGAGGAGGTCCCGTGTCCGGTTATTTTCGTTACGGAATTTCTGGATTCGGTCTCCACGCTCAAGGCCCGCGATAGAAGCTATGCAATAGCTTAAAAATTACCGAAGAACCGAAAGCCAATCACTTACTAAATCATTATTATTTTGTTGGTAGTCTAATAAATTGTTCCATTTGATTGATTTTTCGATTTCGCCTTTGTAGCTCGCTTTTCGTAGAAAAAGCGACAAGAAAATTCAAAGAACGAAGGTCGGAGAGCTGGTTCTCGTCAACGTAAGGGAAAGTTAAAACTTTCTGAATACTGATCAATAAAAAGTAAAAGTGGCTCTATGGTACTGGTCAGTGGTAGATGCGAGTAGGTACTTTAGGGAAGGTCTGCTAATGTAATCTATGTAATGTATTATGAATTCATTGAACGCCCGAACATTGCGTGACCAATTTTAAACACGATTACGTAAAATGACATTGTTATGTTTTGTTTCACATGACACAGTAATACAAATAAGCTGCAAGTAGGGCCTGGACAAAATACCCGCAATGACAAAGGACAAAGGCAACAAACTAACGTCACTAACGGGAAATATGGAAATATTGAGAATTTATGCGTTTTTTGGTACCTACTCCACTTTTTGGTACCGGAAACTAAAAGGACAAATTATTTATTTACTAACTGATGCCCGCGACTTCGTCTGCGTGGATTTCGTTTTTAAAATACCGCGGGAACTCTTTGAATTTCTAGGTTAAAAAGTAGCCTATGTTACTCTCCAGGTCCTCAACTATACCCATGCAAAAATCACGTCGATCAGTAGCTCTGTTGCAGCGTTATTGAAGGACAAAGCAACAACAAACACACTTTCGCACATATTAATATTAATAACTAGCGGACCCGACAGACGATGTCCTGTCTTAACTATGAATATTGAAACTCTTTGACGAAATTGGCAGCACGCATTCTGTCAATGTTATGTCAAACGCCATAAGGTTACATCAAAAAGTTTGAATTGTAAAAGCGGTTACATTAGAAATAATTTAATATGGTGGTTAAGTTTTCTTAAATTTTCTAATTTTTCGCGCAATTTTCTTAATTTTTTCTTTTATAAGAACCTTCTCCTGACAATAACAAACACAACAAAAAAAAGAATTAGCGAAATCGGTCCAGCCGTTCACGCGTGATGCGATGACCAAGAAAATAGGGATTCATTTTTATATAATATATTATTAAATTATAATAATAATAAGGATTAATAAGGATTAGGATTTACCAGAAAGTACCAGAGAACATAAATCAATAAAACATAAACATAAAATAAAGGACATGTACAAGGACAGCTTCTAGAAGAGATTTCTTCGAAGCCCTAAAATGTGAGAACAGTGTGAACATGCACTTTAAAGTTTGATGATTTATAATTATAAAAGAAAATGTATAAAAATTAATAAGTAACTATTGACAATGGCGACTTTCAAAGTAGGACGGCAATGTAAAAAACCTATTCTTTGAATTTATTACTGCCCGCGTTGCACCAAATAAATAACTGGTTTTAGGTATACAAGTGCAAGTTACAAGGTAAATAACCCGACCCAGTTCAGAGTGGTATTATCGTCTGGTATAACGACGCTATTATTTTACATTTACCTGTAGTTACCTTTCTTTACACCGGCGCAACTTCGTCATTACACTTTGATATAACACAACCATTATCAAAGAGCCGTTGAAGCACAGCAACGCATAGGTTTTATTACGTGCTTGTGTTGAGACAGAGGTCAGACGATGGTGGTCGGTGATAATAACAAACACTTAAAGTTTGCTTAGCTGTTCAAATACCCTCGTTTTGATAGCACCACGCGGCGATACTGAGAACTGTTCATTTACTTACCCGTTACCATGACTGCTTAAGTAAAACTATCTCTATTTGGATCTATAAATTACTAATCTAAATATATAAAAGGCAAAGGTGACTGACTGACTGACTGACTGACTGATCTATCAACGCACAGCTGAAATCACTGGATGGATCAGGCTGAAATTTTGCATGTAGATAGCTATTATAACGTAGGTGTCCGCTAAGAAAGGATTTTTGAAAATTCAACCCCTAAAGAGATAAAATAGGGGTTGGAATAATCGAACTTAATGTGAGCGAAGCCGCGGGGTAAAGCTAGTCTTGTATAATGTTTTTTCAGAGCTGATTATTTCCCCCATCACAGGAAGTTTATTCTAAATCTTCTATTAAATTAATATTATAGTGTTCTGCTTTTCTTTTATAAGCTCTTCTTGTTCGTTCTTTAGCCTCCATATGGTTTAAGTAATCTATTTGAAAAGTAATTGAAATTGATTGGGCTTTTTGTCAAAATCATCTTTAATCTAGTCGTAAGAGTTGCTACTCATATTTTCCAGTCTGAAGCCCAAGAATTTTAGTTTATATTATTACTAGCCGATGCCCGCGATTTCGTCCGCGTAGATTTAGTTTTTAAAATCCCGCGGGAACTGTTTGATTTTCCGGGATAAAAACTCTAAGTCCTCAACGATAACCAAGCAAAAATTCATGTCGATCCGTTGCTTTCTTGCCGCGAGATTGAAGGACAAACCAACAAATCAACAGACCATCAAATAAACACACTTTCGCATTTATAATATTAGTAAGGATTCTATGACAAGGTAAGCCCTTGAATTTGATGTCACGGGTTACCTGATGGTAAGTGCCTGATGATAGTGGGCTGACTTGGAAGGGAGTATGGCAGTTTTAAGCTATTGCATAGCTTAAATCTGCCATAATAATTAATTAATTCTATCGCGGGCCAGCGTGGAGACCGAATCCAGAAATCCCGTAACGAAAATAACCTGACACGGGACTCCTCTACAGTGAGCCGCTAGATGGCGTTGATAAAAAATGCTATGCAATAGCTTTACCGCGGCAGTCCCCGAGTGCCACACGTCTTTTTTTTTTAAATTAACCCGTACCGATTACTTCGTTTCTTTTAAAAAGTGATTTGTAACCTACAAATAACAAAACAATGGTTTCGATATCAATAAGTAAGCGGTTTTATGTTAATAAAGCGGCAGTAGGTAATGCTAAGTAACGAGCATTCCGGGAATCGGTGAATGGCTTTGTGTATTGAAAACGTTTTGTATGACAAAATTATTGGAATTTATAAATAAATAATATCATAGGCATTTTATTTTATAGGCATATAAATGATGTACATGCTGTCAATAGAGCAGATACTGATCGTGTTCTGGTATCCTCTTAATATTCAATTGGAGAAGTCAACATTTCTTGGAAGGCCTTACATTCTGCCGTCATCTATACTAATATTATAAAGCTGAAGAGTTTGTTTGTTTGAACGCGCTAATCTCAGGAACTACTGGTTCGAATTGAAAAATTCATTTTGTGTTGGATAGTCCATTTATCGAGGAAGGCTTTACGCTATATAACATCACGCTGCGACCAATAGGAGCGAAGCATAAGTGAAAAATGTTGCAAAAACGGAAAATTATCCATATGTATTTAAAATATATTGTTTTAAAACCTTCTTAATCGCGATCATAATAACAGAAACTGACGCGAAGTCGATGGCAACAGCTAGTTCTTTATACACAGTTAGAGCATGGCATTTGAGGTGCGGTATGCAAGATTCTTCTAGCACGTAAAGTCCTGGTACCTTATGTAATAATCCGATGAGAACTCTATGTTTATGAACCGTCATAAAAAATAGTTTATATCCAGATATTATCCGTATTCCGTATCTGTTCCAAACATCAAGAGATTCATCACTTCTTCGGAAATCCTCTACCTGCTAGTAAAAATCCTGTCCAAATCAGCTCAGTCATTCCGAAGATTAGCCTGCTGCCTGTAAAAACAGACAGACAAACATTTTAAAACCGTAAGCATACAATACGATCGATACGTTTAGAATATACTTATTCATAAGTATGAGCTTAATTAGAGCTATACACTTATTTCGAAATTACAGATTTGACACTTTAGTTTTATTCACGATCTTGAGACATATTTCCAGCTAAGCTTATAATAAAACTGAAGCTGCTCTAAAAATGATTAAAAATTATGCATACATATTTTAAAACACATGTTTAAAACAGTGTTTAAAACAGTTTGAATTTAAACCGTGTTTTTTATCACATGTTTAAAAACACAAATTAAAACAAGCTTTAAAACTATTTTTAACCAACTTTAAATGGTAGGTTACACCAAATTTGACTATTTAACGTGATATTTTATTTTACTTTTTTCGAAATACACAGATATCATCTTTGACTATGTTTACAGATATTTTTAAGGTTTAAAGTAATAAAAAGTCGAGAAAGCTGCGTTAGACAATTTGCATGCCGGCACGTTGAGTGTCAACGTTCTTGGGTGGTGTTTACATGCGACTACAAAGCGAAATAATATCTACTTTGTAGGTGTCCTGCCTGTGTTACATACAAAACAGCTACCTGCCATCCCGTGTGTAGTTTGAGCCATTGTGATTTATGTAATGCCTCTTTGACTATAACGTGGTGAAAAATAATAAAAAAAAAACACGCCGCACAGGATGTAATTAGGGGCATTGACCCTAATAAATAATTGCTTTTTAAATAATTTGAAACCAATAAAATTGGTTAAACTTGCTTATGTTTTTCTGTTTTGTTTACAGGTACGTACTGTTTCTGTCTCCGAAGTTAAGACTCGAAAAAGGTCAGTTTTTAGGTATTTGACGGGTGCTAAATACCATACTACCCTCCTGAAGCTAAAACGTCGTCAACAAACATTTGCCAAATCGGTTGTTATGTTTCCATCTAATCAGTATTCTCCTTGCTGCTATAGTTTTTGATATAGCAATATGAAAAACTTCGTTTAAAAAATTTCTTTTCAAAAAACCGACTCAATAGACGTGCGATTAACTTCCGTAATACGATTTTTAGTGACATTTTGCGACCAATCGCGTAGTGATTGCTGTCGCTTTGCTACTACTGTCGCTACTGCATAGTTTTACGTAATCAGCGTGCCGCGTTTCGACATTTCACCTTTAGGACTGTTTAGGACGGCAGCATTGCGGTGCACACTCCCCAGAGCGAAGCAAGCGCCAAGTCTCAGTTCAACAATCCACTTATTTATTGATCGATGACAGCTGGTACATCGACCCTACGTATTGTCTTACAATTTTATTGTCTCATTAGCTTTTTCCCGCGAATTTTCCGCGTGGAGCTGAATTTCTAAAAATCCCGAGAGTACACTGTGTTTTTCCGGAATAAAAGGTCATAATAAGGGTCACCATCCAAGTTTTCGCCCATGGAAAAAATCACGTCAATCGGTAGCTCTCTTGCTGCGTAATTGAAAGACAAACCAACAGACACACTTTCGGATTTATAATATCAGTAAGGATAGTATTAAAGATATTTAAAATTTTAAAACAAAATCTATTCCATAATATGAAATGCTCGACCTGACAGAGATTGTATATTGAGTACCTAGGTACTACCTACAACTTCCTTGAAACTAGCTTTAATCAGAATGCATTTGTATAAGTTTAGTGACTAATTATTGTGACTTCCTGAGCTTTGTACGTACGCTTTAAAGACAATATTATGACCAATTATTCCATACACACACTTACTTAATATTTCGCAGAACTCATTGACGCAGAAAGTTGTGGTTTTGCTAGAAAAAAAATAGAGTCAGGGATCATGTTTAACAGAGTAACTTTAATAACAAGTAAAACAATAACATAATCCTTAATAACATTAAAAAAAACGTTTCATATATGAAGACAAAATTGAGTAGCAAAAAAATTATACTTATTACGGAAGTCTGGTTAAATTGGCGCGCAGACTTCAGTTAAAAATAAACCTGTTGTTACGTAAACGTTGAACTTTTTGTTGGGAATTTATTAGATTGTGAGTTTATATCTGGTTATAGGCGGAGTGCATCTAATTGGCACATTTCCAAGCCGTGGGAAGGGCCGTCGGCGGTGCAGCAAGTTTTAAGAGGAAAATTTGCCTCAAAACTTATTAACTACGTGTTGAGGAAAAAGTTGCATTTAAGTTTCGCTGAATGACATTTTGACGTCATTCATCAGTTTTTCTGAACACAAAGCATTCTATGATAGTCTGAATATTGGGGAGAACCCTGCATAACTATCAAACATTACCCTCCCATAATGGTCAGGTAAAAAATTAATCTGTAACTTTGTGGTAATTCCCACAAAGTTACAAAGGATCTTAATGTAAAGTTAACTTTACATTAAGATCCTTTAGAAGAACCAAATTAGGTATATCCTTCTTTATCTATCCCTTGGATATAATATCTACATTCTACATAAAAAATTGTAGACATTTACATAGTATTTAATTTCATTACCTACTAGCTTTTGCCCGCGGCTTCGCTCGCGTTAAATTCGATTTTTCAAACCCTTATTTTACCCCCTTAGGGATTTAATTTTCAAAAATTCTTCCTTAGCGGATGCCTTCGTCATAATAGCTATCTGTATGCCAAGTTTCAGCCCGATCCGTCAAGCGGTTAGAGCTGTGCGTTGATAGATCAGTCAGTCAGTCAGTCACTCTTATATATTTAGACTAGCTTTACCCCGCCGCTTCGCTCACGTTAAGTTCGATTATTCCAACCCCTATTTTATCCCTTTAGGGGTTAAATTTTCAAAAATCCTTTCTTAGCGGACACCTACGTTATAATAGCTATCTACATGCAAAATTTCAGCCTGATCCATCCAGTGGTTTCAGCTGTGCGTTGATAGATCAGTCAGTCAGTCAGTCAGTCAGTCAGTCACCTTAGCCTTTTATATATTTAGATTCTGTTTATCTATCTTTAGGCAACTTGTGTTCTTATATTTCACAAATGAAATATTGTATAAATTATTTTTATATAATAATTATATTTTTCGAATAAGAGTAATCACAGAGTTTATTTTTAGTTTATCCCCGTAGGAAGGACAATGCCGGTGTTCAAAATTATTTGACAATACAAAACACAATGTAAAGATTTTATAATCTTACCTTTTCTATTAAAAATAAGATTTTTCCGTTAGCATTTTCACTGGATTTCCCAGACTGCTTTGAAGATTGGCGCGTACCTAACACAGATCACATGCTTTGTAAACTTGTAAAGCGTGCCGGTTGCGACACACCGCATACGCGTGTCTCATAGTCATCGGTGAAAGCAGTCGACCACACCTTGCAATCGACTTCTCTGTTCATTCACATATCGGATTCAATGATTTGACAGATTAAAAAAAAAATTGTACTTTGACTTTGTCTCTGGCAAGGGAGAAGCATAGGTATCTTTTTCAGTATCTGCAACCTGAAATCCCACTCTGAATAACGTTTCTGAATGATACTGATATCTCCCGAGCTGTATACTACGAGTATTTGCAAATTGCAACTATGTATCACATTTCGAGGTCTAAATCACTAATCTCTAAAATAAACTAAATTGAGCGGTCTAAATCTCGTGCTATCCCTTTCATAATGCTCTCAGCGGAAAAGGATAGATTTACAACTGTCAATTTAGTTTAGTTTAGAGATTGGGCTTAGTTTAGTTTAGAGATTGTGCTTAGTTTAGTTTAGAGATTTTGTAATTGATGTGTGTGCATCAGAATCAGCTATAACGATTTCCTTTGTCGGTTATTCGTGGAAAAGAGGACTAAACAAAGAAGTCAGATAGTATAATAACATTAACGGACTAATAAAGTAGGTATTTTTTTTATTTTTTTATTCGATGACAAGAGAGCCCTTGACTGCGATCTCACCTGATGGTAAGTGACGATGCAGTCTAAGATGGTAGCGGACTAACTTGGAAGGGGTATAGCAGTGTAAATACAACCCATACCCCTAATCGGTTTCTACACGCCATCGTGCCGGAACGCTAAATCGCTTGGCGGCACGTCTTTGACGGTAGGGTGGTAACTAGCCACGGCCAAAGCCTCCCACCAGACCAGACCAGAGACAATTTAGAAATTATAAATTCCTAAATTGCCCCCGCCGGGAATCG
This sequence comes from Hipparchia semele, assembly GCA_933228805.2. Classification (NCBI taxonomy): domain Eukaryota; kingdom Metazoa; phylum Arthropoda; class Insecta; order Lepidoptera; family Nymphalidae; genus Hipparchia; species Hipparchia semele. Next base: position 11,461,176 of record OW121718.1, read on the forward strand.
AACCCGAGACCTCCCAATTATAAGACCACAGCGCTCACCACTGCGCCAGGGAGGTAGGTACCTACTCTAACGCTACGCTCCAGGGTTCAGACATAACACGTGAGGAATTTTAAATACTATCACGTCACTTGCCCAGGGCGTATCCCGTCGTACTATGTACTCGGTGAATTCATAATTACAGCACTAGGGACTCCAAGTCCAACGTAACAGCTTTTATGGGATATTGTTGCAAAAGCGGGGTACAGAAATGTAGCTATCATACTACAAGGAAGTTAAAATTATTCGTTTAAGTAATTAAATTACGATACATCGATGACTTACCAGTTTTTTTAGTAGGTTTACAGTTAGGTTTTTAAAAAAGTTTCTATGTAAATATGTTCATTATTTATTGGGATATTGCCTATGTTAAATAAATTAAAAGTATTTTTTTTAAAACAAGCTTTTATTTAAATGCGCTAAAAAGAATAAAATAAACTTTTCTTTTAAAACTTTTACTATCAACTTGCAACATCATTACACAATTTTTATGATATAAAAGCTTGTCGCGAGATTTAAGTACCTAATTACTCGTATTTACTTGTTTAAAAAGTTTCAGAATTAAAACCAATCAGATCAAGTTATTTAATTTACTTGTTTATGTAGATACAGCTAAATCTCGCGACAAGCTTTTATATAATAAAAATTGTGTAATGACGTTACAAGTTGATAGTAAATGGGCTCAGATTGGCTGAATTTGTGGCGTTCTCGCTGCATCAATGCATTTTAACCAATAGCGGGAGTTTACCAGCCAATCGGAGGCCATTGGGTGCCACCAACGGGAATGGGTCTGCTTTGTCTTCCCATGTTGACCTGTGTTGGATCTGTGTGTTGGATTATATGTATTTAGCGTTGCCAGGCGTCCGGATAAAGCCGGACATAGGTAGGCTTTTTGATTGCGTGTCCGGCCAAAATAAACGGTGTCCGGCTTGTCCGGCTTTTGTTAGGCTTTTCACATTTCGCAAACAGGCGAGCGCCGAGCGTGGCCTAGCGCAGCCTGCGCAGGCGACGAGAGTCGACCCACGCAGGTCGCAGGCCGAAGTGCCGCCCGTCGCCGGCTCCCCTGCGCTCGGCCATTGTTCATTCCTCGATTGATAGCGCACGTGCTGTAAGTTGCGTCGTCAGTTTCTGTATTTAGCGACAATAATTTCCGATACTATAAGTATCCTATCACAAAACAACGTCAAAATTGACGATAGCAAATGTTTTGACCAACTGCAAAATCTTAAAAGTTTTCTGAACACTAACAAAGAGAACGTTGATTTCAAGAAGCTATTAGCACATAAGAAATGGGTAGCCTATTTTAAATCGATGATAAGTCAAGATTGCTTTTCAGAATTCCTAACTATTTGTCAGTATTACTTTGCTATCCCAGGACATAACGCAAACGTTGAAAGAGCTTTTTCCTTGATAGGTCAGCAATGGACGAAAGAACGCAACAGATTACAGGTTGATACTGTTGCCAAAATGTTGGTTGTAGAATTTAATTTAAAACATTTGACATGTAAGGATTTTTACAACTACATTTTGAAAGAAACTGAGCTCTTAAAGCAGGTTTCGGCAAACCAAAAATATGAATAATTATTTTTATTGTGTTACACAATTTGTGTATAACTCAAAGAGAAAAAGTTTTTTTTGTTTTATTGTTTAACTTAAAGAGAAGAAGTTTTGTTTTATTGTTTAACTTTAAGAGAATTTTTTTTATTTTGTTTCATTATTTAACTTAAAGAGAAGAAGTTTCTGATTTTTTTTTTTAGTTAAAAAAGGGTTATTTGTGCCTTTCATTAGTATTTAAGAAAAATTCAAATATGTTGATAAATGTTTAAGTATCTAGAGTTTAATTTTGATGACTATTTGACTGATTAATAATAAAGTACCTATCTAAGACTGATTTGGCATTCGATTTTATTTATTATTTCACTAGAAATTAACAAGATTTATGATAATAATCAAAAAAACTTGATTTTACATACAATTTTTTTGTCGTACCTATTAATACTGAGACAAAATCCTCAATAATATAGGGTGTCCGGCTTTTTTACCCAAATGTCCGGCCAAACTGGCTGGTCTGTCCGGCTATTAGGTTTGGCGACCTGGCAACCCTATATGTATTGCATTTTTGAAGCTTCACTGTGGAAGCACTGAATACATAGCTTAGTTTGGTTACTTATTGTAAAATTATTTTATTTTTGAAAAGAGCAACTGCTGAGTTTCTTGCCGGTTCTTCTCAGCAGAATCTGCATTCCGAACCGGTGGTAGATTTATGACGTGTCATAAGAGCTACAAGGTAGCCTATATGAAATAAATAAATTTTGAATTTGAATTTGAATTGCGATCGTTACACTGCTGCAACCATTTCTAGAGAATCGACACGCAGGGCAACCAATAGGATTCAGGACGTTCCCTAAAGTCGCTAACGTCTGTGCAGTAGTTGCATACAACCATGACTCAAACGCAGGACTCAGGTCGTCATCAATTAAAATGTTACTTATGAAACGCGCATGCTCGCCAGCCGCTTCAAACGATCGGCATTCTTGTATACAATGTCATGATAATTTTTTCCTCCTATGTTATCCGATATTGGCCGTGTATTGGTTTTTCTCTAAATAACATCTCCATATATTACATTTTAATGGATTTAATTATTTTTGTTATTAATTTTATATGAAAAACGTGGGAATGAAATGTAAGTGGTACCTAATTCAATTTCGTTTGTTCTCACGTTTCGGTCTAACTAGCGACCAAGTTACAATGATTTTGATGACGTTCATTTTTACGAATCCATATGAGTAAACGTAATTGCTCATCGAGTCGCGAACTGAAGTGATAGTGGTGGGCCACATAATTCGAAGAATCAAAGGGTGAAGAAGTACGGGTGACCTCTCCTCGACCAGAAATTACAGTATTTTTGTACCCCATCACTGGGTAGTTTTTTAAATTCCGAGTCCATGACAATACACTGTATTTAAAAAGCAAGCATTTTTCAGAAATCGCAATTTTCTGTTTTTTTTTTTTTTTTTAACATTAGATATGTTTTACGAGATAGGTACAGTGCATTTTCATTTGAAGTTTCTCTCAGTATTTTTAAGACTTAATACGATGCATGTAAACATATGCGAGGAAATTATTTATTTATATTATCGCTGTTACAAAAAACCACTGTACTTGAAGATACAGTGTATTGTCTTAGCACAGCAGTGTACGTCGGATCAGTGTCCGGCGGATAGTCGGTAGTAGTTTAATAAAAATTCAGTGCTGAGTAAAATTGTCTTATTTTAGTTAAGTTTTATTAGTTTCGATGCTATAGATAAGACCTTATCAAACAAAATCCGGTCCAATCGTTTTGTAAAAGGTAAACATTTGAGGTTTATCTTGATAGATAGGCAACTGATTCTAGTAGCTTATCGACTTTTCTTTTTATCGTTATTAATATGTATTTTGATATATTAAGTTTATCTATGATTATTTTGTAGTTATCAACGGAATAAAATAGTTCAAATTTTGATAGTTATAATTCATAATTATTATATTAATTCTGTCTGTTCTTTTGTTAAATTGTTGTTTAAATGTTTTTTTATTTTATTGTATGGTTTGTTTGCTTCGTGTCACAATATGAGTTCTCTGCTCTCAAAGTAGTCAGTCGTTCTGTGTGATTTGACGGGTTTTCTTAGAATAGCGCTTTCTCTGGCCGGTAGCGAGTAGTTCTTATAAGGCAGGTTAGGTCTACTATCCCTATGCCCGTATTGTGGTTATATATTATATTATTTATGTATGTATGTGTATGTGTGTGTGTGTGTGTATGAGTTATATTGTATTAAGAAGCTACAACGATCATATAATTAAAAAAATAAAGTTTCAAAAAAAGACTGCCATTGGTTATTGACCCGTACTTCAGCGCGAAATTTTTTTAAATTTTTCTTGTGACATGAATGTACGAGGTTTGATACGAATTCGTGATTCCAAATTGTAGACGTACCTTTTTGTCTGTACGAAGAGTTGACGTCAGCTTCCCGTATAATTTTTTTTATCTATGGCCCTGAAAACGTTTCAATAGTTCTACGATGATGCTTTTATGACGGTAGGATACGAATTAAAACATTCGTCATAACAAGAAAAAGGTTAAATACCACTAATGAACTTTAAACTTTAATCAGCATGGCATTTGAAGATATGGAATGTCTAGCGTATGCTCTTATATATCCTGGCCTTTTATAGACAAACGATTATCTCACGCTTCTGTTTGCGGTGTTGAAAAGGAAAATTAAAGCCAAAAGCGTAGGGTCAGATGTCCAACAATGAAACACCAAAAATTCAAAGTCTCATGCACCTTTTGTTTTTACAGATAGAAGTCTAATTTTTTACAGGTGTGTAGGTAATTTTATTCCGCATCGGATTTCATTTACAATTTTTTTAATTAATATGTCATCAATCTCAGATCTCAGAGTTACCCTACAAAAAATTTAAAATTACGCTAAAAAAGTGGCTAGCGCAAAATGCTTTCTATTCGCTGAATGAATTCTTTGAATGCGATAGGTCTAAGTTATGCTTAAATAGTGTGTAATGACATTATACAAGATAAACTTTAATCTTTAGTTTTTAAGCAATGTATGTCATGTATTTTGTATGTCAGTTATTACCTGACTGAATATGCGGCACCTTCAAGTTTTAAGATCTTATGTATACCCATATTCTTGCAAATAAAATATTTCATTTCATTTCATTTCATTTCATTTCAATCGGCAAAAAATTATAAACTAAAAAATGGGAAATGTTTCATTGTGTCCACAGTGGTGTACACAATGAAACACCACAAATTCAACAATGAAACATTAATAGTATTGTCTCGACTTTTGTGTAATTTATGGAGTAGGTGAATAAAAAAAAAATGCTTGAGTTAGTAATCACTAGAGACCGGATTATATGCAACATAAAAAGCTTGTTATATGCATGCAAATATGCATGAAAAATGCTTGAAATATGCACGAAAACTGGCAGAATATGCAAAATTAAATGATAAATTTTAGGAATCCCTAAAAAATAGAAAAGTAAGTATTCATTTTTTTTATTTCAAAATCAGCATACAATTATTATAATAATATACACGTAAATTATTTTTTGATAGGCGATAATAGGTACAGTAAGTAACATTATATGATATTAAAATGATTTAGAATTTGTGTAAACGTAAGCAATCAAATATTTTTCTAAATTTTCAGTGGTAAGATTGTGTCTACGATCATTTAGAATATTTTTGTAAGTAGAAAAGGTTCGCTCCATATCCATTGAGGTAACTGGGCAGAATTTGAACTTGGGTGCTATGGCACTTATAGTTTCCGGCAAAATTTCGGCCGTCCCATTAATGAAACTATCAATTTGACACAAGCTTTGAAAACCTGGGTTTATTGCTCAATATGTTTTCAAACTTTTCTTTAAGTTTATGGGACAATGCGGCGGCGGCGGAACGCAGAGTTAGTGAAAAATATTGTAAATGTACCGATAATATGCATCATAACTAGATCTTAGGTAAAATATGCTATTACTGCTTAGAATAGCTAAAATATGCAAATGCATATGCGAATATGCAAATGCATATAATCCGGTCTCTAGTAATCACAAAAGGATTTATTTATAATTAACTTTAATCAGACACTTCAGGTTACCAGTACTATTACTGGTATTATAAAAAATTTAATGTTAATAAAATTAATTTGTGAATTTGTACCCACAAAAATTATTAATTTGCCCGGAAAGTACATGATATTATGCACTTTCACACAATAAAACAAGATGATACACATTGAAATAGTGTTTCATTGTGTTCACTGTGCAACTGTTTCATTGTGAACTACCTAAGGTTTTTTTTACTAATCTCAATTTTTTACCCACTAAATTGTAACACTTTAAGATATAATTTATTGCACATTTATCTAGAAAATGTGTGTAATGCTAATTAATCATGAAATTTATGAAATTTTCAACCATACTTTAGTAAAAAATCTATAAAGAATGCTAAAAATATTTACTTTTTGTCCAAAAAAAAACAAAAGTGCTCCGCAAACACATCTTCTCGCACGCGGCGTCGATGCAAATTTGGCTAGGGCGGGGGGTTCACGAGAGTGTCCTAACGCAATATAATGCACGAACTGGCAACGCAGAATTTTAGAAATATCACAGTGTTTTATTGTGTACCACTGTTTCATTGTTGGACATCTGACCCTATCCGTAAAGTAAAACCAGGTAGACTTTGCAGTTCACGAACGGAGTTTACCTACTCCATTTCATTTTCCATTTCAACACATTATCCACTGAAATTTAAAATAGCCGGTAATGACATTTTATTTATAGCCGGTTAAATGCGAGTCGGACTCGTGTGTGAAGGGTTCCGTACCAAAAAACGCCGAAAAATACACGTTTCTATTAGGGGAACCCCCTTTAATTTGTGTGTGTATGTGAGCGTGCGTGCGTGCATGCGTGCGTGCGTGCGTGTGTGTGTGCCACGCCACACAACTAATGAACCAATGACTGAAGAGACAGCTCATACTCAAACGCATAGGCTACATATTATCCCAGAAAATTAAAGAGTTTCCGCGGGAATCAAAAAACTTTAATCCGGACGAAGTCGCGGTTGATAATTAATATGTGAGAAGCCATTGAGATATGCTAGTGTTATTAGAAGTCAGAACCCATTAAGGTACCTAGGTATAATCAAAATAATCATAAGCCATAGGTACAATAAATGATGTCATAGTAATGTAGGACGTGTATCTAATCTGTAACCTTAACATCTTGTTCACCATTGAATGCTATGTAGGTTACGAATTTATTAAAGGTTTTTTTATAAACATTATTATATGAACTAAAACAATCTATGATTATGTTAGCGAAAAAAAAATTAAATTCAGTAGGTATTGAAAAAAAAACACCGACCAAATGCGAGTCATCTCGCGAACTGAGGGTCCCGTGCCTTGTGAGTTTTTTTTTGTAATATGTTATTGCATTCGTGACGTCCCGTTACTGTGATTTATTAAGCTATTGCATAGCTTCTATCGCGGGCCTTGAGCATGGAGACCGAATCCAGAAATTCCGTAACGAAAATAACCTGATACGGGACTCCTCTCACCGCTAGATGGCGTTGATAAAAATTGCTATGCAATAGCTTTACCGCGGCAGTCCCCGAGTGCCACACGTCTTTTTTTTATTTTATTCGATGACAAGATAGCCCTTTATTATTATTTTTATTATATTAGTTAGAGATTATTTTTTCACGGCCAACGAAACAAAGTTATATGAAAGAAAAATCAATTATGTTCATGTTGTTCATGAGCTTCATATTATGCACGTTTTAGATGAAATTAATGTTTTTGATACAATACTTGTCAATTACAGTGTCTTTTATAATCAAAGTACAGTGTATTAACCTAACAGTATAAGAATATAAATCTAATACATGAACAAACCTAAATAGGTTAGGTGCAGCAGGTAGGTAGGTACATTTTTACGAGCATAACAAAATGATAACAATTTATGTAAACAAACCCACTTCGTTGAAGGCACAGTAAAAAAATACCGTTAGTTTTTATGTTGTTTGTCTTCATTTTGTACCTATCTACTGCATTGTGGTTTTCTTCTACATTTTATAAAGTATTTTGCCATCACTTCGTTTAAAGCGATTTAGCGTTCCGGCACGATGGCGTGTAGAAAACGAACCCTTCCAAGTTAGCCCGCTACCATTTTAGACTGTATCGTCACTTACCATCAGGTGTGATCGCAGTCAAGGACTATCTTGTCATCGAATAAAAAAAATATTCCTATCATACAGCAAACTGAGTCATTGATACAAGAACTCTAAACGAATCTAAATTGAAAGCTCTAAAAAATATCCTTTTCGTCCTTTAAGTTTAGAGTTTATTTACCATAGATTTAGCACCATTAGCACCTATGTACCTACCTATATCTGATTGCACTATCACAACACCATTACATAAAATAAATATAATAGAACAGACTAAGATATGATATAGTACGGTCGCCGAACAGAAAGAATTTCGTACAATGACCTCTTTGCCTACTGACAGTGGTCACAAACATTTTTCTATTAAGTGCGGTTTATATAAAATATTTGAAGGAGAAAAAAAATTAGTAGCTTATTAAATAAATTATTTATTTTTAAACAGTTATTATAATCGAGTTATATTAACTTATTACATAGAAATAAAAAAATGAAAATTCAAAAATCAAAGTCCGATTTCTCTGTATCGGAGTAACTACTTTCCGACGACGTCTCGCCTGTCACAGTTATAACGAAATAATGTACAGTTTTGTCTACATTATGATCTAGACACCCTAAATTCAATTCACAAGCAAACAAAAACAAACCTTAGGTTTGCAAGTAAAAGGTTTACAATCCCCGAGGACGGCGGTCATTGCATTTGTGCGAGCGTGACGCATTATTTTAAAGCGGGAGTGACAGAGACAGGTAGTAACAGGTTAATGTACGAAATTCTTTCTGTTCGGCGACCGCATTATAGAATAGAAGCACACTAGAGCAGAGAGTAGAAAAAAAGAGACACAGTAGAAGAAAGGCACTCGGGGACTGCCGCGGTAAAGCTATTGCATAGCATTTAGCGACGCCATCTTATTAGCAACGCCATCTAGCGGCTCACCGTAGAGGAGTCCCGTGTCAGGTTATTTTCGTTATGGAATTTCTGGATTCGGTCTCCACGCTGGCCCGCGATAGAAGCTATGCAATAGCTTAAAAACCAAAAAGAATAGTTTTTTCATCCAATTTTGCATTTATTGAGTTTGTGTATTGTAGGCAATGATATTTAATTTAATCTCAGTCTGGATGTTGTTTGACAGGTTTCTAGCTAGCTTGCACAATACCTTTGCAAATTTGCTGCAGCATTAACTTTCTCTTTTCGACTCAATATTAAGTCAGCTCATTACATTATAATATTATTATGTATTTCCCAAAATACGTCGCCAGTCGCCAGCGGATCTCGATATGCAAAAACATTCTTAAGTTAAAGGTTAATAATAATATAAAAAAAGACGTGTAGCACTCGGGGACTGCCGCGGTAAAGCATTTTTTATCAACGCCATCTAGCGGTGAGAGGAGTCCCGTGTCAGGTTATTTTCGTTACGGAATTTCTGGATTCGGTCTCCACGCTCAAGGCCCGCGATAGAAGCTATACAATAGCTTAAAATATATTTTAAAAAACCCGACTTCAAAGGTCACTTTAAAGTATACGAGTAAAATCATAATTTTAGTGTGTACACTTTGAAGTCGGACGGGCCTAAATAGAACCGATGAAACCGATTCGCGACGCTAGTCGCGTTAGTTATTAAATTATTTTATACTTTTGCGGCGTTTGAAATCGGTTTTTTAAATATATTTTCTATAAGTATTGTTGTTTTAAGCTTTTTAGTGTAGGTTCATTGGAGATTGCACTAGATAATTAAATGATGAAAATAAATTTTGTTTTGCTCGTTAAAAAAAAAAGATTAAGATGCTGAATAGTTTAGCTTCACTTACCATCAGATGAGATCGCAGTCAAGGACATATCTTGTCATTGAATAAAAAAAGCTACCAATAAACATAATTTATGTGCAACAGCAGTATATTCGTAAGTCGATAACTGAAGTCGTTTGTGGTTGATTGTAATAGCGACATTGCAAAAGCTAAAAATATGACTCTTTGTGTTCGGTTTAAGCCCCTATAAAATTTTAATCCTTCTGTTTTCGAAATTCATTCTGGGAACCCGAAGGTAAAGAATTGAATATTTTACTTAACTTAGGTATTTATGGCATCCCATGTACAAACAATATAATACAAACTTAACGTAAATTCTTTTTACAAAATCGAATTCAGTTCCCTAGATTTCTCCAGGATCCCATCGACAGATCCTGACCTGATGACAATGGGGCTATTGTTAGCGTATCGTTTTCTATGATGAGTAGAAAAGGAAAAGTTTTGCATAGCACAGTAATTATAATAATTACTTTAATTAATGACTTTTTAAGCGGAAAAAATAAGAAATTAAAAATTACGCCTTTCGAAATTCAAGATGTCATTGAAAAAAATACAAAGAGGAATAAAATTTTTGGGCTATATACTTTAAGAAAAAATACAATTTTTCTTTTCTTGTCAACGGTACGGTATGACGTCATTTTGTAACGGTCCGGTCGGTGACGGCCAAATTGACGTGGACAGCTAGTAGATTAATTACTTATTATCTTGTACGATCTGTATGTCAATTTGTCAAGGTATGTCCTATCTATTAAAAAGCTTCAAACTTGAAAGCAAATTGTAATAGACATCCCACACCCAAGAGAATATAATCACTCCGTTTTCTCACACTTAACCTAGTTTAAATAGGTAGGTACTTAACGTTTGCATAGTAAAGTAATTTGTAACCAATATTTTTAAAGTTTGAAGTAAGACGCAATTATTGTTTATCTACCTGTTACTAAGGCACGTACACGTACAGTCGTAGAGTCGGACAAGCAACAATATTTACATATTTCGTAACGAAAAAGGCTTCGATTATTTATTTATTTTTCAGTTAGTTTTGAAAAAAATTATTGTCCGTCTGACGTCTATAAAGAACTGCCCTGTGGAACTGCCTATCTTTTAATTTTTGAACGATAGCATGTTTTTTTTAATGTCTTTCTGTCTTTTTGTCCGGGCTATTTTACGGATACGATTAAGACTGAACCGTTTTGGGCAGGAGTTTTATAGGTAGACAGAGGATTGACCAGGAAGTTTGATCAGGGAAATATTTGGGGTTCCTGCGAAAACAACAAAAACTATTTATAGGGACAATAATATTATACATAATAGGTTAATCAATTTTCACAGCTACCACGGAACCGATCTTCTGGAGATCGTCAAAGGGCACTTTTATCAAAGAGTTCCCAAGGGGTTTTTAATAAAAAAAAACAGAAATTAAGTCACGCGCATCGGTTAACGGAAATAAAATAATACTTGCAAAAGACTTGCAACTTAGCACAATAAAAACTTTAAATAGATAATTGAGAATCAGAACAGCGAAAATATAATGACCTATTCGCGTTTCGCTTTCGCGTGATTGGTCATTTTGTATTGTGGTAAAAAGTGTTGTTCATCGAATGTTTTCTATGTACATTGTACACTCGTTATTTTTTATCGTCTTTACTTTCTGTTGGTGTCAATGTGACCATTATTGTTGTATTCTGTTTAAGCAGGTTTCACGACTGATGGGTACTGTTGTCACATAAGTCATTTTTACGAGGGATGAGACTCTTTTAAGGGATGAGGCTTATTTCATTATGTATTACGTATTTACTTATTAAAATTTATTAAAGTCGTAATCGAGGCAATAATGTTGTTTAAAAACTCATATAATGTTACACAAATGTGCCTAAGTACTAGCGTTGCCAGACGTCCCGTATTTCCCGGGACATCCCGTATTTTAGGCATAATTTAAAATGTCCCGGCGGGACAGGCTATGTCCCGTATTTGAACTGTACTTCGTTTTTCATTATGAAATCGATTCAAGTATTCACACACGCAACATTCGTAAAAAAGCGAGTTGATGGCCGTTTATACCTACCTAATTACGATTATAACTGTATTGATTTTTGGAGATATGTTAAAACGAATAAAAATATGTTTAAACTGACTCAATCCTCGGAAAAATATAAAATAAAAATGGCACTAAATAATTTGTTTTTATTTGTCCCGGGTAAAAAACTGAAATCCCGTATTTTTTACCCATTTAACCATTTGTCCCTTATAGGCTAAAAAAAATCTGGCAACCCTACTAAGTACAAAACAGCTTAGCAAAACAGACGTCGCAGTACCCATCCGTCGGGAACTCGCGAAGCGGCTAATTTATAGTGAATAGACATTTTATAATACAACCACGTTTTGCTTGTGTGTAGTCGTGATGCCCATTATGTGGTTGTGTGCAAGTCACGTGCGAATGGATTCGGTGTATCGGTATAAAAATAACGGTGTAGTACATTGTACTAACCAGTAATCAGTGACCAGCACTGAATGTACTATTTTCGTTACTGTTTATTTAACTTCAGGTCATTTTAGCTTGTTTACTTTTGTCATTCAGCGTGCGATGGAGAGAGCTGGCCTCGGAGTTTCTCTACATTTTCAAATCGGAAATGAGATCCTAAAATTGTCTGTATAGATACCTACTTACTTATGATAATACGTTTGTCTGTCTGTGCGCGCATCACGACAAAGTACTAATACATTTTGCCAAATGGTAGCTGCTACTACTACTTAACGTACAGGATATTTTTTATCCTGATAAACAACAGGGTTCCTCCGGGATAAGCCATGAAAATTTAGTAACTAGGAGCGACTAGGAGACCACATTCCTAACCAGACTATCAACGTTCATTCGCATTTGTAATATGATAAATAGGCAAATATTTTATTAATTGTGGACCACATTTTTTTGTGGATACATAACGAATATATTATTACAATACGTTGCTAACAGCCTTCCATTGGAACCGGAAATGTTTGGCATACATTCCCAAGCCCCGCGCTTGCGTCACCAATCACGATCGTTGACTCGTCAGCGTCACATCTATTAATCAATTATTATTAACTCTATAATCGGGTTTGTACCCAAAGGGTGCCACGGGACCCTATTACTAAACCTTCGCTGTCCGTCTGTCAACGTGCTATATCACATGAACCGTAATTGGTAGACACTAGACAGTAAAACGTGCCGCCAAGCGATTTAGCGTTCCGGCACGATGGCGTGTAGAAACCGATTGGGGGTATGGGTTGAATTTACACTGCTATACCCCTTCCAAGTTAGCCCGCTACCATCTTAGACTGCATCGTCACTTACTATCAGGTGAGATCGCAGTCAAGGGTTATAAAAAAAAAAGTTGAAATTAGAGTACGTTTTTCTATTGCCGTTATAGCAATAAATATTAAAAGTTAAAAACGTAGGTACATGGTGTTAAATCTTGTACGATGGTACGGAACCCTTCTTGTGTGAGTTCAACTCGCACTTGGCCTGTTTTATTTGTTTTCTCTAATGTGCACTTAAAATAATTCAACATTGGCAATGGTGAGCGCTATGCTTTTGAGGTATGAGGGTTGGAGAGACCAGACCAGACCAGAGTCCCCGCCGGTAGTAACTAGCCACGACCAAACTTCCAAAGAGACTCTTTGGTCGTGGCTAGTTACAATCTAAAGCACTTTCTTAAATTACTTTTACAAAAAAGCGGTGAAATAAGTAACTATAATTAACTTAAATTTCAAGTAGCACTTAACCTTAACATGTTGTGAGTTGACCATTAAATCTTTTCACACGCATATGTATATTTTCACATTTGTTTATGAATGTGTTTGTTGATTTAAGATATTGATTATAAAGATAAATGTTTCCGTTAATGATTAATGTATGTTTAGTGTTTGTGTATTTCATTTTATGGACTCATAAAGAACAAGAGCATACAATAAAAATAATATATTATTTGTTGAAAATTTTTTTAGTGTAAATAAAATTCTTTATGTCGAAATAAATATAATAAAAGACAGGCTATAAGACAGGTTTTTTTTTAATTCGATGACAAGATAGCCCTTGACTGCGATCTCACCTGATGGTAAATGACGATGCAGTCTAAGATGGTAGCGGGCTAACTTGGAAAGGGTACAGCAGTGTAAATTCAACCCATACCCCTAATCGGTTTCTACACGCCATCGTGCCGGAATGCTAAATCGTTTGGCGGCACGTCTTTGACGGTAGGGTGCTAACTAGCCACGGCCAAAGCCTTTGCCCAATGAACTTTATCCAGCGATTTCTTAAGCTTTGTGGGTTTCATAACATAATCTCACTGTGTCATATTTGTTTTGTCCGCAGCTCTCGGAGGAGGTGCAGAGGAAGCAGAGCGAGTACCAAAAGTGTCTCGAGTCCTACAAGCAGATGAGGGCGAAATTCGAAGAGAATTATCTTAAGTGTAAGTTGACATTTCTGTGTAGCTTACTGTAATTTCCCACAGCTGGACAAAAATCACTTCGCACCCGTAGAATTAAAGTGTTCTAACTCAAAAATTGTGGGAAATTTGTGGGAAAGAATAGTTAGATTTACCATTGATAAATTGAAACACATCGATATAAATATGAACTTCTATTTCGATGTTTAAACTAGGTTTAAACACATTTAGGTATCTAATTGATAGATGTGTGTATTATATAGGTCAGTTAGTGAATTTTTCAATGTTAAAATAAGGAAGCAATCGCCTTTGTTTCAGCGGTCCACAAGGTAGATAAGCTACATATTGTAACACTTGTTAAAAAAAAAAAAAAGAGCAACTACATAAAAGTAACTTCCTTCAATTGTTGCAAATTAACGAAAGCAATAGACGTAAGCATTTTCGTCTGAACACAGCTATTTTCTTTCCATGATCGCGAAGCTGTTGCTGGAGAGCAAGGGTTCTCAATGTTTTTTTATCACGCTTCCCTTCTGAAAGGATAGTACGTGCGATAAAAAATTTTGGGAGTCCCTGTTTTAGCGTTAGCGATCTTTGAAAACGATCACGGAAAGAGAATAGATACTATCACATTTATAATACGGCTAGGACGACTGATTAGCACCTGGGTATTGGCGTCAATACGGCGTCCGGCGCAGTTAGACTGTTAGAACAATTGGCCGGCAATCAGTGTGGGTGTAAACTGTAGCTCGAAACGAGTTGTGTGTTTACTAACGGACATAATGGAAATGAATTATGAGTACATGAGTTGGCTAATGGATCGAACGAGAGAGAAATCGTATTAAAGGTTTATGGGGCTACAACGAAACCTTTTTTTTTGCAAAACGTTATAACGTAACGTCGGCTGAATACAGCCGAGAAAGAGAGAGTTGATGGAAGTTGACTGAATTTAAAACGATTTAGAGTAGAGATTTTAATCTATGGAAACGTCTAACAGAAATAACGCACTATTGAGCTCCACAGACCGCAGATTAAGCCATGATTAGACCGTAATCTGATTAGCTGCTGTGGTGTCACAAGTTGGGACCTCCAATTTGGGTCCAATTTCTGCCGTGAATAATTTGGGGTTATAATTGCTTTCTGGTCTGGACTCGTAAATAGAACGTGTCGTTCGTTCATGTTTTAATTCCCGCAGGAACACTTTTATTTTCCGGGATGAAAAGAAAAAAAAACGCAAATGTGTTATTCCAAGTGTGCCAAGTTTCAACCAAATCGGTTCCGTCGTTGCAGCTTGATTGAATAACAAACATTCATCCATCCATCCATACGTGTTGAGCTCACGTAAAACTGAAAACCAAGGAGCGGCTAAACGGCGTACATTAACTCGAGCGATATCAATTAGACCAATGTCCACTTGGCCAGCCCATCGCAGCTTAGCTGGCGCCATGCGCCTGCGTAATTTCGCGAAAGCAGACCAATTTATCAGTACAGATGCAAACTCAAGTAGCTCCATTACACGTGCAATTATTCACGCTATTTTAAACACTTCCCATTTCGCGTACAGGTCAGATTAGTGTGCACGTCCATGCTCCGTGATTATATGACCCTACTTTACTGACTTAAAGCGGGACATTCTTATTGTACTATCTATGGAAGTAGGAATCATTCTATGGTGCTATCTACAGTAGGATGTTTATGGTAAGGTATAAATAATAAATCGATAGAGGGCTAAATTTTAGATAAAAGTTTAATACTACTCTGTGCCATACGTTACAAGTATGAAAAATAGCGCGAGTAACGTGATGCGAATGTTAGTAAAATGTCCATTTGGAATAAAATTTAGCAGAAGTCACTTGATTTATAAGCTTTTGCTGCAAGTCAATTGCTGCAAGTTTTAGCTAGTCAGATATTGGTTGTTGCAAGAATTTGCGGAGTTACTTATCAGTGGCGATGCCAGTATTTGAACACCTCGTAGGTACTCACTATTAGTTACAAGTGTAAATTGAAAATTTAAAACACCTCCAACATGTTACAACATCCTAATATAAAGATATGTAATCCACCATTTTGTGGCGGCGGCTATCTTGGACCGATTTTCATCAAATAAGCTAAGAAAACTCCCGATTATTTCACCTTTCTAACAAAAACAAATAAAATCGGTTCATCCGTTGGGGAGCTACGATCCACAGTTAGACAGACACACACATACACAGACACGTCAAACTTATAACACCTCGTTGTTTTTGCGTCGGAGGTTAAAAATGCCAGAGAAAATTGCGAATATTGCCATCGTCAGACTGATGCAATAATTTTTAGACAATGCCACAGCTGCTTCACAAAGAACAACAACCTTTTTAAGCTATTGCATAGCTTCTATCGCGGGCCTTGAGCGTGGAGACCGAATCCAGAAATTCCGTAACGAAAATAACCTGACACGGGACTCCTCTCACCGCTAGATGGCGTTGATAAAAAATGCTATGCAATAGCTTTACCGCGGCAGTCCCCGAGTGCCACACGTCTTTTTTTCAATAATCTACATTAGATAAATCTATATGGTCTTTAAAATGGGACTGTCTCTTCGAAAACGGGATATATGGTGACGTTCCATAATGCGACTTAAATGCATTCATACAAATTGCGTGCGAGAGCTGTTTCATCAATGACTTTTTGGTGTCATTGCACTCTGATGCCGTTCATATAATACGCCACTTTATAATGTTTACAGCGTGTACGCAATTATGGAAAAAATATACCTAACTAACGACTCATAACATTTAGTTACCGTTAGGACCGTTGCAGCTTTATTAGGACATGTTATGTCACTGTTACAGCTCTTGTTCTAATTTTGCTGCTCGTTATATTGTAACTGTTTTAAATACCTACCGTTTTTGTGTTATTTCATTTTAGGGAAAAACAGGCAGTCTTAGTTTTATACAGAATCCTTCTCTCAAAGACAAAATCCTTTCCTCAGAATAGCAGATCTATTCTGAGGAAAGGATTTTGTCTTTTCATGTTTAATAAGGTCTAAGTAACCATCGCCACCCGTTCAATAACGGGCCGTAGCGCCGCCTTTTATGAAGCTTGTGTAAACAGTGGCTACGACGATAGCGCAATCGTGGGGTTCGAACCTGCAACCTTTCAGTTTTCAGTCCGCACCTTTAACCGTTGGGCTATTGAGGTTTGATTGTAATTAATTTTTCTTCCAGGTCCAACCGGCAGAGGCGGCCGCAAGCTGGACGAGACCCGCGACAAGTACGGCAAAGCGTGCCGGCGGCTGCACCGCGCGCACAACGAGTACGTGCTGCTGCTGGCCGAGGCGACGGAGTGCGAGCGCGCGCTGCGCACCGCGTCGCTGCCCGCGCTGCTGGACCAGCAGAGGCGGCAGGGCGAGGCGACCGCTTCCTCGTGGTAACTACCTCCACTACTCCTGCGACCCTTTGTGGTCCTGAGGGGCTAGACAAGTGGCATTCGATTCGAAGCGATTCGATTTCCTAATTCGCAATCGCTTTAACGAAAGCGAAGTTCGACTGCTAGACAAAGTTACATGTGATTAGCGATCGCCTATTCCATTCGTCTTTTCGATAAATAGTAACTTTTGTCTATGATCGTTCGTAATGAAACGTCAAATTCGTGCATCTAATTTTGAAAGTTGGTTTGAGTGGTTTTTCTTAAGTGTGAAAGTAGAGTTTAATTTACTTAAAAACTATTGATTCATATATTCAGACTAATTATATTTCTTGGTAAATAACAAAGTGCTTTTGTGTGTACTAAAAAACAAATATGTAAGTAGGTATCTATGATTTCAGCTAGACAAATAAAATGTTAGAGAATTCTTTCGTAGTGCTTATTGCTGAGCCTCATTAATACCCTGGATGTTTATTATTGATACCTTGAGTAGTTAATAGGTACTATCAACGGGCCTTTGTTCATGTCGCGCATAGCCAAAGATTGTTTATATTAATCGTTGTATATAGGACCTTTGTGACTATTTTGGCGTAGTCCAAGCTAATTTGTGTTTATATTAAATACTCGTGGTTCGCCCCGAACTGAGACCTAGCGGTATCCCATAATTCCCAAAAGATAGTTTTAATTATATATTGTAATAATTAACTTTTAACATTAGACGCAATAAAAAATAATAATAGTTGACGCAAAACTGTTTTATTGATACAGCGCCATCTATAAGCATTATTGTGAAGCTATTAGCATTAAAAATTAAATGATTTCGTTTCTTACCAATATTTATCAATTCAATTATCATTATTATTGTTCAATAATAATGCAAGAAGCCAATAACAATCTCAAAATAATTCAAAAAACAAGTAAAATTAACAAAACAATGCTATTTCTTTCGTTTTCTACAGGGTCTTGGCGTTCGCTACGGTTTCCATCAATAAAATCGACAACTATCGATAACGCTTGTAAAAAATGCCACTTGTCTAGCACTTGTCGATTCGTTTTTATTAGACCACGTGACATTTCGATAGCTAATGTCAATCCCATACATTTTTCGACATTTCTACTAGCGATATCGCTAATGGAATCTAACTTTGTCTAGGCCCTCAGGTCTAATCATCACAGTTTTCGTCCATTTTTCACGGTCGTTCATTTGCCTCCATTCCACTCAGACTTAATAAAATCAATAATACCTACTAATTAATTATTTTTATTTTCAAGCAATTTCCTAATAAAAAATTACAAAAAATCTAAAAAAATTACAAAAACAAAATATTGAAAAAAAAATGCAATTAAAATTACGAAAACGGGCGTTCGTGATAATTATGTTCGGTTATTATTCCTATATACGGTCAGTCTGTACTTCCAAATTAGATTCTCAGGGCACGCGGAGTATGCCCTGAGCACCTCTCAGAATCACAGGTGCAGAACCAAAAAAGCCACAACCAGCGATTAATATTATTACCGCTAAATAGAAGACGAATTCCTGTTTTCAAAATCTTTCGCAATGTTTTATACTAATTATCAAGGTATCACTATGCTTCATGTTTTAAATTAATTACCTATTCTTTATTTTATCGTAGGAAAGGAATTCTAGTGGAAGTGGTCCAGAGGTCAGACTTCAGTACGGACAAGTTCCGGGAGATACAAACTAAAGTAGAGTCCACGGTACAAAACCTGAGGCCGCAGGACGAATACAAGGAGTTTATGGAGAAGTACAAGTAAGAATTAAAATTATAAACATACTAGCTTTTCCTCGCATCATTCGTCAGGCGTTAGGTTTTTTAAAACTCCACGAGAACCCTATATTTTCAGGGATAAAAAGCACATTCCAGGTTGCAAAATAACAGGTCGATCCGTTGATCCGTTGCTGACTTACGGTTCAGAGGGTAAAATTCCTGAACGTCCAATTATTCGTGATTGAAGCGCAAACCAAAACATACTTTTGCATTTATAATATTATAGCAAGCTTCAGCAAGGATATTTAGGTTCTCCCCAACTCCGATATAATTTGTTTTTTGTGCTCACGTGACCGCCAATTTGTTGATGCACCTCCTTCTCAGGTTCAAGATAGTGAATCAGTCTATCCCTCTCACAATTTTGTTATAGTCTCTAATTGCAGGAGCAACCTTTAATTTAAAATCATTTTCAGGTCACCACCTTCAACCCCTATCACCTTTAACTTCGATGAGAGTCTAGTCGATGACACGAGTGGCAAGCTCCAACCCAACCAACTGACTGTGGATAACCTCACCGTGGAGTGGTTGAAGGAGAAGTTGACAGAACTAGAGACCAGTCTGCAGGAGAACCGGGAGAAGCAGACGGCGTTACAGGGACCCGAAATCATCGGGAATGGTGTGTGTAAAAATAATAATACAGGGATGACCAATGGTGTTAACGGGATCGATAGGTAAGTCCTTCAAATTTTCAAAATTAATTCCTTCATATTGTCCTGCAATGTGATCTCATCTAATTTTTTTACTACTACTTTGTACTAAAGTTTGATTTTTGCAGGCATTCACCGCCGCCCATCCCCGTAACGACTCCTGAGCCTATGAAGCTGTTAGAGCTACGCGTGTCTGAACGCAAATGCGCCAAACAGGCAGAGATGATCCGAGCAGCTTTAGCCGAGCTGGGTTGCGAGGAGGCACCTAGTGGCTGTCCCGATCTCTCTGCGGAGGTTGTTGGCGTGGACAGTCTAGACGGCAGCTCACCAGAACATCAGGTAAATATATTAAGGACGCAGTTTCAAACCCCAACTATTGCACTTTTGCTGAAGTGTAGGAGGAAAAGGCAATATTATTCTTATTTAATATGCGGAAAAATAAAAGGTTTTGTACGAATGAATAATATAAAAAGATGTATTGAAATGTTGATAGTAATCAAGACCAGTAAATGATAGACGGCCGTGGTAGACGATTTCTGGATACTTTACATCCCGAGGACGAAGTCTGTGTAATTTACTTTTTGATACGAAAAGAAACTAAATTGTTCTCGTCTGGACGTGTTTAAAATTTTGACAAAACATTTCCTGTCTGAAGAATAGGTACAAGCCTGAGGTTGCAATGTAGATGAAGTATCAGGGGATGGAAGTCGCAAGACAAAATTTAATAGGCATCTTCTAGGCAAAAAAAAGTACCTAGTCTTTAGTTTTATTTGTGGTTAAAACGAGGACTTGAATTATCAGGACGGTGCGTCACTCGGCTCCAAAGCGTCAATGGACGCATTGCGGTTACACCTGCACTCTATCATACCGCCGAAGCCGTTCTTCAGACTATTCACGCGTCCCTTCCGACGCAAATCCGTTCCTTCAAGCCCAGCCTTACCGCCGAAAACGTATAGAAGCAGCAGCGAAGGCCCCTCAGACTCGGTAAAATTGCTGTCGACTCTTCGGAAACAGCGTGTGGTCTTGAAGAGGCGTTTCCGTAAACGTTTAGATGTCTATGTGCAATGTAGAGTGCAGAGTGATGTGTTTAAGAAGCGGAGAAAGGTCCGCTGTAAATGTCCTAACCGAGTGGTGAGTGCGCCTAACCAAATGTTGAACGATTTGCACGCATGCCACGTCTAACATGCATGTTGATGATCCTCCTTTCGTTAGGTACTCAGGAACATCGGCTAAATGTTTTCTATGGTTACTACTTTATAAAGGCAATCTTTGTAATCGGCCATGATTGTCCATTTTTTACGGTTACGTACCAAAATGGTAGCAAAGGAATCCTATGGTGCCAAGTTCGTCTATCACTAACAAATACTTATTGTAAAATGAGGGGTGCCAAAATTTAAAGCGAGGTTATTAGGTCAAAAGGGCTATTAAATGATAGGGCTTTATTTGCACAATAATTAGATTTTTATTTTTATTCACGTTTTCTTATCATGAAATATGTCTAAAAAATCTGAAATTATTAAGATTGACAGCGGTTTATGCAAATTACCGACAGGAAAACTAACGATGTAACAGCAAACACAATTCTGTACATAGAGCAAACCCAAACAAAAGGGATTTTCAGACGGCCAAATAACTGTTTACAAGGTTTCCAATGTACGAATCTTTAGTGTGTTGTTAGTTCTAAGTAATACATTAGTTCCACAACCAGACATAAGACATTCATATGTAATTCATTTTATGTAGATACCTACACTGCCTACAAGTGTATTCTATTTCAATACGCTTTGAACTTTCCGCTGACGTCATGGCTTTCGATCTCCTTCGACGTGACTTCCATGAATGAAGTTCCAAATTCTGGAAAAACTATTGAAACAGATTCCATGCGTTGCGTTTCCTGATGTCTATTTCTGTATTCTCGACGTACCGACCGCGCGAACTTCGCACTAGAATATGCTTTCACATAAAATTAAAATAGCACCGGTTCGTTCTAAAGCTCAATTTCAAAATCAAGGTGACGACACTTCGGACGTTCCAGATATGTTTCTCGCGTGCGTGGTGCGTGTCTCTCGAAACTCTCCAAGTTCAGACCATTGTCAAATGCCGTATAAAATGATACATCGGTGATTTCGGATTAAAAAATGGTAGATCCCTTTGAAATGTACATAACACAAGCTGATTTGCTGCCGCCGGTCGCTGTTCCGCGGCGGAAGAAGAGGTTGAAGCAACTGCAGTTGCTACTCGAAGAGGAACTTGAAAGAGACGGCGTATGTTGAAATTTTGAGGTGTTTATTTAACAAGCGTGACCTGTGCATGTACTTACTGAGTTGTAATACTAATTTCGTGTGATCTGTCACGTTTTATGCTGGAATTAATCATGTTTAGACAATAGTGATGCCACAGCAATTTGAATAGGCTAGGTACTGTAATCCGAAGTTAAAAAATTGGAAGTCGCATATGGACATTTATTCCAAACTAGATTTAACTAAATCAGTTTGCGCGCAACTTCGTCCGCGATAAATTAGGTTTTAAAAACACAGCGAAAACCCTCTTTTTCCGGGATAAATGGTCGCCTATGTCATTCTCCAAGTCTTTAACTACTATACAATAGTTACATACTCATTCAAAAAATCACATCGATCTGTTGCTCCGTGATTGAAGCAAAAACCAAGAAACAGACACACTTTTGCACTTATAATTTCGCAATGTCTATGTTTGTAGCATTATTCATCGATGTATTTTATCGTAATGAATAAACTAACGCACCTACACACTTATATCGGAATTATAATACACTGCACATTCCCACGCACGTTAAGGATGTGTTGTAATGTGAGTTATATTAAAAATGTCATGTCACAATGTCAATGTAGTCATCTCTTTTTCTCCAATGTCCGCAGGTGAGTGTGACCGAGGCAGAGCGATCGCTGGTGGACCAGGAATGGTTCCATGGTGTTTTGCCCAGAGAGGAGGTGGTGCGTTTGTTGAGGGCGGACGGGGACTACTTGGTGCGAGAGACGACGCGGAACCACGCCAGGCAACTAGTACTGTCTGTGTGTTGGGGACAACATAAACACTTCATTGTGCAGACTACGCCAGAGGTAAGATTAAGATTTTTAAAGAAGTTAACATTTTCTTTCGGATAGGTTTTCATTACAATTCTTAATTAGATCCCAGTAATGGAAGCAACCAGGTGCATGGGGAGGATACTAGTTTTAGGAGAAAGGGTAAAATCAGGTAACAGATAAAGAAAACTAAAAAACAAAAAATTTGTGCTCAGCTTTTGTTATTGGTAACTTGGCATAAAATTTTAAAACCTCTAGAGTATCTGCTTCCTTAAAAACCAGATATGTTGTCCCAATCGATAGACTGAAGATAGATGTCTTGCTAGGATTGCCTCAGAACATGATCTTCTGCCGCTTCTATCCAGCAGCTCACAGCAAATTTTTTGAGATTTTTCATCAACTGTTTAAGCACCATGCCTCCAACTATTGCATCCACCGAGGCAACTACGTCGAGTTTCCTGCTGGTCGCCAAGTTTCTTGCTCATTTTTTTGCGGTTGTAACGGCATTTCAAACCAGGCAGTAGATTCACTTGACGATTCAAAAGCACTTTGTAGAAAACTTGACTAAAAAAATTATTCTATTCTTTTGGTTCTTCAAGCTCATTGGCGCTTCAGCATCTCGACGCGATGACCTGTGTGCGTAGGCTAGTTAAAACAGTCCCATTTTAAGTAAGTTAAAATGTTCCCCAGGGTCACTACAGGTTCGAAGGCGCGGCGTTCCCGTCAGTAGCGGAGCTGATAGCGTGGCAGCGCGCCAGCGGGGTGCCGGTCACGGCGCGCTCGGGCGCCTTGCTGCGGCGGGCCGTGCCGCGGGAGACGTGGGAGCTCAACAACGACCACGTGCAGCTGCTGGATAAGATCGGACGGGTGAGACGTAAAGAACAATACACGACCACTACACTTCGATCACAGAAGAATTCTTCTGTGATTGAAGCCACTACAGAATAAAATCAAGCAAATTATTAAAACAGGAAAAAAACCCGATTGAAAATTTTTTTGCCACTAGACAACTAGAAACTCAATACTTACATGAACTCTGAAAACATTACCTACATTCTTTTTTTTTGGGCAGTTGTGTATCAAGCGTTATTTTAGAGAACTGCACAAGGAACAACAATCTTATTTTGCCACGATGTTTTGCCATCTTAGGCTAAACTAGAAAAATCAACACGATACAACGTGCAAGCGCTATGCACCGCCTACCTTCTTGAAAAAGAAGAGATTATATACTCAGTGCTCTCTTGCTATTACAAACGCCGGAAGAACAAGCAACTAACCAAGAAAAAGGCAAAAACGCACTCGCACTATTAAAGGGACACTCAACAAAATTTTCTGCCAGAAGTCTGTAGAGTGTAGACAGACCAATGCAGACCTGTTATCTGCAAATGCCCTGCTCTAATTTATAAAACCTACCTATTTAGGAAAATAAGTAGGACATCGAAGCTTAAATTGATCACAGTCAAAAAAGTCCAATTCCGTTAATTCACCAATGAGACCTTCTTTTTTAATTTATACAGGGCAATTTCGGCGATGTCTACAAAGCACGACTCAAGACGACAGGTCAAGAGGTGGCAGTGAAGACATGCCGCGTGGCACTACCCGAAGAACAGAAGAGGACCTTCCTACAAGAGGGACGTATCCTCAAACAGTACCAGCACCCGAACATAGTGCGCCTCATAGGCATCGCAGTACAGAAGCAACCTATCATGATCGTTATGGAACTAGTGTCAGGTACAGAAGTAACATCAATTATGTTTTATTTATCAATTGTTGTGCTGGTATCATATCACAAACTTGTCCCCTCAATTCTTGTCGCCTTTTCCACATAATTTGAGCGACGTTTGACTCTGAAATGAACATGAAAAGTCTTGATAATTAATTACGCTAAAAATTATGGAACTCTCATTACCTTCAGCAAAATTAACTTAGTTAACCTAATTAAAATTATACTGATTTCTTTATTTGTGATTTTTGTGAATTTTTGTGGTTGCTTTATTCTAGCGTCGTGTCAGCAATGATTATCTATCCATTTGAAGATCTCAATTGAAGTAGAATCGGCTGTACATGGCATTGTAGCACATATATTATGATCATGATCAGATTGATCTGGGGAAAATAACAAGTCTAACGTTATTTTCAGGCGGCTCCCTCCTCACATTCTTACGAACAAGAGCATCGAACCTCAGCTCCCGATCGCTGCTGGCGATGTGCCGGGACGCAGCGGGCGGGATGCGCTACCTCGAGTCCAAGAACTGCATCCATCGCGACCTGGCCGCGAGGAACTGTCTGGTCGGGGATGACAACTGCGTGAAGATATCCGACTTTGGCATGTCGAGGGAGGAAGAGGAATATATCGTGTCTGGTGGCATGAAGCAGATACCGATCAAGTGGACCGCCCCGGAGGCTCTTAACTTTGGTAAGCACGCATCTTATGAAGGGAGATCGACCTGTTTCAATATCTATTTTAACTTATCATTCCGCTGAGTACTGTCCGACTGCTCATAGTCTTTACTGCTGTGAGTTTTTTCCAGTGAGAAATGCCGTATGAAAATGCATTACCGGTTTCCTCGTCAAAAGTCTCCATTAGCGACCCCGTCGCTTGAGCAGATAAGTTGGTGGATCTATAGTTGGTGTGATTGCAGGCAAGTACACGTCCCTGTGCGACGTGTGGAGCTACGGTGTGCTGATGTGGGAGATCTTCTCCAAGGGCGACACGCCCTACGCCGGCATGAGCAACTCGCGCGCTCGGGAGAAGATTGACAATGGTAACTACTTCTTCAAACTTCTCTTCTTGTTATATCGCATAACAAACTACTTTTAACTTTAAGTCATCAACAACCCATTAACGTACTAAAGAGCGCATTGTGTTGATTGGCTGGTACTTTCCCGTTATTGGTTAAAATACATTGATGCACAAGAACGCTATAAATTCAGCCAATCAGAGGCCATTGCGTTCGTTATCACTGATGCAATCTGCAAATTTTTGAGAATCGACACACAGGTCTTTTCTGAGAAAAGGGTTATAGGCACGTCCACCACGCAATCCCTTCCCCAACTTAACACATCCTTGAGAACATTATGGAGAACTCTCAGGCGTTCAGGTTTCCTCACCGTTTGTTTTCCTTCACCGTTGAACCATGTGATATTTGATTTCTTAAATCTCGGAATATTATTTTGTAACACTACGGCACGGCCACTGCGTCCGGGAAGTCGAAAATTTGTTAATCTAGCTAGCGTTTTTTCTATCCAGGTTACCGTATGCCTGCGCCTGAAGGTTGTTCTGAGGACGTGTACGCCCTCATGCTGCGCTGCTGGGAATATGAGCCGGAGAAACGACCACACTTTCATCAGATATACACTATTATAGACAGCATTTACAATAGGTAACGTTATATCTGTAGTTGGTAACGTTAATATTACGTTCTCATATTATTACGATACACCTCGAGCAAGGGTCGAGCTTCCGCCAGATTTACTCCGTTATAGACAGCTTGTAATATAAATAACGTTACATCTGTAGTGGGTAACGTTATAACGGCTATAACTATTATTATAGGAGGCAGTTTATCTATGATTATAATATAATAGCAACGTTAAATCGTCTCCAGCTGTGTAGAAAACATCAGGATTCTCACTAAAACTTGTTATGTTGAGACTTGAGATCTATAGATCGTACTCTCATTTTGCTCCGATTTAAGACATAGTTTACACGTGATAGATTTATGTCAGGACACTATTGTGACACGTTTTAACTCTAACTTGAGTCTAACTTAAATAAATCAGCGTGCGATCTGTAGATCTCAAGCACAGCATGAGTCCGAATAGTAAAGAATACTAGGTTTATGGAGAATCTTTATTTATTTATTATCTTGCGAGCCCTTAACTCGGACATAAAAACCGATGTTCATACCTCAACCATAAAACATAAAGATATAAGGAATATTATGTTTATGACCTCAACACATATGTTTTCGGCATGAGTCTGGAGTCAACTTTCATCGGCAGCGAAACATTACAACTAAGTATATTATTGTCTCTAACGGTTTACCTGCAATTTGTAACGTTACATCTAAAATAAATACGTAACGTTAATAACGTTATGTACAAGCGGACTAAATGGTGCAATCGATTGTTTTCAAAAATAGATATAGTAATTACCTATATAGTGCGCTCTTTTAAACTTATCTTTTCTCTACTTTGTTTTATTATACTGTCGCGCTAAGAAAAGTTAAATGATATATTATAAAATGTTATACAGTTTAAATGAGTACATTAGCAATATCACTTAAAACAGCAGGGGCTGCACTAGAAAAATTTTTTTTACTTGTGTATATTCCATATCAGTATAATTTGTTTAGTTTAGTTTCTTCATATATTTCCCAAATATTTCGTTATGTATAATTGTCGTATAGTAAGATAAGTAAATTTTCTTGAACACACTTTTGTTATACTATTACAATGTGTTATGAATGAGTGAATAATGGATCCAAAATGGAAAATAATTGATTAGGGAATATCAGTATTGATTTATATGTTATGATAAATGTAATTTCCCTTCACAGCCGGTTTTAATAACCTATCTAATCCAAAATCAAAAATTTAATATTTAATCCAAATATTGATTAACGTTTACTATTACTTTCTTTACTTACTTCTTTTTAATATTAGGATTAAATAATCGACTTTCATTTTGGTTTTGAAACCTACCGCAACTAAGCTAAAGTTAACGCGAAAATAAACGAAGAAAAAATTTTGAATTTAGATAAAAATATTCAACAAGTTCGCATTACATACAACATTTATAATACCTACCTGTCATAAATTATGTAGGTAGGTAGTATTTTACCATTTCCTTGTAACATTTGTTTAAGTAAGTAGGTAAGTATAGATTTTTGGAAAACTTATGTAACAATAACATAAATGTATAATAATATCGTACGTTTTAGGATTAAGCATTGAAATTTAATTAAGTATTTGAGTAAGTTTTTGAATGTCATAAAGGTGTTGATCTCTTGTATGATACTTCTGAAATGGAAGTTTGTCCAAATAATATTAGGTGCATTACCATTTACCAACCAACACTCCCGAACCAAATAATTACGTCCATGCCAATATTTTTCATTGATTTTTGAATGTATAACAATAAATTAATTATTAGTACGATTTACATTAGACGCAGTGGCTATTAATGTATTCTATTACTTATTAATAGTTATTCTAGCTTTTGCCCGCGACTTCGTCAACGTGGAGTTTAAAAATAGCGAATATTTTTTTTTTAGTTTAATAATAGTGAAGATTTTTAATAGCTCGGGATGATTGATGATGATGATTTGATGATTGAACACAGATTTTAGTAAATTTGTGGGTAAGAAGTGATTTTCTTACCCACAGATTTACTAAAATCTGTGTTCTTACCCATCACATCAATCCCTTGCTCTGTTCATGCATGAATGAAGAACAAACCATTTCTTCTTTATATATTAGTGTCGTATACGGTATGTCGAACTTTAAAAGTCAAATCTGCGTCTAATGTGAATCGTACATTACAGCAACTTTTAAGTATTTCATATTTTATACAAAATGGTTTAAAATTATTGTACAATTTTCAAGCAATTAGAAAATGTGATAATCTGTGTGCTTCCATTTTTTTTGTTCTTTATTTCTTGCCTAGTTGTATATCGAAGATATGTTATACATTAGGTAACTGGCAGTGAGATATATTACTCTACTTTAAGGTGTGTTTAGTATAATAATAATATCAGATATACCTACGATAATACTGTAAATATACTTATAACATGATATTAATAAAGTGCCAGATGATTTTTGGAAATAATCTTTTTTACTACTTAAAACCTGAGACAATTATATAGGATCTACGTAGTAAGTCGTCGTCTATTAAAATAAGGAACATACTCTTTTTTTAAATGTGGTTGAAACAAACCTAAGATTACATCCAGAATATGAAATAAAAACGAGCGAAAATTGAAATAATAATAATTTATTTAACTTAAAGAAAATAAAAAAAAAACATTACAAATACAGTTTTATAAGCTCGTCACTAACAGCGGAAGGCGTAAGTATACCCAAGTCGGTAAAGAGGAGGGTAATGTATGCAGGCGGCGTATAGTCTACTAAAGGATGCTGCTTCTCAAGGTCTCCTGAACTGAGCACACTCGATAGATATTTGAACTCCTTAGGAATGTCTCGCTGGTTGAGGGGGTATACCCGGGAGAATTTGAAGCTTTCTGTTAGTACGTAGACGGGTTTCTTGAGTTCTAGTGCCGACATTGCCAGGCTGTATGTGCCAATCTGTGGACAAAAAATTTGTTATACCTTCAGTATATTATATACCACGGTGCTTACGTGGTCTCCAATTTAGGCAATTGCCGCTCCAACGACTGACTATTTTTAGAAAAATAAAATGAGCATGCGTACCAACTTTCAGGCTGTGGGATTGTCTAAGAATTGTTGTTGCTACCTTGTGCTAATAGTAGTCACCTTCGATTTGACCTCCTCCTCCTTGGATAACCTCCGAGTCATCTGCGCGGGAGATATTATAGTGCACAAGTGTGGGTGCAAACACGCACTCTCTATTCCCTTACTCTTATAGTCCGATGGGACGGAATATCCGATACGACTGTGACTACGGTGACTCAACGTCAACTTCCTAACTCTGGGCTAGCACTGAGAATTTCTTGACAAAGAAACCCAATACATTTTTTGGCCCGACCCGGGAGTGAACCCGTGACCTCGTTTACTAGACCAACGAAGCAGTTACCTTATTAATGATCCCGCCGCTCTCCGTGACGCCCTCCGCGCCCAGCATCACGATATCTACTTGCTCCATGATGTAGCCGACCGCCGCGTCGAGTATGAGCGTCGCATCGATACCCGCCGCTACCAACTCTTTGTGCATACGCACTCTAATAAAAAAAAGGGATTTTGAAAATTTTGTCTACCTGTCATACTGTCCGCCATTTTCTTTTTTTTTTCTCAACAGCGTCCACGCATAAAACCTGTATCGGTCAAAGGCTGGCATCAATACAAACAGGTATTGTATGAGACAAAATCTTCTAGCGTCAAGGTTTCAATATATAAGCTATCGAAGTTGTACTGGTAGGGCCATTGGCGAATTAACTTAAAACTAAAATTAAACGTACCGTTTTGCTCTTAAATGTTTCGTAGGTAAGCCAGATTCCATAGTAAAATATTCAAACCCTTTTGTAACTCCGATATGAAACATTTTATTAAATACTAAATATGTAGTTGGTACCTTGATGAAATGTCAATGTGAATTAAATATAACATACCAGTGCCCGCTAATGGCGAGGGTTTCTGCAAGTCTGGTAAATTTTACGGATCTTGAAGAAATTCGGCACAGAAATAGCTCGAATTCTGGAGTTAGACATAGAATACTTTCACTTTTTTCTGGATAATCAAAGGGGTTTGTAAACAACCTAAATCGACGCAAAAGTCGCTGGCATCAGCTAGTGATAATTCAACTCACCCGCTATTGTCAGGGCAGGACATAGTGACAAACACTTCAAACCGTTTGTTCGCCTTCGCAGCTTCCAACATGGCTTGGAGTACAACTCTTGATCTTGAATGTGTGAGGATTTTCTGTAACAACATGACTGATAATAATTATGTATATGACAATCTAAGTCGAGTCGATAACTGGACAGGCCTCTTGTTGGGAGGGATGAGTTAGGGGTGGGTATGACAACAGTGTACCAAATGGAGATTGAATTTTTTACTTTATTATGGTAAGTTGACAAATCTCTCAAATGCAATTTTAGAAGCCTCAATAGCTCAACGGTTAAAAAGTGCCAACTGAAAACTGAACGGTTCAAACCCCATCCATTACTGTCATACCCACTTCTAGCACAAGCCTGATACTTATTTGGGAAAATATAAGTCAAGTTCAGCTTGAAATGCAAATTATTCCATGTTAATCAATCTTGACGTATCTTGACAAATTACGAAATGAGGTAGTTAAATCATTGGAATCAGAAAAAAATATTACATTGGATGGTCTGACTCTCATTTTTATAGGACATTTTGTGATTCTTTGAATTAATACTTCTCCATTGAGTGGTTCTACTTACGCAGCCATCACTAATGAAAGGCAGTGCTTGCTTTGCGACCTTCCCCCGAGCTTCCAATAGTGTGTCTAGAAAGATTCGCCCTCGCTGCAACATTATCTGTTCACATTCTTCAAATGACTGAAAAAAAATGATTAATTTAAGACCATAAATTTAATATCATAAAGATTACTCTTATTTTTAAAAAGGAGGTTCCAGCATTTAATAGAAACTCAAGTAATTAAAAGTGCAGTTTAATGACCTTAAAACACATAAAATGTGAAACAACTGTTTCAATTTTCAGAGTTATGTGTATTTATTTAATTAAATAATTCTTCAACAGTGAAGGAAAACATTGTGAGGAAACTTGCACGCCTGAAAATTAATATATATATAGCTACTCGTGCTGATTCACTCACTCACTCATTGATCACCTCTCCTGTAAAATTTTGTATGAAAAAAATTTTTTTCACCCATGTTTTCGTATAGAGGATAAAAATTCATTCGGAGGAAAAATATGGAGAGAGCTGATGATTGAGGATTTCGGAGACGGATGAGGAGCACCGGCCAGGGTATCGAAGATAGGTGGGGGGTGTTCAACCAAATGTCACTCGAAACCTCATCCAATTAGCAAAAAGCCGAAAAAAAACTCCAAAATGGCGGATTCAAGATGGCGGCCATACAAATTTCGTCGGCGTCTATCTCGGAGACTATAAATGGTGGAAGAGTGGTTTTTTCGAAAAAAATGATCAGGACCCGAAGGTCTACTTGATGAATAGAAAAAAAATTCAAGATGGCGGAATAAAATTTTTTCCATACAAAATATATGCAAGACTAAAACATAGTTCTTTCTCAAAACTTATGTTGATTTTGTATGGAGGATAAAAATTCATTCACAGAAAAAATATGGAGAGAGCTGATGATTGAGGATTTCGGAGACGGATGAGGAGCACGGTCAGGATATTGAAGATAGGTGGAGGGTGTTCGAACAAAAGTCACTCGAAACCTCATCCAATTGCCAGAGAGCCGAAAAAAACCTTCAAAATGGCGGATCCAAGATGGCGGCCATACAAATTTCGTCGGTGTTTATCTCAGAGACTATAAAAGATGGAAGAGTAGTTCCTTGGAAAAAGATGATTAATACTAGCAGGTCTACTTGATGAATAGAAAAAATATCAAGATGGCGGAATTTATTTTTTTCATATAAAATGTATGCAAGACTTTGATAGGTTCCTTTCCGAAATTTCTGATGGTTTCGTATAGAGGACAAAAATTCATTTAGATGAAAAATATGGAGGGAGCTGATGATTGAGGATTTCGGAGACGGGTGAGGAGCACGGTCAGGATATTGAAGATAGGTGGAGGGTGTTCCAACAAAAGTCACTCGAAACCTCATCCAATTGGTAGAGAGCTGAAAAAAACCTCCGAAATGGCGGATCCAAGATGGCGGCCATACAAATTTCGTCGGTGTTTATTTAAGCGACTATAAAAGATGGAAGAGTGCTTCCTTGGAAAAAGATAATCAAGACCCGAAGGTCTACTTGGTGGACTGAAAAACCGCGGTTCGCTTTAGCGAGCCGCGCACCCACGCGCCCTACTAGTTCTCTATAATGTTCTCAAAGGTGTGTGAAGTCACCACACTGGCCCAATGTAAATTGGCATACTATGACCCTTTTCTGAGAGATCTGCAATCACTACTGAGTTGTTGATGGGTTGTTGATGGTGAGGATAATCTAAAATATAAATATTTACCT
The DNA here is from genome assembly GCA_933228805.2 of Hipparchia semele. Classification (NCBI taxonomy): domain Eukaryota; kingdom Metazoa; phylum Arthropoda; class Insecta; order Lepidoptera; family Nymphalidae; genus Hipparchia; species Hipparchia semele. The sequence goes on from OW121718.1 coordinate 11,493,910, forward strand.
TGACATCTAGCTTGGCTAGGGTGATAAACCTCATGAAGAGCTGGCACCCCGAGGACACGGCTGTGACTGGCTGATCACAATGTCTCATGGCATCCACAGCCAATTGCAAATTATAATCCAGCTCTTGCACTGTTGTAACTGTGAATTTTGATAATACACAGGCAAAAATATAATAAATAATAATCACACTAATATAAAGGCAAAAGTTTGTATAAGTGTGTATGTACTCCTTCACACCACGAATTGGCTGAAAATTCGAATGGGAATTTGGCATACAGATAGCTATAATGATGTAGGAATCCACTAAGAATTACTAAGAAAGGTAAAGTAGAGCATTAAATTTAGCATAATAATAGAACCCAACGTGGGCGAAGCCACGAACGAAAGCTAGCATGGACATAATATTATGATTACTTAATATGACCCTAAAGATAGATACTATTTAGACTAGAGACATTAAAGATACTTTAAACCTATTTAGCTATTGCATCATCTACTTTCACAAATCAAAATGATTATAAGAAGCGATGAATAAGCATGTAAAGTTACCTTTATAGTTCTCTATCACAGTTAGCAATGTTTTTATCGCCGCCACTCCAGCCGAAACATCTGCTTCTTCTTCAAGGATTTTCAGAAAAATTTCTTGTACTTCTACAATTTACGAAATACAACAGTATTAGCAAATAATATACAAGTATTTATTTTTAAAAGCAGGATTAACCTTAGAAAAATATTACCTTCTTTCTTCATGTTGTTAAGTGTTGTTTATTTCAGGAGTAAGTAATTTTTCTTTTATTATAAATATTTAGTTCTTCTCATATTTCAATTTATTTTATCAACTACACTACACTTTAGTAATTTTAATTAGATTAATAATAAAAATATTGGAAATAATATAACCTCCAAAACCCAATATCTCAGTCAATTGTTAATGTCATACGTGAAACGTCATCTGTCATTTGTGATTGAAGTAGGGTTACCAGCTGCTCATAATATTTACCCACATGCTTTGTAGTGGCTTTGTAATACATACTACGAATAACTGGTTAGTTACCGTAACCTCATTATTTTATTATTAATGCGGTTACGGATTACGGTTTATACGGTTTTACGTTATTATATGATTAATAGCTCGATTTTCGAGCTTACGGATAACCAGCAAGATGAAAAACTGGTAGTTAGTTAAGTATTTTTATTATGACACTTAATCTAAAAATTAAAGGCTTAAAAGCTCCATATCTATTAAAATTAATATTTAAAAAAATGTACTTTTTATTATTTAGCAATGCTCGTGATGTTACATAGCAAACTTGCTCGCGGCAAGTCAAAACTCAACGTGTATGTGGTATACCTTACATTGGATAAACACCTGCAAGTAAAGTAAGTATAGTAAGGCGTAACGAGACTACGCATGACTGGTGAGACTTACATGACGTTTGACGTTTATCACTTGGGAAACTCACAACATACCACTTCGTGGACTGTCTTTCTTTACTTATTTTGGTCAGACTGGTTTGTTTAGGTATGGACCCTATAAAAATCTAATCTTCCACCCTAAAATCGGGGACTAAACCTTAAGTTGATAGCCCTGGATTGAAGTTGGTAAATTTTTAAAATGATGGGTGACGGATAACACCTGCCGCTTACAACCGTAAATCAGGATGTATTATATTTTATTAAATGAAGATTAATTATATAAATTAAATAGTAAAATAACGCAATGAAATTAATTAGACATAGTTTGTTTTGTTATACCATTATTTTAGTTACTATACCGAGGTAGCGGATTAGTGACACCTTGTATCGAATAGAATAAAATCAAGAAAAATAATGTTTTTTCCTAAGTTTTCACAAAAGTTTTTCTTAGATTTGTAACTCTCTCAATATATTTCTATGATATATAAATATAACATAGTTATTATATGCCAAAAGTTAGGACCTATGTACTTATTGCAATCATCGATATAATGTCGATCATGCCAATAACGTATTCACTAACGCCATCTAGTATCGAATAAAAGTAATTTTGTCTGAAAAAGATTTTCATGGATGATCGATTAACCTTTTGCCTAGACATATTTTAAGACGGTCGAAATAGATTTTTTACTAGACTTTAACTAGTTTTACGTTGCTAAAAAAACAATACAAAGAACACAGGAGACTTTATAGGTGGAAGGGTATTCACGGTCAGCGACTGTAGGTTTACCTTCGCTAATATTACCACATTGCTACTAAAGTTAATCGCGATTTTGAAAGGATAAGACGCGTTAACGTCAACTCTATGTAATTTTGCTCGTAAAGTTCTCGTACAGTGATAAGATATAAATAAAAAAAAACTGTAAGTGAAAAATCTACAATGGGAAATTCTGCTTCCCTGAAACTTAACGATAAGAGAAAATGGCAGTAAGTCGACTAAAGTCTTTTTTTAATACTATAGTGACTACTTAATATAGTTTGTATAGAGTCTTACCTACTTGCAAACGACTATTGATAAACATTATAAAATTGATTACTATTAAGAAAATAATATGTTTTTCTTTTGACTAATAATAAAATTAAATGAAAAAAAAAAGCCTATATCGAATCTAACAAGTAGACATGCGACTGCATAAGTAGGTACAAGTCAGGTATATATTACTTTGAGTATAAGTAGATATGTATATCGATAAATAGGTTACTAGCGAAGCTGTAAACTGAAACATGCTATCGCTGCAGTATTATAGTAGGTAAGAACTAGGTGGTTAGTTATGTTTTGCCATTTACATAATGTAACTTATTTACTTACTTATGTTGTGTAGGTACTACATTACTATCTCTAAAATAGGCATAAGTCTCTTGCTTATAATGAAGGATAGAACGGGAAAAGTTAATACCATTGGTCGATCTTGGAAAAGCTGCATCCTCTGCAAGCTTCTTGGCCCGACAGACTAAGAAGAAAAGTAGTGTATGAACTATGAAGCATTGAATAATACTAACGTACTCAATGGTAGCTACCTGTTTTTGAATTTTTGGGATGGATGTAACACGGCAAAAGTGATTGCATTTTTTATGTTTACTCTATTTTTCCTACGATATTATGTTCGCAGACCTTTTATAGCGGACATACTTAGCTTGCTTTTTTTTGTGTCTTGCTAGTTGCTTCTAGCACTAGTGGTATGGCTAGTGGTACGATGAATCCTTAACTGATTTTGAACAAACTATTTTAAATTTTCTTAAACAAAAAATAATATTATATTGTATCTTCTTCTTTATCAACCGATAGACGTCTACTGCTGGATGTATGTATCGTGCATAGACTTCCACATGTATCGGTATTGTGCCGCTTGTATCCAGTGGTTCCCTGCGGCTCGTCTGATGTCGTCGGTCCACCTTGTGGAGGCTTGCCAACACTGCACTTTCTGGTGGGAGGTTACCGCAGCACCCTTAATCAAAGCGCAGCACCTTGGGATTCCAACAACTATTAGTTCTTCGAACTACCTATAATGTTCCAATGCCACCTCAGGTTTGCAACTTCATCAAGCTGCGTTGGTAACTCTGGTTCTCCTACGGATCACATCATTCCTGTAGGCCGTATACCTACCTAAGTTCAATTTGTATAAGAATGTAGATAAATTTCTCAGTCTAAGTTCGTAATTTAAGGTGACCAAAGAACTGCAATTTTACGGTAAACTGTCGGATATAACGTCATAGAATACGCAATTCTCGCTCGAAAGTAAAAGTGAGGCCATTTGGTTGTTTGGTTTATGAGGGCAACGCGAGTTGCTATTGTGTTCGCGTCAAATAACATCAAACAATTGCCGTTTGCTTTCAAAGCATAGGTATTATGTCAAGTTCTTCGACCTAGCCATCCCGGTAGTTGTGTGTCACATATAAGTCTAAAAACTGTTTCATATAAGCTCCCATATTATGCGCGCGTCTTGAGGTTTGATATTTAATGAGTTGCTGGTCTGATTCGTTGGGCAACATCAGTTAAGAGCATCGAGAAATTCTCAGTAGATAGGTACTAGCCCGGAGTTAGGATGTTAGCGGCAGTGCCAGCTTTACCTATGGTGCAGGGTGTGCAACGCACACTGGCGCAGGGTTGTAGGAGGCGCCGCGCCGAGCCGCGCTTGCTTGCTTTCCGACATCATTGAAAATTGCACCATTTTTTGCACCTGAATTTCCTTTCACTGGTGAAAATATAACTAAGTCAAAAGGTATTATTGTTTTGTAAGTATTCCATTTTAGCCGCGATATTATTGCACACGGGCGCTACATGGGCTAAAGTCACCTCTGGTTGGCGGTGTCACCTCTGTCCTCGGAGAGCATGTAAACCGTTGGTTCTGCGCCTAATCTCTCTCCAGTCATATAACCGGACCCAGCAGCCCGATTCAGAACCTTCCGATAACTTATTTATCGATCGATTCGGTTTGTTACCTTACGATAAGATATATTTTCAATTCAGAACAATCGTATCGACAATGAAATTGTCGAAATCGAAACCGAGATCGTGTAGGACGACGTTTGATATTAAAAAGCAGAAAATATTTTCCACCAATTTTATTATTCCACGCTTACATCTAACACAGTATTGTGACTCTATATTTTATTCTACGCCGTGTGGTAAAAAATTTAGACGGAAAATAAAGTTCAAAGTTAATAAATATCACGTCCGCGTCATTAACTTACTTACCTAATATCAACATTAGGTAGGTACTGTCCTTACTTTGTGCTAATATTGTATTCTTGGAAATACAGTAGGTAAGTATTAACTAAGTTTCTTATATAAAAAAGGTAGTTACTCGTAGCAATTAAATTCGTGTGATTCATGTGCAAAAACTTGACATGATTCAAAGATCCTAAATTACTTAGGACAAAAAAGCAATGTCATTGGACATATTGCACGAGGGGGGAATTGGACCTTCCGTCTAAAGTCTGATTCTGAATAAAACCTAGTAATTATAAGTAATACTCTTGGATTATCATATTATTGCGTGTTCAAGTTGCAAACAGCTTTATACAAGTCATCAAACTCGATATGAATTGAAGCTTTCTGAACATTTCCATACGATGCACTACACTACTCATATATAATATAGGTATTTTTATATTCTATATTTTTATATTGTTATTTTCGCTCCGCCGCAGTATGACTTGAGCTTTAGGATTCTTTTCACAGAAGGCAGGTGGCAAGTATGTCGTGAATAATACATATATTGGCCTTCTGAGATCTGATAATATCATTGCAAGCTACCGGATATAGGAAGTGTGCAAGCGATAAATAATTAGTTTAGGCATAAGTATCTAACAACTAACGAGGCAGTATGTATTAACTTATAATTAAAAACTTACATTAAAGGCTTATATTGTAGTGTAACCAGTAAGATAAAGGTTTTTCTTAATTTTCACTTTATTTTTTGGGATTAGAAAGTAGATTAAGCATTGTTAATTTCCTTTCCACAAGTTATATCTACGGAAAATTGAAATTTTTTCGAAATCCACTACGTGATTGGGCGAAATTTTTTTTACAAAGATTATCGAATCCAAAAAAATAGCACTTTATATTTTTTGTTTCATATAGGTACGTTCTTAAGTTACTTTATAATATCTAAACAAAGTAAATATGTATAAAGTAATAGGCGAATCACATGTGACGCTAAAGACGTCACTTCGTGATGACCACGACCGTTATGTCAAAAGTGTTACGAAGAAAGAGATCAAAGAATTCCCATTGTTACCTGACTACGGCAAAGTCTAAAGGAAAGGTTCTAGCAGTCTATGTATGTTGATATGTATGCATGTGACTATGTATGTATGTTCCACCGTAGCGCCTAAATTACTGAGCCGATTTTGATGAATCAGGTGTCAATCGATTCGTTATTATTGCCCGGGTGTTATACGAACAAAATCAAGACGAATGGTACATCTAACTTTCTGTAGTCGTAGTTTAAACTTTTATTGAAATATTTATAAATAATAATGTTGGCGTAATAGTGACGGGGTCGCGGGCTTGATTTGTTATGTTCATAGAGTAATAGATATGACCATAATGTGACCGTGCTCTTGACCTGATCTTGTCTGCAGCGTGCGCACGCAGCCATCAGTTGCTGATAATATAAAGAAACGGCGACATATGTACATATTATGGTTTGATGAGGAATGTAGGTTTGTTAGCGATTTTATCTCAGAGTTTAAGTTTATTTATTTAGCTGAGATAAAAATGACAATAAACATTCATTAATCATTTACGCTTAGCGTGTTTTAACTAATTATGTTGTTAATTTGTAGTAAAATGACTTGCATAAGTATTATTAGGTAGGTACCTACTTTTTACAAGTAATGCATGAATACCAAGTGATAAGCACGCCTCATAAATTATGAATGGGTGGCAGGTTCAATCCTGGTGAGACATTTGTGAGGTTTCAGGATGGGTGTACCATAGACTAAGGCCAGAAGAAAGTTTTACGATTTTAGCAGTCTATGCACCTACGTAATGCGTGTTTCATCGTAACGCCTAAGCTACTGAACCGATTTTGGTGAAGGAGTCAATAATTGTTATTATGGTTCATATATTATAAGTGTAGTACTTACATATAAAAATAATTTTACGAACATAATTACTTTTTACAAAAAATTTAACCGACGATAGAAGTTGGGTCTAAATGTGTTTATTATAGGTAAATAACTTGGAGTATATAAATAATGAAAAAATAATATCATCCCCAAACAAATACAACCCTTAACGCTATAAACTTTTTATATTGTCGCCACTTAGTTCGTCGCGAGTCGAAACTCGAAAATCAATTAAGGGCCGATTTCACCAACCAAAAATAAAGAGAATACATACTTTCCGAGTTTTGATATTTTGACAGTTTCGTACTGAAAATCTCGCAAAATATCAAAACCCTCGGATAAGAATTAGTTAGCGTAACATCGGCCCTTACACTAAAAAGTAAAACGCATCTGTAAGAAGTAGGTAGGAATTTACCCGCGTGATATAATAGGTCGCGGTAGTGGTCAAACGCCTTAGGTAGTTGTCTCATCGCAGCTGTGAAGCTATACTAAGCTATAAATTTTATTTTGCTCTTATAAATTTTCAATGAAACATATCTCTCGCATTCTGAATGTGTTATAACCACAGAATAGTAGCCTAAGCACGAACGTTTCAACTTTCGAATAGTAAAGGTGAAGTGAAAATGCGAGGAGCGCTCCTGTCATTTTCATATAAAAATTTCTTGCTTACATTATTAACTTCACCTATTAACAGATAGTAGATACGATAGTGCGATTGTCTAAAAATGATTGCTACGTACCTATAGCTATAGAAGAACGATTGCAATTATATTTCTTCGCGGTACTATTGAGACTAGAACTTGTTATATACTCCAAGGAATAGAAGTAACGTATATTGTATCTAGCTGAAAGCGTTTGGATCTGATTAGGCCAAATGATTAGGCACTTTGATTAGATCTGACACTGATCCGATTTCCGCTCCATTGTGTCACATTGAAACATTGACCTTTAATTACATACGAGTTATTTTATAATTAGTTAGTTTCCGAGTGATCTAGACAGGCTGTGCCGCGCCATTTTTTCATTCAGTTTGTCCCTCGCTCATTCACGAGAATAACAAGCTATACTATGATGAGTTTTATAAACGTAGGCAGGAAATAACCTTTGATCAATTTTTTATCGAAGGCAATGATATAAGAAATTCGCATCGCATTGTTGTCGCATCGCGTCACCGATAACTGCGACCTTATAATACGGAATCGCGTAGGTAAATAATTTGCTTCGATTTGCCTAATTGATAAGTGCAAATAGCGTGATGTATTTAACAAGATCATCTCAAGACCGACCTTCAGTCGTCATTTAGAGAGCGTGAGCTCTGCCTGACACTCAGTGCGTTCATCTTTGCCTTTATCCATCTTTAGACCTTTTATAGACCTTTAAATTTTTATAAAAAGGGTTTCTAGATCCTATAAAAACTCCTCTGTGATATATTTTGATCTCGTTTTTTTTTTCGAAAATGGAATTCTTAACGCGCAAAGTCAAATCCAACGGTCAATTCGACACACGTCAGTTGAATGGCGCGGGTGACCTATCCTGGAAAAAGTCGTAAGTTTGTTTTTTGGTTTTATATTAAACTAGCCGATGCCCGCAACTTCGTACGCGTGGATTGAGGTTATTTAATTCCCGCGGGAACTCTCTCAATTTCCGGGGTAAAAAGTAGCCTATATAGATATTCCAGATATCTATCTCTGCCAAACAGCCAAATCGGTTCAGTCGTTGCGGCGCATTGAGCAAGATTAAAAGTATATAATAAAGTAAGAATCATCCATCCATCCATCCAAACTTTCGCATTTATAATATTAATAGGACTGGCTGATGGCCACGACTTCACACGTAGATATACTTAATTTTTAAAATCCCGCGGGAACTCCTTGATTTTCCGGGATAAAAAGTAGCCCCTTACTCTCCAAATTCTCAACTATACCTAACCAATATTTGTCTCATTTTCGTTGCGCTCTAGGGTAATAACAATGACATAATATGGTCATGTTGAACTAGAGCCCTCATATAAAATTGAAGGGCCCATGAAGTTTTTTTGCCGTGCTCAAAGAAGTCTTCGAAACGAAGGATTAGTAGGTATGAGCAGACAATAGACATATCCACAAAAGCTACCTCAGTTTGCCTCAAATCGAGGCTCCAAATGCCTGCTGCTTATAAAAATATTCTCAACAGATATCATTGCTGCTATAAATGCCGTCACCTTCAGAACTAATTTTTGGTAACTATACCGACTGTAAATATGCACTTATGTAGGTTGTTAGTCAATTATAACATAGTTGTTTGGTCATATTATTATATCTTAATTAGTGTTCGTAGAGCTTTATAAATTGTATCTAGCATTGATGTAAAGAGGGTTGGGCTAAATTCGGACGGTTAGGGTACGGAGGATTTATTTATTCTAAAGCCTAAAATATGTTATTATAAAATACTTATAGAACTACTTCATGAAATTGAAACAAAGTAGTATTGAAATTCATTTAGAGTATAACGACTCCATTTTATTCTAAGCAGTTAGAGCCCAGTGAGAATCAGCAATCTGAATCTGATCAGAAATCTGAAATAAATATAGGTAAATTAATCAAAATTTCAAAATTAGATAATAATAATAATAAAAACATTTTACCGCAGTGCATTTATCTTTTGTTGCTATTTTATTTTTTTGTTATAGAGATACAGAATGACTAGGACGTGCACTTATCAATTCAGTGATCTAAATTGCTTGTAGGTACGCTAATTATATTACAGGTTACTGAACTCTTATTTTTCAAAACCACAATTATTATATTCGTTTATCAAACCACAATTTATTACTTTTAAAGTTGTTCAACATCCGTTTATTAAAAAAATGTTTCGATGTACAACGATAGAACAGTTCAAGGCTTAACGCCATCTATTATCGGGCGGCCGCAACCGCCCGCACGTGTGAAGTAGTCCACGCCATTGTAATCGCTGAAAATTTTCCTGTTTTCCCAGGAGCGAGACCGCAATGAGTCCAGCGCCCCCCGCGCCGAGAGACAAAAGTGGCGCGACATTCGCTTCCTACAAACAGTCGCTCGCTGTCAGTGGACTAACGTGTACGTACGAAATGGAACGCGATCGCATCGGTGTTTGGGGCTCCGGGGACGGCCAGTCCACCAGCAAGTTGTCCGGGCTGGATCGCCTGAAGCACCCCGGTCTTAATAAGGTAAGAAAAATTACTAATTAATCAAACGTAAACATACAAACAAACAACGTGTAGTGTTATGCATTCGTAGGTGTCATTGCAACCGCTAGGTCATGGCTTACACATGGTACGGAAATGTTCAGCTCAGCTGTTTCATTACCTATAATATTTCTAAGTATTGCATCACCGTAAGTAAGGCCACATTCACTTTCATACTTAATAAAGATACTTAAAAACCCCTAATGCAAATATATATGCCTCTACGTTTTTCTTGAAGACGTAGCTCCTAAAGTGCAAATAAGTAACGAGGTTAAAATCATTTTTGGATTTAAAAAAAAGGATAATGAGTCTGCATCAAAATGAGAGATATCGTCAAACCAAAATGGATGGACTAAGTTACAATTTGAGGGTCAGACGATGGATTCAGAGTCTGAATCCATCGTCTGAATTTCAGACGCTAGTTAGAACTTGGAAGCTACGTGCAGTCATAATAGGATTTTGATGCAAGCTAGTTAGATCTACGGACGATCTCAATAGAGACGCTGAGACGTTCGATACAAGCGCCACAAGATCGTGTCCTGTGGCAATTCATAAGTACGGTATCCAAAATAATTGTTTGGGCTCAATTGAATAGTTTGAGGTTTCAAAATATGAAAGATATCACAATATTTTCTTATTTTTTCAGTACCTCCTTGTACTTATTATTATAAGTTTAGTTAGAAATTGATTTGAAATATCGGCGGTCAAAGTTCGCAGTTTGCAGAATTAAATTTTCAGTTTTAACAAATCACTTGCATTGTTGCACAATAAAACAGGCTGTTGCTTACGAAATTACGTGTAGGTAGGTAAATCTAAGCTTCTTGAAAACTTCCTTATTTCGAAAATTAGGATAACTACTTAGAACATTCGAGTACCTTTCCTTTTTGCTACCGACTTATAGGCACGAATTGGAGAGCGGAAAATATAAGGAAAATGGCAATGTATGGGGATTTGGTCGCATTTTAATTAATTTGTTTGGTAAAAAATATAGGAAATCGTCTTGTAGTTAAATAAATCTTTTTCCAGTGTCCTTGATAATGTTATACCTACCTATCAGGTTTTACGATTTTCAATTTAACGGGTTAATTGGTTTGGCTTATTAGTTTGTTATTTACTTCTGATCTTGTTCTAAAGTCCAACCATTCTTGAGCCTTCAAACGAACTTTTAAAAACAAACCTATCCTCAAGAAGACATTAGGTACATTTGCAAAAGTTAAGAGTAAAGTTTTTTCGGATTTGTGTAGTGTACTTATATTTTGCCAACAACAAAAACCGAAAAAAAAAACTTCGGAATATTCAGTGACAGGAAAACCTCGTCTTAACTATCAAGAATGTTTGTGTTATTTTCAAAATGTCTCGTCCCGTTGCTTGCACCAAAAACAATATTATTCTTGTTACTTTCGTTGTCTGCTTCTGCACCGCTATCCTCTTTTCTATGGGTCGCTCGGGAGGGACGGGGGTCACCTCATCTTCTCACGATGTTCTTCCATTTTGATCATCGGCATTGCGAAGAACAGGGTAGAAAAAAGTAACCAGAGCTGTCAGACCAACACATTAGGGCTACGTTCTTACGGCCTTTTTCCTTCCACCTTTCCCGTGTGTTGCAAAATAAACACAATTAAAATTAATTGCACTGCTTTTATTACTACTTAACTATTTATATTTTAGACAAATCTCAGTAACTGTGTACTTCTCGGTTGGATGGATGTAGGGAAAGAGGAAAATGGTCGCTAAAAGTGTTACCAGCTCATCTTTAGGAATACCTTTATTATTGTATAATTACCCCAATGACCTTCAATACATAAGGTCATTGAATTACCCCTACAATAATCTTTTTCTCAATTTATATGTTTATGTTTTATGAAAACCGTGACCAATAGTTTCTTGGGTCACGACTGTCAATGTGTCCGAAATAGTGCAAACTACGACAGACATATGACAATCTGAATGTTATTTTTCAGCATGTTTTAGTTTGTATAGATTTCGATGTTCACTAGTACCTATACCTATCTACCTCGTGTTTACTAAAATCAATAACTTGTCGACAGCATTGTTCCCACCCTTTAGAAAGCACAGAGTATTTATTCATTTTAATGTGAATACTGAACGTCGCCTCCGACCTTTCACTACACTAGGTTATTTAAGGGGGATCCAATTTGAATAGGACCCGATTCTCAGAATTGTTAAAGCTCTTTCCAATTTTTTGATGGAGAGTGTAATTCGAATGTTTTGTCGAATTTCGGAATGCATATTATTATTTTTTGTTTTGAAAATAGCAACTGCTGAGTTTCTGACCGGTTCTTCTCAGCAGAATCAGCATTCCGAACCGGTAGTAGATTCTCGACTTGTCATAAGAGCCACAAGTTGGCCTACATGAAATAAATAAATTTGAATTTGAATATTATAGAATTTATATTGAAAACTAGCGGACCCGACAGACGTTGTCCTGTCTTAACTATGAATATTGAAACTCCCCTTTTTACCCCCTTGGGGAGAGAATTTTCAAAAAATGTAAAATACGTAATTCTTTATTTTTGATCAAGAGCCAAAATATCAAGTTTCATAAACATAACTTGAAAAATAACTTGAAGAACGAAGGACTATCATACAAACATTCAACCCCTATTTAATCCCTTAGGGGGTAGAATTTTTAAAAACTGTGAAACACCTACTTTTTTGTTTTCAATTTAAAGCCTAAGTACCGAATTTTATGGGTATAGCTTGAAAAATAACGGAGTTTCATACAAACTTTAACCCCCCTTTTTACCCCCTTGGGGGGAGAATTTTCGAAATATGTAATTCTTTATTTTTGATCAAGAGCCAAAATATCAAGTTTCATAAACATAACTTGAAAAATAACTTGAAGAACGAAGGACTATTATACAAACATTCAACCCCTATTTAACCCCTTAGGGGGTAGAATTTTTTAAAAGTGTGAAACACCTACTTTTTTGTTTTCAATTTAAAGCCTAAATACCGAATTTTATGGGTATAGCTTGAAAAATGACGGAGTTTCATACAAACTTTAACCCCCCTTTTTACCCCCTTGGGGGGAGAATTTAAAAAAAATGTAAAATACGTAATTCTTTATTTTTAATCAAGAGCCAAAATATCAAGTTTCATAAACGTAACTTGAAAAATAACTTGAAGAACGAAGGACTATTATACAAACATTCAACCCCTATTTAACCCCTTAGGGGGTAGAATTTTTAAAAACTGTGAAACACGTACTTTTTTGTTTTCAATTTAAAGCCTAAATACCGAATTTCATGAGTATAACTCGAAAAATGACGGAGTTTCATACAAACTTTAACCCCCCTTTTTACCCCCTTGGGGGGCGAATTTCGAAAAATCCTTTCTTAGTGCTCGCCTACGTCATAAAAGGAACCTACTGTCAAAATTTCAAGTTTCTAACTTCAGTGGTTTAAGCTGTGCGTTGATCGTCAGTCAGTCAGTCAGTCAGTCAGTCAGTCAGTCAGTCAGTCAGTCAGTCAGTCAGGACAAGCCTTTTTATATAATTATAGATTAGCATTTCTCTGAGGATGGGCTTATGTTTTTTTATTGCGATGACAAGATAGCCTTTGACTGCGATCTTACCTGATGGTAAGTGACAATGCAGCCCAAGCCAAGATGGTAGCGGGCTAAGTTAGGAGAAAAAGTGGCAGTATAATCTTGTCAGCTCTTCTCAACAGAATCTTCTTTCCTAACCGGTGATCTACCTCTTTATAACTCTAGTCTTAATTTGTCGTAAGGTCCAAGGTTCGCGTTCATGAAATAAATAATTTTAAAGTAACAGAGCTTAGGTAATGCTTAGGTAAGTTCTTCCACGCTGGCCACGCGCGGATTGGTTTCAGAACTTTCCTTACGATTTTTCCTTCACCGTTAAAGCAATTGACATTTAAGTAGTTACCTAACCAGATGCTACACTGCATTCTCTATTCTACATTCTATGGTGTAGGTTAATACGGAAGTAGGCACGTATCTGCCTATCATGATAAACACATATATAGCTATGTATTACTATTGTATATTCTATGTGTTTATCAGTGATTGTAATTCAATAGCAACTATTGTGTATTGCGTTTCCTAGTCTTCCTAGATATCTGCAAGCCCTACGCCTCTAACTGTACTAGCATACCTAGTGATACTTATATTTGAAATAAACTTTTATACGTTTTTAACTTTACTTGCTGGTATTTATTTGTAAGCAATACAAACATGACGCGAAGGCATCAGAAGAAAGCTCCTCAAATAAAACGCTTAAATTATTCAACGAGAATCTCTCAACAAAGAAAGAAAATTTGTTTGTGAACCAGTGAAAATTGTACGGACCGCTTCCCACAGCTTGCGCGTAATTTAACGCTTATTTATAGCACGCTTCGAGAGTTTAATGTGGCTTTTATATCACTACTAAATGATGCCCTTTGATTTTCCGAGTTGAAAAGAGTGGAAAAATTATTTTCATTGAAGCAAAACATTTCTGTGATTTCCTCTGTTGGCGTCTTGTTGTGTTGGCATTAAGTCACAGGTTGGCATATGTATATCTACCACGTTGGCCAAATGCAAATAAGCAGACTTGACAAACCTTTGAGAACATAACGGAGAACTCTGCGGCATGCAGGTTATCTCATGATGTTTTCCTGCACCTTTAAAGCATTTAATAAGGATTTATCATTTAATTTCCTAAACGCACGTAACTCCGAATAGTGAAACCCTAGAGTAGGTATATTTTATAGCTTATTTACACTCTAAAATTCATGTCGTTGGTGGTGCCCGGGATTGAATCCAGGACCCGCGAATACCGTATAACAGCAAAACTATCACTGCCCTTTCAAATAATCACATGAACTTAATTAGAGACAGTTACTTATCTCGAACTCACAGATGTACCTACGCTTCACTTTTATTCATTAGTATAGAGTATAGATTAAATAAACATAGTTAATTAAGTGCTAGGTAAAAGTACTTTGTTTTTTTTTTGGTACTTTAGAGAGTTTGTTTGACTGGAGAGTCATTTAATTAAAAAGTACCGGCAGATAAGGTGATGTCTGATGAACAATGTTCGCGTGATAGCGGCGAGTAAAGGCCCGCGATTATTAGTTATAAGTTGGTTATACTTATAAGGTTATACTCGTAACACACGCCAATACATATGGGGACGATCTCGATTCACGTAGCTATGGAAACTAGATAAGTTTTCAAATTGTTTTGTGAGGTAGTTTGATGGTAGCCCTTCGCCGTGTTGCTATCATGGCGTTCTAAGGAATTGTTCTTTGAAGTTCGATTAAAAAAAATCCTGAAAAGAGTGAGAGAACTCTTGTGTGTTTTTAGTTAAAAGCAAAGACTTCTAGATAAAAGGAAGATTTTTATTTAAATTAGGTTCATATAAAAAGATCCTCGTGGCGCAGCTCTATCAAAATAACAAGTAGTCACGGTGTGGTACTAAAGTTCACACATATTAATAACCTCGTGAAAAATAAGCTAGAACATTTATAATCATCAATTTAAATAATACCTACTCACACGTTAAAAACAAAATTTTTGAATATAAATACATAATTTTCTTTATTCAAATTATGTCGTGAAATGTACCTATTTTGATATTTTATGTACCAGGAATCAGGAATATTGCTCTTGTAAATAAATCAAAATAGTTGAATAGCTTCTAATAAGTATAATTCTTGCAATTAACGAGGGCGCGTGGCTCTTGGTTGTGTGTGTATCGTATCTATATAAGTGCTCGCGCCTGACCGCTCCCACCTAGGCTCCTGACAGGCACGCACACTTACGCAATGTGCATGTACACGATGTAACCACAAGTAAAGCTCACGTGCCCTCGTGAATTGCAAGAACTATAATGTATCGTGATTTAAATAGGAACATAGGAAGAATATAATCAATCACCTAATCCACCTTGCCGGTACCAGCTTTTATAACTTGAACTAATAATTTTATTATTTTTAATCCTGGTTTGTAACCTAGACAATGCGGTTACCTTGCTTTGTATTTATAGGTATCTAGTTTGTGGATACATATTAGGTATATCATACTAGCTTTTTCCCGCGGCTTTACTCATGTTAGTTCGATTTTCATACTTTCAAAACCCTATTTTACACCTTAGGCGTTTACATCCTTATTTTAGGGGCTTCCTTAGCAAATGCCTACGTCATTATACCTAACTATATTTGTCTGTATGCCTTTCAGCTCGATCCGCCCAATGGTTTCAGTTGTGCGTTAATAGGTCAGTCAATCAGACAGTCAATCACCTTTTCGTTTTAAATTTTTAGAAGAAGATATTTTGAAGTAGATAACATATAACAATGAAATAGCTTCGTTACTACTTTTCTCTTGTTTTTTTTCATTACTTATGTAATTTCATTTTCTTTATGTAAGCGTTTGTAAATATACCTACCTATAGCTATTGTTTTCCTCTTCACTCACGAGTAATAATCTAAAACGAAAAAAATGAAACTTAAAACATTTAGGTAGGAGGATTGCATGTATTGTTAGAGTTATCGTCAAAAATCCCGAAGGGAATAAATTCAATAACATTTATGATGCATTCGATAAGCAAAATTTTCAACTTTGTCCTGTAGGGTTAGTATAAGATTTAATTCGATTGACCGTAATAGTATTCGAACACATTGGCGTCAAAGCAAAATGAACCTTAACAATATTGATTTAAAGTCCTAAATTCAGTACAACCGATTTTAATTTGGAACATATCCGTTCTTCAGTTTCTTATACGTAAACGTATGAGAATGCATGAACGAAATTGAGCTCTAACCCTATGTTGTTAAGGTTCATTTTACTCTAACGCTAATGTCATCGAATACGAATACGATCAATCGAATTAAATCTTATACTAACTCTACTGTTATTTACCTACGAGAATTCCATTAGTAGCTAGTACTTATTACTATAATATTCCATTATCCATAATAATATGCTATTGTTAAATAAGACGACATTATAGTTCCTCGTTCACGTGGATGATTTTTTCGATCATTAGTTATCTATTGAATTGGTATCCCCTGAGCACCGGCTTGTAGTTACCTAACTAGGTATATAGTCAATCATTTAAAGTGGTTGGTAATCCTTTAAGCCGATTGCGAAACGCAAATTGGCTACTGTGGTTGAATGTCACTGGACTGACGACGTTGTAAGAGGTTGTGGGTATTAGGTAGGTAGGTACATACTACTAATCACGGTGACGCTAATAAACATTTAATTAGCGTTTACGTAAAAGGCTGTTTATGCGGTTAGTTGTTTTTGATGCGGTTTTTAAAAAATTGGTTGGTGTACCTACGTATGCATTTTTGCATTTTTGAAGCTTTATTGTGGAAGCACTGTATACATAGCATAGCTTTGTAAAAAAAAAATTTTTTTGAAAAGAGCAACTGCTGAGTTTCTTACCGGCTCTCCGGATGCAGAATCTGCATTCCGAACCGGTGGTAGATTTATGACGTGTCATAAGAGCTACAAGTTAGCCTACATGAAATAAATAAATTTTGAATTTGAATTTGAATTGAAAACACAAACAAGCAACGGAACAGATTGGCGTGATATTTACAAAGATGTATAATAGTTGAGGATCTGGAGAGTGACACTATCTATTTTTTTCCGCAAAATAAAGTGTTCACGTGGGTTTTAAAACCTAACTTCAAACGGACGAAATTACGGGCAAAAGGTGATTTCTATGATTTTCGGTTGCTGCAGATTTCTGCGTTTGATCTATAGTAGGAAAGCGGCAGCGATCGGCGTTTTTAAGGCTTTTTGCGTCTGCAATCTGCATCGTGTTCGCGATTTTCGGTCGCTTATTTCTGTGTCGTTTATTGTGTACCCACGTTAGCGTTAAAAGCCATAATAACGCCGATCGCTGCCACTAAGGCTGAAATCTATAGACAGCACTTTCACTCAGCTCAGACTCAAGACAGAGTTAAAACGAGACATACGAGTATGTCTAAGCATATTTGTGTCTCATTTTAACCTCGATCTTGGGTCTGAACTGAGTCAGTCACGTACTATAGACCTCAGCATAAAAGTAGCCAATCTGCCCTCTCTCTAAAGTCATATTAGAGTCTCGCCATCATCTCGCATCATCGTCATGTTTCATTGTAGCTGTGTTACGTCATTACTCACAGAATGGCCCACACACACTTGGCTACATTTCGAACTTGACATGAAAATGTTCCTGATCTTGAATCTCTCGAATAGACACGGTCAAGTCTTAGGTAGGTACCTACATTATAAGATCTACTCTACAACTGTACCTATTACGTACATAGGTATAATTAAGTACCTATAGAGCTACTCGCAGGTTGACTGGTTCATTAAAATTATAGTTTAATACTTATAGGAACGGCTTTGCATAAACAATGCATTCGATGACATTAACGACATTGATCTGTAAGCTCAACGGTTAAAGCGCGGGTTGAAAACCAAAAGGGTTGCGATTCAGATCCCGTCCATTTGCCCACCATCCCCACCCATCCGTTGTATGGCCACTCTAACAGAAACTTTACTCAAAGCTCTAAAGAAAACACATATTTTATACTTATGTGTTTTCTGCTCTTCTACTATGTGTCATATACATATAAACATGTTATATACAAAGCAATTTACGCCTCAATACATCCTTGCTTTTAATGCCACTAGGAACTTTGATTAAATGCCTTCTTGACGTGACCTCCGAATGATTTAACCTTAATATCTCGATGTGAGTATGTGTTGCAAAGTTGAAACTAGGCTATGCCACGCTCGACTTATTCCGCCCGCCCGAGGCGTGTTTGCAATCATAATTCACATTTCACATACACAGTACACACACACGCACAGACACTAATCGATGAAGGTTGCTTTGATTGCAACTTTTTTATACTTCGTTTCAACTGTCAAACATTGACAGTTGAAACGAAGTATAAACGGTCTACGGCTGGACAGGAGCAAAATTTTCTTCAAATCTTAATATATAAAAATGAATCGCTTAATGTGTTGGTAAGCGCATCACGCGTGAACGGCTGGACCGATTTCGCTAATTCTTTTTTTATTGTGTTTGTTATTGTTAGGAGAAGGTTCTTATGAAAGAAAAAATTAAGAAAATTGCGCGGAAAATTAGAAAATTTAAGAAATATTAACCACCATATTAAATTATTTCTAATGTAACCGCTTTTACAATTCAAACTTTTTTGATGTAACCTTATGGCGTTTGACATAACATTGACAGAATGCGTGCTGCCAATTTCGTCAAAGAGGATGTAAAAAAACTTAAGACAGGACAACGTCTGTCGGGTCCGCTAGTTACAATATAAAGTTCTGATCAGTAGTAAACAATAAACTGGCTTTAGCTATCATAACCTCCTCCTTTTTGGAAGTCGGTTAAAAACAAATCGATATATTATGCAATTATTAAAAAATTATAATCATCATTGAATTTACCGAATTATCTGTACCATTTGATTTACATTGTTATTCTTAGTCGCTTTCGAAAACTTTTATTACCAGTTAATTTTATAAAACCATTACTAAAAGTATTTATGAATAAATAAAAACTTTTCTTTCTTTATAAATATGTTACAAGCACAATCAAATGCACAAGATACTTTTGCTCTACATAAGGACACCTACTCGTATTGATCGTAAAAAGCACACTTGACAACTGCATTGTCTAATAAAATCATTACACGGAAGTACATTTCACCAGGAACGGCGTTTTATTATTAGACGTAGATCTAGCAGTCACCTATCGTTTAAATCTTAAATTGCCACCCAAAAACGTAAAGTCGCGGAGTTTAGTGTTTGTGTTTTATTGAACGCAATTTTATTAGAATATAGTTCGAATTTGTGATATAGGCTCAATGGCTTCTAAACATTTGTAAATGTCAAAGGAAAACTGTAAGGGACAAATCGAAAAGCCAGCGGCAATAGCGAATGAACGTACCTACCTAATAAAAAAATTAAGTTAATTTACCTAAATAGTGTATCTATAGCTTCCAAAAATTGTCGCTCAAAAACTTCAGAATATTAGAAAGCTTTATAAAACAGTTTTGACCAAAGTGGAATCAAAAATGGAGAGAGATTGGTGGCAGCTGACGCCTCGGCGCGAACTCTACTCTGTTCCTGACAGCTTGGCAGCTCACGATTCTCGGGTTTGTTGGTTTATGGTTTTATTGATCCATATTGATCCATGCGTGCTATATTGTTTTTTTCACATAAATGTAATGTATATTTTTTTAACTTATCATTCCAAGGTCGATTTCTAATACTAAATTCTCTTTGCAATTTAGGTATTTTCATTTAAATTTTATCAAAACTTGTTTTTTCGTCACCATCTCAGTTGATAGACAGCACTGCACGTAGATCTTACAAGCTTCACGAAAGAACACGATCTCTGTCGGCTAGTGACTAGCTTGATATAAAAGTTTCTTTAGGTACTGTTAGTTAATACCTAGTAGGTAGGTAGTTAGGTGAAAGAAGTCATAGATCGAAACATAAGGCCCCTACTGACGGCCCTGCGGCAGGGCCGATTTAGGAGGCAGCTAAAAAAGAACTATTCCGTCTAGCCATGGACGAGAGAGGTTCAAAAAACTGACTGCTGACTTCCGGTAACGGAGAGGCACGAAGAAGATACCTATAGTTACTTTTAACTGCTGCTGTTTTTTTCAGATACAAATCTTGCCTTACCTAAGAATCAGATTTATTAACAATGAAAAAAAGAATTTGAAAACGTCACGTTTCGGAGATATTTAAGCTATCAAAGTTATAAAATCTCAGGTTTCTGAGATATGAGCTATCAAAGTCACTATTTTGATGGCTTGTATATCTCAGAAACCTGACAGTTTCGCAATTTTTATCTGATAATAAAACTTGTTGGTATTGATACCAGCAGCTATTGATTTATACAAGTTTTATAAGTGGCCACTATTTTGAAAAAAAAAAAACAAAATGGCGGAACGTTAGGTAGGCCAAAATATTCAAACCCCTTTATAGCATTCCATTTATTTCATCATTTTTAAGTCGGCAGAAGGCGTCGATAACAATTTTACGTATGTAGCAAGAAACGTGATTGATTTTAATGATACATTATTATGACGTTATAACGCACGTTCACAGTGGGTACGATAAAAACTGTCAAGAAGCGGTCACTCACTACGTGTACGTGGGTACAAAGTCCGTTACCTGCGCTCACGTCACTGACACGCCTCCGACCCCAATATCAAATCCAAATTACGTGTACGGTGCAATAACACCTACTTATTACAAAGTAAGCGTTCTAGTTTTATCGTTTTATCTATAGATTGTAGCTTTTGCTCGTGATTTTGTCCGACAGGTGTTAGGTTTTTAAAATCCCTCGGAAACCCTTTGTTTTTCAGTAAAAAGTAGTCTATGTCACTCTCCAGGTCCAGGAACTATACCTATGCAAAAATTACATGTAGGTATATATCCGATGCTCTGTTGCAGTATGATAATGTTATAAAAATTATTTGCACGTAATTTGTAAGTAATGTACCTAATCACAGTAAATCTTATAAGTAGTAATAGTATAGGTAATGCGTTGTTAGCAGCGTTGTGTCACAGATTTAAATTGTATTTCCAACATGGTGTGCGAGTCATACGGAAAACGGAAAACATAACAAAACTAGGTACCTGTGGTTAAACCGATTGATCATACCCGGTACCTTGCAGAAGTTACGTTTTCTTAATTTATTGACCAAAAATTATTCTACTAATATGTATTGTAAATGCAAAAGTTTGGATGTATGGGTGGATGGAAGGATGTTTTTTACCGACTTCAAAAAAGGAGGAGGTTCACAATTCGTCGGAATCTTTTTTTTTTCTTTTTTAATTTTTTTATGTATTTATGTTCCCCGATTACTCGAAGACACCTGGACCGATTTGGAAAATTCTTTTTTTGTTTGAAAGAATAGTCTACCTACTACCATATCCCATAGCCATCTGGTCAGGATCTGATGATGGGATCCTGCAGAAATCGAGGCAACTCTTCAAATTTATAGGCACAATTGATATACATACTTTGTAGTGGCGTTTGAAGTCGGTTTTGTAAAAAGAATTTTTACGTTACTATCAGTAAGACACTCTACCTACAATGGGAACATCACAATTTAGATTTTAGACTCGGTATCAATTGAAAATACCTACGACACACATTCAATATTATCAAATGTTGTATCAAAATGTTTCCATTAGTTCGTCCGCCGCATTCAGGCCAACGACCATGCGAATGTGAGTGTGGACGAGTTTCCGTTGTCATTATGACTAAACAATGCTCTGTAAGGTTAGTATAAGATTGAATTCGATTGATCGTATTCGAATTCGACGACATTACAGTCATAGTAAAATGAACCATAATTCCATTGAATTAGAGCTCAATTTCATTCTCATACGTTTACGAATACGCTCCAAATTAAAATCGTTTGTACTGAATTTGTGACTTTAAAACAATATTGTTAATGTTCATATTACTTTGACGCTAATGTCCTCGAATACGAATACGATCAATCGAATTAAATCATATACTAACCCCACTGAATAGGTATCCTCACTAAACGTTACTAATATTATAAATGCGAAAGTGCGTTAGTTTGTTGGTTATTTTTTTTATACGTTGATAAGGTAGTCCTTGACTGCGATCTCACCAGTAGCTCTTTTCAAAAAAAATTTTTTTACAATAGGTAACAAAACTATGCTACCTATTGTAGCATACAGTGTTTCCGTAATGAAGTTTCCAAAATGCATACGTAGGCCGTCTTAATAGGTACATACAATCCAATGATTGTATGTACCTATTAAGACGGGCAGACTAAGTAGATCCATTCCCGTTGGTGGCACCGGTTCACGAGCATGACGCACGATCCAGCCGTTGCTTGGCGCGACCATAAAAAAAAGGTGCTAGCTGATTCTGAGTGCGGTGTGATCTCGTCCCCAGGGCATGGCGTTCACGATCGAGGAGCGGCAGGCGATGGGCATCCACGGGCTGCTGCCGCCGCGCGTCAAGAGCCAGGCGGAGCAGGTGCAGCTGTGCAAGCTGTCCATCGAGCGGTACGAGGACCCGCTCAACAAGTACATCTACCTCATGGGCCTGCTTGTGAGTACTTATCAATTTTTTTTGGGTACTCGAGATCGGGATTTTATTACTAAGCCTCCGCGGGCGTCTGTCAGCAGGTTGTATCTCATACACCGTAATATGTAGAGAATTGAAATTTTCAGAGAGTGTGTATTTCTGTTGCCGCTATAACAAGTTCTTCTTCTTCTTTTTCAACTTATAAACGTCCACTGCTGGACATAACTCTCTTGCACGGACCTCCACAAATCTCGGTCTTGCGCCGCCTGAATCCAGCTACTCCCTGCGACTCGTTTGATGTCGTCGGTCCACCTGGTGGGGGGTCTGCCAACACTGCGCTTCTCGGACAACAACAAATAGTAAAAAAAAAAAAAATTAAAGGGGCTCCTTTACTAGAAACGTATTTTTTCTGCGTTTTTAGGTCCGACTCGCGTCTCGAATTTGACCGGTTATTTATTTTAATTATTTATTTGGTTTTCCAATTTATACATCATTATATTAATACGACATGACTAAGTTCATTGCAGGTGTTTTATAATATGTATTATAATACATATTCTGTTTACTTTTTAACAGCAGAGATTTCTGATAACGATATAAAGTTACCTCGTTGTTTTGTATAAAACGATAAGATAACATAATAGGCACACTTCTCTTTATAATAAACATGAATTTTTATACAGTAATATTTACCTTCTTGTATTAAAATAATCTTTAATAATATCTTAATAAATTAAGTTGATTGCTTCCGAGGCCAGTTGTCGGCAAGATTTTTGCTTCGTAATCACTAATTAATACCCACCTACAGTATGTATGTGTGAATAAGTCACAATGTATCTTTTCGTCTCGATCCGTTGTTACATTGCAATGTGATTGAAGGACAAACCAAGGAAACCACACTTTAGTTAGGAGTAGGATAGGATAGGCAGGACAGGATGTGATGATGAAGCCGTGATCATAGCAGCTAAATCCTTATCCTTTCTGCTTGCAGGACCGTAACGAGCATTTGTTCTACCGCTTCGTGGGTGAAAACGTGGCGGACATGATGCCCATAGTGTACACGCCCACCGTTGGGCTGGCCTGCCAGAAGTATGGGCTGGTGTACCGGCGGCCGCGCGGACTGTTCATCACCATCAACGATAAGGGACACGTTTATGATATCCTCAAGAACTGGTTAGTTTTTTTTTTTTTTTTTTTAATTTATGCACATATAAACAGTTACAAGAAAATATTAGAATAAGTGGACTCAGGTGAAGCTTATCTCTAAGAGAGAAATTTCTTCCAGCTTCCCTTGAAAGTGAGTAAAGTGAAGTTGTATAGGTCTAAAATGTATATCGCTGCATATGCTAAAATACTACATTATATAAATAAATAATAAACTACAGAAACACATAAATATGTAAGACGTCATTGATGGCGGAAAATGAAAATGCGTGTAAAATTGTGCGTGGATAAACCTACCAGTGTGTTTCCTCAAGGAAATCGGAACCAGAATGAGTATGACAAATAGGATTCATGGATTATTTAGAAAAAACGTATTTATTTATATTTCTATTTTGAGCAAGATTGATGTTTATTTTGATAAAATAAAACTATAAAATACAGCAATCCGCCATATTGGATTGCACGCCAATCAGAGCGATAGGTCACATCTATCTTCAAAATTCGAAAAAACATAGAATTTGACGTCACGAACGACGCCATGACACTGTCGATCGTTTTTGCGTGAATTCTAAAACCTATAATTGAAATAGCAATTTTATCTACCAAACTTTATTTTTATTGCTGAAATAAGATATTTTTTCGAAATAGTAGATACTACTTACTTCCGAACTTCCAATACTTTTTCAAAATCAGTCATCATACCTATTGTACTTTTGTTTGTAGGCCGGAATCCGACGTGCGCGCCATCGTGGTGACAGATGGGGAACGTATACTGGGCCTGGGCGATCTGGGCGCCTGCGGGATGGGCATCCCAGTGGGCAAGCTGGCGCTGTACACCGCGCTGGCGGGCATCAAGCCGCACCAGTGCCTGCCTATCACACTTGGTATGAGCCTAATACAGATTTTTTTTGGTCATTACCTGATTTTTAATTTTAGTCAACCTCCCTGGCGCAGTGGTGAGCGCTGTGGTCTTATAACTGGGAGGTCTCGTTTTCGATTCTCGGCGGGGACAATTTGGGAATTTATAATTTCTGGATAGTCTCTGGTCTGGTCTGGTGGGAGGCTTTGACCGTGGCTAGTTACCACCCTACCGTCAAAGACGTGCCGCCACGATGGCGTGGATTGCGTGTAGAAACCGATTAGGAGTATGGGTTGAATTTACACTGCTATGTACCCCTTCCAAGTTAACCCACTACCATCTGAGACTGCATCGTCAGTCGTCACTTACCATCAGGTGAGATTGCAGTCAAGGGTTGTCTTGTAACCGAAAAAAAAAAAAAAATATAATATTCCTTGACTGCAAACTCACCTGATGGTAAGCAACCAATGCAGGCAGTTTTTACCCGTAAACGGTTCCTAATCGCCATCGTGCCGTAACGTTAAATCGCTTGGTGGCACCTCTTTGATGGTCTGATTGCCACGGCTTACTAGCTTTTTATTTAAACACTCACAGTTTCCCGGGTTGTTATTCCAGTGTGGGTGGGAACCCAACGTCCAGATATAAAATTCCAAAGGACATTACAAATCTTTCTGACATGCAATTTAAAGCAAAAATAAAATATATTCTAATAAAAAAGGCATATTATAAAATAAATGATTATACAGAAGATAAAAACGCCTGGAAAATCTAAGTTTGCACAAGCCATTGCATTGTGAGGTTAGGAAAAAATTAAATTATGTGCTATTATATATATCTTTTCTTTTTTTTTGACATAAAAATTATGTACTTGAGTACCTATTTCTGTTTTTATCATATTTATTTTATAAATCTCCTCGTTCTTGATTTGGCCCGGTAGTATATTTTCAGTTTAGTAATATACCTCGTTTCTATCGTATCGGCAGATGTGGGCACCAACAGTCAGACGATGTTGGACGACCCGCTGTACATCGGGCTCCGGCAGCGGCGAGTTCGCGGCGCGGCTTACGACGAGTTCATCGACGAGTTCATGCAAGCTGTGGTGCGCCGCTTCGGCCAGAACTGCCTCATCCAGTTCGAGGACTTCGGCAATGCCAACGCCTTCCGCCTGCTCGAGAAGTACCGCGGCAAGTGAGTATTAAATACCTAAATATTCTTTTCAGTAGTGAGATCTTAATGGGTTGCTCACCATGATGATGATGAGTAGTGTTAGTGCTGTTGACAGTTGGGTTGTTTTGTCGCAGGTACTGCACCTTCAACGACGACATCCAGGGTACGGCGGCGGTGGCCGTGGCCGGGCTGCTGGCCAGCCTGCGCCTCACCGGCAAGAAGCTGTCCGAAAACGTCATCGTGTTCCAAGGGGCTGGAGAGGTAATTCTTGCTCTTGTATTTTCAACGAGAGTAATCCTTCCCCTTTCCCCTTCAACTAAGCGTAAAGTTCTTGCTAAGAGTGGGTACGACAGCGCAACGCGTGGGTTACGACGTAATTATCTATTATGGAAGTCATCAAATTAAGAAAAACCTTCGTGAAGACACTTAAGCTCACATTTTGTGTTACTATTCCAGCACCTTGAGACCCTAAGCGTGCATCGGTTCTTTGAGTCATTTGCCCCGCCCATTGCCCCAATTCAGCTTTGCCACTAGATAAGCTGTCGGTAATTGTGGTTGTACGGATTTCCCCATCTTCGATTTGATTCCGCAAGAATACTCCAAACTAGCTTTTTTCATGGCTCACTATAGGAACGATAGGACTATGTAGGTTAGAAGAGCGATAGGAGGATGTATATCGGGGTCATCACTGTGGGGGAGAATGAGTACCTATGAGCTCGACCGTAACAATAGGAAGACCTTCCTCCAGGCTAGTGTGGCTCCCGGGGACCAGCTGGCCCGTTTTTACATTTATTGTAGCTTGTACATATTTCTTGGTTTATTACTTCGCTATCGCGATGTAGAATCGCCTGTTGTACTGCCATTGAGCTTTGGACATTGTTGTAGATCGTAAAACGCCATCTAGTTTCATTGTTGTGAGCATTCGTTTGCTTCAGTGTGAGGTAGCCACTGGGCTTTTTAACAGGCAACAATTCGTCTCATTCTAGGCATCTCTGGGAATCGCGGAGCTGTGTGTGATGGCGATGAAGGCTGAGGGTACACCGGAGGCCGAAGCGCGCGGCCGCATCTGGATGGTGGACTCCAAGGGCCTCATCGTCAAGAACAGGCCTGAGGGTGGACTGAACGAACACAAAGAGAAATTCGCCAAGGACTGTCCTCCCATCCGCACGCTTGCTGAAGTTGTGAATGTTGCTAAGCCTTCAGTACTTATTGGTAAGCATATTTTTTGTGGATTAAGCAATGGTGGATAGTATGTACCTACCTTTACTAGGTTCTTTTAAACAATGCCTCATTTCGATTGAGAGAACTTCGTAGGTTCCCACCAAATGTGCTATTCCATTGAAAAATCAAGAAAAATCAAGAGCTTCGTCATAAATTAGTAGAATTGTAGGGTTAACAAGACAAGTCATATTATGTCGTCCCACTTGGACTAAATTATGGCGCACCCGAAATACCTATACCATGCGCAAATATAAACTCGTTTATTGGTCGGTGGATCGGGCTTTTGGTTCAGAGCGTTCATAAAGATTGGCGAGGACTATTGTATTGATTAATGTATTGTTTGCATCACGACAGGTGCTGCCGCGATCGGGGGCGCGTTCACGCCGGAGATCCTGCGCGCGATGGGGCAGAACAACGAGAAGCCCGTCATCTTCGCGCTGTCCAACCCCACCAGCAAGGCGGAGTGCACGGCCGAGGAGGCCTACTCCAACACTGACGTGAGACTTTCTTTGAACCATTCATTTCATCTCCACTTTTTAACCAATCGCCGGCCCGCTGCTAGGCACAGGTCTCTTCTCGAAAAAGGGTTTCGGCCATAGTTCACCACGCTGGTCAAGATTTTTTTTCAGTTCAAGAGAGTTGTGAATTTAAATCTTGATGGTTCGACAATGTTAAAGGCGCGGACTAAAAACTGATAGGTCGACGGTTCTATCTTCACCCGTTACCAAACCATGGATAATAGAATTTTTGTTTGGAATCATGTTATATAAGCGTTTCCCCACACCCCTCCAAACGCAATTCCACAAAGAATTTGTGCACTTTGTGGAGAACAAGGTGGGAACAAGAATTAGGTATCTAAGTAGGTATATTAATTCGTACAGGAACGCGCTATCTTCGCGTCTGGCTCGCCGTTCCCGGAATACCGCACAAAGGACGGCCGCATCTTGAGACCCGGCCAAGGCAACAACTCGTACATCTTCCCCGGCCTGGCGCTGGGCATACTCTGCGCTGGGCTCGTGGACATCACCGAGGACTTTATGCTGCTTGCTGCTGAGGTGAGTTGGAAATTACTTCGTGGAACTACAAGTGGATAGTGCGTCAAGGTGCCGTGCCAAAAAATGTAGTGCAGTAAAGTGCAACAGTTTTCAAATAAAGTAGATAAAAATGAAAACCGCATTATATCAATGAATGAATAAGTTTATACGAAAAAATATGTTTCTTTCTACTTATCCAATATTTTTACAGGTTATTCTATATCACACACGCACACATATGCATGCATTTATGATGCATGCACGCATGTATCCTTCAGTATTTTTAAGGACTTTCTTTGCACTTACTTTACTTTACTTTTTTTAAAATTAAAGTAGTAATTTATTGACCTATATTTTTGATTTTTCAGGCCCTCGCAGACATAGTGTCACAGGAGAGCCTAGACGAAGGAAGCTTGTACCCGCCGCTGCAAGAAATTCAGGATTGCTCTGTTAAAATCGCCAAGAAAATTGTTGAACACGCGTACAAAACAGGTAAGGTGCATCATTTATTTTGTTTAGGTAAGCATAGCATTTTATTTCACTGTAGATTAATATAGGTACTGTTAGCATTGTGATATTCTTTATCTGTACTGTAACTGTCTATCTAAGTATCCTGACTGAGTTTAGTCATAGAATACCTAATAGTGCAGTAACAGAAGATTCACTCCGCAAAATGATTTAACGACGACGATTTTCGACTCTTTTCACCATACAATAAAGTGCAATTCAGTGCGCTGTATCAACTACAGCGCTACTTATCTACCGTCTTATTCATCTAGACTTTTCTCTTTTTATCACGTAACTCTTATCCCCTTGTACTCTTTGAATTTAGGCCCTTCGAAGAGTACGTAGTTATTCGGTGTTGAAAGTTGATCATCCAGAAGTGTGAGAATAGGCTTGGAATATTATTTCTACAATATCTTGCGTTAATCCTTCTAGGCAAGGCGTCAGTCCAACCGCAGCCACTGGACATAGAAGCCTTCATCCGCGCACAGATGTACGACTACGGATATTCGCCCGCGCTGCCGCCCGTCTACTCGTGGCCTGAAGACGGCCTCAACGGACCCAGAGTAGAGGCGATGTAGACTGTGCTGCCAAAGAGTATACTAACCTTATAGCGCTCCTCTCGTCATATGTTACCCTGGTACATGCATCCTAATAAAATACGCGTCAGGAAAGTTGAAACTAACTTTTCGACTTTAGTGTCGCGTATTCATACGATGTTGATCAAATATGCCTATTTATTATGCAAAATATTCAATACTATCGTTTTAATAGATATAGAAGGTTAATTTTAAAATACTTGCCAACACCTTCAAAAGGCGATTTCTGTACATAAGTATTCTATACAAACAACTTTTAATAGTACTTACCTAATATATTTACCAAAAAGTTCAGACGGAAATTTATAATGGAATAGCTTTTTTCCAAGAAATAGTATTGTAGAAAAGTCATATTGTTTGAGAATCTTGACAACGCTATGTATAAGGATGCTGACTAATTTATTAATATCTATTATCGCTTCTATACTTGTATTTATTACTTATTCTTACAACAGACTTGATATTTCGAAAATAGATTTTACCTAAGTGTAAGGGCCAATCTACACCGGAGTAGCAGCGGCCTGCAGCGGCGCGGCGATCACTTTCAGTGTGAAATAATTTTAAACTTTATTTGCATTAGCACTAAAGACCAGTATCGCATGACGCGCGGCCTTTTTGTGCTTTTCAAGCGATACTGGCCTTTAGCGATTATGTAGATACAGTTTAAAATTATTTCACACGCTCGCGAAAGTGCTCGACGCGCCTCTGCCATTCCAGTGTAGATCGACCCTAAGAGCAATTGCTGAAAAATAAATAAAAAATAAAGCAATAGCAGCGATTAATGTTGTAACACGGACTAAATGAGGAATAATAATATACCTATTTATTACTATTTAATGATGTTAATTAATCTGTGTACCTATTTAAAAGTTACCAAGGCTTACGAAAGAAAGTGCAAATTACCATTTTAATTGCAAATTACCTAAATAACTAATGTGAAATGATACTAAGGAGCAACAAAATCATATTATGAATTTGATATGGATTTAGGAAATTGTAATGTGTAATGTAATGTAATGACTAATGAAAAAGGTCTCGGCAGTAGGTACTGCCGGGCCAAATGTGACGCTGAATCTATTTCCATTGTGATATGACGTGATATAATACTATATTTTTTACCAAAGTATTTAATTCAAGTAAATTTGAATGAAAAAGAAATTTAGTGCACGTCAAAAATATTAAATATATTGCGACGTGTGTGTTAGGTTTAATTTTGTATGCTACGTCAGTGGCTATGACGAATTTTGTTAAGAAAAAATTATGCGAGATGTGGTAAAAATAAATAATCCATGTACCTAAGAAGTTATTTGTATAATTAGACCGCTTACAAGCGCTTCTTTTCAAAAGCTGTCTTAAAATGAAATACGGTGCGTTGCGGAAGTAAAGTGCGTTAGAAAATCCTTGCGAAACATTGGCATGGACTCTCTTTTATTCATAACTAGGGATGTAAAGCGGTAATATTACTTTCGTAAAATTCGGTAATTTACCATATTTTACGTAAAATATAAATAAATTACGTAAATTACGGTAAAATTGGGTAAAATACGATTTAACTCTTACTAACAAAACTATTGTGACCCACACTTTTGCTTGATTTCGTGGCATAATTTACTAAATGCACGTATAGTGCAGTCAGTCAAAACAATTCACCTGATCGCCGATCGGCTTGCCGAATGCTCACTGTTCAGTCGGAATGGCAACAGCGCAAAACATAAAGGCAAACTGCACTAAACGGCAACGTCGCATCGTGCGAGTCGCGCCGCGCGACTCGCAGTACGTAATTATGTTTCAACTACACGCTCGTCTCACCCCCCGCTATACTTTTCAGGATACATACGTACCCGGTAATTTTACCGTAATATATATAAATTACCGTAAAATATCCGTATTTTACTAGCTTTTTCGGTAAAATTACGTAATTTTGCAACCGTATTCATAACGCGGATATTCAACGTACGAGACACCGCAACGCGCCGTCTGCCATTGCTGTCAAGGTGTTTGATCTTTGCCTTTAGGATGACAATAGTGAAACATTCCAATTTTTTCAAAATTGAAGATGTCATAGTTGATTTTTTTTCTAAGCTAGCAAAAATTTGTGATAATAATTTATTATTCAAGTATATAGTTACTAACGAGAAAAAAATACATCGAGCATTGGAGTTTTCTTAAAAAATGTTACGTATTTAACTAAATAGGTAATTTATGGAATTAACATTAATTTATTTATTTTGCTTCGAATAATGTCGACAAAGATGAACGTTGTAGGTTATTGATGTTAAAATTTGACAAAACGCAATGTGTACCTATTTGTTTTGTAAAACAATGAAAATAAATATCTTGAAATGCATACAATTTGTCTTTTTATTGTTAGAAGTATAGGTAGGTACATGATAAATACTTATTAACTCTCCCAAGCAATCATTCCATCTTTCCAATCAGTCTCTCTTACCGCTGAATGGTGAAATGTAGAAATACTTAGAGCTTTCCTAACGATGAGAGTGACACGAAGTTACTTTAAAACCATTTTTTACCAGTGGCCCCCTCCCGTAGTCCCTTGAAGGAACCACGGGCTTCGATCATAGAAAAATAAGTGGATATCGGACTATATAACATTAGTCCGATTTGTGTATCTAACCACTAAATATGAGTGCAGATCATTTCGCTAGGCTAGTCTGTCATCGAACATTGACGTGAAGCAGTTATTTCAGTGTCAAGAAACATTTGAAGAACATTTGAAGATGCATTTGAATAATAGTTGAAGTATGAAGTGCTGAATCCCCTTATTTTTCTGTGATCGAAGACCACGGGTATTTATTTTTCCGTAGTATCTCCGAGAAAATGCTGCCGAATCAAAATGGTGGTTCCTACATTATACTCAGTGAACCCTGGATATCTTCCGGAGTGATTACATTCTCTTTGATCTTCCCTCCAATGCCTGATGCTTAATGAAGCTTAAAATTACACCGTCTATATACCTCACAACGAACTCTTGTTGCAAGTGTTAAAAAATGGATGGTGTAAAAATTTTAACTTTTTTGTGGCTGAACATGACCACAATTTATTTGATATGTCGGTCGATGCTGACAGACGATTTCAAGAAATTCAACGCTCATTGCGAATTCGCCCTACGCTGCATTAGCATCGAGTGCACTGCACGGACGCATGTAAAGTGGTTGTTTTTTTTTTGGGTACCTACACGGAATTCAACAAAAATGAAACAGAAAAATCCAAAGACCAACAGTCTTTAATCAGATAGTTCATTAATTACTTTATAAATACAAATTGAGAAGTACCGATTCACAACAAAATAAACCTATATAATATTACGCAGTTCAAATTATATCACTTATCACTTCATAACAAATGTACATGTATGTATAGCGGGGCCGGTCCGGTCCGGTCCGGCCGGGCGCGGGGCGGGGCGGGCAGGCGCGGGCGGGGCGCGGCGCGGCGCGGCGCCGGCCGCCTCACCTGCTCAGCGAGTGCGAGCGCTCCCGCGACCCCGAGCTCTCGCCGTTGCAGCGCGCGCGGTCATTGCCTGCAGGACAAATCTGTATCTTATTACAATCGTAATACAACTTATTTTACGACACAATGATTATTGCATCCTACTCAGTGGCATGTACTTCATACAGGCAGAAAGCCCAGTTTACCCTGTGAAAAGCACTGCTTACGTATTATTTAAAGCCAAAAACTTAGATATAATTATTGTTTTACACCTATTGCTTATCCTTTCGGTTTGAATCTGTGCACGCCACTGAATTCCTCCTGCATTATTTTTAAAAAATGGCGATGTCACGTTATTTATAAAATTTTGACTTGCATCTAAATTCTGGAACAAAATTCTTTCGGAAACCCCTCGTCTTTTTAAGATAATAATTGAATTGTTACTGAGAATACTCAGTAGTCAGAGCACAGAAAGCTTTGTACTTTTAGATTATTATGAAAATAGTCTGAAATAGGTGAATTTGCGTAGCCGATAACAATATTTCAGCTTAAAGTTTCTTCTGATACTAGAGTTAATGACATCAGTCTACAATAGTAGCTAGGTGTACTCGATGACTAAAGGAAAATTGAATCCTGAATCCTAGCAATGCCTGTTTAATCTTTGGCAAATAATTGTGAAAACTTGCTTCAAAATAATAATAATTTATAATAAATAATTATTGTACAACTGAAATTCAACAATGATAGTGACATGAAAAACTAAATGATAATATGATTAATTTTATTAACAAATAATGAGTGTGATGATGAGGTCATGCTTTAATTTTAAAACGTTTCAAACTTTGTCAAAAAGTCAATGCAATATCATTCCAATATAATGTTACCTCAGGTGCACCACATTCAATTATGACCACCGACATGTTCATTTTTATTTCTGTCGCACGTTTATTAATGTACTGCTGTTACTGTGCATAGAGAGAGGTCAAACGAGACGTAAAGGTGTTTTAATATTGCTCCTTGTAATTGTCTAGTCTAAGGTAAATCCTTGCTTGACACTTATTGGTGAAAAAATGGAATAAGCTCATATTTAAGACAGAGATAAAACAAGACATGATTTATTTCGCAGCATATTTGTTTTGTTTTTAACCTCTATCTTGAGTTTGAGCAGAATTAGAGCACGCTCTATAGATCTCAGCATCAGTGTTTGAGAGTTGTAGTTAGTTTAAAGCTGCTTTATGACGTCATATTCTCACTTTCTTTGGTCACGTATCAAGACGTGATGATGACTTAATTGAACGTGTAGTGGTCTAAGGTAGAGTAGAGGGCACAGAGCGCGGGGCAGATCGCCATGAGATGGACGGAAAAGTGAGGGTTGTGGTGGATGTCCCGTTGTATGAATGCACCAGAAAGGTAGCTTTTAGGAAAGATTGGGGACGAATAGTGAAGCGTGTCACAACTCCTAAGTGATTACCACTACCGCTCTGTCAAGAGTTAAACGACAGAGAAGAAGGACGATGTCTATAAAGAAATTTTTGATTGATTTGACCAAACCCTGAGATGCCTATGGTCATATAAGAGGGCAATACATTTGCTAAGGTGCGACAAAGTTAAAAATATGCCATATCAGTGTTATTTTCTAATCGGTGCACAGAGTTAAGACAATATGAACACATCATTATAATATTTAAAAAAAACCACATGATTAAATAATTGCGTATAACATTGTTATACACGACAAACAGAAAGCCAGGTTTAATGTGTATACTGACAGGAAAGAAACATTAACTCAACATGTTTCACCATGTGTTTTGTACGGCAATTATTATATAAAAAGCTGATGGAAGCGTCTGTCAAGATAAAACAGGCCTGACCTAAGGAACGATGGCCTTGTATACTGGAATCCTATAACAAAGAATCTTTATCACATATTGGCTAGTTTAACCGTCGTATTACAATCCCGATGTACAAATAAATACCAATTAAATTAAAACTTGAATCTTAGTCACTCTGAATATTTTGTAATTGTAATTGTGGATTTCCTTTTTTTAAAAAATAAATTCATAAAATTGCGTATTTGAGAGGGTATCTACCGGAATATGTCGTTATTTTTTTTAATTTAAAGCTTTAGCTATTTCAAATAACGAACTATGTAGCAGAATTCGTAGAATTTAACACAATAATATACTCTTGCACATAAGTTTTTCAATTTTTTGTTTAAAATCATATGTGAATTGATAAAGGAAACTGTGCACTATCTAAAAAAAATAATGACTATTTCATTAATAACTACTCACTATACATTAATGTTATGTTACTAAAATACATTAATGTAACTAAATGATGAATGTCTTCACTTTGGCTTAAATGGGTCATACTAAAACAAACTTCGGCAACTTTTCACACATCACTTTTTTTTTTTTACCTGTTTCCAGAACGGGTGCTAGAATTGTACAAATTCCGTTAACGTTATTTGCTTCGTACTCCTAAATCATTATCCTAAGCTTGTTTACCCATCTAATTAGGTATTGCTGTCAAAGTGTTTCTTATTGTTATCCTAAACAAGTAACTACTAGACGCCGGAACTGCATTGGTAAGTCGAAGACGACTGTTAAAAGGTCGCCTTACCAGTATGGCTCCGGTCTTACGGCTTGAGTCTTGGCTGAGATTTGTAACAATTTTGAGTGTTTTTAGACTGAACCTTTGAGTTGAGTCCCGTTACTTTGTTTTTATTAGTAGTTTGCGCTAGTTTTTCAATGTAAATTACGCTTACGTATTTATGACGTCCATTTTTCCAATTCAATATAGGGGTCATTTTTGCCATAATCGTATATTGGTGTCATTTTCAAGGATTTCAAATTTTAGAAAACGAATCCCATTTTTAAAATCTAAGATGACGGATTTACATTACAAAAAAAGTGTAATATTTTTTATGAAAATAATATTTAATATTTAAACTGAGATTTGCCTCCTAGCTATAGTACGGTCGCCGAACAGAAAGAATTTCGTACAATGACCTCTTTGCCTACTGACAGTGGTCACAAACATTTTTCTATTAAGTGCGGTTTATATAAAATATTTGAAGGAGAAAAAAAATTAGTAGCTTATTAAATAAATTATTTATTTTTAAACAGTTATTATAATCGAGTTATATTAACTTATTACATAGAAATAAAAAAATGAAAATTCAAAAATCAAAGTCCGATTTCTCTGTATCGGAGTAACTACTTTCCGACGACGTCTCGCCTGTCACAGTTATAACGAAATAATGTACAGTTTTGTCTACATTATGATCTAGACACCCTAAATTCAATTCACAAGCAAACAAAAACAAACCTTAGGTTTGCAAGTAAAAGGTTTACAATCCCCGAGGACGGCGGTCATTGCATTTGTGCGAGCGTGACGCATTATTTTAAAGCGGGAGTGACAGAGACAGGTAGTAACAGGTTAATGTACGAAATTCTTTCTGTTCGGCGACCGCACTTTATATATAGTTTATCATTATTGATATTGGTATGTACTAGCAACCCAGAATCTCTACTTGGGTATATAGAGTAACGTGGTTCTGTAGTCTATGGGGTGATGGCGCGCGGCTTTTGTACTGTGTAATGTGTGCTAAACTAGAAATAAAGAATTATAATTAGAAGAAAGCCGTTTCAAGAATCTGTCCCCCATTTACCCCCCTAACCATCATATTATGTAGGATGTAAAGCGTGTGCGGGTGGCCGGCCTCACCTAGCCTCTGGTGCGCGGGCAGCTTGCTGAAGAAGGGATGGGCGAGCGCGTCGCGCAGCGTGACGCGCTGCGTGGGGTCGTACTCCAGCATGCGCGCGATCAGGT
Organism: Hipparchia semele; assembly: GCA_933228805.2. Classification (NCBI taxonomy): domain Eukaryota; kingdom Metazoa; phylum Arthropoda; class Insecta; order Lepidoptera; family Nymphalidae; genus Hipparchia; species Hipparchia semele. The sequence goes on from OW121718.1 coordinate 11,530,577, forward strand.
CGAACAGCTGCCGGTGCTCCTCGCTGTTGCCTTGCAGGTACCTCTGCAAACACGGCATACAATCATCTTTTTTTTTTTTGGAACGAAGTTCCTTATCGCGCGTTGTGAAAGGGGGCTAGACGGAAAAAATTCTTACGAAAAGTTGTCACGACACTTTTTGTAAGCTGTGCGGCGTCGCATGTTTCTGTCTGTCTCTCTCTCTCTTATAGAAAGCAAGCCAGATATTTTCATTTCTATTTCGCATTGAACTTCGTTCCATCCGGGTGTTCCTTGACACCTCTCAAGTTTCAAAAAAAAAAAAAAAATTTTTCAAAAATTCAAAAAGAACATTAATCAAGCTGAAGTTGACTAATATTCTCCTCTCCCCTCCAAATAAGCGAAAAGATTGTGCTACGAGTGGGTACGACAATAGTGCAACGGGTGGGATTCGAAGCTGCGACCTTTCAGTCCGCACCTTTTTAACCGTTGGGCTATTGAGTTAAACCATTATAATATATATATAACTGCCTCGTTAGTATAGTGGCCAGCAAGTTCGACTGCGGGTGACAAGGTCCCAGGTTCGATTTCTGGGTCGGGTCAAAAGATGTATTGGGGTTTTCCGTCAAGAAAGTCTCAGTGCTAGCCCGGTGTTAGGAAATTGGCGGCGAGTCACCCCCGTGCCTCGGAGTCCGTAAAGTTGTCGGTCTCTCTCCGGTCGTGTCGGATTTCCGTCCCATCGGACTAAGAGAGTGAGGGAATAGAGAGTGCACCTGTGTTTGCGCACACACTTGGGCATTATAATATCTCCTGGGCAGATGGTCAATCTCTGGAGATACGTGACGTAAATATGCTCTTACATTTTGCTTCTATCTGTATGTATTTTATGACATAGTAGTTATGTATATCAAGACTCACCGATAACGGTTTACAATTTTCTCTAACGTATCTGCCAGCTGACGATTTCTCGTCCCAGTCTAATTTGCTATGATAGAAATACTTTGTTCTTGTTTTCCTTGCCATTCTGAAATAAACAAAAATAAATGATCAATTTTCAATACAACTTTACAAAAAACCGAAACACGTGAATGTCATAGATATTGAACACACTCAAAATTCTGTAAACTGGCTAATTTATATGAAAATTTGGATGTATGGAAGAATGTCTGTTACTCAATCACGCCTTAACGAATGAACCGATTTAGTTGAAATTTTGCACAGAGATAGATAAGTCTCTGTGCAAAATAACAACAACAACAATAAGAATAACAAAGGATTCCCGCGGGAATTTAAAAACCTTAATCCACGTGAACGAAGTCGCGGGCATCAGCTAGTAGCTAATAAACAAAACAAATATAAAGAGGGTCTCCACAACTTAACTTTTGTTTTAGATCTTGATAATGTCAAATCTTGTACGGTACGAAACCATTCGGGTGCGGTTGCGACTCGTACTTTGCCGACTTTTTGACTTTCCTACTTCACACTATCACACTATAATATTATAAAGGCGAAAATGTTTATGTGTGTGTGTGTATGTTTGTTACTCTTTCACGCAAAAACTACTGGACGGATTTGGCTGAAATTTAGAATAAAGATAGCACATACCCAGGATTAACATATAGACTACATTTCATCCCGGAAAATGAAAAGTTCCCACGGGATTTAAAAACCTTTAAAGCTTTTTAAGGTCTGCGAGGATATCTAGTAACAAATACTAATGTTGTATAACCGGTGAACGGAAAAACTTAATTGAGTTTTTGATTCACCATTATCGAATTAACACAATTTAAATATAAAATGTATATTTAAAAAAAAAATGCGGCGAGGTCACACCTGCAGGGGATGGGCCCCAGGATGCGCTCCATCATGGCGAGGTGCTCGCGGTTGTCGTGCGTCTGGAACAGCGTGTTGCCCTGCTGCAGCTCGAACATGATGCAGCCGATCGACCACACGTCGCACGGCTGCGCCCAGCCCAGCTCTGCAACATCCACCACACCGGCTCAGATATGGTGCAACATCGACTACACAGACTCGGATATGGTGTAACATCGACCACACCGGCTCAGATATGGTGCAACATCGACAACACAGATTCGGATATGGTGCAACATCAACCACACTGGCTCAGATATGGTGCAACATCAACCACACCGGCTCAGATATGATGCAACATCGATAACACACACTCGGATATGGTGCAACAAATGGTGTAAACGTTGCTGTCAAGCTTGCTGCATAATTAACAGGCTTTAGTTAAGACAGGACATAGTTTAATTAGTTTTTAGTGAATTTGCAATAAAAAAATATTTGAATCCAGATTAGTATGTATTGATTTCTTCACATTATTACTTTTTCTAAGTTGTAACTGGTTGTAACAATGATTTTACGAAGATAGAATATTAGTAATGAATCAGCAACAAAAGGCACTCAATGTATGTATGGCATGGCAGTGTAGATTCAACCCATACCCCTAATTGGTTTCTACACGCCATCGTGCCGGAACGCTAGATCTGTCTCTAGTCAGAGTGCTGCTCACCTAATATGACCTCGGGCGCCCTGTAATGCCTGGTGGAGACGATGGTGCTGTGGTGCTCGTGGTCGAAGGTAGCGCTGCCAAAGTCGATGAGGCGAACGTCGCTGCGTTTCACGCGCCGCATTTCATGCTTCTGTAGATATCGACAGAAAGTACAGAGTTAATTTTTTAATCCCATAATAATATCTATCTATTGTATCTGTTTATTTCTCAATTCATTTACTCAAAGATTTCAAAGAAATTTAGCACGATAAAGTTACGTACGTCACGTAGTAAAGTGAATATAAGTAGTGGAAGGCTTGACGGTTAAGATGGTTAAGGTTAAGATGTACTAGAGGAAGGCTCGACGCTTTGAAAACAATTTGCAAAAGTTCATTAGAATAAAAAAATGATTCTATTCTATTATCTAGCAGAGGACATTGTGATCAGCACACATACCTTCTTAAAACTATTATATACACTGACGACTTCATAGTCGCTGTCCACGAACAGTATGTTCTCGGGCTTGAGGTCGGTGTGCGTGAGCTTGTTGTCGTGCAGGAACAGCACGCTGTAGATGAGCTGGTACGCGATGTGTCGGACCTGGTCCAGAGGGTACGGCTGGTAGTTGTTGTCTTTCTGCAACGACAACAAAATGCACGTTACTTTTAATATCCTGCCGTCCTTAAGCTAAAATGCCGTTAACTACCAAGAGCATATTTCGAGCTATGATCCAAAAAGACTGAAAAACTACGTTTTTTATATTGCTATATCACAAACTACAGCATTAAGGAGAAATCCGCTTCGATGGATTGATAGAGAATTAACTATAAGTAAGAGAACATTAAAAAATCATATTTGACCAAATGTTGGTTAACGGCGTTATAGCTTGACAAGGGCAGTATTGTTCTCTTTAATTCTAACCCTAATCCTTCCTACTTAATATTATAAATGCTAAAGTTTGGATGTATGGATGGATGGATGTTTGTTACTCAATCATGCCGCAAAGACTGAACCGATTTAGCTGAAACTTATAATTATATAAAAAAAATTATCATGTCAAAAATACAATAAAATATGGACACAGTAGTTAAATTTTACAAATTATGAAGAATCATGGCTTGGAAGTTTACTTGTGTACAACTTTTTAATAAAAGTAACATGCAAAGCAAAAATTTTCACTGCTCAGCCAATTAAATCTGTCTATGTATTGTTTTTGCAGTATTCATGATCGGTTTTCTTAACAAGCCATTATTAACTTAACAGAAAAAAATAAACCTACAGCTAAAATAGTTGTGTCACTTATAAAAATTCAAAACATACCCCTGCTAAACTATTAACATTTTTGTTTTGGAAAGCCAAAATGTTTGTTTAATTAGTAAAATCTAAAATCTATTCGGGGAATGGTATGTTACTCACCAGGAAGTCAAATACACTTTGTCCCAGCATCTCAAATGCAATGCACATGTGTCCGTGGTACTCGAACCAGTCTAACATCTTAACGCATAAACTGAAAATAAACAGAACACAATCGTTAGTTTTAGGTGCTCAAATAATAATCATCTAATTTATTATCCTTACTAATGTTATAAATGCAAAAGTGTGATTGTTTGTTGGTTTGTCCTTCAATACCGCTGCAAGAGCCGTAGCTCTGCTGCAAGTCTATGGAAAGCCAATTTTAGTATGTCAGTTCTTTTCTTTATCAACCGATAGACGTCCACAGTTGATCTCTTGCATGGACTTCCACAGGGCTCGGTCTTGCGTCGCCTGTATTTAGCGGCTCCCTGCGAGTCGTCTAATGTCGTCGCCACTCCAGTACCTTGGGACCCCAAATACACTTGCTGTATGCCACTTACAGGAAGATAACTTCTGTACTGTATTTTTTTAGTTATAGTTACTTTGATTTGAGTTCTGCAAGAAATTGAGGAAATGTGCCAGTGGACATAATAGATAGTTGGTATTGTTGATTGGCATTAAGAAAGGCGGGTATCTTAGAAGATTGAAATTTCATTTCACAAATTACATTATTTTAACAATGGTTTTTTTGGAGATATTAATTACTTTTGCTTTCAAAATGAGCGTAAGTTTGTGATGGAGTTATTATTAGATAAGTAGCTACCGACTTAAAAAATTATTCAAAAATAATTAATAAGTATAATTGGATCATAACACAAAAATCTTGCTCTATTTATAAACAGTACCGAGAATAGAACGCAACTGAATAGATTGTGAATTGTTTTTTTTAAGGATCGGACGTTGACAGACAGTAAGCATTTAATGATTGAGTTAGGAAATGTCTTTTTGCACGTATTGATTAAGAATGGAAGATAAAACGGTCGCTAGTTATCGAGGCGTTGGCTAGGTATTTTAGTGTTTTGGTTGACATCGGTCGGTTTTTCTGGCCGCGAGCCAGCGGCGCGCGGCGGCCGTCGCGTCTGTAGCGGAACAAGGTCAAATATTGCCACTAGCGTCAGCCCTGACGTCTTCTGCCATCACTGAGATAACTTTGGTGCCACAGGCTAGGCTAAGTTCGCGTTTTAGTTACAAAACTTCAAGTACCCGCCGTCGAGGGCTCAATGGGGTACTAGTGAAGGGATAACAATTAAGCGGAGAGGCAACTTGTAGGTAAGATAACATTGTAGGTATCGATGTATATGGTTAGGCCTCTAGAGGAAAAAAAGCGGTCCAAAAGTAAACAGTATCTCTTGCCTTAAGAGAACTAAAAAGAAGGCCTTAGAAAGGAGGATGCTATAGATCGTGCCTTTGCAGGAAAGAGATTTAGAAAAAAAGTGGACTCTGGCGTAAACCGAGACAAATGCTAGGAAGATTATATAGATACAATTTTTTGGATTAACATAGTTGATAGTAATATATAGTAGATCCGAAAGCACTTTTTAAAAGTTTATTTGAATATAAAATGATTATTTTGTATTCTATTCAATCACCATTAAAAGAATTGCAAGTTGCAACTAATATGTATGTGTAGCATTATATAGAAATTAAATATCATAATTTCAATGGTGAAGGAAAACACATCTTGAGGCAACCTACACGCCAAAGAGTTTTCAAAGGTGTGTGAAGTTTGCCAATATGCATTGGGCCCGTGCGGTGGACTATGGCCTCTAGTCCTTCTCTACAAGAAGACCTATATTCAGTAGTGAATGTTGATGAGTTGATGATAATATCGTAAGTAAGCCTTAGCTATTGTAACTTTTATCTGGCTTTGGCCGTGGCTAGTCTCGTGGCTAACACTCTAACGTCAAAGACGTGCCGCCAAGCCATTTAGGGTTCTGGTACGATGGTTAGAAGTAGGGTTAAATTTATACTACCATACCAGTTCCAAGTTAGAACATTACCATCTTAGGCTGCATCATCACTTACCATCAATTTGTTAATTCTATACTTACCATATATATTCTTAAAAAAAAGAATTGACCGACTGATATTATACTGATATAAATTTTACTTCCCTTTCACCTCAAAACTAGAGGAAAGCTTGTGTTAGGAGTGGGCACAATAAAATTGCAGCGGATGAGATTGACCCTTAGACCTTTCGAGTTTTACTCCGGCCCCTAAATCGTTGAGCTATTGAAGCTTCACACGGAGCGGGCGCAGCCAACCAAATTATTTGCGTTCAATGTCAAACATAAAATGGTGCAAATAGTAACAATAAAAAGATAAAGAGGTCCCATTAGCTTTATTTGTAGCTTTGAAGCAGACAAGCAGAAAGATAAAAGTGATAAACTGCTTTATGTTTCGCACATTACGTTACAAGCAAGTGCTGCAAGACGATATTTGCATATTTAGGGGAATGTTCCATATTGCAAAAATCCTTTGTGTGTAAGGAATTTGTCATCCAAGCTATTTACATTTAAATGTTTATGTTAAGTTCAAAGTTGTTTGGGTTAGGTTTATTTTGAAGGGGGTAGGAGAACATTTATCAAGTTTAGCTTGGCTAATCCAATATCGGCAACCGAACACTATTTAAGCTTGAGCTTTACTGAATAAGGTTTTTAAATTCAAACAATTGAATTAGTAAGTAATGCAGCCTAAGAAGGTAACGGGCTAACTTGGAACTGGTAAGTGGTATGGTAGTGTAAATTGAACCTATACTTCTAGTCATCGTACCAGAACCCTAAATGCCTTAGGGGCACGTCTTTGACGGTAGAGTGCTAACTAGCCACGGCTAAAGCCAGCTAAAAGTTATATAATAGCCTCAATAGCCCAACGGTTAAAGATGCGGACTGAAAACTGATAGGTCGCAGGTTCGAGCCCCACCCCTTGCATTATTATCGTACCCACTCCTAGCACAAGCTTTTCGCTTATTTGGAGGGGAGAGGAGACTATAAGTCCAATTCAGCTTGGCTAATATTCTTTAACAAAAATAGTTAAGCCTAATTTACGATATTATGTCATCAGCATCATCATCCTTATAGAAGAGGCCATAATCACACTTCACACTATCACATCACATCAAATCATCATCACATTAATATTATAAAGCCGAAAGTTTGTATGTGTATGTGTGTGTATGTTTGTTACTCCTTCACGCCACAACGAATGAACCGATTTGGCTGAAATTTGAAATGGAGATAGCTCATACCCAGGATTTAAACATAGGCTACATTTTTTCCCGGAAAATTACAGAGTTCCCATGGGAATTGAAAAACCTTGATCCACGCGGACGAAGTTGCGGGCATCGTCTAGTAAGACTTAAATGACATTGGGCCGGGTCATATAACTCGGTTGAACAGTGATAGGTAAACCATAATCACAACAACCTGGTCTGGATTAAAGGGTAAAAGGAGAAAAGGGAGACCCAAATACAAATGGGCAGACGATATCTGCAGGACAGCAGGAAACAACTGTCCCAAAAAAGTCCTATAAAGACGTAATTCGAAAGCTCTGGAAGAGGCTTAATACTAGTGTTCTAGTCCTAAAAAAAACTAAAAATGTAATTATAATATTTTGTAATAATTTATCCTTATTATTTTTTCTATTGTTCTACTGTGAAGAGAAATAAATGGTTTTTTATTATTTATTTATTTATTCTTGTTTAGCTTATTATTTTTTCTATTGTATTATTGTTTTGAGAAATAAGTGGCTTTTTATTTTTTATTTATTTATCAGAGGTTCGTAATTACTTACAAATGAATATTATTTTTTTAATGATCCATTTATTAAAAAGCCTAGATAATAAAATTAGCATTCGATCTCAGTTTAGAGATTCTGTAGCCAATAAGATTGGTGTTCTATTACGACTATCAGTCAAAATCGTAAAAATATATAAATGAATATACTCACTTTTTACAGTCAGGGTCAATGTCAGCTAACTTTTCTAAAACATTAATTTCTAATTTTGCAGCCTCTCTGTACTTCTCAACGTTTTTAATTATCTTCAGAGCCATTCTGTGCTCCCTGAAAACAGAAAAAATATTCATTTAGCGTGGGTAATAATAACTTTAGATCACTTAAGAGCTTGTGTACAACAGAATTAGTACCAATCTCGGTATAACAAAAAAAAAAAAATGTTACGAATAAAACTAAAAATCGTGCCTTCCTCGTGGTCTTCGTAGGAACATTGTGAAAATTAGCATTATGCATATTACACTATCTTCAAGCCAACTAAAACCGATGAATAAATTTGACATTTTGACAGATTGCCAATATAAAATTGTCGAAACCAACTTTATTCGTCCGTAAGACATTATGAAATAGGTTCTATATCTATATATTATTAAATATATTAAGTATTTCGAATACAAAAATTAATGGTAAACTAATTCAACGGTATTTGACAATATATGCTGGCAGGAAAATGAATGACGGTAGACGTGTAGGTTAATATAAACAAATGAAAATAGAATTCTATTAATCGATTCGGAATGGTATCAATGGTATGCCAAACATTGTTTCATTTATGACTTTTAATTTGAAAATTCTTAGGACGTATTGATTTTATACTATGAAAGAATGAATGTAATAAATTAAACTTTATAAAAATCATCATCGTGCTAATTAAGTACTTAACGATTACATTTATTTTGATGATTAGAATTTACAAGTTGATACATAAAAACTAATTTTTGAACAATTCTAATTCGAATATACAAACCTAAATTGACAGTTCAGTTCCCATTTTCACCAACCGTACATAAATCATCCCCTAACTAGGAGTCTCTGTAGGCAAGTATCCCTGTCATTTCCATCTTCAGATTTTACTTAAAGGTTCGTAAAAGGCGTGTAAACTTTAAAATAAATCTAAACAATAGGTAGTCATGTAGGAAATAGACTCGTAACTTACATTTCTAGGTCCTTCACCTCGACCACCTTCCCGAAGGTGCCTTCACCGAGAGTCTCGATGATTTTGTCTGCAAGAAACCAAGGTACCACGATTACTTAACTGCACACTCGACAAAGTCATGCTGGAATCTCGCATTGGTTTTACAACAGTTGTTATGATAACATTGCCGCTTCATAAAAATTATAAATTCGAAAAACATTTAACACAAAGACAATGTATCACCTGTCATAGAACAAAACCAACGGGCCGTATCGCCAACATGACTTTAATAGAGATTTGAAGATGTCGCTGTTATTTGAAACAAAAATATAAACCACAAGCGGTAATTAAATATAATAAAAAGAAAAGTTTGAAAACTTGAAACTTCAAATCACTGACTGATATCTGGACTTGACTGGTGGTAGCGGCAATATTATTTTGTCACCTCGAGTTACTGTCCTCTCTGGTTTTAAAAATTTGCTAGATTGTGATGTGATTGACAGACTATGTGATGTGTAATGGTGTGTTGTAAGTGTGTGCGGTGTGGTGTATATAGTGTAGACATTGGTTAAGGTACGGTGTGGACACGAACATCTCGCTCCCATGACATATCCGGGCCAGTACACCAGATGTCCGTCCTTGTCGTCCTTGACGGAGGAGCGTGCCCGGGAGCTCTGCAGGCGCCGCACCGTACGCCGCCGCCGTCGCGCCGCCGCACCGACACGCCACACGCCACACGCCATCGCGCCACATCAGCACATGCCACGGAGAGCGCCACGATCGCCACGACCCGAGTAGTGTTGTACCCAACAATCAAACAATGGAACGGTTGCCCGTCAGACAAGCGACAATTGGTATGGTGTGTCGTACATGCTGTTACAGGGCGGACAGGGCGGTAGGGGCTCGCGCGCCGCGGCGGACGCCCGAGGCGCGCTCGGGGGCCCGCGCCAGCGCGCCGCTCGCGGGACGGGGTCGGGAGCGGATCGAGGACGGACTGACACCGGGAGAGGATCGACACATTTCACACTTTTACTTTCATACAAACCTCGCACACACTCTGGTTCATCAGGTTAAAAACAGTGTCCAACCGATTCTTTCTAAGACTTATTTACTAGTCAATATAAAAATATCATATAAAGTACTAACGTTACCCCAAGGAGTTTTACCGGGAAAACTCTTAGAATAATCTTTAGAAAATACTTTTACGCAGACAAAAGAAGTGTTAGATTTAAAAGCACCCACAGACATTGTAAAAACATGCGATATCAATGCAAAAGATTCATTTATTTAACGTATTTTAAACGTCTTTTGACTACTGACATCCTTTTGAACTATGCAGCACTTTGTCAGTTTTTATTTTTCTACCCTAAAATAGTTATCAAACCGCGCTAGCTTGTCAATTTTATTTATCGATGTACCTACTCTAATAACAAAATACATATTATGTATTTCTATTATTTTAAGTAGGTATTCTTTAAATGAACTGGCAATACGTTTTCTACTTGACAATGAAACGAAAAAATCGTTTAAAGAAAAAAGTAAATTGGTAAGTTAAATGTTTATGGTTATAATATTATAACGTTGGTATAGATGATATTACTGAACATCACGGACCAGGTGTAAGTTAGCGGCACACAGAGGCGCAAGCGGGTTGTTAGCTCGTGCTTACAGGCGGCGTGGCCGCGCGGCGCGTATGGTGTCGCGGCCGCAACGCTCGCTGACGGCTGCGCAGCTCGGGCGGCAACGCGACCACATCCCCGACTCCGATGGGCTCCAGTTTCCTAGGCATCAGTGCGCTCGACATGCCGTTGGGTTCTTTCTCAGTGATGCGACTGTACACTTCGTCTAAATGGGCGTACTTCATTATGAGGCTCTGAATCTCCTTTCGCCGAGTCTCGCGCTCGTTGAGCACGCGGTCACCGACCGGAGTCTTGTCGTCGTCTTCGTCGCTGGATGGAAAGTAAATTTGTTTCTGCCTACCGATTTCGCTGACGGGAGAGGAGGCCGGCGTTTTGGTCAGCTTTAGCTTGGCGTCATGGGTTTTATGGTGTGGGGGCGAGATCAAATCTCGGGAGCCCGATTGTAAGCTAATATCGATGGGCCTCAGTGACAATTTGCCACCTCGTTTATTGTCACTTCCGCTTTTTTCCACTCGTAGGGATCTTCTGTGATGTTTGCGGTATATGCTATCTCTGTCTTTTCCATACTGATGACGCTCTTTAGGGGATGCGTCGTACCCGTTCTTATCACTCTGTTTATGACCAGACAAACGACGATCTGTCGTGTTTCGAAAAGGAGTTTTCTCTCTAGCTTTCTCGTGCGAAAAGTTGTTACTTTTGAAGGAGCTCTCACCGAAAACTGCAGTCGTGAAACTTCTCATCAGACCTCTTGAAAACGATGACGGATCAGGTTCTAATGTTTTATCACGGTCTTCCTTTTCTTTTCTAGCCCTTTCCTTTTTTTGAATCGCAATTCTATCTAAAACCGAAGAATATTTATCTTCTAAGCGACTACGCGTGGTGCCTAACAAAATCGTGCTATCTAAATTGTTATTATTAGTTTCCTTGAGAGGATATCGTTTAGTGAGTGGCGATGATTTATTATCTTTCATGTGAGCTCTCCGGAATGAGTCACTGCGGCTGAGAGCGCTAATACTTGGATGAGAATTCACAGGTGATGTTTCGATTCTGGTTTTGGGAGAGTTGAGGTAACTCGAGTAGTGTCGCTCGTCGCTGTACTTCTTCGCTGTGGCGCCCACACTCGGCACATAAGGTTTGTACGGAGACGTGTTTCCTGCGTTCTCGTACCGTCGCACATTGGACAATCCAGAGGTTTTGCTGGAAAACAACTTGTCATCGTAGCGGGTCCGAGCCGCCGTCAGTTTGGGGTCGACGATGTTTTCATTTTTCTCCGACGGTCCCCTGCGCGTCAAGCGATTGATAAAGCTGGAGTATCCGTCAGACAACAGCTGCGTAACGCTGGTGGTGGAGGAGCGGTTGTAGCGACGCCGCGGGCTCGTGGTGCCACTGCCGCTGGTGCTCACACTGGCCATGTTTGTCGCGATTAAAACTAAACTTTGAACATGTAACACTTCAACCCGGGTGTATCACAAAGTAGTTCTCGAAAATCATACTTTCACATATACGGTGGGGTTTCCCTCGAGCATTATAATCCCAGGTAATCGCAAGAAGCGGTCACATAGGGTTAAATGTGATAAGAATCGTGAGCAGGCTCCAGCTCGAAGGGATTTGAGAAAGATCACTAGCGCAGACGAGTGCGGCCGTCGGTGCCAAGTAATGGTCGCGGACTAAAAATATCGGCAACCCGTGGGAGCGCCCTCCCGCGCACTCCGAGGTGCCGCCGCACGCGCATTTTCGTCGCATTACACCCGCTACACATATAAATACTCTTTTTACCAAACTTTACATTTATCAATTCGTGTTCGGATTACAGAAACGCCAACTCTTAATTAATTGTTAGAAATTAGGTCCATCCATGTCTAGAGTGTAAAGAGTTATTTCGATAGAATACATGTTTTTATGCCTTTGTTGATGTATCGTCCAAACTAATCCTTTTAAGAAAGAGACGTAATTTATTCTAAAAGTGTCTCAGACGTGCCGTTTTCTACGACACATTCTCACCGTAATTATAGTTTCATACTCTGTTAGGTATATTATTATATTTTAGTGCTTTTGTGAAGTAAAAATTTCCATTCTCTCTTTATTTTTACATTGTTTACTCTGTTATGACGCGGTATGCATAAGAGAAAGGTAATAAACACATCAGTCTGTTAGAATATAGAACTATGAATTGTTATTTTTGCTCGTGCTTGCTAGTACAGCATTTCTTTGGCGATAGCACTGGGCCCGAGAGCCAAGACAATTCTGTCAATAGGTAAGCGGTTACTAATTGGGTTAGTGGAGCGTGTATGAGACTGAACAATACCACTTTTCACGTGCGCGGGCCACGAGCACGACGAATGTACAAGACCAGCACGATCATATTATCTCCTCATAATCTGTCACTCCGAGTTCAAAGTTTATCAATTCCTTATCGCCTGTTATCCGTTATCATGGATTATCTAATTTAATATGTATTTTATCTTACTTCTCCAAATCCCAGTAGCAGATGTCTGTGAAATCGGATGCAAGAATGACATGTGATGATTATCTGATACGTGACACGAATACTTTGCGTGCCGTTCCATGCTTATCGTATCGTAAACAAACATTTATAGTCTGTCAGTCTTATCTAAACTTTTATAATATTAATATTTTAATATTATTATTATTAACATTAAAAAGAGAGAGTGCGACTATTATAAAGAGAATTTTGTGAATTTCTAGTTATATGGAGGGTAATCTCCGGTACCTATCACTGCACATAATTGAAAATTCTTTCAGCATTCGAAGGTACAAGGGTTATTTATTGACTTGCAATAATCCCTGCAGTTGAAAGATTTTTGGGTTTTTATTGGGTGAAAGGAGACATTACGGATATATATTGAAATTATGTTTATATATTTTGTGCAGATTATCTAAATAATTCGGAAAAAGTCGTGCCTCATTTGTCGTCATTAATAATAAAATTTGTGGATGGTAAAAGGCCGAGGGCCTTTTAAACGTTAGTTGTTTAAACTTTGAATATTATTAAGTGCTGTTATAGTTCACTTTGGGTTTCATAATTGTGCCGGAACCCTGACGTCCGTTCGATCAGTGTTGCCGAACGGAAGCGTCGCAAATATCGTGCACATTCTGGGCGTTCATTGTTATCGCTCGTCGATTTCAAAGCAGTTGCATGTTACTTTCCCCGAGCTAATATTTTCAGCTGCGGGCTGTGTACATTTTTTCTGAATACCGAGCTAAAATAAATGCCTTATAAATAAAAATGCCGATCAATATCTAGGCCAGAATTAATTGGTCTCGATAGGATTAATTTTTTTCAAATTCGATGTGCTTTTCCGTGAATTCGTTTGCGTTAAAATATTTTCTAGAGGTTTCAGACTGACATTATCAGAAGTTAACGAATCTCGCAAAGAGGTTAATTCAGAAAATGTGAATCTCTTTTGAACATCAAAAAGTAATGTTAATTCGTACCTCGGGAAAGCTAATTTCTTCAGACAACATGTAAAGCGCATACGGATAAACCACGTACACAAACTCTTTAAAGGCATTCAAGAAATTATATGACACCATCTTGTTTACAAAATAGCTTAAGAGTAAATAGTAACAACAGCACTGATGCTAGAGATTTGTCAGTAACGATGACAAAACACAGGCTTAAAACTGTACATTTTGAGCGCTAAGCAAACACCTTTTATCACATACGAAATGAACTGTCTGCTTGCCGAGAAGCGCTTTCATTGCGCCAGCTGTTTACTTCGCTAGGGTCAAACAACTTGGTACAATGAGATGGGGTGCAGGTAAAAGGACCTTTACTGATTGGTCTAAGGAGCCCCTACCTATGCTACGGCAGTGGTAATAAAAACTTGATTTGCTCAATTGTAGTTAACATAATCTCATAGTATAATACTGCTGTTAGATACCGTTATCAGACATGCATTATTATCAAACGTTAAACCGGAGACGGTATCAATAGCGGCTATGACACTAACCTTGCCCGCAATTTTAGTACAGGCGCCGTCGACGTCGAAAAGGATCTCCGCGACGACATTAAGGAGTTTAGCGACATCGTGCCACTCGCAGCCGTGGTCCTTTAAGAACCTTTTGTATAGTTCGTAAAAGGAGGACATACGTAGGGGGAGGCGAATCCGATCGTGTTTCACTGCGATCTCTGTCATATTTATACACTATTTATTATCACTTCACAGACCGTGTGGTGGAGCGCAAAAGCGTAAGGAGCGAGCGGGTACTTGCCCGACTGAATAACGACTGTGGACGGGGCTGTTCACTGAGTGCACCACAATATTAGCTCAGCTGACTTAACACTGCGTATACCGATATACATTTTATTAATATAAAATCAATAATAGTTAAGATACACTAAAACCTTGTCACAAATGTATCAGCGGTTGTAATCAGTTCGCGTCTGTCAGCGTCTCAACGTAAACTGAGAGGACAGCCGTCGTCGCACTCCAATTAAAAGATGGTTAATGGAGCGAACAATTCATTGGAAGCTTTCGGTTGAAACAGGATTTATCCGCGTGACAATTGTAGGCACTGTGGGTACCTAGTACCTACCTATTTACTGACCGACAATTAGTAATTATTTACGATTTTCCTCAAATTATATTTGTAACATGGCGAAAATTCCGAATAAAAAATTGAAGCGGAATAATTTCAACAAATAACTACGCTATTAATAAATAATTACTTTGTAGTATGTATTAATTATGCCCTTAGTTATGATTTGTTTGAGAAATAGAAGCTGCAGAATCACTTATGTTAAGAGAAGATAGTTATCTTAACATAAGTGGAAATAGTACCTATAGATATTATTACATGAATGAATTACAAGAAAAGGAAAGTAAACTATAAAAAATGTATGTAATTTAAAGGCCAAACTTTTTAACCGTGAATACGACGTGAGACGGACATAAGTAAGACATTTTAAATCTTGGACACGAGATAAGAGATCTTCAATTGTGTAACAGTTCAATCTCATGACCCTACGTGTACTACTTGTTACGATTAGGGTCCGACATCCGTCCGTATTACTGATAGTACGTGATCATAATCAAGTAGCCGGCAACCACGCACGCTTCGAGCATGTGAGTAAACGCTTAATGCCCTTACGACGAACTTGTTTGGAAGACATTAGGGATCTAGTATTTTAATGTTTTAGCTAATATGTATTTGTAATTAAACTATAGGTAACTTTGTACTTGATGTTTCAAAGGTTTAACGGTGGATTGACATTGCACAAGCAGACGCACGTGCCAAAATTGTTCAAAGGGAGGATGCAATAGACTACAGAATCAGGTTTGGATGCGGTTTAATTGCAGTCGGTCATGAGTCAGTCCAATCCAAACTGTCGATGTGCACTCAGCGTGAAATGCAGTTCGTCTCTAGACTCTAGAGTCTAGACACTAACCAGATAAGTGACCCCTGGCGGTATCGAGGACAATCCCTAGCAATAATAAAAACTTGATGTATCTACGCGTCCAGCGTTATGTAATCTTTGTGTATGATTAGAAGATTTTAAATAATTCTGCTTATTTATCATTCATTTGCCGTAGTTTATCGAATTCGTGCGTCACTTATTGTTGAAATTCAGTCTACAGATGCGACAGGTCTATTGTGTAAAATGTGACAAAAGTATGGAAATTAAAAGTGTTAATTATGCACTAACTATTGTTTTGCTCATAGAAACGCCCTCTAATGAAAAAGTAATGTGACAACCATATTTGAAATCGTATTGGATTATATCAAGAAACTTTTGTGAAATATATTTCATTTTCATTTCATTCTCACTTACAGCTCGACTTTGAACGCTTTTACGAAAGCGAGACGCTTTCCAACGTTTACGTTTTTTTTTTAATTTATGTGTTGGCGGCTGTATTATTTTTATAGCCGCCGCAAAATGCTCAGTTCTCAGTAAAGATGCACAATACAGATACATTTCTTATAGGAGCGAGGATAGGAAGTGGAAAATACACAAAATTATAAGCTCGCTTGTTTGATGCAAACAATTTTTATGACTTCCCGATTTTTCAGCCGGCGTGGCAGAGAATCTAAAAGTAACCTTGAATTCCAAATTAAAAATGAGTGAACGATGTCAGCTAAACTCCGTATCCAATTTTTTTTTAGGATTTATCGTACTGGCTCGGAATGTCTGATATGTTAAAAGACCTACAGTACTTAAATGAGACCTATTTCAAGCTTAAGTTGGAGTGACACTAATCGAATCTGCAACAACAGACGGCACTTTCTGTAGAAACAGAAATATTGCGCAAAAGCCTCAAGTTGACGTGGAAATTTCAATCTCAACAAAAAAAAAATAGGTAGGTAATAAAAGGTATTTACTTGCTAATTTTCTACTAGACTCCAAAAATCATCTGAATTTTACAGAATGATCCGTCCCTTTCTGATACTCTTTGGATGCATGAAACAGAAAATTTCTGGTGCCCAACGCATGAAAAGACCCACTGTAATATGGAAGTTGCGAATTAGCTGTTTCATAAGGACACTTGATTACATTAAAGAGAGAGGACGCAATGCAAAGGTTAAGAAGCAACATTAATGTTGTGTAGCCAGCTAGGCATGACCATTCGCAACATGACGATATCAGCAGAACAAAGTCTAGTCGACAAAGCTATCACAAAGCAAAAAAGCTAAAAGAAAGGCGACGCTATCTAGTCTGTATTCAAATTTTCAAAAGCAAAGGTGCGTTTTTCATAACATTACTTAAGTATTGAGTTTTCTAGATTCAGAGAAACAAAATATCGTCTCGATAGTGTGTAGTTACACACAAGACTCAACTTTTAATAACTTCCTCTCAGACTAAGCTAATCGTTTACATGACCATTCGCAATAACATGATGTATATCGGCAAAACGACAAGGCCAACCAGAAGGTACAAGACCAATTTATAAGGCTCTAAAGTTAAACAAAAAATCCGTAGTTTCCTTTAATCCGTACTTTCTTAGTTAGTTGTCTATCTGTGTGACAAAGGCAGTATTAGGATAAAGAAAGTTGTTACAGTTACAAAGGCGAGTAACCTAAATTCCCATTTTGAAAAAAAAAAAAAAAATGATAGTGAATGTTCAGAAATTAAATTATGCACTCACTCGAGTGGGGTATTGTCGTACTGGTATTTGAGAAATAAATAATACCTAAAAGGGACCAAGATGTGTGGTAAATGCAGTGACATCTTGCAATTTGAGACAGAAACACAATCACTAAAGTTTGCATCACTGGGCCAAGGAGAAGAAAGTTAATGTTTAGTCAGTGAGTTATGACTATACTCAATAATATGACGATATCGGTAAAAGGACAAGGCCGGCCGGAAGAAATAGCACATTAAATAAACACACGATAGGCTAACACACTAACAGATAGGTAAGGTGGGCTCGGGGCATGGGCGCACTTATCTGAACCTTGCATGCCAACCGCATTAACGAGTAGCGATAACACCCCTAGTGAACTTGGCCTTCTTGGTTGCGCTTAGTCAGTTCTAGCACTGACTCTTATTTTGCCTAGTGTTAACATTTTCAAAACAGCGCGCCCTTAAGTATAGCTACGCGTTTAACTATTTTGAATCGATTAAGAATGTAAAAACTGTAAGAATAAAAACAGACACTAAATATCTTTAGATCTAAAGATCAAAAACAGTCAAAACTATTGTTATTATAATAGCAAGTATAAGGAATATGTATACTACCACTGTTTCACTGTTACCACAAACAAGGTCAAGCAAGAATTTTACAAGGCGAATCCCATGCGGGATGTCATTTTCTATATTTCCTTAGTGACGTCACAAAGCTTTTCTCCTCGCAAACGGTTCTTTTAATGATTTTCAAATAGGCTGAGTAGTAAACTTACAAAAACAAAGAAAAAAAGAAATATGAATAAATAGAATTGACATGTCTCTTTACAGAGACAAATATTATACAAATCTCGATAAATTCTGTGATACATGAACTGTCACGCTAGTGCACTCAGACTCTAGGCTTGCAGATTCATACTTAAAAAATCGCGAAGGTCAGCCTATCAGGTATTAAAACTGGTAGCCTGTGAAATGTAGGTCAGAATAATAAACAAGACCTCGCTAAATGGCACCAAATGATGTAGTTGACAGAGATTTTGTAATGAAGTTAGGATTGTTTTAATTTTGAAATGATAAGATATTTTAATAATTATTGTAGTAAAAGAATAGATGAGAGACATATAAATGTAAACGAATGCGCAGTAGGTATGTAGCTTTTAAGAAACGAAACTTTTTAATACTTGTAGAGGATAATTAGGGTTTATCACATTGATTTATATCGAGTAGGTGGGAATTTTAATGTTTTGGCAGCGACGATAAAACAGAGCATGTGTGGAAACGTCATTGCAACGCAAATTAAACATGACCAGTTATGTTAATGAACGCAAAAGCTTAAATAAAACGAAAAACAATGGTTATTTTCCCAATCTTTCTAAATATATAAAAGGGAAAGGTGACTGACTGACTGATCTATCGACGCACAGCTCAAATCACTGGACGGATCGGCCTGAAATTTGGCATACAAATAGCTATTATGACGTAGGCAACCGCTAAGAAATGAATTTTAAAATTCGACCCCTGAAAGGGTAAAATAAGGGGTTGAAAAATGGAACTTAACGTTAGTGAATCGAAGTTAACGTGAGTGAAGCCCTAGGCGAAAGAAAGTATATCAATATAATTGAAGAATCTTTTTATGTTAGGTTATTTATAAGCTAAAACAAATATTAGGGCGAAAGCTGACATCACCAATGTAACGTAGAGGTACAAGCTTTATATCTAGGCCAATAAAATTTATTTCAAAGCTCTTCACAAATGTTGAACAGGTGTAAGAATATCAGCCTATCGCATATTGTCTTTGGCAATCCAGATATAGATACAAACGGATGACATTAAATAGAGTGAAAGTTCAAGTATAACAATTGGCAAGATCACATTCTATTTAGGATTAATTGTTGACATTTGTTTATTTCATGGGCCAAGGATCCACATTGGATCATTTTATCACTGGTGTAGATTCATATCTTCGTGTGTTAAATTAAAATGGACTTGTATTAGGACAACAAAGTAATTTTGAGGTGTATGAATATGACAAAAGCTGAATATTCTTGATACCGGGCATATTGCTCATTACTTACAAGAAACAATTGCCTATTCACATTTAACTTTATGGGTAATGGTAGAAATAATTTAAGATTAGTCATTTTATTGGTATTTCGACACAACATGCCTATTGCTCAAGAGTTTGGATCAAGTTTCTGAATCATATACTCGTACGATTAAGTCTGGCTGAAGCTGGATTTAACAAGTATCAATTTAAGAATTTGTTCAAACAATTCTAAACAATTGAAATGCAAGCGAACATGTTGATTAGACTTGATTAGACCGTGTGTATAGTGAGTATTTACGCTCTGAAAATAGAGTATAGTATCGTTTTTAAGACACACCCAAAAATGTAGACGATCAGTTTAAATCGCTTGTTATATAAAGCTTTTCATTAAGTTGGTATATTTTCATGGTCTGGCAACATATTCAATCTATGGATAGGCTGAATACTTACAAAGAGCTTATCGTGCTCAGCCTTAACATAAGATATTTAGGCAGAAGTAATTTTGGATAGACATGGTCCATTTTCAGAATTCTTTTGACGTTGATGCGGTGATAGAATAATCGAGTGGGCGGTGCGGGGGGAGGGTGAAGGGGTCGGGGGATTAGCACAACATCGGCGCTTCGCCTAGGTGAAGGTGATCGTGCTATTTCCGTGCGCATGCGTGAAACATTCAGTAGCAGTATAAACGCGCCACGAGGCGCCATCTAGCGTTCGCTATTGGAAATGCATTGCTATTGCCAGCTGCTGTGCTATTTTCGTCAATACATCTAATATTGTTTACAGCGGATAGGTTAATAAAATTGCGTTTCATTTCATTAAATTAACGGCCTTGTTTCAGGAATCAGGAACACTTTAATTTTATATGATATATTAGAGTTCTGACCTGTTATATAGCAATTATAAATAACGGCAATAAATGGCAAAATAAGAATAATAATATAATTATCTCTAATTGAAAAATTCTACTACATACTTCGGTATACAGTAAGAATATAAAGTGTACTTATATTAAAATTATACGATCGAAAGGATTGTTTTGTGCATGATATCCTTGACATAATTACAAAATTTAAAATAGATGTAATGCCGCCATCTCATTGCGTAGTTGTTTTTACGATGTAAATGTAGCATCAAGTGAAAATTCTTCTTTAAATATTTTTAATGCTGCAGTTACATGTATTATTCATTAATATTTCTTTAAATTCTATGCTAGGCATATACGTGCGTACACGCTCAACCTTTTTGAGTTCATTCAATTACATTCAAATGTGTGGACTTAATATCCACCATGTAACAACTCTATATTTCATTAATATACTGAGTGGGCTAGTTGAGCATGTAACTATCTGCGTAGAGGCCCTGTTTTAATTTTATAAATAGTGATAAATTGTTAGGTTAAAATAAGTTGTCTGACCTCTACTTCTTTAGGTTGGTTGTCAGGTTTTAGTTGCGAAGGCTGTTGCGGAACAGGCGGCAATGGTGGTGCATACGAACACGAAGCCTGTGGCTCGGCGGTTGTTTGGTTGACAACTCGATTTGCCGATGACGTAGCACTGTGATTATACTGCTTAATTTCCCCTTCTGAATTATGGACTAGAATTTGTGGCACTGCTGCGACCGCGTTAGCTGGTTTTCGGTCAACGTTTTGGTGGTTCGATGTTTTGGTTAACCAAGCAGGAGGTACTGCCGGCGGGTGAGGGTGCTGTTTTACTGCTGGCACTTTTGCAATATCTCTATTTACAGGTGTTGCACTCGGAGTCACAGGCGTCACAGTTTTGTTATCATTTACTACACTAGGTGTTGTTTTGGCACTTTTTAACACTACAGGTTCACACTTAACCACAGTACATTGAGAACTCGACGCGCAATTTAAAGCTTTTTCATTATTTGTAACTTTATTTAGCACAGGTGGGAGATTTTGGGGTAAATGTTTTTGTAATGGAATGGAGGGTAATTTATTGAGAGGTAGACTAGTCACAGGATTAACTGTTGCTAATACGTTTGGTCCATTACATTCATTTTTAATAACACGAGACACTGTTTTGTCATCGTCCGGTATGTCTTCATTGAGTGGAGACGTTTCATCTCTACTTTGAGAAAAATCAGTGCTATCACAGCAAGAGAGTTCATCTAAACTTTGAGCTATATCAAGGGCAGAAGCTTCATGATAATCAGTTGAACAGGGTGAGGTGTCGTCACTGGTATCATCACTACCGCATTGCCTGAGTGAGCTTTTGCTACTCGGCATATATGCTAAACTAGAGGTCACATCATTTGATATGTCAGCATTGATAGATTCAAGATCTTCACTATGAGACGATTCTCTATTTATGTTGGAATCAACACCACTAAGCTTATCATCCTCATGTATTGTAGTATTTAATGTTGGTTCAGATGGCACAGGTACTGAAGTTTTTTCTGGAGGATTTGTTGTAATATTTTCATTAACTTCCTTCCCAACATCAATATCGTCCAGCTTTTTATTCTTTTCCCCTTCAATGTTGTTAATCTTATAAGGACAAGGTTCAATTTGTGTAGCTTGCTCGATGACAGGAAGACTCTTGTATTGAGGTATATTAGCATATTCTAAATCACTTAACCGCATATATTGAACACCAGCTTCTTCAGATGGTATTTCGAACTGAGGCGTGTAATACTGGAACGAATTATTTTGATTTCCGTACGCAGACCATGGATCGTTAGGAGGTATTAACGGAAGTCCATCATAGTATAGCCCTGGATTTAAATCTGGTTTACCCATAAATTCTGGCTTGTATTCCCAGGTAGGCACAAATGAATCTTCGAAAGCTAAATAATTTTCTGGTAACACAACTACATTCTCACTTAACTCATTGGGAGTCATTGCATATGCACCATCATAAAAAGGATTATTTAACACTAGAGGAGCAGGATGTCCTGGTTGCATAGCTATTTCTGCTTCAACAAACAGACCATACTTTGATAAATCTGGTTCAGATCGTCGATGCCTAAATACGCTATCATCTAAATCGATTTCATATGTAGAAACATAAATATCCGAAATATCAAAGCTACGCGCTCGTCGTATAAAATTATATGTATCGTACTGATCATCTACAGCATCTTTCTTGGACACGTGCTCCTCTTCTTGGCCACTGAATAGTTCATCATAAGACGGCACACCCACGTTGTTTATTTCATCCAAATCATCCGCATCGTTGCTTTGGTCAAGGACAGAATGCAATGCAACGTCGCAAGTAGTTCGGGGCACAGCAGAGTCACTGGGTATCAGAACTACTCGCGGCAGGGAGGGCGGGGGCCCGTTGAAGAGCAGGTTGTTGGGCGGAGGACGCGGCGGTTGGGCAGCCATCGCTCGCGCTGGCCGCCCGCGGCGCGAGCGTTTAGGATTTTAGTGCGGCGGCACAGACGCGCTGGGCGGCCGGCTGATCTTTGCGACTGACCGAAGGCGTACCGCGTGACGAAGGCGAACACAAATAGAACGGGCGCAAGCGTGAAGAGGTCGCCGTCTCTCGCTCGCGTCTTCATGGACGAAGGCGCATGCGCACGCGCATTCGCATGCCAAACCTGTTCCGCATGTTCTTCCCGACAGACTCCCTTATGACGTATTGTGTTTTGTGCTGGCACCAGACTGGGTACGACTTTGTATTTTTATGAATCGTAAGTCTTAGATAGATTTTCGGTTGAACACAAATGTAGGATAAGTGATGGCGAGCGTATTTGGGTTTGATAATTCATAAAATCCTTTCACACATCCTCATTAATAAAAGATTAAGAAACGGTACTGACCTGCTCAGGGGGTGACCGCGGCGACGACTCATCGCGGTGGTGCCTCCTCCGCCGGTGCGAGGTTGGCGAACGCCGATGATGAGATCGTTTAGAACGCTCATTCCGCCGCCTCCACGAGTGCTCCGAGCTGTGAAATCAGCGATCAATAGGCTGTAGGGTTAGTGAACAGGGGCAACGATAAATATACTCGGTATACAAAGAAATGTTGAGGTGAGGTTAGAGTGTGTTATAGAAGCGAACAAAAGTTTACTAACGTAGGCGATCGTTCTTCATAAGCGGAATGTAGGTTTATAAGTTGATGGAGGCTGTCAGGCGGCGGCAGACAACAAGAGCGCAGCAGCGCCCTGACAACGTCCCAACGTTGGCGCCCCGTCCCTATGCTTTTTATTTTTACGTTGCAAGACTGATTACTCCTCGTTTTTAAAAGTACAGATTTTGCCTCTTGCTTTTGTTTTGTATATAATATCTACCGTAGAAGCTTAGATGTCTATTATAACTATTGTAAAATAATTTGAAGATGTATTAGTCAGATTTACAGTTTAGCAGGTTGGCAAAAAATTCAAGGTTACAATGAATAGTAACCGACGAGGTAAATAACGGCAACTGCTGACATAGTAACAGCAGTTTTATTATGTCACTATGGGACGACCCAACGCGCGCTGCGTTCGCGAACGTACTGCCAAGCAAGCGCCGCCCGCGCACCATAAATGAGCTAAAGTAATGCTATACAATCAATGCCCTTTTCACTAGGTACAACTCACAGCTACAGAGCAACAATTCGACTACGTCAGCTCGCCGCTATGACAGCATTAGTTTGCTTCTTACGCATAGAGGGGAATCACAGAACCAAAACACACTATCAAAGGAAACGAGTATAATAATTTTACTGTCTGATATAAATCACTTCGCGCTTACCAACAACTTCGTGATCTTATAAGAGGATTCACTATTTCACCATCAAGTGACACCATACTGAAAAGGGCATTGTTTCTTTAGAAAATAAATAAATTTATAAAACTAGGAAGTACAATAGGCACAGGTCGTATGCAAGAACGTAACAGTGACTGAAGAAGCTAATAAAATTCATAAGAACTAATAGAATTACCTACGTACGATATAATTGGTTTACGTAGGTAGGGAACGAGATAAAACAATAACGCGTGAAAACACGAGGAATATGCTGCAGATGGGTAAATAAATATTTTATTGTTTAGAAATCTAAAGATAATATAATATATGGAGAAACAGTATAATATTCGATATTATGTTTCCTATGATGTACATCCTATTAATATTATGAATGCGAAAGTTTGGATGTATGGATGAATGGATGGATGTTTGTTACTCAATCATGCCGCAACGACTGTACCGATTTGGCTGAAATTTGGCACAGAGATAGATTATAATCTGGAATAACACAAAGGCTACTTTTTAAATATATTTTCAATAACATCGATTAAGGCTTTATTTATATCTCGATCGTAGAGGCCGATCGAACTCGCTAGGATGAAGACTAGTTACAACGATCGAAGCCTCACTGCCATACCCCTTCCAAGTTAGCCCGCTACCATCTTAGACTGCATCGTCACTTACCATTAGGTGAGATCGCAGTCAAGGGTTATCTTGTTATCGAATAAAAAAAGCCTATTTTGCTTGTGGAGAAGCACATTTAATGTACCTATCTACTATCTTCCAATAACCTGTAAAACATAATTCTGAGTACCTAATAATAGTAACGACTTTAATATTGAACGTTTTCTATGATAAATATTCATAGTATCAGTATAAATTTCGACGTATATATTCCATGACATTGGCAGAGTGCATTCTGTATTGGCCCTCTCACGGACATTCTAAAGGGCCATAGAGCTGAAGTAGGTAAGTTAGATTCATCGAGACACAATAGCACTTCCCTGAGGGTTGACCGGTTGGCAGAAGTTTCCAAGTGCTCTAAAAATAACTAACTCCAAAAGCGAATCTAAGAATACTTTACCGATAGTTTGATTTATATTGTCATCTTTTAAAAATATTATAACAATGTTTGTAAACGAATCGCATATAACATGTGAAAATATAAAAAAACATGATTGTTTATTTCTTACGTTATCATGGTGTATCAATTTGAGGATTCCAAAATATTATTTTAAACGGTAAATAATCTTGGTGATGGTCGTAAATTTAGAATTTAAATTCACCCTTTTAGGCTATTTATAAACAGATGGGAATCTAACCTTTGACTTTTCAGTTTTCACTCCGCACTTTCCATTGGGCTATTGAGATTTTCAAAATTGAGACTTACTTTCTTATAACAATCGCAAATCTCTAGAAGAGATATTTTTTTTTAATATATAGACTACCTGATGGTAAGTAAAGTTGCAGCCTAAAATGGAGCACGCTTGCCTAGAAAATGGTTATTCAACCTTAATAAATGAACTTGATAATTTGGGTACTTTCAAGGTACCCAAATTATCCCAGCCAGATTAGGGGTGTGGGTTGAATTTACACTATACCCCTTCAAAGTTAGCCTGCTACCATCTTAAACTACATCGTCACTTACCATCCGGTGAGATTGCAGTCAAGGGCTATATTGACATCGAATAAAAAAAAAAGCCATTGCCTACGTGCAGCCCATCTCCAGAAGAGACAGGTGTATTATGATCGCGTATGTCAAAGATTTATTTTCTTTTCATCAGTGAACAGCCGAGCCCCGATGCAATATCCGACATCAACACGTTGAACTTGAACACGCGCTCGCAGACCTTGCGCCTTGCATGCTCAATGCTCTCATGTGTTACATAAACGGTGGACGCTTCATGTATATCAAATCGTGTGTAAACACGATTTCACTTGTGTGATTGGGTTAAGCTACATAACACTTACCTAATCTAAACCTACTTGTAAAACAGTAGCGTGAATGAAAGGTTTACAGACAAACGCATCGCCTAAATCGGTAGATCATATACTACGGTGGAGATTCCAAGCGAAAATATTCCTTGAAGACCGAATAGGATTTTTTTGAAATTCCAAACCTATAGAGGTGAATTCATAAATCTAAACGCACATGGACGAAGTCGCGGGCATAAGTTAGTATTTTAATCTTTTTATATATTTAAAAGCTTTAGGTACAATACCTAGATTGATCGAGACATAAAGAAAGCCTTTAGGTGTCAGTTCGGGAACGATAATGTTAGGATCAAAAGTAGAACGACTAATTATTTCATAAGTAACATGAATAGAATAGAATAGAATAATTTTTTACTCAAATAAACTTTTACAAAGTGCGTTCGAATCGTCAAATGAATCTACCACTGTTTCAGACTGCCGTTTTACTGTCTGTTGCTATGTACGTGTGTGTGTGTGTGTGTATGAAAAGAGCAACTGCTGAGTTTCTTCCTGAACCTTCAGCTCTTCTCAGAGTCTGCTGACGGAATCTGCATTCCGAACTGTATTCTGGACATAAAATTATGAACTAAAGAATTTTGAATATTTTGTAATTTTTTTTTGATAGATACACTTACAATTCTATTTTTTACTTGAAACTTGATAAGCACCGCTTTTAAAACTGGAAAAAAATATACTGTGTGAATGAGACAGGTGGTATTGCTCAACAAAACCATGCGTCACACAACTCTTCGCGAATAACAAACACCGGAACATTCACTTTCGATGGGCACACATCAACATTATAATTTAAGCTGTGATGATGCATTTCATTAAAGAAGTAAAGGCAGCTATACACCTTATGATGATCGTTAGAATCCTGTGACTGATTCGGCCGCATTGAGCATATCGAAGAAATGCAGATGATGTCAGTAAAGGTGGAAGCTTTACTCGCACAATTTACAACGCGTCCTATGCTGCAGACGAGATAAAAAAATAAGAGTTTTTCCACGGACATCTCAATAAGATCGGCTTATAATTTATTTTTGCGATAAAAAATCACAGGGACATTCACTTTCGATACAAGTTAAGAAGGCTTTACGCCTGACTGTATTCATAAAAATTTTACCATTTGTAGTTAAGTACATTTTTTTAAAATTTATCGTTTCATAATATAATTAAAACATAGGTACAAAAACTTAACAATAAAATAAATGTCTGGTGTTCAAAAATTAGAAGATTGTTAAAATGTCTGTTAGTTTTGATACACACACGCATGTTTTTAGATTTCTTGTTTTGATCAGTCTTTTCTGAAATGTTAGATATGTTATTATCAGAAAAGTTGTACCTAAATGAATCCAATGAAAAGTATTTAGTCAATGTAGGCTAACTAAAGGTTCCCATGCCATAAAATAATCTATCACCGAAAAATAAAACCAATTTTACAGAAAAGAACCGTCAGCAAAAAACTCAGCTGCTACTCATTCAGTAAACGATGTCCCGTCAGGTGTATTACCGCCTTAATTATATTCCAGCCGTGATTTATTTCGGTATATAAATACAAGTTAGAAAACCGGCGGTTGAGCTGATCAATTTCTAAAATGTTAATGTGAGAAAACTGGCTTTTTAAAAACCTCTCAAAGCGTGTGTCTATAAAAACCCGTTAGCAGTATTGCATAATACACTTAAAAAAATAATTATATCATCATATATTAATCAAACTATCACATTATTTAACGTGATTAACAAATTGGTTCAACGATTTTCAAGAACTATTATTATTAAACCTACTCAATTTAATTATATTATAGCTATATGATGTCCTCGAGTCACCAAATGGAGTAAAATATTTTAAACAAAACCTACATAAAATAGCTTATATTTTAAGGATAACTTTTGGTATCACCATTACTAATTCAATCTATAAAAGTTAACTTTAGTGGTAATACTTGTACCCATGTAGTGTATCCATATTCAATATTATGTAAAAAAAATTGCTTAATTTGAATTTATAACAATAATTACAATATACAGTGTAATATAATAAATATTGCTTTGGCAACAAGGCCCTTGCACTCATAGCAACTTGGTTGTTGTCTGACTATTATAGCTAAGAAATCAAATACCATATATAAATGGTTACTAAGTTAGCAAAAAAGCTAATTAACTCGCCGAGTTCCGGTGAAAGGGAATAATTCAAAATCAATTACAATTTACAAGGGACGTATTACTTATAAATACAATATAAACTAAAATTAAAGGAAAACTATTTCTTCCGGTCTTTAAAAGGAATAAGGTTTAGAAAGAATAATTTATTACTTACAACTTTTTCGGTGTAAAAATTACAGCTCTATAGGATTGACGGACTTGGCGAAAATATAAGGATTCCTTGTAGTTTTACTACGGAACACTTATATTATTACACCCATACCTGAATTACTCTACAACTCTTACAAAGACCTGTGGAGTGGCGTCATCAAAAAGTTAATTAAATAATGGACGGTTTTAATAGGACAAATTGCACTATGCCCTCTAAAAAATTATTAACATCCTGTTTTATAAGAAACCATCTTATTTAGTGTCTATATATTCCTCTGTAGCGGTCAAAATCAACTTTACAGTTCAGAATATTTAGCGTAGAGGTGAAAACTGGAGTCCTTAAAAAATTCAATTGAATCAAAACCCCTCATCGATCATACCTTGACCATTACCATTTTGTGTTATCGTAAAAAGTTTGTAGATTAAGCGATTATAAAGTCTCTATAGACATAGCAGGTACGCGTTTATTTGCCATAAATTTTATTTTATTGCGCCTAAAAATAAATTTAATGTCAAACAAATTGATATTTTTTTCGGTATATCATCTATGAATACGATTAGTTATATAAAAGTTTTATTGCTATAAAATCCACTGTACA
Source organism: Hipparchia semele (assembly GCA_933228805.2). Taxonomy (NCBI): domain Eukaryota; kingdom Metazoa; phylum Arthropoda; class Insecta; order Lepidoptera; family Nymphalidae; genus Hipparchia; species Hipparchia semele. The sequence continues at coordinate 11,559,706 of OW121718.1, forward strand.
CCCACGCTTCTTACATAAACAAAGAAACATAAAACATCTTTACTACATTTTGGCATTTAATCGTGTAAAATGATATTAAAACTAAAACTGAGACCATTCTTGAAAAGCAAAACAATATAAAATACACATTTGCATCACATTGTCAGGTTAACTCTAAATCAAAATAGACTGAGATCTGAAGAAAATAAAGTTTCGGACTCTATGTGATTTTTTTGTAGTTGTGTTTTTGTACTTAGATCTTATATTACTTTTCAAATAAGAATGAAGATTTTATTTTCATTTCTAAACCTATTAACTTAACCTGAAATCTAATAAATGATTTGGTTTCGCGCAGTAAATCTAAATCTTCTACTAACCCAATTAAAAAGCTCTAGGTACTCTTATTGACTAGACTTTTCGAAGAGAGTGAAACAGATAAATCGTTTAACTTGAAAATATAGGTTAAGCTGTAGAAGGAGAAAGCTGCAATTTGCGATAAGTGCTCATTGTCGCGATGGCGTGCACTTTCAGATTCAGTCTAAACAAACAAATAGGTGTCGGGAAAAGAGAATTTATCTCAACAGTAGAGCGGCTAATTAAGTGATAAAGTATACTCGTAAATACATATATACAGGTTGATTTGTCTGAAACCCCTGGGCACAGGCAGGACTTTGAATAAAATAAAGTAGGTATAAACAAACGTGATATTGTAGATGATTTCAAGTTATTTATAATATTATTAATGCAAGTGTGTTTTTTTGTTTATTTCTTGGTTTTCCCGTCATCCACACAGAAACGGATCGACGTGATTTTTTGCATAAATACCGAGTGAGTGACATTGTGGCAAATTCTGATTTACACAAACTCTAAATTAAAGTGACGGGTCTTAATTTAGTACTATCCGTTTCCACAAGGAGCATTATGAAAGAGCTAACGCTAGACTTGCCATTTAACTTGTCTATCACATAACTAATATAGCGTTTAAATATCTTCGGTGCCGGCTAAATAAAAAGAGACAAGTCTGTCAACATTGGTAGATAACGGGAAGTTTTCTCTTGTCCGGTCCGATATGAAATAAGTGATTTTAGCGAATTCTCAAACAATACCTACATTGTTTGTGTAATTTCCTGCATTGCGATATTCAACACTGTTTAGGTGATTGTTGACATGAGGGAATGTCTCATTGTCACTCATATCTAACATAGGCACGTTTTTGTAGGGAAAGTGTTGCATAATACCAAACTTGGTCGAACATTTCCTCGTGTCGTTGCCGCTATGCATTTTATTTAGTAGTTTAGTTATCGGAATTCGAATGACGTCATTAGTATCTACGCATCGACATTACCAAACATTGCATTTCTTTAGTACGAGGTTTTGCTGATTATGTGTATTACATATTAATGAGAGTTCCCAAGGAATTTTAAAAACCTAAATCCACTCTAACGAAGTCGAGGACAGAATATATCTATGCGTTCAACTTATAAAGTTCCTAAATCTAATAATGATTTACAGAAGACACGTACGATATCACAATATATTTATCAAATCTCTACCACTTTATTTATTGTAATCATTATTTACTTGACACTTTCCAATTTCCTTAGCAAACGAGTAGGTGTCAGCCGCAGATAAAAGGAAAAGTAAATATTAGTCAAAATGTGAGAGTGTTTCTACTTATCGTCACGTCATAACACTATTCAAAATATATCCTCAACTGTTTTTGTTAACTATAATCTTAGGTAGGTAAAGCACGTTTTGTTCATTGATAACGAATGATTAGTGGGCAGCGTTTAAACAAATGTCAATGTTAGTAGAAACGGGGGAAAGTGTTTTCACTTTTCTTTGCACGCTCAATAAATTAAGTGCCCCAATAAACAACATCCTGTTGTAATCCTAATCTTCAATGTTAAAGTGGATCGATTAGTTTTGTAAATGACCTCTAGACGAAGCCCGAAAAAAAGAAGCAAAACTGACCTACACGGTTGTATCTTAGGTATTAACGAACATTTTGGAATACTAGTGATCAGAGCACTTCCAGAAGGTTTCCCCATAGTGTGAATATTCTGTGTGATCGAAATGAACTTTTAGAAAAAAAAAAAAAAACTAGCAAATGATCGACTTTATGTTTACGGGGATCTAATTATGGGCCTAGAATGACATATAATTTTTTTTATCCCGGAGTAATAAAAGGTTACCGTAAGATTATTATTAATATATCTATTATCGACCTATGATTTTGGTTATTTTAAAGCTCAGCTAAACGTAGTCGCTAGTCATTTATAGTTATTCATCTAGGAAATCGAGCAATACAAATTAATATGGCTAACTGAAAACGCAACGCGGAGGAAAACGATTAATTTACGATCGCGACGCGGTCAACGTTCAGTCAAATACGGTATTCCTACAACGGTTCTTTATTTAGATACGCCGAACACATGTATCAGATTGAATCATCTCGCTTCTATTTACAGTGGCCACTGATATTTCCTGAACTCCTGATGTCATAACGTTTTGCACATGTATTTTTGGGGACATTCTCACAGGAAACGCATGGTTAATCGGAGACCTATTTTATTTATTTTATTCGTTTATTAAGTTAGTGCATGACTGCGATCTCACCGGAAGGTAAATGAACTTGCTGTCTAAGATGATAGTTAACTTGGAAATGGGTATGGCAGTGTAACTTAACCCATACCCCTAATCGATTTCTACACACCACCTCTAAATCATGCCACAACACAACACCCAAAGCCGTCCACCAGACAATTTATACGCGTTGTGACTACCTATAATATGGGAGATGAAGATAATTTTGCTGTAAACTTATCTAAACTCGATTTGCAAATAAGCTGTTCTACTATTTATTCCATTAATCGGAACACCCTTACTTAATATTATAAATGCGAGAGTGTTTGTTTATTGTTTGTCCTTCAATCACGGAGCAACGGATCGAAGTGATTTTTTACATGGATATAGTCGACGATTTGGGGAGCGACCTAGGTTCAACTTTTATCCCGGAAAAACAGAGGGTTCCCGCGGGGTTTTCAAAAATAAACGTTCACACGAACATCAATGACTTGTTATAAATAACATTCTGTACTGATTTGTATTTTTTTAAACAGCATAGAAACATGTTCGAAGAAGATAATGAGCCACTTCTCGATGGGTGAATCGATTATGGGTACACTGTTGATCGTGTAAATTCTTTAAAAACAACTAACGATAGTTATTATACATTTTCCAAAATAAAATACTAACTAATATTTTGTGCTACAAATCCGAACATAATGCGGTGTAGAGGTCAAAGGATTCGCGCAAAATTTGGTAGCACCTGATAATAATAATCATTAATATGAGGCAGACATTTGGTTAAATCGACAAGTTTCTAGGCCAAAGAAGAATGGAACACTAATAACAGAACCAGCCATGAGGTTATTAATTTAAAGTTTCAAAAACAAGTTTTGTAATGGCCTAGCTCTAGACTTCGCAGTGTTCAAACTTCCATACAGCTCGATGATATTATAACGGGACCTTGTCAGTGGAATAATGTGTAAAATGAGACCAAACATGATCATATTATTACACTATTCACTAAAGCTACTGTATGCAGTATCTACTTTTATAAAATAACTAGATAATGCCTGCGAATTAGCCTGCGTGGATTAACGGCAGGATCTCCGAAAACAGCCTGTTTTGGATTCAATAGTAAACAATCAAATATTCATTGTTTTGATAGGTTAAAAATATATGTTGTAGATTAATACACGTTCTAATTTATTTTGCCGTTCAAAAGTCCATATTTTGAACTTCACTCGATGAAATAATATTCCGAAAACAGTGTAGTTTTCAATTGGGTTTCGGTTGTATGTGTAGTATATCAAAGTTAAACTAAAAAAAAAAATTACAAAAAATAGGCAAAAGCTTCTAGAATAATATTTTGCCGTTAATTTTTCTCTAAAAAGCTTTCTTTTTTTTTAATCATGACTGGTTTACTTTCTTTATAACAAAGTGGCTCGGGCGCCTCATTTCAGTAGCTCGCAAGGTATCATCGAGGGAGGACGTATCGCTCTAGCTGGCTCACTGCGATCCCCGCTGATCAGACGAACTATTGGAGTATTATTTATTTGTGTTCACTTATCATAGATAATCAAAATAAAATTAGTGTGTAAATATTATTACCTATTATCTTCTAGTGTGTAAATCTTGTTATGTATTATTAAATCTGTAAATATTAATGTAAGTTAGGTACTCTTATAGTAAATTAATTAATTAAGAATATAATAAAGTGAAAATATGGGGACTAAAAATAAACAAAAGAACAAAATATCCAGATTTAAATTACGAAAGCTTAGACAAAATATAAGGTAAGTTTGATCCTTCTAATACAAATGTTGTACCTATTCTGTACCTTACCTACTTTATTTTTTTTAATTCTTGTGAATCTTTTGACAGACTTTCGAAATCGATCTGGACTCTCGAATTCCCTGCACTTGAGAACCATTGCCAAAATATGAAAAAAGTGGCAGCCATTTTCTTTTTTCTCGTTATGGGACCAATTCCTTTCAAAATCGATATCTGGAGATCCCTGTGCTCATAAAGGAGAACCACTGCCAAAATCAAAAAAAGTGGCGGCCATTTTCTTTTTTCTCGTTATGGGACCGATTTCTTTCAAAATCAATATCTAGGGGTCCCTGTGCTCATAAAAGAGATAACCACTACCAAAATTAGAAAAAGTGGCGGCCATTTTCTTTTTTCTCGTTATGGGACCGATTTCTTTCAAAATCGATATCTGGGGATCCCTGTGCTCATAAAAGAGATAACCACTGCCAAAATTAGAAAAAAGGGCAGCCATTTTCTTTTTTCTCGTTATGGGACCGATTTCTTTCAAAATCGATATCTGGGGATCCCTGTGCTCATAAAAGAGATAACCACTGCCAAAATCAAAAAAAGTGGCGGCCATTTTCTTTTTTCTCGTTATGGGACCGATTTCTTTCAAAATCGATATCTGGGGATCCCTGTGCTCATAAAAGAGATAACCACTACCAAAATTAGAAAAAGTGGCGGCCATTTTCTTTTTTTTCGTTATGGGACCGATTTCTTTCAAAATCGATATCTGGGGATCCCTGTGCTCATAAAAGAGATAACCACTGCCAAAATTAGAAAAAGTGGCGGCCATTTTCTTTTTTCTCGTTATGGGACCGATTTCTTTCAAAATCGATATCTAGGGGTCCCTGTGCTCATAAAAGAGATAACCACTACCAAAATTAGAAAAAGTGGCGGCCATTTTCTTTTTTTTCGTTATGGGACCGATTTCTTTCAAAATCGATATCTGGGGATCCCTGTGCTCATAAAAGAGATAACCACTGCCAAAATTAGAAAAAGTGGCGGCCATTTTCTTTTTTCTCGTTATGGGACCGATTTCTTTCAAAATCGATATCTGGGGATCCCTGTGCTCATAAAAGAGATAACCACTGCCAAAATTAGAAAAAGTGGCGGCCATTTTCTTTTTTCTCGTTATGGGACCGATTTCTTTCAAAATCGATATCTGGGGATCCCTGTGCTCATAAAAGAGATAACCACTGCCAAAATTAGAAAAAGGGGCAGCCATTTTCTTTTTTCTCGTTATGGGACCGATTTCTTTCAAAATCGATATCTGGGGATCCCTGTGCTCATAAAAGAGATATCCACTGCCGAAATTAGAAAATTGGCGGCCATTTTCTTTTTTCTCGTTATGGGACCGATTTCTTTCAAAATCGATATCTGGGGATCCCTGTGCTCATAAAAGAGATAACCACTGCCAAAATTAGAAAAAGGGGCAGCCATTTTCTTTTTTCTCGTTATGGGACCGATTTCTTTCAAAATCGATATCTGGGGATCCCTGTGCTCATAAAAGAGATATCCACTGCCGAAATTAGAAAATTGGCGGCCATTTTCTTTTTTCTCGTTATGGGACCGATTTCTTTCAAAATCGATATCTGGGGATTCCTGTGTTTATAAAAGAGGTAACCACTGCCAGAATGGGAAAAAGTGACAGCCATTTTCTTTTTTCTCGTTAAGGGACCAATTTCTTTCAAAATTGATCCCTGTGCTCATTATAGAGGTAACCATTGTCAAAACTAGAAAAAGTGGTGGCCATTTTCTTTATTCTTGTTATGGAATTTATTTGTTACGTTCCCTTATTGGTTGAGCGAAGCAACGGCTGGATCGTCATGCTCGTGAACGGGTGTCACCAACGGGAATGTTTGTCTACTTTCTGGTTAGTACAGTAATGTGGAGCGGAGATATCGAATTTGAAAGAATTTTATCCAATAGTAAATAATGATAAGAACGCCTTTTTAATATTTGACTAATGTTTAACTATAGCAAAAAAAAATATTACTGCCACTTTTTCTAATTTTGGCAGTGTTTATCTCTTTTATGAGCACAGAGATTCCCAGATATCGATTTTGAAAGAAATCGGTCCCATAACGAGAAAAAAGAAAATGGCCACCACTTTTTCTAATTTTGGCCATGGTTACCTCATTTATGAACCTAAGGAACCCCAGATATCGATTTTGAAAGAAATTGGTCAATTAACGAGAAAAAAGAAAATGGCCGCCATTTTTTCTAATTTTGGCAGTGGTTACCTTCTTTACGAGCACAGGTATCCCCAGATATCGATTTTGAAATAAATTGGCCCCATAACGAGAAAAACGAAAATGACTGCAACTTTTTTTAATTTTGGCAGTGGTTACCTCTTTTATGAGCACAGGGATCCCCAGATATCGATTTTGAAAGAAGTCGGTCCCATAACGAGAAAAAAGAAAATGGACGCCACTTTTTTTGATTTTGGCAGTGGTTATCTCTTTTATGAGCACAGGGATCCCCAGATATCGATTTTGAAAGAAATCGGTCCCATAACGAGAAAAAATAAAATGGCCGCCACTTTTTCTAATTTTGGCAGTGGTTATCTCTTTTATGAGCGCAGGGATCCCCAGATATCGATTTTGAAAGAAATCGGTCCCATAACGAGAAAAACAAAAATGGCCGCCACTTTTTCTAATTTTGGCAGTGGTTATCTCTTTTATGAGCACAGGGATCCCCAGATATCGATTTTGAAAGAAATCGGTCCCATAACGAAAAAAAAGAAAATGGCCGCCACTTTTTCTAATTTTGGCAGTGGTTATCTCTTTTATGAGCACAGGGATCCCCAGATATCGATTTTGAAAGAAGTCGGTCCCATAACGAGAAAAAAGAAAATGGCCGCCACTTTTTCTAATTTTGGCAGTGGTTATCTCTTTTATGAGCACAGGGATCCCCAGATATCGATTTTGAAAGAAATCGGTCACATATCGAAAAAAAAGAAAATGGCCGCCACTTTTTCTAATTTTGGCAGTGGTTATCTCTTTTATGAGCACAGGGATCCCCAGATATCGATTTTGAAAGAAGTCGGTCCCATAACGAGAAAAAAGAAAATGGCCGCCACTTTTTTTGATTTTGGCAGTAGTTATCTCTTTTATGAGCACAGGGATCCCCAGATATCGATTTTGAAAGAAATCGGTCCCATAACGAGAAAAAAGAAAATGGCCGCCACTTTTTTTGATTTTGGCAGTGGTTCTCTTTTATGAGCACAGGGATCACCAGATATCGATTTTGAAAGAAATCGGTCCCATAACGAGAAAAAAGAAAATGGCCGCCACTTTTTCTAATTTTGGCAGTGGTTATCTCTTTTATGGGCACAGGGATCCCCAGATATCGATTTTGAAAGAAATCGGTCTAATAACAAAAAAAAAAAACTGAACAAAATATGTAGTAAGTAAAATATTAATCGAACTTACTTAATACCTTGTTTGAGCTTTAGCAGTTTAAAACTGCATGTTTTGTTCTTTCTTCAATATAAATATTTCATAAACCTTAGAACTGCCCTACTGTTAGGTATCATAAGGTTATTTAATCTATGACGTAAAATTTGCGCTGCGGCGGGGTTAGCGAGTTCATTTGATGAGCGCGAGCGAGACCTCACCGTGCGAGGAACGAAGTGGCTCTAAAATACCTACTGCGGCCGAAGATCGTGCCCTTAAGGTTTTTTGATTTCTCCGGGAACTCTTTAATTTTCCGGGATAAAATATCCATTCAAAATTTCAGCCAAATTGGTTCATTCGTTGTGGTGTGAAGGAGTAACAAACTTAAACACATACACACACACACACGAATATATACGAGTACAACCTTTTGCCTTTATAATATTAGTAGGATAGTAGTGTTTATCAAACAAGTGATCTGATTGCACTTTCACATTATTTTATAATATGAATAAGAATAATAGAGTTAGAGGCAGCGTGCAAAGACGAGAATAAAATCTTCATTTATTTTATAAAGCAAAAAAAAAAAAAATTAAAATCACATTCATTAATTACTCATTGTCGTTTTCATCGAAACTTCTTATCAGACATTGATAAAAAAATATTGCCGTTAGCTCTGTTATCTTTTTAACGACTCCTAGCATTTCTCATATATGTATAAAGCTTGTATAAAGTTAGATGGAAAAAAGAAGAATACTAATCATGTTAACATGGCTAAATAAAAAACTAGGACTAGTTCAATGTCAACAACTTAGTAAAAGTAAGCGCAGTTATGTAAGTAGGTATTATAGATCGGAAGAAGGGTAAAAGTGGCAATATATCACAAAACTGTAGTCCAAGGTCCAGCGATGCGCCAATTGTGACGAGCGGAGAGTTTTTGGCACAATGACCATAATCGATCTGGGCCGGTGCAGTGCGGTGCGGTCTCTTACGAAATCGAAAGCCACGCTCTTCAATGCGAAACGAACTGCGGCTGGTCAAGGATTCCTACCGCAAGCCACGGTTTCTTATTAAAAATAATATGGTACGACCTGAATTATAGGGCTGACTGCCATCCATTCATTTAGGGCGAGGAAGAACCTCTTAGGAACCTTAATGAAATATAAGCAATCAAATTTAAACTAAATTGACAGATCTTACATATACCTAAATACTAGCTGATGCCCGCGACTTCGTCCGTGTGGATTAAGGTTTTTTAATTCCCGCGGGAACTCTTTAATTTTCCCGCATAAAAATTAGCCTATGTTAATCCTGGGTATGAACTATCTCCACTCCAAATTTCAGCCAAATCGCTTTATTCGTTGTTGCTCAATGGAGTAACAAACACACACACACACACACGTGTTTGTTACTCATACAAAATTTCTCCTTTATAATATATTAGTGTGATGTAATGTGTTTGCTAACTTTTCCGAAGGTAACATTGTCCTTACCTTACCTGTCAGTTAAGTTAGTAGCGAGTGCATAAGTTTTATTAAGTTAATACTCAATATTGCTAGTAGAAGGTTTTACTTCTTTCAAAAATGGGTTATTCCGGAGCAAAACAAACGGATGGCAGCCCTATAGTCAGTTAGTTTCACTAGCCTCGTTTTTCGGGCATCGCAGCTAAATGGCTAAACCGCCTACTTACACGTATAATTTAAGTATAATGCTGAAAATTGCCGTAGGGCCCAATTGTACCAGAAACTGTGTTTTAGAGTCATTTACATTTATAAAATTAATTCTCATATTAAATTTTCTATGAATAAATCTACCTAATTTAATGTATAACGATTGAAAAAAAAATCCTTTTAATTTCTTTTTTCTTTTAATTAATAAGCTAATAGTAGTCATAGAATACGAAAATAGGACGGACGGTCAAGCCTTCTGATTTGCATTGTCTTTGGATTTGAACTACAGATCCAAATTTTAATATGTACAGAAGTTAAAATATAAAATATATGTTAAAATATTATGTTTGTCACAACCAAAAACAATATTATTAATTACAACAAAGCCCAACAAACAATTTTAGTTATATGTACAGTAGATAATATATTTATATATCTAATACACATATTTGCTAATAAATTGACTAACACCTAAAATAATAATGAACATAAAATCTATAAATATGTATAAGCTATCAAACAAATAAAATATTAAAATGACAAGTGGTAGCTAATGTTTCACCTTGATGCTTTCAGTGGGCGTTTTTTATTATAATATCTTTTTGAAGCCTCTAAGTACGGTCTACATATGAAATGAACGTTGGATGGTGCAGGCTTTCGGGCCAGTTAGTAGGCTGACAAGGCCGCACCGGATGAGCGATTACTGTGAACCGTGTCAACACTGCAGCCGAAACTAATCGTCCGCCCGCGCTCTCCCGGGTCAATGACAAGCGTGGCTCTCGCCGAACGCCACGAAAAGCCACATAAACGACATTTAATCAGCTCCGATAGAGACACATTATCTTCCGTATTTGAGTTAAAAATAGACACGAGAGGAAACCTTGGCAAATGAAGCTTATTGTTTTCGTGACGTCGAATGATACAAAAGGCTCTGTAATACTTCACCTAAAGCAAAATATAAAAACCGAGCGTCTCACGATCACCAGCTTTGCACAGCACTGGCGGAGAAGGCACACCAGAAAACGTTTATTTACCCGGGCAGGTAAACTTTGATACTGTTACATCAGCCGGGTCTCAGCCGGGGCTGGCGAGCGGCGCGGCGCGCACGCGTGCCCGCGGCGGGACGCGGGGCGCGGGAAGCGGGACCAGCCCGCAGTGAAAGTTGATCACACCGCGCAGCTACGAACGGCTTCTGACATTTGTCGGATGTACGTGAACTGTACTGACCGTTAATGCCAATTAATTATATACATATGTCTGTATGTATATCTGCTCTCTATTAACGCGGCTATGTAAAAAAGCGCGTTTTGAAGAGTGAAAATCTTGCAGATTAAGACAATATATTTTATTCATTGCTCTTTCAAGTATTTCAGCGTATAATTATGTTCTCAATTGGAAAAAAAACCCAATAACGCTAAACGAAAACCTATTCAAAACCAATATCAAAAATACATAAAACAAGATAATAAGTGTCATCTTCAAAGCCTCATAAAAAAAAAAATGAATCGCAGTATAACTAAAACTAACTGACGGAAAGGTAACTAACTACCATCTATTTTATTTGATAACTATACAGGAGCGATTCGGTGAGCACGCCGTGATTCTGTACAAATGGACGCAAGTTCATGGTAAATATTACAGGGAGACAGTCGATTTCGCAAAGCATTCCGTGCCAAAAGTTGAAAATGCGGGTTAGTTGCCTTCTGGTTCACGAGACGGCCCATATTATGAAGCGAGACGTAGACGTGTCGATACAAGCAGGATGTAAACAACAGGGTAGAAAGTTGCAACAGACTGGATTCAAATATCCGCTGATAAGAGGAAGGAAAACGAGCACGAATAAAAACCGCGTAACGTTGTAAGAGTTACTCTTACATACCTGATTAGTGCCTTATAACTCCTGCATACATTATTATGTAAATTCAAATGAGATGAAAAACTAGCACTCATTATAGTTATAGTAATTGTACGCTTGCACGAAAGTTGTTATACAATAAAACAAGTGCTAGTTTTGAGCAAAAGCCGCAAATTGCAACGCAAACTTGAAGCACTTTCACTCCACTGTCGCAAAATAGCTATCACTTTTTTACGTTATATTTTTGTCATTACTGGAAATGAAATAATTTTCTGAAATAATGGCAAGGTGAAACAGACTAATAACAACTCCTATTTGTCTGGTGGGAGGCTTTCGCCGTGACTAGTTACCACCCTACCGTTAAAGACGTGCCGCCAAGCGATTTCGCGTTCCGGTACGATGGCGTGTAGAAACTGATTAAGGGTATGTGTTGAATGTAAACTGTCATACCCCTACGTAAGTTAGCCCACTACCATCTTAGACTGCATCGTCGCTTACCATCAGGATCAGTCAAGGACTATCTTGTCATCGAATAAAAAAAACATGTCTGTTGCATTTTAACTTTACATGGCGGAAAGCGAAGTACTTATTGGTGAGAACAACAGAAACTTTGGTTGTATTTCCTTCTCTAGGAACTTTATCCGATCAATTTCAATTCAGATACCTATAATTTACATCATTAGTGATGGCAGCACTGGCGTGTAATCAGGCCTTTTTTTAAATTCGGTGAGAACTTTAAAAAAACTACCTTTAACTTTTTTTCGTGGTATTTTGACCATTTGCGTGTCACTGTAGGTCTTTAAATATATCTATGTAAGAGATCGATCCAGAGAAGTCGATCCTTTTCTTCGTTGCAGTGTGATTGATGGATAAATCAAGCCAAGAAACACATTTTCGCAGTTTTTTTAAAGAATATTTTATATACAGGGTGTCCCACGGCTATGCCACATGGAGGGGAAGTACCTTAAATATTGTAGACGGAACATTTTACTGAAAGAAGACTTCATTTTAATTTAAAAAACAATTTAAACTGCATTCATAGATTTTTAAATAATTGCCTGGTTGAACCGGGACTCGAACCCGCTATACGAGAAAAAAAATTAACCTGTATCTTTATCATACCGATCGGAAGGCTTCATAATAAGGATTATTTTTTGTTAAATAACATAGCGTGAGAAATAAAAGGAAGACCATGAATTTTAGCCTTTGATGTAAAATTTTGTTCAGGAAAATGAAAAGCTGACATTGGCGTATCGACATACAACTGACATGAACTATTACTTGAGAAGTACGCATCATTTCCCGATCCTTACTATCCTTACTAATCCTTACTTATATTACCTATAAATGCGAAAGTGTGTTTGTTTGTTGATTTATTGGTTTGTCCTTCAATCCCGCTGCAGTTCGTAGCTCTGTTGCAGCGGGATTGACGGACACTTTTCTGAACAAAATTTTACATCAAAGGCTAACATTCATGGTCTTCCTTTTATTTCTCATGCTATGTTATTTAACAAAAAATAATCCTTATGATGAAGCCTTCCGATTGGTATGATAAAAATACAGGTTAATTTTTTTTCTCGTATAGCGGGTTCGAGGCCCGGTTCAACCAGGCAATTATTTAAAAATCTATGAATGCAGTTTAAATTGTTTTTTAAATTAAAATGAAGTCTTCTTTCAGTAAAATGTTCCATCTACAATATTTAAGGTACTTCCCCTCCATGTGGCATAGCCGTGGGACGCCCTGTATATTAACAAAGCTAAACTTGACAAAATATTCTCCTCTCCCCTCCAAAGCTTGTATCAGGAGTGGGTCAAACAATAGTGCAACGGAATGATTGAACCTGCGACCTTTTAAGTCCGCATCTTTAATCGTTGAGCTATTGACTTATTGAGGCTTAAAATTATATAATATGTATTAAATGTGTCTGATTCAGACATTGTAAAAAATGACTTCAATTAAATGTTTCTAATTCGTTACAAATAGCGATACATTTCAGTCCTTATTTGTAAACTTGGGAAAAAAAACCAATCAATGACTCATTTACCTGACCAGCCGGTTTTATTACATTTTGCCTACTCTACTTTATAGACAAATATTTTGTTAGCAGATCGGAGACTAGTGTACCTTTTAAATTTTTTTTAGTTAAGTCTGACTATGTCGTTTAGTACGGAGATGTCAAAACATGATGTTTTCAATAAAGTTAACGACTGTCCTTACTTAATGGCAGATTTACATACAGACGTTACTATGAAAAGGTCCAGTAGAGACTTTGACACTCGAGTGTAAGTTTTAAGGAGCAGATAAGCAAACACGACACCGGATTTAGTTTCGATTTGACAAATTTTATTCAGAAATCCATACAAATTCAATAAAACTCAAAGTGCATTAACACACGTTCAGGTTGACGGGGCACCGGCACCCGGTCCGGTACCCGGTAAGGACAGTGACGGTGGTAATAATGCAATCAGCGTCTGCGTCGTAGCTGCATATCCCGATTGTTATTATAAATCCGAATTTGTTTGTTGATTTATCCTTCTATAAACAAACAACGAAGCAACAGATCGACGCGACTTTTGTATGGCTTGAGAACCTGGAGAGTAACATTGGCTAACTCCACGCGGACGACTAGACCTACACAGAATTATTATTCGTACTATGCGAAATAGTGCTCTACCATATGTCATTTTACAAAATTTTCACTTGCAGCGCCGCGCCAGCAGTATGGGATACAATTCATAAGTATTTGTGTGGTATCACCGACATATTCATACACTTCGTATCCCGGCAACCGGGCGATACGCGACGCGACTACCCAGCAGACCGAGACGTGTGAAAAGACACTAAAACTTAGAATGAAAACAAAACAAGTATTCTAACTCAAATTTTTAAGCACAATGGCTTGACAACAACCTTTAGCGGCTAGAGAAAGACATAAAAGACCAAAATAACTTACGTCATAATCCTAACCAGGTTGACAAATCCTTTACGAGTCAAACCAGGACGGGACCTTGAGGCATTCACTAAAATGCTATCGAGACGAATCAGCAAGTTATGGCTGAGATCGCCCACGGGTTGGCGAATGTTTGCTTATTATTTAATGCCTCAATTTATACGGCAACTGTTTTATTTATTAACCGAGGAAGAATAACATCATCATAATAACAACAAAAGAAATTAAGATTTTCAGATGTATGTTCTTTTCCATGCCTTTTTTCTTTGAATAAATTGTTGAATCAAAAAGAGATTATAAGGAACATGTTATGACGTAGATAATAAAAATAAACAAACGAAATTTTTCAGAGCCAAAGGTTTAATAAGGAGCAAAAAATAAAACATTTTGTTTCATATGAGTATGAACAATATATCGTGTATGTGGAACTGCGTTGACCATTACTCGTGACATTTGAAATTTTTCTTTCATGTTTTATTGCGAGAAGTAAAATAAAATAAGACGAATCGAATAAAGGAAGGGATAAAGACCCCGACATGAGTCATTGAGTTGTGCAATGACTTTGCAACCTGGTCGCGGGTCGCTAGAAAACTGAAACCAGTTCAGTTATTATCTCGGGCAAATATACTCTTAGATTTCCAAATAGAAACATACTTTTAACAGGACAACAAAGAGAAGCAAAGTTATCACACTAATATTATAAAGGCGAAAGTTTGTATGTGTATGTGTGTATGTTTGTTACTCTTTTACGCCACAACGCATGAACCGATTTGGCTGAAATTTGGAAAGGAGATAGCTCATTCCCAGGATTAAAACATAGGCTACTTTTTATCCCGGAAAATTGAAGAGTTCCCGCGGGAATCAAAAAACCTTTATCCACGCGGACGAAGTCGCGGGCATCGTCTAGTTTAATATAAATTACAAGCGTTTGCCCACAACTACGTCCGCGTGGAGTTCGGCCTTTCAAAATCCCGCGGGAACTATTTTTTCAAGATACAAGGTGGCCTACACTACACACATATAAAAAATCACGTATTCATAATCAAAATTTCGCATTTATAATATTTAGTAAGGATAGACAAACGCTTGACCACCATCATACCTGATGGTAAGTTGAGGTAAATCGCATAGCATAGTAGAGTAGTATTTTTTCAGAAACAATAAAATCACCTAAGGCGATTTTTGGTGTCTACAATAATTGCGAGTTCAAGTTGGCACGCAAAATATTAAACGTATGAAGTAGTATCTATGTGAATATTCATATTTATTCAATAAAATTACTAATATTATAATTACGAAAGCGTTGTGTGAAAATGATGGTTTATCCTTCAATCACACAGCAAAGAAGCAACGGATAGACTTTATTGCTTGCATGGGTGTATGGACTGTATGGGTATAAACAAAAGAAGGGTTTTGAAAACCTAACTCCTCGCGAACGAATTTGCGTGCAAAAACTAGTACAAAATATACCGCACCCGCGATAGCGTTTTAATTAATAAGTAGGTAACTTACTTAATTAAATAATTTGTCTTCATATTAATTAGCAATTACATTTAATGACAATGGCGATCGTTTGTTAATATACTCGTACATTACTTATGTATGAATGATGGATCACGCGAGGCGCAACCTACTAACAACTTAGTGTTTAACTTAAACTATTCAGAAAAAAAAAGTTTGCGAAAAGTTATTTATTACCAACTTCTACAACAGTAATTATTCCCGCGTATGGTAAGTATTTAGTCTGAAGTATTGCTGAAAATTAAATGCTTAAAAATGATACGGGTCGACCGTATCAATTTTTAGCATTTAATTTTCAGCATTTCTCCTATGTTTTCACAAAAACACTAATTACACCGCGTTCCTATCTCTGGTTTGAACTGATGAATTTTAATTAAAAAATATCCCGAATTTTAGACCCGAAAATGTCGAAGGTAGTCGAAAACTCAGAATTACTTATTAGTATTTGTATAATTTAAACTGTAGTGCTCGAATAACTTAACAACAAATTCGCACCTACTGATATGTATTGTGAATGCGAGAACATGTATGTTAAATTCACGACTGAACTCAGCTAGCATACATGAGATTAAAAATGGGTTTAAAATTCCTCAAAAAATATCAGTTCTACGGGAACACAATTTTTTTTAATAAAATTTAAAAAAATATATAAACGCGCGGGATAGAGCTATAGTTACTTTAATATTTTTGAATGTACTAGGTTTCTCGTATATTTTCATTCTTATTTAGTTTATACAATATTCCGTGTATAGAAAAACGCAGGTCACGCACGACAAAAGTGTCACAAAATAATAACATAAAACTTGATACTGGCACAACCATCAATGACTAATGTACCATAAAAAAGACCAATTGCCTGAACACTGTGACCTCGATTTTTTCTTAATTTATGAGTCTTGATACTAAATTGACTTGACATAGTTGTAAACATATTGAAGGCAATAAAACGTTTCATTGTGATGTTAGAGACAATATTTGAAATAAAACATTATTAACACGTGTTTGTTCATTTAACATACATTCACGTATTAGTTAGTTACCATGTAAACTTTCGCACCACAGTTTATAAACAGAAATTGAGATCGACGGAGCCCTCAAATCGGCCATCCATATTATAGAATTTGGTTACTGTGCCATTTAGATACTACCTAAAACAACTAGGAGCTAACTTAACTCTAAAACGCCAAAAAAGAAATCTCTTCTGTCAATTTGATCAATGATGTTTTTTAATTAATGATGATTGATGATCAATTTGCAAAAAGATTGATGTGTTTTTTATGCTAAGTATGCTTCTTTTGATTTTTGCTTACTTAAAACCTATCCACCTATTTAATGCATACCTCTAATAAATGTTTTGTTCTCAAGGCTCAGATTTCATTTTACTCGTAAATGTAAACGCATAGGTAACTAAAGTTGCGATGGTTGGCGAAACGAGATTTGTAATAGCGCTCGCAATGCGCTCTAAACCAGTAGCGGAGTCGATGCACTCGGTGTCCCGGCAATGAGCTCGGCAGCAGGGCAGGCTTGCTTTTTTTCTATTTATATGCAGGCGGCAGGCTTGGATTCATTGCAATTTATTAGACTTCTTTTACGTATCAAAAATTTTATCAACAAAACTAAGTCTTTGTTTAAGCTGAAATGTCTTTACAAAAACGATGAAAACATTTTTCATTCTTTCTGGGAACCGAGAGTAGTTTTAAGGCAAGACTGTCCGGTATTTCAATGGCAGGTTTTTGTCGACATTTTAAGGTCTGACCTCGATTACTGGAACCGGGACCGAACGAAAATAGTAGGGCATTTTTTTAGCTCCTTAACACACTCAAGGTAGTGAATGTTGGAAGGATATAAAAGGGGATAAATATATAATTATAATAAGATAATATTATGTTAGTGAGAGATTATCATGTGTATTGTATAGTACATACGAAACGCTCCACTCGTGATCGCGCATACTCTTCTGGAATGCGGCGGACTTGGGCGTCCACGAGTCCACGCCGAGGTACAGCGCGGGCAGCTCGGCCACCTTCACCTCGAGCCGCTCGGCCAGCCGCTGGTCCACCACGGACTTGGGCCCGCTCGTGAGCGGTCTGGGCGGCTCTCTGCCGCTGTAGCCGTTCAGTTTCTCTCCGTTGCAAGAAGTCACGCTTTTCGGACCATCCGACGTGCTGACTAATTTGCTCTTAACGGTCTCGGTTTTACCGTAACTTTTGTATTGTACTGATTCTGTTCCGTTCGCGACTCGCGAATACTTCAAAGAATCATACGCGTCGCCATTCAGGCTGCCGTATTCGACGTTGTTCAGGTTGATGTCTCTGTCGAGGCGTTTGGGAGCTACGTCGTACACGTTTCGCTTGCTGTAACGCTCGTCGAGGCTCTGCTTGAGAAAATTGTTTTCGAAACTAGTTTTACATTTAGGAACATTGTTAAGGTAATCGCTATAGTTAATGTCGTTATTGTGTAACCCTTTATCACAGTTCTTTTTTAGCGTCTCCTGGATGTCTATACCGTTTCCGTTACACCTCCCGTAGGTGAAACTGGCGGGTTGGCCGTTGTCAATTTTACTATCTATCTTCTGTGTGCGCTCTGCGTCCTTGCTTTCGAATTCGTGTTTGACGAGAGCGACTCTCGACACCTCTTCGCCATTTACACTGGCTTTGTACTGCGTCTTGACGGTGAAGTCTGCAGTGGTAATGTTGGCTCGGCTCTGCTCGCTGGGCGCGGCCCACGTGTCGTGCTTCTTCTTCTCGCTGCTCTTGGAGGACCACGCCTTCGCGAGCGCCGCCTTCAGCGCCTCCCGCCGCTCGTGCACGCTGACCCGCGGGTACTCGTGGATGGGGACGATGGCGGGCGCGTACAGCGTGGACCGCGGCGTGGCTCGCGTGATGCGGAAACTTCTGAACTCCCTGTTGAACTCCGAATTCAGAGAATAAGCCGGTATTCTCGAAGTCACCATTTTGAGATCAAAATTTCCACTTAAATGTTAAATATAATAAATTATTTAGTTCACAACGAATCTAGTTTAAGCATAGCTCACTGAACATATTATCGGCTCTACCTGTAACATGATACCGACGATGAAAATGTGTTGAACGCCCTCGGACTGTGATAGACACTAACGCCACAAGAGATGCATATCGTTCTCTCGGTGTTTTATGGGTTTTATGGTACGAGAGATGGAATCAGGCTATGGCGGTGTGGGCCGCGACCTTCGCGGTGGGCGGCGGCGTGGCGGGACAATGCACTGGTCAACGAACCGCCCAGTCCACCGAGCGCACTCCGCTCCCACTCGAAGCGTATGATGCGCTCGCAAACCGCTGCTCGCCTTATCCTATCATGCAGTTATGCTGCGCGATGCTCAATGCTCACATAATCGAACGCGACTGATGAAAACAATCAGGTGCGACCTTTAAATATTAATGAGCGACGGCTGGTGATAAATTCATTGAATTGTTGATAACGATAAGACGTCGCTCCCGCGTAAACTGGTTATGTGGAGCATTTATGCCGTATAAGTGCAACAAGTGTCGCCTTGGTGGCGTCCCTAATATGGCCAGTGGCGGGGCTGCCATATGGCCCGCGAGCACACATCCTCGCCCGCTCCAGCTGTCTGCTCTACGACCGCGCCTGCTATCGCAACACAAACACTCGTTCTGGGGCAACGAATCAACTTGTTGCTTTTATAAGCTTTGTTTACGAGATTTTCTCGCTCCATTATCACAATTATTTATTGTTCGAACGCCTTTCGTGTAACATTATTACCTCTACCAAGTTTAAACTGAAATCGAGTAAACAACGATTAGTCAAGACCGAGACGCATTATTTATATGAGTAAATAAATAATGCATGAACGTAACGTATCTATCTATATAGCATTGAGATAACACAACAATCTCTTTATTTGAGAATGTATTAAATTGCAGCGAGGAAGGAGACGCTTATGCCTAGACATTCAACACATTTCCATCCTGAATCCGGTTAACTTGTGCACTAAGATCACTCCACTCCTCAAGATCACTCGATCACTGTTAGAACACCAACCATCACACAACACTTGCCCGGTGACTGCAGCCTACGGCACATAAGCTCAGTAAAACGCGTTTTTTAATCGAAGGAGAGCAAGCAGCCACCGGAAGCGAGTGCATGAGTGGAGACTGGTCGGCGTTGCGGCGGGTTCGTGCGTACCTTCTCGATCCGCGCGCGAGAACTGCGTGCGGTGTGCGTGCACCGCTGCTACTCAACTGACTGAGTCGAAGGGAGGCAACGCACGCTCGCTGGCCTGCGAGGACCCCACCGCCGGCCGCCGCCTCTCTCCTGCGGCTCGCCGGTCGCCGCAGCGACTAGCGACTAGCCCACTATACACTCTAACTCGGAGCACTACGGCCGGAATCGCAGGAGCACTGACCTTCGCAACCACGCAATGCACAGCCGCCTGCATCTTGTGCTATATCTACTCGCGCAACCATTGCAACTAACACTACTTCCAAAACACGCCTAACAACCTTCCTATATGGCATACGCGGGGTTACATATACACGTACAAGTTATTACTAAAGGTCAATTGTATTGAATTAATGTTCCTACTTTTTTTACAGCAAAACATATATCTAGTAATGTCGCTATTCCAACGCCTATTTGTATAAATAAGTTATTTAAGTAATTTTGAAACTAAATTGATTTAATAAATATTGCTATAAGTACAAAAGGATTTGCTATGATCGAGGGTATCTATATCCCCATGCAAACTCAAAGTTAAAACCTAAGGTACCTTCTAAGTAGGTTGCGACAATGTGCAAAAAATATGTTTTCTAGAAAACTTTCGAGTTTTAGAAAACTATATCATCAGATTTATTCAAAAATTAAGGCTTCTTTTAAGAATTTTTGTGTAGATTTTGGATAATGAATTAATTCATTAAAAATCTACACAATGTACCTAATTAAATGAGTAACAACATCAACTAACGATGAAAAAAAAACATGAAGATGAAACTCATTTCTTTTTTCAGAAATAAAAATAATCACACCTGTAAGAAGCAATAAACAAAAATTTCTCTTACGAGAACGTAAGTATCGCTGTAATTTTTTCATCGTCAGCATTTTGTTGGCTCGTTCGGCTCGTTACTCTGGCGAGAGCGGAAAAAACTCTGAATTTGTTAATTAAAGCGTCAAAGCGGCCACGATAAATGTAATTAATGTTTAGTCTGTTCGTGTCACACAAATTTTTGTCACATGCGAAATCAATACCTCACCCAATATTTCTTTGTATTCTTTGTAGCAAACGGTGTATGATGTTTTACCTGTAACAAAATGATATTTATTAAAATTCATTCTATATATCAATATTAGTAAAAATCGTAACAGACGAACGGATGAACCGATTTTGATTGATTTTTTTGGTTGAAATATGAATTTGTCAGGAGTGTTCTTAGTTTTGTTTGATGAAAATCGGTCCAAGATGGTCGCCACCACAAAATGGCGGATTACATAATTTTCACAACTCCCTCAATATGGGTATCAAATGAAAGGGCTTGATTAGTAGAAAACTATACACTATAATAAATTTCAAATCCAAGATGGCCGCCACCACATTATTTAATATTTTTTTTTTTTCAGAGACAGTTTATATTTCAACTAATTA
Organism: Hipparchia semele; assembly: GCA_933228805.2. Taxonomy (NCBI): domain Eukaryota; kingdom Metazoa; phylum Arthropoda; class Insecta; order Lepidoptera; family Nymphalidae; genus Hipparchia; species Hipparchia semele. The sequence goes on from OW121718.1 coordinate 11,581,098, forward strand.
AAAGTTATTCAGTCAAAGAAACAGTACTTGTACATCAATTAGTAGTAGAGATAATTAAATGTTTCCAATCTGAAAGCGATCAAACTTTCCATAAAAGAAACGTAAGTATTGTTTCTTACCAAATGCAGGTCTACGAAGGTAAATAAATGAAGTTCATTAAAAAAAGAAATCATTAAATCATTATGCGAAGCGAGGCACAGAAGGTCGATGCTGTTTCGAAACATAACTGCATGTTAATATAATATTATGCATTTGGGCCACTGGAAAAAAATAACAACGCACATGTCTGCAAACGTTTCGACGCCATTTTTAAATTGAAGGTATACGTTAAGTTCTAGACTACATCGAGTAAAGTTTAGTTATTATTATGTTTAAAACCAGAAAATCCACAGGATACTTTTAGCATAAACATCCCGTAATTGACATAGATTTAATAACAGAAAAACTAAATATTATTTACATCATAATTATGTTCTCCGTTATGAGACTTTTCCTTAAAGTTATGAGGCTTTTCCTTAAAAGTTATTGCAAATAAATATTATTTTTAGTTCCATATTACAGCCGAAACGTTACTAACTATGGTATGAACAGTGAAGTGGAAACTAGAATCATTGTCATGAATTGGAATCACTTATTATTATTTTCGTTATTTCCTTATGGGTATGCTGGTCAAACTACACATACAATAGAAAATATAGAGCTGATAATATATAAGTATTTTTTTTATACAACCGACTTCAAACGCCATTACAAAGTATATCAATTATTCCTATAAAATTGGAAATTCTCTCGATTTCGCCAGGATCCCATCATCAGATCCTGACCTAATGACAATGGGAACACCTGGGAAATATACCCTTTCATACAAAAAAAGAATTTTCCAAATCAGTCCAGACGTCTTCGAGTAATCGGGGAACATACATAAAAAAAAAAAGATTCCGACGACTTGAGAACCTCCTCCTTTTTTGGAAGTCGGTTAAAAATAAATCAATCTCAAGCACACCAGTAAGTATGTTTAAACTGTGAAGTCTCTATTAAAGCTACTTGAGCTAATTGAAGTCATAGAATAGAATAGAATTATTTATTTGAGCTTTTTGTGCCTATGACTTCAATTGAAGATTTTTAAGCGTCACTTTTGGCATGCCATAATATAAAATGACTTCATATTAAAAATGCATGATCATAAGGAAACTAATGTCCGATGCTTGCACGTTCTTTGTCTTTTGACCGGAATATTATTATAAAGCAAAACAATATTATCGGTACAGTTTTCGGCGAAATTTTATTATATCGCTACTGCTTATTGAAAAGCTGCTATAATCAATTATTCTAATACGTAAATCCATTAAGCTGATTTTTTTACTACGAAATGTAGTATTCACTAAACAATGAATCATAATTACCTATTATATCCAATTATTATCTATCTAATATTATGTAGACAAAAGCTCTTTCCCCAGTCCATTAAGTTAGTTTTTAAAACAAAAATTGAAGAAACGTGACAAATCAACGAAGACTAATTAGAAATTCAAAACCAAGTGAGTAAGTACCGAGTTCCTAAAATCAAGTGAAAGTTCGAAAGTCAATACATAAAACAAATTAATGCCACGCTATAATGCGACATAAATAACGTCAGCCTACGTTTTGTTACTCAGAAACATCAGTGTTTAATGAACACGGCCAACGTTAACAAGCGCTCGTTCGAAATTAATAAGGATACTTGACAATCAGACCTTTCTTCGAATGCGACCGTGTCTTATAGCTTGGGAGCTGGCGGCAGTATTTCATTAATTTGTATGAACCACAGACCTGTGTGTGTCGATTCTCTTAAAATGATTGCATGAGTATAACGATCGCAATGGCCTCTGATTGGCTGCATTTATGGCGTTCTTGCTGCATCAATGCGTTGCGATCGCCACACTGATGCAATCATTTTTAGAGAATCGACTAGCAGTGTTACGATTGCAATGGCCTCTGATTGGCTGAATTTATTGCGATCTTGCTGCATCAATGTATTTTAACCAATAGCGGAAGGGTACCAGCTAATCAGAAGTCACTGCGATCGCTACACTGATACAATCATTTTTAGAGAATCGACTAGCAGTGTAACGATCCCTGATTGGCTGAATTTATGGCGGTTTTGCTGCATCAATGCATTCTAACTACTGCATATATATCCTACTGGAACGGGGAAATGTATCCATAGTTGCGTTACCTCAGTAAATTTTTATGTTGGTTATTATTTTTGTATTAGTATGAAAATCAACAAAACAGATCGAACAATTACATTTAAAATTTTATAATACCACCTGATAAAGATCTGTACCGATATTGCTACTAGCTCTCACTGTTCCAGTTGTTGCTGTTTGTATCAATTTTCTATTCTTTGACATTTACAAATGTTGGTTGTAACTAATGGTTGTACTAAAAGTGTTATGACTATTCATATATTGTGATACCTATCAGCATTCATAAATCTATAATGAATGATTTGTATTACATTTTATAGATTACCTACAATCTCAACAATCTCTTAGCAATAGTTTAAACCTAGGAACCTTCCAGCTTCAATAGCCCAACGGTTAAAGTTCAGTTTCGATCCCCACCCGTTAAAGTCGCAGGTTCAATCCCAACCCGTTGCACTATTGTCGTACCCACGCCTAACACAAGTTTTCACTTATTTGGAGGGGAGAGGAGAATATTAGTCAAGTTCAGCTTGGCTGATATTCTTTTTTTTTTTTTTTTAAAAACGGGGAAATCGCATAACGCAATGTGGTCACGTCTACCTAAATTTCTACGAAAATAATATGCCTAATAGTAAAAAAATGTAACAGTAGCTTCACGGAACGTGCACCCATTTCAATGATTCACAGCAAGTAGAAAGGACTAAGATACTATTAAAGGTATTATTTATTTATCAGATCCAGATTCAACTGGGAGGTCCGATGAATGGATAACTTGGGTATGCAGGGTAATGCTAATGACATACTAGTATGTATATGCTATAGGTAGGTACTTACGCACGGTGCACTCTTTGACTCATGACATGATGATGATAATTTCTATGGCAATACTTTCGTTTATTACAGCTGGTGTAAAATCTTTTACGATGGTATGCGGAACCCTTCGTGTGTTGTTTCAACTCGAACTTGGCCTATTTTTAACCGACTTCCAAAAAGGAGGAGGTTATCAATTCGGCCGGTATCTTTTTTTTATCCTACAGCTTACTAAAAGCGAGGAGAATAAACTCTCTTTTAAATCAAGTTATGTGGTACCTACGCAAATCTAAACTACATGTTATTTTGAAAGGACTATAAATTATGCTACTACAAAATTAGTACTAGCTATTAAGATAACACACATCTTAGACATTTACTATTTAATTGTTGTAACAACACGTTCAAAATGAGGCCAAGTGTCAGAACAGTATTTAATTCATTGCACATGGTGTCCTTATTTTATGTGACTTTATCTTCAAAAGAAATACTTCGACTCTACATCACTATGAACCAATTTTCAATTGTATAAAACACTTACATTGATGGTTACAGAAATGTACGGTTTGTACAGTAAAGTTGTCTCAGATTTACACATAAAGGACACTTACATTAAGTTCTCTCGTACAGGTTGCCTAGAAGAGATCACTATTAGTGATAAGGTCACCCTTTTGTGTTACACTGTTTATTTGCTTATATAGTTTGTTCTTTTTTTTTCATGCAATAAAGTTGTATAAATAAATAAAGAATAACCTCCATCAGCAACATCATGCCTATGACCTAGCCTAGTGTCTCCTTTTAGGGAATCTGGGGTGCGAATTCCAGGCACCTCAAATTTTTCAGTCATATGCGTTTTAAGCAATCCTACTAATATTATAAACGCGAAAGTTTGTAAGTATGGATGGATGGATGTTTGTTATTCAGTCACGCCGCAACGACTGAACCAATTTGGCTGAAATTTGGCACAGAGATAGATTATGGTCTGGAATAGCACATAGGCTAGGAGCATAGGAGTTTTCGCGGGAATTACAAAACTTCAATCCACGCGTACGAAGTTGTGAGAATCAACTAGTTAAATATATCGCAAAGATATTGTGAGGAAACTTGTAGGGGTTCCCTGAAGCTGAAATCTATAGACCGCACTCTCACTCAACTCAAACTCGAGACAGAGTTAAAACGAGACAGATTTATGTAAGAGCAATTATATGTGTCACGTTTTAAACCTCTATCCTAAGTCTGAGCTGAGTCAGAGCACGCTCTATAGACCTCAGCATGAGAGTTCTCCATAACGTGCTCAAAGGTGTGTGACGTCTGCCAATCTGCTACCATCCACCAACGTGTGGTAGACTATGGACAGGCCTAAACCCTTCCCAATCTAAGAAGTGACTCTTGACATGATGATTATAATTTTTTTTAGACGGGAAAAAGACTTTCAAATTCAGTTAGACAATCCACGGGGAAAAAATACCCATTGACATAACCTAAAGCTCTAAGTGCGAGACCTTTTTATATATTCATAGCATACATACATACGGACAGCCTGTTCAATATTTATAAACGTGTGAGAAACGACATGCCTATACAAGAACGTTATTATTGCTAATTCAGTAAGTAGGTACAGCGAGAAGTGTGTCACTGTCAATATAATTATTATGCGATCCCATTGACTTGGCGCCCCTCCGGGCTCTCTATGTCGCATATTTATTTCACCTATTAATCTATTCATCATGTAAAATGGACACGCGATTGAATAAATTAATTTGATAAAATTGTTCCATTAAAATGCGAAAGTGTAATTTCTTTGAGGACCGGGAGAGTGACAGGCTACTTTTTCCCGGAAAAGCAAAACCTAGCTCTACACGGACGAAGTCGCAGGCAAATGTTAGTTTTGCAAAGATGCTTTACTTCACAGTAGGTCAACCAATGCAATCATATCTTAGGGTCGATTTCACAGTCTTTGTATTTTTACAAAAAGTGGAAACCTTTTCAAAATTATCTCTGTATTTCATGGACCGTAATTTTTTTTCCGTAGAATAAATCACTCTCATCTGCAATCGCATCTATTTGCGAGGAACGAACATGTTTGTCAATAATACAAGATGTGCCATTATCGAAATCGCATAGTCAAATAAGTAGTTTACACGAAGGAATTAAAAGCCCAAAATAATGTAAGTTTTAAATACATTCGACAAATATTGTACAACAATGCGAAATAAGACAATACAAAAAATTTCGACGTCTGAATCATTCTTCCCTCGACGACCGTTAGGCACTTTTCCGTTACGTTTTTCTTACACCGAAACAGCGAGCGGACGAACGGACGAATTAATTATGCACACCTCAACGTTTTTACAATGAAGAAAAACATTGTATTATTAGCGCAACACAAATCGGCGTGCTCGATCGAGTCACACAGTGGTATTCAATTGGTGGCACGTACATGGTGGCAAAAAACTAATGCCACCGGAGGCGGCGAGCAGACGACAAACGGCGAGGTCCAATGACCCAAATGGTTCAGCACTGGGCCGCCTAGAGTAACGAAAGAAAAATCGGTCGCCGCCTCACGCGCTCTGGCGCGCGTCTTCGCTTCGTTTCTTTGTCTCTCGGTGTTTGAAATTACGAGTTGACAGCATGAAAAGAAAAGAAACAACTATAACGTCACCGGCCCACTATTCAGAATAACATCTACGTATTTTCACTGCAACGGTAAAAAGTTGATGGATAGCTAGTGTTTTTTCACTGGAGCTAGAATGTTAGTAATTAACTGGGTCTGGGTACCTATTATAGACTTACTTGAAAATCATCATTGTTTTGAAAACATACGAGTAAGTGTCTATCAAATCGTGAAGTTCTAGTGTTCAGAGTGAGAAGTGTCCAAGTCGAGGTCGCACGACAAAAGGACCAAAAACAAAGGTGACCGTCTAATTTTTGTGTTGAAATAACATCTGAAGGTTTGTTAAGGTATTTCAAACACGAAAGATGGAAAAAAACTGAATTGTCTTCAAGATTCGTTAGCTCTTTTATCGTACAAGTCACGCGTCACATGTCAGAATATGATAAATTCGCAACTGAAAATGGCAAGCACAACGATTCTGTTAGCATAGAAAAACCGATTGTATTCAAAGCGAAAAAAAAAAGCGAACGTACAGAATAAGGAATCGTTAAAATGTTTTCAAACCGTGTCCGTGATTCAAGCAATGACCACAGTGAATTAATCCTACGCCGTAAAAGGTGCTCCCACAGAAACCTGATCCGACAGCCACGAGTCCAACACAATCTAAACAATTTATCAAAATAGCACCTATAAATGGACTTCCTGGGATACGTCTCGACGCCGTGTATTCTATGTCTAATCAGGAAGGGACTAAAACGCAAATAAACGTTGACGGTACCGCTACACGGGTTAGTACAGTCTGCTACAGGAACATTGTTTCGTTCTCCCATTTTGCTTTTTGACAGACGATATCGCGTTTATGGAGTTTAAGCCTTTGTACTGTACTCCACGTACGACGACGTACCTCCACAGCTCAGCGCGCTATGTGATGTATTTTCTTGAAGATTAAGATCTGGAATGAGGAGATCCATAGGAGAACCAAGGTGACTGAAATAATCCAAACCAATGTGTGGCTGACATAGACAACTGAACTGGCAATGGACAGGTCATGCTGGTCATACGAACATTGACCGTTGAAGCTAGAAAGTTCTAGAGTGGAGTACGTGTATAAATATGCGCAGTGTGAGATGCCCTGCAGCACGCTCATGTTGGACCAACGTGGACCATATAAAGTGTGGCGCCAAGCGACTGGCTGAAGAAAGTCGAGGATCGGATGTGGTGGCGCTCTTTAGGGAAGTCGTATGTCTTGTAGTGGAATTCCATAGGCATGATGCGAGGATGACTGTACTCCAAAATGAAATATAGAAGGTGTAACTGAATGTTCAAATAAAATCAAGTCCTTACCTAAACGGATAAGTACAATTCTAAAATAGGTACGAGAATCTATATCGCCTTGTTACCCCAAACGTCGAAGTAGAATAAACTACAAGTTTACAGCAAACCCTTTCCCATTTTGTTACTGACCGACTTGATCAGCAACTTTATGGAGCTGTACTTAATGTAGTCCAAGATGGAAGGCATTTGTCTAGATGTCTAGATATTATTTACGTTGCCTTAAAGGTATTTTGTGAATTGGCATGCGGAATGGCAGTTTCCATAAATCATTTCATAATGGATAGTGTGGATACATCCGAGTACCATTTTAAGGCCTGGTTTCTGAGATTTACATTTTACGGTCTCTCTAAATTTTTTAATGTTCTGTACGTTTTTACATTAGGTACAGCTCTAGGTTTTAATATAGTCCTTCTCTTGTAAACTTTTCTTTGGTCAAATTATTGATTTCTAATCTCATTCAACTATTATTATTTAGATTAAAATGTCTTTATTTTCTTTATTACCAATAGGGAATCTCATTTTTAGAAATTGATAATGAAATAACATCTTTTCCTTATTAATCGTGTCAAAGTTTTCGTAACACTTACAATAGGCATGTATGGGAAGTTGAAGCAGATATTATTTATTAATTTATTGTTACCATTTATTTTGCTCACCAATATCTCTTCAGTAACAAACAGATCGAGTTTTTATTCGTAAATGTTGACTTGTTTCTCGGTAATTATAGCACATTAGCGGAAGGCGGAGATAGTCATGTATTTCAAAAGTTAACACAATAATAACTGCGTTACGAATAACGGTTCTTTATTAATCATCGAGGTCAAAATTGGTCGTACAAAGACACGTACAAAGTACAGCTGAACGTTACTAGTTGATACTTCATGTCGATTCATCATTTCTCTACAATTGTTTTAATCTATACAACCCACATATAAGTATAACTCGTCTAATGTCTAATACAATTTTACTGTTTCCGATCTAACTAGATAAGATTTTCTAACACTTTTCATCACGTTTAGTGGACTGAAATCATTAAGGGTTTTTTACAGGTGCATTTTAATTGAGAAGGTGAAAAATGCAGGGTTCAAATTTTTCACAAGGTAGAACAAAAATTTCTCTTCTCATTTAAGTTGGTTAAATCACGTTAAACGCCTACTCACACTAACAGCAAAAACATAACACCTCGATACTGACTCGTCATTCGGTACGATTGCTCCAAATTACTGTAATGAGTTTTCTAAGGAGGCAGTTTAATAGCACCTGTTAAAAGCTGTCATCTTTTAAGGAGTTACTGCGAAATCGCCGGCAGATGACCTGTTAATAATGGTTTTTAAAAACATAGATCCTGATTAAACACCCACTGGTTCCAAGATGTTGAAAAATTCCCAGAGTAATCTCAAATCTGATGCAACTACTTAAAGAATACAAAAAATATTTAATGAAACATTTTCTTCACTTATAATAATTATGAGTCTTGAGGTTTCTTTTCAACTTTTAATATGCCATGATTTGGCCAATAATACCTAATGCTCAAGCTATATACTGAGGGCCTACCACTAATGATGTCGTCATCTAAGTTATTCAAGTTAATAATGGTTATGGATGTGACTAGATGAGCTTAACGCCAATGTACTAATGATAAAATGCCATAGGTATATTTCGGTACTTACGATCTTTAAAAACACACCTTTTACAAATAGGTAAATAACTTTCATACAAAACTTATAAGGATGGTTCTAAAATCATTAACACACTAAACGAAAAAACCCTCGTCGCTTCTAACACGCCGACATAAAGGTAAGGCAGACATTTAATTATATTAAAAGGTCTGCAACGTCGTAAGCAGGACAGGAGAAATCAGTCCGTCGACCTGCATTAAAATACCTTGCCCACAAATGCATGCCCGTTGATCTTCCGAGAAGAGCAACAAAGATCCTTCTGCATATGACTCACACGTCTGCCGGAGTTTGCAATCCAGACAAAAGGATTTAAGGTGGCAATCAAAATCCTCACATCGACTCACTGACACAGTTCTCATGTTTTCAAACACAATATTATCGGTAGTATCTTACGCTAAGTGCCAATTTTACCAACACTGAATAACGTTCAAGGACGTTCTGGAAGTTTTTGTATTAATAAATAATCTGCCAATACATTCTTTATCTCAGTTAACGGTTTAGGCTATGTTCACATGTAACGCGCGTTAACGCGCGTCAACGCGCGATCAAATTTGAAGAGAGTTCAGATGATGAGCGCTAATGCGCGTTGCGAGAGTACTCGTCAGTCTAGTTCGGTAGAACGTAGAAAATGGACGTGGAAGAGGCTATTATTTTGTGATTATATTATAAAGAAAAATATAGAAAAAGAAAACGTACACATTGGGTTCATCCAATTTTGAAAAATAGACCCAGTTTGTTTGCGACACTATATCCGAATCTAAGAGACCATGAATCTAAATTCTTTAATTACTTTAGAATGTCTACAAAGTCATTCGACAATTTGCTTCAACTCATCCAAGAGGACATTACAGCAGCTCCGAACGCCATCAGATATTGTATTTCACCCAAAGAAAAACTAATAATTACATGCGATCGCGATGAAAGCGCGCGCTCAACTGAACAGCAAACGGACATTACATTAATATCAAAGCGCGAGTCAACGCGCGATTGTCTGCGTCTAGAAACTTTTTCTCTGAGCGCCGCGTTGACGCTCGCTGACGCGCGTTAACGCGCGCGCATGTGAACGGTTGCTAGGTATATATTAGGATGTCTAAGCGCGCGATTTGAAAACGCGCGTCGCAATTCAGCCATCTGAACATAGCCTTATCCTGAAAGGACAATCATTATTCGACTAATTGTTACTATAAGTACCTATAAGTAAGTAATAAATACCAATGGTCTAACTAGTTATTTTCCCACATAAGAATGAGAGATTAAGGAAAAATTCACCAATGAGTCAATATTAAAAAACCAACTTTTTATCGGACGGAAGCAAGCAACTTTACGGAAGCTTTGTGTCACAGTGGTTTAGGTGATCAGGGAATTCCTGTTTTCGAGCGGCGGTAGTGATAACTAAATAAGAGTCATAGAATAATGGGAATTTTTCCGACTGCAGATACCGTTATCAAAAAATGTAAGCGTAATTGGGGCAGAAAGCTGTCAGCACGCTGGCGTATGGTACAGTTCGATTCGTTGAAGTGCCGTGTAGGTGTTGCCACATTACGCCGGAGTGCCGCTCGTCATCCTTCGAACACGAAATTGCTTGTTCCCATAATTTATATTCGGGGTCGCCGTCTCACTTTGTGATGAGCACATTAGAAAGGAGATAGCAATTGTATTGATGTGTAAAAATGATTCACACGTGGGCGGCCGTATAATATGTGGTTACTGTAAAAAATTTAAAACAATCCATCGAAGGAAAAGTTTCTAGTTAGTAATTTCGTTTATCTAAAGACACTATGTGAGCAACTTTTCTAGAATAAATGGAAAACCATAAGTATCGCTTGTAATCTGTACAAGAATAATTCAATGAAAATAATGAGGACACAAAACAAGTTGAATTATGGCCAGAGGCATTTTCCAAATTGGGTTTTCCCTTAAGTCCGTATACGTATCACATTTCCAAATTATCAAGTCAAATTCGCATACAAGTTATATTGAGATGAGTCACCGTCAGACATTATTTTATGATCGTGATTTGCATTGGTCCTTTCCGGAATTTAATCATGATCAAGCGTCGGAAGATGCACTGGTATTAGAATTGAGTGATATATTACACTGAACTGTACACTTATCGATCGACTTAACGAACCATAGCTCTGTTGACGTGTTATTCAAGGACAAACTAACAAACCAACAAACAAACACACTTTCGCATTTATAATATCAGTAAGGATAATTTAGTATGCATGTGTAATGTATATGTGTATTAATGTAGATAAATGTGTAGCTATGTGGAACATTTCCTTGGAATCTACATAAGTAACAAACCATTAACCCTATCGGGTAGCAGCAAAGTCATTAGCACCTGCGTAGACAGACATGACTCAGATAAATGTTAAACTGTAGATAATCATAGATGTAATTTGAATTTTAATCATGCAAAAGTTGAGGTTTTCTTTCCATTCCTGTGCGTACATTTCGATTTCTTCGTTCAAATATGCAGTCATATTATATTCTAACGGAAAAGAGTCTTCTGAATATTTTAGTAAGTCTACTTGCGCAGTTACGTCAATTATTTTGGAAGCTCTAATAGTTACACAGTATGTAAAGGCTGTCGATAATATGCCTATAAAAACACTACAAATGATAATAAAAAGAGTTAGCTCGCCGAGGACTATAAGAAAGATGTCGAATACTTCTCAACGGTGAAAAATATTATAGTTGATTGAGACGTAACACTTGAGTCTTGACAAAAAAATCCGAAAACTTTCGCTTGTTAAAGTAATGTCGCAACTTACACCAGTGATAGTGACATCAAAAGTTTTTTTTTGTTAATGATGCCATTCTGTATATGCATTGAATATTCAGCACAATAGTGACTGATACTATATCGTTCAGATAAATAGAAATAGAACATAAGCGTCGTCCTCCCTGTTTCTCTTGAAATTTTTGCATCATCGTGCGCACAAACGAGAGAGGGAAAGATTTGTTGTCTCGTCGTGACTTAAATATGTAAGAGGAAAAGATGACTGACTGACGGACTACCTGATCTATCAACGCAAGCTCCAAACAAATGGACGGATCGGGCTGTAATTTGACATACAGATCCGCTAAGAAAGTATTTCAGCAAATTCAACCTTTGTGGAGGTAAAATAGGGATTTGAAAAATCGAACTTAACGTGAGCGAAGCCGCGGGAAAAAGCTAGTCGTGCATAAGGCGGCGACAGAAAAGAAAATCTTTCAAAAAGTGGTTAATGTACTAATGAACCAAATATTTGTTTCTGATAAAAAGGGAAATCATCCCACTTTTGATGACTAGCGGCCGCTGCCTGACGGCTGCAATGTGCAATTGTGCGTGTGTAGGCGGTTTATAATCAAGGTTACGAGGCTCGCTAAGAAAGACATTTGAAAACAAAAGTGATCGCGGTTTACGCATACGGAATTACTTTATTATGTAAACAAAAGCCTTTTGAGAACTTCACCGAATGGTGAAGAATAGCAGACGCCTACTAAGATAATAATTAAGTGTCTAATTATAAAGAAACAAGTCTTTTTATAAGTATAGATTACAGCTAATCTGAATTGTATGGGTTGAAGCATCTATTGTTGTTGCAACTAACGTAAAAAAATGATGTGAATACGATGAAAGTTGTATCTTCTGTTAAAATAATTTGATATTATTACAAGCACAAATACTTACGTTGGTAGATCCACCGATTTAGGACAAAAATTTGCTTTATAAATGAACCCAAATCGATATCATGTCAAAGGCATAATGGGGATTGTTATTCATTACACTTATGGCTAGGAAGATGATAAGCAAAACTTGAACCAGTTTTACGACCTACACGCAGCGATCCAGACAAGAAAACAATTATATTTCCATTTGTATGAGCTTAAAACATTTTACATGTTACACAAGGTATTGTCGGTAAATCAGAATCGAGATAAATACTTCCGTGAACCGGTCGATTTACCGAAAGATTGTTTGCAATGTTTTAGTGCGACGCCTCCGTGGATTTGTGAGCGATTCGTGGGCGGTCGATGCATTGCCGACCCGTACATGGCAACCTTGTTTACCTACTTGTCTTCCCTTTATGACGGCCGATATCGATCCGGCAAGGTCCCACTCATTAAACTTACCCGTGTATTTGGAATGCAATCTCTTTAAAGTAGCATCGACAAACATATCAACAAGTTTGCGAAAATCATCAAAGGTCTTTCCGCAAATACATCATGTTAGGTTCATGTTTAAAATTGATCTTTTATTTATTGAAGGTAGTTTGATTAAATCGATATTTGACTTTGTTGACGGTATAGGTTAGCCATCTTGAACTATACGATTACGATACGATAGCAATCGCGTCCTAATCGAATAAATATTACCTATAGCCTATAGGTTTAGATGAGTGTTGATTGATTAAATAATACTTTGATATTTTTGATAACTACCCTCACGTTCAGATGGTGGTTTGTCTAACCTGTTGTGGCTGTAGGTAGGGTTTCAACGTTTTAAGAGATGAGTTCCCTTAATGCGTGATTAGTTTAAGAGTGATAGTTCCATTTTTCTGGACTATAGTGGAGATCAAATAACAAGACACTAACAATCTTAACTTCTAGGTATGCGACAATCGTAGGGCGATACTTGTACACTGTTTTGTATAAAAATGTACGTAGAACATTTGAATTGAGCTACTTTGGCATAAACAGCAGTTGATTGGGCAACATTTAGGCTGACATTGGTCAGACTCAAGATAGAGTAGAAACGAGACAGATAACTCTGTCTCAAGTCTTGAGACGAGTCAGAGCACGCTTTAGTATTATAGGTCTCAGCCTTAGGTGTCGAATGTCATCGTCGTCAGTCTAACTTTGCGCTTGCGAAACAACTAAGCAGTCATATCCATGTTCGTTTAATAAAAATCTCATTATGGAAAAAAGCTGGGAAAATCTGATTAAATATGATTAATTAAAATATGATTTGAATTTTTTTTTCATTGAATATTGTATTATTTCTCAGTACATCATTAAGCATTTATGTCTTTTGTATCGGCAGATTCTTTTCTTCCGCAGACATGATGCGCGCTTCATCACAATGAATATGGTAGGTAAGCATTAAAAGCAAGATAAAACTACAACAAAAACGACCTCAGCAATTTATATTAAACATGTACGTTCCAAAAAGGAAACAAATGATCGTATTAACATAATCGACTAGGAGTTGTCACGGATTGTCTTTATTTAGTAAGCTTAGCGAATAAACCGATGTGTGCTTAACTCGCATAACTACTGCAATGGGGCTTTTGAATAATTTTTCCATAAAATGTCATTTCGAGACAGTAATAATCGTGTAAACCAGAGATATGCTAGTCACAGAGCTGTTGGAAAATTAAGAAAGAAAGATAAAGCGTTTATTTAAAAAGCTGTGCCATACATGTACCCATCGGTAGATTACCCCGATTACTAATTAGAACTAGTTACTAATTAGAATTAGTTAGTTATTCATTTTAATAGTTCAAAAAAGTAAGAGGTGTATCATTTTTAAATATGTTTAATTTTTGACAAGTTATTTTCTCGAAATTTTCTATGACCTACCAGCTCTGAACATATTATGAACGTTGTTGCAATCACGTTGCTGTAGTAGTGTTGGGTAAAGTTGTGTTTTATCGCATACCAAGTGTGACAGAGTTCGATGGTCAATGTCAATGCTACAATACGCAGCGGGAAGGTATCGCTCCGAACAAAGGGCCATATCTATGACTCAAAAACGTACTTAAGGCTGGCTTGTTGCGGAACTTTAGGTATTTACGGGCTATCATGCCGCTTCAAAATATCGCGTACGCGGTTTTAAATACGCGAAGGGCAGCATCGAAAGTAGCGACAGGGCAATGATCCCGTATCAGCACTCCTGGTCACAGTATATGAAACTACAGTGGGTACCTAGTTCAACTTGACAGATATTGTTTAAAAATGTTATAGACCAAATTATACGTATGTAGTATGTACCTACTTATTACTCGGAGCTTTTAACTTTTCAAGGCATTGAAATTTTACACTTGTAAATTACTGACTCACGTTGTTCTTGTAAAAATTATATAGTGTAAGCATCTGAAATTATAACTTTGAGGGCTTTAGAAAGGAAGGAGTAGGAAGGTTTTATTATCAGGTGTGTCCTGGATTTCAAAATAAGCCCTGTTTAGAGATGGGTAAATCAGTAATCACCCACCAACCAACCAGTTTTTGATTAAGCCCACGAATGGGTTTTAACCCGGGTGATTACCCGTCTTGACCGTCATGAAACGGACTTTATAAGGTGTGTTTCTTTTTTTAAAAAATAATATTAGCCAAGCTGATGTGGACTAATATCCTCCTGTCCTCTCCAAATAAACGGAAAGCTTGTTCTAGGTGTGGGTACAACAATGGCGCAACGGGTGGGGTTTGCACCTGCAACCTTTCAGTTTTCAGTCCGCACCTTTAACCGTTGGGCTATTGAGGCTTATATTTATAGTGTATTCTATTATGAATGAAAATGAATCTTGTAAATTTGGATTTTTACAATAATTAATATACATAGAGCTACTCGTGCTGACTCACTGACTGACTCACTGACTGACTGACTGGCTCATTGATCACCTCTCATCAAAATTTCTCTCAAAATTTTTTTTCACTCATGGTTTCGTATAGAGGACAAAAATTAATTCGGAGCAAAAACATGAAGAGAGCATCAGCTCTCTCAAAATCCTCAATCATCAGATTGAGGATTTTGGAGATGGGTGAGGAGCACGGCCAGGATATTGAAGATAGGTAGGGGTTGTTCAAACAAAAGTCACTCAAAACCTCATCCAACTGGCAGAGAGCTGAAAAAAAAAACTCCAAGATGGCGGCCATACAAATTTCGTTGGTGTCTATCTCAGAGAGTATAAAACATGGAACAGTGGTTTTCTGGCAAAAGATGATCAGGATTGAAGACCCGAAGGTCTACTTGATGAATAGAAAAAAAAATTCAGGATGGTGGAATTGATTTTTCCATACAAAATATATGCAAAACTTTGATACGGTTCCTTTTTATTTCTGATAGTTTCTATAGAGCACATAAATTTATTCGTAGGAAAAGTATGTAGAGAGCTGATGATTGAAGATTTCGGAGACAGGTGAGGAGCACGGCCAGGGTATTGAAGATAGGTGGGGGGTGTTCAAACAAAAGCCACTCTAAACTTCATCCAATTTGCAGCGAGCTCAAAAAAACTCCAAGATGGCGGATTCAAGATGGCGGCCATACAAATTTCGTCGGTGTCTATCTCAGAGAGTATAAAATATGGAAGAGTGGTTTTCTGGCAAAAGATGATCAGGATTGAGGACCCGAAGGTCTACTTGATGAATAGAAAAAAAATTCAAGATGGTGGAATTGATTTTGGCATACAAAATCTATGCAAAACTTTGATACGGTTCCTTTTTATTTCTGATGGTTTCTATAGAGCACATAAATTCATTCGTATGAAAAATATGTAGAGACCTGAGGATTGAGAATTTTGGAGACATGTGAGGAGCATGGTCAGGGTATTAAAGATAAGTGGAGGGTGTTCAAACAAAAGCCACTCGAAACCTCATCCAATTTGCAGCGAGCTGAAAAAAAACTCCAAGATGGCGGATTTAAGATGGTGGCCATACTTTCGTCGGTGTCTATCTCAGAGAGTATAAAAGATGGAAGAGTGGTTTTTTGGCAAAAGATGATTAGGAGTTAGGACCCGAAGGTCTAATTGATGAACTGAAAAAAAGCAAGATGGCGGAATTTATTTTTCTATACAAAATATATGGCGAATAGGGAACTATGAAAGACTTTGATACGGTTCCTTTTCAAAATTTCTGATGGTTTGGGGAAAATATATGAAAAGAGCTGATGATTGAGGATTTCGGAAATGGGTGAGGAGCACGGCCAGGGTATTGAAGATAGGTGGGGGGTGTTCAAACAAAAGCCACACGAAACCTCATCTAATTTGCAGCAAGCTGACAAAAAAAGATTTTCTGGCAAAAGATGATCACGACCCGAAGGTTTACCTGGTGAGCAAAAAAACCGCGGTCCACTTTAGCGGGCCATGCCGCGTGCACCCACGCACCCTACTAGTTTCCTATATAGGTAATATTAAAAAGAGAGAAAATACACTAACTATTGATTCTTAATAGCAGGCTGTAAATATTTTTTATTAAAATAAGTATCGATATCGTCACATCTCTATTCTCTATAAATGACCGCGGTACATTTCGCAAACCAATCATAGCACTCGAGTACTCGGGTACTCCCCGCCGGTCCCAATTTTTTTCAAAATGCGTTTTCATAGAAAATAAAGCGGGTGCGAGGTCTAGAGTTAGTTGGTCTGAGTTCTAGGCAAACGTTACTCTTTACGGCGTATCACCACTTTCCATCAGGTGTGCTAGTGTAGCCCTGTATTCGAAATCATCAGAAATTTCCAAAAGGAACCGTATCAAAGTTTTGCATATATTTTGTATGAGGTTTCGAGTGGCTTTTGTTTGAACATTCCCCACCTATCTTCAATGCCCTGGCCGTGCTCCTCACCTGTCTCCGAAATCCTCAATCATCAGCTCTCTACATATTTTTCCTCCGAATGAATTTTTGCCCTGTACACGAAATCATCAGAAATTTCCAAAAGGAACCCTATCAAAGTTTTGCATATATTTTGTATGAGGTTTCGAGTGGCTTTTGTTTGAACACCCCCCACCTATCTTCAATACCCTGGCCGTGAACCTCAGCTGTCTCCGAAATCCTCAATCATCAGCTCTCTACATATTTTTCATACGAATAAATTTATGTGCTCTATAGAAACCATCAGAAATAAAAAGGAACTGTATCAAAGTTTTGCATATATTTTGTATGGAAAAATTAATTCCGCTATCCTGAATTTTTTTTCTATTCATGAAGTAGACATTCGGGTCCTCAATCCTGATCATCTTTTGCCAGAAAACTACTCTTCCATCTCTTATACTCTCTGAGATAGACATGGTCGAAATTTGTATGGCTGCCATCTTGAATCCGCCATCTTCGAGTTTTTTCAGCTCACTGCAAATTGAATGAGGTTTCGAGTGGCTTTTGTTTGAACATTCTCCACCTATCTTCATTGCCCTGGCCGTGCTCCTCACCTGTCTCCGAAATCCTCAATCATCAGCTCTCTACATATTTTTCCTCCGAATGAATTTTTGCCCTGTACACGAAATCATCAGAAATTTCCAAAAGGAACCCTATCAAAGTTTTGCATATATTTTGTATGAGGTTTCGAGTGACTTTTGTTTGAACACCTCCCACCTATCTTCAATACCCTGGCCGTGAACCTCAGCTGTCTCCGAAATCCTCAATCATCAGCTCTCTACATATTTTTCATACGAATAAATTTATGTGCTCTATAGAAACTATCAGAAATAAAAAGGAACTGTATCAAAGTTTTGCATATATTTTGTATGGAAAAATTAATTCCGCCATCTTGAATTTTTTTTCTATTCATGAAGTAGACATTCGGGTCCTCAATCCTGATCATCTTTTGCCCGAAAACTACTCTTCCATCTCTTATACTCTCTGAGATAGACACGGTCGAAATTTGTATGGCCGCCATCTTGAATCCGCCATCTTCGAGTTTTTTCAGCTCACTGCAAATTGAATGAGGTTTCGAGTGGCTTTTGTTTGAACATTCCCCACCTATCTTCAATACCCTGGCCGTGCTCCTCACCTGACTCCGAAATCCTCAATCATCGGCTCTCTACATATTTTTCCTACGAATGAATTTATATGCTCTATAGAAACCATCAGATATAAAAAGGAACAGTATCAAAGTTTTGCATATATTTTGTATGGAATAATTAATTCTTTTCTATTCATCAAGTAGACTTTCGGGTCTTCAATCCTGATCATCTTTTACCAGAAAACCACTCTTTCATCTTTTATACTCTCTGAGATAGACACCGTCAGAATTTGTATGGCCGCCATCTTAAATCCGCCATCTTCGAGTTTTTTTCAGCTCACTGCAAATTGGATGAGGTTTCGAGTGGCTTTTGTTTGAACATCGCCCACTTATCTTCAATACCCTGGCCGTGCTCCTCACCTGTCTCCGAAATCCTCAATCATCAGCTCTCTACAGACATCGAGAGAGAACGCAGGGCGTTGTCTGTTAGGGCGAACATGATTATCCGCAGGTTTGCTCGTTGTTCAGTGCCAGTCAAAATCACTCTTTTCAGAGCATACTGCACTTCCTTTTACACGAGCAGCTTGTGGATCAATTATACGCAGAAGCAGTATAGCGCCCTGCGTGTGCAGTATAATAATGCGTTCAGGATGCTGTTGGGGCTGCCCCGATTCTGCAGCGCTTCAGGGATGTTCGCCGACGCGCGCGTGGACTGTTTTTATACCACTATGCGAAAGCGGTGTACATCCTTGTTGCGCAGAGTCCGGGCCAGTTCCAATAGCGTCCTGAGGGCATTTGCTGACAGGTTCGATTGTCAGTATTTGAACCACTGTAATAGGGTTCATATGCTGACAAATCGAGCCCGTCTTAGGTTAAGTTTTAGGTTTTAGTAGTTACTAACAATTAGGTTTAAGTTTTATATTTTTCATTCAATACTAACACAAAATATGATCCTAGTTGGTCGAAATAAATGATTTTTTATTTTTATTTATTTATTCTACATATTTTTCCTACGAATGAATTTATGTGCTCTACAGAAACCATCAGAAATAAAAAGGAACCGTATCAAAGTTTTGCATATATTTTGTATGGAAAAATCAATTCCGCCATCTTGAATTTTTTTTCTATTCATCAAATAGACGTTCGGGTCCTCAATCCTGATCATCTTTTGCCAGAAAACCACACTTCCATCTTTTATACTCTCTGAGATAGACACCGACGAAATTTGTATGGCCGCCATCTTGAATCTTGGAGTTTTTTTTTAGCTCGCTGCCAGTTGGATGAGGTTTCAAGGGGCTTTTGTTTGAACATCGCCCACCTATCTTCAATACCCTGGCCGTGCTCCTCACCTGTCTCCGAAATCCTCAATCATCAGCTCTCTACATATTTTTCCTACGAATGAATTTATGTGCACTATAGAAACCATCAGAAATAAAAAGGAACCGTATCAAAGTTTTGCATATATTTTGTATGGAAAAATCAATTCCGCCATCTTGAATTTTTTTTCTATTCATCAAGTAGACGTTCGGGTCCTCAATCCTGATAATCTTTTGCCAGAAAACCACACTTCCATTTTTTATACTCTCTGAGATAGACACCGACGAAATTTGTATGGCCGCCATCTTGAATCCGCCATCTTGGAGTTTTTTTAGGTCGCTGCCAGTTGGATGAGGTTTCAAGTGACCTTTATTTGAACACTCCCAACCTATCGCCTCACTGTATGAATTTACACTGTGTTCACATTGATACCTACATCTGGAATAATTATTCTTCTTCAACAAAATTTATTCACGCCTTTTGTAAAAATTCTAATCCTAGGTAATCACAGTAATATTATAAAGACGAAAGTTTGTATGTGTGTGTGTGTGTATCTTTATTCCTCTTTCCCGTAAAAAGGAAGGTTTTGGTTGAAAATTGGAGTGGAGATAGATTGCCTAGAACGTATACTTTTTATCCCGGAAAATGATAGAGTTTCCACGGGATTTTTCATAAACCACACGGACGAAGTCGTGGGCATCATCTTATCTATACTTCTATATATATAAAATTCAAAGTCATGACTGACTGACTGACTGACTGAGATATCAACGCAAAGCCTAAACTACTGAAGTTAGAAACTTGTAATTTTTACAGTTGGTTCCTTTTATGACGTAGGCGCACACTAAGAAAGGATTATTGGAAATTCCACCCCTAAGGGGTTTAAATAGGGGATGGAAGTTTATATGAAACTCCGTCATTTTTCAAACTGTTTCCATCAAAGTTGGTATTTGAGCTTTCAGTTAAAAATAAAGAAGTACGTGTGTCACAGTTTTTGAAAATTCCACCCCAAAATCTAATTCCACGCGAAGTCGCGGGGGCAAAAGCTAGTAATATTATAAAGCTGAAGAGTTTGTTTGTTTGAACGCGCTAATCTCAGGAATTACTGGTTCGGATTGAAAAATTATTTTTGTGTTCGATAGTCCATTTATCGAGGAAGGCTTTAGGCTATATAACATCACCCTGCGACTAATAGGAGCGAAGCATCAGTGAAAAATGTTGCAAAAACGGGGAAAATTATCCATATTTGAGGGCTTCCGTTGCGTGCGTTGCGTAAACGGTTCAAGTTACCCAAAAAATAACTAAATATTTTCGGAGATAAAGGACATATCGACGGTCCCTACGTACATAAAGACATGTCAAAAACCGAGGTTTACAGGAGAGCGTTATTTATGTTCAAACCGCTCTAGAAATAATTCTATGTACAATTATAATTATTATTTTTCTATAATGTTTTATTAGCTTTAGGAACTTTATAACGGTATTTCTATATATTTTCTTTTTTTATATTTTCTTGGAAAAACTGATAGATGACTGTTTCTACGCTGATATTAAAATAAAAGCATGTCAGACATGTCTATGATACCTTTTTATACGCAGGAAAGAAGAAAACAGTTAATAAAATGTAATTTAAATAAAATGATTTATTAAAACGTAGAATTATGTTATAGTTTTCAAACGGACATGTTAAACATTCTAAGATCGCCACCCATGGATATAAAAAATACATCAATGAAGACATATCGCTTTATACGCGGTTTCATTCATTCGGGGTAGGACTATATTTCTTGTAATGTAAATAAAGACATGTCCTTAAATAAAATAATCAGGATTGTGTTTTATTAATTAAACAAGGTTTATAATTGAAAATAATTTATTGTAAATGAAAATAAATTTAATTAAATTTCAAAATTCTGCTGACTGTCTCATTGAAATTAGTCCACATTATGCACTTTGCATCTTAAAATTCTGTCTTTTCGTCCCAAAATTTACGTATGTGCTCCGTTGCTGCTCCTTTTGGAATCACCCAGATCTTTTGACACAAGTAGATGACTTAATCAAAATTAGCTTAGAATCAATTCTTAATATGCAGCTGAACGAGCAATCTTGGTCCCAAGCATCCCTACCCATCCGTTATGGTGGTTTAGGGATTCGCAAAATTTCCAGTGTCGCTTTACCAGCCTTCCTATCTTCTGTCCATAGTTCAGCAAATCTCATGAGTAAAATTTTAAGGGCATCCCCTTCAAACTTTGAGATTGCTGGCTTGGAAGAAGCTAGAAACGCTTTCTTAATTGCATGCCCAGGTCAAAATTTTCCAGTTTCTCCAAATTCACAAAGGAGCTGGGGCGACATAAACTGTAAATTGACGTATAATAATCTTTTGAGCCGTAGTACAGGTTTGGCGCGTGCTAGGCTTTTGGCCGTGGGTGCACATGAGGCCGGCTACTGGCTTCACGCGTACCCTTCGTCCAATACAGGAACATTTCTTGTGCCTGACACGCTCCGAATCGCAACCTGTCTACGCCTTGGGGTTCCGGTCTGCACTCCGCATAAATGTCCCTGTGGCAGTGATGTCGACAAGCTAGGACTTCACGGACTGTCATGCCAAAAAAGTGCAGGCCGCTTCTCGAGACATGCCGCACTTAACGATATCATACGCCGGTCCCTTGCCACCGTCAACGTGCCAAGTCTACTTGAGCCGACTGGTATTGCAAGAGACGATGGCAAGAGACCGGACGGTATGAGTTTGATTCCATGGAAGATGGGTCGGGTGCTGGTATGGGATGCAACCTGTTCAGACACGCTGGCCCCTTCCCATCTACATGGAACCAACAAAAGGGTTGGTGCGGCTTGTGAAGCGGCTGAAAAAACGAAAGCATGCAAATACAGGGGTCTAGGCACCGAATATGATTTTGTCCCATTCGGTGTCGAGACCCTTGGTCCGTGGGGTCCTAGCGCTATAAGACTTTTTAAAGAAATATCAAAAAAGTTAGTCGACGTCACAGGTGACCGAAGAGCTACCTCGGACAACGAATTAGTCTCGCTATCCAAAGGGGGAACGCTGCCAGTATCTTCAGAACGTTGCCTAAAGGGACTCCTTTTAATAATTTATTTTAATTTATTATATTAATATATTAATATTCTAAACAATATCGTACTTGTAGTCTCATTGAAGCAGGAACTAAACATTAAAAATCACAGTTTTCTAAGATTAGAGAGTATTGTTGCAGGTCTTATGAATACTTATAACTAAAAAACACACCACTGAATCTATCTAAACTGAATCAAAACATTAATATGTCACCACGCGAACAAGCATCGACCCATCTTATTGGGGAACTCCCGCCGTGAATGACGTTATGTCAGACAAGGCCGCGTCCGCACCGAGTGGCGCGCACCGTACAAAACGATACGTATAGATATCCGCATCTACGACACTTATTCGTTGTAAATATAATACTTGTTCTCATATACGATTTGTAAATGACGTTAAATACGTAATATTAAAAAAAGAAAAATATACAGGTATGTGCATATGGAAAATCTAAAGCCAATTGTGCAATAAAAAAAAAATGCCATTTTCGACATGTCTTTATGTACGTAGGGACCGTCGATATAACTTCTCGTGGATAGTAGCAAGTCACTCTAAACCTTATCCACGCGGACGAAGTCGCGGAATCAGCTAGTATTTAGATAAAGCGAAAGAAACACTTACCATACTTGTTTTCTAATATTCCTTCGCTTCAAAGCTGATATTTTCTTTATTAAATTTCTTTTATCATCAATTATTATTCATAAAAACAAACACTATATTTAATTATTTACTATAACTGTTTACAAGATAAGATAGTAACCTAAGATACTAACTAAAAGCTATATAAAAACTAAGTACTGAGTAGGTACTGTGCTAACTAAGATCTAATAAAAAGTTTTAGTGATTTTACAAAATAATATTTTTACAACAAAATTAATGAAATTGAGAATTTAAGCACGTGGCCTGCGAAAACTGACGTGCGTCCAACCTCGATAGAGTCCGGTGGGACACTGAAACACCCCCGTTAGAGGATGCGCGTGACCGTTTACGTCTAGAAATAGGCTAGAGCTAAGCTTAAATTTTTATTTAAAAAAATTGTATGTAGGAACCCTCATAAATGTAATAAGCTTTATTTTCATGTATTTTTTTTTAAATTTAGTTATAAACTTTAGACACAATATTGGAAAAATAGTGAAAATCATGATTTCTTCATGATTTTTTATGATCGAGCAAAGTATGGCCTTACACGTTTCTCTAATATAAGAACCTCAGATAACATATGTATCTACAATATATATTTTTTTCGATGCAAAAAAAATAGTTCTTCATGAATTAACACTGGTTTGAAAAGACGCGAAATTGCTAGAAACAGGGAAAAGACCCCGTTAAGTTTTTATACGTCGCCTCTTCCGTTCATCGCGTGGAACGTATATAGGTATTATTTCCAAATACATACTACGTAGTTATTTTGTTTTTGGATCAGTGCTGAGTTTACTGTGGACTTCTAGACTTAGACCAATGCATTTTTGGAACTGTGTTTGGAATCCTCGTAGCTTTAGTTAAAAAATTAAAATTTTTTTTTGTACAACAAACGAAATTTTCTTTTTAAATGTTGAAGGAAATCTTGCGAGATTTTTTTTTTTGTCTTTCTACTTTACCATATAACAAAGAGTACGAGAAAGAGTAGTGGCAAGGGGTAAAGTGAATATGCGCTTTGCTAATCTTATATTGGGAAATGGGAAAATA
The DNA here is from genome assembly GCA_933228805.2 of Hipparchia semele. Taxonomy (NCBI): domain Eukaryota; kingdom Metazoa; phylum Arthropoda; class Insecta; order Lepidoptera; family Nymphalidae; genus Hipparchia; species Hipparchia semele. Next base: position 11,605,484 of record OW121718.1, read on the forward strand.
TTTTAAATTAGTCCACGTACATACTGCAAAATTCTAATTTGAAACTCTGTCCTTGTGCCAATATGTTTCAACTCCCAATATTTTAAATAGCTGACCTCAAAATTGACTTAATTTTAATTAATAAAAATTGTCATCTAAAATAAGGACAGGTTATTGCATAACAACATATGCTGATATGACCTACATATTTTAATAATTTTTAACGTTTTAATGGGCACAACTGCTATTCAGGTGAAACCTATTGTTACACATATGTTTTGGACAAATTCGGGTTACGGCAATCATTTGGCATTGGCGAATGAGTCAGTACACAGAGCTAACTGTATCGGCCTAGGTACAAGCACGTTCTAATTACCTAGTTTTCGAAGATCAAATTACCTACATTTGAAACCTGTGTTTAAGCTCGACTTTCCTGTGTTTATCTTTTGACTATCCATCTTCAACAAAATATAGTTTGTAAACGTGAAATTATGTTTTATAGAGCCAGTTTTACCTGCTTATTCTCAGTACAATTTATAGTAAGAGGCAACTTTATAACCAAATGACTGCATTTTTGATTGTAATAGTAGCTGTTCTATTAAATCGCTTTCTATAAGTACATTTATTTGCTCGTAAAAATAATTTTACTACATTGCTGTCAAATCTGAAGACTTTTACTGCACGCGTGGGATTAAAATATGCGCTTGGTCCAGTAACATCTCATGCGGTCTTTTAAGTGTCGTGATTTAACTAGACGAATATAAACTTTAAAATTCTATCGAGCTTGGGTAATATATTTTTATCAATTATAATAAAAGACTATTAGTTAGTAATACCTACTAAAACAGGCTAATGGCACTGTAAATACTGGCAATCATATGATTTACGTGTACATTTGTACAATGCACATTGATTTACTCTTAGCGTTCTAAAACCCTCGCCTGTGCCTCGACTATTAAAATCTCGTCGTGTTTGTGTGCGTGTAATCTTCGTCCGTGACGTATGAATCGGTTTTATAATAAGTAGTGCAGCAGTAGGTAGTAAGTCCTTCCCTCAGGATGCAAACTATCTTCGACGTAAATGTCAAAATGGGTTTAGGTTCGACAATTTAAGACAGGTTTACTTTCGCATTTAAAAATTCAAAATTATTTATTTTATGTAGGCCAACTTTTGGCTATAATGACAATTTCCGGTACCACCGGTTCGATTTGTAATACTAGTATGGATCCATACCGGATGCATGGCGCAATAAGTTTCATACCGTTAAAAAGCGTTAAAAGCAGACGAACCAGACAGAGGATCTATTGCATGTGGGTCATACGTATAAAAATATATTTCCTAACACCAAACAATGTACTTTCTCGCGGACGGGGCGAACAAAAGCTTTGTCGTTGTCCAACTTGGGCAAAACAATAGCACAAATTAATTATCACTTTAATGTCCGTGTGACCCACTTATATGAGTTACAGATACGTAGTCGTACAGCCCACGCGACTGGGCCCGACCCAAACCCCGAGGCCAAAACACGCCTAGAAGCCGTCATGTCGAACAGTCTTCCAATACGTATTTTGAAGATAATTTCTTGTTACATATCCTAGAGTTAGTTACTAACCCTACTAATATTATAATTGCGAAAGTTGTTTGTTGGTTTGTCCTTCAATCACACAGCAACGGAGCAACGGATCGATGTGATTTTTGCATGGGTATAGTTGAGGACCAGCTGGATGAGCATGGGCAGAAGACAAAAATTTTATCCCCGATTTTATCCACTGATAAGAGATAAAATTATCTTCTCCCCATGTTAAAAAAATGATGACAGGGGAAAGGAGAAGTATATTCATTGTGGATATTATTTCCACCGTTTCGCAAGCATCAGCTATAAGTAAATAATAAAGCTATTTTGAGAAGAAAAGTAAATGAGAAGTGAAAAATTAATCAGGTTCTGCATCACAAAGTAATTTTATCGATTTCTTATCTTCTCAGCAAAATCTGCTTGCGAATCGGTGGTAAAGTCTTAACTTGTCACAAGAGCCACAAGTTGGCCTACATGAAATAATTTTTAATTTTGATAATTAAGTAGTTAAGTTTTATTTATATGGCTAAAAAGTAGAGAGACTGTGTTTTTTCCAACCTTTTTTTATATCGACTATAAATCTTGATCTCTGCTCTACGTATATGGTAAACCTCCAATTAAAACAAATCAATGCCATCACCTAATAAAACATCATGAGAAATAACGGAGTGCTTTCGAAAATAGCCTACCATTTTATATCGGAAAATAAAATCTTTTGTCTTAGTGTCTTTGAATATTTAGTAACTAGCTTTTGCCTGAGACTACGTCCACGTGGAGCGAGATTTTTAAAAATCCCGCAAGAACTTCGTTTTACCGGAATAAAAGGTAGCCTAGGTCACTCTCCAAGTCTTCATCTATACCCATACAAAAAGTTACGTCGATTTATTGCTCCGTTGCGGCGTAACTAAACAACAAACTAACAAACAAACACGATTTCGTATTTTTAATAAAAAAATTCTATCAATTGATGAGTCTTTAATTAATCTGTTTTCTAAAAAAAGGACTAATTAAAAGCTTTAATTAAAGAGTAATTAAGTAATGCATATTAATTATTTATTATTATTAAACTTGTGCATCACGGCCACGAGCCCGCCTCGGATGCTTTCACTTGTGACCGGCCGCCCACTGCCTACCTAGTTGCTGCTACAGAGTATATAGTAAGTGCTGGCAGCTAGTACATGACGTTAATCAATTTTTGCTTAAAAGGTAAGCAAATCACAAAAAAACCCCGTTTCAGAAAAACGCGTATGCGACGAACGTATCTGGGCGATTGCGACGTTCTTCGCTTGTATTTACGAAAGTTTCGCTTGTAGCACGGTTTCATTGTCAATCCGCTAAGCGAAACCGCTTACGCCTTTCTGCGAGAAATCACTTGTTTACCTTATTAGGTAAAATGGTAAAAGGGTAAAATAGATTATTATACATTTCGGAGTTGTCGAGAAAAATAAAAAACTAATAAAATAAATTAAATTCTAAATTAATTAGTCTCTCGTAATTTAAAAGTTTCGTTTCCTAATTTGATTGACATAGCAGTAGCGAAAGTTAAAAATTATTACACGCTTTATAATTATTCAGACGGAGAAAGGCTGAATAACATCTTCAAAGATATTTTAGCAAAACTGTAGAATGAAAACAATCGTTTTATGATATTTGCAATAGCTTAAAAGTTAAGACTTTACTAAAATAAATAAATATTAAGAATGAAAACAACAATAGCGGTTTAAATTACTGTTTTTAAAATCCGGATCAGATTTCGTATTAACAAAAAATCCTCAATAGATTCGAAATTTCGTTCGAAGAAGCTATAGACTGCAGCTATGATTTTACTTTTTGTCCGTACCTACTGTCCGTTACTTAATGTAGTAGATGTGATTGCTTAAGTATCAGTAATTAAAACTTAAGTTTCTACACCGTGTTGAAATTGATATTAACAATTCCGATTAGTAAAGCGTTCGTAAAAACGCTTCACTAACATTATTGCTGAAACCCAATCAACGTTATTTGTGCAAAAAACGGATGAAGTAGAAATGACAAACTTAAATTGGATCCGCTGAAGTGAATTGCAATCAATGTCAGCACAATACTGTTTGAGTAATCGCCGTTCTTGCACGCGGGGCTTATAGGCTTGGAGGCGAACTTGACATTTCGTATGGTGAATATACTTTGATTAATTCGTAGCAGTTAGTACATGTCAGTAGTAACAGGAAGACAAATTGGTAAAACGTTTTATAGCTTCTTAACTGTTGACTGAGGCTTTCATAAGAAGGCATTACAGTATTGACACACCTCAAAACAACATCAGAATATAAACAAAATAAAAGATTGGAAAATGGGCGCACCGCATTCTGCGGTGGATTTTTTTTACATTTTCGCCATTTATTGATGGATTTCAAATTTTTTTTAAAACATTTTCATTATTTTATTTCAACAACATGAAACGTCTCCATTTCGTAACCAATGAGGCTTTACTAATTTGAACTGGCGTGTTTTAAGATTGGGAAACAATACTTAATCTCAGAAGCATCATCCGTTTACTAATCAAACGGATATATTCATTATTAGATTTCCCGCGCAGTCCATCAAAAGGTACATTAAATAAAATATAATAATAAATAATGAAATGTCCGTACTCCTTCACCGCGAGTTGTAAATATTTACACACATATTTGCTTTATTAAATCGCATTTTGGATGAAACAAAGCAATTTTCCTGCATCAGAAATACACGAGCGAGTGCCCCATATTTAAAAAGGGAAAAGGCTCGGCGTCCCCATGCGGGGGAAATTGCCTATCAACACACAGATACAAGCGAAGATTAAAATTTTAAATCACTCCCGACATGTGGAATATGGCTCTAGGTATGATAAAACTGATATTCTGTTAGTATCCGGGACCAATCCAACAAAAATTTTTAAATCAGTCTATCTGTCTGAGAGCTACGATGTTAAAAACAAATAAATAGTCAAACCTATAATACCACCAACCAAACCCAAAAAAAAAAAAAGCCTTATGTCAACAGTTAAGGTTAAGTAAAATAAGTCATTCGAGTCTTAGCATAAATTCAGCGCTAAGTTGGACTGGTAACGAGAATACCTAATACATAGTTATTATTTAATAACCAAACAATATAATTAATCTGTAGGAGTTCTCACGCCGTCTCTTAATCTATTACTTTCTACGATATCCTCTTGCTCGTTCAACAATGAACAATCTCATCATTGTACGTACTTCTTGTATACTTTACTAAAGTAAACACGCTGTCTTCGAGTCGAGTCGTGCCATACAATACACAGCTGGTTTTTTTCGGTGGGTTACAGAGGAAAGTATTCTTATAACCATGTTATATCGTAATCGTGTTCACTGCCAAGTTGAACACTTTTATATCATCTAACAGAAGTGTAGCTACGTTTACGTTCATTTACATACAATTATGTTAAATAGCTAAGCCAGAAATAGTTTTATTAAAATTCAGTCCAGTTTTAAAAAAATACAATTTCGTCATGTTATCAACATTATTACATTTGTGAGTGAAGTTGGCTGAAGGTTTCAAGCTGTGTCCTACACGTATGCGTTTAAACATTAAACATAGTATTTTTTACTGCCGAAGGTTTCAATATAGTCCGGAGAATAGACAAGAAAAAGTTTACCAGGTGTAAACAACCATAATAAACATGCTAGATCATAGACACAGATCTACGATCTATCGTACATAAAAAAAAATTGTGTTTATGTATGAAATTAGTATCGATAATGTAACGCTAAATAAAACGCGCACTATAGTTCAGTGTCGACATTCAAGTCGGGATTTTTTAATAATCAAGCATTGATATTTTAAATATAAACATCGGCTTTGTGGCGAGCACGCTCAAATAAGCGCTCAGTGAGCGTGAAACGATCCGAAGCGACGACAAAGGTCACTCATGTGTACAAACTGACCGTGTACTGGAAAGCAAAAAATAACCCACTCCTCTAGGGTAAAATCGTAATACCACGTTGTCCTAAATAAAATACACGAAGATTCGAAAAACTTACGATAATATAGCTTCTGAGCCCGCCCGATTTTAAATACATAGAGTATTTAAAATAACGCGTCTTTGATAGACTTTTTTTAACCATTTTACGTAAAGATTAGAACGATAGATCGTACCGGTTATAAACTAAAGATTTTAGACTTGATTCGTGGTTTCCTGACATAATTGTTATTAAATATCACGAGTACGTACCACGGTAAGGGCAGTCTCGTCGTGACCACGGTCCATGCAATTGGATCGAAATATCGACAATCCCAACTAAAATAATTACCGTGGTACGTACTCGTGATATTTAATAACAATTATGATAGATCGTATGTAATTTTATTATTTGTAGTTTGCTAGTTAAGGTCGAATGGCTCTAATGAGTGCCTAATTTATGCTAGGAAATAGATTTGGCCAATTTTAATAAAAAATATTTTCTTTTGTACGCCACGTCTGCCAGCAGTGGCATCCCTATAGCAAGTTCAGAATCAAAGACTTCTTTGAATATACATCAGAAAGATTTTACTAATATTTGGGTGCATGCCTACGCTTGAACACTGGCTGACCATGTAGAAATACAAAGCAACTATAGTAGGCGTGAAAAAAATTAAAATAGAAAAAAAAACAAACAAAATAAGTAAATAAATATGTTTTCTCACTTCATATTTTCCGAAGGCCCAGTTCCTTTCGCCAGTTACGAGTAAATACAAAACAAACAATATATAAAACATATAAATCTGAGGTTAAATAAACCTACACTCGCTTTCGTCGTCCCAAAATGGCGATAGCAATAACGATGAGTAATGAATAGAGAGCTGCTTTAATTCGCGCCGCTGCCTTCGCCCACGCTGCACCGCGCATCCACTCGGAACAATACTCAATAGTGACGTTGCGATATCTTGTTACTTCAAGCCGAATCGGAAATTGATAAATATCCGATTCGGAAAACACAACGTAGTCGAATTTGGATTTTTTTATTCAATGACAAGATAGTTCTTGACTGCGATCTCACCTATGGTAAGTGACCATGCAGTCTAAGAGGGGACCGGACTAACTTGGAAGGGAAATGGCAGAGTAAATTCAACCCATACCCTCATGTGTATCTATGATCTGCACGCTATTATGCCGCAACGCTAAACTACTTGGAGGCTCATCGTCGACAGTAGGGTGCTAACTAGCTACGGCCAAAGCCACCAGACAAGACCAGAGACAATTCAGAAATTATAAATTCCCAAATAGCCCCCGCCGGAAATCGAACCCGATAACCTCCCAGTAATAAGACCACATAGCTTACCACTGCGCCAGTCGTCAAATTTTTAATTTATTTTATTAAATTGCGAAATGCTATTTTAAATTACTATGATCAAAATGCTCCTCTCCATTTCGGAATTGCGAAATTCTAGATACAGTTAAATACCTTATCGAATCGAAAACTGCTCTTTTTGAAATGGATTTGAAATATGCAATATACCACTGGAATTATCTCGTGCTAATGACAAGAAATATCTAAGCCGAATTTCATTTTAATCGGTAGTTCTATCGTTTCACAGTCGAATATTAAACTTCGTTACATCCCTGACACTAACTGCTTACTGGTTTACTTTCTCGATTGACTCACACTGATTCATTGTGCACGTCTAGCTATTTGAATTAGATTAATGCCCACAATCACTCTTAGGATGTGCTCGATAGATCAATAGACAAAACTTTCGTTGACACTATTTATGTTTCCACAAACTCAGTGACCAGTTCTCACATAATAAAGTAGATGAAAAATAAATAATAATCAAAGATTTTTATAAACTCGGTTGCGATGCAGTTATGTCAACTGAAAAACAGCATCCAAACTGTAGTTTATTCCGAATCACCACGACGCCAAGGTAAATCAAACTACATGTATTTGAGTTCAAACAAATCAAAAGCTGCGCCTCGACTCTATTTTTTAAAGAATTCAACTCCAATGATTTTGTACTTAGTGTACGTTGCACTAAACTTTGGAATTTTTTGTCGATTTTAATACATTATCAAATTAAAATATTGTGATTTACTCCCATGCTCCGGCAAATCAGCGGCTGTAACAGCACTCTGGCCCAACCTCTGTCGGATGAGGCTAGAGCGCTGGTGCAGCTGTATAGAAAGTGTAGGAGGCGAATTGCCTAGATTTATTATGAAGTCATACGGAGTGACGTAGTCCATCAGGACCAAGCTCCTTGAATAAAGATTTAAAAAAAAATATATACATTATGAATTAGCAATCACGATAGCCCTTGAGAGGGCAACGTCCTCAGAAATCTTTGTATATCTACAATAGCCATCTTTTACAGGAAAATAACTCAAATGAATATTTTTTGTAAATATGAGTAAGGTAAAAAGATCAATAAAAATTGCTAGCAATTACCCGCGTCTTTCGTTCTGTTGTATTTTTTTATTTTACCAATATAAATGTTTCCACATGGGAATTCGCAGCTTTTTACTACACGTTTAAAGCATCATCCATAATAATTATTATCTGCAATGCAAATTACGTCTGTGCCCATCGGCATGGTTGAAAAAGACGTTTAGCCGTGTTAAGCCAGCCATGTTACAAACGAACCAACTGCCAGTTTAACTTTTTATTAAGGATTAAAAATGAGTAAGAAAGGTAAGATCAATGGTTGAGAAACACCCTGAAGGGCACTGAACACAGTGGTTGTGCAAATAATTGAGGTCCCGCAGTATGTATTTAATAACAGAGTTTGAAGCGAGCGGAAACCGAAATTTAAGACTTCCGTGATGAGGTCGACTTGATACAACACCGACTGGTTGGCCTTTATTTTTGATATTCACCGGTTTCATTGTCAAACCAAAACAAGACATACATACCTACATCACAACAGCTTGTAATACCTGATGTGCCATATCACTTTCCCATTACAATCCTGAACCCAAAAAGAAGTGCTTTTTAAATGTAGGTAAGATAATTTATAGGACAGTTTTTACAAAGCGTTAGCTTCATTTAACCCCATTTTCCTTAATCACAAAAGACACTAGACAAGAAAGTTACGCTATAAGTTTAAAAAATGAGTAAATAATATAATATTAAGATATGTTAGCGAAATATTGAAATAGTAAAGATATACAACTTTAATGTATTGAAGGTGGTTTGATAAAACTAGTAGTAGGTAGTTTGACTTTGTTGACGACGTAGGCGCCGGTCTGGTGCCGCGCCGTTAGTATAAATACAGCGCTTTGGACGTTATTAATTCAGTCTCTTCCAGAGACTCATACGGCTATTGGATGCTCCCGCGTCTAGGTCGTAGTATTTGATTAAGGGATTGTGATAGCAATCGCGCCCTAATCGAATAAATATTGCCCGTAGGTTTAGATGAGTGTAATTAATTAAATAATACTTAGATATGTTTGATAGTTACCCTCACGTTCGGATGGTGGTTTGTCTGACGTGTTGTGGTAAAATAGGTTAGATGTGAGGACAGGGGCCGTTGTAGGGGCGGTTGGAGACGGCTTTAGGTAGGGTTTCAACGTTTTTTTTTTTAGAGTTTATATCAGAAGTGGTATGAACGCGTTCACAGTTCAATTATTATTGCCCACATTAAATTTTTGTCAGTTTAAAATCAGTCAAATTAAAACGTGAAATTGCTTATTTAGATCATTAGATAAGGTCAGGTTAGACCGAGCAGTGATAAAAAAAAGGGTTGATGAAGAATATTACATCATGGACATTAACATCTTATGTTGCACAGTTTACGTAATGAATAAATGATTTTGAATTTGAATGAAGAACGTCACATTGGAGTGCGAGCGCCTGAGCTTAAAGACGAACTTGGTACACTTAAGTGAGCGAAATGTTCTTTGAGTGCAAGTGGTTTTCAATAATGACACATCTGTCTCCTAAGTTTGGCTAGTTCCCTTAGGTGGGATGGTCATGTTGAATGAGTTCCGGGGTCGCATGATGGGCATTCTTCACTAACTTGGTACAGTTAAGGAGGTGAAATGTTAAGAAGTGCAAGTGGCTAGTTCCCTTGGGTGGTATGGTCATGTTCATTGAGCTTCAAGGTCGCATGATGTAATATTCCGATGAGTGTAGAATGATTGATGAGACTCGTGGGGTGCCCGGGGCGGTCACCATGTAGGATGGCCGTGTTAGCGAAATATTGAAATAGTAAAGATATACAACTTTAATGTATTGAAGGTGGTTTGATAAAACTAGTAGTAGGTAGTTTGACTTTGTTGACGACGTAGGCGCCGGTCTGGTGCCGCGCCGTTAGTATAAATACAGCGCTTTGGACGTTATTAATTCAGTCTCTTCCAGAGACTCATACGGCTATTGGATGCTCCCGCGTCTAGGTCGTAGTATTTGATTAAGGGATTGTGATAGCAATCGCGCCCTAATCGAATAAATATTGCCCGTAGGTTTAGATGAGTGTAATTAATTAAATAATACTTAGATATGTTTGATAGTTACCCTCACGTTCGGATGGTGGTTTGTCTGACGTGTTGTGGTAAAATAGGTTAGATGTGAGGACAGGGGCCGTTGTAGGGGCGGTTGGAGACGGCTTTAGGTAGGGTTTCAACGTTTTTTTTTGTGAGTTGATAGATACATGTACCTATAAATAAAACATTTGTAAATTTTCAGTACAGAATCACCGAATGTATGATGTCTCATAAATAAGAACACTGTCCCAGAGATTTTGCCCTGTGAAGGCAGACAAAATACTTTTTTGTCTTGAAAAATCAAAGTAAAGCTCACGGAATAGCAATCTACAGCTAGAAGATAAATAAACCTACAATCAATTTTGATGTTATATGTAGGTTGTAATAATTTAGCCAGCAGTAAGGCGAAAACATCAGACTTATAGGATTCACAGAGGTACTTTTCTAAATATATAAAAGGCAAAGGTCTGACTGATCTATCAACGCACAGCTCAAACCACTGGACGGATAGGGCTGAAATTTGGTATACAGATAGTTATTATGACATATGCATCCGCTAAGAAAGGATTTTTGAAAATTCAGCCCCTAAGGGGATGAAATAGGGGTTGGAATGATCGAACTTAACGTGAGCGAAGCCGCGGGAATGAGCTAGTTAGCTTATAAAAGTCGTCGGTTTTAAATGAAATAAAGACTTCACAGAAGCGAGTGTAAGAATGGAATTATTCAATTATTAGTGATACATGCGCAAACTCCGAAGTAGTGTCTAAAGAGCGTCGCAGGCGCATGTCAGCGCTAATGAACGCGTGTCGCGCGCAGCTGACCCCCGACCCACGCGCGGGTCGATGACCGGCGCGGCGGCGATCGCCTCGTACCCAGGTCCCCGGCCCTAGGCCCTTTATTCCTAACCCGACCAGGGTTGCCTCATTTTTAAGGTTCCGCAAGAGTAACCAATAGGACCCTATTACTAAGCCTCCGCTGTCCATCTGTTCGACTAGAGATTGTCCACAAGCCGAACTTACTACATTGGTGTCCTCATGATGTTACTGGGAATCCCTGATTTATTTTCAAAAGCCATAAGTAACTTTAGCCCGTTTATACCAAGGACGCCCTTTGATAAGACATTGTCGACTATGACATTTTGAAGTTTTGAAAGCACTTTGAAATTTTTCTATCTATATTTATTTCTTTATAAAAAAAATCTATTTATTTTTCGAGCAGTCTTATGCTTCAAAGAGTTCCGAGCAACCCAATTAACTCTGCATTCAATGAGTTTGAAGGCGGCAGCCCTATTTCTACACACGATACCAGACGTCTTTATCGCGGTTAATCAGACCACCACCGCCTGCCTATTTACATTTCTCATCATATTTACCGTGTCAAAGGCGATAGTGGTTTTTTGCCCTTGTTTAAATGCAGTGAGGGCTGCGAACAATTCTATTTTTAAATACTGTGCCTAATTGATCAGTTAAAATTTAATCAAAACATCGAGTTATCTATTTAAGCTCATTTAGATTGTTCGAAAAGAACGCGATAGCAATTAATAATCCATTAATAATACGGCAGTTATGATTTTCAACCCTAATCGTCTAGCTTGTCAGAAAAAAGTTTTGAAACACGCTAGTGTTTCGTCAATTTTCTAAAATACGTTTTTATTTTTTTGTTTTTGTTTTTTGCCCAGCGTAAAACTCGATCGGTTGCAGCAAAAACGTTCAAAAAGAGAAAACTTTTCACGTTGTCTATGCAGTAAATAAAATATACCTATAAAAGTTACATTTCAATCAGCAAAGTAATTAAGTTTTGTGAAATTATAAAAAGTAGTTTCTTGTATGCATCTGTCATATACAGGGTGTCCCACGGCTATGCCACATGGAGGGGAAGTACCTTAAATATTGTAGATGGAACATTTTACTGAAAGAAGACTTCATTTTAATTTAAAAAACAATTTAAACTGCATTCATAGATTTTTAAATAATTGCCTGGTTGAACCGGGACTCGAACCCGCTATACGAGAAAAAAAATTAACCTGTATCTTTATCATACCGATCGGAAGTCTTCATCATAAGGATTATTTTTTGTTAAATAACATAGCATGAGAAATAAAATGAAGACCATGAATGTAAAATTTTGTTCAGAAAAATGAAAAGCTGACATTGGCGTATCGACATACAACTGACATGGACTATTACTAATGAGTACCCACTTGAGAAGTACGCATCATTTCCCGATCCTTACTATCCTAACTAATCCTTACTTATATTACCTATAAATACGAAAGTGTGTTTGTTTGTTGATTTTTTGGTTTGTCCTTCAATCCCGCTGCAACAGAGCTACGAATTGCAGCGGGATTGAAGGACAAACCAATAAATCAACAAACAAACACACTTTCGCATTTATAGGTAATATAAGTAAGGATTAGTAGGGATAGTAAGGATCGGGAAATGATGCCTACTCCTCAAGTGGGTACTCATTAGTAATAGTTTATGTCAGTTGTATGTCGATACGCCAAAGTCAGCTTTTCATTTTTCAGAACAAAATTTTACATCAAAGGCTAAAATTCATGGTCTTCCTTTTATTTCTCATGCTATGTTATTTAACAAAAAATAATCCTTATGATGAACCCTTCCGATCGGTATGATAAAGATACAGGTTAATTTTTTTTCTCGTATAGCGGGTTCGAGTCCCGGTTCAACCAGGCAATTATTTAAAAATCTATGAATGCAGTTTAAATTGTTTTTTAAATTAAAATGAAGTCTTCTTTCAGTAAAATGTTCCATCTACAATATTTAAGGTACTTCCCCTCCATGTGGCATAGCCGTGGGACGCCCTGTATATGGCCCATATTTATAAGCAAAGTATGTCATTATTTATTAGTCATTTCTGTACTAATTATACCCACGAAATAATATGTTATTCGATTGAAAGTATTTCTTAAAAACATTAATTTGTAAGAAACTTGTTTGAAGAACTTTATTTTTGCCGAGCGATTCACACCTGTCATAATGATGGTCAAGTGGACATGTGCAAGTAAAATAACAAGCTAACGAGAGAACCCGTCTAACCGCGAGTGAAACCTGGTACCTCAGGTACGGTATATACAGTAGGTACAGATGTGGCAAGTAGCGGGAAGTAGCGCGGTTTCGTAAGACTTGTATAGGCATATTACTTATGTGCGGACTACGCGTTCCAGTGTACGCGTATACCCTGGAACACGCAGGAATACACATTAATTTCACACATGTCGCACAAGCGACTCGACGCTCAATTGGCGGCCAGTTGATGTGCGCTTCGATTTTAGTTTGATAGCGCGCGAACAGTGTAGCCATCGTAGTGGATCATTTCACTTTGCTTTTTCAGACCCGCGGCAATCCGATGCATTATACAGTATACACCTATCCACGCGTGTTCAATATCCTGAGACTACGCGTATACTGGAACGTGCAATACATTTATTTAGTGTCATTTACGAGCGTGAAGACTCTCCTGTGTGCCGCTCCATGCCTCTATAAACAGTGCCTTACAAGCGTAGTGGATGCATTTTTATATAAAACCCGTTAAAATGAAACACAACTGACCACTATGTACTTAACCATTCTCTAAGACTATGTATGACCGTGTTGGGTGACATGGATGGCAAAAGTATTGCACTTGTTTTTATCTCGTAGAAAGTAATGGACGCGGAAAATTTTCTTGACATGAATAGCGGATTTCCACATTACAGGCCAGTTAGGTTAGATTCTGTGAAGACAGTTGTAAAATGTTGGAAAACTGGAAATACCTTCTTTTTATAGCTTCATTTCTCGATCTCGACACGCCTGTGTATCCTACGAAGGCATACTGGAAATACCATTTACAAAAACCAATGCCAATTCCAACACACCCCATAAAAACACTCGTAGAAATTTTATGTCGTCTGCGTGGTTCTTGGACCCCAAAATTTCTTTTCCACGATCATTTGATCTAGATGTGTTTTGTCCTAAGATGTGCATTTACGTAGTTTTGAAATGGAAATGAAAATATATTTAAGCCAGTTCAGGCCTTGGTTACAAGTACGAGGCGATTATATCCAAGCGGGTTGCGGAGGGGTGAGGAAGGCTCGCGAGACGCGCGGGTGGAGCGGGGAGGCAGTGCAATAGCGAGAGGTGCATAATTCGCAATCGTAGGCGCAAGCGGCTCTCTGGAGTCAACGTACTGGGACCGGTTCACTAATCGATCCCGCACCAACCCACCAACCCGTTCTCCTGTCTTCGGCTTAGCAAGTCTATAGGCATAACGGCTCCTACGCCATTGATATTGTTATTAGATAGCAGAATATGTTCCTTAGGGCGCTTATGGTATAGCCATTATAGGTCTCGCAACATCTCTGGCGTTGATTTAACGAATTGCTATATATTCTGCTGTTTCAATACAACGTTCTGTTGTATCCTTGAAAAACCACGCGGATGAAGTCGTTGGCATCATCTAGAGTTCTATATGTTGCTCATATCGCAGCTGGATTTCGGACGCGGTTATCAGTTAGCTTTGTCCTAGGTTGCCCATTTGGCAATACAAGCCCCAAATCAATGATGTATAACTTGAATTTTCAATCAAGTCATCATGATAAGGAAAGTTATTCAATTATGATAAAATCAGCGCACAAAGACTTGCAAACAATTGTACTCGCACATGCGAGAATGTTTAGCAATATTTTGACATTTTCTTATTACATAATTTATTACATGCAACAAAAGGCGATAGACAATAAAATCAAGTATTGATTTACTCACGTCGTCGTCTATTGTGTAACAGAAATTGGTATAAATCTAGCCACTCGATGACAGCACGATACTAAAGGCTGAAATAAACGTGGAGGTTGCGTGTCCTACGCGGCTTCTAGACGTTTTTGTTTTGAAATTGGTGTAGAAGCAACTGAAGGGATTGCGAAGGCGTTAGTGCGTCTTTTCTGTTATCGAGTGACTCGGATTCCCCATTTCAGTTTTCAGTAGCCTAAGCACGAACATTTTAACTTTCGAAGAGTAAAGGTAAAGTTAACGCCTGCAAGAAATTTTGTATGTAAATGACAGGAGCGCTCCTGTCATTTTCATACATTGGCGTTAACTTACTACCTTTACTATTCGCAAGTTAAAATGTTTGTGCTTAGGCTACTGTTTAACATGCTTCATACAGTTTCTTTTATTATATCCACTCCAAACAGCGCGCGAGGTCTGTGCGACAGATACGTAATAATATTATGTCTCCCTACATTGCACTGCCAAAACTATATGAAGAGGAGGTCTCAGTCAATTTGTCGCGGACAGTAAACCCGACCTCGGACGAAAAACGCGAACGCTTAGCTATGAAATCATCACATTAGATGGATGGATGTAGCGTGCTTTCCGGGAGGGTAATTTCCGTCGCGCATTGTGTTGCAGGCTTAAATCATTATGTATTTACATAATGTTTTAAGATGAGTGAGTGAAATGAGTAGACTCGCGCAGTTTTACAAAAATATCAAATTCAGCGTCACATACTGTGGGCAACGAATTGGGCAACTTCTGTAGCGTTTCAATTTCTCTATTGTTCGTTGTTCTGGCTATTGCGATAGTGTCACTAATCGAGTACAATATCCTAGACGGCTATCAATCATTGATGCCAAAGAAAGTTTCTCCTCCAAGTGTGTCAATAAAGAAGGATATTGATTGCAAGTATTTTTTTTATGAATTCTTTTCTTGTTGTTTGTCGCGGGGAATAATTTTTATGACAATCACTTTCCAAAAATCCACTCGGATGTATGACGTGGACAGCGTGACTTTGCATTCCGTAAATATTGTGTTTCACATTACGCATACAATTAAAAAATATCGTTCATTAGTAGTACTACCTCTCTTTTGAATTGTGTAGTCTATCAGTTTGTGTGTGAGAATGCGGTAAGATATTAAGAAATATGTACTTATTATTTTCACATTAAAACACATGTATTACAATTTGTAATACGATAGTAATAGTTAGATAAGACTACAATACAACTTTATGCTTATAGATAGACAAGATAGCTTGATCGTTTGTTTGATTGAATTCAGTGAATTCATATTAAGTAACCGCGCATTAATTATATGTACATAAATTATAAGAACTTTATATTTTGTAAGTGTTATTCATAGATGTAAAATAACTAGCAAGACTAATTGTGACGCCATTATTTCACTATAGTTGTTCAGAGGAATGAAAATACCGATAACGACGTACAATTTGGCACAAAAACTTTTATTCTAATTTTAGCAAAATTATACATACTTTGCTAAAATTAGAATAAAAGTACATGTAGTGACGCCGTAAACGCTACGGCAAGCGATACTTTGGCTATCCGATTATATTACGGGCAGGCAATAGATAAACAAAACATAATTTGCATAATTTTCAAAATTTAGTTTAATAAGAACGGGTTTTTTAAGAACCAAAAATGTAAAAATCATTTAAGAGTATATTTACAAAAAAAATATTATTTACTTATTTGTTTCTATTACGTTTGTTAATCCGTGTTATATTCTCAAAAAAATCTTTCGCTATTACAAAATATTATAGTAGATATGTCAGTCGCTATATAGTTATAACGTAACAGTACAGTATAGTACCTAGTATTTTATCGATGAAATAAATTAAGATTGGCTCCACTACGATCTAATGCAGCTGGTATCATAAAAGAGATAAACGGCCGGCTGCGGTCACTCACTATGAGCGCCGATTGCATACACAATGAAACCGCCTGACCGAATAAATCTGAAGTGACTTCATAAACATGCCGATTCATACAGCGGTTTTATAACCAGGCGGGACTTGGTAATATATCAAATTACAATCGCACATGCCTACAGCCTAAGGGTAAAAACATGCCAAAGATACATCACTGCGATACCTCGCGGTCGCGGTTTAGCTCGCTACCTCGATGCCACCTCCATTTAAAACAAATGTATGCAAACAGACGAGCGCGAACATGTCGAAGATACCTCGCTGTACCGCGATGTATCGCAGTGAGGTATCCTTCGACATGTTCGCGCTCGTCTGTTTGCATACATTTGTTTTAAATGGAGGTGGCATCGAGGTAGCGAGCTAAACCGCGACCGCGAGGTATCGCAGTGAGGCATCTCTGGCGTGTTCTCACCCTTAGGCTCAAATCTATATACCGCACTCGCACTCTGCTCAGACTCAAGACAGAGTTAAAACGAAACATGTATGTCGGAGCATATTTGTGTCACGTTTTAACTCTATCTTAAGTCCGAGCTAAGTCAGAGCGCACTCTAGATCTCAGCATTAGACCAGACATTAAGTTTTATTTTATTGTAAGTACAATTTGTAGGTCTAATAGTCATAGTGTTGATAATTCCGCAGTAGGAACATAGAGAAAGTGTCGCGACTAGAAATTTTTCTCGGACATGCCCACATAAATCACTCTTTCTAACTATCCATGCCACACTTACAAGGCCTATATTTATACACCATAGCTATCTTGAAACTATAACTATTCATTGGTGACAGTTTTATATCAATCGGATGAAAAGTAGTTTTAAAAACCCCTATCCACGATAGCTTGCATCCTGAAGACGGACTTGGGTATTTTTTTTCATCCTGAAAAAATCAGTGTTGCCACGGGATTTATGAAAAAAAAAACTAACATCCACGTGGAAAAAGTCGCGAGTGTCGACTATAAATAAATAAAGATTAACTTATTGTATCGATTTCCACATATTGCTTGACAGTAAGATCTTTATACAAATGACGACTTTATACGAGTTAACGAGCTCATATAATGAACAGCTTAGTATTGTAGGAACCGATTTATTGAGTCACGTGTGAAAAATATAGCATTAATCGAACAAAAAATTGCCCATCACGAAGAACAAGGTGTTCTTCGAGACCCTGACGATGCCTCCGCCTGATACAAGGCCGAACCAACGAGCCTTTGTCAAGTTAAAAGATCCACAGGCACATTAATAAATAATATGGACTAGGATTCAGCGTTTTCAAATCATACTGTTTCAAAAAAAAAAAAGATACCGGCCGAATTGATAACCTCCTCCTTTTTGGAAGTCGGTTAATAAACGATAAAACGATTACAAATAGGTATAATGCTGCTAAAAAATAGGCGATCAGTTAATTGCGAAAGCTGTTGATAAATACTCGTTTTGATAGCAAATAAAGTTGTAATCGTATTAACGTTGATTTGAAACAAGGTACCCATTGTGACTTAATCTGCAACTTTCTGTCTAGTCATGTCGTTGGTGTGGTCCACTTCAAAACTCTGTCATCCGATACGTGTGTAGGGTGGCAGGAAACGTTTTTATTTAATGGTCTTCACTTTGGATCAGCGTCAAAAATACAAAGATGAAAAATTATAAGCACATAAACATTAAGGTCAGATCGTTTATGAGACACCTATTAAAATGTTACGTGACAAACAGAATTGGCAAAATTACAAAGTTTTATTTCAACGCTATCAAAGTGGTAGGTAGTATTTCATGGTCTTCTAACTTTCTTGACAAATTGTTTTTACTTTATAATAATGTAAGCCATATACAATGTTCGAAGGACTGATTGTCGCGTCGTTAAGGTCTCAAGGTGCTAGAATGGCGACCTCGCACCGGATAGCTTAGTTTTGGCAGAGGCCCCACGAGGTAGACTTACATCAAATGAGTCAGAGGGAGCCGCTGAAGTCTATACAAGAGACATGTCCAGCTGCGGAGTTGTGGACGTTTATCGGTTGATAAAGAAGTAAGAAGTATGTAACCAGTGTTTTATTAAATCGACATAAAATGTCTACTACGTCTGTGCAGGATACCTTTCCACATATCGAGGGTGCCTTGCGTTCCATCTGGCGACATGGAAAGCCACTTTTGGCGCACATCTCAGCGCTAGAGCATATTCCCAGTGCACCGAGCCGTCTGTTTCGACGGAAACCGACATCCAAACGTTCTTATTCAAACGCTGAATCTCCACGGGATGATGGAGCACCGGTTTTATTCAATTTAGGTCTCCAATGACATTTGCTTATAACCGTGGATTACGAAACAAGGTTTGTGTCGACCAATGAACGTCTATCGGCTAAAAGATGAAAACGAGCTTTCAAAAGGATGGAAAGACAAAGAAATACACCCGGAGATGTTCTTTTTAAGTCGAATCTATCTGAGTTAAACTGCCAAATACTTACTTTACTTATAACATTAAAATCATAAGTAAAAATCTGTTTTTTTCTTCTTTGTAAACCGATAGGTCAAAAATCTCTTGCATAGACTTCCACATGCCTCCCAACGACTGGTCCAATGTCGTTGGCCCTACTAATGGGAAGTCTGTCAACTGGGCTGTCTGATGCGAGGTCCTCACTACAGCACCTTGGAATCCCAACGACCAACAATTACTTATTGAACTATATACTTTTTGCCACTTCAACTAAGCGACTCGATGAGCTTTGTACGCGAACTTGTTTAAAACCGGGAATATGCCTAGAAGGAAGGAATTATTCACTGGCGTTTTTAGACGGCGCGTTAAAATAGACGTCTTCGGACACAATGGAAACTCACTGAAATAGATAAATCTTATGGCAGCGTGGCGCGGCGTGCCGCTCCACGCTCGGAACGAGGTGAAATCAAAACATTATTATCGAAATAAAAATATAATTGGCGATCGAGGCTAACGGCGAACAAGAGTTTTTTTTACGATTGGTTCATTGTTTAAAAAAGGCTACTGAACTATTTATAATCCTTCGCTTACACATTTTTCTAGATTCAGAGAGTATGTTTCTTTATCATATTGATATTTAACGTAGCACAATAAAGAAATATTTTTGGTCGCCCAATTAGTAGTTAAAGCACTCGACATAGATACGCTAAGAGAGCACACCAATTTTTTGAAATTTGAATTCGACCCAGTTTTACTCTACATCTAACTCCCAAAATACAATAAGCAATACGAAAACTCTTGTGAAACTTCTTCATAGGCAAGACCAAACTCAATAATACACGAAAACTTTAACGATTTGAGGTAATCGAGAATGGAAAGGCATAGGTTTCAGGTTATGTAAGAGTTTTGATTGTCGCCTAGATAGCGTTCGTGTCTCGTTAAACCAATAGATTACCTAACATGGTCTTGGATAACTTTATTGCAGAATTAACATTAGCGTAGGGCGATGAACATCTGTCCTTACTCGTAAAATGGATGCGAAAATGTTCTAAGCTTGAAAGTAACATGTGTAGTTACTTTTAAGCTTGGAACATCCTAATCAGAGAACAAAAAATTCGTAGCGCGAAACTTTGCAAGTACCTAATGATACCTAATGATCAAATCAATATGCAAATCTCAGCGGAAAATTTTCTATTCGCCAGCCGCGACATATGTAAATAGGTGTCAATATAATGTATGGCGCTTTCCATAAATTGTAATTCGACAAATTGGAGCATTATTCCGCGCGCAATTTCTCGCTCCCAGATTTCGCTTGTTTTGTCCCTGGCCCACAAAAAGTTTTTGAAACCATCATAATAAAACCGAGTTTGAAAGGTGGCATTTTTGAGAAAATTCCTACGTCTCACGGGAATAACTTCACTAATTTCATAATTACATAAATGTTACTGGGTTTTTTTTCATCTTTTTACATCTAACTTGGTGAAATTATCTTAAAGTTAGACATAAAATTTCTGCGTCTGAGATGTTTCTGTGGCATAAACACCTCGCCTACTGGAGACAAACATGTCATTTTTTACAGGGACAAAATATCTTAAGTTCAAGACGTAAAGAATAAGACGCAAGGAAAGTCGCAGGCAAAAACTACTCCACTGTTAAATAAACACAACCTCTCAAGGTAGATATAACATAAGTTGTAATTTACGTTTAAATACGATAATACGATCCAAAAATGTACATCTCGATTGCGTTGACACGTATTTGGTAACACTTCTGACACTGTCTTCTAAGTTACTGCACAATTAACTTGGAAGTAACTTGTTCTGAATACCAGAATGTTAAAGATGATAAGATATTACTTACCTACTTAATACTTATTGATACTCGAACCTTACGATAATCGGTGTTTACTTCATTAATTTTCATAATTCGCTAAAAGAAACAGTCATGTATCGCCTTGCTGATTAATAACTAAAGGTAAATTATGATGCAGACCGAGGATGGTAACACTGACCTGGAATGTATAAAGTATGGTTTTCACATAACTAGTCCAATTTAGAATCCGAAGATTGATTAAAGACATAATCACATAATTTGTCAGGAAAAAAAGCGATCGATCCGATCTTTGGCCTATTATTTACTAGCTGATGCCCGTGACTTCGTCCGCATGGATTCGCTCTTTAATTTTCCGGGATAAAAAATAGCCTATATCATTCTCCAGGTCCCCAACCATACTCATGCAAAAATCACGTCGATCTGTAGCTCTGTTGTAGCTTGATTGAAGGACAAACCAACAAACACACTTTCGCAATTATAAGGATTAATACAGAGAATCTGCCAAAAATTGGAGCGGATTTTAGGATGAAGAGTGAGGGTCGTTTCTTTAGGTAATAAATAGTATTATTTGAGTTAGGACGAGCACAATAAAGCGTTGTTAAAAGCTTAGTGCAGACGTTGGGCGAAGGATAGTCTTGTTTGCAACTTGCAAAAAGCTCCGGCGTGGGTCGGCTGCACCTACTGCACTTCTAGTTTTACTGTGTCAAGAACAACGCCTCCCCCCACCTCCCCCTCGCTCAACCCGCACACCCGACGCGCCTCTATTTTGTCACCTGTGCTTAAAAACTTACATAAAAAGCACTAATTGCACCTCATACAAGAAAAGCTCGTTTTCTATTACCTAAAACATACGAAAAACTTAATTGTCTAACAGTATTTTTAGGTACAATGCTATTTTTGCATTTCAGTATCTACTCAAAATAAAAATGAGACCAGCAGTACGCGCCAAACAATTCGAATAAATTCTTGCAAAATATGCCCACGGCTGGGCAAAGTCCTCACACAAAAGATATTACAAGATCTTTCATAAAAATCAACGCGTTTAACAACTATGATACCACAATAACAGCGTACACCTCTTTTTTGTGTGGGAAATAAAACTTTCGATAAACAGTGAAAGTAAAGTAAACATGTCGCCGAAATGAAAGTTTTTAATGAAGTTAGTCGTCATGCGAATTAATATGCAGTTAGGTATACGGGTACAGCTAAAATGCTAAACAAAAACATGTCATCCAGTACCGCTGTAGAGCACACAGGCCCTTCGCGCGCCAATAATAACCGGACCACACAAATACCTGTTTTAGGGTCGGACCACACGGTCTGCGGTTACAGTCCGGTCCGGTTTCTTAAATTTAAATATTTCGAGCGATTTTATGCAGTGGACTGCTTGAAGAATGATAACGTATAGCTTCTGAATACCAGCAGTGGAATAGATAAACGACTTTAGCATCTTAACAGTGCTCAAATCGATTTTTTACAGTGAAAATGCTGAAAAATTTAGATGAAACAAAAATGACACCATAAGCCTTAAAAAATCTTTCGATATATATTACGTGGCTGGTTGTACAGTGAAAACTCAACCATGCAAAAAGTAAATATTCGAGGTTTCATCAGATTTTTGAAAAGGATTGGATACTACAGTTTAGTTCATGTGAATATATTATTTTCACGATAAACGGAACAGTAGCCCAAGACCTATTTTTGTATACTATAACTTACTTTTTCAAAAAAAATTCAAAATTATTTATTTCTTGAAGACCAACTTGGGGGTCTTACGACAAGTCGAGAATGTAACTCTGTAATTTTGAAACTCACCACCAGGCGGGGACTCAATATAGATGTCATCGATAAAAAAGCTCAACCGGATTTGAACCGTACCGTGTAGTCTACTCCTTTTATTGTATGCAAATGCAATCCCTTACGGTTGTATACGAATCCGTGGCGATGACGTGATTTGTGCGTCCAGTTAGCGAAATTCCAAACATTACATGTACCGAGATAACATTAAGATTACCGTTTTAGCGGCCGACCTTCCTCCGGTCCTTGGTATAATACAAGAATTGCGAAACACGTGAGAAAATAAACGTATCGGCACATACCGTGTCACTGTCAAGTGTAAATACCCATAAGGAACAATAATGTACCTAAACCATATGGTAGGAAAGCCATCTGCAGTCGATCCCTCATGACTGAGGGTCTGCTTGATATTACGTGATCTTTGGGTTTCTAGGATAACAAGTAAGACAGGATCTTAACGATACCCTTGCAACAAATCAAGTCGATCCTTTGCTCGGGTACTGAAAGACGAACCTTGTTGGTCACAAAGACATTCGCGTTTTTATTAATACTAGCTTTTGATCGCGGCTTTGCTCACGTCAAGTTCGATTTTTCAAATCCCTATTTTACCCCCTTAGGGGTTGAATTTTCAAAAATCCTTCCTTAGTGTGCGCCTACGTCATAAAAGGAACCAACTGTAAAAATTTCAAGTTTCTAACTTCAGTAGTTTAGGCTGTGCGTTGATATCTCAGTCAATCAGTCAGTCAGTCAGGACTTTGAATTTTATATATCTAGACTAGTAGGGCGCGTGGGTGCGCGGCTCGCTAAAGCGAACCGCGGTTTTTCTGTCCACCAAGTAGACCTTCGGGTCTTGGTCATCTTTTTCCAAGGAACTACTCTTCCATCTTTCATAGTCTCTGAGATATACATCGACGAAATTTGGTAATTTTTTTTTCAGCTCATTGCCAATTGAATGAGGTTTCGAGTGATTTTTGTTTGAGCACCCTCAACCTATCTTCAATACCCTGACCGTGGTCCTCACCCGTCTCCGAAATCCTCAATCATCAGATCCCTCCATATTTTTCATCCAAATGAATTTTTGTCCTCTATACGAACATCAGCGGAAAGGAACGTATCAAAGTCTTGCATACATTTTATATGAAAAAAAAAATCCGCCATCTTGAATATTTTTCTATGCATCACGTAGACCATCGGGTCCTGATCATCTTTTTCCAAGAAACCACTCTTTCATCTTTCATAGTCTTCGAGATAGACACTGACGAAATTTGTATGGCTGCCATCTTGAATCCGCCATTTTGGAATTTTTTTTTGGCTCTCTGCCAATTGGATGAGGTTTCAAGTGACTTTTGTTTGAATACCCTCCACTTATCTTTGATATCCTGGCCGTGCTCCTCACCCGTCTCCGAAATCCTTAACCATCAGCTCTCTCCATATTATTCCTCCAAATGAATTTTTGTCCTCTATACGAAACCATCAGAAATTTTGAAAAGGAACCGTATAAAGTCGTGCATATATTTTGTATGGAAAAAATTTAATTCCGCCATCTTGAATTTTTTTTCTATTCATCAAGGAGACCTTCGGGTCCTGATCATCTTTTTTGAAGAAACTACTCTTCCATCTTTTATAGTCGCCGAGATAGACAACGATGAAATTTGTATGGCCGCCATCTTGAATCCGCCATTTTGGAGTTTTTTTTCGGCTTTCTGCCAATTGGATGAAGTTTTGAGTGACATTTGGTCGAACACCCCCCACCTATCTTCGATACCCTGGCCGGTGCTCCTCACCCGTCTCCGAAATCCTCAATCATCAGCTCTCTCCATATTTTTCCTCCGAATGAATTTTTGTCCTCCATATGAAACCGTGAGTGAAAAAAAATTTTTCCATACAAAATTTTACAGGAGAGGTGATCAATGAGTCAGTCAGTGAATCAGTGAATCAGCACGAGTAGCTATATATATATTAATTGGAAAACATTACTAGTCGGTGCATACATGGCACTTTACAATCACAAATTCACGTGTATAAGCACGTATAAGCAGTGTAAATTTTTATTATTACGGCCTAAGTGTTTGTATGCCTTCACGTTTTAACAAGTCTTATACAAAACTTCACTCAAACTCGATATGTAAACATGCTGGTTTACTCAAATTAAATACACAAATAATTGTGTACATAAAACTTCGTGTGCATTTTAGGTGCAGTCGATGATTGTTATAATTTACAGTTAGACTTTCGGTATCCTTGAGTCACACTCAAAACAGGCGATCAAACAGGATCAGAGATATTTAAAACATTTCAATATTTATAATAGAGGAGAAATTTACAAATTAAAGTCATACGTCTAAAAAACCACTTCGCAACTTTTTTGCTATCTCTGTGCTGGTTTCTTTAACATAAAATGCATTTGACTGCACTAAACAACAGAATATTCGATATTCGGTGAAACGAAACCGCGTACCTACTATTATTAACCCTTCCAATGTCTGACTTCAATGGTTCTAAGCTTACAATTGAATGCTTTTCAGATGTACATATTTGCTTTTAATTGCCACATGTCTTATTTTATAAGCGAACCTTAGCTCTCAGAACACACGCAATCATTTTCACATGCAGGTCGTAGAAGCTCAAAAATGGTACCTACTGTTGGTTTTTGGACCTATTCGAAATGAGCATGCTTATTGCTAGGAATTATTTCATTTCATGCTAATAAGTAGCAAATTCTCAAGAATAGCATGCTGTTGTGCTATTTGAGCCTTTAATATTGTAGCCTGATTAAATAAAAAATTCGTCGTTGAGTATGAAGTTGTGCAAGCACTTATTAGCCAGATTAAGCCAGTGAAGTTTGTTTTATTTTACTCAAAAAATCATAGATAATTATAAATGTTGCATGAAATTGCCCTTAATAGTCGCTCTACCCTTTATTTATCTTCGAACAGAACACATTATCTACACGACACGTACATAACGTGCAAAGCGAGCCAGTCGCAATTATTTGCGTCGGCCCTTTGTGAAAATCGACCCATAATGTACCGCCTTGTACGTATTTATGGTGCTAATTATGTGGTAAATTGTCTACTTTGATCAGTTCTTCAATATTTATTCTTTTAAAACACATTACGTTCTACGTGACAAATACGTGGTGGTTATCTAAGGTCGTATGAAACACTCAATCCATCAAGTATGTAGCTACGTAATAAATGTACAAAAGTCACGTCTAGTATAGAAATCAACTCAACCCCAAGAAATATGTATTGAACAAAAATTGCATTGGCTATTAAGCCAATTTCCGTAAAAAATCACTTTTACTTATGTAGGTACCTACTAATATCATAAATGCAAACATGTACCTATCTATCTGTTGACCTTTCACTGTTCAGCCGCTGAACTGACGTTAGCTCTCCATATCTCAAAAAAATAGAGAATTTATTAAAAACCTTACTTAACCTTTCTTTATCTAAGGTCGAAATCATCTGCATCAGCTTGGCATCATTATGGTGTATTTAATGTGGCTTTCGTCAATTAAAAAGAAAAAAGCAAAATAAAAAGTTTCGGAGGTTAAATTTCATCAAGTCTTACTTAGAAGCCATACACTTGCGCAATTAAACGCGATGGAAGGCTTACACGGGTAGTAGCTGCTCGTTAGACGGTAACGAAACCTTATAGTTTATCAAACTTGATGCCACTAAACGTTACGCCACAAAACACGATCATTATTTCGAACTTCTTTGTTACCCAGCTGCACCCGGAAGAGTAGTTTTCAAAATTCTAAATTAAATATTCATTTAATGTAGACCAACTTGTGGCTTTTATGATAAGACTTGGCGTGTAGAAACCGATTAGGGATAGGGGATTGAAGTACTCTGCCATACCCGTTCCAAGTTAGCCCGCTACCATCTTAGACTGCATCGTCACTTACCATCAGGTGAGATTGCAGTCACGGACTATTTTGTCATTAAATAAAAATAAACTTTACCGCCGATCTACTGATCTATAAAATATACAAGACAAAATTTGACAAGTCTCCGTGGGAAGACTTGATTTCTAAAATTTACAACAGCTAACATGATCACTTTTAACAGACCCTACAAAAAAATGCATAATGAACTTTTTGTCTTTACTTAAACAATAAAGATCATGTAGTTTCTGAACGAAGATTTTGGGAAAAAAGCGCCAAACGCTAACATACTGAAGTTATCAGTTGTCCTAATACCTTTTTAACACTTTATATTTCGCAGCGTGCAATTTGCCCGAAATAACTATAAATGCCCTGAAAGCAGAAGAAAATGGTTGAAAGTCGACGATCTATTGGCCACTAAAGAAGAACCGAAGACATGACATACCTTGGCAAAATATGGGTAGAGTATAGGATGAGTAAGCCACTTATGTGAGTCTAGTAGCATGCCATAAACAAGCTTTGAAATAAGCTTGCACGTGTAGATAGCTGATTACGCGTTAAGGAAGTTCTTGTCAGAACTTAATCATAAAATATAGTATTGTAAGCGGCCATATATGCACCAAAAAATCATTGAACTTCTTAGAGCGGCCAGTGGACGAAAAACTGGTATACATAAACAATGATTACGTAATGCCGTGCAATAAACAAACTATTCCGTGATTTACCATGCTATTTTATGTCAAAACTACAAAGTCAAAGAGCAACGCGAGCATACTTGACTAACAAAAAGCAGCTTTATCGGACCACAGGGCCAAAGTTAAATAAAAGTGTGTTTTCTTTGCCCAAAAGTAATGGATAGCGAAGCATTCTGCAAGCGACGTTATACCTGCCATCATGTCTGTGTGTTTTCAGCCTACATAACTTGTGGAAATATGTAGAACAACACAATATTTGTGCACTGGAGATGGAGTGTACTCTGACTGAAAAATCAGCCACATTTTTATCAGTCTACATTCACAACCTAGCGATATTGATAAATCTTAGTTTCATACCAGTAAGACCTAAGTTTCTGTTACATATAATAAATGTTACTTCTTTTTGTAATTAGCAAATTGTGTGGCGGAGAAACAAACAAATAAGCTTTTATTTCTAAATATTAAGTAGATAAAATACAATACCAACTTAGCCAGATACAATAATATTATAATTAGGCCGAGTGGTTTTTGAGGCTTTATATTCACGTCGATTTATTTTTCTTCAAAATAAGTAATTGTTGAACAAAAGTGCTAACAACTCCTAGGCGAGTAGCTCAATGAACAAAGCGGATTATACTCGCGTGTCATATTGACAGACATTCGGCAAGGCATAATGCGGTCCAATTACCATATTAAATTAGGCACAGGTTGAGCTGTAATAAGCTAGCCAAATACGTAATGCTACAAGAGTATCGGCGTGTTTTTCACACAAATGCCGCCTTCGTTTAAGGTCCAATTACATATTCCTGTTAGTAGGCAAAAAACATGCAGTTTTTATCGACTGTTTCAAAGAACGAAGTTGTAAGTTTAACGCATGTCTGTCGGAATTAATGCGAACACAAAAAGCTCTTGTATTTATTTAATACTATAGAAAAAAAATCTACAAATAATTGAACAAGCATGGTTTGGCCATGGAATACTATTTTAATGGTTTTGACATGGATAGGCTCAATCATGCTGTAACGTATATCATGTATCCATTTACCAGGATAACAGAGAAATTGGTAGCCGTGAAAAGGGGCTAGATCAGTCTAATGCCTTTTGCTCATTAGATTTCAACAATAAAATATAACTCAAAACCCTAGTAATGCCATCTAGGATAATTTATAGCGTAAATCCTATCCTACAAATATTATAAATGCGAAAGTTTGTGAAGATGGATGGATGATTGTTATTCCTTCACACAACAACGAATGAACTGATTTGGCTGGGAATGAAGATACCTCATACCCGGGATTAACACATAGGCTACATTTTATCCCGGAAATTTTCCCGCAGGAATTAAAAGAGACAAAAATGAAATGAAATATACTATTTCCAAGAATATGGGTAATATAGGATCTTAAAAAACGTGAAGGTGCCGCGTATTTAGTCAGATGATATATGACATACAAAAATAATACTTAAAAACTAAAAAATTAAGAATTAGAGATAAATATGTGACTAAACAGATCTAGAGACTATAAAGATTCATTGATAAGGAAGTCTAGAGACTTATTTAGTCTAGATCTACGGGTTTAGGCTGTAGGTACATTATCAGTCAGTAAGTCAGTCCAATAGGTACCTACATTTCATAGGTCATGGAATAATGAATATAATGTATTTACACGTGAAATAATTACAATAACACCAACAGGAAATATGTGTTGTTTATTTATGGTTACCACTAATTAAAACTTTTCCTAGAATCAATCTTCTCAGGGTTTAACCCTATCATCCTTAATAATACTGCGAGATTGTTTATTTGTCGGGTTGTCCTTCAATCACGCAGCAATGGAGCAACAAACATAGATAGGTATTAAAAAACTTAAGTACCTAGATGTTGACTTTTCTTCCCAGGAAAACCAAGCTCCCGCGGAAGAAATCCAGCTCATTTTAGGGTTCCGTAACCAAAGGGTGCCAACGGAACCCTTATTACTAAGCCTCCGCTGTCCGTTCATCCATCCGTCTGTTTGTCAGCAGGCTGTATCTCATGAACCGTGTTTAATAGATACTTTAAATTTTCATAGAATATGTATACCTATCTATTGCCGCTATACAACAACAAATAATAAAAATAAACTAATAAATAAAGGGGCTTCGCATACAAGAAACGTGATTTTTCCGGCGTTTTTTGCCCGACCTTAACAATGGTGACTCGCACTTGGCCGGTTTTTTAAATAATTTATTATGTATTTTTAACAGACTTCCAAAAAAAGCTCCTCCTTTTTTTGGAAGTCTGTTCTCAATCGGCTAGGATCTTTTTTTTTATTTGATAATTATAAATAATATACCATATACAGAATTTGTATTCCAGTAAGTGCAGACTGCGGGCATAGGGCGGGGCGCGTGTTATAAGTATGCTTCCAACAGAAACCACTTACCATCAATTCTACCCACCGCACGTATGGCAATGTACGCTATAAAATATACTATACGGAACGAAAATAAAAGTGCCTACACATAATAGGAGTAAAGAGACATAAGGTACGACATTTCTGTTAAATACATAATTGAGGGCAAAGTAAAAGGGTAGCGTCGACATGGAAGGTCGAGATTAAGTTATATGGATCAAATTAAGTGAATAAATATGGTATAATCGCGTGAAGTGAGAGATAAGGCCAAGGGCAGACTATTGTTGACAGTTTTGTAATACATACTTTACAATATCTGTTAATTTCATACTCATGTACTACCACTTTGATAAATAACTGGGGTAGAATATGAGCACTTAATTGTTTACTCACTTGGACTTGAAGAATTATATTATAGATTATATTATTTTTATCCCAAAAAATTAAAGTTGTTACGCGTATTTTAAAAAATAAACTCAATAATATAAACGTAATAGTACATTATGGTACAAGTGTAAAAGTTGGTGATTACCGCTGAGGCGCTATTGAGACCCGAGCCGTTAGGTGAGGGTCTTAAGGTAGCCGAGGACGGTAATCATCAATATACACGTGTATCATACGACGTTTTTCAACACACTTGTGAAGAAAATAATACTAAAAATAGTACATTATGGTACAAAACAGTGAAAACGAGTTGTGAAAATTTTTTCGCAATGGCGGGAAAAATTAATGTTGGTTTTTTTGTTCGCCCTCTTGAGATGCTCTTAAGGGCAGGCAAAGATCGAGGACCATACAGCCTATTCAGGTGTTTATTTGATTTAATCAGTTTTCCGGAATGCGCGCGCACCTTTAATGGCCATAGACTAAAAGAATGTTTGAAGTTTCTTTTTTTTTGGCTTTTCTGTTATAGCCAACACAAAAAAATGTACATAATGGGGAATTTCCAGTTTTCTTTATTACAGAAAAAACAAAAGTTATATTTGAGTGACAGTTTTATTTATTAAACACGTACAAGTTGAAATTATCTATTTAAATACGAAGTTGTATGAAATGAGCAAGCAATAGGTATTTTGGCAATAGGTAGGATTTTTTTTGTAATAGAAACTTTTTTAAGAACAAAGCAACTCAACCAATAAAATTAAAAAAAAAATTCTATAACTCACATTGTGAATAATGGTAATTAAAAGTCACAGTTTGAGTTAAAGGTGTCATTATGTGCCTAATTGCGGTGAACCGGGAGCCATTTTATGAGCAAGTGTGTTGAAAAAATTCTTTTTACTAAACCGACTTCAAACGCCCCTAAAAAGTATATCAATTTTTGCCTATAAAATTTGAAGAGTGCCCTCGATTTCTTCAGGATCCCATCATCAGATCCTGACCTCATGACAATGGGACCACCTGGGAAGTATACCCTTTCAAACAAAAGAAGAATTTTCCAAATCAGTCCAGGTGTATTATTATTATAATCGGGGAACATACATAAAAAATATTTTTAAAAAAATGATTCCAACGAATTGAGAACCTTCTCCATTTTTGGAAGTCGCTTAAAAAGCAGAAGCTAGTAAAAAAAAAAATTACTGAACTACAATGTATGTACTTATTTCCCCGACGACGCGGTGTGACCTGTCATTGAGATATTTTGTTGTAAAGTAGGTACATGAATCTGAATTTAAATAAATATATGGATTGGGGGTTTAAATAAATAACAGCGATTTAAATATTTTAGGTACAACAAAAGTGTAATAGCCGTGGTTATTTGCCAATAGGTTAATTCACAAAAGGTCGCTTGTCTCAAGTATGATATTCCCTTATTGGGATAAAAATATCGGCGATTTCTTAACCGGAGCGGCGCAACAATTATATGAAAAGACGTGATAAAATAAAAGCACCAATACGTGTTGTTTTCTCTACATCCTTCTTCAAGTGAGGAAGTGTTTAACAGATAAAAAGTTCATATTATATGTTTCCTAGGCAAGCTATGCCAAGGTAATGATACCATTTAATAACCTACCTACTTTAGTATACTACTAGCTTTCGCCCGCAGTGCCGCTCACGTTGAGTCGATTTTTCAAACCCCTACTTTACCCCTTTAAGGGTTGATTTTTCAAAAATCCTTTCTTAGTGGACACCTACGTGTTATATAGCTAACTTTATGTCAAATTTCAGCACGATCCATGCAGTGTTTTCACCTGTGCGTTAATAGATCAGTCAGCCAGTCAGTCACCTTTTTCTTTTATACATTTAAACTGGCTTTTGCCCGCGCCTTCGTTCACGTTGAATTCGATTTTTCAAACCCCTATTTTACCCCCGTAATAATAATATAGATATACAAAAGTATGGTGGTTCCAGAACTCAAAATAAATTTAAAACAAGACCATAAGAATCCTTAAGATCCTTTTTGGAAATCGGTTAAACAAATTATGGCAACTATACCATACTGAGAGGTTCCAATTTTGCGAGAGCCACCTACTTAATCATATCATAATTGATTGGCACGTCTTTCGCACCAACAAAAAGTGGCCATCTTGGCATTGCACAGTGCAATAAGGCAGCAAGTGTAAAATTGCTTATTTATCGCTGCCCGTGGACAGGGCCACATATTTTATCGTTAAGGCACAATTTAACCAGCGCATATATTCGTGTTTTTTGGATTCCCGCGGGAACTTTATAATTTTATTTTGAGGGATAAAATGTAGCCTATGTGTTTAATCTTGGACATGAGCTAAATCCATTCCAAATTTCAGCCCAATCGGTTCATTCGTTGTGGCGTGAAGGAGTAACAAATATGCATCCATACATCCATCCTCACACTCTTTTGTCTTTATTCCTACATACATTATATGTAGGAAGCAGGATTCAGACAAACTTGGCAAACATAAAAATCTTAGTTAACCCATCTGTAACCAAGAGTAAAGTAAAGTAGATTCACTTGACGATTCAAAAGCACTTTGTGAATCATTATTTGAATAAAAAATTATTCTATTATAATTTAAATCTAAAATATTAATAAAAGTGGCGCCCCTAACATTCATGAATTGCTTTTATGATATAAAAGAATACGTATATAACGAAAACGAAAGTTTCAATCGTTATTTCTTTAAAAGACGCTTTTACTTCTCAAACAGCATCAACGAAACTTGGTACAAAGATAAGCCTAAAGGTGTGTTACTACACCAAGTCTTAGTTTTAAAATCGTACCTTAACTTGCGTCATATCATGTGCCAGACAGTTGGATATAATAATATATGAGCATAATATATATAACATCCCATATCTATCAAACTGATTGCACGTTACGAGTTTTCTCCTTAAAAATAATTGACACTAAAAATATTTTGAAAAGTGAAACTCTGTTAATAACCACAAGCCGTTGCAGTTAACACAATTACTGAGTGACCTTAATATTAAATGGTTTTAATATTAATAATTTAATGATTTCTTCAAGATGAAGCAATTGGAAGTTATTTTTTGCCGTCAAAATCAGTCGTTATAGTAGTATCCAATGGAGATAATAATTCAGCTGTGCATAAAATTTAACAAGTTTGAAGTAGAGCCACACTTTATAAATACACACACTTTTTGTGAAAAAGTTTTTTTTTCAAGAATATTAATAACAATTCTGTCCCCTCTGTCCTTCAAATAAACTTATTTTTAATTTATTTTCAGTTACAACTGAAACAACTCGCGCCATCTAGTGCTGAGTTGGCAAACGAACATACAAATTCACCATCTCAAAATTAAGTACCATCCACACTCGGCAGATTCCCGGCACGAATGTAATGTGAACCTTGCTAACGTAATGCGAACGTTCGTCGATAGATGGCGGTAATATCCAACTAGCACAACATTGAATAAATTAAAATAAACTGGATTGATAATATCTATCTTGTTTTTAATAGACACAAGAATTGCGCAGTAACTATTACAAAGAAGCTAAAAATACTTATTAATTAAAGTCTACTGAGGAAGAATGCACAAAATTCTGTAACAATTACATAATATCTCACAAGACTTTGTAATGCTACAAAGTCATGAACACTATATATTCTACCTGCTTTATGAGATAGCTACAGACAGACTCAGAGTAGACAAAATAGTTTTACACTTCAGCTAACAAAGACGTAAGACAGTTGCCTAACGCCACTTCCAAGGGATCTTATTATGACTCTTTTGACCTCTTTTTCCTTGTTCAATCCTTTCTGCTAGACTTGTTGTCGGTGAAAGTGCGTGTATGCAGTTTACCGCTGCGATTAAACTTTGAGTACGGGGCTCGCTTCGCTCGCGGTGGAAACCGCACGAATATACTTAAAAATCCTACCTTTCACGTTCCGCCCTGCTGCGGCTGCGCTTCCTATACGACTGCTCCCTGGAACCATCGTCGAGACGGCGACGTTTCGCCTCATAGGAGCGTGACCTGGAGCGCGAGTGAGACGCGTAGTGCTTCCTACGGGTACGCGGCATCTGCAAAACCGTTATGCAACAATATAATAATGTTACTATCTAACTACTTATTAATAAGTCCATCTTTGACATAAAAACCCAAGATACTTTTAGTTCCTTGCATATATGCCTAGCACTTAATACAGGATCTAGCCTTAGGGACTGCAATTGGCTGCAAGTCGACAAAAACTGCAGTTTGCAATTGCAACTGCTAATCAACTGCTTCCATCATACTACAACTGCGATGAAATTATAACAACTGTATAGAACTGGAATCAAGTTGCAATTTTGCAGTCGTGTTGCAGTCCGGTCAGCTTAGAAATTAAAAGCGTGCAACGACTGATGAGCTTCATTAACAATTTCTTTACCTACCAAAGCTTTCAAGTTTTAAATAAAAACCGTCACTAATGTAAGCATTTATGGAGAGAAAGTTTTGAACTGACCTCTAGAAAATTATAGATTCTGTTGTGAAAATATTTTTATATCTATTTATATTTTGAGAACTATATATAACTATATCTTAGGTTTTATATATCAATGATGTCCATCAAATTACACCCTTGATGTACCATGAATATGGCTGATTGTTGTTAGCCAGAAATGTAAACAATGCTTGAAATAAATTCAAAAATTGTTTTACACCCAAAATGGCAATGGAATCATGTTAGGCGGACCGACAAGCAGAGCAAATTTGTTGCTGTTATTGTCAAACATTAACTCAATAAATTGTTTGTTTCCAAGAAAATTATGCAGGAGCTTCGGACCTGTATCTTTTCAAGTTAACATTAATGCGATGGGAATGTTTGTGTTTATCTGTCAATTAGTATGGAGCTACGTCGTATTTTGAGATTTCTATAATGCCAGATTAAATCTGTCCTCACATTTTTTTACTTGAAAACATATTATAGTAGCTTTTGCCCACGGCTTCGCTCACGTTAAGTTCGATTATAAGGCAAGCAGCAAGATAAAATTATGTGACTGAGATTTGAATAGCTATTAAAGCATATTTACTAACAACCTGACCTTGATATATATTTGGCATTTGTGTGGAGGACAGATTTTAATAAAACCATCATCACGACAAATTATCTTCTAAATATTATTAAGGACCAGATATATTATTATTATAAGAGCTATGTGGATCAAAATGAGGTTATCAATAGTTTCAGAAATACCTTTGTTAAATAATGCAATATAAAATTTCAATTTATACAATTTTAAGTCAAACTAATTTTTTCACAATTAATAAGTCAAATTAAAATAGTAATGTAAATATAGGCAGTTTTGTATTTGATAGCTGTACCTATATGTCAACATAATCCTATGTTGGTTTTCTATAGAAAATATATCAAAAAGTCACAATGCATTGCTTATTGTTGTTACAATGCATACATTAAATTGTAATGAAGCATAGTATATACAACTAACAGGATAGCAAACCATAACGAAAATTATTTGAATAAAGCAATCAATAATCTCATAAATCTACAAATATGTATACATAACTAACTTTTGATTACAGTTTTTAAATATTATATTGCATAGATTGTGTAATAAGAATTTCAAATATGATGCTATGAATATGAAAGTTATATAGAACCGTGATTAATTTAAAGCCCTCCCTTTTTAGTCAAAATGCTGAGATTTATGACCATTGCATGAATTTATAAGAATATTGCTCTAGACTTAACATAAATTGCTGAAATAATGAGTAACAGAAAGATTTAATTTAAGTTATTCATAACAGTTTAACAGTGAATTGAGTTTGGAAAAGCCCTTAATGCAAAACATTGTTTAATATGGTTGGAAAAATGAACTTGATGTGTCGTTTAATGTAATTTGTTTATATCTGCATAGTCCTCGAAGCATATGTATTTGCATAATACCAATCTACATTGCAAGTTTTGATACAGATAAGCATGGCCATACAGAGCTTGCAACCAATTCTCCACTGTAAATATACTATATATGTATTATGTAAACTTACTAGCTTTTGTCCGGAACTTTGTGTGGAGTTAGGATTTTAAAAATCCTGTTGCTACAAGATTGAAGGGCAAACCAACAAGCAAACACACTTTCGTTTTTATAATATTATAGGGAGGGTTATTAGATTTTAAAGTAATAGGTATATGAACAGATAGCTCAATCTACTGGGTCTAGAAACTTAAGATTTTGCAAGTAGGCTTTTCATTACCTAATCTCTCAGTTTTCAGAAATTCTTATTATTATTAATCCACATCACAACAGTTGTTTGTTAGTTTGTCCTTCAATCATGCAGCAAATTTAATTTTTGCAGAGAAAGAGTTAAATTTTTATTCTGGAAAATCTATAATCTATGTGAAATTTTTTTTTGAAAAGCTAGTTATTTTATAAATGTCCAGTAAAGCTCTGTGCGTTTTGAATAGTTTATTGATAGGGAATTTAATTTCAATATGTAATAAAAATTTTATTTTTCGACCTAAATAAATACATGCTTATCAATTTGCAGTTACCTACTTTGCAAAGTTAGTAGTTCATGTAGTAGTTCAAACAAGGTTCATGCTAGATATGTTAATAATTATATCTCTTGAGAATCACAAAAATATTGATATCTTTTCAACAAGCCCTGACCTCAAGGTCTAAAAGGCCAGTTTTATTTTTTAACAATTCCAACTGAAATGTTTTACTGTGAGTAAACAATTCAGTGTCAAATTGTTTCACATAGATACAAATTGTGTACATCCTAAACAATTGTAGCGTAAAATGCCACTTGAGGACTTGATTAAGACTGTGAAGTCTTATCATATCACACAGAAAGCTAAACTTATAATTTCATTATCATCCTCAGTACTATAACGGTATAACTGTAAGAAATAATAATAATTATTATTATTTATTTGTATTGACAAATACAGTAGAATCCCGATTATCCGGATCAAATAAAACCAGGGGTATTCCGTATAATCGAAAATCCGGATAATCGATTTCAAAGCAAATGAATTACAAAGTACCTATGTAATTTAAAATTTTGGTTCGAAATAACTTGTTATTGACCTTTGACGTAATCAATCAAATCTTTTGAGTGATCACGAATGAGTTCGGATAATCGGATGTTCGGATAATCGAGGTCCGGATAATCGGGATTCTACTGTAAATAAAATTGAAGTGTCTGTTTGTAATTTCAAAAAACAATTTTTCACCAAAGTAAATTTGTTTCTTATAACAAAAAGCATTGCTTTAAATTATTGTCTGTCTGTCTTTTTGTTCCAGCAAATTTCAGGTATGGCTGGACCATTTTCACAGGGCTTTACTGGTAGATAGCTGATGCTACCGGGAGTAATTTAGGCTACTTTTTTAACTGACTTTCGAAAAAGGATGAGAACGAGTTAAGTTTTTCTACCTATGTATATTGAAATCTCTGTAATTTCAGAACCGATTTGCATCAATCCTTTTTTAATAGATAAAAAATTTGTGAGATGGTCCCACAAAAACTTTGAGTTCCTCCTCAATCCACTCCTCAATCCTGATGCTGCAGGGATACTGCCTACCTAAACTGACTAGCTTATATGTCTACATACCATGAGGCGAAGAAGGTTAAAGCCCCTAGTTGGCTCAGAAAAAAGCAGTACCAGCCCACAGATGGCCAGTTGGTAATGTCAGAATCACCACTTTGGAAGAGAATGCAAAGCATAGCATCCAGCGTTCTTGTGCACTGTATCTCTTGCATAAGTGAATATTCTCTGGATCCAAGTCAATGGATGCAGTGGTCAAAATTATTCTAGTTTCTTTTTAAACACATTTTACACTTATGGAATTTGGGAGTATTTAATACAATCCAAGTTTATAATAAAAATGAAAGAGATTGGCATTATGCAAAAGTAAGTATTAAAATTGTGTTAAAGCTGGACATTCTACATATTATCATGCAATATTAACTTTCTCTATAACCACAATATATTTAAGTACAGAGTGTACTGCTAGTACCTCCACTTACCATGAAAAGGATACCAAAACTCGTATCCAAGCAGTATAAGCTGAAAAACATGAAACTTTTTAGACCAGAAATAATTGGTCAAATATTGTGTTATAACTTGAAACCCACATGCATCTAATTAGAAAGATACACATATTTTAGATCAAATTATTAATCGTTTTAATAGTAGACCCATATTATTAAGTTTGTTACCTATTTTCTGACATTTACAAGTATAAACCCATTACAATCGGTATATTACAAGTTAATCAACTTAAACATAGTTGAACCTCTGTGAAGATCATATAATTGCTACTGATACCCATCATAATACAGCTTGAAAACATAGTGGGGATTTAAAAGTTATGTATCGAGACAGCTGTAATTTTTCCTATACGTATCAAACATAATGCAGTATTAAAAAGCTTATCAGTTTCAGTATAAGTCACGAACCTTCTAGATTTTGTGATTGTTTTGAAAACATTCTCAAAGAAATACGAATAATTAATAACAAAATATCCCATGCTGCCAATACTATAGATTGTCCAATTCTTTATTTTCTTTTTGGCAGATCAAGAAATTTTGACTTTAGTGACGCCTTCACACGTTACCGATTCGATTTGAAGTAATAATCGATTTTATTTAAGAAGAACTTTCAATCGATTTAATGAAATACTTTTTAATTTTGATTTAACGTACTTATATTTTATTATATATTTTTAATCACTTAGACAAATTAATTTGACATATGTTTGCGGTACAGACAAACAGAAAAAAATAATAAGTTGATTTGGGTTCTTTATCGATAATAATAATAATTAAGGTTTTCTTTCAAAATATGTTTAACTAGCGACCTGCCCCGACTTCGTCTGGGTTGAAATATTAAATATTTGTTTTTACGGGGCTGCGATCGCACAGAGCTTCTTATAGGAAACGATTGTTAATAAGATCACCACAGGAACCACAGGAATCTTCCGCGCCGATACCTGCCACCTTGCCCCGCCGCCGCACCGGCTGGCACCATTTTATTATTTTATCACGCGGAAATATTCATTTTCTGATAACTCCGATATTAATTTAAATTGTATAGTGTATATAAATCAGATCAAGTTATTTATACCTTTGCCTTAATCCTTACCTAAATAAATGATTTCTCAAGCAAGGCAGTTTAAATACCTGTAAATTACTTTTTATTAGTTTATTAAAATCGGACATTCCATTCGAAACATATTACGAGTTTAATAAAATTGCTCAGTGAAATGTTTTTAAAAATTACGCGTTGATGTCAGTTGTCCTGCATTTACTGTACGTTTATGCCAAAATGTTTAAAAAATAAATGTCCAGCCGTGCGAAGCCAGGACGAGCCGCTAGTATGTATTTAATAATTTTACTTGTTTCATTTGTATACCCAATTACGTAGCTAGTTTGTTAAATAAATAAGTAGGTAGGTATGTGATTTTCCAAGTATATTTGCTCATAACTCTTGATTTAAACTTGGTTTAGACGTTATTAACCACGCGTTTTGAAGTTAACTCACTTCACTAACGCGTGCATAGTTACATTTCAAGGCAGCCGTCAAAAAATAAATAAATGAAAAGAAAAATTTCTTTACTATTGGTTTGAACTTAAATTCCAAGATTTCAACTTAATTCCTTGCAAATATTCAATATTGGAGTCATAGTTACTATTTTTATTTCCTTTTTTTATTAAATTTACAGAAACAATCCTTACACAAAGTCAAATTATTTTTATCATAATCGTGAATGATTTATCGTCTTTCAAGAACTGTGTTATACTCTGTGGTTGTTTGTTATGCACAGGGCACTTCACTAAACGTCAATAAAGTACGACATTATTTTAGTACATTATTCCGAAAACAAAAAAGCGGTAATTTATAGGCGTAGGGTATTTGGCAGATGCCAAAAAGAAAATAAAGGCTTGGACAACGTATAGATGTCGCTAAGTTATTTACATGCTGACGCCATGTTCTTTCTACAGTTCACGGAAGCCCTACTTAGGCCAAAGATAAAAAGATCTAATTTCACATTTTCACTTACCCTCAATTCACTTATATATTTCAATTTACACCACAATAGTTGAGTAAAGTTTGCTAAACAATTCCAAGTTCGCGATGCAGAACCCTGAAGAATGCTTCTTCGCAATAAAGGCCCAAACATCGATCCAAATGAGAGACAGCCAATATTATATAGTTGGTCACACTGTTTTGGCGTTAAATTCGCCAGATTTAGCTTCCTGTCAAACAAAAATGTAATTTTTTTTCTGAGCTATATATAAAAAAATATTATCACACAAAATTGCACAAAAATATCAAAAAATTATGAATACAGAAATAAACATCAGTAAAACTATTGATAAAACAATGGAATCCCATGAATTGTCAATGAATAAAACCCCGGAAACGGAAGTATTAGGTACCATAATAAACAATATAAATGTTAGCCAACATGAAGAAATAAAACTTCGTTCAAAAACATTTTGACAACACCAAGCGTAAAAAGTATAGACGGTACCTACCTAATTAAAATTTTTATCGATGTTCAATAAATAAATAGGTGGGCAAGAAAAGAAAGTGTATGAGTACCTATAAGCTATGTGTTCTGTGTTATGGATCTAGTTGTGGATCTAGCTTCTTGATCTAGTACAAACATATAAGAGTGGATCTAGTTGTTCCTGGTCTATGGTTATGGATGTCAAAGCACAGATCAATAGACTGTGAGACTTTCGAATGGGAACGTAGAGAGAGAAGACATAGAGCCAGTGACGATTTCTTTCTCACTCACACTAAAAAGAGAGCAGAAATAAAGTTACTAATGTGATAAACAGAGACGCAGCTACCCAATTTTTTGTCCCTCATCGTGTAACCAGTTTTTTTCAAGGTCGCCACACTTTTGTGCGAAACAAACTGACAGTTATAAGAAAAATTTAGTATCTATGTGTGTTGCCAGCTTTAGGTACCTATACAATGTCCCGATTTTCCCTATCCTACTAATATTATAAATGTGAAAGTTTGGATGTATGTATGGATGGATGTTTGTTACTCAATCACGCCACACTAAACCGATATGGTTAAAATTTGGCACGGAGATAGGTTTTTTTTAGTAATGTCCTCTGACATACCGTAACGGCGGGTTACTTTGGCTACTTTTTCAATATTTTGAGAAAAGAAAAGAAAGATGATGATACATAATATATGTCGGCGATGATTAAAGTGTATTCAGTAAGATAGTGTCGGTTACTGTTCTGAATTATCCTGAAGTTTCGTTCGAATGTCCAACGACCAGTCGAGAACTGTAGAAATAGCTAGAGGCAGACTTTTTATGTTTTTTTTTTAATAATTATTAACTTAAACTATGAAGAGTTGCAGTTTTATACGACTGCCTGAAAAAAGGACTATACTGTTAATTTCATTCATGATGATTTTGATGACTAAATATACAATTTTTGTTGCTTTTAATTCAATAGCATTACTCGATTGAAGGAAAATTATAAACTGTTCTTTACAAATTATTTTGTGTAACATTCTTACTAGTAACTTGTGTAACGAAAAAAATATTCCTTTGTGTTACATGCATCTTTTTTCAAAATGACTCACATATGCTAAATTTCTATTCGGCATTTCAATATTTTTTTTAAGGATCAAAAAATTATCTAGTGAATTGGTCCTATGAAACTACACTAAAAAACTTTAATATAAAAAAAAATATTTTTAAAAATCCGACTTCAACCGCAATACGTGTACAAACTAAAATTATTTTATACTTTTAAGTGGTGGTTGAAGTCGGTTTTTTAAAAATACTTTTTTTAATATTATTATTCTTTATTGCGCACAATATTAAGATATATGTAAAAAATAGAAGCTTACCCTAATAGGTATATCTCTCCCAGACAACCTTATATGTGTAGGTATGTTATTTAAAAAATAAAACAATTCAGCATCTGTTTTGTCGTTTTATTTAAAAATCCTGGGAAGAATTTTCCATCTAATTTGGGGTAACAGGGGAGTGCAGTTATTGTGGCAACATTAAACTCAAACTTGTCATGTGACGTCATCGTTACGTCATGTTATCTCTATTTCAGTCGCGGTTACACAGTACCTTCGTCTATTGCCTTCTCTGTCTACGAATGGGAACATAGAATTAGTACCTAGGTAGGGTGACCAACCCAATAGCTAGCACTGCACCAGTTTATTCGCACTTTGGCAAAAAAGATTAAAATATAAGTTTCTGATTGTGGTTTTTAATTTTCAGATTCAAAAATATTTAGGGGAATTCATATTTTTCACAATCGAAACCTTTCTAATCTGGAAAGTTTTAAAATGACGTCAGTATTGTAGTTGAAAGATATCGTTCTGGAGTTTCCGAAGTTTTTCGGCCATTTTGACTCATCCATGTTAAGGGTCAGTACTTACTTAATAATGATTTAACTGTGGTTTTATTTGAGTTTTAATAATATAGTTGTTTTCAATTGATTTTCGAAGTATTATTAGTTACTAATTCAAAAAGTAAATGAAACTTTCCCGTTATTTCATTGCAAAACAAGGGGTGTCAGTATCTGGTTACAAAATTTGGAGATTTTCCTGTTTATTAACACTCCGAAGCGATTCGATTCCCTAGCAGACTGGGAGTCTGTAGACGATCTTAACAAGTGTGTGTAAACTGTCCATACTCTGGAGTCTAAATTCTTTAAGACCCATCACACGAAAAGGACCAAGAAGTTCTCTGACCTTACTCTCAAACTGATGGAAGACAGATAAGAGATGAGACTTCAGTCGTCAGCAGACGCGGATGCCTACTGGTAGGTTAATAGGCAGATCTCTAAGAAAAGAACTTGCGACCTGCGGGCCTTGAATACCAAGTGTATTAAATATACCATCTAGTGGAACAGAAGTTCCATTCCAAAGTGTCCGTGAGAGATCTATCTATCGGACAGAGCCAGCTGACGCGGCTGAAAACTGACGAAGGCTGTCACATTTCTTCTCCACCTGAGGTATGGAGAGAGGTTGAGAAGTTCTATGGGCAGTTATTTATCACGAAACAATAATCATTCAGCGGACGATGGAGAGAGCTATGCTTGGAGTATCCCTGCGAGATCATATCAGAAATGAGGATATCTGTAAGAGAATCAAAGTCACGGACATAGCTAAGCGAAACTGAAGTGGAAATGGGCGGGCATATAGTTCGAAGAGCTGATGGTCGATGGGATCCCATGGTGTTGGAGTAGCGATCCTGTACCGGGAAGCTAGGTGGACCGACGACATCAAACGAGTCGCAGAGAGCCGCTGGATTCAGGTAGCGTAAGACCGAAGCCTGTGGAAGTCCATATAAGAGACCTTTGTCCAGCTGTGGACGTCTGTCGTTTGATAAAGACTATGTCTACGTTTTCTTATTAAATATGTAAGGGTGTTTGTTTTAAAAATAATAAATATAAAAAAATTAAGTCACCTACAGTTACTATAAGAATTTCCGTATATTATTTCGTAATAAAATCTATATTCTAAAAGACTTCCGTAGGTAGCCTAGCGTTATATTTCCCT
Organism: Hipparchia semele; assembly: GCA_933228805.2. Taxonomy (NCBI): domain Eukaryota; kingdom Metazoa; phylum Arthropoda; class Insecta; order Lepidoptera; family Nymphalidae; genus Hipparchia; species Hipparchia semele. The sequence continues at coordinate 11,649,188 of OW121718.1, forward strand.
TAAACTCTATTAAAATCTGAGTGTTGATAATTGGATAATTTTGTGCCCATAACTGGTAACAAATGTGCGAATAATTGGGGACTGGGTCATTTTTCAATCTTATTTAAAATTCTAGTTGATTTAAACAAAAAAAATTTCAATATCTTCTTTAATTATATATTTTATTAAACAAGTAACCTTATGAACACAGTGATTTATAGAATTTGGTTAAATTTATACTTAAAAAACATATTTGAAATAAGATAAACTCTTAAAGTGCCCATAATTGGGTCTGCCACCCTAGATAGTTGGTAAAAACCACAGAAATAAGTAAAAACACAAGTTGGTTATGTCTGTGGCGTAGACAGAGAAGACATAGACCCAGTGACGATTTCTTTCTCACTCACACTAAAAAGAGAGCAGAAATAAAGTTATTAATGTGATAAACAGAGACGCAGCTACCCAATTTTTTGTCCCTCATCGTGTAACCAGTTTTTTCAAGGTCGCCACACTTTTGTGCGAAACAAACTGACAGTTATAAGAAAAATTTAGTAACTATGTGTGTTGCCAGCTTTAGGTACCTATACAATGTCCCGATTTTCCCTATCCTACTAATCTTATAAATGTGAAAGTTTGGATGTATGTATGGATGGATGTTTGTTACTCAATCACGCCACACTAAACCGATATGGCTGAAATTTGGCACGGAGATAGGTTTTTTTTAGTAATGTCCTCTGACATACCGTAACGGCGGGTTACTTTGGCTAGTTTTTCAATTTTTTTTTAAATTTTTGTTGAAACAAAATAAGGTCGTGATGGAAGAAATGAATATTATGAGAAAAGAAAAGAAAGATGATGGATACTACATAATATATGTTGGCGATGATTAAAGTGTATCAAGTTAGATAGTGTCGGTTACTGTTCTGAATTATCCTGAAGTTTCGTTCGAATGTCCAACGACCAGTCGAGAACTGTTAGCGATCTTAAGAATTATTTTGTTTGCAAAGTTCTTAATTTTTAAAGCCATTTTTAAATAGCTAGAGGCAGACTTTTTATGTTTTTTTTAATAATTATTAACTTACACTATGAAGAGTTGCAGTTTTATACGACTGCCTGAAAAAAGGAATATACTGTTAATTTCATTCATGATGATTTTGATGACTAAATATACAATTTTTGTTGCTTTTAATTCAATAGGATTACTCGATCGAAGGAAAATTATAAACTGTTCTTTACAAATTATTTTGTGTAACATTCTTACTGGTAACTTGTGTAACGAAAAAAAATATTCCTTTGTGTTACATATGCATCTTTTTTCAAAATGACTCACATATGCTAAATTTCTATTCGGCATTTCAATATTTTTTTAAGGAGCAAAAAATTATCTAGTGAATCGGTCCTATGAAACTACACTAAAAACTTTAATATAAAAAAAATATTTTTAAAAAACCTACTTCAACCGCAATACGTGTACAAACTAAAATTATTTTTTACTTTTAAGTGGTGGTTGAAGTCGGTTTTTTAAAAATATTTTTTTAAAATATTATTATTCTCTTGAAGTAAAACAAATTAGCACACACTCGTTTACCTAAACGAGTTAAGGACTCGTTTAACAAGAACATTGTATTCAGTAAAAGTTATTCGCTCGAACGTGAAAATACAAAAACTAACGGCTGTGTGTGACGTTATCAAGGCTAGTAGTGAGCATAGGCCTATCCCAATTCTGATCCCTAAGAATTCTTTATTGCACACAATATTAAAATATATGTAAAAAATAGAATCTTACGTCTCTCCCAGACAACCTTATATGTGTAGGTATGTTATTTAAAAAATAAAACAATTCAGCATCTGTTTTGTCGTTTTATTTAAAAATCCTGGGAAGAATTTTCCATCTAATTTGGGGTAACAGGGGAGTGCAGTTATTGTGGCAACATTAAACTCAAACTTGCCATGTGACGTCATCGTTACGTCATGTTATCTCTATCTCAGTCGCGGTTACACAGTACCTTCGTCTATTGTCTTCTCTGTCTACGGTCTGTGGGTAAAAAAATTCATACCTACCATCACCTACAATAATCTAAAAGTAGAGGCAAGACATATAAACCAATACCGTAAGGGCGGGTTACTTTGGCTTTTTTTTCCGTGTATTATTAGAAATCCCTCTGGTGTAAGGAATGTGATTGGCGCCTAAGGGTTATTATGGTTTTATTTGGTAAATAAGGATAGTAGCTAATCATTAATAAATTATTTTATATCAAAAATATAACAGTTCAGTTTTTTTTTATTCTTTTTTATTTGAGTCAAAGTTATTCCTTGAAGAGGGTTACTTTAGCTCGCCAATTTTTTTGGCGCAGAATCTATACAGAACCAAGCAAAAGACCAAAATAAACCTTTAAAATGAAAGATAATAAAATAATACACGTTTTGATATATAAAACTCTTTAATTCTTAAATTAATTAACAAAATAAACATTCCAACAGCCTTGTTACTGATATTTAACAAAAACTTAAAAACTCTTTTTATTTATTATTAAATTACTAAGTTTTAATGCCTATCTAAAGTAAAAACTTTGATATGTTGCAATAAATAGGCAATATATGTCTACAAAATAATCTTACAGCTTCTCTATTATTGAGATTCATCGTATTAAGGCTCATTTATCTTACTAATCAATATATGCTTAATTCTAAAACCAAATATGATTTTAAGGAACACTCTTTTGTTTCATTGGTACTTGGCAATCTAACTCAGGTACTGAGAAACAGCCTTTTTTCCAAATTTGGGGGTCTATCTTGCAGATAATATAGTCCCAACTATAAAGCTGCTCGTCTTTACAGACTGGCCATCGCCAATAGTTTTCCTCTTTTCATACAGCTCACAAGGGCTCCCTCCTCACTTACTGCAGCAGTCACTTGCCTAGGATATTGTCGTTAGTTCCACTTGATCTTGAGCTAATGTTACCCGAATTTATGAGTCAAAGTATACCCATACTTAGTATTTAAAATTTTGCTATCTAAACTTGTAAAAAAGCAATTGTTTATAGCATCATTCTAGTCTTAAATAAATTTCTGAACCTATCTAATGTAATATTAAACAATACTTACCTTATAAACTCCGTTACAATATAAAGTTCGCAGACCTACACAAAACACGTTCATACATGCGATAAGTTCGAAACACAAATGGCGCCTTTTTACCTTGAAATAGTTCGGGCAACCAAACAAAACGAGTGCCAGTTATGTCTTCTAACAATTCCAGCTTAAACTAAATCGATAACTGCGATGGCTGCAAAGAGGTGGTAATTTTAATCTTTTTTTTATTTTGAGCTAAAGTTACCCCTTAGAGCTAAAGTAACCCGACCTTACGGTATTTTATTTGTCTTTTTCAGCGTGTTTGGACCAGTTTAAAGTTCTTACACGTAGACTACTATAGATATGATGTTGCAGCTGTGAATACGTTATTGACGTGTTAATAAAAAAAGCCTGCAAATAGGTAGGTACCTATACTATAAAAATCCGGCCATAGATTCACATCTTTTTATAGTGTTTATGGTCTATGGTTTTTATTTCTTTCTTTATTCTTGTTCCACCTAATTCCATGACGTGTTCTATTCCTTGCCAAAATGCGAATGTGTGTTTGTTCGTTGGTTTGTTGGTTTGTCCTTCAATCACGCAGCAACGGTGCAACGGATTGGCGTGATTTTTTGCATGGATATAGTTGAGGACCTGGAGATATTTACCACTATATCATAGGCTACGATCTACTTTTTCTCTCGGAAAATCAACATTCCTGCGGGATTTTTGAAAACTAACTACGCGGACGAAGTCGCTGGCATCAGCGACAGCTGGTACATATAGATGTAAAGCCGGTATTTTACCAAAAATGCAAAACGGTAAAATACGAAAAATACCGTATTTTTCGGTATTATTCCATTTCTCATGGTATTTTTGGTATTTAACGATTATCTTATGTTTTTCAATGTAGATACGTTTTGTTTGTAAAAAAATCAGCAAGGAATATAAAAAACGTGGTTCTGCGTTTAATTTTATTTCATTAAAATGATTTATAAACAAATTAGACCATAATGATTCAAACATAAATTATTAAAAAATCTTAGACTTAAAATTTCAATGATTTAATCATAATCATAGAGCGTGTGAGCTCACCACCACTCACCACCACTCATCACCACTCACTCATCACCACCCATCACCACTCATCACCACGCACTCATCACCACTCATTACCACCACTCATCACCACCCACTCATCACCACCCATCACCACTCATCACCACTCATCACCACCCACTCATCACCACTCATCACCACCCATCACCACTCATCACCACTCATCACCACCTATTCATCACCACCAATCACCACTCATCACCACTCATCACCACCCACTCATCACCACCCATCACCACTCACTCATCACCACCCATCACCACTCATCACCACGCACTCATCATCACTCACCACCACTCATTACTACTCATCACCACCCACTCATCACCACCCACTCATCACCACCCATTCATCACCACCCATCACCACCCATCACCACTCATCACCACCCACTCATCGCCACCCATTCATCACCACTCATCACCACCCACTCATCACCACCCATCATCACTCATCACCGCCCATCACCACCCATCACCACCCACTCACCACCACTCACCACCACCCACTCATCACCACCCATCACCACCCACTCATCACCACTCATCACCACTCTCCTACTCACTAGTTATTCATGATATACCTATTATACATTTTATTACATTGTATGACAAAGTATTCATCCATCCGCATCAGCACCAGCAGCAAGCGGCGGGCCAATTCTTTATTAATATGATTAATGATCACCAAGCAATAAATATTCATTCAAAAACACGTCAAAAACAAAATTACAAGAAAATCCAACTATAATTTTGTATGAAAAAATAAAATACCAAAAATACCAAAAATACGGTAATCTATTGAATTATACCGGAAAAATTCATAGCCATTTGGTATTATACGGTATTTTTACATCTATAGGTACAAATTATATGCTTTGAATAGGTACAGTCCGCGCGCGAGTTCCGAGGAATTTTAAGGAATGTTGATTTTTTCGCGCAACAAAAAACCTAGTTTGATACAAACACGCGGTTTTTAAACCGCAAGTGCGGGTGCACTGGGGGTGCATCTCCATAACATTATGATTGCAAGTTCTACAGAGTTGCGAAAAAAAAATCACGCGGACTTAGATTAACGCGGATTTTATTCGCAGTGCGGGCTAGCGCTTAATTTGTTAATTTTATTTCTGCAAGTAGGTACTTCGCACTTGGGAAGCGCAATAAAACTCCGCACCACGAATGAAGTTCCCTAGAGGCGGCGCTAGTAGTCGCATGTTTATGCATTTTATTGTACCTACCAGCTATGTAAAATGTATTAGTTCCATTAATTTTCACGAGAGCTGTTTGATGCTGTGAATTTTATATTTTATTTCCTTAAATTCCTATACCGACGAATAAAAGATTTTAATGATACCCAAGTGATAGGTAGATAAAAAAATGATTCTAAATAATACTTACCTTGATTCTTGGACAAGTGATAGGTATCACCTTAATATTAATTTATTTATTTTCTTTTTTTAGCACTTGTCGTGGCTATTAGTAGGCACAGACGTTTAGCTTCTAATAAACTGCATTGTCATCAGTTTACGAGATACGAGTAAGATAAGCGTCTAGGTAAAAAGATACTTAGGTAGGTACCTATAGATATGTAGGTCCGTGCGTGTAGGTTCTGTGCGAATATTTACATTTCAAAGGAGATTTGACTAAACAAATGAATTACCTGTGTCTAAATTATAAAATAGCTTTTATAATGCAAAGTTTACACGAGCGTAGTGTTTCTCATTAGTACCTATCTACTAAATATCGGTTCGGTTCGGTTTCGGCTTCGGCCATCTTCGGCCAAAAATACCGACCTCGGCCAAAAAAGGTTTCTACTATGTGCTGAAATTAAACTAATTATAACGAATTCGTGAGAGGGCGCTGAAAAAGTAGACGCGCAGAGGGCATGTTTGACAATTTTTTTTCTAAAGTTTCTGGGCAAATTAAATTATCTCGTTACCTATGTTGTTTATAAACAGTCAACATAGAAAAAACAATTATTTTATTAGCTGTTAGCCAATCTTGAACGGAACTTTTTAGGGTTATTAACTTATTACACCTTCGTCTTCAGCTTCGGCCGAAGGTTATGTCGATAGCCGATTAATCGACTTCGGCTTTGGCTTCGGCAAGAAATCGACCTTTGGTCCAACACTTTAAGTACCCATCTGTTTACATGTTAGTAAAAAATTAATTAATTATTTATTATTTGTAACAGCACTACTTTCCAACCGAAGGTAAATTTCTGGCCGGAGCCGAAGTTTCATTAACCCGAAAAAGAAGAAAATATAACAATGTTTTTTTATTAAAGTTTATATTGCCTTTATCGAAATAACAATTTACCGAAATAACTATTGCTTTGCAACTTTAGCCATCTCATTAAATTAATAAACATACTTACCTAAGTAAATATTAAATTAACGATACAATGAAAACATCAAATATAACATTTTTGAGAACTTATAACTAACTTATAACTCTGAAATAACATTTTTGAGACTATCTAACCAAATGTTTTACCATACGTAAGTTTTGCTATAATACTATTTATTTCTCGTCTCGTTTATTCTTACTGACACCAGCCTAAGTACCTAAAGATAACAGTAATCTTTAGTTTTGCATGACTTTTACAAACAAAGTAACAGTTTGCTCATAAATAATTGACAAACACAACGCGTCGCTGCAAGGAAGCGATTCCCAAGAATTGTACAGGTAAAGTGGCTCCAATACATACCTATACGACAATGTGTGAAACTTCTTCTTATCCAATAGACGTCACCTGGGATTACATTTTTTACATTTACATGAATAGCGAGTTAAGGAGCTGGTGGGTCATCTGATGTTAAGTGATTACCGCCACATATGAACATTTGTAGCAACAGAGGCACCACGAATGCGTTGCCGGCTTTTCAGGAATTTGTTGATCTTGAAAATCCCCATGCTGTCAAGTGGCGATTAGTCTGATTTCCTCGGCCTGCCACCACTGTTGTTTCCAGTGCGAGGAGGAGTTGCCACTCCAGCACTTTGAGACTGCCAACGACCAACGGTTCTTGCCCTGCCTATTTGCCTCGCTCATTGTTTTAGGCGTCGCTACTCTACGCACTATGTTGGTGTCTCTGGTTGGTAACTCCTACAAGAATATAATATAAAACGTTTTTCGGGAATTGTTACTTTTGTGTTAATATGAAAAAGCTGTCCGACGGAGCTATTCTCGCATTCACTATAAGTTCGCCGAATTTTTAAGCCGAGTGTGCCTAAATTAATATAAGGATTTCAATGCACCGAAGGATGCCGTAACGCTTTGTGTTTGCCCAGGGCTTTAATGATACGAAGAGAAACAGCTGCTGTGACTAAACACTTGAAAACTAAACAAATTATTTATCTTGTAAGGATTTCTGTCTGGGTAAATAATTTATGGCATAGTCGACGAGGGGTTTACACTGTCACAAGTAGCAAAGATTTGATGTTCAATGTTCGATTCCCTGATGGCTGATTGGTTACTTCTAGATATATAATTATATAAATTGACTTGAGTCTGGATTCGTGGCTTCTGTCGCGGTTAGTTACCATCCATACTGGTAAAGCCTCAATGTAGCGCATGGCTATACCTATCATAAAAAGCGACGATACGGTATTTGTAAGAATTAATGAACACTATATAAAAAGAGAACCATAATATTCCCTGTGGAAAACGATATAGCACTAGATTTAGACATGCCAGTTTAATTTAGCTTAGACATGAATACATAATAGGCCTCGTGGTATGCAATTTGCCAGCGCAACCTAGCGATGTTTTCTAGATGCTATGCGATGTGAGTGACTAGAGAAAGAGTACCAATAGGTACTCTCATTTAGTGTATTAACACGATATGAGTGGTCCAGACTGCTTTCTACTCCAGAAATATTTGTAATAAATATAGAACTATTTTTAAAGTTGGGTAAGCATTATTTGTTAGGGAGGTACCTACTCAAATAACAATAAAATCAGATATGACTGACGGACTGACGTCGCACAATCAAGGTTCCCTTTTTTAACTGACTACAAAAGCCAAAAGGAAGGGTTATAATTTTAGCAGTCTATGTATGACGTATGTATGTAAATATGTGTCTATTTACGAATGTTCCACTGTGGCGCCGAAACTACTGAGCCGATTTTAATGAATGAGGCGAGGTGTCAATCTAAATACTACATACATTGATATGGAATTCTAAAAATAAAGTTAACTGATTCATTTATTCGTCGCGCTTAGATAAATACAGTAATTAAATAAAACTGTTACATGCACGACCACTAATGGTGTTAAGTAATTATTATTGTGGTAAAAGTTACATATTCACAATACTCGTGTGTATAATAGTATAATGTATTAAACCTTCCTTAGCATTGCGTAAGCCGACGTAGTACATAATACCCTAAATTCAATGTTAAGCGACCCGCGCTTCTACGCATAGGTACTATTGATATTCAATTAGGCAAGCCGTTGACTTATGGAGGCATGCTCTCATCATTTACATATGAGCGATGAATCTTTTAAAAGCGAAATTCATTTCACTAAATGGAAGAGAAAGCCTGGCGGGAATCAGCTGATCGGGATTGCGCAGTGCGCAAATATTGAGGGGTGGAGGGGCGGTTGCGCGGGGTTGGATCGGAGGGCAGTGGAGCCCGGCCAGTCGCGCGCCCTCGCGGCTCGCTCTACAGCGGCGCTCACCGCCTCAAGCGACTACCCGACCACGCCGGGAAACAGACCTGAGAGAAACTTATCTCACAGAAAACCCTCGTGAAACTCCCCGATGTACCCCTGTACCTATTATATCTAAACAACCGAACGCCGAGTCATGCGGGCGCGGACAAACCCGAGGATACAGCCTCCCTCGCCGCGCCGACACAGATCTTCGCTATTATGAGAGACGCTGAGAGCGTTGATACGAGTACAAAAATGTTTGACATGTCAATTCAAGAGGTCAACGGCAAAGGGCCCAAGAAGCGGAAAAAGTCTTTGGAGCACATCTGTGATAAAGATCAGCCTCTGTTAACCGAGGAACGGCAGGAGAAAGATAGGGAAGAGGGGAAAAATGGGGCAAGTCCTAAGGTTCCCGTTACGAGCGAAGGAGTCGAGCTGCTCCACTGGCGAGATATGCCACAGCATCTGCAGTTCAATCCGTATGTACTGACCGGCTACCGACCTCTGCAAAGCTGGAGTGGATGCGTACGCAGTCTGTTCTATTTCCATAACGAAACAATTAATATTCTTACACATGGTGAGTTTGATTTTATCTTTCAACTTACTAAGCTTTTTTTAGTCTACAAGAAAATTATTTTGAAATATTATTTTTACATATTTACAAATAGACCGTTTTATTTTATTCTTTCCTCGTTTGGGCGCCATCATGCGAAAGTTGATAAGTTTAAACTATTTATGTAAACTAACTTAACTTTTAATGTTAACTTTTGTGTTTTTTTCTATTCGAAGTAATAAATAGTCTTTGAAGAAATAAATATGAGTATAATGCACGATCCATTATAAACAAAATCCCTGCTTGGTACCTAATTGAGGCTTTATTGACTTTAGGCTTTATTAGGTAGGTAGTTTAATGCAGCTTTTTTTCTGATGAACAACTCACACAGTTAAAGTTGACTTTCAAAAAACAGAAGGTTCACCGATCTTTTTTATTATTAGGTACGCAGATAAATAAATAACAAGTAATCATAAAATCTAGCGAACGTGAAACGCAGGCAGTTATTTTTACTATTTTCGTATATGCTAATAAAAAGTCAATATAATATCTTTTAGGTCCGTATTTGAGCGCGTTAAATAGAAAATTTAATGGGAGCCTTTATATTCTATTCACAGGATTACGCAGCGTTGTTTTAGGGATCGTTTTACGCATCGATTCATTGTTTAGTGGCCAGCTCGAGTAGGCTTTATGCTCTTTTGTATAAGACCAACCTCCGCAAAAATTCTTTCTATTTAGGATACTATGTAATTAGTTTTCCACGACTCTATACAGATTTTGTTTTAATAATCCAAGGCACCTTTAACACGGCCTGTATTCCCGTTTCCTTGTTGGTTTTGCTTTCCATAGGTTCGAAACAATATATTGTTTAGTTGGTAAATTTGTAAGATTGAAACCCCCATTATTACGAGTATTAAAAATTACTAGTATACTACTAGGTAAATACTACCCAAAATTGTTGTGGTCCGCCCGCCGCCTACATATATCATATCATTTTAATAAGTATATTGGCATAAAATTACATTAAAGTCACAAAAATGGAATAGTTTATGTAGGTACAAATTCTTATGGGAATTGAACCTAACAACAAAATAACTACTACAATTATACTTTAACGGTTTAGTATAGATTGCTCGAAACTCGGTTTCTTTTCATTGAAATCGAAATCATATTGAAAATCTCTATTGAATTTCGTCTTTATTACAAAACTTCGTAATATAAATTGGCACTGAAACTGTTTCAGAACACCATTAGTTCAACCTAAGTTTTCCGTGAACTTAATAACGATTAATGTTGCGATGGCATGGCAGTACAATAAATGCGTTAACTTTGTATGTACCTACTCGTATTGGGGTCCTTAAAGGGTCCTTATGATGTAATACAGTAGGTATTAGCGTATTAACCTAAATTAGATAAATTGTCTATACGTACCTAATATACTAACTATTTTTTATTATAAATGCGACAGTGTGTGGACAGAAGTAACTTAAGATATCACAGATTTCTCAAGAAAAAAATTATTTAAATCTATGAGGGCTTAAAACTAGTAAACTTAAATATAAAAAAAACAATAGAACTACGAATTGGTTCTATTTTAAATATCTTTTAAACTTAATATTTCTCAAATTGCCGACGTTCGATAGAGGTACACGATTTCTTTCTTCACAATCAACACGCCATCCAAAACCCAGTAAGGGTGCGCTCCCTCATTTTAATCACCACCCAAAAATTGAGTTGAATTTTGAAGTAGGTAAATATTAAACCCTTTACGCCCGAGTGAAGCTCAGAGGGCCAGTGCTTTTGCGCATTAGCTTTCTCTTTTCGACATTCCGCTTAAACATGCATATTTTATATGTAGGTACATATATTTTACCCTTTGTACTTTATCCCACCCAATTTATACTGACTTCTAATGTAGTTACATCAATACTCACTTTGTAAAATATTCCAGTTTCATTTCTAAGTGCCAATTTCACCATCCGCGAGAAACGTTTGACAGATCAAGTTTGTCGTTTTAATCGATTTTCAATAGAAAAACTGTCAGAATGGCAAAATTCTTAGTTAAACGTAACTCGGTGAAGATAGGATGATTATTTAATCTAAATATATAAAAGGCAAAGGTGACTGACTGACTGACTGATCTATCAACGCACAGCTGAAACCACTGGATGGATCAGGCTGAAATTTTGCATGTAGATAGCTATTATAACGTAGGTGTCCGCTAAGAAAGGATTTTTGAAAATTCAACCCCTAAAGGGATAAAATAGGGGTTGGAATAATCGAACTTAACGTGAGCGAAGCCGCGGGGTAAAGCTAGTCATTAATAATCATATTTATGAGTAGCAATAGCGCGGCGACATTAGGCCCATATTACACTATACAATTTATAGGATCCTATTTCGTACCATAGATTATCATCCTAGAAATATATATTGATGATCTATATAGAATGTATGAGGGTAAATTTTCAGAGCGGCCTTTTTTCCGTCATTTAGGTGGCTAATTTTTTTTCTCACATTTCACCCAAACCAAATGCGTTAGATTATAGATTAAGATGCTGTGAATCTAATAATTTGTGAGGCGCCCTTTAAAACACAGTACTTTCGGAGAAATATTTTTTGCGCCACCGTAATGACGATAAAAGCCATAGAAATGGCTCTAATGAATTAAGTAAGCAAATTTTCTTAAATATAAATACAAAATATGCTTAGACTAGACACTGTATACACTATCCTCTAGCTCCAAACTAAATCACATATCCATAATTGTGTTTTAGGAGACAATAAATATTAAATATTGAAACTGAACTCTCTGAGTCCTACATAGGCTTAATTACCTACGTACATAATTACCTTCTTATAAAAATAAAACTTATTAAGTTATTATTGAAAATAATAATGTATTTTAAGTATATATCGTATGGATTATACAGGCATTCAACATTTCGGTGGCCCACTGTGCCACCGCAATGACGCCACCATGATGACTACAAAAGGATTTTTTCATGATAATTACTCAACTACCTAATTAATTTAGTAGATATTTACAGGTCGTAATATCAAGGCAATTATCTATAACATCCTAACTTAACGATACAATAAATCACTCTGTTCATTAGCTCAAGCTTGCCACCGAACTGACCGTTCACGGTGACCAAAACATATTCGATTAACTAATAAGAAACAAGTAGTCAATTGCGAGCATCGAAAGTGCAGTTTTACGCGGGACAAAGACATATTGGCGTCTCAGATTTTTAATTTAATAGTTAGTAAAGTTTTTGTGTGTTAAAATGTGAAATGGAGTAAATATCTTTAAAATGAGATATTTTGATAAGAGATAAGTTAAAATTTCGTGTAATAGTGAGTAGTTTGGTGAGCGCGATTTGAAGTGGGACAAGCCTCCCAGCGGTAGACCGCCCATACAAGTCGGATATTAAACGTGGAATTTCTTGTATGTTTTTAATATTAATTCTAATCTGGTTTTATATACAGTTAAGCTATGAGGTATATTTTCAAAATAACATGTGTTTAGTCTATTTTAAATGAAAGTTTCTATGAAAAGGTCATAGGACGCCTAAAAAAGTACGCTCGAAAATTTACCCATGAGATGATAATAATCTATCATTCTATGGTACGAAACAGGATCCTATAAATAGTAAAGTGTAATATGGGCCTTAGAACTGAGTATGAAATATTGGAAACACAAAATTAAGGATAATATTTTTTTAAATGGACGAGCCTTAATAAAAGGAAATTTCTGTTGTGCATTCAAAATTGATCTTTCTGTTATGATTTCATCGTATTGACACAATTTTTCTATCAGCGTTTAAGTCTATAATATATAACACGTAGGTGGCGAGGGTGGATACGTGTAAAATATTTTGTTCCAAATTCAATATTTGGAACAAAATATTTTACACGTCTGCCGCTGAATAGCGACTCCATTTACTTGTACGTAGTTTACACTTACACACACCGCTAAGTTATTGCTTTCTGTGAACATTGTTTTATTTTTTGTTGATTTCACTCACCGGTCGTAATAAGTAAGTGACGAGTCACGCTTCTATTGTGAAAGGAGTTCGGTTTTTACGCGGCTTCACTTGGCGCCCTAATGCCCTTTACGGATAGGGTGGTGATTACGCACGGCCGAAGCCTCACACCATTGCACGGAGGTCGCTGTATTAGGCAATTTTCTTAAATATTTTCTTTTTAGTTACTTGTTTACGTATGAATAGGTTCGGTTTAAATATTTTTAAGCATCTATCCGTTTGAAATCTGGCCCTGCTTATTTATTCAAACAACATTTCATTTGCTTATAAAATTCATATTTCTAAAGAAATCGATATGATATTGAGAGCTACGAATAGAGCCGAAGCTTTCGTGCACTGAATAACAACCGTAGCTCGACTATTGCTTTTGTGATGCATGCCTAAATTTCGTAGCGCTGCTACGCGCTCTAATTTGCACGCTACGGCTACGTGTATATCTATTATTTGCTCGAAAGTTGCACACAGCCGTAACATATTGCGAAGCGCAAGAGCCGCAAAAGATGTGAAATTCGCACGAGCGTTTTTCCGTAGGTACTAAGTGAAATCTGCACTAAAATTTTTTTTTCGGGCTGAGAGTTCATTGGCAAGTAATTCGCTTGCAGAAGTCAAGGATTAGATGAAACTTGAAGAAATTGACTTGCTACTACGTGTGCTTCGTGTGCTTCTTGTGCGCTTACACAAGTCACTTATTAAAGCAAACCTTTGCTGTCCATGACAATTTTTTGTTCACGTCAGCTCCTGTCGTTTCTTCGATTCGTTCGATGCGGTTGAATGTTGTTACTGATGTGCATTTTTATTATTTTCTCTTGTGGCTTTTGTTTCTCTTCATCCCTTGTGGATTGTTTCGTGAGAAATATACAATCAATTTTACGAGTACCTACTCGTTACTAGGTAAGGTAAATTGCCTTTATATTACCAAACGAATATCAGAAAGGAATATAACTATAAAAATAAATAAAATAAGGATGTGAGGATATTTTTATGTTATTTTGCTTTGTCGTATACAGTACAAGTTCGTGAATTCTATGAATAAAATAGGGTAATAAAACAAGAGCACCTTTGGACTAGATTGTGATTGTGTGTCTTTATTGATTCATGCTAAACAAAATTTCTAACTTGGCTATCAAAATCGTCCATACTAATCCATATTATACTATACACTATATATGCTGTACTATAATATTATATGCCAAAATTAATTCTATCTCGGTCCGTTTGTTACCTTTTCATGTTTTTTTATCGCTGGACCAGTTTTAATATTTGAAAAAAAAAAATAGCTTTTCTTTAGAAGATGACGAGACAGGGCACTTTCTCCCCGGAAAATCAAAGAGTTCCCACGGGATTTTATAAACATAAATACACTTAGATAGACATTACTATTATTAGTATTAAATGTACTGTTTGTAACACTAAACAAGAATAAATGTATTTTCTTTCTTCTTTCTTTCTTTCTTTCTAGATGTAAAAGCGGGCATCAGCTAATGTTTTATCTGTGTTAAAAAAAATATAACATACCGTTTTCTATCACCAGCTTTGTGTTAAAAAACCAGATTTATACAGCCCACATTATTAAAAAAAAAACGATGTAGGAGATAGTCGACAATTTTCCACAAAAATCCAAGCGTACAAGGGCTATTGTCATTTTGTTTACAACACCCCATCTAGTACCGCTGATCCTAATTTTGATTAATTGCCCTTTTAGAAGCATAATTTAAGAAGCACATTTTTTTAAAAGAAAGAAGTGTTAAATTTGTTCCAGTAATTAACTAAACCAGAGACTAATTATTTTTTAATTTGAGCCACCCTACCTTTCATCTGCGCCCGTCCCTCAATATTATCGTAGACCCGGCCCGGGTGAAACTCGAGTAGGGTTGCAAATAATTTTCGAAAACCTTTTTGCGACCTTTATTCGGAACTTATTAGACGGAAAACAGACAGTCTTCTAACACTAACCGCCATAGATTATAAAACCAAATGCCAGATTTAAAAACTTGTGTTTTCCTATCAAGAAATTAGTTATTCGGAAAACAGGGCGACGGAGCAGGCACGCTCGCGCAGATTTAGGTGAATTTCGGGGAAAAAATTATTTTACTCGAATGTAATACGGAATAAAAATAAAACTCTCAAGTAAAAATATTACTATTTTCAAGACCTTTTTTTGTGTGCAAGAATTAATTAAAAAGCTTGTGTCGTTTTGGAGAACATTTGCAAATTATGACAAAAATAGCTACTCTTTGGTAATTTTTTTCACAAGAGATGGTTTTTAAAAATACAATTTTGTTGCAGTAAAAACATTTATTGAACCTTTATCTTAAATTTTGTATTTTTTCTGTACGGCTCAAGCATTCTGTTCACAATTTGATTTAAATATCCATGAATTTAGGCATTTCACACCTCTTAGCGCCTTAAATAGACCAGTATGGTAACAAGCATAACATTATTGAAAACACACTCATACGAATGGTATTATTCGAATATTCATATCGTCTTCGAAGATAAATTCATGTGGAGTATTCTATTTTGGGAGAGAAGCTTATTAAGTACGTGGGTACTCTTTCTACTCCTGCTACGTTAAAAAATCTCTCTCATAGCCTTCTACTTAAATGACAAAACCTTTTTCTGACCTTTATCTAAAATAAAGGTACGTATTATTAGAAAGAGATTTCTAAAAATAATAATTAGGTAAATATTTTTTATTATAACCATTATTGTACCATATGGGGCCAATGTATGTTAAGTTGACCCCTTATGGTACAATAATGGTATTAGTACTGATTTTTTGTAGTACTTATTATATTACAAAATGCCAACAAATATATTTAGGATTATAATAATACCGTAAGTAGTTAAATACTTCTAGCATAAATCTATACTAATATTATAAAGCTGAAGAGTTTGTTTGTTTGAACGCGCTAATCTCAGGAACTACTGGTTCGAATTGAATAATTCTTTTCGTGTTGGATAGTCCATTTATCGAGGAAGGTTTAAGGCTATATAACATCACGCTGCAACCAATAAAAGCGAAGCATCAGTGAAAAATGTTGCAAAAACGGGGAAAATTATCCATATTTAAAATATATTCTTTTAAAAACTTCTTAATCACGATCATAATAACAGAAATTGACGCGGACGAAGTCGCAGGCAACAGCTAGTATTTAAATATTTCCGGTGTATATAGGATGATATTATTTTTTATTGGCAGTTGTTATGTTAAATTATTTTATTATATTTAAGTCTCGCGTGACAGATTCAGTAGAATTTACGGTTGACATAACAACGTGCGTGTATGTGTGTAACAAAGCACTTTATTGTTTTGATTATCACTGAAAATAGAGCAATTAAAATAATAAAACTTAAGTTAACCTGCGCTTGTATAGGTTATTGTTAGTAAAATATGATGCCTATAAAAAAAAGTTTCTTGCTAGGTTCATATTGTTATCGCCACAACGTACATGCGTTACTTACTTACTACTAAGTAAGTAAAGAGTACTTAGCTAACATTAGCTAAGTATTCTTTACTTACTAGGGTTACATTGGAACCCTAAAAAGAACTATGGGGGCACTGATATCTATTTTTAATCTATGATTAATACTGGACTTACTGCTGTGATGTGGGCATACTTGATTGACGCCATCTTGGATAAAATTAATCTATCATAGACTAATTATAGAGGTTGCGTTCAGATACACTCATACGCTGAATGTGGCACTTCAAATTGATCCATAATTATGCACTCATTCAAATTCAAAATTTATTAAGCTATTGCATAGCTTCTATCGCGGGCCAGCGTGGAGACCGAATCCAGAAATTCCGTAACGAAAATAACCCGACACGGGACTCCTCCACGGTGAGCCGCTAGATGGCGTTGATAAAAAATGCTATGCAATAGCTTTACCGCGGCAGTCCCCGAGTGCCACACGTCTTTTTTTATTTCATGTAGGCCAACTTGTAGCTCTTATGACACGTCATAAATATACCACCGGTTCAGAATGCAGATTCTGCTGAGAAGAGCCGGCAAGAAACTCAGCAGTTGCTCTTTTCAAAAAAAAAAAAATTACAATGGGTGACAAAACTATGCAATGTATACAGTGCTTTCACAACACTTATTTGTATAGGGTCAGCTAGTCCAGAGTTAATCATAAATTAAAGATAGAGGTCAGTGACTACTCCATACCACTGTATTCCATTATCTCGTCGCTCAGATAACCCGTCGGTTTCGGAATATTCATGCCAAAGTTTCGCTTCTATTTATTTAGCTACCCTGTTTCATAATTTGAACTTGTTTGTAGAGCATTCAAGTCGGTAAAGCTGAGGACTTGCTATTTAACTGTAACGATATGAAAAACAAACACCGCTTTGCTCCGCTGCTTACCAAAGTCAAGCTGTTGCGAAGTCTAAATTTTATTATTTACTTGCTGATGCCCGCGACTTTGTCCGCGTGGATTTAGTTTTAAAACCCCCTCGGGAACTCGAAAAGTAGTCTATGTCACTTTCAACATTTTTAAAATATTTAATACATACCAACTTTAAGCCTCAGTAGCCCAATGGTTACAGCTGCGAACTTAAAGGTTGCACTTTCGATTCCCACCCGTTGCACTATTGTCGTAGCCAATCTATACTGTCGTAACACAAGTTTTCACTTATTTGGAGGGGAGAGGAGAGCATCAATCTAATTCAGCTTAGCTGATATTCTTTTTAAAAAAAATATAAAGCACTAAATTACACAATATAAAGCGGGTATCATAACAAAGAACACTTCGTGTACCCGCCAATTTGTAGATACAATCACGAAAATCACTACAATTACCTCATCAATTATTCGCTGCAAGGTAAATGTGTTCCGACCGCAATAATAAAATTGATCTGTCTCGTAGTAATAGTTTAGCAAACACGATTACATCTAATCTACTCACTGATAATAAGTATAATATACTTACTACTACTTTATACTTTATACTGAGAATATACTTACTGGTATAAGTTCTTGCAATTCACGAGGGCGCGTGAGCTTACTTGTGGTTACGTAGTGTACATGCACATTCGTAAAAGTGCGTACCTGTCAGGAGCCTAGGTTGGAGCGGTCAGGTGCGAGCAAGCTCTCGCTCACACTTACACACGACACACACACAACCATGAGCCACGCGCCCTCTTGAATTACAAGAACTATATCAATAGCTATATTTCTACTTTTCTACTAGCTACGTTGACAATGACGCTAAATAAAGGCACGATAATTTTGTTTTTGACAGCAAAAAGTTGGTACATATAGGGTAAAGATGCCGAATATGAGATACCATTTACATATTCGGCCATAAAAAATAAATTATGGCACTAATGACTGTGAAAATTATTTATATTCGATAAGTATTTAATGAAGTTTATCCTTGAAAAACCGTTTAGTGCTAGGTATAATAGATTTTTTGTTATATCAGATAATATTACAAAAGTCAGAAATAACGTCTCAGGGAAATGGTCTCCTATTATGAGATACCAAGGGTTTTTAATATGAGATAGTATAGATTCAGAGAAAAAGGAAAGAAATCAATTCAAAAAACTTTTTATTGGCGATATTTTTTAATCTACAACATCGTACTACTAAATAAAACGGTTTTAGTAACAACTTAATAATATATTATCATGTGCTTGTGCCAAGTGCTTGATGTTCTTCAGATTTAGATGTAACCCATGAAATCGTTAGTCCAACTTTACAATATTTTTCTATTTTTGCTTCTAAATAGTCAGAAAAAGCTGGAGGTCATCCAATGAACCTTGACAAATACTTCTGCATTAGCATCTTTTTTGACATAACATTCTAGGATACTCTTAAGAACATCGAAAGTTTTGACGCTATTAGGTAACATATTTATTTGCTTCGCACTGCACTCACGGCCCGTATTATGGCATCGTGGTCTTAGGACTTCTTTGATCGACGGCATCTAGAAAAAGAGGTTTTTATATAGTCGTATTTCTATACATCCTAATATGGGATATCTCATTTAAGGAGCCCCCACGTGTCTCATATAAGGAAAACACCCAAATTTAAAAACTAGGCTGCCTATTATTTCTTGACGAAGAAAATACAACTAAACTGCAAATGCATTGTAAAATTAATCATATAACTGATACAATGACTGTAAATTTAAATCATTTAGTGTGACTATAAAGTTGTAACATACCTCGTTAATATTTGGTGTCAAAAATCGGGTTTTGTGGTTTCGTAAAAATCCGCACGTACACAACCTGACTTCGCCTCGAACTAGGAAGCACCAACACATGTTTCGGTCTGTTGCCACGCGGCTTCTGGTGACAGTATCGCCAAATAGCTACGGCGATTAGTTTCGCCAAAACCTAACTATCTCATATTTGGCAACTATCTCATATTCGGCATCCTTACCCTACTTATTTGTGTTTTATACTCATTTGTATTAGTACTTTATTTCACACAAAGCATATATCGAAGGGTAGCTCAAACATAAATTTTCTCTTCTGATTGTTTAATCAAAAATGTATACGAACGTTGAATATTAAAGCGAGGCGTTAGGACGTTTGGAATGGGGATCTAAATTCAGAATCGGAGAAAGTTTTTCGTCACAGGTCGCACACATTAATCGTTTATGATCGTCGATCATGAATGCGCGCCAGTTTCTAAGGCCTATCAATTTCTAAATTTAAATCTACCTATATTTTAATCGATTCTCATGACGAATACCACAATGCCTGATGGAAAGCACTGATAAGTTGTACTGAAACGTGCCAAGAAAATGCCTATTCACTATTCAGTCATGCTCTGAAGGTTATACGTGGCAGGAAACACGCTCTCCGGAAAGGCGGTCTAGGTTAGTGCTTAGCCCTAGCAAGAGGTACGACCGAGGATGTGTATTAAATTTTGTCGAAATATCATAATCCTTACTACAATGCGAAAATGTGTTTGTTTGTTGGTTTGTCCTTTAATCATACAGCAACGAATTGACGTGATTTAATGCTTAGGTATAGTCGAGTTCCTGGAGAGTGACATAATTTTTACCCCGGAAAAACGTAAGGCTCCCACAGAATTTATAAAAATTTAAAAAAAATTAAAAAAAATTAAAAACTTTATAAAAAACTTAATTTCACGAATAAGAAGCTAATTTCACGAAAAGAAAGTTACTCGTATAAATAATAACCAATCACCTTGACGTCAGAATGACTGGCCACTTTTTGAGGCAAAACTTCTTTTGTTCTTGCAACTCACGAGGTACGTGGCTACTGGTTATGTGTATGTCGTGTCTGTATAAGTGTGAGCGAGACCTTGCTCAATGCTCGCGCCTGACCGCTCCCACCTAGGCTCCAACAAGCACGCACACTTACGCAATATGCATGTAATGATGTATACGCACGTAACCACAAGTGCTCACGCGCTCTCGTAAATTGAAAGAACTTATATCGAATATTTAAGTGAAATTCAACGGTCACTTAGGTCAGTCATTCTGATGCATTTTATAATCATGTTAAAAAAAATTGTTTTTCATGTAAAACTGTTAACATTTGAACACAACAGGTGACCTGGAATGTTCACGAGCAGGCGAAATAATGGCAGTCTGGCAGGTTGCCATAGCCATTGTGTAACGATTTCAGGTTAAGGCTGCAATATTTGCCTCGTATTCAAAAATAAAACATAGTTTTTTAATGTAAAGCTTTTGCAACAAATTAAAAAACACATCGAGTCTTTTATACCTAAAATTTTATTGTATGATGCAATTTTAATTTATAGTACGTTTACCTCATGAAGCTACAGGCGCTATACTAGTGGTGTCGTCGTGTACATGCACATTGCGGTGTGCGTGCCTGTCAGAAGCCTAGGTGGGAGCGGTCAGACGCGAGCAAGCTCTCGCTCACACTTATACAGATACGACACACACACAACCATGAGCCACGCGCCGTCGTGAATAAATAGTAAGAATGAAATCTGTAAATCGTCGCTTTAACTTGGCTCGGATTTGAGACAGACTTAATACAAGACACAAATATATCCGACCATAAATATCTCGTTTTGACTCTCTCTTGAGCCTGAACAGAGAGTGCAATCCATAGCTCTCAGGCTTAGAATCCTTAGAACAGATTTCTGTACTAGTAGGAAGAAATAAAACCGATAGCTCGGTCGGCTTGAATCGAGTTATATTCCGGATGACTGTTCAATATCGATACCAGAGGATGAGATGAGCAACGGAAATTCAATTTTTCCCGACTATTTTCGTACACGTTCCGGACCTTATCGATACGATCTGAGTTAATTAAACCTCTGTGATAACAAACAAGGGTTTCGTTATCAATAATGATAATAATGTAAAAACAATATTTTTAAAAAAGCGACTTCAAACGCTACTACAAAGTATAAAATTCCATCTTCCATCTCCAAAGATATTCATTAGATCTTAACCAAAAAATGGGAGCAACCTGACGATGCATCCTTTTAAATAAAAAAAAATTGAAATCGGTTCAGATTTGACGGAGTTATAGAGTAACATCGCCAAAAAATAAAAAGGAAATAAATAAAAAAATTAAAATAACATAATTTTTTTAATAAAAATAAAAAATAGCAAAATTTTTTAAAAGAATTCGAGCTGCGATTCCGTTTGAAGGTTAAAACATACCTAATTAAACTTTTCGTAGGTAAATAGTTTGAGTCCTTTATAAAGGTCCCTTCGAAAAAGAATAGTATCTGCTTATTTATGATACCAAATAATGTCAGTTTCGTTTAGTTTACAGATTTGTATAGACAGTTGAATAGGCGAAGATTTTGAAGAAAATAAATGAATACACTTCACATTAATGCAATGGATATTTACAGCACGAAAATTGACAGTTATAAATGATGTGCAAACAGCTGTAGTGAAGCTGCTAAAGCTCTCTATTATTTATATTGCTCTAAAGAACATTACAGCAACTTCATCAAGCTTTTGGTCGACCTCAATATAATAGTCCGAGATAAATAACTTTACTTGAATAATTTATTATAATATAAACAAAATTCTTTTTACAAAACCGACTTCAAACGCCACTACGAAGTATATCAATTTTGCCTATAAAATTTAAAGAGTTCCCTCCATTTCTCCAGGATCCCATCATCAGATCCTGACCTAATGACGTAACCTGATGAAAATAAATAAAAAATAAAAAGATTCCGACGAATTGAAAACCTTTTCCTTTTTTGGAAGTCGGTTAAAAATAATTTGAGATGGAATTACTTAACCTGACAGAGATTGGCAGTGAAGTGATTAAAGCTAAAACCAGGGCAGAGACAAAACGATTGATAGTTTGCTATTGCATTGTATCTAGAGGCAATATCCTTTGTACATCTTCATTGTTGGAATGAAACGTGCTTAAACAGTTTTTAAACGACTAGGAAAAGCAAAAAAAAAGAGATAAAGAGAGAGAGAGAGATAGAGAGAAAAAGAGAGAGATTTTAGTAGTCTGTGTATGTATGTGTGTGACAATTTACGAGTGTACCACCATAGCGAATAACCTACTGGGGCGATGATATACAGGTACATAGGCTGCTAAAATCATAACACTTCCTTTTGACTCTACCGTAGTCGGTTAAGAAGACCGCGAGTGTAGTCATGCTATCTATTCTTGTCCACACAATGTCGCGATCTAGAGCAAAGGGAAAGAACAAAGAAAGTTTTCCTTTACAAACGCGAATGTGAAACCAATCAAGTAAGTAACAAAGACATTATTGGATTTAATTTTTTTTAATTCTGCCTAAATGTGAAGAAAAGCTTTATAAAACAAGAACAAGTGTAAATTGAAAATTTAAAACACCCCCGACATGTGAAATTAAAAAAAAATGTAATTGGCCATCTTGGATCTGAAAATCATAGTGTACTAGTTGTATAAGTAGTAGTATTACTACTACTACTACTAGTCAGCGGCGGATTTGACGCTCGTCCTTGTTAAATCATGTCATCCCCAAGGTCAAAACAAACTTAAAGCGAATTTGCTAACGTCATGGTCGAGCATCGAAAAAATTGTAAGCGCTTTTTTGTGGCCAAAAGCTTTGAGAGTTAAACTTCAACAAATATTTCCCACCACTATATCACACACAACCAGGCCTAATGACTGAAGACCTACTCAGAAAGAAAAAAAGATTGTACCGGTAGGGGGTAAGAAGTTTACCTCCTACGAAGCTACGTACTACGTAGCTTCGTAGTGGGTATAGAATGGCTAGTTTCTTAACAACAGGGAGGATATAAATATCCTCCCTGCTTAACAAAAATGAACTAAGGGGCTAATTTAACTTATTTGGCTGCATATTATGAAGTCCCAAGTCATGTAAAAAACATTTTTGAGATTTTCTGTCAGGAATTTCCAAACTGCACCGGAGTTGGAAAGTTGGTAGATTAACAGACTTATGTCTCTGAAATTCATGTACCTGATCTCTGATTACTGCCCAATATATCAAAGTGAAGGAATCCAGAAGCAAATATAATATGTTTGCGCACAATACACATGCACTATAATATTTCCTGTGTACTTGGCTAACCTCCGTTAAGTTAACCGCCGTAAAAATTGTGTCAGAAAAACAAAATATTACAGGCACTTATTTTTACGTGTTTCCTAACTTTCGATGCATTGAACACGATTTCATTTGACTGGACATGAGTCGTAATTAATGCGGTTTCGTCGATCCGCTCTTAATCAAATAATAGCGATACTTTCGATGATACGAGTATATTCAATATGTATGACATTTTCCCGTACTTTTAGTACAAAACTTTCTCGTCTAATAGCAAGTTAAGTATTTTAGTTACTACTAGCGATCGCTCATGACTTCGTTCGCTTCTTCAATTCACAATCAACAGTTCCTAAAGCCCCACAGTTTAGGTGGGCAGAATCCCCTACAGCGTTAGGATTGAGGAGTTGGGTCCTGGAATTCAACGATGTAGTCTTTACTTGTTACCTACAATAACTATTCATAATCGACAGTTCCTAAATCCCCACAGAAAATAAAATAAAAAATAAAAGGGGTCGCCATACAAGGGGAGGGGGACCTTAACAATCGCTGTTACGATGCTGCGGAACGTTTCTGAGATTTGATTTTGAGTGATGTTGATTTTAATCTCGTAGAGACACTCCGAGCATAGCTCTCTCCATCGTCCGCTATGTAACCCTGCAGAACCTTCTAAGGCCCAATAGCGTTAGAGCGAGCGTTAGTGGCCATGTTTCGGATCCATAACATTAACCCTGAAGTTATTCCGCTATTATTAATAAGACAGCAACACGACAACAGGTGAAAGTTACCTAATGTCGAGAAGGCGCTTTACTTTGGCGGCGAGCCAAGCCTTGTGTAACGATTTTAGGTTAAGGCTGTGCGACTTGTAATTCCTGCCCAACCGTACGACCCAATTTTTGTACGACGTTTTTAGATAACTATGTCACAAATATATATTATTTTTATTTGTTGGTAAGTGACGATGCAGTCTAAGATAGTAGCGGGCTAACTTGGCAGAGGTATGGCAGTGTACATTCAACCCATACATCTAATCGGTTTCTACACGCCATCGTGCCGGAGCGCTAAATTACTTGGCGGCACGTCTTTGACGGTAGGGTGGTAACTAGCTATGGCCAAAGCCTCCCACCAGACCAGGCCAGAGCCAACTCAGAAATTATGAAATCCCAAATTGCCCCCGCCGGGAATCACCACTGCGCCAGGGAGTGTTGCTTTTATCTTGTGTAAATAGGTCACAAGGTCAAATACATATTAAAAATACAAGTAACAACAGCTTGCTCTTTGATGTAAGAAAATGTAAATTTACGAGATCCCACATGAATAAGTAAAATGATGCTTCTACTCGTTCCTTTGATGTTTCACTTAAATCTCGATCAGCAGTTGTTTCACTAAAGGCTATTTACAAATTCGGCGGTCAAAATATAGCTAATCTCTAACAAGCACTGCTGATATACTGAGATTTATAGAGCGTGCTCTGACTTAGCTCGGACTTGAGATCGAGTTAATACAAAACTAAAATATGCTCTGACATAAATCTGTTTCGTTTTAACTACATCTTGAGTCTGAGCAGAGAGTGAGAGTGCCGTCTATAGATTTCAGCCTCGAGGCGAAACTACTGTGTGAGCTCTCTCTATTCCCTCACTCTCAAAAATCCCTTCACCATGGCTGGATTTTGGCTGGTCTAAACATGAAATTTAACGTAGGTTTCCATATGCTTTATTGAAAATATTAAGTTAGTTCGATCGAGTAATCGAATCGTACTAATTAAGTTTAGCGGTAGATTTGAACATGTATTTCAAAATACTTACATCTGGCAAACGTCAAACTGCTTCAAATTCGATCACAAAATAAGGACATCGTGCAAGTATTGGTTTGAATTTTTAATTTCTTTTCGAAAAAATAACGAGGCGTTAAAAACACAAAATCCAATTACCTAACTGGATATGTGTCGACTCGCCCCATGATATTCGTAGTTTTATATACTTAACTCTGATATGTAGTTCCTATATTAAACCGAAACTGTATGAAACGATTGTATGAAAACTTGAGTATACTCGAGCTTACGGGATTAGAAATTGAAATTCTTTTGCAGATTAGAGATGAGAAAAAATAAAAGATAGCAAACTGTATTTTTTGTTGTAGTAGTCTTTTCAAATATGTAAATTGTAGTCGACTAGGGCAGATGAAAAGAACAAAGCAATCTTGACTAAGAGATCATTTCTCACCTAAAGCCGTGAATGCAGTGGCATTATTATACAATGCGTTAAAAGCCAACAGCTAAACTATTTTCCCTTTGTAACAACCCTTATAATGAGGTAGGTATTTATATCAGTCGTAAGAACTACTTAATCGCATCGTAACTTTAGCGAATTGTGTTCACTTTCTACGAGATTGATATGACTCTTATAAAAACTTGACTCTATAATTAAAAAAAAGGGTTTAGGCCATATTTCAACATGCTAGAAGTGCTAGCCAAATGATTTTTAGAATTCACACACCTTTAAAAAAAAATATGGAGTGCTCTCAGGCTTGCTGATTTCCTCACAATGTATTCATTCACTGATATAACCAATGAATGAAAATTCAAAAAAAAACAAAATTATTTATTTCATGTTGTGGCTCTTATGACAAGTCGAAAATCTACCACCGGTTCGGAATGCTGATTCTGCTGAGAAGAGCCGGCAAGAAACTCAGCAGCAACAGTTAATATTCCATACCAGTTAAATAGATCAAATTACAAATTTGAATTCTATTCCTATATTTTCTACAGGAAATTGAAATGTCTTTACTATCGGGAAACAATAACTTACAATATACATTGAAATCAAAAGTGGGTAATGCCTATTCATCACACATAAATATTTCCATAATAAACCTAGTTGGAATTCAAGCGATAAAGTGAAGGTTGTATTATGAAATTGTTGCAATCAGAAGGAAAGTTATGTTAATAGGCCAAGAGGCATTCGTAGTGCATTCGTAGAGGGTCTACGGGCGACAATCATCTGCACGCTATGTTTTTATAATGCTACAGGGTCTAATACAAGTACATATAGTAATAGAAAAGCTTAGTATAGTATATTTTCATTCAAGAATCTGGAAATTTAAAAAAAAGAAAATATAAAAACTAACTCTGTTAAAAACTTGAATTTTTAAATAACAATTGTATGTTCCAAAATAAATATTCATTAAAAAAAAAAACAAACAAACAAACAGAGTCTGAAGAAGACTGCCATTCCTGATCACATTAAAACTATGAATATATTATAGTAATAAATAATAGGTACAGAAAAAGGCGCAAAGTTCGTAAAATAATACTACGACACAAGAATTATATTCGCAATCCATACTAATAAATCAACACTGGAATACGAATGATGTATTGCCATAAATATATAGAATGGAATCCGTTTCAATGACAGCGCCGTTTCTGTCTGAGATTATTTCGAGCTGGCTTGTCTTTATATTATTTATGGCTATGTCCGGAATGTTCTGTTATATTTGAGTTAAACTCTACATCGCTAGGTTTGTTTCAAAAACAATATCAATCTTTAATTTTTTATTGAAGTGTTAACCTACACTTAAAGGAAATAACCTAATAGATTTATAAATACATATCAAAAATTCCGAGGCCGGCGGGATTCGAACCCACGTCTCTCTGGGAATCGCGCCCGAGTGTGTTAACCGCTACACCACGGCCGAACCACACGTCAGCCACGAAATTAGTGATATGTATCTACTTTTTTTTCAATCAGTTTTATAGCAACTGTTAGCGACATCTAGTAGCGACACATTACAGTTGTCGATCTACTTTTTTCCCAAGACACCATATTACAATCTGTGTCTTGGGAAAAAAGTATCCCGCCGGGGTCGGAATTTTTGATATGTATTTATAAATCTATTACAATATCAATACTTTAAGTAGTCCTTATAATTATTAGTTAGATTTAAGTAGATCTAAAGGGACGGGTGACATTCCAGTGCGAATTAATTTAGGTAATTATACTCCATCAACAGGCAGATTAAGGATGGATTTGTACGCTACCTGGGTGTCAAACCATAAGTCTTCTCTAAGGGGTTATTATGGGGAATTAGGTACATACGCATACATGACAAAAACGAAGGGAAAAACTTACTATTTAGGGTAAAGCTTTGCTGGACCTTGAAACGATGAGCGAATGATGTGAAATACTTTATAGTGAGGGCATAACATAGCATGGTCTAAGTCAGCAAGAATCCGTTGGTGGGCTTTGCAGCTTAGGTTATTTTGATGATGAATAAGTTCTTTACTGCCCCAGAGGCAGACGCAAACCTCCAGGCAATCATGATCGCTCGTAGACATGCCCTTCGCTCCCTATCGATGTCCTTATCATCTTTGAGGACCTGTGAGTATTTCGTTGGTTAAATACTTTAAGTTGAGTGGAGGTCAACACATGCCGGGTCGCGTAATAAGGGTGCGACGCTCACATTACATAATTCAAATCTAATTTACCCACCTCCGGACCGCCAAACACGTCAAACTTTCATTACAGTATAATATCCTACTGGATGATGCTCACGAATTCGTCCGCGTGGAATAAGGTTTTTGATTCCCACGGGAACTCTTAAATTTACCCGGATAAAATGTAGCTTATAAAATTCAGGGTGTAAGCTATCGCCATTCCAGATTTCAACTAAAGCCTTTGAGTCCTAGTGGCGTGAACTAACATCCAAACATCCAAACCTATATTATAACAAAATAATAATTAAGTCGGATTAGTTTTTTTTTACACCACTTATTTAACTCAACAAAGGCTGAATCGATTTTTATGATATTTCATTTGTTGGACATATCTCCGCCCCGAATAGCAGAATAATTATTAAGTACATTTGAAAAATTTACGAATAAAGAATTTTGTAGAAAATTCATTTTCTCTCGAGAATAGAGTGGCTGATTTCGATGATTTTTTATACATTCATGTAGTATAGCAAGGAGAGTGGCCTTTTGCCCCTGAAAAACAGTAACCTAACTCACGCGTACGAAGTCCCGGACAAAAGCTAGTTTTTAATATTACTTAGATATATAATTATTATCGTATTAATCCTTATAGCCCTTATTACAAGGTATATTTTTAACTTTTTTATCAAAGTGAAAGTAGATATAAAAACAAAGATAATATAGTTTCCTATTCACCCTTGATAAATAAGGGAAAAACCTTTCGAACGAATAAAATATTGTGAGTAACTCGATCCTATATAGACGGCGCTACAAACGAAATGTAATCAAATAGGAAAACATTTCTCACAAGAATGAAGCAGGTTTGTATTTGAAAATTAGGCCAGTTCAAGGAAAAGCTTCGTAAACAAACCTATAAACTGATATAACGTAGACTTTGTGTGTCGAAAAAAAGAATGAACGGCCAAATCCGTGTTGGGCCAAGCGCAATGTAGTGTTCCGTAGTTGCCCTTACCTACCTACCTAAAGGATGTACGTAATATGTATTTTTCATCAAAAAAGGATATTTGTTACATTTAACAATAGCACAACAAAGTCCGAATCACAAACATACAGGGACTCTTATATATATGTTTGTGATCCGAATACGCCTAGTTTTTAGCTTTTTGGCAAAAAACAATCTACTATGGAATGATTACCTACAAAAGTTTTAATTTTATAGGTCAGTAGTTGTAGGTACCAATAGTCTCTGTGTTAAACCGCGATCAGACGAACAGACGAACGATTTGGTGAAACAGTAAGGATTCCTTGTTAATTTACTACCTCTGGAACCCTAAACAAACTAAATTATAATAATGTACTACTTTCCATTTATGATTTCTACTGAACGGTTTTATGATCGTACACGAAATCGATTTTTATTGTTCTGTTATAATAAAAGATAAACGTTTTATAAAATGTTTTGTTAGAAATATATATTCATTGATAGAAAGAGTATTTACATTCTAAAGACTTGTACAATGAAGAGCTTTCTAATTTCTGTCTAAACGAAGAATTGTAGAGCAGCCATTTTTCGATTAGTCTCGAAATCAGAGTCAGTTTTTCGCAATAAGGGATGAGTAATGGAAAAACAACGAACAAGGGCCACAAACAATACAATCTTCTGTCGAAATCTTTTTGCGCATATTCGGACGTTCCTTTGCTGCTTTTTGAATACACGAAATATCAACGTAGTCACAGACAATACTAGACAATACTGACAATATAGAATGTTGGGGACCAAATTCGCAGAGTACGACTTATGTGACTCGGTCGTTCTTATGTGCAGTAGGTACAAACAAAAAACGAAGTAGATACCTATATTCTGGTGAGAACACACAGACTTTTCAGAAAATGTAGAACTTACAATAACTTACCAATTAACTACATCAGGGCCTATAGGTACTACCAACGCTTAACGCAGTATTATTTCAATATTGTATTGACATGTCATGCAATATCAATCTTGAAGTAATTACTTTAAGATTAACTAAATAAACTTTTTTAAAGCTTCAAGTAATCAAAAAAATGTATAGTATAAATATCTTTGAAACAAAGAAACGGAACCACGTACTTCCTAATGCATCTCTCGTAGAACACCACTTACGTTGAACTCTAACGAAATAACACAGAAATATGAATTAAATTTCTGTAGCTCGGTCACGATGCTACTATACTGAATTAAAAAATTCTACCTCAGATCTCACCGCACTAGAAAATAACATTTTAAACTATTACTTGTGTCATTTTATTTCACGTGACACACTTGGATGTAATTTTTAAGCCTGGAATGCACTCCTTAAAAAACTCCTATAAAAACCTAAAGGTTTATTTGCTTAAATCCTTTCTTATATTTATTTGTTCTTAGTCTAATGAAAGTGTTATATTATGCGTAGAAAAAAAAAATATTTAAAAATTATTGCCACTCTAATGTTAGGTATAGGAATTGCTTTGTTTGCTATGAAGACTTAGTGCAAAAAATCTAACGAGACATTTCAACTTTAAATGACTGGTGACAGAAGGCCTGGCTCTTTTTTGTGTACCAATGTGTGTCTTCTTTGTGTACATCGCGAAAACGCAGCCAGTATTCTTGGCACCATTCTAAGCTAGTACAATAAACAACATCTTAACAAAAAGGATTGTTGATATTGGGAAAGTGATTGAGGATAAAAGAAAAAATTGACTAATCTTTGACTGACTGATCTATCAACGCACAGCTCAAATCACTGGATGGGTCGGCCTGGGCATACAGAGAACTATTATGACGTAAGCATATGCTAAGAAAGTAGTTTTGAAAATTCAACCCCTAAGTGGATAAAATAGGGGTTTGAAAAATCGAACATAACGTAAGCGAAGCCGGGGCCAAAATATAGTCATAATACAAAGGAAATTGCAAACATTTTGCGTAGAACGTCACACCTACTTATCGAAGCGTTTCAAGATAAGAAAATAAAATGCTGGCACGTAGCGAAATCACGTAAATAAACGTAATAACGTAACTTTGCCCATTAATCACGTCACCACAATGCCGACGAGCGTTGCTGTCGAGCAGCAAGCAAGATTCTAATCTTGCTCTAGCGCGACGTGCAAAAATGCTTGAATATTAAGCTGTTGTATGCAAATTGACTAGCTATGTCCCTGCGATTACCCTTTACTATCATGTGCAGGGTTGTGTATGATAATATACTCATCGATATAAATGTACTACGCGTACTAGATGTGACGTTCCGAACACCCACCTTGTTAACTGACATGCACAGTCGACCGCGCATTAGTAAAGTGGGCTGGGCTTTGGCGATGTGCGAACGCTATAACTTTTTAAGCACCTAATTTTGAATTGAAAAGCCAACAATAGGTACCTATATTCAAGGAAGTAACAAAAAAAGACGTGTGGCACTCGGGGACTGCCGCGGTAAAGTTATTGCATAGCATTTTTTATCAACGCCATCTAGCAGTGAGAGGAGTCCCGTGTCAAGTTATTTTCGTTACGGAATTTCTGGATTCGGTCTCCACGCTCAAAGCCCGCGATAGAAGCAATGCAATACCTTAAAAAGTATAGTTGATTTAGGGAATAATTAGATAACGACATCGAAGCGCGACGTATCTACAAGTTTCGTGTTCTGATGATTGTGTCTATGTATCCCAAGAGAATATAATCACTATATATGTCGATGTATACAACATAAAGTGTGCGCAGGCCTTTGACAGTTTCCAATACAATTCATCAAGGCTCACATTATAAGTACCGTTTACATCAACTGTCACTTCTTTTAGCAATCAGCGTCAAAACAGCGATATTACAGTTGCTTCATTTTCACATGTGAGCGACAATTTGTGTGGAATTTCTCGTTATATGGCTCTTACGGTCGTGTGCGTACAACCAAAGAGGTCGTGATAATTTGTCTAAATCACCAAACAATACAAAATTATATCCTTAGTACTTACTGGGTACTTAAACGACTTAAACGACCCGACCTGCCCCTGCCCATCGCCTGATGTTGTTGTATTTGATTAATGACAATCTCCATTATCACGCAATTCAGCTACAGTTACGGTTGCAAAATTACGTAATTTTACCGAAAAAGCTTGTAAAATACGGATATTTTACGGTAATTTATATATATTACGGTAAAATTACCGGCTACGTATGTATGCTGAAAAGTATGGCGGGGGGGTGAGACGAGCGTGTAGTTGAAACATACGTACTGCGAGTCGCGCGGCGCGACTCGCACGATGCGACGTTGCCGTTTAGTGCAGTTTGCCTTTATGTTTTGCGCTGTTGCCATTCCGACTGAACAGTGAGCATTCGGCAAGCCGATCGGCGATCAGTTGAATTGTTTTGACTGACTGCACTATACGTGCATTTAGTAAATTATGCCACGAAATCAAGCAAAAGTGTGGGTCACAATTAGGGTGCCAGATTTTTTTTCAGCCTATAAGGGACAAATGGTCAAATGGGCAAAAAAATACGGGATTTCAGTTTTATACCCGGGACAAATAAAAAAACAAAATTATTTAGTGTCATTTTTTTTAATATTTTTCCGAGGATCGAGTCAGTTTTAACATATTTTTATTTGTTTGAACATGGGTATCTGTAAACGTCAATACAATAACACACCTACAAATTATTATTTTTTCCTTTTTTGATGTCAGTGCTGATTTCTTGGGTTTTGGAATCTCCTAATGACGAATCTGAAGTCAGTTTGGGTCTATCACATCAGAATACATCAGAATTTTTCACAATACACATTTATAAAAATCAAGAATATATTGGGGTATTCAAGAAAAAAAAAAACAACCAGAAGTAAAGAAATAGCTGGATAGTTAGTATTATTTTTAGTATCCGAATAGTTAGTCAAGAGGAACATTTTAAAATACTAGTGCAACTTGAGGAACTTTTTCTTTTTAAAAGTTAAAAAAACTTAAATACCTTCATTACCTAATTATGCTTACTACTAGCACGTATACGCGCATAGTAGCTGCGTTTTGTTGAAGATTTTCTAAGAACTCAAAGAAATCTATATATTTTTTTAATAAATAAACAGGGCAATTATCCATCCGATCAGACAAACTTCATTTTATATCATAATTATAAGTTTAACTAAATGAAAATCACCGTCATGCTATATTCATGTAGAAAAATTTTGCAAAATAAAAAAAAATATTTCCTCAACTCACAAAAATCTAGGAGAAACGTTACTTGAACTTCAAAAAGGAATTTCGTTGTAGGACTGTGTAATTATAATCGTAATTAAAATCGATTTCATAATGAAAAACGAAGTACGGTTCAAATACGGGACAGAGTCAGTCCCGCCGGGACATTTTAAACTATGTCTAAAATACGGGATGTCCCGGGAAATACGGGACGTCTGGCAACCCTAGTCACAATAGTTTTGTTAGAGAGATAAATCGTATTTTACTCAATTTTACCGTAATTTACGTAATTTATTTATATTTTACGTAAAATATGGTAAATTACCGAATTTTACGAAAGTAATATTACCGCTTTACATCCCTAGCTACAGTGTTATACTTTTAATATTATGTACTATATATTTTTATTTAGATCTTTGTTTTGTTTTATTTAGGTCTATTCTATTATTTATTTATATTTTATATATTTTATTCATCTTTTGAATGCTCGAAGATCCTTTCCCTTATTCTTCTATTCATAGGTATAGGTACTTATATTCCTTTATGTTTTGTGTTGGAGTCTTTAAGTGTGTGTTTTGATAGTCTTCTAAACTGGGCCTATTATAATCTTGAATAAGATTACATACACCATTCCTAATAGAATTATAGCTACGATCACAGAAAAACTATAACTATCTATCAAAACGAAACCCATTTTTTTCACTGAGGAGTAAAACTGAAGATTTTATAGCTTAAGAATAAAACCAGCAAAAAGTCCGTTTCATTTTTGGACCAAAAGAGTAAAATTTATAACTTCAAGTTATATATATTCGTATGCTTAGAAAAAAGCTTAATTGCTGGAACGTTGGCAAGCTGTAAGTGTGTTAAGTGTTCACGCGACTTTTGATACTGTGAAATGGTTGCACAAATTTTAATGACGTGCCTTTTCACGTTTAGTCCTAGCCTAGGTATAATATTCTGTTTGTTTACCAAAGTTATGCATTTATCACTCGGAGGAAAAAAAAATTTGTGAAGATTTATCATGATCTTTAAAATTTTCATTCTGTGGCATGGCAAATACTGTGTATGTTTGTATGTGTGTGCTTGCATGTGAAGGTTATGGAGAAGGTCTTGCAAAGACGAAAGACAAAACGTGACGCATTTTTTAATCCGTCAAATAGAACACGTATGCAAAAAGTTTGACACTCTTGCGTACTACGGCAAGCAAACAACATATTTACGCGTCGTGTACTAGATCGCCCATAAAGTTCGTCGTCTGTGCAGTGCCTAATGTGGAGACTTTTTTCATACCTTCACGTAATTTATCTCGCTTCAGTTGACCCTGTAGACCCACGTCACCTATGTGAAGATATATTTATAAAATCTGTATACATATTTTCACTATCCAATATCACTTTTATAGCGGGGCTAAACTGATGAAATGTACCCAATATCTGTTATAGGTACTCAATATCCATGGAATCTTTGAATAATACGCACTTAGTTCAATTAAACCCACCGACATTCTACTCGTTAGGGTGATATGCAGTTGGTAATAAAAATTGTTAAAATTGGTTAATGTGGTAGTTAACAGGATGTCGGATCTATTATTATCATACATAGAACGATCATTGATTCCACATGTCGGGCTTGATTTCAATTTTTAATTTACACTTGTCCCTTACTGCGATAGGTGTAACCACATTTATTACTGCCATTAATTATTGGAATACGCCAATTTACCTTCACCAAGTCCCGCATGGCAACAATCGCGTGCGAAGGCCATCGCATGTCGTACGTGACGATTTGATAGGGCTACAATGTCCACCCTACAGGTACGGGAGTCATTCAACCAAAACGGTAGTTTTAGCCGTCAGAAGCCTTACGAATCACCGTAATTAGGTTCAAAGGTAGCGTTTATGCGAACAATCAAAGTTTTTAATGAGTGACATTATCTTACCGACTTTTTTATTTTAGTCGATGTTAAGTTAGCCCTTGACTACGAACTTACCTAATGGCAGTCAAGATGGTAGCGGGCTAACTTGGAAGAGGTATGGCAGTGTAAAAACCAATGCGAATCCGGGACAATTCAGTAGGATTAGTCTCAGTTTTCAATTGATTGATCGCATAAGAATTTGATGACATTAGCGTTTATGTATGAACTATTTTTTAAATAAAAAAAGACGTGTGGCACTCGGGGACTGCCGCGGTAAAGCTATTGCATAGCATTTTTTATCAACGCCATCTAGCGGCTCACCGCTAGATGGCGTTGATAAAAAATGCGCCATCTAGCGGCTCACCGTACAGGAGTCCCGTGTCAGGTTATTTTCGTTACGGAATTTCTGGATTCGGTCTCGACGCTGGCCCGCGATAGAAGCTATGCAATAGCTTAAAAATGCATCTAAGCTATCCTACTAGAAGTGTTCATATCTGCCAATAAAAAAATACGCATCAACTTGAGAACCTTAACTCCTTCTAACATAACCAGCCAATATTCTAATAAACAAACTTCTTCTTTCCAGGTATATCCCTAGTCTACATACTGGCCGTCCTCCCCGGCCTGCTGCCCTGGGGAAGTGGCACCGGAGGAGCCGGCGCGTGGTTCTTATCTCTGTGCCACCTCCTCGGAGCCCTGGCCCCCTGGTGTGGCTCATTCCTGTACCACTTGTTCATGAACCACACGCAAGGCGCCAGTCTGTACCACCGGCTACTGCAGCTGGACATGCTGGGCATCTGGGTCAGTCAGAGTATCGGTAAGTGATATACTGTGCGATGTGCACATAAAGAATGTAAATAATATACACAAAACTTTAAGTAATAGTTATATTAAATTAATTTGTACAAAAATATGCATTGTCTTCGGTGCGGCAGATTTAGCGCGCTGACACTATACCTGCCACGTATTCGTTGACTTGGTATCCTGGTAGTTGGCAT
This sequence comes from Hipparchia semele, assembly GCA_933228805.2. NCBI lineage: Eukaryota > Metazoa > Arthropoda > Insecta > Lepidoptera > Nymphalidae > Hipparchia > Hipparchia semele. The sequence goes on from OW121718.1 coordinate 11,685,644, forward strand.
TTCATCATACGTGGCTAGTATGACCTTATTATTAAAATTTTTGCACACACATACGAACTACTACCCACCAATGTGTGTGTATGTTTGTTTCTCGCTTCATCCTTTACCTCGAAGTTGTGAAACCATTGACTGCAATTTTAAATGATCGAATGTAAAAGCCTCAATAGCCCAACGGTTAAAGGTGCGGACTTAAAAACTGAAAGGTCGTAGGTTCGAACCCCACCCGTTGCACTAAGAGGAGAATATAAGTCAAGTTCAGCTTGGCTAATATTCTTTTAAAAAAAAAAAAAAATGTCACGAATCATGATATCATATTATAATGTCAGTCTAAGATGGAAGGGGGCTTACTTAGAAGGAGTATAAAATAGAACAAAATAGAATAATTCTTTATTCAAATAAACTTTTACAAAGTGCTTTCGAATACGACAATGTTCATTAAATCCATACCAACCCCTAATCGGTTTCTACACGCCATCGTACCAGAAAATCGCTTGATGGCAACTGAAATGTCGTTGACTATAGTCACGGCTAAAGCCTCCCACCAAACAAAAAAAATCATAAATAAAGTATTTGTGAAAGTTGGGTTTATTTTAGCGGCTCGAAAAATGACGTTATGATAAATTCAATATAAAAATAAATCGAATGAAATCGTAGGTAAATCAATGGAATTGGGCATCAAATGAAAGATCTAATTGCGTAGATTTCGAAAATAGATAGATATTTTTTTTTATTGCTCCATAAAAAACAAACGAGTCGCAGGGAGCCGCTGGATTCAGGCGGCGCAAGACCGAGGCTTGTGGAGGTCCATGCAAGAGACTTATGTCCAGCAGTGGACGTCCATTAGTTGATGAAGAAGAAGAAGAAGAAAAAACAAATACATTGCTTACAATATACGTATAATAACAACTTTATAAATTTTAAAAAATAAACGAAAAACTTAAATAAATAACTTAAATAAATTAAAACTACCACTACTTATATTTACGTATAATTGAATTTTTATTTGCTTGAAAAATCTCGATTGTACCTCTTCCCTTCAATACGCTGGCATCTTGGATTTTTTTTAATCCACTTTAAAAAACATAAAGTTCAGGATGCTTTTTCTGTGTATGTCTGAAAACAGAAATACAGAAAGAAATCTTTCAGAAAGCTCAATAACCGTTATATTATTCCAATACAGCGTGTTCTACTTTTCATGAATAACAATTAAGGGTACCTGAATGTATAGCAATATGTTGCTGCTAGTTTACGGTGACATTATTCAAATACCTGATAGTATCAGAAACAGTAGGTATATTCCTCAAAATGTATCTTTATGGCGATCTCTTTACGTACATTAGGTATAATATAAGTTTGTTGAAATCTATGCATACATATTGCTGAAGAATCTGGGGATGATACCGAACCTTACCTAACCCAAGAAATTATGTGATTAATAGTTTTTTATTAGATTAGAGATTACGTTTACGTCCCTCAGCAATCTTTACTTCCTTCCTTACTAATACTATAAATGCATAAGTGTGTTTGTTTATTGGTTTGTTAGTTTGTCCTTCAATAACTCTGCAACAGAGATACAGATCGACGTGATTTTTTGCATCGTATATTTAAGGACCTGGAGAGTGACATAGGCTACTTTTTATCCCGGAAAATCCAAGAGTTCCACTTTCATTACAGTTTATTAATTAAATAAAATATAAAAGTTAAAAACAAATAGTAATTAAATTAAATAATTTTTTATTGAACAAAATTAACTTACAAGTTTCTTCAAGTTACACATCTTCTTTAATCCACCTTGCTCTAGTCTTTAAAATTATAAACTATAAAATATTAGATAGTGTCCCATATATTACAGGTCCAACCTGTAATATATGGGACACTAGCAGACAGAAATGACGGGTGACATTTAATTAAGATTTAATATTGTGCTTAGCGAGTAATTAATGACGGTGAAGCCATGGGTTATCTATTCGAGATGGTTCTAATAATTTATGGATAAGTTTAAGATAAGCTGTCCGGGCTTCTGAGTTATTATAACGGAGTTTTGTCTGGTGGGAGGCTTTGACCGTGGCTAATTAACCACCCTACCGTCGACGTGCCAAGTGATTTAGCGTTCCGGTACGACGATGGCGTGTAGAAACCAATTAGGGTTATGGGTTTAATCTACGCTGCCATACCCCTTCCAAGTTAGCCCGCTACCATCTTAGACTACATCGTCAGTTACCATCAGGTGAGATCGCAGTCAAGGACTATCTTGTCATCGAATAAAAAATAAAAAAAGTAAAGGTTTTGTAACTCAATTTAATTTTAGGTCACACTTTATTTTATGTCATAAAACATACGAGTATTTATGACATAAAATAAAATTTAGTGTCCTAACTCGTAGCTAGTGAAGTGAAGGGGTTTGAACGAATAAAACCGTAGGGGTAGGGGTAGAGTTTGAAACAAACATCTGTTACGAGATTCAACTCGTATAACTGAAAGTCCCCCCACGGGTGCAGCTAAGGCGGATTATGTTGTCCAGCGCAATTTAGCTCGTAATTAGTTTACATTTTTCATACGAATAGCTGTACTTAAGAATTGTAATGGCTACTAACTTTTCACTTATTTCATTTGGAGGACTCATTCTTTACCACTGCTAAAGATATATGCAGCAAAGCAAACGAAGACAATCAATCGATTCCTTGCATCGCTGATATGCAAATAGACGAGGTGACGACGGCCTCCTCCCTAGTAATTAAATAGTCAATACTGAACCGACTAGAATACCCTGCTCTATGTACTTGTAACTACTTCTTAAAGAGCCAATACATATTGGCCCAACACACTTGGCCAAATGACCCACAAAAGGTGATTTTGATGGTAAAGGCGCAAGAAAACATCGCGAGGAATGCCTGCCTACCAGGCATGGTTGAGAGTTCTATGTTATGTGTGTGAAGTCTGCCTGCCAGCATTTGGTCAGAATGGTGAACTATGGCCTAAACCCTTCTCATTCAAAAGGAGACCTTTGCCCACTGGTACAGGTTGACCTTGGCGATATGTTGTGAACATGATGATGATGATTTTGAGGTAATTTTTTTACATCCGACCAGTGTTGCCGACTTTTATGAATTTTCATAGAAATGGCAAAGTATCTTGACTCAATTTTATTGGTCAAATCTGACAAATCGGGCCAATGTGTACTGAGGTTATAATACCTATAACCTGCTCTACAGTATCTAGAATATCTAATGCAAATTCAATTTTCTTTGTTTGTATTGCGACCGCGACCTACTTATATTATCATTGAAAATACCCCCTTAAAAGGTTTTCTAGGTAACAAAGTAACTCAACGTGCATTATGTTTATTATATTAAGTTATTTTGAATATTAAAATATTCTGTACTATTCTATTATTTGTAGTTCTTATTATTTCATAGATAATATTTAATATCTATGAACCTCTATATTTTATGGATATTTGATACCTACCTTTAAAATAGTTATATATATATTTTTTTGTGTTTATTTACTTTATCAATTGTGGTGACTGGTGAGGTTAATATAAATAAATAATTTATTACGAGAAGAGCTTAATAAAGACATTACATACCCGTAGGTATTATAAAAGGGAAAACCACACAATGGCTATTTAAATTAATAATAAACAATAAGTTTCCCTAAGCATGTTTGTTTAAAAGATTTCCTATCGAAAAGTACAAACAAGAGTCTAGGCAGCAATTTTTCTATCGTTTCCCTAGTCTTGCATCAAAATGTCGTGGGCCGGCGTCTTAGACGTCTGATAGGAAACATTTTGAGCATGACATAATATCATAGCTGCCGTAGAAAGCGGCTGTGAAATGTACGCAACCTAAGCCCTAACTCTGACACTGTAGACCCCACTTATGGATCGACAAAGTAATATTGGCTCCAAAACTCGCACCAACGTTGGGTGTTGACCGAACCAAATTCATGGATCGACAAAATATCACACACACGCGCCAACGATGGTAATTGGCCGAATTGTATCGGTTTCTTATGAGGTCGCGTCAAGCTACACTTATAAACGGGCTTAGGCTAGACCCCCATTGGACGTAGCCTTAGAGATGCTTTGTGTTCAGTACCTAAGTGATACTATTTTGCGGGGTCCCATGGAGACGCTAGGAGGTAGTTCAGACGTCTGAGTATGAGCTCCTGTAGAGAATCTGGAGCTTTGACGTTTCGGCGATAGCGGCGAATGTGTATCTGGCTAATAAGTACTATTGTAAGCAATCTCTCATTTTCAGAACTAAGTCTAGTCCCTTTCAAAAAGCTTTCTGCTCAAAAGGATAACACTAAAAGACCTGTCAATATAGTTTAGAGATTGTGTTGTAATTAACCACAATGTACTACACGTCTCAATGCGTTGTTCTTTATCACCGTCCACTTTTTAGACATCCACGCGACCATGTTTTGAGGCGAATAAACTAAAAATTATTTTTACAAAACCGACTTCAAACGCCACTACAAAATTGTACCCATAAAATCAACAATGGGACCACCTGGGAAGTATACCCTTTAAAACAAAAAAGAATTTTCCAAATCGGTCCAGGCGTCTTCGAGTAATCGGAGAACATACCTACCTACATAAAAAAAAAAGATTCCGACAAATTGAGAACCTCCTCTTTTTTTGGAAGTCGGATGAAAACTACTACTTTCACTATATCAGCATAAATATAGTTTTATACGAGGCAATCATTTTACATTTTGCTGTAATAAATTCAATGCATTATCGCTACGCTATTAATTAAGCTAATCTAACGAGTTTATCGTAATAATTGCATGCCAACTAAATGATAATTTGGGATCATTTTATTCGTTCCATTTACAAATGCATCTGAATTCAATTATAAGATAGTACTTACTCGTATTAATAACTAGCTTTTACTCACGACTTTGCTCCCACCATCTATTAAAACTTAAAAGTAATCTGAAGTGGTGATTTCTATACAAAATTACCAATTTTAATTTTTAAAATTTTTCAGCTTTTCGTTTGGGTTTTCCCTTTTATTTTTATTTTTAAATCATCTTTGTATTAGAGCGAATAAAACAAAAAAAATGTTCAAGCCAGACTAAAGAATACCTATTATCGTAGAGCAAAGTGCATATTACCCTGAATAAAATATATTAATTTTCGAATTCGAGCGCCATACCTAAAAAGCAACTGTAGCCTAAGCACGAACATTTCTTTCGAATAGTAAAGGTAGTTAGTTAAGGCAGCAAGAAACTTTGTATGAAAAGTATGAAAATGACGGGAGCTCTCCTGTCATTTTCATACATTAGCGTTAACTTCAGCTTTACTATTCGGAAGTTAAAATGTTCGTGCTTAGGCTACTGAAGTCCTGATCAAAGTTCTGCTTTTAGGTATATTTAAAATCTTCCTAGTGGTTCGAGCTGTACATTAATATTTCAGTCAGTCTGGTCTCTTTAACGAATAAACGGTTTGAATACGGTATAAGTAATACTACATTAAACGTAGTACATAATATTATTACAAGCTTGCAAAGTTACAGTTCATAAACTTAGTACTCTTAATGTTAACTTTGTTGTAAATCTGTTAACATCTCTATACAAAATGATGCATTTATGCAGTCAACGTTAACTTGAAAAGTTACACTAGACTATCTACGAGTATTCAAAAGCGCTTCGCAAAAGTTTATTTGAATAAAAACTTTTCTATTCTTGTATAAAGACATCTTTTAACATTTAACGTATTTGCACATTTATATTCTCTTTCTTTTTATTTCAATTTAAAGATGAACGTGCATCTACACGCGTCACAAGAGCTGCAAGCGCCGCAGTTTCACATTCAAGCACCGAACGCACAGTGCTGTCAGATCCACTATCCACTTCTGTACAGATTATTGTATAAATATTTCCAACGCACAAAATCCGATGACGTCATCTGCGCGCGAGGGTAGAATTCACTGTATGATTCTCTAAAAATGATTGCTACAGTGTAACGATTACAATTGCCTCTGATTAGTTTGTCGCATCGTTCATATCGTTCTTTAAAGAAGGAGATAAATTCAGCCAATTGATAACCACAGTTATTACGACTACTGTAGCAATGAAAGATGCAGCTTTTACAATAATTGGCATGCCTACAGTATTTTACTAAAATGTGGCCCACTCAACACGGATATAAGTGCATTAAATTTCATATAAAAATTTGTATAATGTAATGACTTCAGCGCTTGCGGCTCCTGCGGCGTGTCTAAGTGCGCGTTTACCTTAAACAAGAAGGCATACCAGGAACGTGTCCCCAAGCTATACATTGTAACAACCGGCAGGCTGTATCTAGGTCACCTTATTGAGCCGCCTCTTCTCGCGTCGCTATCACGATTCATTCTGAAGTCGCTAGTTACAGAAACTATTGCACTCTTAATTAAAAAGTTCAGCGGGCGGTAAAGTGGTCGATTTCAATGGCATTTTTGTACCTAATTTGTACTCGTTTTGAGCAGTGATAACCTAGAGGTTAGGACTGTGGTCTCCTGACGATGATGATAATCATGATGACCTACTTTGTAAATTACTTAGTTCGAAGAGCCGATAAAATATCGGTTCTCAATGAGTGTCGAAAGAACCTCTACTAGGTTGACAGACGACATCATAGCATAGAGCTGGAGTTATTTTTTATTTATGTATTTATATACCTTTGTCCAGCCGTGGACATCTGTTCGTTGATGTTGAGTGATGACTAAGTAAATGATCCAGTCTCTTATATTATGGTGACCTTCATATGTATATGTTTCTAGTCACGCGTTTTCAATAACTTAAGTCATCGAGGCTAATTACTTAAATTGATTTAAATTCGGTCTTTTAACAGGATCCCCGTGATTGAATAGTAGGGTTGCCTCACAAGGGATATACATGAAACCCACAAATCGTGTCGCTTTTTTAGGCCTTAGCTCTGACAGAAAAAGGTTCAATGTTAAGCTCACTATAAATCATGGCCCATCTGTGATGGAGAGGCGGGCTTGAGTACCAATAAAGCTAGGTTCTAAAATACTTACCGAATTTTTAACGCGCGCCGCTACGGTGCGGCTACGACTACGGTTTTGACATCGTCGCTCTCGTCTCAAAGTCCTCAGCTGGATATAGGCCAGTAGATCTGGTGTTCCGAACATTCACCTTGTTCAACTGACATGCACAGTCGACCATGCATTAGGTAGTATGACATTGGCATTAGCAACGTACGAACGGGGCTCTATCTACGCAATAAAACTTTTTAACCACTTAAGTGCTTAAAAAGCCAACAATACCTATTCAAGTAATTAACAAAAAAGTATAGTTGATTAAGTGTATAATTAAATAACGACATCGCATCGCATCGTTTTGTGTTCTGATGTTCATGTCTATGTATCTATATCGATGATATAGGCCCTTTAAAAGTATTATCACAAGATTCACCTTGTGCATATAGTCTTCCAAAATAGAACCAAAACGTAAATCGGTCCTTAGAACTATGTGACCCATCGACTATAGCCTCTGAACCAACTCGTTGAAATGTGTCAGTGACAAAGGTTTTTCCACCGATACCTTCATTTCTGATTTGATTTTTATCAAAGAGCAACTCCGATCATATATATAGCGTCTTAGCGAATCATATATTGACTCGATTTTGCTTTAAATAACTCATATTTAGGTGGCATTAACTTATTTTTTCTAGGTATGTTTTATTTTACAGCTTCTTTGATCTAAAAATAATTACAATGAAAGGCTTTCAAAAGAAAACTAATTATAGATACCTTTGTAAAAATCTTGGTAATTCCCTAACTTTCTTTTACAGAAAAACTTTGTTCAAGAAAATATCACAGCCTTTGCGAGGCCATTATGCTTCATCCGGGTATCTCACACGGAATATTATAAAGGAGAGTGATTTTTCATGCTAATGCCGGCCTCAAACATCCGGAATCAGATCCGGAATCCTTAAACGCAAATATCTTACAAACTCCTCAAACAAAATATATTCCGAAGTATAAGACGAAAACCCACTAAATACAACAAATAAAAGCCCCAAAAAGCCTTGTACATAGTATGTACTCAAAAATTATGTGATTACCATCACCATCTTTGAATTATAACGTTAAACTAATACACTTTGTAATATTGTTGTGATTATGAGATTATATTGTGATTAGGGTCATCACTCGTTTTGGTCAGGTTGGTTTGTTAGGGTTTAGTTATTTTATGCCTCTAATGTCTAGTATCTATGGCTCATTTACAGCCCTAAATGAGCCTAATTGGCCCTAGCCCAATATGAAAATTGCCGCCCTCAATTCGGGGCCAAAAGTCTTAACACGGAATTCCGATTCTGATTCCGGATGTACGCGAACAGCTTAAAAGTACTTAACGAACCGACATCTTTGCTATTTCACATGACATCCCCTCAGCGATGTAGGTACATATTGAATATTGGAGCTTGTATTAAAGGTGAACACATACTACAACATAACTACTATGAAAACTGCGTGAAATGTTTATAAAATATTTTATTTCCACCATCTGATTTATGACGTCACAATTCACTATTTCATACAAGCTCTCCGCGCGTTTTGACATGTTATAAAGAGTTCCTGGTTAGATTAGGTAATTAGCAACATCCCTATTCTGTACCCTCGAAGTCAGATACAAAATCACTGCCATAGACTCTCTAAGTACCTACTAAGGTTCTATCCAATGTTAACTTGCACCTGCTATCCACTATATCTCTTATAAAGCCCGCGGCTAAAGGCTGTGCAGCCTCGGTTTAATAGGAGTTTATAGAAGCAATGAAACTTTTATGTACTTTTATAGCTGCAATAGCCTGCCGGCAACAACTCGCTTATAACGTTAACTTCAAGTTGGTAGCTTGCTAGTATTGTATCTATGGTTTTTAGTTTTCACCCGCGGACCATAGGAGTAGGTACGTAGTAAATACTATGTTTATGGTAGGTATCTATGGGATAAAAAAGTACGTTTGGGATAAAATCTTTGAAATAAATAGAGTTCATCGGCAGAAGGTTTTTTTGTGATTTTCTTTTTTAATTAAAATGTTAGTTGTTCCAATAACTTATAGATAAACTGATCTTTTTACTATACAAATCATGTCCGCGTGGAATGGTGCCAAAAATATTCGCATTTCCGCGCTGGACAGCCTGGCTGATCCGTTGTTCAAAATGAGCCAGCCCTTCTGACACCAGATGAGGCAATTAACCGTGGTGAAATGTCTATAGAAGGTTGTATATTTGTGATGGTTCTGATGCGGTTTTTATGCTTCATCGATATCAATGCTATTCGAATGTATCAAGCCACCTTTTGTGTTAGGACACATGTAGAAGTAGGCTTCTATTTGTGTTTAGCTCTTTGTTTCTGTTCTTCTTTCGTGGTCTACAAAAAAGTAAGCAGTATTCTCTCTATTAAATCTACGAGTATCAACCCCCGAGAAGCTCTTTGGATAATATGATGGATGTTCATTTTGCCACAAATGTGTTTTTCCTAGACTTTCCTGGGATCCTAAGAAATTCGCTTTCAAATGAAAAGTCGTAAATAAAATAGTAAACTCAAACAATCTACAGATAGACAAAAAAAAACTGTGTTTGGTTATAACCTATCGTTCCGTTAATCTTTTTAAACTACGTGGCATGATTATTACGTGGTACTAATGTACATAATTATACATCACTAACAATATAAAGAGAATCATGATATAGTTTCACCGCCAGAACCGGAACCTTATCCGCTTGAAAGTCCACAATGCATCTTACAATGGTCACTGTTGCTCAAAGTTTATAACAAGTTGTGAAAGTTTTATAGGTGTACTGTTGGTACAGAACCTTGACATTTCCCTTTTGACCAAAACTAAACTTGTTACCGTACCTACTCGTCCGGAAACTTGAAAAAGTGAACCGTTGCCGCTGCTTTGAGATGGGCAAGTAGAAGTGGGGTGCGTTAAAAGTTTAGCAGCGTTTACTAACACTGTTAGTGGCAAGTTACTTGTCTAACCCGTCTCTTCCGCCCTGTTATAATATTAGTTTGATTGATCTAACACCCCAGAAATAATGTCTATTCTGTTAGATTATTATCTAGGCTAACAGAAAGGAAAGATTTTGATCGGAATAACTAGCAGCAAATCAAATTCTTCAAGCTTTACTAGTAGCTATAGTAAGATTTAACGTCTGTAAGAAATCCTGAAACTTACTTTTGTTGTGACTACCTTTACTTTTAATAGGTACTGTATCTATCAGCTGTTCAGAATACTATAATGTCAAAGAGGTCAGGGAGCTAACTTCTAATACAGCATCCTTTTTTGTCCAGCTTTTATTTTTAAGTAAAATGTGGCAGATTTATGTCCTGGACAAGCTTTTATTTGAATTCGCTAGCTCGCTAGTTTCATACTGGTATTTGAACCCTGTGCCTGTCAGTATTTGCAACTAAATATTCCATTCATTCACATCTGTCCACACATAATATGTCAGTTTCCCACAAAGCCTGTGCAATTGCTATGCACTTGCATTTCTTTTGTTGCGTTCAATCCCAATTCCCAGTATTTATACACAGCAATGAAACTTTTAAAATAGTGCATCGGCTTTTATTAGAACGACATTTTCTTTTACTGGAACTATAAATTAGAAAGAACAGCTGCTAATGCAATTAAGCGTATAAAATGTATTCTTTTCTATATTTTTATTGTGAGTGCCACGAAAGTATCAATTGAAAAAACATGTACTTATTGTATTTTACAAACAAAAAATTTGATTCCTCCATGTATTTTACTGACGTAGCTCAGGCGTAGCACAGACTAGCGCACTTAATGCCTACGACGCCTAACGTTTTTTCATCAGATTGCTTATGTACAAGCTTTTTATTACAGTTAAGCTATTCCGTATATTTAGTTAAAAAATATGGCTACTATTTTCACTTACGAAACGCAGGTGAAATATAAATCGCCAATATTTCTGAGAAAATTTAATAAGCACGTTTCAGAATTACAACGATTGAGTAAATTGGAGAGAGCCCTTGATAATACGATTTTACTGAAGCCCTTTCCAATATAATAGAACCTTGTGTCACATTTCGACGAAATCTCTCTAAATATAAACTGGCTTTTATGCCCTCATTTCAATGAAAATTTCATATTTTTATGTACAGCTATTTTACTACTTTTTCTCTTCGACGAAATAAATCATTATTTAGGTGATATAAACGAAATTAACCAATATTTAATTTTAATCAATGAAAACTGGAGAATCTTTTGCAAGTTACTTGCACAGTCAATTATTTAGTCTGATAAGTGATATAACTTTTGCATGACATTCTATAATTAGAGTATAGAGGCAAACATACATATACAACAATATACATACAATAGCACTGTATATGTGTGTTATTGTTCGTGACTTCGAAGATTGATTGCTTTTCCCAAAAAAAAATTACTTCCATTGTATTAGCTATCATCGTTAACCTAACTTGGGGCGGACTTTGATCTTTTACTCGAACCAACAATAGCCTTAACCTTTTCAATTTTACCGTTCCAAGGCCGTTAATGTATATTTGGAACCCCTGTTAGAATATTGTTCTAACCACTGCAGTTACTCACTTGGCATTGACTCCGTATATAGGTCGAACCTTTCAAATCTAGATTGTGCATGGAAATTGTGACTCAATCTCAATCGTATTCATTCGTATTGTTTTTACAGTACTCTTTCTGCATCGTACAACAGCTACGAGTATATTACAATAACCAATTGAGATATCGGTTATTATAATTATATGATCAGCCAATTTGTATCGACATTTGAAAGAGACCTACACAGAAACGCACATCAGAACGCAAAACTTATACATCGGTCGGGAATGTTTTGTCATATAGTATGTAAGGAATGCAAACAACTAATGCTGCTTCATATAACGAAGCAACATTAGTTGCTCATACATGGAAGAAACTAGTCTTAAAGTCGTTGATAAAATCCATTAAGTATAAATATGTATCGTGAAAATCAGCTTATTTTCAGTAGTTGTCCTATTAGCTCTTAAAATAATAGCAGTAATATCATTAGGTTACACGTTGTTAGCACATTTGCACTAGAGCTGATCTAAACAAAATAATACCTACTCGTAGGTAACTGGATTAGGATTTAGCTTATAATTAAATTAAACATTGTCAGTTTAAAATAAGCATGTATTGAACAACTCTACATTTTGCAATGTGAGTTTCACGGTCTGCTGGGTGAGTGAGTTGATTGGGCGATATATTTGCGTCTTTAGTTAAAGGCTGATTAGCGTTAACGTTTAATTGAAAAAGCACATTATATCATGTATGTATGTGGTAACGGTAATCTCGATTAAGCAATATCCAACAGTCACCAACCATGATAACCGACCTCTTTATAGAGATTGATGCGCCATTTGCAATATTACGTATTAGTTCCAGTACGCTTAGTGCTTACAGCGCCAAAATGGCGTCGATCAAATCCAAAATGGCGTCAATCAATTAGGTAGTCCAGTGTTAATCATAGATTAAATATAGAGTTCAGTGGGTATGGTACATAAACGTGTGGTCTAAGTTAACCTTTGTTATTTGGCGGTGTCAAGGCCGCATGCGCTGCATCACTATTCACTCCGCGACCATCAATAACTCACTATACACTGATACGAAGCCATTATGCCGATCACGAGTCGCGTGGACATAATAGCTAATGGCTTACTACGCCATTATATAGATTAAAAAGGTGCTATTCACCACCAAATATGTTATTTCGGACGAATAACAATAGTTTTGCAATCGACTAGGAATCGTTTAATGGACGGCTCGAAATCTTTCTATGCTTGGCACTTACTTGTTTGGTATCGTAGACCCTTGGATGATCTGCTGCTCTAACTAGTGCACAACAATACCAATAACAATTGAGTTCCTAACTTATGCTCGCTCTATTCTAGTACTTCACCCTTTAACATTCTACTAGATCTAGGCTAGTTTGAATGGTGACCACGCACCAGAAAAAGGAGCACAGGAAGTTAAGTGAATGGAAAATCTCAAGCTGATCGCTGGCAGCCACTGGATATTAGTATCACAAGATCGTATTTTGTGGCGATCTTTGCTGGAGATTTATGTCCAGAAGAGGACATCTATTGGTGGAGAATTTGAGATAACGATTTAGAAAATCTAGGCTTTTTCGGCTCACTCAAGCCAGAATTTCTACGTTTGCCACTATCGCTCTTCTTACAAGATTTCTTCATAAGCACATTATCACATCACATCACATTAATAGGCCTTTGCCCTTTAATAAAGGCGAAAGTTTGTATATGTGTGTTGTGTGTATGTTTGTTACGCTTTCACGAAAAAACTACCGGACGGACTTGGCTGAAATTTGGAATGGAGATAGATTATACACTGGATTAATCAAAGGCTACTTTTTGTGCCAGAAAATTAAAGAGTTCCCGCAGGTATCTAAACACTTTAATCCAGCGGACGCAGTCCTGAGCATCGTCTAGTTATTAATAAACCAGGAAATGTTTTCAAGTGGAAATCAAGTGGTAACACTGAACAAGCGTGGAGCTTCTTTTCAAGTAAATGAACACCGGGGTTACCTTTGAGCTTTCGCCGTGTCAAGGCCACTCTGCGCCCATCAGCCGTCACTGCTCCGCGAGCTCCCCAAACCCATCAATAACGTGCTATGAAAATAAAATACATTCATGATTCAATGAAATTAGCTGAAATAGTTATCAGCTATCACGCTATTTTGTTTTGAACGTTTTATTTTATTAAGAACTACTAACTGTTGCTCGCGGTTTCGTGTGTGATGCATGTACCATATAGGTTTTATTAAAACCTTGTGAGAAATTTTAATTTTTCGGTATGAAAAGGATCGGTGGCGGTATTCAGGCGGCCACACTCTTGCATTTTATAAATAACTAGTTAATGCCAGCGGCTTCGTATGGATTTAGTTTTTAAAATCCCGCGGAAACTTTTTGATTTTCCGGGATAAAAAGTAGCCTATGTAACTCTCCCGGTTCTCAACTATATCTATGCAAAGAATCACGTCGATCCGTTGCTTTGTTCCGGTGTGATTGAAGGACAAACCAAGAGACAAACACAATTTCGCATTTATAATATTAGTGAGGATTATAGTATAGGTTATTAGTTACTACTTTTTACGATTATATTTTAAGGGTGATCAGTAAGGTGACAAAAAATCTAAAAGTCTTCTTATTAGTCGTCTTATTCATTAATTATTCATCTATATGAATAATGCTAATTAATAAACTCTTCGACTCAAAAAAAAAAACTAAACCTTTTAGGAGAGATCTCGTCCTCGAGGAACCCACGCGAGGGTTCATCATTAAAAAGAAATACGACGCCTAGAGCATACAACATGCATACGCTGGTAGAACGTAGAGTAACGTTAAATGAAGAGTAAAATACTTACTTAAATTAACTTTTATTTAATTTATCAGAAAGTGAGTAAAACAATAAACTAAAACAGAAAAAAAATTAAACTACATAGTTCACAGCTGAAAGTAACTAAAAATACGAGTACTAGCTTCCAGCTGTATTCAAACGAGTGAAAAGCAAATGCAAATAAACCCTGTTTCGGTTAAAAATAATATGCCGCCAGTTCAACAACTTTTGCAAACCAAACTGCAGGCAGAGTTACGCAATCATTCAACACAGAGGGGCCTAACATATCTAAAAGGCCAGATACATACCTATCAGGTGGAGTAAAACTTTAAAGTCATTTAGGCAGGTCACCCGCAGCGACGTTTTGCAGCGATTCAGTAGCGATACAATCGCAAACAGACCGCGATACGGTCGTAATATTGTCACAAGTCGTTTACCTTAGCCTTTTAATTAGTACAATATTTAGATACTTAATTAATTATCAAACAATTCACGTAATAGTCGCCTCTACGCCGCGGCGTAGGCCTTTGTTCCATCCATCCTGTACGGCTACGAGTATGTGCATCACGAGAAAATTTTGTCTACACGTTTACTAGTAATCTCTATGTGAATCTCCATAGAAAATCACGAGTAAATGTGCAGACAACATTTTCTTGTGGCGTACATGTTAGCCCTACTGGTCCCCATCTTTCTGAATAAATGTCTCGTCACCTCTTTCTCTGTCGGCCTCCTGTCATACAACTGGATAAAATTCGCAACAAGCGCAAACAATTAATGCTAAAAATGTGAACAATTTAAGAAGCAAGCTACATAAGATGCGTCGAAGAAATCTAATTCTAACGTTATATTTGTTTATAGGCATCTCACGCTGTTGATGTGCCTTGAATTTTCAGTACTGAAAATGCGTATTTCGCAGGTATATCTTTCGGCCTTGTGAGCTTTCCCATTAAATCGTTTAAAGTTCCTGTGATAGTTGAGTACTAACAAAATATCTAGTACGCTAGGTAGGTAGTTACACAGTTAACCAAAAAAATCTTAACCCGACCCGACATCGACTGAATGTGATTGATAAAATATGGAACTCGAATGTTTGCTATACAAAGATTTTATCAATCTCCCACGTTCATATTTTATATTCCATTCGCATGAAATATAGATCTGTGATGTGAAATACTGTGAATATAGACTATAGGTAAACAAAAATATCAATTTCTATACCTACACAAAGTTTACTGAAGGAATAATGTCATTTTTAACCTAAATAAAATCGAAGTTCTATTTGCGATTTAGATACCTATTCTGGTTATTTGCATATACGACATAGATGACCAAAAATTTTTTATTTTATTTTATTTTACGTTATTTCTTATTGTCCGGATTAATCTGCGAAACGTCTGAAACAATTTTGCAAAACTCTCATAAGCAAATAGAAAACTATGCAAAGAGTAATCTAGGCTTCATTTTATCCTAATAATATTATATAAATATGTAAAATATAAAGATTTTGAGCATTACATATATTACCTTGGCCAAAAGTCAAGGGCCATAGATCAATAAATTCGGTATATTCGGTATTCCAAGCCTTACTTAGCTTAATTGGCAAAGCCTCATAACTTTTAGCAGTGATTGGGATACTTTAGGCGCCGAATTCCTTCAGAAGGATGATTACTAATTCCAAATACCTACTACTTTGTCGTTTCAACCAATAGACGTTAGAATTGTAGTATTAGTAGAAGTTTTAATAACTGTTATTAAAAACTTTTGTTAGTAGGTCGCATTGTTGTAAAAGTCTATTGATTCCCGCGACTTCGTTCGCGTGGATTAAGGTTTTTTATTCCCGCGGGAACTCTCTTATTTCCCGGGTTAAAAAGTAGCCTATGTGTTATTCCAGACTAGAATTTATCCCAAAATATAATATAGCCAAATCGGTTCAGTCGTTGCGACAAGATTGATTAACAGCATCCAAACTTTCACATTTATAATATTAATAGGATAGGAATAGGATTTAGCTCTATCTACTATCCCTACTAGTAATATTATAAATGCAAAAGTGTGTTTGTTTGTTGGTATGACCTTCAATAACACAGTAACAGATTAACTTAGTGATTTTTGCAATGGGTTTAGTTGAGAACTTGACAAAAATAATCGTGGCTCACTCGTAAACTAGAGTAAGTCATTTCAAAAGCTGCACTGGCCTGCAACTTGAAGTAAAAGTTACACAACCAAGTGGTTTAAATGCTCTATTTACAGTTCCCTTGGATTAGTAGAGTAGTGTAAAAGATTAAAGTAGGTACCTAAGCTGCAATAAGTTATAGAAACTGCTCAAACTTTGTTACTTCACAGTTTATTTAGAAGAAAACATATTATTTAAGTTGCACTGGCTGACTGGTTAGTTAATTACAGGATTTTATTCCATTTTAAAATAACATCACAACTAAATAAAATATTTTTGAAATATCTTTCTAGCGATACCCCACGCAATGGGATAGATGAGTAAAAAATATATAATTTCCCGCTTTATGTGTAGGGGAGGTTCCCAAAATAATAGTTTTTATTTCAAAATTTTATTGTACAACTTTTTTGACGTAATTAATATGACGTATAACCTTGCCAAAATACCAATAGTCTTTACGCTATGCTGCGGACAAACAGATAGACGGACGGACTTGACGAACCAATAAGGGTTCCTTGTAGTTTTACTACGGAACCCTAAAAACACAATGTACTCCGTACGCATATTGTGACGGTCAACTACGGAACCCTGGCCAGACTTACAGTCCATTTGTTTAACAGCATAACAGTACCATGTTTTGCATTGAAAAGATTATATCCTCACAGGCCCGGTACGGTTGAATTCCAGTTGATTTTTCAGAGTATTTTAAATGAATAATATGAAAATGCAGCTTTGCGTCATCGTTAATGGAAACTGCTTTTTCCGTTCAGCTAAACGTTTTTGCTTTTTGTCTCTTTTGCTGTCGATACTTTTTTGCTGTAGCAACGAGAAAGGCAACGAGGGATTATATAATATCAATTCAAAGAATCGTTTTCCTGCTTGCCTATACCGGGATTAAAAGGTGGTTAACAGGCTATATATCGCATATCGTAAACCGCAATTGATCTGTATGCTTAGTCTAAGTTTTAAATCGATTGATCGAATAAGAATTCGATGACTTTAGCGTTAAAGTAAAATAAACCATAACAGCATGGTATTAGAGCCCAATTTCGCGTATGCAATCTTATACGTTTACGTATACGGATACGCTCCAAATTAAAATCGATTGTACTGAATTTGTGACTTTAATTCTTTACACATAAGGTTTATTTTACTTTGACGCTGACGTCATCTAACACGAATACGATCAATCGAATAAAATCTTATACTATCCCTACTGATTGGCTAATAATACTCTTAATTTGATCTGACTCCAATAAATTTAGGGTTCATTGGCTAACTCGAACGAGAGGGCTTTTTGTTTTATTGTTCTAAATGTGGACGTATTTCTTGTACGTAATACATAATTATAAACTTACGTTGTAAAAATCATGGTTTAGTTAACCAACATAAGAATACCAAATGAAGCAATAGTGAAAGAATTAGTACAATATTATTTAGTAATTTTCATGTCAATCAAGTAGAATATTGATTACATACTACTAGGAGTACGTGGAAAATACTACTATAATTAATTATTTATTTATTTGTAAATATACTCTCTTCCAATAAACAGTAGTAGTAATAATTAATCAACCTGGAAACGATTATTTGGATACAATCTGACGCATATAGATACATACGTAAAAAATCTATATTTTTTTATGTTTGTCGTTGTCCTCATAATATGTCTATCTTTACCTCCAAATATCTCGGTAACGTGACACTTTGGGGTACCATGTTTACTTGACATTTTTTGTTTGTCTATGTGTCTTCTACCCATACATACCACTTTCATACATTACACTTAAAAAAAATCAAAATGGCGGGCGGGTCGCTATGCCAGATCGGTTCAATCCTCATTGTCGATGTTACTAATAAAAGTGGCCTATAGGTACAATTTTTTGCAATAGACTCAGCTATATTGCAAAAATTCTCTCAGTGTAGGATTTTTTCCCATTTTATATTTTCAGTGTAAATCCCCAATTTACAATATCGAGTCCAGATATCACGTAATCTCTTGTGGTATTGTTTCGATATTTGGTAGGATGAGGCCAATCGTCATTTCGTTTATTTCCGGTCAGACCACTGCTGCATGCCGGACCGAAATATCTCCTTGTGCTAAGACCTACATTCTGTAGGTAGGTCAAATAACTTAAAAGCATCTACGTCATCACTGCGACTACGAAATTGAAAACAATTTTAGCAGATGCTTTAAGAATACATATGCTAGATATTAAAAACCATTCTATATTCTGCTTTTAACCTAACATTTTAATTAACACTGGCAAACTACATAAGCTCATTAAACCTGTCTCTAAGTACCCAATTGTAAGCAGAATATAATTAAGTTCTTCAGTCACACATAATTTAAAAGTCTACCCCGCCTACTGATATATTATTCACGCATCAGAAGGTTTTCATAATTTATCAAACTTATTAAAAAGCTTAGGCGGCGTTAACATCATACCATAATATATCAGAGCACCTTTTTGCTATTTAATTCCCTGAAGGACTAATTAACTTACTAATTAAGGGACTACTTATCATACTTATATCTTCTGGAGCGAGAATACTTACTCTATTATAATATAAACTCTATTTACTTAACAATCTCAATTACAAAGAAGACTAGCCAACTACACAGGAGATATAGTCGACAAATGTGTGCGCAAACTAAGGCTCCCTATTCCCTCACTCTCATAGTCCTATGGAATGACAATGCTACATGAAGATAGAGAGGTCATGCACAGTGGCGTTACGTGCTTTCCAAGGCGCAGGGGAGTAGCCTCGTCAACTTCCCAACTGCTTCCTGAGAATTTCCTGACAGGAAAACTCGATTTAACTTTTCATTCCAACCGCGACCATCCGTAGCTAAGGTACTAGACCAGACGAAGCAGTTAATAAACGCGATTTCGCCAGTTCGGTTGTTTAAAAGTCCCGCGGCAGCCCTGCGTATGTATTTTCCAGTATAAATTAAAAAGGCTAACTACTCAATTATATCCATCCAAAAAATCACATCTATCCGTATTTATTACGATGTGATTGAAGGACAAACTAACAAACAAATACACTTACATGTTTATAATAATAGATATTGGAAGGAATGATAATGTATTATGTTCTCGAGACACAAACTTGCCAATCTAACTACAGAAACATGGCAAGAGAGACTCACAAATCACAACTAGGTACATCGACATCTCAAAGTAAACTAAACTACAAGTAGATACTTTGTGTTTCACTTTGCAAATATGGTAACATTCAATAATTTATGTGTATACGAGTATTTTGTAATGCAAATATTGTAGTTTATCTGATAGTAAACATGGAAGCCATGACATGGGATGGGTCGTTGCAGTTTATTAACCACACCTAACACATGCTTTATTTAAAAGAAGACCGTAACTTAACCACTATCACCGCTTATCAAAAGTAATTAGATACCTACTTAGTAACTTGAAATGTCCTTTGATAACCAAAAAAATAAATAAAAATAAAAGCTAACAAGTGCTAACAAGCATAAAAGCTAACAAGTGCTAACAAGCGTAAAAGCTAACAAGCGCTATCAAGCATAAAAGCTATTGAGTGCTCACAGGCAAAAAAGCTAAGAAGTGCTAACAAGCATAAAAGCTAACAAGTACTAACAAGCATGAAAGCTAACAAGTGCTAACAAGCATAAAAATTTACTGTAAACATCCGTCATATTGATTTTATTCGTATCAAATATAGCCTATATCACCTTTATATCACCCGATCTACATACATACTTACATAGACTGCTAAAATCATATCAAAGCTGCCGTAGTCGGCATAATAATAGGTAATTAGACCGATTTCAAAGCACGATTGTGTAACATAAAATGTTCCTTGACAACAAAAAAAAAGAAATTAAAAATAAAAGCTAATAAAAAAACCAACGTGAACGCGCCCCAAGGTACCCATGTTCGCTCCACAGATCAAAAGCAGTCAAAAGTAGCCAAAGAGGCTCGCCTTGCGTCTGACAGTTTTCAATTCAAACACACGCCTCTTTTCCCAGACAGGTTTTCCGCGTTTTCTTTTAAGAAAATAAACGGGAAATGGCTCACACACACACTAACTAGAAGAGACTAGATGTATGTTTAAAAAGCACTCTGTAAAAGTTTACTTCATTAAAAAACTTTGTCTATTCTTTTCTAAACGTCGTAATTTAATGATCCAAGAGCTGGCAGCTACCTTGCCCAAAGAAGTTTGGACCTTGCAGCACCTTGGGTATGTTGCGTTGCGATAACATCGATGAGATGTTATATTTATATTAATTTTAATTTTAGAAGTAACTTTTTTTTGTCTTTGGTTGAGGCTTTGGCCGGAGCTAGCTACCGCCCTACCTACAAACTGCAACTACGTGTTATGGATTAGATAGATTTTCAATTTCAGCCGTTAATTAGTAAACAGCTATACTATCTGAAATCGGTGACATAAATCGTCACCCAGTTGAATGGCAACTCCATTGGCAAGTAGGAAGTGGCCGTCCAATTGCAGTTTGTCATTTGATTGCTTTCTGATTGCCTCCGATTGCTCCGACATTCGCCCGATGACTGTCCTATTAATACGATGATACACAAAAGTAAACTAGAAAACTAGAAATTGAAATGGGACCACTATACGCTCCACTGAGCTATGCAACTTTACTGTAGTTTGGCATTAGGTATTACTCGACTGCCGAAGGCGACTTTTGGAACGAAGTTCCTTATCGCGCGTTGTGAAAGGGGGCTAGATGGAAAAAATTCTTACGAAAAATTGTCACGACACTTTTTGCTATAGTAAGCTATTGTAAGTCTGTCTCTCTCTCTCTTATAGAAAGCAAGCCAGATATTTTCATTTCTATTTCGCATTGAACTTCGTTCCATCCGGGTGTCCCTTGACACCTCTCAAGTTTTTTATTTTTCATGTGTATTATATCATAGTACCAATTTTACACGTGGTCAAAAAGTTTTTTCACCTTACTAGACTTGACTTAGGTAGGTAAAGAGGTAGAAAACATTTTAATACGTTTTTGTTTTAATAATAATAATTATATATATTTTATCCCAAAAAATCAGAGTTCACGCGGGTATCAAAAAGCCTCAATCCACGCGGACGAAGTCACGGGCATTATCTAGTTGTATAATATACTTTTTTTGAGCAAAAGATTTAATAGAATTCTTAACTTATTGTAGGTCTAGTATAAAATTGGCTGTGGAGTTTATATTTCTAATTGTTTCCAGGGGCCATCCCAATGGTGACGGCGACCGTATACTGCGCGCCCGCGCCGCTGCGGTACGCCACGCTCGCCGTCTACTGCCTCGGCAGCCTGCTGGGCCTCTACAAAGTAATTATATTTTTTTAGAAGTACTCGTGGCCTCCGTAGAATGCAGATATGTATGGAAACAACCCTTATTGCGCCCGCAGACATAAATAAGTTGGGCGACTATCGAACAACTAAATTGCTTACTTTCACAATTTAGTTGACCAACTTTGTGTGCTTAATCAGAAGGGAATTTTGATTCTGATACGATCGGTGTCCAATTATATAATTGCACGATTTAGTTGGATGTGCAAGCTACCATAAGTCACTATGCCCATTAGTATATGCTGCGATTTAGTTGCCCAACTTGAAATTGTAAGTCAGAAGTCGCCATTCGACTCTACCTGTAAGGACTCTGTACATGTATTTATTACACTAATCTTATTTCAGTTCCATTACTTAACATCCAACTAACACAGATTGAGTTTGTGCTAATGTAATTTAATACAATTATTCAATTTGTCTAATTTGGTGAATTTTCCTAAAGCTTAGCTAAAGATTAAGGTTGGTGTTGCTTAGTTTATTGTTTTAGTAGTCCAACGTTACATACATTGGATTACTAAAACGTTGTATGTGTGTATGTTGATCCAAGTGGATAACTTAATGGATAACATGGTCCTAACTTTATTAATTATTAATATTACTCGCACCAAACGTTTTCGTTCAACGCTTCTGAAATGAACCACTGCGCTCTCGAACTCGAAAAAATTCAAACACACCACTTCAAATGAATCTGCCCTAAACTTACGACCGTAAATGCCTATTTATGGTTCCACCTAATAATAGGAAGGCTCCGATCACGCAATGACACACAAAAATAAAGACGATTTGCTCCATCAAAAATGCAAACAACTGATTTGAAAATACCAAGAGAACCCAAATCATTACGATTAATGAATAGAACTCATAGAGTCAAATATATTAGCTTAGCTAGAGCTTTCTGACTTATTTATTTGAGAAGGCTATTTGCAAGGCGACTGTTCGCAATCAAAAGCTCATGATACTGCAGTCGTAGCACTCCGTAGCACTGGCAGCTACGCTACGTACAATGTACATGTTGACGAAAAAAGGGCGAGAGCGGACAGCTGGTGTTAATAGCTATTTTAATTTTTTCATACACTTTTACCTATTACTCACTTTATAAGTGCGGGTTGGTGATTCGAGCGCTTCAAGCATGCAGAAGAAGGCTACCTCTCTTTTAAAATCCAAATGCTCCAACATTTCGAGCACTCTCTATCAATAAATGTGCTTCTAAGTTACACGAGTACTTCCAATGTTTATGATGAGATATACTGATGTAATATGGTTGACTTTGCAGTAAGCATACCAAGAATATTATAAATAAATTAATTAATATCTATAGAAGCTAGTTGAACGTGAATACATTAATTTGTCTTGGTGTATTTCTTCGCAATCTGGTGTGACAATCGACCAATCTAAGCGCGCTTCGAGTCAACGCGTCAGAGCATCACGACTAATTAACGCGAATGTTTGTGCAAATATATAATACTAGCTTTTTCCACGGCTTCGCTCACGTAACGTTGGATTTTTCGAACCCCTATTTTAGCCCCATTGGGGTTAAATTGTCTGAGTTGATAGATCTGTCAGTGAGTCAGTCACCTTTTCGTTTTATATCTTCAGAAAAATACAGGACTTCCATCACTGTTGTTGTCACTTGTCACTTACATGTTGAGTGGGCTGGTTCCGCCACCAACTGGAGCGTGTAGACAAGGCGCTTGGCTTGGTTTGCCGATGACTTTACCATAATACCACAATACGTTAGATGCTGTTACCATCGCGCCCGCGAGTTAACGTGAACAATCCCTACGTCTCTTTATTACACTAATCTAATTTTAGCTCCACCTCTGGGATTAATCGACGCCTCGATGGCTGATTCCAAGAAACTTAATTACCTTAACTGTCTGTATTATGTACCTATGTTTTATAATTTTTTTTGAACTGTAATTTGTTTGGTATTTCCTTGAATCAAACTGCAGAGCGTGTGGAGTAGATAATAATGAGTGATAGAAGCAGCGCGGCGTGACTTCTACGACCCGAGTCGAGAGAGTATACTTACACTATAAACTTTCCTTGTAATACAATTTCTCCGACATTTTTTCTGTATTGTCGAGCCTCCTGTCAGTCAGTCAAATTCTATAGTTTTTTTTTTTAACTTTCATTGGCTGCTTTTTACCCCACTGAATGGCCAAACATATATGTACATTGGCCGCGGTAACTACCAGCCCTCCGATAATAATCTTCAGAGATATGTATAAGACGGTTGCAACCCCAAACGGCACAAAAATACGAAACTTTTTTATGTTTTCAATTTTAGTTTTTAATTTTTAATATTTAAGATTTTGTTTAAAAATTGTTGTATTATATTAGGTGTAGGTTGTATTATGTTATTATTGTAGGTGAAAATATACCTACACATACTTACTTACCTTTACGAAAGGAAATGATTCCTTTTTGAGATAGTTTTTTCTGAGCTTAAAGGTGCGAGTTGGTAGCCAACAGCAGACAGCAACTGCAGACGACATGTCGCCGCGACACTGCTACTTTCTATGTTTTTTCTGTTGCTGTCTGCGGTCGGCTACAAACTCGCACATTTATGGAAGTCTACAATAATATAATTTGTTGCAGGCGATGCGAGCGTGGTCGCCGTGGGAGCGCCGCCTTTGCTTCGCCGCGCCATTCTGCATGCGGCTGTTGCTGGCCGGCGCTAGGGCGGCGCGACTGGGCGGCGGCGACCCGCATGCTATCCTACACGTGTTCTTACAAGTGAGACCTGCATAACTCAGGCTTATGTGACATTCCCTGAGAGCTCTGTCTCTGCTTCGTGCGATTTTTTGCATGCGGCCATTGCTGACGGCGCAACTATGTGATCGCGACCCACGTGTTATTTTGCTATTCTTCTTACAAGTAAGACCTGCGTAACTTAGACTTGTCTGACCGCGCTCTCAGAAAAGAGCTCTCAGAGCTTTTGCCCAGCTCTGCTTCATCCTACCTTTTTAGATGCAGCTAATGCGACTCAACTGGATGGCCACGACGCGCATGCTAAAACATACATAGGATACACGTCTTCTTACAAGTGAGACCTAAGTTATGCCTTGAGTCTGTTGATCTGAAAGCCCCGTTTCTACTTCGTAGCGTTTGAATTCGGCTGTTTTTGGTCAGCGCAAAAAATTATTTGCTTAATTCCTTACGATTTCAAGTCAATAATATGAACTTCCTCCTCCTTCTTCTTTGCGACCTCCCTGGCGCAGTAGTGAGCGTTGGGATCTTATAACTGGAAGGTGTCGGGTTCGTTTCTCGGCAGGATCAACTTGGGAATTTATAATTTCTGAGTTGTCTCTTGTCTGGTCTGGTTGGAGGCTTTGGCCGTGGCTAGTTACCATCCCACGGTCAAAGACGTGCCTTATTTGACGTGCGTTCTTTTTTATTCGGTGACTATCTTGTCGTCGAATAAAAAAAGAGAACCCATTCTATTTATTATCTCTTCCAGTTTCGGAGATAAAATTCAAGGATATTGAGTTAATAAAGATTTTCTTATTAGCCCATGTATCATATGGATAAATAATCTTACCTACACTAAAATAACTTCCCCTATCGCCGCCAATAGGAATCGTAACCAAGCACCGTGAAGTAAATACGTAGGGCGCCAACTGCTTTACGGGCCAACGCAATAAATTCCAGAAGTGCTCTGGATCCCTGCCAGTCATTTTAGCTCGAAACCTAACGGTAGTTCGTCGAACTTGGTACTGAAAACTTACATAACGTTACATTTCCCTTGATTGGAGAAGTAACCTACTTCTATGAAGCCATGTAATATCACAAAATATGCTATGGCATTGATAAATGAAAATGTTCGCATGTTGATACATGAATAGATAGTACTACGTTTATGGAATACATACAAGCATACGAGGAACGAATTTAATATAGATATTAATTGTAATTTTTTGACGGGTCTAAAACTTTGTTTTTTGCTAACCTAGCTAAAACTAGTGCTAACCTTTTGCCAATTTTCGCATAAATAAGATTATCTACTATATTTATGTTTAATGAAGCACTGTAAGTTAAGTCAATTTAGTTTAGAGATGTAATTTAGTTTTAATTTTAGGCGTAATTTTGTTATTTGAATTTTACTTTCTTTCAATAATTTTATTAAAAATATTTTGTTTAGAGAGTGAGTTCAATCCAATTAACGTCCCTAATTTTTGTAATAAATATAAAATTACAGCTGATAGTATTTGACCCTTAAAGATAGTAATACTCCCCAAGTCTATAGTTTTCCCCGGGTTGTACCCGACCAACGGCGCACTACCGTTTTTTTAGTGCTACGTCAAGTAAGCACTTGAGTACGATCTACTTAGTAGTTAAGTGGTGATGCTATCAAGATGAAAACGGCTTAGTCTGGAAGTGTATGGCAGTTTAATATACCCACACTTTGCCTCGTTTTCTAAGCGCCATCGTAACGACACTGTATGGCTTTTTGCCTGTATTTTTCTAAATTTTTTCTAACGATGTTAAATGTGCCTGTGTGTAAATGTTGTCTCTACCCTTCGAATATCTCACGCCTCTTACGTTAACAAAAAATAGAATAATATTTAACGCATAGAAAGCCATAAGATTTATAACACAACATAAAAGATAATGTAACTACTTAGTACATCGCATCTCCTACCTTCGGCGTAAAGGCGGCTCTCCATCAAGAAAAGTTGCCAACTTTTGTCACCAACAGTGTTGGCAACACGAAAGTTGGCAATTTTTCTTTGGTGGAGACCCGGCTTTAAGAAGTGGTTAAGGAACTTTTATCACCAACACGTGTTGGCAACACGAAAGTTGGCAATTTTTCTTTGGTGGAGACCCGGCTTCATGTGCGCTAACTTCAAATAAGAAAACTAGACATTTATGCCTAGTGCTTGTATACCTATTACTGCGAACTGGATAAGTATTTAGAAAAGTACGAGGATTTTGCAAGTTGTAAATCGTAACTTAACTAGGTAACAGTAATTATTAGCATTCCCTCCGGAGAATGGTACTGGCAAATCTCCAGACAAGGCGTAGACCGTCGGAATATATTAGAGACGAGTGCTTGGCGCCTTGTGTACGACGCTAAGCTTGGGATCCATTTGCTTAAGGACACGGTTTTGGAGATTTGAATGTACCTAGGTGCTAGTAGAATCAATGTTTTTTTTTTAAATAAGATAAGCAAAAAAGAAAGTTTTTAAATATTATAATAATGAATGACATGCTAAAAAAAATATAAAGCTGCTCATTCTCGTCCAACAGAGCAAGGCAAATAATAAAAAAAGCAAGCCATGTCAGGCATGTCAGGTATAAAAGGTCTCCGATCATCATGTTGGAGGACGAATAGAGGACACACATTAAAAAAAAACAATGATATGGGGTAGGCAGCTATCTAACCTTCTTCAAAAAAGTTGCCTTTAAATGCAACTGCGTCATTTGCGAACTAAATTTTAAGAAGTGTGGTATTTAACAACAAAGAGTTTTCGCATTTTATAAGCGCCAGTATCCCAATTGATCCCAATCGCCGGTTTAACCGACGAAGTGACAGTTTTTACATTGGCAATCTGTCAGAATTGTCCGATTAATTTTTTTGGGGATGATGAAATAGATCCTTAATGTGCCCTTAATTAAAATAATTAAAATATTTGGAGTTCTAAAGTTATTTAATGTTTAGTTTGAATATTGATCGGGAATTATTATTAAAGAGAAATAATAAGATATTAATGAGGAAAAACAAAACGTTTAGGTACCTATGTATTTTGTAATTTAAACTTCCCGCAGTAAGCAGTATTTCTACAATGTCATCGGATATTTTAGGGTCATAGATTATCTATAATAATGTTGTTTTTTAGGAAACCATCCGTCATATAGACAGATAGCAGTCTGACAAAATATGACGAGAAAAAATTCTCAAGGTAAAACGTAAACGTCCCTGCCGTTACGCACTACCTA
Organism: Hipparchia semele; assembly: GCA_933228805.2. Taxonomy (NCBI): domain Eukaryota; kingdom Metazoa; phylum Arthropoda; class Insecta; order Lepidoptera; family Nymphalidae; genus Hipparchia; species Hipparchia semele. The sequence goes on from OW121718.1 coordinate 11,713,508, forward strand.
CCTATAATTTTTTTTTTAAGAATATTAGCCAAGCTGAAGTTGAGTAATATTCTCCTATCCCCTCCAAATAAGCGGAAAGCTTGGAACGCTTGTACTAGGAGTGGGTACGACAATAGTGCAACGGGTGGGGTTCGAACCTGCGACCTTTCAGTTTTCAGTCCGCACCTTTAACCGTTGGGCTATTGAGGCTTATGTCACTTATATCTGAAGTTTGCGATGTGGGCATCTAAACGCAGCTATATTCACATTAGCCATAAAGATTGGCGAATACTATACTACCGTCCGCGTCATAAGGAAAATAGACGTATCGGACATATTTTCGAAATTGAGTTATACACATATTCGGCATCAAAAGAAAAAGACGCATCTATACCAGTATTTTTTCTTTAATTTTGTTTAAAAATACTGGTAGATAGTTTTTAAGACCTTCAATGGATGACATGACCTTAGATATTGTATCGTAGTTTACAAGTCAGTTTATATCTTCCTAACTATACTACATTTTTATTATTATAAAAGAAACTATGTCATTGCTTTATTTACTCATAATCATAAGTGTCATTGGTATAAAAATAGATGTATTTTTAACCGACTTCAAAAAAAAGAGGAGGTTCTCAATTCGACGCGTATGGATTTTTTTTTTTTTTTTTTTTTTTTTTTTTATTTTTTTTTTTTATTATTATTTTTTGGCGATGTTACTCCATAACTCCGTCAAATCTGAACCGATTTTAATAATTTTTTTTTATTTGAAAGGACGTATCATCAGGTTGGTCCCATTTAAATTTGGTGAAGATCTGATGAATATCTTCGGAGATGGAGGATGGAACTCCTCAATGAATAAGAGCAAATCGCTCGTGATCAGAGTGTGTGTCGGATTTTAACCATGCATTCTTCATAGCATACATACATAATGCTTTTCTATTCGGCATTTCAATATAAATTTTTTTTAACCGAATTTTTAACGATGTTACTCTATAACTCTGTCAAATCTGAACCGATTTCAATAATTTTTTTTTTATTTAAAAGGGCTTATCGTCTGGTTGATCCCATTTAAGTTTGATGAAGATCTGATAAGTATCTTCGGAGATATAGGATGGAACTCCTCATTGAATAAGAGCAAATCGCTCGTGATCAGAGTGTGTGTAGGATTTTAACCATGCAAACTTCATAGCATACATACATATGCTAAATTTCTATTTGGAATAATATATTTCAATACTTTTTTTAAGGAGCAAAACAAATGGTCTAGTGAATTGGTCCCATGAAGCTACACTAAAAAGCTTAAAATAATAATATAAAAAAATATTTTAAAAAAACCGACTTCAAACGCCACTTAAAAGTATAAAATAATTTTAGTTTGTACACGTATGTTGAAGTCGGGCCAGCGTTGCGCAGTGGTATCATCGTTTCTATATTTTAAGCCCGTCCGACTTCAATATACGTGTACAAACTAAAATTATTAAATCGTAAATACTATTAGGCCGGTATACTTGTTGAATTAGCCCGTGAGACGGACGGGTCTAAATAGAAACGATGAAACCGATGCGCGACGCTGGCCCGACTTCAACATACGTGTACAAACTAAAATTATTTTATACTTTTAATGGCGTTTGAAGTCGGTTTTTTTAAAATATTTTTTTATATTATTATATTAAGTTCGTATGGGACCGCAGTCAAGCGCAAATCGACCAAAACAATTTTAAAGCTTGGCGCTTGTGCAATCGACCGATTTGTTCAGTACGCTAAATAAATAATTATTAATTATTATTAGGTCGCTTTATAATTTATATTTACGGAACTAGTACTTGCCTACTACATTTGAATTTTTAATTAATTCGTGTACCTACTATTTTAAAAAATCGGTGATTTTGAAAATTCATAGACGCATTTATAAAAAGCAGCAGTATGACTCCTTTAAAAAAAAAGACACATGGACGGGCAGACAGACAGCGGAGTGAGCTGAGTGGGTTCCATTTTTTTTTTTGGTTGGAACTCTAAAAAGTATGGCGATATATCGCGCATGATGACAGCGTTTTTTTGACAATCTTCTTCTTCTTTATCAACTGATAAACGTCCACCGCTGGACATAAGTCTCTTGCATGGACCTCCACAGGCTTCGGTCTTGTGCCGCCTGAATAAAGCGGCTCCCTGCCATTAACTTGTCGTCGGTCCACCTGTTGGGGGCCTGCCAACACCGCGCTTCCCGGTGCAGGTTCGCCACTCCAGCACCTTGGGACCCTATCAACCATCAGCTCTTCCAACTATGTGCCCCGCCCATTTCCACGTCAGTTTTGCAACTCACAGAGCTATGTCGGTGACTTTTGTTCTCCTACGGATCTCCTCATTTCTGATTTGATCTCGCAGGGATACTCCGAGCAAAGCTCTCTCCATTTTGACAATTCCATTAAATTTTTTCTTCTTTCCCAGGATGCCGTGTCTTTGGGCGGGGGAGTGATCGGCGCCATGCACATTCCGGAAAAGTGGTTCCCCGGAGCAGTGGACCGCTGCCTCAACTCACACAACATCATGCATGTGCTTGTCGTGCTCGCCGTCTACTCCATGCATCAGGTAGCCATGTATTTTTTTTATATAGATACATGGATCGTTGCTTTCAGACAAAGGAGGGAGCGAACACGACATAAGAAGACGAATCCAAATAGCCAAAGGTGCAATGAGCAAACTAACAAGAATTTGGCAAAACAGGAAGATCTAGAATAGCACCAAAAAGGGACTCGTAAGAACTTTAGTCTTCTCTTTAGTCTTCTTTCTTTAGACAGAAAGAGAATTTGAAATGATGCTTTTGAAATGTGGTGTTGTAGAAGGATGCTTCGAAGGCCATGGACCGCGATGCGAACCAATAAATCAATCCTGGAGCAGCTTCGTGTTGATGTCAGACTATCCACCATATGGTTCCAAAAAATTATTGGCTATTTTGGTCATATGCCAGACGCCTGCCTAGTAACCTGGAAAAACTTATAGTTGTAGGCAACGTGGAGGGGAAAAGACCACGTAACTGATCACCTAGCCGCTGGTCAGGTTAAATCACTCACTGGCCTTCCACTTATCTTCCCTAAATAACTCAAACCGTTTTATTTTTCCAGGTGACAACGAAAGACCTCGCATGGATGTCCCGCATAGACTGCCGCGCGCCCCTGCGGAATCTTTGACGCATGCCGCCTCTGAACATCGCCACCGCCTGACTCCTCACACATCGTTCCACCTATGTTGATACAGTGCCACCAACTTATCTGTTCAGGTGGACATAATTGGAACTAAGGCCGCTATTTTAAAATATCGTTCCGCTCAATTCAGCTGTCCAAGTATTCATGGTATTCACTGCTGCTATCTGTAGGGTTAGTCTAAGTTTTAATTCTATTGATCGTATAAAAATTCGATGACTTAGCGTCAAAGTAAAATGAATTACAACCGATTTTAATTTGGAGCGTATCCGTATACGTAAACGTATAAGAATACATGCACGAAATTGAGCTCTGATACAATGTTGTTATGGTTCATTTTACTTTGACGATAATGTCATCGAATACGAATACGATCAATCGAATTTAATCTCATATTGACCCTACTGTTATTTCTAGTGCGAGGGCCGTATAATGTTATGAAAATACGGTCCTACCGCTGCTGGTGAATTATGTAGCAATTCTAAACTCTCCACTAGCGACCCCGTCAACGATAAGATAAGTTGGTGGGATGTCTAACCATACCAATACCAATGTTATCGTGATAATGATTTCAATCGCAGGCTGACACCGACAATAGAAGCATGTTAGTAATGTAGAAGATACACGTTAGTACGTCACGAAGACGTATTTGCTCTCTGCAAACGATTTCTGCTCTTCCTTGTCTTATGCTCTGTTTCTATTCGTAATATTAGCTGCGAAAGACAGCCCAATTTAGCCGAATAGCCGTTGTTGCTACAAGAGTCTTCCTACAAAAAATTAAAACAAGTCTTTATTTTAAACCGTACCTACTACAATTTGATAGATTTCCAATACTGTCAAACGTCTCAGTTGAACTTGTTTAAATATTTGTAGTATATAACGGCCGAAAACTGAAACGTACCTTTGTAACAATAATAACATCGCTAACGCAAAATGAGTATTTTTTGACATTTGTTGTACGGATAAAATGTCAAAAAATCGATAATGACGCTCCTGAGGATGAAATCTATTGACTGCACTCTCACTCTGCTCCAGCTCTGCTCAGACTCAAGACAAAGTTAAAGCGAGACTTTATGTCAGAGCATATTTGTGTCTCGTTTTAACTCTATCTTATGTCCAAGCTTAGTTACGAGTACGCTCTATAGATCTCAGTATAAGTCACTTCTGTATTCGGCCGTAAGACTGTTAGCTTTTATTATTTAGAAAGAACACTAGTCTCAATAATATCTCATTAGGAGGATAACTTTTGTAAGCACATTTCTATTAGGGAAACGAGAAATCTGCCTCTTACTAATATTCAAAACATATCCGCGCACGTTTTAACGATTGCATTGCAAAATACTGTTTTAATTAAATATACTTACCTGATATGAAATAATATAAGAAACTTAAGACTTTGTTTTGTTTGTTAAAAGGTTGAAAAGTTATTTTTAATATTTAAACCATATTATAATAGGTAGTGGACAATATAATGGCCTATTTTTTTTTGTTTCTCTCCTTGCATATTAGTGATAAACCCTTTTTAATTGTTCATAATAATATGAAAGCCACAGTCAAATCGGGATAAAGTATATAGTGATCGGTTATTAATAGGTATAATAATAATAATAGAGATAAGATAACAAGTACAATTAATAATATTGTCTTAAGCGATGCTTAATGTGATGAGAGGAGTGCGATATTGGATGTTTTGTTGCGTGATGGAATCCGAAATGAAGATGATCGTGTAGTACAACTTATCGGCGCTATTGTCCTTGCTAAAATTAATATTGAATTTGGAAATTTAATGGTAAGTATACACAACGACATTAGACACTATAGATACTAAGTCTATGTGTGTCCACCACTAGGACACCTTGTTGCAGTTGTAGTGGCGGTGTCACTCAGTGTCCGCGTCATTGCCGTGGAGACCGACACAAGTGACGTCACGCACGTGGTCGGTGCGCGGCGGAGAAAATGAAATTTCATATTATGAAGCGCTGTCAGAACTAGGGCAAAGTTCAAACCTCGATTACAAAAATCGAGTAAAGAAGTCAGCAGCGATAAAAAGTTTGATTGAACAATTTAGCATTACTGGCTAGTGGCTACTGCCAGTAGGGCATGCAAACCGATAAATGCAAACCATTGAAAATAGATAAAAAAATTACCCAAATTACAAACGCAATTAAATAATGAACAGTAAGCAACGACAGACAGAGAGACAGGTAACAGAAAATATAATGAATAATTAACTTTAAGTAATTACAGAAGCAATAAGTGTCGCATGTCGGACATGTAAATGTGTCAATACACTTATCCGGGAATACACTAAATAACGACAAAAAAAATTACTACAGTGTGGACGCAATCGATAGTAGTGTCGACATTTGTGTCAAATGTCAGTGTCGTCGTGTATCTTCATCTTGATGATGTCGGCTAGGCGGAATACTGTATGTACTGTGAGATGACCGTCAGAGCCAAAGTGTAAAAAATTCAGACATAAACGGAAGCGATAGCTGGAAGAACAAATAACTATTGAGTAGTAAGGTGGCAGCTTGCAGCTACTAAACGCTACGAGCATTACCTAGGTATACTGATGTAATTCAGCTGCGGAATTGTCTAAAAATTATTGCTACAGTGACGATCGCAATCTCCTCTGATTTGCTGATCCTCCCTCGGTATTGGCTAAAATGCATTCTTGCAGCAAGAACGCCATAAACTCAACCAATCATCACAACTGGGACTGTAACAATGATGGACGCAGGTAGTAAGCAATCGACCAGCAGGAACCTGTGCTAATTCAAATCTAAGTAACACCAATTTGTGAAAAAGTGGTGAGGTTGTCTTTGACGGTGCATCAAGCATTTCACAAGTAGTGACGATTTGAATGTCTAAAAGAATCGGGGACTGATAAAATCAATTCAAAACGTTGCAAGGAGCAGTTAATTTGGGAGCGGAATTTGGCATACGATCCAGGTTGGTCAATGGAAAAGTCCACGTACTAAGCGTCTTCCGGCATATGGTGATGGTAACGATGATGATGATGGTGATGGTGATGTATGACGCTAATCAAAAACCTTCCGTAGGCTTACTTCAATTAGTTTTAATTATATTCACTAAGCATTCTCTTAAAAATCACCCCCTCCATGATACATATTTTTATGAATACACTTGATACGCTTTGTAAATTTGAAGGCATAATAATATTATGTAGGATTGATAGCGGGATAAAAATTGTAGACAATTTTTATGTAGGCGTTTCACATTGACCTTTTTGACTCAAAGGTCAGGACCTTAAGGCCTCAGAAAGGCTTAAAGCAGTATTATTTCAGTTTTGTTTCGAGATGTCATATAATCTCAATTTTAAAAAGATTGTCACTATATCATGTCAAAACAAAATTGAAATAATACTACTTTAAGCGTTGGTAGTCAAAGAATAATGTCGCCTGGTCTTGGAAACGTATTCAAAATAATGGTACCAAAATTAATCATTATCAGAACTAGAATTTATAGCAATTTGTATCCCTTCATACGCACAATACTTTACGTCAGTCTCCACTATTAACAAAATCTCAGTACAAAAAATGTTGTATTATAACAAAGGCTTACAAGCCTACTGTCGCTTGAAACAATTTAACTAACCTAAAGAAATTATAATGATATTGTAAAGTAATCCAATAATCATTTCAGCCCACTGATATTATAATGATTAATTACGATTACCATAATATGGCTTCTGAGTATCTATTAAAGATTAAATAACAAATATCTATTATATAGGTAATTGAAGAAATTACTGAGTTATGTATACCTACATAATGCATCTTTCCTCTCAACCACAGAAATATTTTCACTTTTTGTACAGTAATTTATTTTAAGAATAAAAGTTTTTTATTTTGAATAATATCGTCCTGGATATTTAACTTAATCTTATATACTTACTTAAATCTACACTGCCTTCATAAGGAAAAAAGACGTATCTGACATTTTATGCAATTTGGCATCAGAACAAAAAGACGCATCTACCAGTATTTTCAAATTTTGTTTAAACTTATCACAAAAGAGTTGTGATAAGTTTAAAAATGACAGATACGTCTTTTTTTCCTTATGACGGCAGTACACTTTAGGTATGTTTTGTAACTGACTTGATAATTAATAATTTATCTATTTATCGATATAATAAAAAGCGGTCCAAACCCCTATCATGCAAGTGTCACAGAGGCCATCATACCACTGAGATATTTCTTTGTTTAAATATTGTTATTGTGTCATCGATCTTACTGCATATAGCAATACCAATATACAGGGTGTCCAACGAGCCCCTAATGTCTAAGGGCGAAAATGGCTCATTTTTAAGTTATTGATAATTTTGTGTTCAGAAAAAACGCGGATTCACAACTTTAAAAGTGATTTTTAAAAAACCTTTGGTTTTAATCAACTTTCTAACAACATTCCAACACTGAATAATCAAGAGTAAAATTGAAACAAATTCTATCTCTATTAGTTTGAAAAATTATATTCTAGTGTGTATTTTTCAATGCTATTCTTCTATGAAAAAACACTACGGTTATGGGCCTGTAGATTATTTTAAAAACTACATTTTCTAAGCTATTCAACAAGGTATAATAATTTACAATATATTGGAAATTAGCAACACAACATGAGATAAATTAGAGCTAGGTAGCACTTTTTTAATACTGAAAGTGGCAAAAATCATTTAAGTAATTCGTTTTAAGTTTAGTAGTATTTAAGTAAACGATCGCTTAATATAAATAACATTACTAGTCAAGTACACACCGATCTCAATTTTCAATTATTTTTTCTTTAAATTTCTGAAAAATTTATATTTCTTTATCAGAGAAATAACACAATATTGGAGTCAGTTATAATATTTTATAATACCTAAGACCCTGAAATGGAAAGTTAAACGTACTCGATAGTAGGTACGTTTAAATCGACTCGATTGTATCGGTTTGAAATAATACACAGTGAGTGACATTAAAAACCTAAACATCTCGCTTTTTATAATTAGTAATTTATCTACTTCATTAAAGTAGTTCTATTGATAGTAGTTAGGTAGTTAACAAGCAATAATTATTAGACAATTGTTACGAAATTTGACAAAAGTAGTGCTGTAGAAATATCGATAAATAAACTAAACAATAAAATTGTTGAATTTTTATTTTGATTGCTTTAGTGAATCTACTTTTGTCAAAGTTCTCTTGTTTTGATCATTTATTGTGATAGTGTTTTAGAAGTGTATGCGACCTATTATTATTAATGTTGAAATCTTAATTAATGAAAAACACTTAAAATATGTACCTAATGGCGTGACGCCCACGCCGACCTGCCAAAATATTTAAAACACGTATATTTCCTTATTTATATTTTTGGAAATCAATATTTTAACTTAAAATACATTATTTACAATAGTGTTAAAGTATTTTCTTTATCAAAGACATAAAATAAAAATAAACATAATACCGAAACCATATTATCACTTACTACCTATACTTGGGTATCTCTTTAACATATTTAATTCAAAGAGCGATCAAAGTTAATTGCATATTTATTTTACGGAGACTTTTCCGATCATTTTAATTGCCTACTTAATCTGTGCGTACAAAACTCATGTCTAACTACGAGTTATTAACTGAAAGCCTTAGTTAGATCAGGTAATGTAATTTAAAAAATAAATAAAATTTAAATTAATTTTTGATTTAACTTTTATTTCATAACTTACAATAGGTTTTAATGTTTGTAACACAATATTAATTTAATTTAAAACATAGGTTTGCATGTATATATGTATAACGTACCTGTATAATTATAATTGTGTATGTTACACAATAAGACCTTGCTTTTCTATAAAACTCGGTAGATATATTTAGTACTTATCTTAATTTTATTTTTGCTACACATTTTCTTGATCACGTCCTTCATATTAGATTTGTTCTGACGTCATATAGCATTATATACGTAACACTTAAGATGAAGCTAACGAAACTTGATTTATCAAAATTAAGTATTTTGGCAATCACAAGAAAACTCATGCTAATATGTGTGTGTGTGTGTGTGCTGAACTCATTGCCATCCCGTATTCCGCTAATAAATTGAACTAAAATCGGTGTTCATTGCTCACTCACAAACTTAGCAATCAATATTAGGTATTTGTTATTTATTGAGCTGTACCCAATATTTGAAGATTTAGAGTGATATTCAAGAGCAATATACCAGTATTTTAATGTTTTAATATGAGGATACTTACAATATGTTTGTCGAATACTTGTACCAGTATGAGAGTGTCCGGTACGCAAACGCAGTGTGTCTTGGATCTAGGATAAAGGATATTGATTGAAATTTTAATGAAATTTATTATTGATTGGATTGAAACTGTAGACGTTGATGAGAGTATTAAAGTTTATTTGAATTTACCTAGTATTTTATTTTTCACCTACTTCAAAAAAAGAGGAAAAGGTGAGGGAATAAAGGTATTCAATTGAGTAGGCATCGATACTTTTTGACGGTATCGAATCATCACTAAATAAAGGCGGACGATTTTATGGACAGTAGATAAATGCATTTTCACAAACTAACCGCTCGCTGCACCGAACATGACGAAGACGGAACTTGTATCCCGGAGACGGATACAGTCCACATTTTATACCAGGGAAAACACGGAATCAAAAAATTGGGATATTGAAGGCTATATACCTAGTTAGGTAATATTATGCATAATTTTAGTTAGGTACCTATATTACCAATAGGTATTCCTTAATTATATAATCCTTGCAAAGAAGGAAAACAAACAAATAGGTACTGAAAATATGTATTTATATAACACTTAGTAGGTACACAATACACATGTTTCAACCTTCAGTAAATTAGAAAAAATTGCTCCTACTATCTTATCGTACGCTCATTTTAACCTCATATTAATGGTAGTTAGTAAAGATAAACAAAAATAATAATATGTTTCTAGAATTCCGCACAAAATTGGTTAAAATAACCGTCTTCATAAAAAGTAAATGACTTTGTAACACGAGATGAGCCGTAAACTTGCAAGTGCTACTATAGAGAAGCGTTTCTGAAAATAACCGCTAAGTCCTAAGGTGTGAAACTCTCTTCCGGTGTCCGTGTTTTCTGCCACGTATAATTTCTTTCAAATTCTAGGCAAGAATGAATAAGTATTTTCTAGGCGAGCGCGCTCCAACCTAAACCTCATCAGTAGTTTCTATCATTGATTGTCAAGCGACTAAACATTTGCTTTTAGTGTCCATTGCGACTTTTGCGGTTCTTGAACCATTTGCAAAGCGTATTGCTGCTGGACATAATTAAGTCTAAATTGACAATTCTAAGAGCCCTTTCACACTAGTGATTCGCCAGCGTAATCGTTCGTCGAACCTATGCGGAGCGCTGGCGCAGCAGAAAACAAGAATAAGAATGTGAGTTTACTCATTGAAATAAATAAATAAATAACTCAATTGTTAAGCTTAATATTTATTATAAAAAAAAAAACTTTATTACCAATAAACTATTAAATACAATTTTTTGCCGTTATTATATTATATCATGTACTAGTTGATTCCCGCGTGGATTGAGGTTTTTTATTCCCACGAGAATTCTCTTATTTCCCGAGCTAAAAAGTAGCCTATGTGTTATTCCAGATTATAATCTATCTCTGTGCAAAGGCACATCGGTTCAGTCGTTGCAACGTGATTGAGTAACAAACATCCATACATCCAAACTTTTACATTTATAATATTAATAGGATTTATTCCGGGAAGCGCAGTGTTGGCAGACCCCCCACTACTAACTAAAGACACTAGGTGGACAGACGACGTCAAACGAGTCGCAGGGAGCCGCTGGATTCAGGCGGCGCAAGACCGAAGCTTGTGGAGGTCCATGCAGGAGACTTATGTCCAGCAGTGCACGTCGATTACTTGATAAAGAAGAAGAAGAGGGATTTATTCAGTAGGTAATTTGAAAAACAGCAAACAGCAACAACCAATGCGCGACGTTTCACACTCGACGTCATAACAAACCGTAACAATCAGCGTCTCAGCCAACTACAGAAATCGATCGATTGATCAAAAATCAAAATATTCATTGATCGATTCCGCTACCTGCGGCTCGCGCTTGACTCGACCGTTTTTATAGACATTAGTGGCTCTATAAATGGACGCACCGTAATCACTGTGCTAGTGTTGAGTTTATCATTAAGATACAAGGATGTGTGCTTTGAGAGTTTCCTTGTTTGCGCTGGCTGTGCTACTCGCGGGCACTTCCGCACACCCTGCCTCCGACACGAGTGAAGACAGTGAGTTTCATTTTATTTATAACTAGCTCATGCTCGCGACTTCGTTCGCGTGGAATTAGTTTTCAAGATTCCGCGGGAACTATAATTTTTTTCGGGATAAAAGTAGCCTATGTTTTAATCCAAGGTATAATCTATCTTCATTTTAAATTTCAGCCAAATCGGTCCAGTTTTTTGAGTTACAAAACAAACACACAAAAATACTATTTATTATAAAAACTTGGGATGTCTTCTGACAAAAAGTAACAAAAAAGCCACACTCAAATTCATAGTTTTTTTAATTTACATTTTTAGTTGGCCTAAATCGTATTCTGACCAATAATTATAAAATTTCAAATAACTCATTAACCGTTAGGTTTCGGATACAATATCACATAACAAAATCGATTAGTTTTGACCTCATCTATAACCCCTTAAGAGGAATGCGTCACATTTCCAGTGACCCTGTATATTTAGATAAGATTTAAATTTACTAGCAGGTGGCAACCGCAAGTGTAGCACTTTGATATATCCACTGTTGCAGTATAAAGTAACCTACAGGCTTAATTCTCACTTTTTAAAATGATATTTAAATTACATTTTCGGTTATAATGATTTATCTTAAAAACTGACATATCTAAATAGCGCTTGTGAACTTTCAATAATAAGAATATCTTAAGATAAACAAAGACATGTAGGTACCTACAACTACATAATATGAAAAACGTCATCGCTTACCCCTTGCTCATGCAACGATGACGTCATAGGCCTTTATAATAATTTGATAAAATTATTAATTAATATTATAGTTATATGATGGCCAGACCTTAGGAAAATCCAGTCTCTGAATCGAATTAATTATAACTACAAATTAACGTTAAAAAGAAAGTTAATTATTTATATATTATTTATTAATCTGTACCAAATAAGATTTCTGGTTAAATTTTTATATGACAAACTTAAACATCGATATGTACCTCATACTGTCTATATGTTAGGATGTTCGTGGATCCGATTTTCCTGGAAAATAATTCTTTTTTTTTAGAGATAAACTTCACCTATGCCCACTTTTTGTAATTTTTTTTTTTCTTGTAATTCTGTACTTACATAAAAAATAAAAATAAAATAAAATAAGTAAGTAAATAAAATACTTTTAGGTAAATCGTGATTTAAGCAGCCTTGATCTAAACCTAAACATTAAAAATTCGCTACAATATTTTTCAATTACACACACGATTATACGTCGTTAGTAGGTATACTTCATCGAAGTATATTACGAAGAGGAAAAATACTAGCGCTTATTATAAAATGCTCATTATGGTTTTTCGGCACATCAAGATAATATTATGTCATGCCGTTTTTATTCGACCAAAACTCTGACTTGACAAAGCTGTCCCTTAAGGCAAAATAATCAAAAGGTACCTACCTACTTAATTTGTACGTTGTGTTAGTGCATAAAGGAGTAGGTACTTATTCTCACTCAATCACCAAAAACAATTGTAGAAAAAAGGTAGAAATCAATGTAAATCCTACTTGATACTACTACTACCTCTGCTCAACCCTATTTATTTATTTCTATAATTATATAAGTTTTAAAAATCCCGCGACGTTTTATTTCCGAAATAATAGCACGGCAGGTATGTCACTGCGTGATAAATGACAAACCTACAAACAAACACACTTCCGAATACTAGTAGGCATACAACAACAAAAAAAAAAAACGCGCGTGGAGCGGAAAATATACCGTGAAGCGACCAGAAAACCCGATAGCAGATGAAAAAAAAAAATTGCTGAGAAAACTTATATTGAGGTCGACTTGCGTTGACATGCGTGTTGCCTGATTCCCATTAGATTTCGAAACCTTTTTGTCACATCACTACTAATCAGAAATTGCCTGACAGATAACTTTGTTTCATGCATCTAGCGAGCGTCAGAAGTGTGGGTAGGTACGTAAGTTTTGTCTGGTGGGAGGCCTTGGCCGTGGCTAGTTACCACTCTACCGTTAAAGACGTGCCGCCAAGTGATTTAGCGTTCCGGCACGATGACGTGTAGAAACCGATTAGGGGATACCCTTTTTCAAGTTAGCCCGCTACCATCTTAGACTGCATCGTCACTTACCATCAGGTGAGATCGCAGTCGTGGACTAACTTATCATCGAATAAAAAAAAAGTTTCAACAAAAATCCGTCTAGTAGGTACTAGGTCTAGAACTGAAAATGTATGAGCTGATTTCCTAGTCTTTTAATTCATTTATTTTTGTCTGAGAATATATGGCCGGCCTAGTCGAGTTTTTCTGGTTTTAAATGTCTAAAAATATTTAAGAAAACATCAGTTCACGAAATGTAACTTTCGATTTCAACAACACTTTAAAATATAATATTAAAACATATTACAATACATGACATAATACATTTATATATACTTATATAATATAGCTTCAACAAAAGCCTGATATGGCACGTAAATGAAGTTAATCTGTTTGTTTGGAATATTCATAACTCAAAACTTTACATTTAATTTTCGCGCTCTTTTTCCTCGTATTTAAATGAAATCGCATCAGATCTATATAATGCAAGTAGCTTAGCGCGCGCGCCACAGTTGGTACAAGTGACTTGGTGGTCACGGTACCTGTAGCTTCACAAAGAAAACACGATGTCTTTAAAAGTGATCGCGTGTGGTATATTTGCGTTATTATGTTACACCGCAAACGCCACTAATCGACATAAGTATAACGACATACAACCACTGGCACGGGCACCAACGTTCCAGTTCAACCTAAGAAACAGTAAGTTATAAACTTTATCTTTACAGTCAAAGGTTTCGGTCAAATCAAACACAATGAAGTAAACATGGAACCAACGAATAGGAAAGTAGTGTAAAAGTTTGAATTTAAAGTGTTTATTGTTTACTAGCTTTTGCTCGCGGCTTTGCTCACGTTAAGTTCGATTTTTCAAACCCCTATTTTACCACCTTAGGGTTTGAATTTTCAAAAATCCTTCCTTAGTGTGCGCCTACGTCATAAAAGGAACCAACTGTAAAAATTTCAAGTTTCTAACTTCAGTAGTTTAGGCTGTGCGTTGATATCTCAGTCAGTCAGTCAGTCAGTCAGGACTTTGAATTTTATATATATAGATGACCTGACTCTTATTTTACAAATAGCTTTTGCCCGCGGCTTCGCTCACATTGAGTTCGATTTTTCAAGTCCCTTTTTTACGCCCTTAGGGGTGGAATTTTCTAAAATTCTTTGTTATCGGATGCCTACGCCCTACGTCCTCTGTGCGTTGATAGTTCAGTCAGTCAGTCACCTTTTCTTTTTATATATTAAGAATAAGATATAATTAGATTAATTACGTGGATTATTAATTTTTGCAAGGTTTTTTTTTAGGAATTAAATAAATCTATAGGGAGGAAGCGGTTAAACGGGTTTTTGTCTATGTGAACAAGTATTTAAATCGATTTACGTATGTGATTATTGTTCTTGAAAAAAAAAAAAAGCACGTTAACTTATAATAGATACCTATACCTACGTTTACACCAGCTACTAGTATTATTTTGTCACGATGTTTGAAAACAAGTATGTTTTTAAACGAGCTACAAAAGCAGCCTTGAATATATTTAAAAATGTCACTGGAAATAATAACTACAGACAGAGGTTAAAACAAGTTTGTTGAAAAAAATATTTAACAATTTTGAATCTCCTGCCTTTGTTCAACCGACGAAAAAGGGTTCTCAATTCGTCCACGCATAACTTTTAGCAGTCGTCTGATTTTGATTTTTTTTAATGCTTAAAAACATATTTTATTTATTTATTTTTATTTTTTATGTAGGATAGCGGACAGAAAATGTTTACCACCTTAAGATTATAGATGTAAAGCCGGTATTTTACCAAAAATGCAAAACGGTAAAATACGAAAAATACCGTATTTTTCGGTATTATTCCATTTCTCATGGTATTTTTGGTATTTAACGATTATCTTATGTTTTTCAATGTAGATACGTTTTGTTTGTAAAAAAATCAGCAAGGAATATAAAAAACGTGGTTCTGCGTTTAATTTTATTTCATTAAAATGATTTATAAACAAATTAGACCATAATGATTCAAACATAAATTATTAAAAAATCTTAGACTTAAAATTTCAATGATTTAATCATAATCATAGAGCGTGCGAGCTCACCACCACTCACCACCACTCATCACCACTCATCACCACCCATCACCACCTACTCATCACCACCCACTCATCACCACCCATCACCACTCATCACCACGCACTCATCACCACTCATTACCACCACCCATCACCACCCACTCACCACCACTCATCACTACTCATCACCACCCACTCATCACCACCCATTCATCACCACCCATCACCACTCATCACCACCCACTCATCACCACCCATTCATCAACACCCATCACCACTCATCACCACCCATTCATCACCACCCATCACCACTCATCACCACTCATCACCACCCACTCATCACCACCCATCACCACCCACTCATCACCACCCATCAACAATCATCACCGCCTATCACCACCCATCACCACCCACTCACCACCACTCACCACCACCCACTCATCACCACCCATCACCACCCACTCACCACCACTCATCACCACTCATCACCACTCACCTACTCACCAGTTATTCATAATATACCTATTATACATTTTATTACATCGTATGACAAAGTATTCATCCACCCGCATCAGCACCAGCAGCAAGCGGCGGGCCAATTCTTTATTAATCTGATTAATGATCACCAAGCAATAAATATTCATTCAAAAACACGTCAAAAACAAAATTACAAGAAAATCCAACTATAATTTTGTATGAAAAAATAAAATACCAAAAATACCAAAAATAC
This sequence comes from Hipparchia semele, assembly GCA_933228805.2. NCBI lineage: Eukaryota > Metazoa > Arthropoda > Insecta > Lepidoptera > Nymphalidae > Hipparchia > Hipparchia semele. The sequence goes on from OW121718.1 coordinate 11,729,839, forward strand.
GGTAATCTATTGAATTATACCGGAAAAATTCATAGCCATTTGGTATTATACGGTATTTTTACATCTATACTTAAGATTCATCATTATAACACACGTCTATGCCTGACAGTCGATATGCTTCGATATTCTGTGGCGTTATAGACCTTACTGCACGCAATGTGATATAGAATCTACATTGAAAACTGATAAACATTTTCTGTCCGTGCCCATACATATATAACAATTTACCTCGTTGTTAAGCAATCTTGCTGTTCAAAAAAGTTAAAAAATAACTCGTGTTATGCTTTAAAAAAAGTTTGTCGTCTACTCAAAATTAGTTACTTATATTAGTTTAGGAATGCTTATTTAAATTTTTCCTTTTTAATTGCTTCTATCGTTGGTTAAATTTTTTGTAAAAGGTTATTATAAAGATAGGTTTTCCCGGTTTTTTCTTTCACTTTCCAGATCCTAAATTATACCCATATAAAATAACGTAGGTTCGTAGCTCTGTTGCGGCGTAATTGAAGGATAAACCAACAAACAAACACACTTCCGTAGTTATAATATTAATCTATACTATTATAATAAAGAGGGAGCGCGAATTTTGTGAGTTTGTATGTATGTCCGGAGCAAACTTTGGAACGACCGCACCTATTTCAAAAATTCTTTTACCAATTCAAAGGTACATTATTCCAGATGGTTATAGGCTATATATTATGCACATAAAGTATTATAGCTAGATATTATGTGCAAATTTGTTAAGGAAGTCGGAAATTTTTTTGACTCTTAAACGTTTTCAAGGCGTGCGCTGGGTTATATACTGCTATTGGATGAAAATGATGTATGGGTGAATTGTTCCTCTTAAAGAGTTCTAAAAAAAAGTCTGCAATAGCATATGTATATCTTCTAAGAATAACTTACAATAACCATTTCTATCGTTCAAATTTTGATTAAAAATAATGAATTATTTTCGAAGCTTCTTTAACCGATGTGATGTCAATCTATATCTAAATAAATATGTTTATTATCGTAAGTTTTTAATTTAGAAAATATTTGCCCTTTACACTATACAATTTAAATAAATATCATAGGAGTTATCGGAAAATTATTATTTCCGCGCGACAAAATAATAAAATGATGTCGGCCGGCGGGCGGGGCGTGCACGGGGGCGGGTTTCGGCGCGGGAGATTCTATGGTTCCTGTGGTGATCTTATTTACAATCGTCTCCTATAAGAAGCTCTGTGCGATCAGTCCCGTAAAAACAAATATTTAAATTTTCAACCCGGACGAAGTCGGCGCGGGTTTCTAGTAGGGTTATAAAGACTTATTAATGAAATAAGGACTCTTATGGCAGTATTATGAATGGCAAGGTGCGTTTCTTTGTAGCTTTGTTCTTAAATCAGCTGCTGTTAATGACCTATAAACATATCTTATTATTATTTTACCACGGGAAAACATCAAGGGATTCTTAAAGACATGCGGATGAAGTCGAAGTCCAAAACTAGTATAAAAATAATTATAGGTGCATACGTAATAACGTACTAATCGTACAAAGAATGAAATATGCGGTTCATCACTAGGCTATAATAAAATTAAACGGTGAAGAAAAGGTTTTGTAGGATGAGAATCCCTTGGCTGCAGTCTCTCGTACTCTGTGCACAGTTATGATGCTGTCTAACATGGAAATAGGCCAACTTGGAAAGCTTTAACACTATGTTCCAATCCTTAGACCGCATCAGTTTAGGCCAACTTGGAAAACTTTAACACTATGTTCCAATCCTTAGACCGCATCAGTTTTTCACTAGAACACACCTGAGCTAATTTATAATATAATTATTTCCCTAAATTGAAGGGGGAAACTTTGCGGGGAATCGAACCCGGGACCTTCCATGTATAAGAGCATAGCTTACCACGGTGCCACGGGGGTTTTGAAGATTTCTAGCAATAATATAATAATAGAAAAATGACAATTTACTACTAACAACAAAAATTGATTGCGTTCTGTGATACAATTCAGTGTATGCGGGGGTGCATGTATAGATTCAACTGGTGTATTTTTTATCTGATTCGTCAATAAAATTTATCTCACGTAATGTTTATACTTCTACAGCATGGCATAATAATTATATTCTATACTAGTTGATGCTCGCATCTTCGTTCGCGTGGATTGAGGTTTCTAGGTGAAAGAGTAACAAACATCCACAGATAAGAGAACAAACATCCATCCATCCATCCATCCATACTTACAAACTTTCGCGTTTATAGTATTAGTAGGATAATAATAAATAACTACTGTGTTGTACAAGGAAAATAGAAAATAAAATCTGTCTTATATAATATGTTGAAGGAAACTAGATATGATATACCTACATGTACATTACAGTAATAACTATATAAAATAATAATAGTTTATTAATTAGTTAATTAGATACAATAACTATGCACCTCGACATTCAGTTTTGAAGGTGATAAGCAAGAACTACCCTCATTCTTCGAAGCATCCTCAAGGTATTAAGGTTTAAAATAGCTTAGGTGACATACTCATTGTTATGCAGTAGATAGAAGCGCAACCCTCATCTGCATAATTATTATAATATTATGTTACATTATGTGCAGATGTCTCACAGATGGGAATGCATTGATAAGGTAGTTCTTTGTCTCAGTTGATATGTCATTGTTCAACATGCAGGTAGGTAGAAAATATTTTAATCATTTTTTGTTTTTTTCATAAACCAGGTTTGATCCTTTCCGATTGAACCAATCTGTCCCCTCACCCGCAGGGTTATTACGTATCTCGCGACATGTTCGCGACAGGCGTAAATCGCGCAATCGTTGCTGTCAAACGTCACTTCTGTTGTCAAACGTCACTTCTCAAACGTCAAATTTCAGTAGTGACAGCAGTAGCAACACGACAGCAATCACTACGCGATCGGTTGCAAAATGTCACTAAAATTCGAATTACGCAAGCCAATCGCGCGCCTATCGCAAAATGTACTTTTCTTCTTTAGAGATGCTTGATGGAGAAGAAAGGAAGTCAAATACTTCGAGAGGGTTTTACCACAGACCACAACACAAAACAAATAAAAAATATAACAATTCAACCGCTGACGACGATAAAAACTGTGTATTTTGTTTACATCTATTGCCGTCCTATCGCGAGTGGCGCTAGTATCGACACGTGAGCAATAGACGTGCGATTGGCTTCCGTAATACGATTTTTAGTGACATTTTGCGACCGATCGCTGTCGCGTTGCTATTGCTGTTGCTGTTGCAAATTTTTACGTAATCAGGGTGCCGTTACTCCTTTCGGTACTCTATCCTATTAATCCCATTAATCCTTTTATAATATTATAAATGCGATAGTTTGAATGTTTGGATGGATGTTTGTTACTCAATCACGCCGCAACGACTGAACCACTGAAATTTGGCACAGAGATAGATTATATTCTGAAATAACAAACAGGTTCCTTGTAATCCCGGAAAATAATCTTTCCCGGAATCCCGGAAAATTAATATCTAATATCGGTATTTTATCAGCAAAAGCCTATTTCATGGACATGTTATTCTTTTTCGATTCATAATCGATGCGTCACTACTTAAAACCTTGATACGGTATTAGTTTAACGATATTTGTAAGCGTATAAATAATATTTGACCCATAAACTAAATTTAATGGTTTGACCGCGACCTCCAATGTTTCTTGGGTTTCTTGACGGCCAATAAAGCATTTATCTAACTTATTTACAGCAGTATAATCCTTATCTTTAATAGTAGGTACTATAAATGTGTTTGTTTGTTGGTTTATCCTTCAATCACGCTGCAACAGAGCTATTGATCGACGTGATTTTTTGCATGGGTATAGTTGAGGACCTGCACAGTGACATAGGCTACTTTTTATCCCGGAAAATCAAAGAGTACCCCAGGTATTTTAAAAACTTAATCCACGCGGCCAAAGTCGCGCGCATCAGCTATAAATAGGTACCTACGTAATTCATTAGACTTGACTCGTTAGGTTTAAATATAAACCTAGTATGAGCCATTGGGAAAACATTAAATAGTGCTCTGCCGGAAAAACTAATCTGTATTTTTTGGTAGCTAGCTTAGCTTCGCAACACTAAGTACTAACATCTAACCTTAGCAACCTAATCTACATTAGTGCAATCAAATCTTATACCAATAAAGCTGAGTCTTCCAAAAAAAACTTTAAGCCGACCTGCCTACTAAGAATAATTGAAATTATTTTTACAACAAACGCCCATTGTAATTGATATAGGTAGGTACTTAAAATGAATTTATTTTATCTTTTGTTTGTAAAATACCCAATTGTTCGCAATTAAAACAAGATAAAAATGTAAAAGATTAACATTATCTTGATCCAAAGAATTAATTATTAATGATATCCTCTATCTATAACATAGATATATAGTACTTATCTATAAAACAGTACATCGTGACTGACAAACAAAAAATGCAAAGTCTAATCAAATAGGGTCTGAGCTGATGGTCTAAAGATTTGAAAATTTTGAATAGGTATCTGAGTAGGGCCTAATATGAGGGACCGCAATAACTAACATTTGACCGTTATTTAAACGTTCAAAGAACTTCCTATACATCTGCACAGCTCTTGACCTTCATCAAAACCGGTTGCAAGGATCAGTGTAAAGTGTCAAAGTCGTGATCGAAAAACCAGCAAAGGCACATGCATCGTGAGGTGCCCGTATGTTGTCAAACCGGTATTATGTCGAGCAAAACGCTAATGAACAATATCACTACCTACTTATTTATATTTTACCCATCAAACCGAACACGCAAGTCTTAAATCCAATGCCGAATGCCGATAAAACGATCGTTCGAGTCGATCCGGCACAAATCGGTGAAAAATGAACTCCGAACTTTGTTAGTTTCTGTTCTAATTAAATGATCGTCACAAAACACGATCCAGCGTGTCGATTGTCTAAAAATCATTGCATCAGTGTAACGATCGCAATGGCCTCTGATTGGCTGAATTTATGCCGTTCTTGCTGCATCAATGCATTTTAACCAATTGCGGGAGAGTACCAGCCAATCAGAGGTGCATTTTTAGAGACACACTTGAATTGATTGGTTGGGACTTTCTCGCTATCGTTTAAAATTTATTGATGCAATAAGAACACTGTAAATTCAGCCACAGAATGCAATCATTTTAAGACATTTCCACAGCTATGCCGCCTGCATTGATTCCTGCACCCTGGAGCCCATTGTTTTTTTGACATTTTTCGTGATGATGGATTGATTGTTCGTGGTTACAGATGTGAATACTTTGGCAGATGGCGAGCGGCCGGGGGTGACTCGGCCAGCAAGCCCACCGCCTGTCAACGAGTTGTACCCCTCGGCGGTGCTGTTCGGCCGCACATGCGGAGGCACCATCCTCAGCCCCAAGTGGGTCCTCAGCGCGGCACACTGGTTAGTACCTTTCCTACTTAGTGGTTAGCAAGTTCGACTGCTGATGATGAGGTCCCGGGTTCGATTTCTGGGTCGGGCTGAAAATGCATTGGGGTTTTCTAATAAGAAATTCTCGGTGCTAGCCCGGAGTTAGGAAGTTGGTGGTGAATCACCCCCGTAGGTACCTCCGTGAACACGTAAAGCTGTCCGTCGTGCGCCTGAGTCTCTCCGGTCGTGTCGGATTTTCCGTCCCATCGGATTATGAGAGTGAGGGAATAGAGAGTGCAACTGTGTTTGTGCACTCATTTGTGCACTATAACATCTCCCGCGCAGATAACTATTCTCTGTGGAGATTGGTGGCCGTGGCCAGATTCATTATAAAAAAAATTACCGGTCTGTTTACGGGTCTCCACATATTAAAATCGACGCGGAATCGGCTTGGGCTGGCCCAAAAAAACTTAAACGACGTCATTCGGCTCGCCTCGGCTCGAAAAAACGTCCGCGTCGTAAAATCATCTCAATCGGTATGCTTTGCAACGTGTTGCTAAGTGAAATCCACAGTTAACTAAAAAAATTAAGTACATATAGGTATAAATTAGGTATAGGTATAGTGATAAGCTTGTAGGAATTTCCATAAAATAAGGTCTTGAGTCTCCAGCGCCTCACAATCCTCTGAAATCCCCAATGCTCGGTGCAAGGTCGCAATCGCAGTTCCTTGGGAGTAGGACCCTAACCTATTTCGATCCTACAAACTACGAGTACCTAGTATTACTATCTAATTATGGAACAGTAATTGTTACCAAATCAAGAACTGATTTCTTCACTTTCATGCGACATATATAAATTATATTATACATGTATCTATATATATGGCTCAGGGCCATTGTCTTCATCTGTAAGATCAAGAGTCAAGACATTGGCCTGTGGCGAAGTTGTTTACTGCGTTTTGTTCGTAAAAAATACTTCACATATATTAATTATTTATCTACCCGCGATACTCTGTCTACACATGCGTCAATAGTTTACAAACATAAATGTCGGGTTTTTCCTTACTTTAGCAATTAATACGATCAGCAGCTCACTAATAACTATTTATATAATTGCCTTGAAGACTACACACGGGTCGGACTTCTAAACCGACGTTTAAATTATACCTAATTGGCGACCTTTTCTACGGCGTGGCCATGAAATACTCAGAACGTTGCCCCTGCAGGGACGTGAGTGAACTTGCGGTTTTATTATTTCTTATTTGGCACTGGTGGAAGTCTGGCCCTACCCTAACGACAAGCCATACTGCCATGCTTTGTAGCGTTTCAAATTATTTCAATACGAGACCGCGTATTTAAACCAATTAGGAGTACCTAAGTCTTGTATTACTAAAACTGCCATTACCCAGGTAGACTAAGTTCCAGTTAGACCACTTTAATCTTAAACATCATCACACGACTGATGGTTGCATTTAAGTTGTAACTCGTTATAGAAAAACGTAAAATAAGTATCGTTACTAACTAGAGCGGAACGTCACTTAGAGTCGGAAATTGGTCCATGTGTAGTGGATTTTAATCATCGGCCTTTCAGTGCATGAGTACTTGAATTTCTTGGAAATTCTTCCTCTTGCATCTTTGCACTATTTATATCTGCTTCGTAATAATTGCCCTGAGTCGATAGTCGATATGGCCTAAGCAATCAGCCAGCCAATTAATTAGATGTTGTACGGCTGAATATCATTTAGAAGCTAGTTGAACAGCGCCGTATAGTAACACGGCTAGGAGGTATATTGAACGGCTAATTTAAGCTATAGTTGATAAAATATAGCTTGAATCCTGTGACAGATGTCATCCAAATAACGCCTATGAAGTTCAATATTTTGTAATGGTAAAAATGTATGAAGAATTGGTTCATGCACATTTATTATGACGTTCCTTTTGTTATCGTTACTAAAGTATAATTTATGGGCACTACAAATACGTCAAATCGGAATAAGTTGTTACCTTTTTAAATTGAAAATCTTATTATTAACATTTGAAGAATTTATAATTAATCTGCTAGACTTCTCTAGCGACTCTGAATGTGATAAATAATTGTAATAAATCTGCTTACGTAATATATGAACGGCCCCCTATAGTTGGCTGCGACATATTATGCAAAGCGATACCAACACGCCAATAATAAGATATTAATAAATTATATACATTAATTATAATTACACATTAAATATAACTATCTGTCTCCCTTGTGCCGGATTACTTACATCGGATAGAGTGGGGGAATAGAGTATGCACCTAACTTTGCGCAAGCGCTTGAGCATGAATAAGGCATGCATACCTACTATAATATCTTCCACGTACCTACCTATTTAATTAACCCAACCGAGATTGGCTGCAGTGACCGAAGAGAACATTATTACTCAATGAAATCGCTGTATTTGCAACTGATTCAGATTTTGCTACGGCGCGGTGTTACCATTTAATTTTATTTTTACGTTCACAGTTCAGTAGTCAAATAACTTACCACAGCCTATTCACCAAATCAATTCCGTCGTGTTGTAATGTGCTGTCAACCGGAACCGAATTTTATCATTCTTATTATGCTATGTGACGAGTTATTTACCTACAATATAAGTACCTGGTATAAACTTTCTTTTTCTCAAGAATAGTAGTAACATATCTACCTCAGGAATTATTTTCATCGATAATAAAAGCAATTCACGGAGAGCATATTCTTCTTTGATTATTGTTGGCGTATCGTTTTCTATGATGAGAAAAAAAGGAAAAATTTTACAATACTAATAATGACGACCTCCCAGGCGCAGTGGTGAGCGCTGTGGTCTTATAACTGGGAGGTCTCGGGTTCGATTCCCGGTGGGGGCAGTTTAGGAATTTATAATTTCTAAATTGTCTCTGGTCTGGTCTGGTGGGAGGCTTTGGCCGTGGCTAGTTACCACCCTACCGTCAAAGACGTGCCGCCAAGCGATTTAGCATTCCGGCACGATGGCGTGTAGAAACCGATAAGGGGTATGAGTTGAATTTACACTGCTATACCCCTTCCAAGTTAGCCCACTACCATCTTAGACTGCATCGTCACTTACCATCAGGTGAGATCGCAGTCAAGGGCTATCTTGTCATCGAATAAAAAAAAAATGACTTTTTTTCAAGCGCAAAAAATGTAAAAATCACGCCTTTAAAATAATGAAAAGCATGCCATAGTAGAAAACTCCGATCACAGTCGTGGTTGCAGTAAAAAATACAATTATTATTTTCTTGTCATATAATGTCATTTTGTAACGGTCGATGACGGCCAACTTGAAATGAACGTGTAGTTAACACAGTTAACATAAAGGCTTGTAAAAAAAAGTGAGTCACCGCCTACGCACAGGTGGGATATCCATTATCATGGGTTTATCCGCAACCGGTACCTACCTTCGAAACATTTAAATACCAATTTATAGCATTTTAAAAGGCTGGAGTCATAAGCTTCAAGGTCTACCAGGTATTTATCGCCTTTGTACAGATTTACGCACAAACCAGCTGTAGTAGGTACATAGGTACAATAATTTATGTCGCTGCGGACGCTGCCACAAACAAGAATAGTAAAAAAGATAAATATTATGAAAATATTATAGGAAGGCATGTCTTTGCATTAATTAGATAAATGACATCAAAGATTTTTGTACTGGTTTTAACCGACTGTTAAACAAGAGGTTTTTAATTTAAACTTATTTTTTCTGTGTGCCTGTTACGCGATATTATCGCTGATTGTGAACCGATTTTTTCAATTATTTATTTATTATTATTTTATTGAATAGCCTATATCGACATATTTTTACATTTAATTCTTACCCTAACACAGTGGGCTCTACAGGGAAATACTAATAATTTTAATTTAAGGATAACATTTCGGATCTCTAAAGGTAGAAAATTATGATTTTTTTGCGTTTGAAATCGGCTTTTTTGGAATCATTTTTATATCGCCCAGGTCGCAGAGACCTGCTGGATACAGGCGGCGCAAGACTGAGACCCGTGGAAGACCATGGCAGAGTCCGTTGTCTCAACAACGTAAATGTTAGTCAGGTTCAGCTTGACTAATATTCTTTTAATAAAAAAATGAAGAAAAAGAAATCTTTTACGTCACAGTCACGTTTTCTTTTCTTTTTCCCCAGCACGTTGTTCACCGGTGGGCGGGACGTGCTCGCGGGCACCAACAACACAGAAAACGACACCGGCGTGCGGCGCCGCGTGAAACGACTAATCATCCACCCGAAGTTCACCGTGGGACCGTACTGGGTCGATGCTGAGGCGTTCGGCATTAAACAGGTACGAAAACATTTAATAAAAATAATATATCAGAATAATTAAAAAAAAAAATTAATAGTTCAGGCTACCTAAGGGAAGTAGGTGACCCTTTCTGCCAATTTCGTTTTCATGAACTTTTAGGGAACAACTAAAGGTGAAAATGACGGGAGTTAAGGGATTGTATTTAAGGGACTCATAAAGAGACTCCTACTTACCTCTAAGTAGGAGTCTCTTTATGATTTAGGTATGGATAGTAACATTTTTACTATCCATACCTAAATCATAAAGGTACAAGTTAGCTATTTTCCGAGATTTACTTTGTAGGTAAGTAGGTACATAATTTTATTTCGATATCAATTAAGATAAAATATTCGTCATTCAATTTTTAGATTTTGGATTAAATAAGTTATTGAAGAAACCAGCCATGAGTGAAAAAAATTCAGCCTTCCCTTTTACTGTGTGTATGTAGGTACATATGTACAGTAAGAGTTATTTATATGATAACAATGTCCCTCTTTCTCGTCGTTATTAGGTCTATCTTCTAAAACTCTAAGTAGTTCACAATACCAAAAAATAAAAAATAAAATCACCCGAAAATCTAGTTCAATTATTTCGTAGGTGTACAGAGAAAGCAACTGTATAATTTCCTTTATAATTTCACAAGACTGAACAAATAAAAGTACCTACTATGAAACAATGTGTAAAAAGGTCACACAATTTTGACCTTTTCGCACATGTTGAATTTGTCGCACTTCGTTTATACATATTTCAAGACACGCTGTCTTGGAATATAAACGAAGGTCTAAGTATGTAGCCTTCCTTTTTTTGACGATACTGAGCAGAAAAATAAAATAATGTTTGACAAAATAAAATCGCGACGTTAGGTCTAATTTTTAACCAATTTGCATTTATTTTCAATGTGGTGCATATTACAGAGCCAATATTTTTATATAAAATTCCTATACATATCTAAGAGAACATACAGACATTAAAAAAAGTTAAATATATAGTTAAATTACATGATGTATTTGGCGCTTATTACACTCCTATTCCGGGCAATACGCTAGCATCTGTCGCGTTTCGCACGAGATTTCGGGCATGTTTTGTTTCATCGCTTCACGATTGCATTGATTTTTTCTGGCATTCTGCGCAGTCATAATAATATATACTTATTTTCAAATACCTTCAGTTTTATTTAAACATCTCGTAAATGTACGTCGAGCCCGTAAATGGGGATTCTCCGACGCACGTCTTTGATTTAGCGAAGCGAGGTCTAATTTAAAATGTTTGTGTTTCAGGTGGGTGCACACTGGGACTTCCTTCTGGCTGAGTTGGAGGAGCCACTGCCACTAGACGGCAAAACCATAGTCGCGGCGAGGCTGGACGATCGCGCCAGAATACCCGCAGGAGAGAAGGTCGGCTATGCGGGCTACGGTGCAGCAGTACACGGGGTAGGTAATTGTTCGATCTAAGCAGCCTGATAGTACTTACCAACAAACCTCTATGGCCAGCAAAACTATAAGGACGTGTTTCTCAATCGCCAAATAAACTTTAACCGACGAATAAATTGGACGTTACAGACAAATCAATGGAAACAGTATTAGAAAATTAAACAAGTATATTCCTCGGTTAATCGTTATTCGGCCATGGTGAAATAGCTGTGAAATAGCCATTACCTAATACCTCAGCTCTCTACCAATACTCTCAGGACCATTAGTCTTACAACCTATTCTTATTAGCTTAGGTAAAATTATTACGATTTTAACATTTCATAAATTAATCGTTTATTTGCCAGCCTGAGTAGGTACCTATTACAAGGTAGCAAGTAACGCACACCTATAATGTGCGTTACAACCTGTCAAGATTTGGAAATTGGAATGCCAACCTAAAATATCTAATTGTATGTAGACGTTATTTTACTAATATGCCTATGTTTCTTTAATTCCAGGACACGATGCGCGAAGATATGCATGCCATGGACCTCCAGGTGCTTGACGACAGTGATTGCGACTCGCTGATCGAGTTCGACAAAACAGACATGGTCTGCACAAAGGGACGCCCACCTCGCTTCGACTCTGCCTGTAACGTGAGTATATTTCTCCAACAAAGATGTTTTCTTTACGTCAAGTTTATATCCAAGAACCGTTATGTAGTTAAGCTTCCTATTCCCTTTACGTCGAGTTTGGTAAAGTTCAATTAAGACAAGTGTAGATTAAAAATTAGTCATCCCCAACAAGTGGAATCCATGTTGTCTACTGTATGATAAACCCGATTTGTATACCTACGATCACCTACCTGATCCATCACTGAACCGGTTTTTAATCCAACTAGATACCTACCTAGCCATCATTATGATTGATCTTGTACAGTTGGTAGGTTACTAAGTATAAGTAGGTACTTTTTTTTTTTACTAGGTATTTATATACGGGAACACGTTGCAGGAAAATCTATTTTAATTATTTTTTACTTTCAGGGCGACAGCGGCAGTGGCTTGATCTCTAACGGGGCCATCATAGGAGTAGCATCCTGGGTGGAAGACGACGCAACGACGTGCCGGCCCGGCGCCAGGGTCATCTTCTCAAGGGTGGCCGCTGTACGCGATTGGATTAGACAAATTACAAAGATATAGACTATATTAGTGGTTAATGTGTTAAGACCTAGTAAGTGGGAAATATACAAATGGTTAAAAACGTGACAAAAATGAAATTCAAACTAGTAAAAAATTATATAGGGATGTAAAGAAAAAATCAAAGTTTAAAACCAATTGAGTGCTCTCTTGCAGTCGGAATTCTTAAAGTCAAGACCAATCCGACCATAGTCCATAGCAATATCTATATTTCTATAGATATTCTATACACCTACCGTCTAGTTCGAAAAAGAGAATATGCAAATGGAGGAAGATTTCAGTGTGAGATGAGTGACCAAAAAATAGGAATTGTAAAATACAAAAGTTCAAAGGATCGTTGCAAAAAGTACGGAGTTAAGATTTTCGAACCAAAGAACTATAAATTGTACAGTACCGTATGTTCTTTATAAAGGATCTCTTATAAGACTCTGCTCGATGGCCAAGGTGGCAATATTTGTATGTATTTGTTACGTATTTTTTTTAGTTCTTAACGTGTCTACGAATTCTTTTGTAGACGCGTTGGGAATTAAGACGATGTATATTTTCTTTCAACAATCTGACTATAGTAATTTGATACTTAAACAATTAATTACCTACTTACTTAAGTCTCCTTAAAATATAACAGGCTAAGCGCGAGTTCACGTAGAAAGTACGGGTGCAGGCGCGGTGGCAGGCCGGCTAGTTTTGTATAGAACCGCGCGTTTTTACGTGAACATTTCCGATACCTAATTATGCCATTGTTCGATATTTCGTGACAGCGGCCGCCATATAAGCAAACGTGAAAGTCGGTCCTATTAACACAGATTTAACTATCTAACGTTTTTCTGTAAAACTTATAACGGAAAATGCTATAACGTATCGCATTTTTATATGTGCGATTTTATTACATAGTTTCTTGATTCTTGATTAGGAATGAGTAATTTAATAATAACTATCTTAGCTATTGGCACCTTCTAATAAATCTTGTAATTTTAACAGTCTGAATATCGTAAGACCTACGACGTAGGTACATAAAAGAATTTGTCTCCTAGTCAATTATTATTAAAAAAAAATAGACTACATAATAAACCTACCATACATGTTTCTAACACTTTTCTTCAAAACATTTTGATATTGAATGAGATTTTACTTTTACATAATTAAGTGATATGTAGTAAGTAACAAAAATTTAGTTTTTTAAGACTTTATTCAATTAAACATTGTTTTTGTATACCTACTGGTGTTTGACTTATTCGTTTAGATACCTATCTTATTTAAAATCTCTGAAAACCTAAATTTCAATAATCACTACTTACGTGATATTTTATGACTTTTGCATTACCTACCTTTTTCGAGGTAGGTAATGTAAAAGTAATGCAATTTTAATTCTGAACGTGCCGATTTAGACATCAAAGAACTAGATGGCGCTGTACGTATTAAATTTTGTAGACTGAAGGCACAAACATATATTGTGACTGAAGGTCGATTTCTGACCAAAGCCGGTTTAGATGACTTTTTCCTATTAAAAAAAATTGCAAGTTGTTGTCTTTTCTGTATATTGTTTGTGACGACCATGATTAGAATGTAAAAATTGTTATTACATAATACAATAATCCTTGGAATTAAAACGTGGTATTTTTACAACATAATACCCAGTATATAGAACATATCAAGAGCTACCCACCACTTGGTCGAAAAATTGTTTTATACGGTGGATTATTTAAATAAAAAAATTAAAACAAAACAGAAAATGTCATATTTTATTTACTTACTTCAAAATGTGTCTGCTCGTTTTATCGAATTAATAAATCGATCTGATAATAATCACGTATTTTAAATTGATTTTTTGCTGCGACATAAAATGCTGTCGAATTAAAATTCTGAATACGGGAGGGACCACAATCCTCTTGCTATTATAAATGCGAATATATGTTTGTTTGTTGGTTTGTCCTTCAATCACGCTGCAACAAAGTTACAGACCGACGTTACGTACAAAAAAAAAGCTTTTAATAACGTTATTTTTTGCATGGGTATAGTCGAGGGAACCTAGACAGTTACCGCGTGATTCAAGAAACTAAATCTACGCGGATGAAGTCGCGGGCATCAGCTATAATAGTAATGATATTTGGCAACGTAGTGTGAGTAGGTAGAATAAAGCTTCCATGAAACGCACTAACTCGGTGACCCCTCAAAGGATTAAGGGAGTCTAGGTTCCAGATTGGATCGTCTTTGGTCTTAGGGCCGATCTACACCGGAATGGCAGCGGCCGCTGTGGCCGCGTGACCTTTTTGAGCTTTTCAAGCGATACTGGTCTTAAGCGATTATGTAGTAGTTTAAAATTATTTTCTCAGGAAAGTGCTCGCCGCGCCGCTGCCATTCCGGTGTAGATTGGCACGTATAATCAGTTAGAGCCTCACCAAACTTACTATTTCAGGTCTTTAACTCATATCCTTCGCATAGCAGCAATACAACTGAAGAATTACAGGCGAAATAAGAACCCGTCGATTTGACTATGAGGTCATCAGCTCTTTCCCACGCAAACTATGCCGTCCAATCAGATTCCACATTCAGTTAAATACGTTTAATTGATTTCGTTTCATATGGAAAAAATAGATTCATACTTACTCATGTCTGTATTTTTTTTAACGAAAATTTCTGACAAAGCAATGCAAAATACTCGTAAATTGACGCAGGCTAGACGCTATGAAAATATGTCTGGTTTTGCAATAAAAATTTTGCATGACAAACTTACACTCCTTTATCATTTCTATGCCTGTTCTGTATTCTGTGATGCATCATCGCATCCCATCTTGAATGCAATTGAATTAAAGAGTTTATAATAATTTGAGTTTTGCAAGAGTAAAAAGGTTTAGTGTATTGGAGGTACAATTAAGAGAATCTTTATTTAATCAAAATAGTGAATAACTTTATTACACTATAATATATAACACAAGTCGGTGAGTAAATAAGAGAACAATTTTATATTCCTGGAAATTTAATGACTTTAATAGAAGAATAACTAAATTAAAACAGCAAGATAGAAGAAAAACTCATTATTAACATTATCTTTTTCTGATTATGTTTCAAGCAAAAAGACCAAAATTAATCAATGACCTAACAAAATATACAACAAAAGTCATTAAATAATTAAGTCCAGCCAATATCTACCGTGGAGCTGGCGGCAGCGCGGGCGCGTTGCCGTGACCACCGCTAAATGAACGAGTTATATAATACAACTTACAATTTTGAATAATATTGTGATTAAAAGAAAAAGCTAAATAATTCTTTTCTACTTATATAATGTTTAATAATATAAAGTGTTCCACTACTTATGTGTATAACTATCGCTTACTTTTAATTTTCACACAAAGAGCGGCTCGGGTGCGGCTCGCGACTGCGGCGCGACAGCCACGCGACTGCGACGCGACAGTCGCAGCTCGCCGCCCTCGCACCCTCGCCGTATGCTGACACACATCACAATCTCGCTAACTCTAGGTCACTTATGCCGAATGTTAGACAAAGAAGCGACGATATCCCAAACCGAAATTAAAGTACTAACAATTTGAAGACGATGTCTATCCAGTGAACGCGGGCCGGAACCGTGCCGCGAGCGAAGCGAGCACGGACCGAGGCCGCGACTGCGAGTCGCCTGCACTGTGCATACATCTACTTCATACAGATATAATGTTACACAAATGGAACACATACATATTTAACAACAAAATCTATTGCTAAGTACATATCAAATACAATATCACACGAAATATAATAAATCTACCTGTGTCCATGTATACCTAATAAGTCTATTTCGTTGAAATTATTCGCTATTGTACAGTTTCCGCTGGCGAAAGCTGCATGCGTTTCCCTTTGTTTGACATTAAGTTTGTACGAGTCGTCGGTGAGTCGATCTCAGAGGTGCGAGTGTCGTCGGGTCCGCGAGTCGTGAGTGCAGTCGCGGCCTGTGCGTACGCGAGTGTTCGATAAAACACGAGTCAAGTGAGCAGCGTAACATCTGTACAGTTTACAACTAGGCAAATATAACACGGAGGGAGCGCCACTCGTTGAGCGTCAGCCTACGATTGTTATCTCGATACTGTGAAGCGCGATGCTCTCCGCTGGAATCGTAACAATGTAGCTTTTTTTGGAGTTTTACTTTTTTACAATATATAGGATTTGTTTTTTTTTCTATCATTAATTACATCTAATATTTACAATGGAGGTGAATGGACATATTCAAAACTCTACTTAATAATTCAAAAGTAATCATGAAACTCCTACCCAAAACGAACATTATCTACAAGTTTATTAAGGTGCGAGATTGGGCAAGTTGCAAGTCAATTCAGCCGGTGCCATACCATGCCGGATCTCTTGCATCCATTTCCAATATTCGATCTATCGGTAATCTATAAATTACTAAGCTACATTGTTATATATCAAAGATCTTGTGGACCTCTTTTGTCAATAATATTGTTGCTAAAGAATTAATCATTGGATAACAGATAGATTAAATATAGAAAATGAACGTTAGAAGGTAGAATATTGGTAGTCATGTCATCTCTACTTTCATTTGGATCCTTAAAGGTGGTCGAGCTAAGCCGTTAGATCTGTCATGACCTTTAGTAATATTGTAAAATGGAATCTAATTTGAATGAATAGTATTGAAATATATGAAAATCCGTGATAATTAGTTATTGAAAATTTCTGGTAGAAAATAGTAAATTTTAATTTGCAGTTAAACTTTTTCCTAAAAAGATTTTCAAGAAATAGAATATTACATTTTGCCATCAGTGTACCAACCAAACTAACCTCGCTCTAATCGCCAAGTTAAGAAATAAGGAATACTTTAGAGCGGGCGACTTCACCGTGCGACAAGTGCTTCCACCTGCTTTGTATAGAAATGCACGGAGAACATTTGAACGCTCTTACTGTTTCTGTACCAAGCAGTGGTCCCGGTCAGTCGCAACGTGTTCGTTATCGCGTGCCTCAAAGTCCCCCTTAATTACCATACAACTTTGCAATTGCGAACTTCTTTTAGTCACCGTGGTAGATCAAAAT
Source organism: Hipparchia semele (assembly GCA_933228805.2). Classification (NCBI taxonomy): domain Eukaryota; kingdom Metazoa; phylum Arthropoda; class Insecta; order Lepidoptera; family Nymphalidae; genus Hipparchia; species Hipparchia semele. The sequence goes on from OW121718.1 coordinate 11,747,191, forward strand.
GCCCAATCTCTAAGCAAAACTCTCGCCACAAATTAATCTAAACTTAATATCGATCGAGCCTTTGTCCCCTCCGACCAGACGACACAATTATTAAAGAAAACCTCATTAAAACCGTCGTCGTGAAAAATTTGAATTTTTCTTTATACAAATGAGAGACATAGACTCGATCCAATTTTTTTATTCAGAGTAAATTAATATAGGTAAGAGGCCGCCAGCGCTAAGTCGCCTATGTTAAGAAGTAAGAAGTTTAAACAACCGATAAAACGATCAGCTATACAATAAAAAGAATAATTGTCTTTTGACATATATAGATAAATAAGTTGCTCCAATCAGAATCCCTTTGACAGCAACGACATTGTGCTCCTCAGAATGATAATTTCCCATTTTCATTCAAATTAAGGCCTTATCCAGACTGACGTGACCCTAGGCTGAATACTGAAATATAAAAATCCTCCCATAAGAGTCCGCGCCACGGAAGAAGTTCCCTAGAGGCGGCGCTAGTAGTAGTAGAAGTATCATCGCCACCGCCGTTCATGTATTTAAAATGTAGTAAGTACATTAATTTGCTAATTACCGCGGGGATTATGGTGGCGCAGACTCTAGGTCACTATTATCATTTCTTTAAATGATCCAGAAATATCATGACATTGTAATCGCAATAAAACTATGAACCATAGAAGTGGGTTCATTTAAAAATGTTAGTGGAATAGCGGCCTTCGAGTCGATGGTTTGATGATTGCACTATGTGAAAAATGCCAAAAACTAGCGTAAAATTTTCATTTGACACCTTAAAACGTATGATTTCAATTCAAATGAATACAATTTTCTCACACAGTTACATGGTGGGTCAATTCAAATTTAATTGTTTATATTTTGAGGAGCGTTCCAGTTTTCAATAATTATACGCTTCTTTATTACATTTTTCAGCAAAGTGTACACCAGTAATATGTTGAAATGTGCTAGCCGAGTTCAGATTAATACATAATGAATTCCGTCTCAGGCAGATTGTCAGTCTGGATGCGACCTAAAGGAGTACTTATTCCAGTTACTAATTAAAATTTCAAAAGTTTTGATAAGAATTACAATACAACAATTTTTTAAAGTAAATGATAGGTTATAATTTACAAACAAATGATTAAGTAATAGTTTGCAGATTTATTGAATACAATTTTATTTTAGAATACTATTTAAAAAAACCCATACAATATTTAAACTGCAGACAATATTTTTTTTTTTTCAACAAAAAGCAGGCTAGGGCGAAAGAATATTTTAAATGAGTTTGTTTTGGCTGTGTTTCCAAAATATGGTGTTTGAGACCTCGATAGAGCATTTCAGGAACATCAAATGCAAGCATATGTAACAAATTGTCCTTTCATAAGTACCACTTGCATTAAAATTGTTTAATAATTAAACTCTTGATAAGGTCTCAAAAGGTATCGGCGCAACACAACCAAAACACCCATCGAACTTAATTAACTATGTAACTTCCCCGATCCGTAACACGAAATTTATTAAAACACTGAGGAGTACACGTGTTTGCCATCACAATCTTTTTTTATTTAATAATAATGTATAAGTATTTCATTATTTATATATTTTTTAGTCAGTTGAGGTATAGTTCCGAGTAACTTTTACGATTTAATTTCTATTTAAACACTTTAGAGCACACACGGTTTACCGTCACATGTATTAGCGGCATGGCGGCGCGGCGACGCGGGGCGCGGGGGCGCGAGGCGCAGGGCGCAGGGCGCGCGGCGCGGGCGGGCGCGGGGTGCGGTGCGGTGCGCGGGGCGGCTCATATCTTGTGTATCTTCTGCGAGACGACGACGGGGTTGTTGCGGCGGATCTCCTGCGCGCCGAGCTCCCGGTAGTCGAACGAGCACTCGTGCTTGTCGCTGTATCGATGCACCGCGCAGAACAGCCCTCCGCAGCGGCATTCAAACCCTGCGCGCGCAAAACGATACATTTAGTTCATTGTGTTCCTAACTTCCTGCACCATCATCTAACCTAACCTAACTTCCTACATCACCATCATCATCATCAACAATGGCTCCCTACTAAGCGCAGGTCTCTTAACGATGATGGGAACCTGGACAAATCGAGGGAACTCTTCAAATTTTATAGGCACAATTGATACACCTTGTAGTGACGTTTAAAGTAGGTTTTGTAAAAAGAATTTTTACGTTTATATTATATCCGCATGGATTTAGGTTTTAGAAAATGTTAGTCCATATAAACCATAAATTTATTAACGGAACATACGAACGTTCCCGTGGGAACTCAGGCGAATGAAGTCGCGGGCGTTAATTAGTGAAAAAAAAAAAAACAGCTTTAACTACAACGGGGCTCGCATTACCTGTGAGTCCGACCTTCTTGCGGCAAACGGCGCATCTGTTCTTTTTCTTCTTGTCTTTGCTGGGGTCCTTGTCGTCGGCGTCGGTGTCGGACGCGCCCGTGCTGGCGCCGCTCGTGCCGGCCCCGCTCTCCTCCTCCAACTTCTGGAAACAAGAGACGACAGATCAATCGCTGCACAAATACCTGCTTCAGACGTGAAGAGATACCACCACCACAACTACTCGTCGTGATGATCGAATCTTGGATGTAGAAACTCGCAAGCTCAAGCGGACGGTCACTCACTGCTACTGGGTGGTAGGCACTAACTAGGGCTGAAATCTAGTATGCACGATGGACCGCTAGCGTTCCCTTGTCTTAATAATACTCGTAAATCATCCTAACAAGATTTAGATTATGATTCGCATATCCTACTAATATCATAAATGCGAAAGTCTGGAAGTTTGGAAATTGTATGGCTGGGCTGATGTTCGTTACTTAACACTACTGGAATAACACAGGTTACTTTTTATCCTGGAAAATAAGAGAGTTCCCGCGGGAATAAAAAAACCTTAACCATCTGGAAGTTTGAAAATTGTATGGATGGATTGATGTTTGTTACTCAGTCACGCCGCAACGACAGCCGATTTGTTTGAAATTTAGATTATATCTGGAATAACACAGGCTACTTTTTATCCCGAAAAATAAGAGAGTTCCCGCGGGAATAAAAACCTTAACCACGCGAACGAAGTCGCGGGCATCAACTAATATTTAATACATAATGATTATAAATTATGACCGATACAGGCGGCCCAAGACCGTCACATGTGGAAGTCCATGCATGAGATCCAGCAGTGGACTTCTATCGGTTAATAAAGAAGAAGATTATTGACCGACCCTTTTCCGACTTTTTTTGCTACTCTCTGCTAGTAAAAGACTTCCTGGTTCTATGAATGCCGCTGAAGCGGTGGCATGTTTGGAGCTAGCAGGCGGTTCCTCCTCGAATATCTTGTTTTGCTCCTCGTTTATGCCGACTGTCTTTTTCAATTTTAATTCGGAATGGCGACCCTGGCTCAGTCGCCTGATCTTAGTGGATGTCTTCTCCTCTATTTTAAGCTTGGGAGCTGTTAGCCCGTCTGCTGTTTCGCTAGCTCCGTCAGGCTTTGGCAACGGCGTGCTGTCGTTTATTTCGATAGACAATCGTTTATTTTCGAAACTTTTCGATCGTGACACACCGACATTTTGCGAAGAGTTTTGGCTGCCGTTACTAGATTTACTATTTCGACGAATGGCTTTCTTGAATATCCGCTTCCCTATCGATTCTTTTTTGTTGGGATCATTTTCCATTATTATTATGTTGCTATGTTATCAAACATTTTGGCTGAAATAAAGTTTTTACAGCGAGTTATCTTTAATTTTTTATAAAAATCTCAATTGGGAGTATCATGTTCACTTTATCGCACTAAAACAGAATCAAATTGTCCGACATTTTTTGTACGATTATACAACAAACAAAAATAATTAAAAGTTATTCTACATAATATAATAATAATAAAATATATTTCACCGTTTTAAACAATTATAAAAATACTATTGATTTTCGTGGCATGTACAACGTCTGTTTGACGTAAATTTTTTTTAACATAATAATCTATTATGCCAGTTTTCACGGCCGTTACAAAAAAAAATGTACCGTTTCCCCGTATATTATAAACTTTTTCAAAAATCCACACACACACAAACTTTCGTCTTTATAATACTAGTGTGATACGAATAGACGTCATGATTATTTTAAGATAATGTTGTTATTTTAAGATAATGTATCAACACGTTTCAGTAAACTAAAATATAATAGATAATATGGCGACACTGTATAGCAGTGCGTACATTTGTGCGTCCTTATACTTGCACTTCCGCATTTAACGAACATACATTTATGAAAAACAAGTCGATCTTCCGACATCCCGGCCGTAAATGGCTTTAATTGATAGGTACCCATTGAAAAACCGGTCAAGAGCAAGATGGAAGTACCTTCCGTAGTACTATGAATGCCCGCATCCTTGGGATATATCTACTTGAAGTTTATTTTCAACTAGCTGTGCCCGCGACTTCGTTCGCGTGGAATAGTGACTTTTCGGGCAGCATATTTTGAATTACATATACCGTCGACGCTCAGGCGCGAGGCGTGTAGTACGTACTCTGTACGTTAAAAATATTCGCCGTGATTCTTTAAATTGACATAACTTTTTTATTTATGAACCGATTGACATGAAATAAACACTAAATGTTAAGTGAAGCTTATTAAAATATATTAGTGAAAACCGTATCTAAATCGAATAAGCCGTTTCTGATGTTAGCGTGCACAAACTCACAGACAAACAGACAAACGTCTGTTTGTCTGTTAATTGTAAAAAAAAAAAATAATTACAATTTCGGGTTCGGCATCGATATAATAACAACCCCTGCTACTTTTTTTTTTATATTTCCATTGTACAGAGACCACTTTTCTACAATTTTATTACATGTATAGATTAAGGCTGCCTTTCCACTAGAAGCCTTTTAACCCCTTATAAAACAGAAAAATAAAAATAAAAAGTCTCTTATTTGGAAGTTTTCTTCCTCTGGACTGACGTCACAGCTGACTGACTTGTATAATAATTGCGTTTCGGTGTTGCATTGTGACGTAGTGGATTGTTACACTGTGGCCTACTGTTCTTTGACGCAATTTTGCAATGCAACGCATTGCGGCCCGCGCGGGTCCTAAGCTGTAATTTGCGCGAGCCTTTACCTACCACTGCAATATTGTTCGTTTTATCCGTACTAATAAATGCGTATATAATAAGTCTGTCTGTTAAGTTTTCACGACTAAACCACTGTACGATCTTCGCGAAATCTAGCTCAAAAATAGCTTGCGACCTGGTAATTTATTAGCTTTTAATTTTATTTTATTTCTTAGATTCTTTAAAGCATGAAATATTCTAAAATAACTAGATAAAACTTTTTTATTGTATTTTTCACGACTAAACAACTGTACGATCGTCGCGAAATCTAACACAAATACAGCTTAATAAGTAATTTATTAGCTTTTATTTTTATTTGATTCTATAAAACAAGAAACATTCTAAAATAACTAGAATTAACTTTTTACTGTATGCGCGTTACTGTTGTGGCGGTGTGATTAAGTAACAACCAAACATCTATCTATCTATCCAAATCATCCATCCATCTAAACTTTCGCATTTATATTATTTTAAATTCACAGGTCTGCATTATATTGCATATGACAGTTAGATATCGAAATATTCCTTGCTGTAGCAGGGAACACTAAAAATAGCCCGATGCTGAGTCTGACGTCTCTTTATTGTGATACGTACTGTGAACAGTATCTGGGAACGGCAATACTAATGCTTGAAACACACTTGTAAACGCCATCTTACCCTGCCACGCCACACGCGTCTTATTTGGAACGGATTTGATTTAAATTACATGACTTCCGACTCGTACAAAGTGCAAGATGCACATTAATTTATCAATCGATAGAGTACTGCTACTGCTGAACAAAAATCTCTTGCATGGACTTCCACATGTCTCAGTCTTGCACCGCCTGTTTCCAGCGGCTCCCTACGATTCGTCTCGAATGTCGTCGACAAAATGCATTTATTGTAATTACGTTTAATTTTAAAACAGTTTATTTGGTTTCTGACTTAACAATTTTACATTCTTATCTTATAACTAGATGATGCCCGCGACTTCGTTCGCGTGGATTAAGGTTTTCCAATTCCCGCAGGAACTCTTTAATTTTCCGGGATAAAAAGTAGCCTATGTTTTAATCCTGGGTATAAGCTATCTCCATTCCAAATTTCAGTCAAATCGGTTCATTCCTTGTGGCGTGAAGGAGTAACAAACATACACACACACACAAACTTTCGCCTTTATAATATTATAGTGTGATTGACATAATATTGTACAACATACATGTTGATCACAACTTGACTAAAAGATTACCTACTGTTATTATTACCGATGTATTTTAGTTTGGCTGAATTTAAGGCGTACTTGCTGCATTAATGCTTTTTGACCAATGAATAGCGAGAGAGTACCAATCATTCAGCGGTGATTTTGATCATTACACTGATGCAATCATTTTTAGACAATATCACAGATCTTAAGATCATTTTTAAGAGAATTTAAGATACATACTAGCAATGGCGTCGCGTCGCGTGTGTGAAGTACTAATCGACCATCTTTGTGATGTACTTTGAATAGTAACTAACTGTATGGGTACGGCGGTCGGCACATCTAATTAATAGACGTTTAATACATTGTGAACTGAATATTCAACCGGTGACGATCCGACAAGGTCGCCCGTTATGTAAGTACGCGAAATGCTATGCATTTGGCTCCGATGTTCAATTTGTATGGACCTTGCAGTGTATATCTTATTACCAAACGAGTACGTACAGATGATTTATTCTATTGACTGAATCATCACAAGATTATTTTGTATTCATTTAATTTGAATAACTCCCGACGAACGGAAATACCTTGGGATTTATTACTTACATGTATGTAAGTATCAAATCTCAAGATTCTGCGTGTGTATGCACAACACATACATGAAAAACAACATAATCCTGCGCGTTATTTATTGTATGGGTATAGCTGAGGACCGGGAGAGTGACATAGGCTACTTTTTATCCCGGAAAATCAAAGAGTTCCCGCGGGATTTTTAAAAACTAAATCCACGCGAGCGTAGCCGTGGGCATCAACTTGTCTAATCTATAGAGAAAGGTGGCTTACTGACTGACCTATCAACGCACACCTCAAACCACTACACGGATCGGGCTGAAATTTGGCATACAGATAGCTATTATGACGTAGGCATCCGCTATGAAAGGATTTTTGAAAATTCCATCCCCAATGGGATAAAATAGGGGTTTGAAATATCGAACTTAAGCCAAGCCGCGGGCAAAAGCTGGAGTTACATACTGTCACAACCGTTCTAGGTCTATGATTAAGATCAAGCACAGAATATTGAATGTTTGTTCACAATACGAAGACAATCACGCTGTCAGTCAGTATCGTATAAGGTGAGGTATACGCTTTTTATTGGCCTTTGTTCAGAATCAGACAATTACCATTGACTGTAGAAGCTGTTTCTTGTGCATACGCAAATACAATATTTCCCATTTATTTATTCAAATTAAATGCTTTCTAGACGACCAAGCTTAACATTGGTGCTAATTCGGCTTAAAATAAATAAGACTATTTAGATAGCACTATTATTATAAGACCTGCCATTTTAGTTTATAGAGTGTAGTATATCTTTTATAAGGCCCAAGACACGGAGCTGCCCGCGAAATTCAAATTTAATTTGGTTTTTCGTCATTTATAAACGAATACGATAAAGTAGGCTTATGGTATTCAAATTGCGATAATGGCAGTATCATCTACACAGGTTTATATACTAATCTTTACGTAAAAGTATCCAGTTTAAGAAATTAATCAAAATAATGACTAATTTGTGAGTAGCTCACGTCAAACTCATTATTTTGACTAATTTCTTAAACTGGATACTTTCACGTTAAGATTAGTATATAAACCTGTGAAGATGATACTGCCCTAGGCGCAATTTGAATACCATAAGCCTACTCTGTCGTATTAGTTTACAAATTGCGAAAAACCAAATTAAATTTGAATTTCGCGGGCAGACCCGTCTCTTGGACCATAATCTCTAAACTAAAATGACAGGTAAAAAATATTGTAATCTTTTTCACAATCTTTTGTACGGAAAAGGATAACAGTACAGCTACCAATTTACGCAAGTTATTTAGCTTATTCCATTTATCCGTGAACGAAAGGAAAAATCTAACGTCCATGGAATTATCAAGGAAACTTATCGAGCATCCGTACGTTTCCAGCATATGAAGCATGGTTCTAAATTAAAGACAACTTCTCAATAACCTCTCGTCCAGCATGCTCGATCGTTTAGAGCAGGCTTTACCTAAAGTATTTAAAGACAAAAACAGTTAACTTACCAATAAAACCATTTAACACCACCATTCACAAAACAAACCAGTTAGTGAAATATTATAAAAATAAGTTCAATAAATAGCTACTTACTAAACATTGTAATGTTATCGGTTATCACCATTTCGTATTTCACAACATAATATAGCTACGATAAACAAAAACTGAGATAGTAAAAAATATCTTTAAGAATTATTATTATTATCAATCTAGTAACAAACCAAAGCTGTCGTTTCGACAACTGTTCAAAGTTATACTACATAATACATATATGTACCTAAATTACATTTGGACGCAAATATGCAATAAACAGTCAACCCACACAACTTATCAATTGAAAAGTTAACTTTATTTCTTTACGTTATATATGTATTTTATTGGACAAAAGTTTGTGGGTTGAAACGTTATTGCGTATGTGCGTCCTTTGACCTACGGGTAAAATAAATAACACATATTGTACATTTCACGTCCAGTTTCTGCCATTCAATCTATTCGCAATCTATAGATTTATTTTTTAGTAACGTTGTTATTGTAAAAACAGTCCATACAATGTTTGACAGATAATAACGTTAAGTAACTTATCGATAGATAACGCTTTGTGTGCTATGCTTCTAAACTTACTGTCAACGACTTTTTAACGTTCCTGACAGTTCCGATGAAGCGACGAGACGTTGGAAAACTCTATTTACATAAGGATCTTCTTAGTAGAGATTTAAAGAAATTAACCTAAACACTTCGTTAAGTGTATTTAAAGATAATTAGTTAATGACTCTTTAAAAATAATGTAATGAGTGTCTCTGAGTTAGGGCATCGCAAACCGTGTTCCGCCGCAAGTACCGTAACTAACTAATAGTGGCATAATTGTGTATTTGAAAAATATTTTTTTAAATATTATTAGAACACAACGTCATTTTTGTTCTTTTAATATAGTACCATCATAACTAGTCTCGGAAATACAATATAAAGCTTTTAAGTTTCCTGTTAGAGAAAGAGAACGCTATTGCAACATGACGTCACGATTCAGTAGCTCCATACAATTTCCATACAAAAATTCTTTTTAGAAAGACACGGAGTAGCACTTAAAGAGCTTGTAACTTATTTGTTTTTTGACCGATTTATTTTCTGTTTTTACAAATGTTGCTCTTTCGTGTTTTTTCGATTGTAATTAATAAATATCCTTTTGACAGTAGTCAAATACCCAATTAGATAAACTAGACTAGCCAAATTCGCAAACTCAGCTTGCGTCTGTAATTTGCCCAATTTCCTCACAATTTGAAAGTCAACTATCGGGCGGTCGTTATGCAGTACTCTGCGGGGGCAGTAAGTATTCATAAAATTTTAGTTTAGTTTCGGCACGTCACAGTTGGGATGCTGCCTTTGTTAAAAATAAATTATTTTTCACTTATTATTATTAAAGTCTTCCAAAACAAGTAACACGCACTATTAGTTCTCAGTATGATAACCATTTTTAATTATTATTATATTATCGATTAAACTATCAAAAGTGCGTCAAAGGTTTATGACGTCACATTTCGCTATTTCATACAATACTAGTTTTAACACGCGTTTGAAGTTTGATAATGAGTTGCCGGTTTGTATAGTTGACCACATCCCTATTAAGGCTATAAAATATGACTTTGTTTTTTATTTTCATTTCCTTTATGTATTTTGGGGTATGTGACCCGATTCTGTGATTCTTTGAATTTCTTTGTCGCATCGACTCTTGAGCTGAATCACGTTATAACGGCGTGGAACAATGCCGTTGTGTGCGAGATGTTTGTTTTAATAAACACCACTTTATACCTACCTACGTATTTTACTCGACTCGTAAGTATGTACAATGTACAAGATTGACTCTGCAATCTGTTTGTGTAGGCTCGGAACAATGCAGGAAACTATTTATTATAATGTATCGTTGACACGCACTGATATTGATATATGAGATGACAAATGATACACCGTATATGATATAAAAAAATACATAATATATTGTATTGAATAATAAAATAATGCAATCTATAGACTACTCAGAACTAACAATAATTCTATTTTAAGAGTGGTTGGCTTCGATTGGATGAGGCCGTAAATTCAAATTGGTAATAGTTTAAAAGAGGCATATGGTCCAAATGTGGATGCATAATATCTAATGATGATGAGATGCAATAAAATTAAGTAATTTATTTAAAAATTGGTATACTTTCCGATTTAATTCATTTGAATTATTTAGGGTTCACTGCTTGTTAATTACAAGCAATGAACCTTAAATAAATAATAATTGAAGTGCAGAAACTTAACTAAAAAAATATTTATGAATATTTACCGACGTATTAACGCATTGCAAAAGATATCGGCCGATACTTGAGTCGAAGTTTAGATTTTAAGAAAATTGGACAAATCAAAAAAAGAAGGAAGAGCGGGAAAGCGGAGCTAAGTCCTCGTCACGTGCTCTAGGCCTCCGCTTCAATCGACAAACACGGATCGCAACATCGCTCCGGCTTACTCCCTCACACCAGCTTCCTCGCTCCGTGTCAATGGACAGGCAGCTTAAGCCTGCAGTCTGGACGCGTGGGAAGTTGCGATTGAACACCCACATTGATAATTTCTATTCACACAGACATATCATACAATATTAGTATACGCACCCTGGAAAGTAACAATCTTAACAATCTACGTTTGGCGCTTCCCTCAAGTTAAATGTACATCACGCGTTCGTCTTAGTGGGATATTAATGAATTTCACAGAAAATACGCAATGTATTTAATCATTAGATTGTCGTTTTGTTTAGTTCGCGGGCGGCGACGTGCGGTAGTGAGTAGCCGGTGGCATAGGGTGGGGTCACAGTGCACGCTTTTTGTCATGTAACTTTTGCGTGAATGAATAACTTCTAAATAAGAGGTCCGATTCGAATTATTTAAAGAGGAATTTCCAAATACATAGTCAATTATAGTTACAAAAATATGTAATTGGATAAAGATTACTAAATAATCATGATGAGAACGTCAACATTTTTCATCGTACTCATGTTTCAACAGACTAATTTGAATAAAAAAGGGGTTATAGTTGCTCAACTATAATAGTTCAATATATAGACCCGCGGCCGTGCTTGTAGGTAATTATGAGTATTGCAAACATGTATAGTACGTATATCTCACGAAGTTACAGTTAATTTTTTTTAAATAAAATATAGCTCATGTTACTTAGGAATAATAGCTTTCCATGAGTGTAAGAATTTTTAAAATCGTTTAAGTAGTAGTTTTTGAGTTTATCCATTACAAACATTTTACAAACTTACAAATAAGCAAATATTTCATCTTTATGATATTAGTTTAGACAAAACAAGTGTCACTAAATAATTCAAACTCAAACTCAAAATTATTTATTTCATATAGAATGCTGATTCTGCTGAGAAGAGCCGGCAAGAAACTCGGCAGTTGCTCTTTTCAAAACAAAAAATGTTACAATATGTAGCTTATGTATCTTGTGGCAGTTGAAGCAAGCAGATTGGTTCCAAGTAACTTTGTCATTTTACAATTATATTTTGCATGTTTTGTAATTATTTCCTGAAATAGAACTCTCGTTGCTTTTTCAACATCAGTGCACGCATCATCCTTCAAGCTTTTGTTTTCCAGAATTGACACTTTGTTTCCTGAAACAATATAGTTAACAAGGTATTTATTAGAAATTAGGATATAATTAATTAAATTAGATTTTTTGCAAACCCCAATTAGATTTTAAAGGTTTAAAAGGTAGCCTATATGTTAATCCAGGGTATAAGCTATCTGAATTCCAAAATATGTATCAGCCAAATCGGTTTAGTGTTTGTAGGGTTATAAAGACAGCTAGTCCATTTTAAAGTAATTTTTTAATACGGTTGCTCAAAGAGCTTTTTGTAGCTGTATCTCGTGCGGAAAGTTCGATTTTCCGCATTTGTATCAAAATATACTATTGAAGGTTAACAAACATTCAGCCAGAAAACAACAATGTTTTGGGCTTCGCCACAGTCGAAGTCGAAGCTTTGTCTGGGGGGAGGCTTTAGCCGTGACTAGTTACCACCCTACGTCAAAGACGTGCCGCCAAGTGATTTAGCGTTTCGGCACGATGGCGTGTAGAAACCGATTAGGCTTAGGTTGAATTTGCACTGCCGTACCCATTCCAAGTTAGTCCGCTACCATCTAAGACTGGCATCGTCATTTACAATCAGGTGAGATCGCAGTCAAGGACTATCTTGTCAACGATAAAAATAAAAAAGTCGGGTAAAAAGATGAGTACATTATAAGTACCTCTTTACTGCTTTATGTTAAATCTTCCTTTGTTTTTTTGTGTTTTTAGTAATTTCCTTTACGCTTTCTCATATCTACCTGAAATGAGGAGAAAAATAAGTTACGATATTAATAAGTACATTAGTGTTTGCTAATTAATAAAGTGTTTGATGATTAAAAAAATACATAATAAAAGTTACATACTTACTACGTTCGTACTCGAAGAATACAAATAAAATTAGCAGTCGTTTCCGACACTCGCGACCCACCCTAACGCTCGAAACAATTATTATATCGCGATCGCCGGAGTTGCGGTGCTCTACGAAAAGGAGCGTGCTATCACCTTGAATATTGGGACGCGATTGAATTTATTTGTGGTTGAATACTGTAATATAAAGCGAATTACGGGCGGCTACTGCTTCATACTAAAATGTATGGGCAACGGGAAAGAATTTTCGCTACAAAGTTAATGATTTTTAGTCTTATATTATTGATTTTTGGTTTGAATTAATATAAAATTTTAATGGCGAAAATATTTTCTATACTTCCTTCTCACGATTTAACCAAAAATTATTCCAAATATAACATCGGAATAGCATAAGATGTATTAAATAGAAAAGGTCGATTTCGGTGATTTTGATAATGTTGCAGATTTTTTTTCTCAAAAACTGAGATTTATTTTAGATATATTTCGTGGCGTACTTATAGCCTCATCTATTAAGCAATTGAGGTTTTTTTGTGGTGTCATTCAATTCAATGAGTTTTTTAATTTGCGTTAAACCGTAAGTATCTATTTGCGCATTTCTTCCAGACTTGCCCCTTAAGCCGCTTTTAAAGTTCATTACCCAAAGGGTGGCACCCACACAGGACCCTATTAAACCTCTACTATCCGTTTGTTTGTTAGCTGGCTATATCTCTTGAACCGTAATAGAAATGAATATCGTCACAGTATGTGTATTTCTATTGCCGCAATAGCAACAAATAATAAAAAGTTGAAAATTAAACGATCTCATTAATAGCTGGTGTCAAATCTTGTAAGATGGCACGGAACCCTTCGTGTGCGGGTTCCACTCGCGCTTGGGCAGTTTTTTTATGTTAAGTTAAAATGAAAACTGTTATAGGAAGTGTTCTCACGTCAGTCAGCGGCTGCGGGCTGGCGGGCAGCGAGGGCACGGTGGGCGCGGCGGCGGCCAGCGGCGTGGGCGCGGCCACGAACGACGACGACACCGGCGACGGCGTCGACGCGGGCGGCTGCTGCTTCTTCTTCAGGGCTTCCTGCAACGGACAGCAATCGAAGTGTTGGCATTATAATAATACTAGCTGAAGCCCGCCAATTCGTTCGTGAGTTTTTATTCTCTTATTTTCCGCGACAAAAAAGCCTAGGTGTTATTCTAGACTATAATCTATCTCAGTGCAAAATTTCAGCTAAATTGGCTCAGACGTTGCGGCGTGATTGAGTAACAAACATCCATCTATCCATCCATACATCCATTACATCCATACATCCAAACCATTTTAGTATGATACTTCTTCATCAACCTATATACGATAGATAGATTGGACAAAGGTCACTTGCATGGTCTTACACACAAAGCAAACTTTTTTTAGACCTGGTTTTTTTGAACCTTGGCTAATAGTAAGAATATGAATCTTAGAGAATTACATGTACATTCAGTAAAGCTAACAAGAGATATCACGAGAAAATGGGTATAAGGTACCAGCTTAAAAAGGTTAATTTAAAAAAATATATGTTACAACTTCGTAAATCTATTCTCGTAATCGAAAGTCCGATGAGTAACGGAATAAACTAAGAGCACAGACGTTCGAAGACTTTGTTAACAAGTTTTTTGTTAAAATAAAGAAAAAGGAGCCGATAGACGATCAAAATGGAACGATATAAGACGTCGGCCGATGTTTTTAATGAAGTAATCCAACTTGATATTATATATTGTAGCCATAAACAAGGATTTCAGAATATCTATAAAAGCATCTTTATCATCGTACCATATAAAGAAGTATATATTATAAGGCCAAATTTCATATTTTTTCGGTGTTAAAAATTAGAAATATTTTGCTGTTTCTCGAATTGAATCAGATTCAAACAGATAAAGATATGCATACTAATAAGCAAATCGACTGTTAACCGCCAAGACTCCTAACTCAAAATGTCAAAAGTTTACACAAGACACAAAAAACATTATACATATATTTTTTGTTTAAGTGCAGATATGATTAGAACAAAAATATAGGTTCGTTTAAATATTTATAATAGGTATTAATTTTATGTATGAGAATTTTCTATAGTGTGAGATAGAGGTTTTTTTTGCAAAATCAGTAAAACAGCAGTTTGACTTAAAAAATATCATTTAGGTGATCTTGGTGGTTAACTAAAATAAGATAGATTGATAAAGAGTTGCATTGATTAAATGGCAACATCTTTGTAACTATAAAAATTCTTTACTTTTACTTTAATAATACTATTGCAAATAATTCGTTCTTTTCATAACGTGCAACGCCAGTAACTTACCGTAACGACCAACGTGCTTCGAAGCGTAAAATATATTCATAAGCGACATGTAAGGATTGTTAACTTCGGATTAGCGGAGTAAACCAAGGATAAAGGGCCAGTCTAATCAAATTATGGTCAAATTGATGAGAATATGGCTTTAATGTGACTGCTAATTAAGTGTAATAACTATAATAATTATGATTGCTATTTAAATATAATTAGGTAAGTATTAAAATTATTTACAGATTTGTCTCAAGATTTTTAATATCCTTTAGTTATTTATTCAAAGCTAGCTGATGTTCACGAAATCGTCCACACGGATAAATCTAAAACCGAAAATGTAGAACACCAAAAAGCGAGTTACTATTGCATAATCATTCAGTAATGCTGAGATCGATGGAGCGAGCTCTGACTCAGCTCAGACTTAAGATAGAAGTTAAAATGAGACGAATATGCTCTGACATTTATCTCGTTTTAACTCTGTCTTGAGTCTAAGCTGAGTGAGAGTACATTCTATAGATTTCAGCCTCAGTACCTTTATAAAAAGCAAGTACATGTTAGGTACATTCCCATCTTGTTTGCACTACACTGGTATCATTATGAAGACGGTGCCGCCTTCTCAACGAATTTCCTTTCTTTTTTAAGCTTTTTGCAAAACAGCACTGCCATTCACTTCCCTCATTGCGCCCACGACGTGGTGCCAAAAAGCGAAACAATCCAAATAAAATATCGGGCTGTTGACCTCAAAAATAAAAACGTAAAGACACTGCAGTCGTGGGCGAACTTAACACTTTCGAAATATATTGTCAACTATTTTTTGTGTTCGGATGCAGATCAACCCGTTTTTTGCACGATTGTAAAGCATTAATCACTAATAATTGATTTGATGGGTCGACTTGGGGAGACGGCATTTACATAAAACTGGTGTTTGTTGAACTATCTACACACTACTCATACATCTCGACTTTTAATCGAATTCGAATTTAACTAGGAAACTAAAGTAATTATTAGCCAGTTTATAACTAGTGTGTTAATGAGTTATCAAGCCGTGTATGACTAATCGGTAAGTATTCACATTTTAGCCACCATAGCAAATTATCTAAATTGGTTTGAATATTTATTTATTTATCTTCATACATACACAATCCTTACAGGTTAACCTAATGTGATAGTATACAATTATCTGTTTAACTACCTATATCTAAGAAATAATAATACCTTCTTAAATCTGTTATGTGATGTGTAAAAAAATTTTTCCAAATTGCATAAATGGCTTCTGAGAACTGAGAAAAATAGTATTCGTTGAAATTATATTATGATTTATTTACGAGTCACTATCCATAGAGATGGCTTGGCACTGAGAAAAGCCATTAAGCAAAAAAGAAGATAATTAAGTGTTACCGTACCTTAAAGCAAACTGAACATAGTCCATCTGTGGAGGGGTTTCCGTAGAACCCGCAGCCGGAACGGCACAGAGCCTCCATGGGGTTCGACTCTCTCTCCATTTTTTCCACGGTTATAATAATATATCACTTTTAAACAACAACAAAAAGTTCACGTACGATTGCACTATCAGTATATTATATTGCACTTGATTGTATAGTTCACACAGTGATCACAGTACGATGCACTCGTCAATATGTTTCAGTGGGTATCCCCGGACCGCAGAGTGCGCGATCGGCGGCTCTCTGTAAGCCGGCGAGGTGAGCTGCTACTTCTTTCTGTGTCAGGATCGCAACAGGCCCTGGAACAATGGATTTATGTTACTCCAGAGAAAAAAAAAAAGATGAAGATTAGGGAATTTTTTATATGAGAATGTGTAAAGAACTCATCATGGCGTTAAGATTACGGTCAAATAAGCCGCGTGACTGCAACGCTCATCATTAATTTTTTTTAGAAATAATAGAAATAGAAATAGAAATATTTTTTATTCAAATAAACTTTTACAAGCACTTTTGAATGGTTTAAATTTGATTAATTTAAATAGCTTTTGAACCGTCTTGGTGGATTTTAATGCGGTTTGTATTTCACATTGGTATATTTAGCCTATACAATAGGTAAGCTCAACCTTATGAAGCTTGGCGGGCGCAAATAAAAAGCAAAATATCAACGACGCAAAAACATTTCAGTGCAATTTGCAATCTCTTCATATTGGTGTCATCCAAACAGGTATGACCGTATGACGCATTCGCAGGTCCAAGGCACGGGCAGGCATTATAGAAAGTGGTATCTAAGAGCAAACCGCGATTTAGCGGAGGCAAAACATAATATGCATAACGGCAGGTTTGCATAACAAGAGAGAGCTACAGCTATGGCAAAAGTGGAACGAGTACGCGGCCCGCGCCCCGCGTCAAGGTCCCGCCGCGCCGCCGCCGACTGTGATAAAACTTTGCTCAGCAAGGGCCAGTAGGATTAGTCTTAAGTTTTAATACGATTGATCATATAAGAATTCGACAACATTAGCGTCAAAGTAAAACGAACCTTAATTGCATTTTTTTAAAGTCACAAATTCAGTACAACCGATTTTAATTCAGAGCCTATCACATTATGCGTAAACATACAAGAATGCATACACGAAATTGAGTTCTAATTCAATGCTGTTATGGTCCATTTTACTTTGACGCTAATGTCGTCGAATTCTTATACGATCAGCCGAATTAAAATTTAGACTAACCCTACAGGGCAGACACGATGCTTTCAGCAGCGTTTTTGCTATTTTTAGTCGCTTTTCGGAAGCTCGATGCCGAGTCCAAAAGCAAACGACGCTGATCGTCGCAACTAAAATCATCGTGTTTTCCCTGGCCAACCACAATCTTGTCACTGACGCTTTACTTGCACCACTCCCATTAACCCACAAAATGTACTTGCTTCTATTTAAGTAGAAGTCCAGGGACATCTAGCGGAATGCCGAGCGCGGTAAACGCGTAAACCTACTTAAACAACCATAAAAGTAGACAAAAAACATTTTCGTTGCGAAAGTTAAGACCTTCTCACTACTCACTTTGGTGAGACGAGGGAAGGTCATGTCTTCAAAATTAAAGAAATAAGGCTTCTTTTTTGCTATATCGATGCGATAGTAGGTATCATAACTCGTCATGATCGTAGAACAGTGCCAGATTTCCATACAGTCCAAAAAATGACTCTGGCATATTTGGACATTTAATTAACAATTATTATTTTTATTTGTTTACTATTTTAAAACAGAACCTTCTTAATGGGTACATGTGTAATTTCTTTGCTACAGATTTTTTATTTAAAAAGTCATGACAACAAAACTTCGGAAATTATATCAAGTGGCAGTATTGTAAAGTTGATAAAATGTAGATCCGAAGTTATTCTACGATCATGACGAACTAATCGGTTGTAGTGGTCACTGATGTTTGAGTGGTGTTTCTAAAATAACTAACACAAAACCAGCGTGATGGTTGCGATGTAGATATCTTTTTTTACTCTGATGCAACTGGTACGAGAAACCATAAATCAAGAGGTATAGTGTGGTCTCTTATAAACACTAAAAATCGATTTAATTTGATTCATAAGAATGGAGAGGGTTTATTTCAACACTGCAGTGACAGAGGCGACAATTATCGAGAAACTATGTATTTAATAACATAGACTTACAAATGTCGTGTACCTGCCACTAAATTATAAAAGAATGCAACGATTAAACCTTTCTCTTTTTCATATCTCAAACTAACTACATATACACAAGTAATTGATTTCTAAATACTTGTACTGCCTACATTTAATCTTATCAATGCACATAATTCATGTATAGAGAGAATCAACGACAAAACAAGTGTCAAACATTTCATCCGCCCAAAGCCGCTTTCTACGATATATTTTCTTGAACTAGGTACTTGTTCATAAATAACGTCAACTCACATCATTTAAAGTGGAGCGAGCCATATCTAAATACGTTTTAGAAAAATTCTATTTGGGAGCAAGATCACGAAGCGTGCACCAATTAGCGTGATATTAATGAAAGTGATGGTGAGTATAGAGAGCGAGGTTATTACACTATACCATTTTCTATTCGACACATTGGTTTGGACTCATCGATTTTATTTATCTGTAAAATCGATATTACGTATTCCCTAACCTAGCACAGCACTAGTATCGTTCGTAATCTGCTATCGTTATTATTCTGTGATTTGATGAACGTTGATTAGATGTAAATTAAATTTCATAAATTGTTTTCGATGATTAAGACCAGCTTGCACCGAAATGATCAATCTTGTACAGTTACATTTTGTAAAGAAATGAATTAAATATACTTAGCGATAGATTAGCGGATGCTACAAGTGGACCTAAAAGTACAAAATAATTATTTTTTTTATACTGTTGCGTAAATAACTCTCCAACGATAATTGCGTGTAAATATAATTGCCTAGGAATATCTCCTAGAACTTAATAGCAATAGGCATGCAAACGGTAAATATAAAAAGTATAATGGCCGGAGTATAGTGCAGTCTCATCAGTTGAGAGTCATCGACCGGGCTCGATGTATCACGTAGGGATAGGCCTCACTCACACTGCGAAGTGAGTAACTCCACTGAGCTCCCAGGTCAGCGCTATCAGTTATAATTGCGGAATCTTTTACGGTCTGAGAGGTAGTCGAAGACCAGTCTTAGAATTGGGGCTAATTCAGAGCTATTTTTATACTGGAATACATTTATCAGTTGTTTGTTGTGAAACGTGGCAATATAGCCATACTATTTTATTATTCCGAAGGCGTCACGAGCATCGCCGTTAGCACAAAATACAGTAGATACGTGCCGTTTATAAAAACTTTACATGATGCAATACTTTACGTAGCCAGAAACGTCGGGAGGGCATATTATCATGAACTGTTTATTTAAAATAACAACACAAAATCAAGCAATCTTTATACGAGTAGATAATAGATATCCTAAAAAAAATTTAAATGTGAATATGTAAGGCCAAAATAGGTACTTTCAAAAAGTATTTGCCATTAATACCACCACGGCTTAGGAGTACAGGACTATGCAGCTTTGCAGGATTGAAGGGGTGGTTACTTGGAGTAATGGAGTTCAATGTAAAATTGTAAGTACCTCTGCCGCGGGCCCTTCATCAAACTGCTGTGCAATTCTCTAAAAATTACTGATTGCAACCGCCGCAGATTGGCCGATACTCATTATTATTTTATTATTGGTAATTGGCTAAAATGTATTATTGCAGAAAGAACGCGATAAATTCAACAAATCACCACAATTGAGACTGTAGATTGCTACAGTCATCATCATCAATCAATCATTGGATTGATGCAGCTTTTACAGAATCGGTCCACAGAACCGCTAGTCTTTTGAAAAACGCAACCGTTGTGCAATCATTAAGCCATGTGGTAAAGATGCTTTACACTTCAATAAAATTGAACTCTTAAAGTGGTGCTATCCTTTTCCAAAAAGGAGAATTGAAATAATCGTGAAGAGGACGACACTATTTAAGACTTATTTTGGTTTAGTGTAAAGATCGCTATTGTCGACTGCGTAATTCGTTGAATAAGAATTTTCGCGGACTTCACGTCAACTGGACAAAGTTGGACAGTTGTACAATCGGTCGGAATGCTTGCAATGTTTTTCATAAAAAATAAATGCCATGTTAAACATAACTAATATTTCCCTTTCTCTCTAAATAAGGCGTAAAGCTTGTTTTAGGAGTGGGCACGACACGACATGCATACGGTTTGTGTTTGAACCGTCAACCTTTCAGTTTTCAGTCAACCCCTTGCCCGTTGAGCTATTGAGGCTAATTCTGCTTGCAGCCCGAATGCATTCCGTTTTTGCACCAGCCGATAGTTTTGTTATGTGCTGTATTGTATCTTTAACAGGTACGAGTTTGCACATCTCACCAAAGTTTGTTAGAATTCTAGCATGAAAACTCTTTTTGGGTTTCCATGCTCGTAGGCCAGACTAAAATAGACCTTTTGCAGAGTAAAATAGAATTTTAGAGATTTGCATTCAGTACTATCAATTCTTATTTGGGAATATTTCTTCTAAGGGCGTTGGCTGATGAATTTGAAATGTAGAAACTGGTACTAGATCTACCCAGGCTCTACCATAGATATAGAAAAGATAAGATTAGACTTTTAAGAGTTAATTCTTTAAGCCTATAGATTCCCAGAATGCTACATCGCACACGCGTGACTAGGCCCTTTCGTGTCGCATACACGTGTAGAGCTCGCCCGAGTCGCGGTCCGAAGTCCACGTATAAAATGACGCGACTAGCGCATTCCGACGACCTCTTAGATCGTCTACGCAACATTTCAAAAATAAATGGCGTGAAAGTGCTTCTACCATACGTTTATTATTGTTTACAAAATGTTTAGCAACGCCCTGCGCAGGTATCGAGATACATTCTCGCTTATTTTGCGCATCATCGCACGGTACAAAGAAATATAAAATTAAACATTTACTCGAATAACAATAAATTTTCTTAGTATTTTTATTAAAGTGTTTATATACACTTGAAAGAAATACCGATTTGTGATAATACAGATTCGTGGTGTAGCGGTGAACACGCTCAGGGCACAATATACTCGGAGATACATTTCAAATCCCGCTGGTTTCACAAAATTTTTATTTGAGTATTATTTATTCGAATGACTTTTCTAATCCTACGAATTTTATACCCATCTCCTTGTTTGTAATCCAATGGTAAAAGAAAAAAGTTTATCCTTGAAAATAAAAGACACTTGCTGGGACTTTTAAAAAAAAGTAAATTTCCTTTAAGTCTAATCTAGTTTAAGAGATAAGTGGAAATAAATAAATATCATACATTACGTACAAATATGTGATCAAAAGAACTTCCGTAAACTTCGATCAATATCTTATTCGAAGATATAAAATAAAGTTATTCGCATCGGCAATTTGAATGTTATAGCCATAATAATGCTAAAGTCTAATACAGTACCTACAGTTGTTTTTATTACATCAACGAGAAAGAATCCTTCGAAACCGGATGAACGGAGTGTGGACAAAAGTTATAACAATAGAAATATTTTGTCTGGTGTGATCCATTGACCACCCTACCGACAATAAATGCCGCAAAGCGCTTTAGTTGCCGTGTTGAGATAGGCATCTTATTAATACATATTATATTGCAAATGTATTTGTTTGTTGGTTTGTCCCTCAATCTCGCTGCAATAGAGCTACGGATCGACGTGTTTTTCTGCGCGGGTATAGTTGAGTATCTGGAGGGAGAGACACATAATGCTATGTATACATTTTATCCCGCAAAATCGAAGAAATCCCGCGGAATTTTAATAACTAAATCCACGCGGATGAAGTAGCGGGAATCAGCTGGTGGTCATCGGTGATTAATAAAATGCCATACGTTCATATCCCTCTCAACCCAGGCGAATACGGTAATTTCATCGTTGGGCCGAAACTCAAAAGTGCGATGTGACACGTAAAACCGCACTGCGTGATTTCGAACCGCATAGGGTCTTGCTGCCCAGACGATTCGTCTTGCATCGATTTATGGTATCATAAGTCGATGTTTAACACCGAGCGATCTTGCAGTTTTTGAAGATGCCACGTCAAGTCGCAGTTTTATTTCGGCTCTTAGAATGAATCTTCATTTAGCCAAAGTTAGCAGAGGCTAGCAATCAAGGGCTAACATTAGTAGAATAAACACAGAAAATGACCACTAATAAACCTTCATCTTAAAAACTGTGAACTTTGTAGGAATTTCTACTCTTGTGAATTGTCAAAGATCAAGGCTGATAAATTGTTAAATTGTATGACAGTGAAGTAACTACACGCGAATTCGTGACGTCAACGGTGTTATTTCCTTAAACTTGAACCAGTAAATATGACGTCACAAGATACGTTTGTGCAAGAGTATTGGAACGTCGTAGTAAAAAACCTTCAAAATCTTGTATTACTATTATTATATCAAATGTAAGAATAAAAGGTAATTGCTCCAATCGTCGAAGATGTTTGAAGCCCGCCAATCCGCAACGGCCATTGTGGTGGATTATAGCCTAAACCCTTTTAGTTTTGAGAGGAGACCCGTACTTTATAGTAGAGCGGGGATGGGTTGATAAAACTGATTGAAATGGGACAAGGTGTGATATCTTATGAAGGAACACCAGGCGCCAAATCATTGAGAGTGTACCTACCTAAGAATTATGGTGGTACGTCAACTTTACTACAATCCAGGCCAAGGCCGGCTAAACTATCATTACTATCGGTGCTATCAGTAGTACCGCCCTGATTATGGTAAGAAAAGAAACGCTTCGCTCCATGCGTGGGCTTAACCATTTATCTGTTGCATCAACGACCAGTCAAACCTTTATTTGTATAGTATGATACAAACACAACGCGCGTTGGCAGCGGGTCCAAAGCGGCTGCTAGTTCTAATGCACTAGCCATGTACAGACAGCGCGATCATTGTACATGTACATTTGTAGGGAGTTGAGCTATTTCAAGCACAAGTTAAGATTGGTATGCCTACAACGCTTCAGACTTTAAAGCGATCCCTACCAACCACATCGACTTCAGTGTCGAACAGTATCGTTCACCATACTCTAGGTATAGATCGAGATTGCACATCTCGACAAAGTAAATAGATTTCGAGCGAAAAACAATCAATCAATAACGTCAGCGCCATATGAACTCATTGTTTTAAAGTTGTTCTTTCTGATAAAAGTTGAGATTGCTGTATGTGTATTAATCAATCTTTATTGTACCTACATTGCATTATATCGACTAGCCTTTGCTCGCGGCTTTGCTAACGTTATCGATTATTCATACGCCGGTTGTACCCCCTTAGGCTTAGGGATTGAATTTTCAAAAATCCTTTCTTAGCGGATGCCTACGTCATAACTATCTGCATGCCAAACAGTCCGATCCGTCTAGTTTTTAAAAAAAAGTCCAATTTCGCTCACAAAATTTTTAGAAAGTTTTAAATAAGAGATCACCAGTTGCTTTAACATTTAAAGTAAAGTTTCACAACATGTCTGTTAGCATTAATCTGTCAGTTATATATTAGCTAACTTCTTGAATTAACTGTAGTCCATTGACAGTTTGGTCCACCAATGTAAAAAGTACTGTTCTGTTTCTATCCATACTGATATCTATATATATAAAATTCAAAGTCCTGAGTCCTGACTGACTGACTGACTGAGATATCAACCCATAGCCTAAACTACTGAAGTTAGAAACTTGAAATTTTTACAGTTGGTTCCTTTTATGACATAGGCGCACACTAAGGAAGGATTTTAGAAAATTCAACCCCTAAGGGGGTAAAATAGGGGTTTGAAAAATCGAACTTAACGTGAGCAAAGCCGCGAGCAAAAGCTAGTGTATTATAAACGTAAACTGTAAAAGTGTGTATATGTCATACTTTTTATCCCCGAATATCAAGGAGTTCCTAAATCCACATGGACGAAATCTCGTGCATGCATGATCTCTTGTAAGTATCTCCTTTATAGAACTCAAAGCACCTACGACATAAGTATATTCAATAGCCAGTCATTATACTCTATTGCCTGAAGGTTGCGAATTACTAGTCAATGAATATCGCAAGTCGTGTACTGAGCCCAGTAACTATTATATTATGTGAATGTGATGAGAGAACAAAATGTGTGTTGTGCCTTTTCGTAATCAAAGGGTAATCTGGATTCCAGATAATTCCTAAGAAAGGAAATGGTAACAAAAGAATCTAAATAGTTAGATATCATACGTCGTTTAACAATGAACATTTTAGAAATTATAGCTGAAACACACACAACATGTGTATCTGAGAAAAATCTTAGGCGAACTTACTACGGCATTTCCAAAAGTGCCGACAAAATCAGCTTAAAGTAAACCTGATTTGTAAATAGATATCATTTCAATATGTTCGTAAAATCGGTGCGAAATAAGCATGTCAAGGCAAACCTGATTAACGATAACAATCAATCCGCACTCAAAGTTACACTGCATGGATAAAGTTCAGTTATCGGAATATACCTAACTATTCATCGCCTCCTCTAATATATGCAACTGATAAGATTAGTACCAAGAGATCCTGGAGTGACTAGCTAGACATACAGCTCAAACCAATATAGAAACGAGATACTGCAATGTAGATACGTAGGTATAATTCCACTTATTTGTGAAGACTGTTATATTATTAAAGGAAAAAAAAAATAGCTTTAAGCCACCTCGATTGAAGTGCATTTTATTATTTTTGTTTTCCAAGATTTAATAAAAACGTAGCATCTGCTTAATTAGGAATTAAGTAATTAACCGTGTGTGTAAACGTGCCGTTTGGATTCGTCCGGCGCGGCGCCGATTGCTAGACTTATTGTATTAACTCTATTACAACGTCTAGTACTATTTAATAGCTATAACAGCAACGTTTTCAAAAAGTCCATACAATTTTGGACTATGAACAAAGTTGCTAGATAATCCTACTAATATTATAAATGCTAAAGTTTGGATGTATGGATGGATGGATGGATCGGTGGATAGATGCATGGATGGATGTATAACTGTTGCTCAATCACGCTGCAACGACTGATCCGATTTGCCTGAATTTTGGCACAGAGATAGATTGCAGTCTTTTTTTTTTTTTTTTTTTTTATTCTCTTTTAAAGAGCTGAGTCACTGGAGTGACTATGTTGCTCTCATAGGTACGTACAATGGCATATTAACTAAATTTAATTATAATTTAATTTAATTTAATTTAGATTGCAGTCTGGAATAACAAATAGAACATTTTTTATCCCGGAAAATAAAAAAGTTCCTGCGGGAATTAAAAACCTCAATCCACGCGAACGAAGTTACGGACATAGAACACAGCTAGTTACAGATAGATTGTATATAGTAACCAGTTAGTTTAGCCCGGCGCCGGATTAATTTGACGTGTACAACGGTGCATATCAAGTTAGAACACTACCCGGCAACATCACCGGTCCGATTCCGGACGCATTCAAACGGCACGTGTGCACCTACAAAATATAGTTATCGAAGTATTAAAAAAAATTAAGCTCTTGATAAATTGCAATTAAGTGATATTATGATTCCAAAGATTAGGTAAGTACATCACTATCAGAGCATGAATCATTTTGTAACGATTTTGATAAAACTTTTTGTATTTAAATATAACAGTTGTGGTTATTAAAGGAAATATGCAAATCGTTATTAATTATACCTGAAGGTTAAGTCAATTCTAGTTGCAGGGGAATATTGTGTCCAAAACTTGACTCTGGGGGAGATATGGGATTGTTACCCACAAAAAACTCCTTTCAGGTCAACCTTTTGGTAGGTACATGTTGGAAAGTTCCGAGACTCCGCAGAAATCAACGATGCCCTCCCTTAAGACTTTTACAAAATGACTATTTAGACTTGTGTTTCAATAAATGCAGAACTCTTTTGCCTAACTAGACAAATAGACACGGTAACTTTTGCAAATTGTCCCGACGAACGATCTAGGTTCGCTAAAACGATTTATGTTGATTATTAATTTAGGCTAGACGACGAAACAGTAGAAGCAGAAGTTCCTATTACCTACTGAAAAAGTAGGGCAATGGCTGTAAAATATTGAGTTGTGCACTCAATACGTCAAACTGGTATAGATTATCTCTATTAATTACTAACTAATAGTAATAACATAGGACGTAAATGTAAACTGTAAAGTTTTCTAGTTAAACTTTACAAAATTAATGCCTAAGTTCAGTTGCCTTGATCTTACAGGATGTGATAAAATTTAAAAATCGATGCATCTATCGATCGATTCATCTAGTAAACCTATCTCTGTTTTGTGACCATTAATTTTGCCTTTGACCTAACCGCTGTTATAGCCTACATTTTTTTTAAAGAATATTAAAAAGCCAAACTGAACTCTACTTTTTTTTATTCGATGACAATAAGATAGTCCTTGACTGCCATTTCACCTGATGGTAAGTGACGATGCAATCTAAGACGGTAGCGGGCTAACTTGGGAGGAATTCGCCTCTCCTGTTTATGTCAAACATAAACATATAAAGGACGTGCACAAGGTCAGCTTAAAAGACATAGTATAGAGGAAAACATCTACGACTCTAATAGTGGTTCATTTCAAGTTGGAATTAGTTATTTCTAGTAAACAGTAAGCGATAAACCCTAAGGTTCTAGGAGGCGACCTATCTGCAAGTATAGCTGGGATGTAAGCACGTGTCAGTGTGTGTGTGTGTGTGTTGTACTCGCGAGTGGTCGGTGTGCGCGCCCCGCTGACCCAGATGCAGTGTTCGCTACGCAATTCGAGCTCGGCAGTCGACCCGCTTCGCTTTGCGCTAACACAGAAGTCCTCTGTAATTTGCTAACTATTTTGAAGACGGTGCGTAATTTGTTAAGGGAAGGAATGTTTCGTCTTTTCTGAATGGGACTTGTTATTATATAACATCCAATTTTCGTACTTATAACACGAACATTTCGTGTTATAAGTAATAACTATAAATAATTTCATTTCGCCTTCATTGAATTAAATACGCTAATCATTGAAACCGGAGTTAATATAAAAGTATAATAATAAAGTTAATATAGTCTGATTTTTAATTCCGTGGAATTCTGACGTATCTTAATGTTACCAGAGATTTAAAAAATCCCACAAAAAAGATAATAAATTGAAACTTATACAAATAAAAATCAATGGCCGCACATAGATATATGACAAATGCCTGACAGATAGTTTGGGGCTGTGGTTTGGGGTTAAATCGAACTACAGGTGGTAATACTGTTTTTCATACAAATAACTCGCTCTATTTATAAAATGACATCTGTCAGAATTCCACCGAATTAAAAATCAGACTAAAGAGGGGTCTCCATACAATAAACTTGTTTTAGCTCGATCTTACTTAATATTAGCTGGTGTTAAATCTTATAAGATGGTACGGAACCCTTCGTGTGCGTGTCCGATTCGCATTTGGCCGGTTTTTGGAGAAACAAACAAACTCTGTAGCATAGGGTAAAGATAATAAATGGTAGAAATCATCATCTAAATGAAGAATAACTCAACATCGGGGTTCCCCACAGCTTGAGCACAACGATTTCAAAAGTTGAAACCAATCTAACGATAAAAGATATCATCAATAACGTCAGAATATTCCTCTTATGATTTTATCTCGAATAAAAAAGGGTTTTCAAGTAATACAAAAACAAACCACACACCGATGTAGAAAAAACGAACACCGACTGCCTTCCCCCCTACGAAGACCATGTGTGGTAAACTTATAAGTCAAACGGTTTTGAAACACTCCTTAACTAGCATCTGCCTTCGAATTCGCCCGATTGATTTCACCTGTTTGTTAATCATTTAACGGATGCACATTTTTACGTTTTCTTTGTTTTTACCTAGTAGAGCTCGAAAATTGAGAAGTTTTATGATGTTGTTAATACTATATATTACTGAATAACTGACTGAGAAATAGATTTTATTAGTTTTTAGCGCGAAACTTCCGAGGCTTTTAATTCGACACTGGCGTCATTCACCTATCCGAGATCATCGCACCACAAATTACCCAATTTTAATGACTGTTCCACATTCACGTTTCAGTTTACTTAAAAAATAAATTTAGTTATACTTTCTCGCAAAATTCAGATTTTTTTTGTTCCTAACAAATAACAATTCTAATGAAAGAAAAAGTAATATTATGCTGTTATCTACCAAACCAGAAAAAAATCTGTATGGCAACACGCACCGCCCACGCCGCACACCGTCGTTTCTCCAGAATAGAAGAAACACAGGAACAACACAACGCCAACACGCAACGCCACACAAAACACTCCACAATGCACTGTGATTTTGCAATTGTGCATTGTGGAGTTGGATGCTCTGGTGTCGGAGCGAAACGTACCTACGTCGAATGTGTTTTGAAGAGGTTTTTGTGGCGCTGCGTGTTGGCGTTGTTGTTCCTGTGTTTCTTCTATTCTGGAGAAACGACGGTGCGCGGGCGGTGCGTGATGTCATACAGATTTTTTTCTAGTTTGGCGAATTACAGCATATTACTTTTTCTTTCAGTATTATCATGGAATTCCAGGATTTTCTTTTCTTTTTCAAATTCGAACTCCCGAAGGAGCAGGCCAGCCACTCCTAATAAATTCCACCTCTACCACATAGTGCCTCGCACGATTTAAAATAATGTAGGTCATACCAGTACTCATGAATCTTATCGTTCTCTCAATTGATCAAATTTAAAGCGACTGAGACAAAATACAGGTCTGACCACTCGAGCAACGGTAACAATAACGGTAGGTGGAAAAAATCGAGCAGACCAGAGAAATCCCTCACTAACGTCGAGACATTTGTGTTAAAGGATGTAATAATATTTCCTACTACGAAGACTTTTTCCGTAGTCAAGAAAAAATATTGTTCGCATATAAACCCCAAAAACCGGTGGTTCAATAGAAGTAACACAGACGACGAAACGACGGAAAAAAATCTTGTGAAAAATATTAGACTAGCCAAATATTCGGTAAGTTAATTAGATAGGTCGGTAAATCATCAAACCGAGAATTGCTGTGTAATTAAACATTCAAGGAGAAACCAAGATTGAACAAAATTTTGCGAACTTTACAAACAAAAACAAACTACACAAATACACGGAAATACCACAACGTGAAACGAGGTCAATAAAATTATTTCTTGGCATGAGTTCTATAAAAAAAAAAGAATACAACTGAGGTACGGAAACCTCGTAAATTAGCAATCGCGCATTCAACAACATGGCTATGTCTATATGTCTATCAAAGCGGAAACGTTACACACCTAAAATAGACAAACCAGGGTCTCGAACGAACCTTCCGTGTAGCGTCGCAACGTGGAAGTGAATCCGTACAACCGCGACCCACCGCTGGGCAACAGGTTTGCACAATTGTAACAAAGCACATCAGCAGGGCGGAAAGGACAATGACATAGCAGCCGAAGGAGGACTGCGTCACAAGCATGCACAATGACGCTCCGACAATGAAGCACGCTCGGCAAGATGGCCGCCGCGGCGTCAGCTGATTGCGCGCACACGCACGCAGCTGTGACTGAATCTGCCGTTTCACATATCGCTCTCTCTTTCAGCGGCGCTGATTAAGACGCGGTGCTCATTGTTCGAGACGCGGACACAGTTAATGATCACTTTAGACTGTACCAACTTAACGATGATAGATTTATTCATTATCTTAAAAATATTCCACAACTATTTCATTGCCTTTAGGTTCGCCCACATCGAATTTTTTTTTTGATAAATAACACAATTGACAGGTAGGTGAAGTACAAAGTGATGAAATTCCATAAAAAGATCTCAAAACGAAGACATACCGTAAACTAGTTACAATTTACCAATCAATGCCGTCATAAAATTCCATTCTATGCCGTCATTTCCAATGACCATATGAAATAGAACTGCCTATTGTTCAGGTGTATCTTATCAGATTTGTTGTAGTTATGCAAACTAATTAATGTCTCCTGCAAAAATATTGTTTCCTGTAGATTTTATTAGCAAAACCATTAGTAATTCATAATTAATTTATTCATTTATTAGCTTAATTAGCTTAGTAAAGGTAATGTATACAATGATAATCACTAATAGTAATAAAAGAAAACTTAATTATTCACCGTCTATTCCAGAATACACACGACCCTTCTCCACGTAACAAATATACCTACCTACGTAAGTAAAATATGTACCATTAAAATGATAAATTACTAGATAAGATAGGAGGAGAATCATGTCTAATAAACATCTTTAGTACAAGTTCTGTTTCACAGGAAATCACTTATTGCGATATTACGAAGATATTTACGCCGAGAACACAAGGTTAGGTGTCACGATGTATCAAATCAGATAAAATTAATTGATATTCTGAACACTGTCGTAGAATAACGCAACTATTATGAAATTAACACACTAAAAGGCAACCGATGATTGTTTGGAATTGGTAGAAACGTGGACCATTGCAAATTGCATGAAAGTTCTAAACAAGCAAGGACATTGACCTTCTGGCATCAAGGTCGGGGCGGCGGCCTTCAAACAGCCTCGTCTAGCTGGCGGGCGCAGACTCCATACGACACTTCGCGACAGACACGAATCTGTATGCACACAAAACCACAAGCCCTTACCTTCGAATGTGAACACAATCCCATGGCCACGTCGGTAATACGCTCGCGAGCGCTCCACGATCACAAACACTTAAACGCAACACGTTTCACTGGCAGAACGGCGCAATAATTTGCACTATTATCGAAGTAGATAAGATGCATTACCCGCACCTGATATTAAAACGATATTGAACCACTACGAACAAGTATCGGCCTCGTGTGAGCTCCGACGCGCGCGGCGCAATTACACCAACTGAGCGAGCTAGCCCACTCGCCAAGCAACAGAGCTGCGGTCACGACTCCGCTGCCCACCGCCGAGCCGCTCGCCAGCCATTTATTCGCGTCACTGTGCTCACACGCGCACGCACTCAGCGACACAAACAAGCGCCTGCCAGCCACCGATAAACACATGCCCGATACACGGCTCCTAACAGTTAACACCACACGAGTACCGACTAGCGAGAAAACATAGTTCACGCTCACGAGGACACAATAGAGGAGATCAATCCAAATGAACTTCGTTGAAATATTTACAATTAAGTGATGACTCATAAGTCATAAGCAAATGTCGGCGCGTGACTCATGGCTTTCCCGTAATGATATTAGGAAACTATAATATGGGTTATCACGTTCCTTACAATTAAACATATTGGACTAGTATATTTCCCATAAACATAGTGTTCCTTACTGATATTTCCTTAATAAAGGATACCACAATAAGGAAAATGCGAAACAAAACCTAAGCTGTTCTTTCGAAGTCTGAAAACTGTTCGTATAAGTTTTAATAAACAAAGAAAGTAGGTACATAGTAGCAACAAGGAATCTTGTGCATTTTTCTATGATTTATCAGGTGCAGACAAAGGTATAGCAGACAAGGATGAGATTGGTGCGGGTGCGATGGACGCAGACAAAGCAGCGGCGGCGCGAGTCGTCGATCTCCCCCAAATTAGTCCTGGGCAAGGGCACTGACCTCGACAGCTACGCGCTTTACAGACGATCGCGTCGCTTCTTGTACCGAATAAACCCCCAGTACGACAAATACAGCATAACGACCTACCCTTCGGCGCGCACGTTTTGTTTACACTCGGGAAAATGTAAACAAATGGTGATTAATCAAAACTGTATAAACGCTTTCACAGTTCCGTAAAGACGGAGAATTACAGGTCAACGGAATCCGAGCACGTGACACCGATGTCTGGACGTAACAAAGATGGTTCGCGCTGCCAAAATATTTAGGAAATTAACGAGTTCGAACTTTAGCTAATCAATTAGGAGTTTAAATAATTATAATTATCATACCATTAGCGATAGTTAATTATTCTTTAAATGAAAGAGTAATCTACTGGACGAATGATGAAGTTAGAAGAAATTAGTCTATTACAAACACAATGACAATTTTAGATTTTAGACTCGTGATTGACGGGTATGCTGAGAATACACAATATAAGACTGCAACAAGAGCATATTAAAGACATTACTAAGAAAAGAAAGAGAAGCAAACAGAGCTACATGAAGAAATGGACTGTATAATTTTATTGGATGGACGACAAATGGACAATAACTATAATAATAATAATAAACTAGCGGACGCCCGCGACTTCGTCCGCGTTCCTAAATCACCACAGTTTAGGTTGGCAAAACCCCTTCAGCATCAAGATTGAGGAGTTGGGACCTCGAATTTAACGATGTAGTCTTTACTTGGTCCCTACAATAACTATGCATAATCAACAGTTCCTAAATCCCCAGTTTTGGGGGAGCAGTAGCCTTGCAGCATCAGGATTGAAGAGTTGGAACCCGAAGTTTTTATCGGACCATCTCGCAAAGTGTTTGTGTCGAATAAAAAAAGATCCACGCAATCGGTTAAAAAATCACGGAGATATCGATATACAGAGGTAGAAAAACACAACTCCTTCTCCTCCTTTTTTGAAAGTCGGTTAAAAAAGAAGCCTGCGTTTTGCCCGATAATATCACCTATCTACCAGTGAAAGTCCCGTCAAAATCGGACCAGCCGTTCCCGAGATTAGCGGCAACAAACAGACAGACAGACAGACAGACAAAAATTTTAAAAATTGTTTTCTTGTTATAAGTACCGTATTTACTTTCGTATGCAGATAGTTAAAAGCTGTTCTTTTGATATTACAAACAGACACTTCAATTTTATTTATTTGTATGCATAGATAGAGAGAATTTTAAAAATATTGTAGACAAAATAACATTATAAGGTTAATCGCGCTGTAAATGCAAAATAAAGTGACGTACCGAGCTAACTGTGATCATTATATTATTATTTATTTATAAGTAGACGTTGACGCAGGTATCAGCTAGTACAACATGATATATCGGAAAGACGGATTGCTTCCACATGAAGCCTAGAACATACACCGGGAAGAAAATTGCTCGATAAGTTTGCTTGAGTAGTTTCTATCAATGTAGAATAATAAATTGCGCATGCAAGCGGCAGGAAGACCTCAATATGTGGTAGAAAATTTTGCTCGTGCACCCATACGTCTAAAAGTAAGGACGTCATATAAAGGACTCTGATTACTGAGTCTTTGAAATCTAAAATAGAATTTACTTTTGCGCCTTAACATTCTTAAAATAATAACGTGTTTGAGTTTGAATCATGCAGAGTTGGTTATCTTCGACCAACGTTTGTTAAACGCACACAGTGTCGCAATTCGTTTGAAATACGTGATAGTTGTACCACTGCACGTTCAATGTTAACACTGAACAAAGGTCATCTAATTAATTAATTTTAATAAAACTTTTACAGAAGTTGTTGTAAATTCTCAGAGTAACACAACGGGCGATGAAGATTGAGATAGTATCCCTGCAGGATTGAATCAGACATGAAATCAGTAGAATCAGAGTTATCCAGAGCAGCTGAAATACTAATGGGCGGGGCTGGGGGCACTCGAAGAACCGTTGTGATCCCAAGGTGCCCGAATGACAGTAATGACGATGACGGATGGCAGAGGAAATCGCAGCGTAAGAATGAACAGCAACTCTACCTTGTTTAAACCATCCGTAGATCTAGATTCCCATATCAACGCGATAGCGTAATTTAGTTGGTACTTAGTATAAAGTTGTTTTTGCTGCCACGCCTCGTTCACAATGTCGTGCCCACAATGTGTTTTTTGACAGCAAATAAGTTGAATAAAACAAGTATATATGGACGTCTATCGGTTGAGACGACGCGCGACGTTTTTCGCTAGCTAGTCTGTCATCGAACATCGACGTGAAGCAGTTATTTCAGTGTCAAGGAACAATGATGCATTTGAATAATAGTTGAGGTATGAAGTGCTGAATCCACTTATTTATCTGTGATCGAAGAAACCGACTTAATACTTATACATACGTTAATGGGTATTTGACTGTTGTCAAAATGTGGATATTCATTAACATGTAAAAATAAAATTTGTAAAAACAGAAAATAAATCGGTCAAAAAACAAATACGTTACAACCTGTTTTAATGCAAATGTATCCATCTCTTTCTAAAACGAAATTTTGTATAAAGAGTGTATGGAGCTACTGAATCGTGACAGCATGTTGCAATAGCGCTCTCTTTTTCTAACAGGAAACTTAAAAGTCTATATATTCGAGACTATAAGATATTTTAAAAAATGTCATTGTGTTATAATATTAAAATCTTAATTTTGAGTATCTAAAAAAATTCCGTCAAATACTTACCCAATTGTCAACGAATAACGTTACCTATCTACTGAAAATTAATCAAATTTTTTCATTGCGATAAATCAAATCTTGAAACCTACAAAATGCGTGATGGAAATTCACCGGAACTTCAAAGAACTAAATAAAGACATTCACGCTGCGAGTTGTCTTCGAACTTCGCTCCTTATATCGCAAATCGTATTATGCGTACGCGCGTATAATAAAATTGTCAAAATCATGAAAAGACAGATGAAAAATTTAAATGCTGAGTGGTTTCAGTTTTTGTTACACCCTATAAATAATTACTAGGTAGAACTGCTAATTATACACCACACATGTATGTACAAATACAAACTATGAACTACATACCTGATGTTGAAAAAGTGAATTTCGTACTAGGCAAACGTCTTTCCAAGTGCGAAGGCCCTTCAGCTCACAACCAGGGGGCACCACGTCTGAGCAGTAGAGGTCAGCATCCACCGGCATCACAATGAATAGTTACTCCACCTGGTGACAACGAGAAATAACATTGTATACTTTTACTTCTTAACCTTAGCAGATACAGACGGTCACATGCTAAGACGGAGAACAATGGTCTCTTGGATGGACTTCCACAGGTCTCGCTCTTGCGCCGCCTGAACCCAGCGGACCATACAACACCACAAATTGTAAAATTGGGCAATGTAGAGTCAACATCTGATGATGCTCCAACATCAGAGTGAAATATACGTTGTATTTCGAAGGAGTTTGTGTGACAGTGTGTTGGGGCTGTTGTTTCTGTTCCTTGTAATCTAGAGAAACGACGGTGCAAAGCATGGGCAGTGTGTGTTTCCATACAGATTTTTTCTGGTTTGGTGGAGTTACAGAAAAATATTACTTTTTCTTTAAGTATTACCATGGAATTCCTCAAAGTAACATCTACTTCAATCCAATAGCAATCAAACCTGTACAACTCTTTGGTGCATCTATGCAATGCAATTCTAGAGTGATTTTTCAACTAGCTACATAGAAAGTAAATAAATTTAACTGAGCTACACTCCATAGAAGTTCCTTGAATTTTTACACTGAGTAGTGAGTAGTGACAACAATAGTGATAATAAAGGATATGAACTTCTTGCAGGTTGCAACCAAGCTATTGAGGATACCATAATACATCAACCAGCTTTCTGGTCATTCAGAATCTTGTGGGACTTTGTCAAGTCCAGCATACTAAACAAGTCTCATTTCATAATATTTTGTAACATACATTTTATTTTAAAAAGTTGAATTGAGAACCTCCTTTTTTTTGAAGTCGGTTAAATAGGATGGAAAAGCCCAATACGTAGCTTACATAAAAAATAATTAAATATGGTGAAATACCTGAAGGCTAGATGTAGGTTGCTCTGGGCATAAAAATGCTGGAAAAGGTTGCCTTGAAAGTGTAACCTCATTCTATAACATCATCGATCTATTCCCCAGTGTTTGCCTAGAACCAGAGTGTTAAACAAAACAAAAATCAGTATCAAACATATCTAGTTGACCTCTTCTTTGACCACATGTTATTCATCAAATGTATTTTCGAATTACTATTTTTTGGTAAAAATAGTAATCCTTTGAGCATTGCTGTAGTCAACAGACTTCGGCAAAGCACAAAGGGTTATGATTTTAGCAGTCTATGTATGTATGTGACTATTTTCGAATGTTCCACCATAGCCCGGATGACATAGTCTACACTTTAAATGAACAAAATCAATATGACAGACGATACATCCAATTTTCCAGTCTGGTTCCAGTTTTAAAACTTTTATCCTTGTTATATAGATAGTCTTATCTTCTTACAGATATGATGCTAAAATAAACAACCAGCTTCCTCCATACTGATGGTTTGAGTCCCCTTTCATATTTGTTAAAGCATTAATCACTTAATGGTAAAGTGTTTCTTAAGATAATAATGCAAAGTATTCCCATATCCTTCCACTTGAGCACTGGGAACTATCTGTGGGTTCTGACTCTTAGGTTTAATGATTATTATAAGATATTATTTCCACATAAACATGCTGAATTTGATTCTTCAAGATCATCCAAGACTAACTGAATTGTATCAGGATGTGTATCATTGTAATGGAATTAACTGAATGTTAGAGCCTAAAATATAATTGAATGTAGTCATATTTCATTGATGACTGCTCAAAAATTAAGCAACAAACTATAGACATGCTACAAATTAATGACGATAACCAAATAAAAAATCCACTCATAACCTAAAAAACCAGTTTGCTCTGTCATTGTTATGTTACAAACAATGAAGATTCAATGTTATTAGAGTATTTACAGCCTTCAAAATATGCATATATTCCTTAAAGAAGAAACTTTAGAGATTTGGAAACTAATAAGCTAAGAAAATATGTAAAGTTGACTCACTCTGAAGTAATTAATCGAAGTAGATTTTTTATAACGTCACGACATATTAGTGCTCATAAAATATGGTATAGGTAAGTTAAATTCTAGAAGAATGGTCACGATTTCAACCTACGCGATCACAGCTACGCATGTAACTCATTTTCCACAAAGGTTTGTAGAAGGAAATCAAACTAATATGCATAATATACGCCTTCAAGAAGGTGGTGTCACTAATGAAATGCGTGCAAAGTACTGTACATAATGAAAGTGATGATGCGATGACGTACTGCTAATGAGGCTTGCAACAAGTAACATACGCATGACGATTAAAAATTGAATTATTTACTATTTCCTGTATTGCTGGGCTGAAGAAACAAAGAAAATATTGAAGAACTTCGATAATTGGCATTCACGAAGAAAATGGCGTCATATCACACTACCACTAGTCACGGAACAAGGTACAATTTCATCATATAGAAGCACATCACACAGTCACGACCAAACACCATTTTTAACATAAATGCAATACAATATCAATTTTCTTTTGTAAATTACTCACTTTGAATATGAATTCCAAAGAAAATCATCCAAAAACTCAAAAGACTGATGACAAGGCACTCCACTCCACTCAGTATCACCGTTTGCAAAACCCAGACTCCAGACTAATCACGTGACCAGTTCGGTGCTGCCATTAGTTAACTATAAGCATAGGATACACGAGAGATATACTCAAAGACCATTCAACAAAAATATAATAAAATATTTATTTTATAAAGTTTTGCATAAGCTAATTTGCTTTGTTGTTATTATGATCAAAAAAACTTCCAATGACACTCCGTGACTCCAGTCTCCAATCAACTTGTGAGTAGCTATGTACGTCCTAGCGTATGTAGCTATAAGCCTTTGGCCCGTCTAACCATCTTGCTCGGAATGTACGAATGTTATTATTGTTATTAAGCTGTGTGAACAGAATACACTTAATCGCCGGCAATAAGTTCATCGCACGTTTAAACCCACTCACTACAACGGAAACGGATGATAATCGGAGGTAATTCCTGCAGATATGACACATACCTCTTCACAATATATTCTCAACTCTTACACAATACTATTCACTACTTCATTCCCAAGAACTTATGTTACTACTCATAATCTCTCATAAATAAATATTTTGGTGCTATAATATTATTTCAATTTTTGTTTTTCAAATGTTGCCAAATTCAATTTAGACTTCAGATTATATTCGTCTGTGATTTACCTGTGTACTATCAGCTTTTGATACAGCTTTTACGTCAGTGTCAGTGAATTTCAAAGTGCCGAAACGTCAAATGAATAGGGAAGCCCGTAAAGCTTCCCGGAACCAATATTTTTACTCGATATTGTATCGCTGAGTAAATATTGAAACCTACTCGGTAGGTAGTAACGAATTGAGTGATGCGTCAATCTTGCTGTACTTTTGCACCACTTTGATTGAAAGTTTCTCTTAATATTAATTAATATTATATCGCTGAGAGACTAACTAAATAATGACTTATGTCATCAATACTGAGTAGGAATCTATAATTAATCGTATAATAAAATATAAATATAAAAATAGTATAAATTAATATTGAATCAGTACGTCCTGATGTATCTGCTAATCTTTTGTCTAAAACTGTTTAGGCAAGTAACAAAATTCGACACTGAAGTGCTCGCCAAAGCATTTTTCTTGGCGAAAAAATATCTTGAAGTAGCAAAAACACTCATGTCTATTATTTGGTACATCAGGCCTTTTTAGGTATAAAGGTATTTGAAGTATAAAGCCAATTCAATGGGCTAATGTAGTCCAAAAGGATAAGAGTTATGCAATAGAAAGAAATGTAACTTCCGAGTGAATATTTATCTCTGTGCGACCTACGTCTATACTACCAAAGTATAAAATAATATAATTCAATTTTAAAGAAATACCTACACACTAAGTTTGACATATTGAATGACATGTTAAAACAAAATTAATATGATTGCGTTGGTAGTTAGTATAAGCCCTGAATTGCAGTTCATTTTGTGGTAGCAAGAGTCGCTATTTATTTAATGATTCGGAGCAGTTAGTCTTGTGTTGGTGTACCTGTAGTATTGTATTTTCTGTGGTGTCCTTGTACCTACCCACCTACCTACTCGGTCACAAAGATATCGAGGACGTTATCGTATTTACTCGTTTGTTTTTAACCGATAGGTTTATGTACAGCCCTACATAAATGTCATTTTCACATGTTGATGACAGCAGTCAAAATGTGTCACTTAATTTCAAATTGAAATCATGAATGAATTTGTTAAGTGTTAAAAAGTTAATATTGATAAGGAAAGTTTGTATAGTGATTTGTGACTTATTTATTTAACGTTTCTATTTATAAATATGCCGACAATATCGGTGAAACGTGACGCTCTCTTCACTGCTTTAGGAAAGACGTATAGTAAGGGTTAATCTTCAATAATTTATTAATTTCATCAGCCCAAATGCATCCACTGTTGGACATAGGCCTCTTTCAAGTAGCGCCAACGTTGCCTATCTTCGGCCTTTCTTTTCCAATCGATACCTGCCATTTTCCGGATGTCCTTGCTCCATCGAGGCGAGGAAGCGCTAGTACATTGGCGAATTACTTCGTTTCGGATTTTATCCCTCAAAGAAATTCCAAGCATAGCTCTTCATTAATTTACTATGTAAAAAATATGATTATACTATATACCATTATAATATTTAATTCATAAATAGCTAGGTAACTTTAAATCTTTGATTTTAGCTGATGAGGAATTCCAAGATTTATGTTTTGAATTTGGGCTGGAGTTAGATGAAGTTGTAAGTATAAAAATGAAGTTATAATATAATGCTGAGTCATGTTTATAAGTTGTTCTCGAGAGTCATTACGAATCGTCTCGCCCGTAGGTTCGACGACTTCCAGCCTCCCGAACAAGCCGGATTCCGAAAAGGCTTTAGCACCATAGACCACATTCATACGCTGCGGCAGGTTATACAGAAGACGGAAGAGTATAACAGGCCACTTTGCTTAGCGTTTGTGGACTATGAGAAAGCCTTCGATTCGGTGGAAACCTGGGCTGTATTGAGGTCGCTGCAGAGATGCCGTATCGACTATCGGTACATTCAAGTGTTGAAGTGCTTGTACGAAAACGCCACTATGTCAGTTCGTATACAGGACCAGACTACAAGGCCAATCCAATTGCAGCGTGGAGTGCGGCAGGGAGACGTAATCTCCCCGAAGCTCTTTACTGCTGCG
Source organism: Hipparchia semele (assembly GCA_933228805.2). Taxonomy (NCBI): domain Eukaryota; kingdom Metazoa; phylum Arthropoda; class Insecta; order Lepidoptera; family Nymphalidae; genus Hipparchia; species Hipparchia semele. The sequence goes on from OW121718.1 coordinate 11,787,721, forward strand.
TTGGAGGACGTCTTTAAGCTTCTGGATTGGAACGGACTTGGCATCAACATAAACGGCGAGTACATCACTCACCTTCGATTTGCCGATGACATAGTCATTATAGCAGAGACTCTCGGAGACCTCAATACAATGCTCAATGACCTCAGCAGGGTTTCTCAACAGGTGGGCCTTAAAATGAACATGAGCAAGACGAAAATTATGTCTAATGCTCATGCTCCGCTCCACCCAGTAATCGTTGATAACTCTGCACTCGAAATTGTAGACGAGTATATATACCTGGGACACACAGTCCAGCTAGGTAGGTCCAATTTCGAGAAAGAGATCAACCGCCGAATCCAACTCGGCTGGGCAGCGTTCGGGAAGCTTAGAGATGTCTTTTCGTCCAAAATTCCTCAGTGCCTGAAGACTAAAGTCTTCGAACAGTGCGTGTTGCCAGTGATGACTTACGGATCCGAAACATGGTCGCTAACTATGGGCCTCATAAGAAGGCTCAGGATCACTCAGCGGGCGATGGAGAGAGCTATGCTCGGAGTATCCCTGCGAGATCAAATCAGAAATGAGGAGATCCGTAGGAGAACCAAAGTCACCGACATAGCTCTGCGAGTGGCGAAACTGAAGTGGAAAGGGGCGGGGCACATAGTTCGAAGAGCTGATGGTCGATGGGGTCCCAAGGTGCTGGAGTGGCGACCCCGCACCGGGAAGCGCAGTGTTGGCAGACCCCCCACTAGGTGGACAGACGACATCAAACGAGTCGCAGGGAGCCGCTGGATTCAGGCGGCGCAAGACCGAGGCTTGTGGAGGTCCATGCAAGAGGCTTATGTCCAGCAGTGGACGTCCATTAGTTGATGAAGAAGAAGAAGAAGAATATAAATTTATTTAAAATTCTACTGAAACCTGGTTAATTTATGCCAATTGGCTATTACACTTGGGCGGGTTACTTGTTATGGAAACTATTTCTATTATCTAATACCAATTATATGAAAATTTTTTGTTAAAATTTTGTCTTGATTTGCTTGTAATGAAATTGTGTATAGGTACTTTATTGAACTGTGCAATATACAATACACTATGTACTTTTATTATAATATTATTATAATACATCATCACCATAAGCAACCAGCAATGGCTTACTACAGAATGCAAGTCTTATCTCAGAGAAGGATCATAAAGGATACTGGCCTAATGTGAATTTGTGGTTGACACAAACTTTTAAGAACGTTATTGAAAACTCTCAGTTGTACAAGTTCCCTCACAATGTTTTCCTTCACTGTTGAAGCATGGATATTTAATTTCTTAGATGTTTCCAGGATCGAACCTGCGACCCTCGAAATAAGAGACCACAGTCCTAACCACTAAGGCATCACTGCTTCAATACATCGCTCATTTGCGACAAGGGTCACATATTTCAAAATTAAGTCAAAAATTTATACTTTTTGCTATAAAACTAAGCACAAAAAAATAAAAGAGCGAGAGAGATTGTGACTTAATGCTCTTTCGCTTTGTTGGCCGCTGTGTTGCTTCGAGACTGCAGCATCCACAAAATATTACTCTCTAATGAGAGAACTCTCTCGTCGTCGATTTTGAATTATGTCACCCTTGTCGTAAATGAGCGACATACTATACTGTATATTGGACTTAAGTCATATAACTGATAATATCCATTTTCAGACTACAGAAAAGCAGATGCTCATTAAGGAACAAGGAGATCAGGCTGGCACAGGAGTATCTGAGGAGATATTATACCGCATAGATATCCCTGCTAATAGATATGATCTACTTTGCTTGGAGGGACTAGTTAATGGCATACTAGTTTTCCAGGGCAAGTCAGTGGCTTATACTTTATTGAATACTAGTTGATGCCCCCAACTTTGTTTGTGTGGATTGAGGTTTTTCAGGGATCTCTATTATTTTCTGTTATAAAAAGTAGCCTATGTGTTATTCCAGACTACAATCTATCTCTGTGCCAAATTTCAGCCAAATCGGTTCAGTCATTGCTGCATGATTGAGAAACAAGCATCCATACATCCATACATCAAACTTTCGCATTTATAATAATAGTAGGACTACTCATGGCTAAAACTTTGTTGGTATATGAATGGAAGATTAAGTAAATATTATTTTTTTCTTTACACAATAATCTAAACTAATCAATATACTAATATTTCAGAAAAGATCCACCTGCGTACAAACTTGCAAAATATGAAGACCTATACTCCTTACATTTAACCCCAGCCACTGCCCAAATAAGACCATATGCAGTGGCAGCTGTGCTCAAAGGGGTCTCTTTCACTAAGGAGAGCTATAACAGTTTCATTGACTTGCAGGTAAATCCTATAAATCTATTTTTTTTTTTAATCAATTTTTTTTTTTGGGATTTTTACCAGCTGCCACGCCAACCCCATGGAAACGTATTAGATACTTATGGGATATTAGGGATATGGCAGTATACATTCAACCCATACCCGTAATCTGTTTCTACACACCATCGTGCTGGACTGCTAAATCACTTAGCAGTATGTCTTTGTTGGTGACAGTATGTTTTTAGGCCTAAGACATAATATTTAAATTTTAATGTTCCAGGATAAACTGCATCAGAATATCTGCAGAAAGAGAAGTCTAGTGGCCATAGGTACTCACGACTTGGACACAATACATGGACCGTTTGTATATGATGCCTTGCCGCCAAATGAAATTAAATTCAAAGCTCTCAATCAAACTAAGGAAATGACTGCTCCTGAACTCATGGAAATGTATTCTGTGAGTTAATTAACAATGGTGCTAATTTATTTATAATATAGGGTACAGATAAGGGTCAAAATAATTCCAATGGTAAAAGATCCAAATCGTATACTCAATCCCTGCTTTCAGTATTCGTTGTCATGTCTCTAACACCCTGTATCCTTACTAATATTATAAATGCGAAAGTGTTTTTGTTTGTTGGATTGTCCTTCACTCACGTCGCAACAAAGCAACGGATCGACGTGATTTTTTGCATGGGTATAGCTGAGGGCCGTGAGAGTGACATAGGTTACTTTTTATCTCGGAAAATCAAAGTGTTCCCGCGGGTTTTTTTTTATTAGCTAGTAGTTTTTTTTTTTTTTTTTTTTTTATTGGAATACATACAGCATATATAAAAACATAATATGGCTACTTAAATCTAGATATTACACTAGCCTATGAAGTATTCACTGTTAATCGTTTAATTTAATAGTTAATGGTGCGGGAGTTATTTTGTGAAATATTACACATAAAATAAATTTAGAAAAGAAGCAATAATAAATATATATAAAAGATAAGGTGACTGACTGAGTGATCTATCAACACACAGCTCAAACCGCTGAACAGATTGGGCTGAAATTTGGCATAAATACAAATAGCTATTAGGACATACGAATTCGCCAAGGAATAATTTTTGAAAATTCAAGTCCTAAAGAGATAAAAATTTTTAGACACATGCCCAGCTGAAACAATACCTAGGGATCATCAGAGAGAGCCCAGTGTACCCTGTCATCAAGGACAAGAATGGCGTCGTACTGTCCATGCCGCCAATCATCAATGGAGATCATTCCAAAATCACCTTAGACACCAAGAATGTGTTCATTGAGTGTACTGCTACGGATCTTACCAAGGTAATTTTGAATTGTTTTTATTACCACTTTTTTTTTTAATTATTTGATGACAAGATAATCCTTGACAGCAATCTCACCTGATAATAAGTGACGATGCAGTCTAAGATGGTAGCGGGCTAACTTGGTAGAGGTATGGCAGTGTACATTCAACATATGGGTTAAATGTACACTGGCAGAGTACATTCAATCCATATGTAAATAAGAATAATTTAGGGGTATGCCTTAACTTATTCGTGTTTATGCAGTCGAACAAGGGCCAAGGCTATTGAGGGTCAATGAATTAAGTAATATGTTGTTAGTAGTCTACATGCTATACATGTTCAACTGTGGAAGATGAGGTGATGATGGGGATTTACATTCTACATGTTTCATAGAGCATATAAAGTTGTCGGCCCCACATCTGATCTCTCTCCAATCATATCTGATTTTTCTCATCGGACTATGGGAATGAGGAAATAGACGTAAGAGTAGTATAACACAATCTTTGCATATAATAGAAAAATGCATTTATGTGAGTATTACTTAACGTTACACACACGTGTACTTGTAATGTTGTGTGTAACAGTTGTCAATTATATTTTGCAGGCAATAGTAGTTCTAGATACAATAGTGTGTATGTTCTCGGAGTACTGCTCGAACAAGTACGAAGTGCAGCAATGTAAAGTGTACGCGACGGACGGCACGTACGAGCTCTACCCGCAGATGCGGTACCGCGACGAGCTGATCAGCGTTGACAAAGCCAACAGCTATATCGGTATCAGGTATACATCAACCAAGATATTTCAGTCAGTTGACAGAGTCAGTGGAGAGTCCTTTTAATCACAAAGTTGCTTGGAAACAATCTGCTTTGCTTCAGCTGTCCACTAGATAGATAATACATACATATTGTAACATTTTTTGTTTTGAAAAGAGCAAATTCTCAGTTTCTTGCCGGCTCTTCAATCAGCTTTCCGAACCGGTGGTAGATTTTCGACTTGTCCTAAGAGCCACAAGTTGGCCTACATGAAATAAATAAATTTCGAATTTGAGAGTTTAGTAGTAGTTTGACAGTAGCAAAGACCAGAAACTCTTGAGCAGTAGAAAAATATTTTAAAATGGTTGCCGTATGGATGAATGGCGCGTAAATTAGGAGTATGAGTTTAACTTATATACCCTAAATTAACAATTTTTTTTTAATTATAAGTTTAACTTACATACCCTAAATTAACAATTTTTTTTAAATTATAAGTTAACTAATTAACTAATTTTCAAAAAAAAATAATTTTAATTAACCCGTAACAGGTTCTTATTTCTTTTGTAACCTTCTTTTACTTGTACCTCATAATAAAATTATTAGATCGCTAAATAAATTTTTCCAGACGATTCACTATAATTGCTACTTGTATGTCTATTACAGGGAAAACGGCAAGAACCTTGCATCGTTGTTGTCTAGAATGTGTTTGTCGACGAAACACGAGGACTCCACGCTGCGCGTGCGCGTCCCGCCCACCCGGCATGACGTCATACACGCCTGCGATGTGTACGAAGACATCGCCATCGCATATGGGTGAGTGACGCCATACACGCCTGCAATCTGTACGAAGACATCGCCATCGCATATGGGTGAGTGACGCCATACACGCCTGCAATCTGTACGAAGACATCGCCATCGCATATGGGTGAGTGACGTCATACACGCCTACAATCTGTACGAAGACATCGCCATCGCGTATGGGTGAGTGACGTCATACACGCCTACAATCTGTACGAAGACATCGCCATCGCGTATGGGTGAGTGACGTCATACACGCCTACAATCTGTACGAAGACATCGCCATCGCGTATGGGTGAGTGACGTCATACACGCCTACAATCTGTACGAAGACATCGCCATCGCGTATGGGTGAGTGACGTCATACACGCCTACAATCTGTACGAAGACATCGCCATCGCGTATGGGTGAGTGACGTCATACACGCCTACAATCTGTACGAAGACATCGCCATCGCGTATGGGTGAGTGACGTCATACACGCCTACAATCTGTACGAAGACATCGCTCGGGTTTCGAACCTGCGTTTTTTAGTTCGGACCTTTAACCATTGGGCTATTGAGGCTTCAATTATATTCAAATTATACGTGACAAGAAGTTAGTCATGTTCACAAGACTAATACATGCTAACTAATTGAAAATGAAATTATCCGCAGGTACAACCGCATAGAGCGTCGTCCCTGTCAGGTGGTGACCACTGGCGGTCAGGTCCCCCTCAACAAGGTGACGGAACAATTGCGACAGGAATGCGCGCACGCGGGGTTCACCGAAGCTCTCACCTTCACACTTGTGAGTCAAGTATTGGCTATGGAAATGTAGAATAAATATTCAGGATTAAGTATTTTATTTTTCACAGTGAGTAAAAGTCGTTTTTGCTCACACTTTAGAATAGAAATCCAAAGAAAAGTTCAACACTTTTTTTTCACTGAGTGAGCAAAAATGACTTTTGCTCACTGGTTTTAGACAACAAAGGCGCCCTTTTTGAACTATTTATTTATTCTGTACATTATTATCTTTAAAACTTACTACTACTACTAGTGAAGTGAAAAATTGTATGTATCACACGATAGCAAAGTTTTTGTTTCTTGTGCCTTTGAATCCGTCACTACACTCAGGTTTCTTACTTAGAATCCTTCGTCCGCTCGGGGTTCAAACTAGGCACTCGTAACAAAAATGAACTTTGCTATCTTGTTGAACAAATAACTATTATTCAGAACTAGCTTTTGGACGCGTGCTGGAAAAATCACGTCGATCCGTTGCTACGTGAATGAAGGACAAACCAACAAGCACATTTTCGCATTTATAATATTAGTAACGATTTGGTCCATGACACATAAATATAATTATTTACACCAATTTTAATTTGCAAATTATGACGACAATCATTACAACTATTAACTGGAATAATTTAGAGATTTCGTTCTACAGAATTAGCACCACTGTGTTTTACTTTTCACTTTTCCCTCTCGCAGTGTTCCCGCGAAGACATTGCATCCAAATTGGGTGTCGACATCGAAAGTGTTCCAGCTGTTCACATCTCCAACCCCAAGACCCTGGAGTTCCAGGTGACGCGAACAGTTCTGCTGCCCGGCCTGCTCAAGACCCTCGCCGCGAACAAGAAGATGCCGTTGCCGCTCAAACTCTTCGAGATCAGCGATGTCGTGCTGAAGGATGAGACAGCCGGTAAATATACCTAGTGAAGTTTTTTTTTTTCGATGACAACATAGTCCTTGATCTCACCTGATGGGAAGTGATGATGCAGTCTAAGATGGTTGCGGGCTAACTTGGAAGGGGTATGTCAGTGTACATTTAACCCATCAAGACTCTCGCCGCTAACAAGAAGATGCCATTGCCGCTCAAACTCTTCGAGATCAGCGATGTAGTGCTGAAGGATGAGACAGCCGGTAAATTTATAGTGGAGGGCTTACACAAAGAAATTTTTTTTAAAACGAATATTAGTCAAGCTGAAGTTGACTAATATCCTCCTATCCCCTCCAAATAAGCGGAAAGCTTAAGCTAGGGGTGTATACGACAATAGTGCAACGGGTGGGGTTCGAACCTGCGACCTTTCAGTTCGCACCTTTAACCGTTGGGCTATTGAGGCTTAAAGAAGCTTATTAGATGAATGGATGGTAGCTGGCTAACTTGGTAGGAGTATGGCAGTGTGCATTTAAACCATACCCCTACTCGGTTTCTACACGCCATCGTGCCGGAACGCTAAATCGCTTGGCGGCACGTCTTTGACGGTAGGGTCACCCTACCTTTTGACCCTATCGTCAAACCAGACCAGAGACAATTCAGAAATTATAAATTCCCAAATTGCGCCCGCCGGGAATCGATCTCAAGACCTCCCAGTTATAAGACCACAGCGTTCACCAGGGAGATCGTCAAAATGCGATTATTCAATTATTGGAAGAATTTATCATATTGTAATTGACTTTGATTTCTTTTTGGAAGATTATAACTTCGTGTTCAAAGAAAAATTCAGTTGTCAAGTTTCATTCATCACCCACAAATCTTCGCTCAGCCAAAAAAACTATGACGAAGGCCATCCTGCGCCTACATATATGGCTGCTTTAATTCAAAAGTACCACAAATAAAAAAAATTTAGAAAATTTCTACAATTTTTATCAAAAATTTTTACAAAAAAAACTACTCAAAACTTTTAATGCTGCTTAAAAATACGCTTCTAAAAATGTATAATAAGCATATATTATTTGATATAAAATAAAAAAGCAGTAGACAAAAAATAGTTTATTTTTATTTTATTAGCTCCTCTGTAAAAAAGTGTAAGTTTGATTTATGGTAGATTTGAATTGAAGCAGCGATATACTTCATTTTTCAGAGACCGGAGCACGCAACGAGCGTAGACTATGCGCTGTGTACTGCGGCAAAGCGGCTGGCTTTCAGTTCGTTCACGGGCTGCTGGACAGAGTGATGGTGTTGTTGAGACAACCTTGGGACAAGCAGAACGGATACTACTTGAGGCAGTGCGATGGTGAGATATTTAAGGGTAAAAACATGCCGAAGATGCCTCACTGCGATATCTCGCGGACGCGGTTTAGCTCGCTACCTCGATGTCACCTTCATTCAAAACAAATGTATGCAAACAGACGAGCGCGAACATGTCGAAGATACCTCGCTGTACCGCGATATATCGTAGTGAGGTATCCTTCGATATGTTCCTGCTTATCTGTTGCATTATATTGGCTTTTTAAGACCAGAACACTTCAGAAATTCTAAATTCCCAAATTGCCCCCGCCGGGAATCGAACCCGAGACCTCCCAGTTATAAGACCACAACGCTCACCACTGCACCAGGAACGTCGTCAAAGGTTATTTTAAGCTTGGTATGAGTTTATTTTTGCATTATTAAAAAACTCATTTTTTTAAACACTTTATTGGCTTTTTAAAACCAGACCAGAACTTCAGAAATTGTAAATTCCCAAATTGCCCCCGCCGGGAATCGAACCCGAGACCTCTGTTATGAGACCACAGCGTTCACCACTGCGCCAGGGAGGTCGTCAAAGGCTATTTCATTTTCAGATGCCGGCTATTTCCCCGGGCGGTGCGCTGAGGTGGTGCTCCGGGGACACGTGATTGGTAAAGTGGGGGTAATCCACCCCCACGTGCTCGCCGCCTTCGACCTCACCAACCCGTGTTCCGCTGTGGAGATCAATATTGAACCACTTTTGTGATTTATTACCGACTTTCTACATGACTGTAATCAATAAATTGATTTTTATCAAGTTTACTTTTTTTTTAATTAACTTTTGCCCGCGACTTTGTCCGCGTAGTTTGGTTTTGAAATATCCCGTAGGGGTATTCTCTTTCCGGGTTAAATGGGAAGCTTATGTAACTCTCCAAGACTGCATTCGTTGCTGGGTTAGTGAGGATTTTCTTTAAGTTTTTCTATTCGCTGGTTGTTTGCGTTCGGGCCATCCACGGAACATCCACACTCCATACAAATGAGCGCAAATCTCTTAAAGTATAGATATAGGCAACAATACTACACGTATATTGGCAGACTTCATACACTTTTGAGAACATGAACATGAATCATGAACTCAAGCGTGTTGGTTCATCCACGTGACGTGAGAAGCATGTGATAATTCCTTCAACGCATATAACTCTGAAGTCGGAAGTGCATACCTGGGATCGAACCTGCGACCCCCCGAGTATAGAACAGCAGTCCAAACCACTAGTATATCACTGCTATCTTGAGAACACCTGAACCGATGTTCACAGGCAGGCAGAAGACTATGTAAGGAATGGTCAAGTCTATATTTTATCCAGGAAATAATGTATTTAGGGTTCCTTCGTAAAAAAAATAGCTTCTGTTGAAGGATAGTACTACCTAATCGCTTGCATTTTAAAACCAAAAAGTTCCCACGGGATTTTAAGTGACCTAAGTCGTATAATAAGAGTATATACACATAGGAAGATATTGATGTCAGTAGATTTGGTACAGTAAATAATGTCATTGGGTTAATGTAATGAGGTTACTTTGTTGTGGACTATTATTTATTTGCTTTGATAATGACGTTAATATCCAACGCCTCTATTCTATAACTTCAAAAAAGGAATCGAAGGTATCGTTTAAACAATTAGTTATATATCACATGCTTCAACGATGAAGGAAGACATTGTGAGAAAACCTGCGTGCCTAGTTCTCCATAATGTTCTCAATAGAGTGTGAAACCGGTTTATAAACCGGTTCAGCAACGGATAAACAGCTCAAATCTCGCAGAGAAGGGTCTCTGCGAGATTTGAGCTGTTTATCCGTTGCTGATGATGAATGAGATGGATTGAGAAGAATAAAAAGGAATACAATCGAAATAATTACAATTTAATGTGTGTATGGTAAACAACAGCACAAACAATAGATCTATAAAATACTTTTTTATACACACCTTTATATCGATAAGTAGACACTAAATTTTTAGTTTACAACTTTTCAATTTAAGTTAATGCTATCGGCGGTTAATCTATAAAGCGGTTACATACTTTTAACACGCAACCAAACGGCGCGAATTGTGATGCGATGCGTATTGATTCAAATCAAAGCTTTTTAACCATCTCAGAACGTCAAATTTACGTTTAGTTTAATTTAAATATAAAAAGAAAAATAGGTCGCAGTCAGGTTTGAATTTTTGAATTACTTTAAGAGAGAGCTAAGCGATGTAGAGCAAGGAAATATGAACCAATACAATTTAACAAACATTCAAGTCTCTACTCCGTCCAACTTTGGTTAAAATGGCTTCAGCGGAGAAAAGATTAGTTTTATATGTTCTAATCGCAGAAGTATGCAGCTGAGTGAAACGAAGAAGAGAGGCTAAATAGGACGTGGCGAGGCGCCGCCCGTTTAGAAATATATCGCTTACAACTGACCAGCAAAGCCTCCATTACTCCATTCTCCGCATTGCTCAGCTTGATCATGGTCCCTCCGTTTTATTTCGCTCTCACTCGCTTCGATAGTGGTCAAGCACCCTAAAACACTCGACACGCGTTTGCATTTGTAGCGCCATATAAGGACGCGTGTTACAAGTATGTTTCCGCCCTTATATACGATTAAAATCTACCTACATATTGCAATGCAACATATTAATTTAAAAGAATACAGATATAATAAATTAGAATAATTCTGAGGTCAACTCATACAACGAATAGAATACAAAGTAGGTAGCTTAATTTTCCGGGACCAATGTTCCATCATCAATAAATTATAGCCAGAGATCTGGTGGGAAACTTTGAAGAAATATTGACACACTTAGGTTGTATTATAGTGACAATAATTGAACGAGCGAAGCGAGTTCTCTGAGTCAACTAATGCGCTTGCCTACTAGACAGAGAAGTGTGTACGTCCAAATGTCTGTCAGAGCCCTATAACTTCAGAATTACTGAATATTAGAACGTGAAACTTGGTTGAAAATTCAGTTATATCCTGTACTTGAACAACAAATACTAAAATTAGATAAATGTTATAAAGAAACGAATTTATTTAATTTTAAATGCTAATAGCTTCACAATAATGCTAATAGATGGCGCTGTGTCAGTAAAACAGTTTTATGTCAACTATTATTTTTTTTATTGCGTCTAATGTTAAAAGTTAATTATTACAATAAATAATTAAAACTTTTGGGAATTATGGGATATCGCGAGGTCTCAGTTCGGGGCGAACCACTAGTTTATCTAAGTTTCGGAACATACACCTGCCAAAAAGTCCTTGATTAATTAGCGATAATATGGATATGAATTTAGGTCTACCAGCCAGTTATTTCAGATGGGACCCATATGACTAGATTAAGATTTGTCACAGCAAAAAAATATATGTAAAGATACTAAGCAAAAGGTGAGACTGAAGGTTAAATAGTTTTATCAATGTGATTTTTGAAGATTTTGTTGTAATGTCTAAACCTACCGTCTTAAAATTTTCCACCAGTTCTGGGACAAAAAAATTAAATTTAAAATAAAAAACACTAAACGATTCGTATCATACTGAGCGTCTAAATAATTCGAGTGGGTTCATAGTAATTTTTAATTTTAACTACAAGTTTGTCCTAAAATGAGCATACATTTTCAATTCATTTATTTCCCTTAGATTTACAAAAGACATTCATTCAAAGCATTATGGCGTCGAATCATTGTTGCGAATTCGTATCGATAGCAATATCCTTCCTTGAAGATATCACGATGTGACATCGAGAAAAGATCGATGTCAGCACGTTTATATAGTTTTAAACGTGCTGACAAAAATAAGCACGTCTCACGCGAATATAAGTAGGTACATCCTAACACGCGATTTAGTGATACACATCTTAAAAACTTTAAACTTACTTATAGTACGTTTATCTCGCGAAGTTACGGGCGCATTGCTTGTGGTTATGTCGTGTACGTACACATTACGTAAGTGTGCGTGCCTGCCTGTCAGAAGCCTAGGTGGAAGCTAGGTCAGGCTCGAGCCAGCTCTCGCTCACACTTAAACAGATACGACACACACACAACCATGAGCCACGTGCCCTCGAACTATACTTGAACTTTAAAAAATTTTAGAGCCATAAATAGCGCAACAGTTTAAGGAATACTGAAGAGTCAAAGATTCAATCCCCACCCATTGCGCTATTCTAACACAAACTTAATGCTTATCTGGAGGAGATTTTTTTTAATTAATAGAGTAAGTTGGTTGGAAAAATTTAGAGTAAGAAAGTAAAGTTTTAAATTGTGTTTCCACAAAAATAGTTAAAAAAATGTATGAAGTAGCCTGCAGGCTATGTGATGAGGTAAATACTTCATGGTTTAATTTATCAATTTTATACCAAAAAAATATTTCTTATTTGGTAGGCACGTCCTTACGATCTACTAAATTTTTACCAATATATTCTAGGTTTTCCTATCAATTTTCTACATTAAAGTACATATATATTATCTAGATTCTAGAAGCCAATAAATAAATAACATTTTATCCTTTTTAAGGCACACGAGTTATAAATTGACTAAGTATAAAACATCACAGTTACAATATTAAAGCCAAAATATTTGTATAATTCTAGTACATAATAAAATAGTACAATGTATGTCATATGTTATTATGACATCATGACAAAATGAAAAGTCATTGTGTGTACTTATGCCCATTTTCAGCATGTTCCCTAAATTTTACAGGCTACCTAAGCTAAGTTAGGCGACGCTTCTTGTCATTTTAATGAACCTGGGAAAACCTGAAGGCCCCTAAATAGGGGCTAGGGGATTATTTAGGTATGGTTGGTGAAAACGGGCAATATAATACTAGAATTATACATGTCAGCTTTCAAACATTGCTGTGAGATAAATTATTATTGACAAATATACATAATTTTAGAAGTAGTACTATTTAATACTATTAGTATTTAAAATACTGAAGTGTGTTTTTAATGTCACACTATTTATTAACAACCGACGCTTCAACGAAGGGGCTTCCCAAATTAAGGGGCACCCTTGGGCACCATTTCTTTCTCAAAATTTAAATAAAAGAAGCTATACAATTATTTCAAACTAGCCACTTTTAATAAAATTTGCCTAATTGGAGAAATAAATATTTTTTTTAATTTTAACTATTTAGTTTCACACTGTCATACATAAATTATACCACAAGCATGCACTTAGTGTAAAGTAGTATTTAAGAATATAAACTATATGGATTTATTGCACATCCATTGATTTATGTCAACTGGTCATTCGTTTGCTTTCCATTCGATTATACAAAAAATATGTAAGTATATAATTATGTAGTGTTTTTGATTTCTTTCATAAGTTATGTTTTATAATATAAGTTGCATCAAAAATTTATAAAATTATGCTCTTTTATAGAATTCTGTAAAAGTAACAATTTCATTATTTTACTTTATTGTTCAGTGTGGACGGATACTTTAGCTGCTCTAATGGATAATTTACAACCATTTCAATCAAGTAGTAACTCTATTTTATTATACATTCTTTCTAATTCTGCCCTTTTGAAATCTCTGGCAACTATAAATGGACACAAATAGAATGATAGCTCCTTTAGGTTAGGCGCACTAGTCTTGATGACCTTAGCTACTTGCATGGTGACATGTAGACATCTAGAGAGACTGAGGTAAGTTAGATGTTGGAATAAATTCTTTGAAAAGTATGCCAATAAGGCGTTAGTTGAGAAATAACCGTGGCGTAATTTCAACGATCTCAAGCTTCTAAGCCTGTATAAATGCAACAGACTAGAATCGAAAAGAGTTTTGCATGTCATTATGTGTAAAACTTGCAGGGCCTTACATTTAGATATTAAAGATATGATGTCATCGTTTAATATATCTCCGTAAATGTGCAAGGCTCTCAACGTAGTCTGTTTTGTTATGAGGAGGGACTCCAAAAAGTCTGCAGGTATATTCTTCATTTTCTCCATATTGATGCTAACTAGATTCACACACTGTAACATGCTGAACAAACTGCTGTGAGTCAATGCAAAGTTGGACAAAATCAGAGTCTCCAGATTCTTCAGTTTCTCAAACGGTAGGTGATACACAAAATTTCCATTAGCATTTTCAGCTGTTTGTGCTATCAGCGAGTTACGAAAGCTCAAGAACTTCAAGTTTGGCCAGTAGCCCAAATCGTCGAAGATGCAGCTATCGACTAGGGATATACTTATTTCTAGATGAGTCAAATTAGGACAATAGCTTATCAGGGAAGCTCTGACTTGAGAATACAACTTGAAATACTGTAGTTTTACCTTCTTCAAATATTTAGCCACAAAGGGCACAACACTGTCACTTACTCTCACATAGTTCTTCATGCATACAATGAGGCGTGTGTTCTCCCAAATGCAAGGCGTCAGGCAGAGCTGCTGCCATCTCACACACACCTGAGCCACGGCCAGTACAGATTCAAAATCAATCATAGAGAATATGTAGATAAGTAATTCATTTGGCAGATCATTGATAGTTAGAGAATGAGAGCCCGGCTGCACTCCTGTCATCTCGAGGTGCACCATTCTCACTCACTGCGCCCCGTCTCTCTTGAATCCTGAAAATATATTCATACTCCTGTCAAAAGATATTTTTAACTTCATTCATCTCAAACAACAGATATCCTCTTGCAACTATATCCATAGAATTCTTGACATTCTGTACTGAGGCTTTGTGACTTGCTTGAAATAATCTATCATTAGTGGAGGGTCTTATGTAGCTGTTTTATAGTGCTAGATTTTTAGAACTTTGTGTTTTTAATTTAATACTTTAGTATATAATACTTAGGCAAGTTGAATTCTAAGATTTATACCATAACAGGCACAGCACATACAGTTTATGCATACTACTGTACTGTATACTTTCTGAATATCAAATAATTTTGTAAGAAAGTAGAAGGTAGAAGTCCCTACTACTACTTGCATTCTTATAGAAAAATAGGGGTGGAATTAACATCTACTTATGACAACTTTAAATTACATGCCCTGCTGATGAGACACCCACAAAAAATTCAATAGGGTAACAGGTAGTATATAAGCATTAATAAAGCTCCTATACAAGTCGAAAGCTGTGTTCGCGTATACTATGCAATAAAAGATGGAAACAGTTATAAAGAAATAAACCTTGAACTGATGTAGCAATAACATAAACAAGAAATTAAATATGTGATGTCGGTGCGAACTCTTCTCGTAAAGCAAGTTTTATATAGCCAACATACCTCGGAATTACCTTGCTTCCTATTCGAGAATATTTTACTGTTTGCTTTAATAAAATCATAATTTATGTAAACTCTATTTGTAACAATATTCACAATATGGAGGGATCCTTTAGGAATTTGAGTTCTACGTGCGAGGTAAAATTTTTCATTGTAAATAATGGAACAATTCATTAAAAACAATTTTTAAAAAGAAATATTAAAAATAACTTTCATCTTTGACTTGACTTGAATCTATTTTTGTATGACGTCCATGACTGATGACGTCCGACGTTTAGGTTTGAATGGTGACATTGACATGACATTTTTTCGATTTTGACAGCATTTAGGTACCTACCTAAAGCTCCGACCATGATAGGTAGGAAATATATGGAAATGCCCTACCTACGAAAATAGGGTGCATACCTACAGAATGCTGTCGCATAAAATGGCCGTCCACTAGGGAGTTGCTTCAAAATCATCGATATCGATGAGGAGTGAAACGGTAATCAAGCATTTATGAATACACTGGCTTATTCCCGCGACTTCGTTCGAGTGGATTAAGGTTTCTTTAATTCCCACGGGAACTCTCTTATTTTCCGAGACAAAAAGTAGCCTATGTGTTATCCCAGATTATAATTTATCTCTGTGCCAAATTTAAAGAGATAAATAAAGCCAAACAGATTAAGTCATTGCGGCGAGTTACAATTTGTAACTCAATCTCGCCGCAATGACTTAATCTGTTTGGCTTTATTTATCTCTTTAAATTTGGCGTTTTGTGAGTTACAAATATCCATCCATACATCCAAACTTTCGCATTTAAAAAATTTATAACTTTTCCAACCATAGTTACTAACATATAAAAAGTCAATCTTGGCCGACTATTCTCCTTCCGGGAACCACACTGTCTACTGCTACACATAAGCATATTGGAATACTGTTCCTAAACACGCACTTGATTATAATTTAAGTTTTTTTTTTGATATTTCTAAAGTTATTTAAAAATATCTATAATAACACGCAATTACTTGACAGCTGAATTACAACCAAAAACCATCTCCTAACATGGGAATAGGCACCCGTCATGTCTATGTAAGTAGGTTTTTTCCACGTTTTTTCATCTCCATAATATCTATTAAATAACGTCATGGGTAGGTAGGTAGGTACCTATAGCTGCACCTCTTTTACGCGCAATCTATAATTTTTACTTACTCTTATATGTTTGTGAATTTTTATGACTATAGGTACTTTAACGTTTAATGGATGCGAGTAACTTTAGAAATGTGTCAAACATTGTGTGTTAAGGAAAAAATTAATTTATAGAATCTAACTGATACGCGTGTCTTCCTGCGCGTAGAATTAGGTATTTAAAACCCCATAGGAACTCTTTAATTTTTCGGGATAAAAAGTAGTGTCATTCTCCAGGCCCTAAACTAGATAATAAAATGATTTTTTGCATGGGTAGGCCGTGGGTAGGCCATGCAAAAATCATTTCGATCCGTTGCACCGCGCGTTGCTGCGTGATTACAAACAAATACACTTTCGCATTTATAATATTAGTAAGCATCAATTTCTACAACAGAAAATATTTTTAAATTGTGATAATTATAGAGCATTCCACAAAAAACTATCTATCGAACTCGAAACACCGTACAATATACAAAACCTATTCAAATTCAAAATAATACTTTTAATATTACTTGTAGGCCAAAAAGAGGCTTGTGGATTTTTTGAAACGTCTTGGACTCTACCTCCAACTAAATATATAAATACATAGACCCAAATAGACAGGTACTTACCTAATACTTATAGGTACGCACCGCAATTTGGAATGCCCTTCCAGTTTCCGTTTTTCCAACTAATTATAACTTTTCTTTTAATTCTTTATTTTAGGAGTTTGGGTATCTTTAAATCAAGAGTCTATTGGTATAATCTAGGCAAGCGCGCACCATCTTAGGCTGCATCTTTACTTATCATCACATGAGGTCGAATACAGAGGTCGAAGTCAAACGCTAGTCTATATTATGTATATTAAAAAATACTAAATTAATACTTAAATAAAATAAATAAAAATAAAAATAGCTTTATTTTCCTTTTACATTTAAAAACTTAATATTAATTATTATACTACTTAATAAACTTAACTAATATTATGTAATTTGTGTGTGTATTATTTTGTTATATTTCATGTACTGTGGTAAGTGTAAGTGTAATGTGCAGTTCTTCTTGTTCCTTATGTAAAAAGACCGCCTTCCGCGGTGAAAGCCTCCTCCATCTTTTTCCATAAGTTCCTTTGTCTAGCAATTCTGTGCCATGTTTTCCCTGCTATCTTAACAATATCGTCGCTCCACCTTTTGACTGGTCTGCCTGGCCTGCGCTTTTTATTCATAGGGTACCAGTTTGTTGTGATTTGGGACCATCTTTCATCTGATACCCTCTGAACATGACCGGCCCATTTCCATTTGAGGTGGAGTACTTTCTTGACGACATCCCTGGCTTGTGTTGTTTTTTTTTACAAATTAATACTTAGTTAAAAACAAATATTTTCATTTAAACATTTTATTAAAGTATCAATAAATTAAGTAGGTAGGTACTTACATCTTTTTAATGCTTATTTTGAAACAAGTTAAAATTAACTAAGTAGGTACAATTAGTTGTTCTCAATGAAATTTTACGGTCTACACACCTATAATATTGTGTTAGCACTGCTTTACATCTCTGCACTTGGTAAATAATAATACTTAGTACCCACCTACTAATCATTTAATCAATAAACTAAAATAGCAGGTACTTAAATAAAAGTGATGTGTCATTGTAAATTGCACTCCAGACACAGAGCTATACTTACAGTAAGTACATTATTTTTCATTGTAAATTGCACTCCAGACACAGAGCTATACTTACAGTAAGTACATTATTTTTAATTAGATTTTACTTTTTTACAATGATTATTTGTTTAAAAAACAGGTGGTAAATACGTTGCTGCTGGCATTAAAACCGATTGAGTTACAGGATTTTCAATAGGAGGTAAGTAATCTTGTGTTGGCACTGCCTGTGCCGTTTGCCCTGATACTTGTGTCTGAGTTGATGTTTGTTGTTGGGTATTCGGTTGCAAGTAACCTGCACTTGGTCCAGATATAGCAGCATTTTTTGTTAATGTGGTTCGTTGTTGGCTGTTGGGTTGCAGATAAGTAGTACTTGGTCGTGATACTTGTGCATTGGATGCACTTGTTGTTGATGTTTGTCGTTGGATACTTGGTTGCAAGTAAGTAGACCGTGGTAGTCCAGAATCGGAAGCAGTTTGTTGTTGGATCGGTTGTAAGTAACTAGAACTTGGAGCAGACACAACAGCATTAGATGTTGTTTTTGTTTGTTGTTGTTGGGTACTTGGTTGCAAGTAACTAGTAGTCGGGATAGCCGCAGCAGAAATAGATGTTGTTTGTGTTTGGGGACGTGGCGGTACGTAAGTAGCACTCGGCCCGGATATAGCTACTGTTGCGACCTGCATTGTTGTTACTGAGGAAGTACGCGGTGGGAGATATTCATCAGAAGGTACAACTGCTGGTGCTTCTACCACAGTTTGAGTATTTGTATTGACACTACTTCCTCCAGATGTAGGTGGTAAATATTCTGGAGCATTGGTTGAGATTGTTTCAACCACAGCAGCGTTTGCTTTTACAGATGGAGCATCGTACAGATTCGACACTGTGGTTATGGTTTGGGTGCCTTTATTCCCTATGTTTTGTGCTTCGTAATTGTAACCACCTGAAGTGGATCCTCCGCTTGTAGTTTCTGCATTTGAGACACTTTTGGATCCAGTATTTTGTGTAGCACCACCATAATTATAACCAGAGGGACCCGAACCAGTACTAGCAGTAATTGTAGATCCTCCTGATCCTGTAGCAGTATCTTGTGTTGCACCACTGTACCTATAGCCACCTCCACCTCCAGAAGTTACTGCCGTAGCTCCTGTTGATACTGAAGCAGTTTGGGAAACACTACTGTACTTATAACCACCTGATCCGCTTTCTGATCCTGAAACTGCAGTAGTGCCTCCCGTTGAAACTGAACCAGTGTTTTGTGTGCCACCACTATACGTATAACTACCTCCTCCTCCTGAAGCAACGGCTGTAGTGCTTCCTGAAACCGAAGCGGTATTCTGCGTGCCGCCACTGTACATATAGCCGCTCGTTCCACCTCCCGTAGAATCTGAAGTGGCAACTCCTGTAGACACTGAGACTGTATTCTTTGTGGCACTATTGTAACTATAACCCCCTCCACCCCCTCCAGAAGTGACAGTAGTGCCTCCTGATTTATAACCGCCGGATCCTCCTCCAGATCCCGTATAAGTTGAAGTAGCACCTCCTGTAGACACTGAGCCGTAGTTATAGCCAGTTGAACCCGATCCTGCTGTAACAGTGGATGATGTACTTCCCGTAGATCCACTGTTGTAGTTACCACTCGCCCCTGAGGTCGCTGCGGAACTGGTGGCTGAAGGACCGCTGGAGTAGCCAGCATTAGCGGAGCCGCCTGCAGGCGCGGGGTATGCATAGTACATTTGTAGCGCCGACGTCCTGTCAACATTTGTGGCTTGAGTTGTCGAAGCAACAGTTCGAGAAGGTAAATTGAAAGATATAGAGGGACGATCGTAAACATACCCAGCTTGACGCCTCTCACGATTGTTTCCTACTCGAAACGCCGCATTCGTGCGAAAATTTTGACCACTTGTTCCAACAAATAGAATACACACCAAAATTGCAGGACATTGATAAAATATGCCCATTTTTAGAATAAACGCTTGAAAGCAGTCCTTGCTCAGTTCAACTGGATTTATAATATTCGTAAGAAAGCTGTTTCGTGACATTATGAAATATGCACTTCCATACTTAACCCTGGGACTGCAACGCAGCTACAATTGGACGATTAAATCAACACAACATTATCATCAAACGCATCTCCATTTATTTTTATTTCTCTTTCCTTGACCTCATGCGATATCTCCCTCCATTTCTGCTACTTAAATTATGGAAATTTTAAAAAAATTATTAAGAAAGATAACGATGCTAATGCTGAAGTTATAATTTGTGGCCGAGGCTTCTAAAGCTAATTTGTGATATTGTGATAGTTGCCAGTCCAGCTGCCGTATTCTCTATTTTTGTCAGTGGTTATGGAAAACAATGGAAAGTTGCTAATTAAGAAAGATTTGCCAATCTCGCATTTCGTCATACAAAATGCGGGCTTAATAGTAAGCAACTTTCGATAGCCACTAAGATAAAGAATAGCTCTACACCTTGTGCCGCATCTGGTTGCATCTTCCGAGAAGCTGACGCAGCTTACAATATTGGGACACGATAAGAAGGCACGTCTTAGCATTTTAGCTGATGCATAATACCTACCTAACAAATTGTTTTCAAAGCCTGAATAAGGAAATTTTTATTTTATTTATTTTACATGGAAATGTGTCCGAAGGCACTAGAGGGTTTGTTTACAAGTTAAACCATCTTGTGGTTTGGTTAAATTATGTACCTCAGTAAATTAAATCCGTTTATAATAGTTTGCAGCTATTGTCACATCTCTGTCATTCAATTATGTCAAGGCGCTATTGTTTTAATTAAACATCTTGAGGAGCGAAGGTGTGGTGGAGTTTGGAGGGTCCAAACCACAGCGAAGGGATGCGGGGAGCGGCGAGGTGAAATGAAACACCTTGGTTCTTCTTTGAAGCGCGGAGATGTGATCGCTCTCAAGTCAGCGAGTGAAGTGCGTGACTGGACCCCAAAGTGGGCTATTTTTATTTGCTTGGGAGCGCTCGCAACTCGGTATCTCGCAACCGTTTATTTAATATGTTAGAATAGTACAGCAATACATAAACAATGGATATGAGTGAGACAGAGCTATAAAACAGTATAGCATTATGATATGAGCGAGACAGGTTATAAAACAGTATGACATTATAATGTGAGCGAGACAGGTTATAAAACAGCATAGCATTATAATGTGAGTGAGACAGGTTATAAAACAGTATAGCATTATGATGCATAAGGCGTGTGAGCGAGATACAAATACTCTCTTAACATTACGTTTATACAATATCAATTTATTAATTTACTACAGCTAATTAGGTCATTATCTGATAATTATAAAACAAAACAAAATAAACTTTCTACCAATAAAAATAGCCTAAATACCTATGAACAGGTAATAAGGAAATCAAGTACCCTAGTAAAATAATTATTTATGTAAATAAAGGAACTAATTGCTAGTAATTGAGAATCGAATCTGATCGACGATTTAGCAGCGATAAAAATCACTTTTCTGTCTTGATTTAGTCAATCTTCAATATTCTCCCCCTCGTGCGGAGATGTAGATCTGGAGCACTTTACTTTGGGGCGGAAGATTGCGTTATTCTTATTAGACGTGAAACGGGTCTTTTCAGGATGCCGGCGATAGTGCGAACATCGACTATTCGTATCCGTCCGTCTGTGCCAGGGTAAGTCTTTATAATTTCGCCTTTGGGCCACGTGCCTCGTGGTAGTGAGCTATCAACGATGATCACGATGTCGCCGATTTCAGGGTTTAGGAACCCGTCATGCTGATTCTGATATCTAGGTGAAATAATCGGTAGGTATTCCGTGAGCCAGCGCTTCCAGAAGTGGTCGGTGAGTCGTTGCACGGTTTTCCAGGTAGTGGGTCCGATGAGCTCATCGTCGGTGAAGTCGCCCATACGATAAGTGCCGCTCGACCTTCCAATAAGAAAGTGATTTGGAGTAAGACTTTCTTGGTCGTCTGGGTCCAAGGATACTTCCGTTATCGGTCTTGAGTTTATAAGATGCTCAGCTTCCAATAATAAAGTATGCAATATTTCTTCGCGAGGATGTCGTCCGGTCAAGGTGGCGACTAATGCGGTTTTCACCGATCGCACTAATCTTTCCCATGCTCCTCCCATATGTGGGGCCCCCGGGGGTATAAATTTCCACCGGATACCTTTTTCCTCGGTTTTGTCTTTCATTTTCTCGAATTCGTTGGCCAGCTCCTTGTCAGCTTTTACGAAATTCGACCCATTATCACTGAACAAGATTTTCGGTTTTCCTCGGCGTGCGATCATTCTTCTCAGCGTGAGGATCATGTTATCCGTTGACAACGATGTAGCAATTTCGAGGTGTACTGCGCGCGTTGTTAAACACGTGTATAAGGCTACCCAGCGCTTGTCCGTCTTTCTTCCCACAGTTATTGTTATCGGGCCGAAATAGTCTACGGCGGTGCATGTGAATGGGTGCTGTTTCTGCGTTAGACGTTCCGCTGGTAAGTTTCCGATGGGTGCTGTGACAGGAATGGCCTTGTGTGTTTTGCACCATTGACATTCTCTTGCTATCATCTTGATGCTGTTCCGCAGAGATGTAACGAAGTATTTTTGTCGTATTTCGTTCATCACCGTGCTGTGGTTGCCGTGATTGTATTCTTGATGGTAGTGTTTCAAGATCAATCGGGTGATTGGATGTTTTCCATCGATTATCATCGGTTTTTTGTAGGATGAGCTTACATCACTGGCGGCGAATAATCTGGTTTCCAGATGCATAACGTCATCTTGCATGATGGCGGTGAATCTCTTTAAGCGGGAATCTCGGTTGAATCGTTTATTTTCTCGTAGACTCTGAAGTTCCTTTCTGAAGCTGTCGTTTTGTATTTTCATGATTATTAATTTCTCCGCCTGTTGGATGTATTTAATTGGCAGGCTTTGAATATCCACTCTTGGAGTTTGAATTGAAGGCGATTTTTGAAGTTTAGTTTTAGTGTTTTTCTGAAGATTTTTCTTGGCTCGGTTTGGTTTCCAGCTTTTATCTTTCGTTATTCGCTTCGTGGTGATGACGTTGTCAGTCCTTTTTACGAGAGACTTGAAACGGTCGACGCTTTGCAGAAAACGTGCCGTGGCTCGTAAGAAACGTATCCATGATGAAAACTGTTCCACGTTAGGTATTGGTATATCCACGTGACGAATGGTGGCAACTGTTTGAGCTCTCTCTTCACCAGTAAGTAACGGTGGACGTTCGCTGTGATCTTGAGGCCATTCTTGAATGTCTCGTCTCAAGAATTCAGGTCCATTAAACCATCGATGATTGATATCGAAGTTTTTCGGAGAAGTTCTGGTGGCATCGTCAGCGACGTTATGTTTTGTAGGGACATATCTCCATTCTGAGGCTTTGGTGAGGTCTTCGATCTCAGCCAGTCGATGTGCAACGAACGTTTTGAATGTTCGTGGTTCGGATTTTATCCATGCTAGTACGGTTCTGGAGTCTGACCAATAATATTTTCTTTTTATATTGTTGTCCATTTCATTTTGTATACTGGAGGCTAAACGGCAGCCTAACAATGCAGCTTGTAGTTCCAATCGTGGTATCGACGTGGGTTTTAATGGTGCCACTTTGGCCTTCGCAGCTATTAATTTAACTTTAACTTCGTTTTCATGGGTTGTTCGCCAATATGTTGCCGCTGCGTAAATATTCTCGCTGGCGTCTACGAAGGTGTGCAGCTCCCCCTCATCTTTCGAGTCTGTACACCTTGGTATGTCGAGTCTCTCAAGGCACTCGAGGCTCTTCAGCCACTTCGACCAGTGTTCTCTGTAGTCTTCTGGTATTGACTCGTCCCATCCTATGCCAGTACGCCACAACTGTTGGATCAAGGTCTTTCCTTGTATTAAAATCGGCGTGGCTAAGCCCAAAGGGTCGAACACCGACATTACGGCGCTTGCGACTTCTCTCTTGGTCGGTGGTCTTAGCTCGCGAATGACGTCCTCTGGTGTGTTTCGCAGATTCATGGTGAACTTTAGCGCGTCGTTGCTTGTTTGCCATAACATTCCAAGTGTTTTCCCTATTTGGTTATGGTCGCTTATTTGGACACGATCGGGTTGATCATTTTCTAAGTCTCCAACGGTTAACGGGTGGTTGGACGTCCATCCCCGTAGTTCGAAACCTCCACTTTTGTGTATTAGGTCTACCTCTCTACTGGTTTTCATTGCTTCTTCAGTGGTATTGAAGCTCTGTAGATAGTCGTCCATGTAGTGACATCGTTCGATTGCGTTCACGGCTTCTGGGTATTTCTCGCGGAAATCCTGGGCATTTTTATTCTTAACATAAATCGCCGAGCAAGGTGACGATGTTGCTCCGAAGATCAACGACTTCATTCTGAATTCTCTTGGTTCTTTGTCAGCTTCGTTCTCTCTCCATAAGAATCGTAAGCTGTCGCGGTCTTCCTCGCGGATTAAAATCCTCAGGAACATTTCTTTTATGTCCGCTGCTATGGCAACGGGGCCTTGGCGGAACCTGATAAGAACGCCGAATAATGATTGCAGCAGATCGGGTCCGGACAACAGAGCGTCGTTCAAACTTTTCCCTTGAGTTCGCTCGGCAGCGTCGAAGACAATTCTCATCTTTTGTTTCTGAGGGTGTATCACAGCAAAATGTGGTAAATACCACGTTCTAGGCGTTGTAGGTTCGTTGGTGGCTGGTTCAGCGTACCCACTTGATAATAAATTCTTTATCTGCTCGCTGTATTTAATTTTGAATTCGTCATTTTTCTTGAATTTGTTTTCTATGCCTTGCAATCGGCGTAAAGCGTTGTTTCTATTGGGCGGCATAGTTTCGCTTTCGGTTCGCCATAATAATCCACATTCAAATCTTCCCTCAGGTAATCTTTGAGTCGTTTTTTCTAAGATTGCCAAGGCTCGTTGCTCTGGATCGTTCACTGGTTTCTTTGGTGTTATTCCCAATGAATCCAAACTGAAATAATTCTTTATTAATTGGTCTATGTCTTCGTTCTTCTTTTCGAAAACATGATTAATGAATAGCACGGGTTTCGTAGCTTGAGTTTTGAACCCGTGTAGAATCCATCCGAGGTTCGTTAGGGACGCCACTGGTTTCGACGGATTACCAGCCTTAAGGTCTCTTGTCACTATGAGGTGCCAATTATCTTGGCCTATGAGTAGTTTGGGTGGAGCTCCATTATATACGAGCTGATCCTCAATGTCCTTCAAATGAGGGCAATCTTCTATATCCTCTTTTCTCACGGACTGTGATCGCAAGTTAAGTTGATCTATAGTATGCGCTTGTATATCTTCGTAACTCCTTGAGAACAACCCTTTTATCCTTACTTTGATATGCTTCGATTGTTCTGTTTCTACTTGATGGCCTCCAATTCCTTCTATTACTAGGTTTCTGCTTGGACCCGTGGCTCCTATTTGGTCAGCTGTTTCATCTAGTAAGAGCGTTACTGTAGAACCCTCATCTAATAGAGCCATTATTGTGGTCGATCCTTTTGGTCCACTTAGTTCCACTGGTACGATCTTTAAATATGCTCTGGACGCGCCTATGTGGTTTACTGAAACTATCTTATTCACTTCCTGTTTGGGGTTATCTTGATGCAGGAGTTCGTGATGTTTCCTTGCACAGCCTTCTTTTCCGCACGGCTTGGCTCTGCAGGCGAGATGTCTGTGGTTCTTTTTCAAGCACTTGAAACACATCTTGAGCTTCTTGACTGTCTCCCATCTGTCTTTTACTGTTTCGTTATTAAATTTATTGCATTTTGTGATTTCGTGAGCTTGTTCACATACCGGGCATTTTTCATTTATCGACGAGGTTGAAGTTGCGAGTACTATCCTCATCTCTTCTTCGAGCTCACTGTCATAACTCGAATCCGAGTCACTATCCTCGAGCTGGGCTACGTGAACTCTTCCCTTCCGGAATGGTTGATATTTTGAGTTCTCTGTTTTGACTCGAGTTCTTTCGGTCAAGCTTGGTTCGTCAAAGTCGTTAGATATTTTTGTTAGAAACTCAGCCAACACGTTTAGCATTGGTTCTCTCTTTCTATTTGCTTTGAATTCCTGCCACCGGAATCTGACCAAAGTGTTCATCTTGTCAACGATCTTATCTGATATCTCTGTTGAATATAAGTATTCCAGTTGGTCGAGTTGCTTGATGGTGTCTACCGTGTTAAATACCGCGCTAGCGAATGCGCCTATGCCTTTAAGGTCTTCTGACATACGAGGTAGCTTATGAAGTTCTGCTATCAGTCCTTTGATGATGTATGTTGGTTGACCGAATCTTCTTTCTAGTTCTGTGAGTATACTTTCCGGCGTTGCACTTGTATACAGCAGTGATTTGACAGCTTCTTTGCCTTGTCCCTTAAGAGCTTTTCTTAACCTTGAAATATTTTCAATATCAATGAAGTACGACGAGGTGCTCTCGTAGTGCTTTATGAAAGGTATCCAATTGATGGGATCTCCGTCGAAAATTGGAAGGTCACTCATGTAAGCGGGCGGCTTCTTTGGCTTAATGTCTTGATTCGACTGCTTCATAGCTTTCGATAATAACTTTGTTAGCATGTCAATGCCTTGATTCAGCTCAGTATCTTGCTTGGAAGGTGCTGGCGCTGGGTCCTCTGTCTCGACTTGCTCGACTTCATCTTCGGCGTCGGAGTGGTCGGCGAGTTGCGCTAGCTCTAGTCGAGTGCGAGCAGCGGCGGCTTCAGCGTTCGCCTTTTCTATCGTTTTCTTTTCTAATTCCAATCGCGCTTCTAGCTCGGCGCGTTTAGTTTGAGAGGCGCGTGACCCCGTGGCTTTCTTTGTTTGACTCGTAGAGCTTGTCTTGGCTTTTGCTGTGCTCTCCGTGTCATCTGTGTTCTCCGAGCTTGTAGTTTGCTCGGTGCTAGTGGTTGCTTCTGTGTCCGTGCTCGTGGATTCTTCACTGGACTCCTTCTCCTTAGGCTGCGCCTTCTTGCTTCGGGTTTCGACGGTGCTCATCCTGTCGTTTAGGTCCTTACTCTTCTTGGTCCTAACTTCCCTACTGCCCTACGGCCCTACCTCCCTAGCAGCCCTAGCAGTCCTGTTTGAGGGTCCCGAAAGACACGCTCTCCCAGGGATGGAAATAGGGTAAGGTAGGTGGGAATCGCCCGGCAGAGAGCACAAGTTCAAAGGTGTTGCTCGGGTACGAGGGGGAAATGCTCGCACCGTCAGCGTGCCTTCCAGGAGGCCACCTTCTTGCTTGCACCGTACTGGCGCGATCAGACTGTTACAGACTTATAGCCAATGAAGGCAAGCTGGCAGTACCGTCTGGTATACTGCTCCCGCCGTTAGGCGTTTAACTCCCTGTTCACCGTTTGGCACCGTTAGGTGGTGAACAGAAGAGCAGCGGTAAACCGCTTAGAGTTCTTCAACGCGACGAAGCGATCTTCCCAACAGCCTCGCGGTCTTCAGCCACGCAGAGCGTCGCCTCAATGCACCCGCAGCGATGGTCGATGTCCTCTTCGTGGTGTTGTGGACCCTCTGGAGTCTTCAGCGGCGTGACGAAACGATCTTCCCAACAGCCTCGCGGTCTTCAGCGACGCAGAGCGCCACCTCAATGCACCCGCAGCGATGGTCGATGTCCTCTTCGTGGTGCCGTAGACCCTCTGGAGTCTTCTGCGGCGCGGCGAAACGATCTTCCCAACAGCCTCGCGGTCTTCAGCGACGCAGAGCGCCACCTCAATGCACCCGCAGCGATGGTCGATGTCCTTTTCGTCCGCTTGGCAGCCCTCTTGACGCGATCTTCGGAATGCAGTTCTTCACTCGAAGTCTCTTCCCGGCCCGCGGAACTCGTTCCGAAGCTGCAGGTTGATTCTTCAAAACTGCCCGTTGATCCTCGCTGACTGGTAGCTGGTCTCCCTGGTTGGCTGGCTCGCTGGATCCGGTTCGAAGGACCATGCACTGTGGTGGAGTTTGGAGGGTCCAAACCACAGCGAAGGGATGCGGGGAGCGGCGAGGTGAAATGAAACACCTTGGTTCTTCTTTGAAGCGCGGAGATGTGATCGCTCTCAAGTCAGCGAGTGAAGTGCGTGACTGGACCCCAAAGTGGGCTATTTTTATTTGCTTGGGAGCGCTCGCAACTCGGTATCTCGCAACCGTTTATTTAATATGTTAGAATAGTACAGCAATACATAAACAATGGATATGAGTGAGACAGAGCTATAAAACAGTATAGCATTATGATATGAGCGAGACAGGTTATAAAACAGTATGACATTATAATGTGAGCGAGACAGGTTATAAAACAGCATAGCATTATAATGTGAGTGAGACAGGTTATAAAACAGTATAGCATTATGATGCATAAGGCGTGTGAGCGAGATACAAATACTCTCTTAACATTACGTTTATACAATATCAATTTATTAATTTACTACAGCTAATTAGGTCATTATCTGATAATTATAAAACAAAACAAAATAAACTTTCTACCAATAAAAATAGCCTAAATACCTATGAACAGGTAATAAGGAAATCAAGTACCCTAGTAAAATAATTATTTATGTAAATAAAGGAACTAATTGCTAGTAATTGAGAATCGAATCTGATCGACGATTTAGCAGCGATAAAAATCACTTTTCTGTCTTGATTTAGTCAATCTTCAATAGAAGGATTTTAAAAAATTTTGAGCCACTTTCACCATCACTCAGTAAAGTTATGAACTTGCCTTTAGCGCTTAATATGTAGGTACTTACTCGTGTTTCTGGGTAGCCTATCACCTGACTACCACCTATCAACCTATCCTCATAGGCGTGATGCAACGATCCATTAAACAACTCTTGAAGACTCAGACCAAATATGAAGGGTTGGTTATTGCGTCTACCAAACTGCCAATCCACTTTCCTTCCACTAAGACGGATACAAACTTGTTTATTATTTTGCTAGCTGAATTATGATATGCGTGACGACGCGACATCGTAAGTGGTATTCTTAGATTATAGAATTCTTTGGTGGTACTGTAGGTTTTTCAAAACTCATGTGAACTCTTTGATTCCCGGGATAAAAAGGTATAAATCTGTATAAATATTATTGTTATATTCTAAGGTATAAATATTCTAAGGTCTTCTGTTTGTTAAGGTCTAATTGAGGAACGGTGGGGTAACTGGTAAGTAGGTACCTACCTACCTACATCGAGCATACATGCATTCCACAGGTGAGGGGGTGATTAAAATAGTAGTAGTATTTTAGTGGGTAAGTAGGTAAGGTCAGGGGAGAGTAAGAGAAACGGTGGGGTAAAAGAAACACAGCCATATCTGACAAACTATGCAGTTTATCGATATTTGCTCTCAGTCGATAAAAGAGTATTGACGAAGTGGTATCAATTTTTTAACATAGATATTGCTGCGATAATTCTACAAGGTAATATTTAAGAAAGAAATTTGACATTTTTCAAAACTCAAAACACGAGTTAGACGCGGTTATATTTATTGCTTGTTTTAAAGTGATTTTATAGAGTTTTCAAAAGTTTTTTACGGTAAGTACCTTGAATAATGTATAGATTTAATGTTCCAATTGTATTTTTTGTCTAAAACGTTCAGATTATTAATTTAAGACATGGTAAAGATTCTAGTCACTAAAAGTTTCGAGTGGGAAAGTGAAACAGAGATGAGCGGGGTAAGAGAAACATATGTTTCACTTACCCCATGTCAGAGATTACCAACCTTTTTTAAATTATATCTTATTTAAAAAAACTAATATTTGATTATAGGCCGTCTTGTGTCTGACACACCAGTCATTCTGTTTGTTCGAGCGTCATTCAAAAACAACTGGACTGATTTTGATGAAACTTATCACACATATAGAATCATCTGTAGATAATATTATATTCGTTGTATAGAATAAATTTATGTTTTTATTGACAGTAAGACTTAGTATATTTAATTTTATTCCCATAATTATTTTGATAAAATTTTAGATTAACTTTTTTTATAGCTGCTAGCTATAAAAAAAGTTAATCTATTAAATATATATAAGGAAAAGGTGACTGACACTGGCTGACTGATCTATCAACGTACAGCTCAAACTGTACCGATCGGGTTGAAATTTTGCCTACAGATAGCTATTATGACGTAGGCATCCACTAAGAAAACAAGAATAGAAGACGTAAAAATATTGTAAACATGGTGTTAGCTAATTAATAAAAATTTATAACGTACCATTTTTTGTTTTGGTTTACTACCCCTGACTGCTTGACTATGTTTCTTTTACCCCATTTTCAGTTTTTTCCTTTTATTTAAGAAACTAGACCATATAGCCATGCACTGAGACTCGTATTCGATAGAAACAATTAAAGAGGTCATTTTAGTCCTTGAAATAGTTCTGTAGACCTTATATTAGCAGCGTACTGATCATTGTTTCACTTACCCCATTTTGAGGGTAAGTGAAACGAAACCATGGTCTACTTTTACTTAGTAATTTTATCGTTATTTGCACTAATAGAGGACTTAAAGATCATGTCATAGAACGCCCATTTAAGGAAGAGTACTTTGCATTGATCGTTATTTAAATTGTCATTTTTTTTATTGACTTAGAGGCCATTTTGTAGAAAAAACAGAAAAGTATGTTTCACTTACTCCCCCTGACCTTACCTACTTTACACTGGGGCCTCCTTCCACATAACACCGTTAGGTACCTACGTATGACAGGTGACGATATAGTTATCTAAAAAAAAAAACATGGCACTAAAAGTTGCTAAGTACAAAATAAATAGTAGCAGGAATTAAAAGTAAAAAAAAAAAAGAGATATCTATCTGAACTCTGAAGATAACCGCATATCGCATAGCACCGCTTTAGAACTGCCGCTGTGCTGCCTTGGGCAAGTCATTCTAAGTGAAAGCAATAAGCATTTTGCTTCTTGCTGGTATCGTGACTGCTCGTGAACGTCTCTAACTAACTACTTATATAAATAAAGTTTTTTGTATTAAAAATAACTAAGTGCAATAAACTCTTGATAAAATATTCGTTCCATTCGATAAGTACCTATCTACGTGGTGAGAGTGAGTATAAGATATCTACATTCTTATAACACTCATCAAACCTATAGATAACATTTATTTACGTCATAATCGAATAAGTTTTTTCGTTTGAGAATTTAAGCAGCTAGGGTTGCCAGTTGCCACTTCACCTTTTAGGGTAAAAAATTAAAATAGCATAAAATTTTTTGTTCAATCAAATGACAACAAACAATTATTATTAACTTTACAAAAAGTAGTTTTAATACTTATAGTACCTAACTACATAATTATTTAATTTGTTTTCCTCTTCCACATTGTAATAGAGGTCAGGTATTATATACTTTCTAATATGAAGCAATGAACGAGGTTTGTATGATTGTACCGTACCTATCTACGACTTATTCAAATCTTTACCTAATTTTTATCTACTAATATTAGGTAGGTATAAATGCGAAAGTGTTTTAGTTTGTTGGTTTGTCTTTCGATCATTATAAGTAACGAATATGTACCCAACGAACGAACGCGAATATAGTACAGGTACGCTACCACACAATAAAGTGCAATTCAAGTCAACAATCAACATAGCGCTAAATTACCTACTTGTAGATATTAATATTCACCTCAAAGTTGCCTCTCTTTCTATCGCATAACTCTTATCCCTACGCATTACGTTAGCCCACAAAGTGCAGACTGAAAATTGAAAAGTCGACAGTTCGATTCCACCCCCTTGCCTTATTGTCGTACCCACTCCTGACACCAGTTTCTCGCTTATTTGGAGGGGAGAGGAGAATATAAGTCGATTTCAGCTCGGCTATTTTTTTTTAAATAAAATAAATAAAATGTACCTGTATGTATTTAAGTCTCATAACATACCTATTGATTAGTATTTATCTCAATTACAGACAATGGTGCTAAAACTTTATGCATTATCTGACGGCCCGCCATCTATGTCGGTGAGGCAGGCGTTGACGATATTGGAGGTCCCCTTTGAACTTATCAACATTGACTATTGCCAAGGGGAACACATGACTGCGGAGTATGCCAAAGTAAGGAGCTCAAATCAGCTCTTATCTATCTATTATGAAATAAGTTCAAACAAAAATTTTATAGACCCTTGAAACTGGAGTACGGTCTAGCGAAGCTATTTACGAACCCTCTGAGCTGAACTGAACCCTCTGTACAGACTTTGTTGGTCACTTCTGGCAATTATTATTACTATTTCTCTCATTTAATTTTCATACACATTCATCCTATTATTTTTAAAAATGTTTACGAATATACATTATACAAATATAAATATAAAAACATAATTAAAAACGGTAAAACGAATGGGTCCCACTTGCTGCGGGATAGGGACCCAAGCAGTCAGTGGGCAGGGCTCCAGAGTGAGGAACCTCCCCACAATGCGTGACGTCTCAAGGAGTACCGCCTTCTGTATCCTGCACTTTGCGAAAGTTTCTAAAATATCTATGCCAGCACCGCATTGGCCCGGGAGGTTCCCTACATTAAAAAATATGTAGTGTTTTGTAGGTACATAGTGATTCTTAGAAATTTGCGCAGCTGTTTATAAAGCTTTGTGATATTTAAATACTTTTTATATATTCCAGATGAATCCACTAAAAGAGGTTCCTGTTTTGGACGATGATGGGTTCTTCCTAAGCGATAGCCATGCAATCCTGCAGTACATTTGCGACAAGTTTAAGCCAATGTCGGATCTGTATCCGAAAGATCCTAAAGAGCGGTAAGTCAAAGTCTTAGATTTGAAGTGACTAAGTAATTAAAAGTTAAAAAAAAAAATTTTTTGAAAAGAGCAACTGCTGAGTTTCTTACCGGCTCTTCTCAGCAGAATCTGCATTCCGAACCGGTGGTAGATTTATGACGTGTCATAAGAGCTACAAGTTAGCCTACATAAAATAAATTAATTTTGAATTTTGAAAAAATTTTAAGACTTTTTTAAAAGTGAAATATCAGAACTGTCGAATAACAAAAACAACTGCAATGTAGTAATCGCATCCACTTTAGATTGACACTCTTCCGTGATCAATACAATTATTACACATTGAAAAACTATTTGACATAATTGTGATGGTCGGAATATGGTCGGAATCAAAATGGTTTTCAATTTCAAATTCTCTTTGACGCAGTCGACTATGCTAGAAAATAAGAAGTACAATAATTTAAACTGCTTACATCTCACATTCTTTAAGTTAAGTATACAATTTAGACCTTACGGTAGTAATTATAATTACTACTTACCATAAACAAGCCCTACCTACCTAGCCTATGCATGCACTTTTGCTATATATCATATCATTACGATCAATAATAGACAGCAATAACTGTAGGTAATTAATGCAACAATAAGCAGGAAAATTATGTTCAATTACAATAACAGGATAAATTACGATTCCAACTTTTTCCAGGGCAATCGTGAATCATCGGCTCTGCTTCAACCTATCAACATACTACGCTAACATATCTGCATACACAGTAAGTTAAAAATCGAAAGGGCTCGATTTTACATATTTTTTAAAATGCTGAAAATTTTATGATATACTTACTATATCCAAAAATAGTTCAGTATGCCTGAATTTACGGCGTTCTTGCTGCATCAATGCATTTTAACTAAAAGCGGGAGAGTTAGTAGGAATTGGCTAGTGCCAATTCGAGCAATCAATGTCATTGCGATCATTACACTGATACAATCAATTTTAGAGAATACCACTAGTGATCAACTTCTTCTGTTCGCGTTTTTTAAAATAAAAATGGCGATCAAACGAGCAATTAGGCCACCTTATGCATTCCGAACCTGTGGTAGATTCATTTGACGATTCGTATGCACTTTGTGAAAGTTTATTTGAAAAATTATTCTATTCTAAGGTAAGTGATTACCTGCGAATATTTGCAGCACTAAAACAAAGTAATGTGTTCCCGGATTTTAAAGAATTAATTGTTTATTAGCCCTTGAGTAACCTTAAATCAAATCTCAAAGGGTTAAATCATTCTGTCTTTGATACAAACAAGTAACAACCTACTGCATTTGATATTGTAGTTGAAAAGAGCTTAGCTACACGAACGAAAATTAAGTTAAACCAATATTTACAATTAATTTCAGTTGGCGCCAGTTTTCTATGACTACGAACGCACTGAGTTGGGTTTGAAGAAAGTTCATATGGCTTTGGATGTTTTGGAAACCTATTTTGAAAGAGAAGGCACTAGTTACGCCGCTGCTAATCACTTGACTATTGCAGACTTCCCTCTCATTAACGCCAATATGACTTTGGAAACTATCGGTTTTGACTTCAGCCAATACAAAAAGGTACTAAATTGATTGATTAGTATAAAATTTGTACCTATAACGACTCCCATTTGATACAAAATTGACCAACAAGCTTCATATTCTGCTCTACATTGCTTTCGTAATCTAAATATGCATTAATTATATTCGAAAGCAAATCAATATATTCAAAAGCAAAAAAATTTATATATCTATCATGATCACATTGATCTCGAGGTCCTTGGTGGTAAAATCCACCAAGAACCTCTGTTTGGATTTTTGATTATACAAAATTAAAAAAATGAACATTTTATCAATTCCGTTGGTATATAATAGATTACTTACATAATAAATAGGTAACTATATCAACTATATATACTTACTATTGATTTAATTTAATAAAACAAGATAAGTAAGTATAAAATTTATTTAATGCCATATAATCAGATAATATTCTGTTTTTACAGGTTTCCAAATGGTACAATAATTTTAAAAAGACTTATCCTGAACTCTGGAAGATCTCTGAAGGCGCAATGAAGGAACTTCAAAATTTTGTTGCAAATCCTCCTGATTTAACACATTTAAATCATCCAATTCACCCTGCCCGTAAAATTAATAAGTAAATAAATATATTCTACTTTGTAACGTTTTTTTATTAACCTTTTTAGGAAACGCATCTCTTCATGAAACCCAAGCAGGAATGAGAGCAGCAATCGCTGTTGTTATTACACTGGAATACAAAGAAATACGATAGTTTAGTAGATCTAGAGACTGTTCTGCAGAGATTCGAAAGCACTTTGAAAAGTTTATTCGAAGAAAAAATTATTCTATTCTATTCTACTGTGCTTACAAAGCTGCCAAAAAACCAGAAAGCTGGTTAGCGTGAATCAATTCCTTTTTTAAACTGCTTTTTCACAATATCTTGTCGTAATCAAACGCTAACTTGCCATTTTCCCATCAAAACTAATCATTTAATTGAACTACTAGGTCAATTTACATTAATGAAACAATTAAAAAGCTAATTTTAAACCATTAACATTTAATGCGCAATTTACTAAGTAGGTATAAGTACTTAGTTACTTACATATTCATATTCGATGCCTAAACCATTGTTATGATGACTAAATCTCCTTGATATGAGTGTATATATCTATATATTAAATACCTATAAAGTAGGTACGTAGGTATGTAGGTTAATACTTACGAATTCTCCTATTTCAGCGCACTTTTTATAAACCCTTAAAAGGTATTCCATTGGAGTTTCCTCAACATTTAGGTCATTACTATCTATTTGTTTAGGCACCGGTATTTCCTCTAATACTAAGGTAATTCTGTTCATTAAACGTGCATTCACATTGTAACTAACGAAAACAATAACAAAGAACAATGCAAAACAAATGCGAGACATAGTAACTAGGTCGGTAAGTATTTGCAAATTCAAGTTGCCTCGTCGCTGCTTGTAGCCGAATGATGTAGTAAGAGGAAACGGTCAACAACATATAAAATGATTCACAAAAGCTGTAGGTACTATACTCGTATGATAGTTATACAGTATACACCTACACACTGGAAATGGGAAGATAAGTTTTTATGTCTGTTTCGATGGAAATTTCAACTTTGCATCCATAACGATTCGAACGGAATTTTCAAAGGTTTCATTGTCATGGCATATTTTATTAGAGTGTAAGAAAAATAAGGTCGAACGACAGTCACTGATGGTAAGTTTTATTTTAACAGGTTTGATGTGGGACTTTGTCAGAGTTATCTGGCAAACCCCACATCGAAATTAGCCGGAAGAGTGTGCGATATGGTCGCTGCTTGCCGTCAGTGACTGACAGATGTCTTCTTAGTTAAGTTAGTGTAGGATAAGTTTATTGTTATTTAGGGTAAGTATCTTTTATACATTTGGACAGGGTTGGGTTGGTTGCCAACGGGTAAAAAACCCCAAAAAAATAGATTAAAAAAAAAATGATCTCAGTTCACCTAGATCGTAGTTCACCACGCTTACCAACTGCAGATTAAATTATTGAAAACTGTCAGACCTCCTCACGATGTTATCCTTCACCATTATTAAAGCAAGTGATATTTAACAATTTGAACGCATAACTCCTTAATATAAGAGGTGTGTGACTCCTGAATCCTTGAAGAACTTTCAAAAGCTTTTTCGTTTAATGATCTCAATCAAAACCGGTAGTAGAGTCACCTGTCATGGGAGCCTCAATTGG
Organism: Hipparchia semele; assembly: GCA_933228805.2. Taxonomy (NCBI): domain Eukaryota; kingdom Metazoa; phylum Arthropoda; class Insecta; order Lepidoptera; family Nymphalidae; genus Hipparchia; species Hipparchia semele. The sequence continues at coordinate 11,824,331 of OW121718.1, forward strand.
CCTACATGAAATAAAATAAGATTTTTTAAGCTATTGCATAGCTTCTATCGCGGGCCAGCGTGGAGACCGAATCCAGAAATTCCGTAACGAAAATAACCTGACACGGGACTCCTCTACGGTGAGCCGCTAGATGGCGCATTTTTTACCGTGGCAGTCCCCGAGTGCCACACGTCTTTTTTTTCCTTTGGTGATTTCTCTGATGTTATAAAACAGCAGGCCTTGACAACCCTACTCCTTCAAAACAAAGCTTAATAACAATACTTAAATTAAAAAAAAAAAAAAACAAATAAAAATAATAATTATTTATTTATTTCTTATAACATTTTAAAAAAATGTATACGTAAGTACTTATGTACTTACCTACATTTTTTTAAATAGGTACTTATTAGATTTTACATTTCATATTTTAACCAATATTTGCGATAATCATGACTTTGTAGGTGTTTTTAACGATCGCGTGTTCGAATTTTTGTTTTTAAATAAATAAATTGAGTAATATTCATCTTAATGAGCTGGCAAGTGCTTAGGACACGCATCTCTTCATGTAGCCCAAGCAGGCATTTGTGCAGCAATCGCTGTGGTTCATGCACTGAAACAATTGAGAAACTTGATGTTAGATTCAAAGTTAAAGTTAATTAGATCAAAAAAGTAAATCAATAAATTTAAGTAATTCAAATCTGAAAACAAATAGAAGTCATAGTAGAGTCAGTCCAAGTTTTAATTCGTGTGATCGTATAAGAATTCGATGACATTAACGTCAAAGTAAAATGAACCATAACAGAATTTAATTAGAGCTCAATTTCGTGTATGCATTCTTATACGTTTATGTATATGATACGCTCCAAATTAAAATCTGTTGTACTGAATTTGTGACTTTAAACAAATACTGTTAAAGTTCATTTCACTTTGACGCTAATGTCAACGAATTCTTGTACGATCGATTGAATTAAAACTTGACTAAGCATATTGATTTGTCATAATACTATCTCGGCTAAGCCTTGGCGAATTTAAATTTTTGCCTTATTTAGGCCTTGGTCAAACTGAAACGTGACTAAACTCGTAATCGACAGCACAAAGACTCAAACATAGGTAGGTACTTAAAGACAGTTTTAGCGACAATTTACTTATCGCGAAAATAAAAGTGATATAGGTATTAGGTACCTTTATGAAAGTCTGTCAGTCTGGGCTAATGTGGAATGGCTGAACCGATTTTGATAAGACTCACAAATAAAATAAACCACTTTTACTGATTCATTTTTAGAACATAGATAGTCGTACGATATGAGTTATGACGTATAAACCGATTGGGGTTTCATTTACACCGCCATACCCTTTTCAAGTTAGCCTGATACCATCGCAGGCTATATCGTCACCTTCATTTACCATCAGGTGAGATTGCAGTCAAGAGTTATCTTGACATCGAATTAAAATAAGGTCATTTTGCTAAAATAAAATATGTGTCAATAGATACCACACCTTCGATGTAAACGTAGGTATAATAGACAATACTTACAAATTCGCCAATTTTGGCGCACTGTTTCACCAAAACTTGTACTGGAGCAGACTCGAGTTCAACCTCTTTTACTGGAACAGTCTCGAGTCCGACCTCTTCTACTGGAACAGACTCGAGTCCGACCTGTTCTACTGGAACAGTCTCGAGTCTAACCTCTTCTACTGGAACAGACTCGAGTCTGACTTCTTCCACTGCATCCTGCGACGCTGGTGCATCGTTCGTGAACACGGCTTCCAAATTTCTGCCTCTTGTTAGAAAACCGTTTGAAAAATCACACGCGATGATAAAACTGACGAAGAATAGAACGAAACAAGCACGAGCCATTGTAATTTGTAATTTTTCCAAATTGTAATTGTGGATGTGCAACGGATTGTAATCGACTGCTGTAGGGTGACTGTCTGTGGTTCTTTTATGACTCTTACTTGCGTCCACACACCCGCATGTGTGTGATAGCTGCTTAGGTATTTGTTAACAGTAATTGATAAGGTGGGTACCCGTAACTTTCAACGTCATCGACAGGGCGGTTTCTTTTTTTATTAGGGTTCCGTACCGAAGGGTAACCAACGGACCCTAATAATTGCTAATAGATGGTGTACATCGCCCATCGGTTACGCGAGAAATAAGTAGGTATTTGAAGGAGACGTGTGCCTATTTCAATATTTTTAAGTGTAAAACACTCTATTTTGTGTTTGTTAAAGTAGGCAGTGCTTTTTGCCTGTATTGAACTGCACGCTACTACTAGCTTTTGCCCGCAGCTTCGCTCACGTTGAGTTAGATTTTTCAACCTCCTATTTTACCCCCTTAGGGATTGAATTTTCAAAAAACCCTATCTTAGCGGATGCCAACGTCATAAAAGCTTATATATATTATGTATGCCTTTCAGTCCGATCCATCTAACTTTTTTAGCTGTGCGTTGATATATCAGTCAGTCACCTTTCCCTTTTACGTATTTAGAAGATATCATGTCTGTTTGTATTATGTGGTAAAGCATCAAGCTGATTTTTGCATGGTTGTATAGTTGAGGCACAGACCAATGAGGACCTGGAGAGTGACGTTGGCTAAGAAGGTTACTTTACATCCCAAAATAAAGGACAAAAGCTATGGCCCTGGCGACAGCTCCGTAAGCTTGTCTAAATTATTAGGTTTTTAATTATTTTATACTTTATTATTTTTGCTAACGTCACTGTACATTATAAAATCGATAGAAATATAACTAGCCATTTAAAAAAGACGTGTGGCACTCGGGGACTGCCGCGGTAAAGCTATTGCATAGCATTTTTTATCAACGCCATCTAGCGGTGAGAGGAGTCCCGTGTCAGATTATTTTCGTTACGGAATTTCTGGATTCGGTCTCCACGCTCAAGGCCCGCGATAGAAGCTATGCAATAGCTTAAAATTGGTTGACATTTAAAAAAAACCGAAATGTGAAACTTGCCTACTTGAGTACGCGTAGTAGAGGCTACTGCAGTCAGATGCAATGTAATTCATTAGCATGCAATTTTACATTCCCTTAAATTCTTAGTTTTTAGTTTTAGTAAAAAAGTTTTTTAAAAACATCTTAGTCTAATCTTAGGTGTTAGGTGGTCTATGGATTTAAAAATCATCGGACAGTCCTAAACGCTAAAAAATTAATTATTTGCTGATATTTTATTTGCAAATAAATATTTGATAATAAAAATCCACCTTTACATGAACTCAAAATCCATTAACCTTGTTTACTACTGTATACGCACTATACAAAGAATTTTTCTACATTATCTATTTCACATTGCAACATTCAAAACAAATTGAGATTTAAGTAGGTACTTGCCTATACCTAAGTGTTATTTATTTGATCAATACAATTCTCCCACCTGTAACTTCTGAGCATGATACTGAACAACATTTGTTCAACGACTTTTTACATCTACACATATAAACATGTCTGTTTGTAATATCCAAATAACAGCTTTTTACTAAATGCTTATGTAAGTAAATACGGTACTTAAAATAAAAACCATTTTTAAAATTGTTATCTGTGTGTCTGTTTGTTTGTTGCCGGTAATCTCGGGAACAGCTAGACCGATTTTGACGGGATTTTCACTGGTAGATAGCTGATGTTATCGGAAATAACAAAAGTTACTTTTTAACCAACTTTTTAAAAAGGAGGAGTTGTGTTTTTCCTTCTATGTATATACCTATATCTCCGTGATTTTTAAACAGATTTGCGTGAATCTTTTTTAATCGATACAAAAACTTTGCGAGATGCTCCCATAAAAACTTCGGTTTCCAACTGATGCTGTAGGGGTACACCCACCGTAAACTGTAGGTATTTAGGAACTGTCGATTATGAATAGTTATTGTACAGTAAAAGCTCCTTATTCGCGCTTCCTTTATTCGCGTTTTCACTATTCGCGGATTAAAAAAATGCGACCCAATTCCTATATTCGCGGCTAGATTTCTCTATTCGCGGATCTAATCGGTACATCGGTACATACATAAAAAGGATTCCAATAGGTATCAAGCCCAATATCGTCTGTAAACGCGTCGTCAAAAGGACTAATATTTGAAAAATCTCAGTGAAGGTAATCTCAGGTTAAGAATGGCATATGAGCATTGTGATTTTTTTATGAAAACTGATCTGTCTATAGAACAAAAAGCCACTGCTGAATATCAGTCTGAATTGAAGGAGCTTTTAATAAAAAGCGTCAAGCAAGAAAAAATTACAAAATTCTTAAAACCATTGCCTAAACCTGAAAATAATAATTAGTCAAATATGGTCAAAAACTAAAATTAAATTGTTTTTTTTTATATATTTGTTTTTTTTTTGTCACCTAGGAACGTATCCCCTATAATCCCATACAAATTACCATTCCCTATTCACGGTTTCTGTATTCGCGGCATATTTACGGAACGTATCCCCCGCGAATAAAGAGCTTTTACTGTACAATAAGTTGTTATTGTTAATTTCGCTTAGGTAGTGTTTTATTATAAATATAATATGATACTAGTTAACTTTAAAAGCTTAATATGAAATAAAAAAATTATGAAGTAGAAGGTAGGTACTTTATTTTTAAGTAGTTAATTACAAAATTATGGCACATCGTCTCCCAAATCACATGGCTTTACTTCAGTTATATCTATTTCCCCCTAAAATCCAAGTGGATTATTAAAAGGTGAGCTCCACATTGGTCTAACAGTTGGTGCAGGTTTCGCTCTTCTGGACGGCCCCAATAGACCTCCAAGTCCTTGGTTCAGTGCACCCGAAGGTCCTTGATTCTGGTTTCCAGTTGGCTTTTGGCCTGGACCAACAATTCCTTGTACTCCTTGGTTAAGTATTGAATCCACAGGTTTGACGAGGCCAGTCGCAGTTCCCACTAATTTTGATGGATCGAGAATTTTGCCAAGAAAATCTTTGCAGAACGCTCCTGTAACTCTATCCGCTATGTTGCCCCATAGGCCCATTTGGCAGAATCTGGAACATTGTAAACAAAAAATTAAGTTCCTTCATGAAACGAGAAAGCTTAAAGGCTTTAAAAAAATAATCTACATGAACAATTTTACGGAACTAATTTGTAACTTTTTGGGGTCTGAGATTCAACCATAGGTTTAAATACTCGTAAATCTAAAAGGTTTTAACTGGCATTGTATTATTATTGTGTACCTGAAGTTCTTATCCACGGTAATCTTGTCCCCGATTTTCAAGAACTGCTCGCTATTAGCAGAATACGGCATAAACCCGAAGATGCTCGAAATACTATTCGGATCTTTTGACTTAGACGTGTTTGTATCAGTTTTGCTGTGCGCGAACTTGGCGATCAGGGACACAAAGGAATCTCTAGCTCTCCGGTCTGTGGAAGATATGTCCCCTGCTACAGGTCTGCCTTCATCGTCCAAAGGTTCAAAGAGATAGGCCAATTCATCCCCGTGCGACGGTCCATTAGCTTTTTTTTTATTATTATCCGTAGGGTTGTCTGCTCCTTCTGTTGATATCGGAAACAAAATGACATTTATATAAACTTGAGTATAAATTAAGCTAATTTACTCGTGATAAAGATGTTTAACGCATTTCGACCACAATATCTCTTGTTATTTGTATTTTAATGATTATTATTTATTGCATGCTCAACATCAGTTCGTTATAATATGTTATAAGTTCTTAGTTGATAAAGCTTTGAAGATCTTATATTTGGTTATTCATGTAACTTCCATGAACATCTTAAATTTATTCTACATTCTCTGTCGTAATTCCCAGTTATTATGGCTATATGTATAGACTTCTGATGGCTACTATAACTTGAGAAATCAGAAAATTATTTAAAGCCAACACATTTTATTTACAGCTATAGAATGCGAAAATCACATCTAACCTAATCATAGACAACCTCCCTGGCGCAGTTATAAGGTAATAACTGGGATATCTCGGATTCGATTCCCAATGGGGGCAATTTGGAAATTTATAATTTCTGAACTGTCTCTGCTCTGGTCTGGTGGGAGGCTTTGGCCGTGGGTAGTTACCACCCTAACGTCAAAGACGTGTCACCAAGCGATTAAACGTTTCGGCACGATGGCGTGTAGAAACAGATTAGGGGTATGGGTTGAATGTATAGTTGTATACTGTCATACCCCTTTCAAAATAGCCCACTAACATCTTATACCGCATCGTCACATACCTTCATCAAGTGAGATCGCAGTCCAGGTCTATCTTGTCACTGAATAAAATAAAAAAAATAAGAAGTGTAAGCTTACGCATTAGTTCAAGGCCAGGTAGGAAATGCGATCCCTTTGAGAGGTTCCCCATGTGCTCAAAACTGTATAGGAATGCGGGCGCGCCCTCGCTCCACTCACGCACGCTTTGGTACGCCGGAAAGTTGAACAGTGCATCACCTGTTACAATAATATAAACGTGAAAATTCTTTTTACAAAACCGACTTCAAACGCCACTACAAAGTATATCAATTGTGTCTATAAAATTTGAAGAATTCCCCCGATTTCTCCAGGATCTCATCAACAGATCCTGACCATGGAACCACCTTGGAAGTATACCCTTTCAAACAAAAAAAGAATTTTCCAAATCGGTCTAGGCATCTTCGAGTAATCGGGGAACATACATAAAAAAAAGATTCCGACGAATTAAGAACCTCGGTCGGTCGGTTAAAAATATTTTTTAAATAGAATTAAAAATTATAAAGCTCCAGTGGGGAAACTGGTCGTTCAAGTTACTCTTTTCATCGGGTTCTATCTTCAGCTTTTTGCTTTCAAGATTCTGTTGCTTAACGTCATTCAAAGTAAGAATCTTAAATTGTATGACTATTCGTCTTCCTTGTCAACCGTCGTCCACTGCTGGATATAGGTCTCTTGTATAGGGCTCCACCCGCCTGAGTCTCGTTTGTATCCAGCGACTCTCTGCTATTCGTCTGGTGTCATCCGTCCACCCAGTTGGGGGTAAAAAAATAATTACCTATTTTTAATTTTGTAATCGTCATCACAAAAAACTAGAATTTTAAGATTAGGGTAGGTACTCCTAGAAAACCTTTGATGTATAAAACGTTATTTTTCTTTGTAAGCAGATATAAAAGACCCGATTCCCGATAATGGACCCCTCGTTTCGACTTTAATCTTTAAAAGCCATTGTTAAAGAATAATAGGGGTCTGCGATGGGTTGCAGCTGTCTTTTTTTATTAAATGCTTACCGTTACCAGGAACTCCATTTCGTGCATGTATTCTTATACGTTGACGAATACGGATACACTCCAAATTAAAATCGGTTGTACTGAATTTGTGACTTTAAAACAATGCTGGTAAGGTTCATTTTATTTTGACGCTAATGTAATCGAATACGAATACGATCAATCGAATCAAATCTTATACCAACCCACACTAATCCTACTGTTGATAAACTGCCAGCCAAACTGAGAGGATTATGCAGTCAATAATTCGATCTATCACGACCAAACCTTCTTCTGTTGGCATCATACCTCGGGAGCAGACAAACATAGCAGATTATATTTACCAGTGGCCTCAACAACTTGTCCAAGAACGTCGACCACTTGAGAAGCAGTATCAAGCACAGCCCCGTAGTAATCCGGTAGTGGTAGAATATTCTGTATGCCAACTACATCCAAGCCTCCAACCGTCTGCAGTGTACCACGCAAATTCCCGATGAGATCCTTCTTGATGAAGTCTTTGACAGCTTGCGATTGTTGAGTAAGGAAGTTTGAGTATTTTCCTGGGAATTAAGTATTAAAAGTGTAAGATGTCGCGGTCCTGATTGGCGAAGGATTTGATTGTACGATCGTTATTCAAACTAAAAGCTTGGTCTATTATTGTAAGTTCTCAAGTAAAATAAAAACTTACAACAAGAAATTACAGAGCTAGTGAAATAAATAAGCATACCTATTATTGTGATGATAATAATAAAAAAGTGCTAAATTGCTTGTTAGTTTTTTATGAATATTCCGTGGGGGATTACACAAAAAGTCTAACCCAGTCCCAACGTCCCTACTCCCTACTCATACAGCTTGAATCTCTCGGTTGGCGAGTAGGTAACATTAAAATGTAGAGTTTCCAATCCCAATGACTTTGCTGGGACAAATGGGTACTTAATACTTACTTACTTACTTATTTTCTTATAATTATGTTCTGAGGGTTGATTGTTAATAAGGGATTTTAGTATGATGTAGGCTGTGTGTGTATTACATTTCTAGGATAAAATGTGACGTGATTCTGTAAAACGAGCTTTATTCATTAATAAAAAGTAACTTTCAATATGTTTAATATAATAAATAAATATATATGTGATAGGACTGATAACCTAGTGGTTAGAACTGCACCTTCCTATTTGGGAGATTAAACGATTAAACGATAGCGGATTAAACGATTAAATATCACATCGACAGTGATAGAAAAACATCGTGAGAAAACTTGCACTTTTGAGAGTTCTCCAAAATGTTCTCAAAGGTAAAAAAAAAAGATCAAAGCCTGCCAATTTGCATTGGGCCAGCATAGTGGACTATGGCCTATAATCCTTTTTTAGGAGACCTAGGCTCAGTAGTGAGCCGTTAATGAGTTGCTGATGAACTTTGAATATCTGAATATTCAGATAAGCTTTATAATTTTTTTTTACCATAAACAGCTCGCGATGTCTCTGCGGTCACAACCCCCGTCAGCATGGGGCTTTGCTGACACTTCTTTTTCAATAATTCGTTGGGTTCAGCCTCAACAAATGGCGGCAATCCACGGTCATCGTCCAGTCCTTCATTACGCGGCCCAGATCCTCGAATAAATAATAATAATATCAGATCAAGATTAGATCAGCCGAATCATCCCTACCTATTGTGAAGACATGTGACTGGTGTTGCCACCTTTCTCGTTAGTGGTGATATTTTTTCTATAAGAGAGTACAGAGGTATTAACTGTCTTCTACCAAATTCTCTTTGAACAGTTTGCTCATTTTTCTTGTTCGTCCTTCACAATCCTACCACAAAACAAACTGAAATAGTCAACATTTGCATCCTAAACCTCATCATTACTTCTTATCTATCATGCCTGATTGTCTTGAAGCATCTTTTAGTTAGTTGTAGTAGAATAAGAGGAATAAACAATATGTCTACGTTTTAGTTTTAACCTAAGTAATAATAGTAGGCAATAAATGCTTAAAAAATATCTAGGTAAGTTGTATCTGTAATATTTAGACAAATAGCGTAGGAGTATGATAAGTCCAGCTCTTCCTGTGGCCATTTACTATCAATTCAAATAAATGAGTTACGAATTTTTTAATGAGATAATAACCTAAATTATAGATAATTATACAATGAAATGGCCGAATATAATTTAAGAACAAAATGAAAACAGGAAAGCAATGTACTAGCTGATAAACATTATCACACTAATATTATAAAGGCGAAAGTTTGTATTTTGTATGTGTGTGTGTGAATATGTTTGTTACTCCTTCACGCCACGACAAATGAACCGATATTTGCTGAAATTTGGATTGGAGATAGCTCATTCCCAGGATGTATACATAGATACATTTTTCCTACGGCAATAAAAACCTATATCCATGCGGATAAAGTCGTGGGCATCATCTAGTTTTAAATAATTTTCAATAAACAAGGTTAATGCTTACCTCCACGACCAGAGATTTCCTGCAAAAATGCCGACGTGTCCAACATGTCACCTTTGATCTCTTTGTCAACCTGAATAAAACATCAAGTGATAACATAACACTCATAGATTGCACCCTAATTGTCCCTTTAGAATATCCGAAAGAACAAAAAACATACAAACAAACCAGTACGTAGTTCCCTATCAAACTAGGTCTGCCTATAAGTTTATCTAAATGGTCGTAGTAGCTGCGAGCTTCATACCTACCAAGTATTATAAGCATACGCTATAGAAGTGTGCTAAATTGAAGGAAATATGACAATATGTCATGCATCATTAAACATGTCTACCTAATACGCGAATAAAAAATCACCTGTACGATCTTTTCCATAGGTAACATCCGCAAGCACATAATTAACCGTTCAGGAGGAGCTTTAGGACATCCAGTCTTTTCAGCCACGGCTTCTGCGTGAGACACGGTTTGTGTCTCATTTCTAACCGTACCAGGCGACAGAGGTGCCCCGGACAAAGCAACTACTCCTCCCGATCTTCCTTCAGGCGTTAAACCAACAAGTGATGCTGCGCTGCCTCCAGAACCATGACCTGCGACGACGACGCGTGTAGGGTCTCCGCCGAAGAATGATATGTATTCCTTAACCTTGAAAGAAGTACAAATATGATTTTTGTAAAATGTTTGACGGATTATTATAACGCAAGTAGACACAGCGCTGAAAGTCAAAACTGATACAATTGCTCTTCAGTTCTCATCTTTTACTTTTCAGTTTGTATTTGGTTAGTTGTACGATGGAACAGAGAAAACAACGGTATATACGTAAGGGGTAAAATCTGTTACAGCTATGGTGAAAACTACTGATGAGATTCCACTTTATTTCAACTTTCTGAAAAACATGTCAATTTCTATCTAATTATAGTCAGAAAATTCAAATAAAAGAAATCTGTGCATCACGTCGTCAATTATCCACCCCTGATAACCAAAGGTCACCAAAGATGCCCTTCAAGCTCGCTCCATTGCCGCGTTGTATGGCGATCGACAGCCTTTGAACCAGGTAGGCCCCAGAGAGTCTCTACTACAGGTAGCTATTTAAAAGAGGGGCGTATTTTAATGACAGCGGATTCTGCAGCGGCGTCGGCTACCTGCGTCGTCTACCTGCGTCGTCTTTTGGTTGAAAGGATTAGATAGATAGATTATGATAGAAGAGCAGATTCTCAGACTAATTTTTTTTATTCATAAAATCACACCAATTCGCGAACGTACTGCAGACTTCAATTAAAAAACACGTGCTACTTTTAAGAGCTATCGCGAAAAAAGCATAATATAAAAAAAATATCTTAAATCTTACCCATTCAAGTGCGGCCTTAATATCAAATAGTCCAGCGTTGCCCGATGCATCCTTTTGTGCAGTGCTTAAGAACCCGAGGGATCCCAGACGGTATTGCACCGTCACTAATATTGTATCCTTTTGGGCAAAATGCTGACCCTGCGAAATGAAAATTTTGACACAGTCAGGTGCTGCAGTATTAAACTTGATAATTAAAAAAAAATAATGAATGCATTTTAACTGATAGCAAGCATCACTTGCAGTACTGTGGGCAGTTCTCAATTCGTTAGTTATCAACCTTTCTTTAGAGAGTAATTATGTTCTGTGGTAGTTTCCACCTGAATGATCAGGATAAGGTAAAATTCCGTTATAAACTAAACTTATGAATATCAATCCAGTGTCATAATTCTAACCGTTCTAAATTAGCGCGTTTCCAATATGTATTAGCATTTTAGATCTCAGTCAAGACTATAATATAATATAATCGAATAAAAATCTAAAAATCTTACTCCATATTGTGTAGCCGAACCAGTTCTATAGTTGCCGCCATGAATGAAGATAACAACAGGACAACCTTTGAAAAAAAGGTACAATATATTAAAAATATATATGCCCTAGGAAAACGTAAAGAATGGGAACCCTACGCTAAATGGTACGTCATCAGTTTTATTATTTTACTTTACACACGACCGACAGAACTTAGGGAGACAATATAATATTTATTTGGGGTGCGATGCCAGGCTGTACTATGGGAATTGATTCTTTAGGTCTGTCTCAAAAACTAATAGACTGATGTTGATGAGCTTTTTGCTTTTCATAGACATCGACTCATAGGCTACCAGAAGGCGCTGCATACTCGTGCGTGTATTAACATTTAACGTTCCGTATCTCATAAGAAAACAAACAGTCAAGTGCATGTCGAGGCACGCGCAGTGTAGGGATCCATTGTTGCCCATAATAATATATGCGTATACTTACCAATTTAGAAAGGAGGATACCATGCAGTTTTCAACATGAAATGATTATAGGTTACCTACCTCTTACAATAATTTAACAAAGTTACGAGTAGGTATTATACCTACGCTTAGTTTGTATTTGTAACTTTGTAATTTGGTCCCTAGCCTAGCCGCCAAGGAACGTTTCATTCCTGGCATCTTAACCAAAGTTTAATCTGGCTTAAAAACGGTAAGTGAACTTTGAAATGATATACCTTCTTCATCCCCTGGCATCTTTGGCGCGAAAACGTTGAGACACAGGCAGTCCTCTTGCCCGACGATCTTCCCTGAGCCTCGAGGGTCGAGTTGGGGGCATGGCGCGCAGTACCTCGTAGCATTGAGCTCTCCGGCCAAGTACTGGCGTACTGGCCGTTGAAACCTCCTTTGACCCACTGGAGCTTCGGCATATCTAAAACGAGTGTTGTGCTTGTAAGTTTATACATAACTACCATCCTGTCCCCTGCAGGGCAAAGGTCTCTTAGCATGGATTTAAAATGTAAACGGTCTTGCGCCGCCTTTATCCAGCGGCTCTATGCGACTCGCCCGATGTCGTCGGTTCACCTATATTAAGGGGGTTTGTCAACACGTGAGCTTCCCGATGCGGTGATTTTATCAAAATAGGTAGATGTATGTACCTACGTATGTATGAAATACCTACAGCGTGTCGGTTCTCTAAAAATAATAATAATTGCATCCATTGCATCATAGTAATGATCGCAATGGCCTCCGATTGGCTGAATTTATGGCGTTCTTGCTGCATCAATGCATTTTAATCAGTAGCGGGAGAGTACCAGCCAATCAGAGGTCATTGTCATTGTGTAATGATTGTATGGTCTTCAACCATAATGTTATAGGTACCTACATAGATACTTTGATTATCGTATAAAAAATTGGCAGCGTTTCCTCCCCGTAATCGGGTAAATAGTTGTTATCTGGGGACCTCATTTTCAAAACATCCGCTATCCTAGTTATGAGTGTTTGTGAAATTAGATTCGACGCATAGGTAGGTATGTAGTATATTATATTGAGTAAGTAGGTATCCCTATACTTAATTAAATGTTTAATTTAAACTCTGTCCTACTTATTAGAACGGGGCCTGGAGTATCGCTTTTGCTCTTCTGAAGGTCCCGGAAACTTCCAAATTCCAGGCTTTTAGCGGGTTAAAAATTTTAACTCTTCATTCATTAATCTCAAGCAATCTCAACCCACAACTGGACTGGAGAAGGAATAAAGGAAAAGATAGTTCACCACGCTAGCACCAAACGCGGCCTGGCAAACTTCACACACCTTTGAGAATATTCAGACATGCAGGTTTAAAGATCATCACTTTAGCGCCAATGGCGGATTGGCAATTTTCACACACCTTTGAGAACTTTCAGACATGCAGGTTTAAAGATCACCACTTTAGCGCCAATGTCGGATTTTCAAACTTCACACACCTTTGAGAACATTTAGAGATGTCTGAATATTCTCAAGCCATACTATACATACATATAACAGATTATAAAATAAATGGAAATGATGCAGAAGGATGAATTCCATGATGCATTATCCGAAGGTTCTGATGACTTCTAATATGTGCTGAGGCGAGGGTGGTGAAGCATCCCACATATCCTGATCCCTACCTTGAGGTAAGTACCTTTAAGTAACCTGTACTAAATAAAAATATACCTTATGCCTGCAAAAGTGTAATATCCACGCGCATCGTCCTTCAAACCCTCCAACCTACAGCTCAAGCCATGCTTCTGGGTGAAGACCACAGCAGCGTCGGGCTCTGGAGGGGCAGCGGGCGAGCCGCCCACCACCGCCGCCGCCGGACCCACCACCAAGGACAACACACACACACACCACAGCAGCATCGCTGATACTAACTTACCCTCTGAATCAAACTGTAAAGCTATGGAATTTTTTGTCAGTTGCAAACGGAATTGACAACCCACGCTAAAGATTAATCTTTTCGGAGTTCCGTTTAAAAATACCGATAAAAGTGGTACCGTATGAGATCCAGAGTTACCGAGTCGAGTCACCAAAAAATTGTTATGGGCACGGTCCATAGCACGCGAAGCCGATGGACGTTGGTGTCCCAAGGTGCTGGAGTGGTAACTGCACCGAAAAACGCAGTGTTCCTACACTTCGTTTTTATTTTATTTTTATTTTATTTTACAGGAAAACTTACAGCTTATTAGAAAAATAAGAACTAGTTAATAAATACAAAAGAACAATTAAAGCTAATTACAAGTTTTCACAGATAGAAATTACATATGAGAAAGAAAAAAAAAAACACTCAACTGGGAGAAGGAAAAATAAAAGAAATACCTACAGGGGGAACAAAAACCGAAAAAATTGTAAAGAATAATTAATCAATCAATAAAAACTATACAATGTGGGGTAAAAAAAGCAAATTTTTAGAAGTGGCCAACGAATTTCTTAACGAGGTCTACGAATTATTTATAAGCGTTAAAGAATTCGTTTGCCAGCGTTTTGCGATTACAATTATGAACAGACATCTAACACTCCCCCAGTTATAATAATTATGAATGGACAAGTTCAATTATATGGTTGAAACAAGCTGGATACAAGTGACACAAAATCATGTTCCGTGAACTGTGGTTGACAACAGTGGTCGTTACGGAGTAGGTAGGTATGATTTTAGAGATTAAGTATCTAATATATAGTAGTATATGTATTTAAAGTCTCATATGTATCTATAGGTAAACCACTGTAATCTTGGCCCTCCTGATGATCTGCGAGATGCGGGGCGGGTGATGCGGTCGACTATACACGATGCGACATAATTCTTTATTTCTAATCGAAATGAAAATACCAAGTTACTTACATGGATAGAACTTGAAAATAATTTGAATATTTACCGCCTTTGGGATAGAACATTCAAAGACTAAAATTTAATTCTTCATTTTTAATTGAAAGCTCAAATACCAAGTTTCATAGATAGGTATAACTTGAAAAATGACGGACTTTTCATGAACCTATAAAGAAAGGTTTCTTTATAGGTTCATGAGACTTTCATAGAGACTCATACTTCTACATTGAGTCATATGTGCCAAAGCTACATGCATGCCAAGTTTTATGCTTTCTTCCGGATGAGACCATCCATCGTATTTTCTATTTTCTTGAGCTAAGACCCCTTAGTACGGGGTCTTAGCTCGGGGGCTTAGCTATAATAGTACGGGCTACGGGCCGTACCCCATACTATTATAATATTATGTCTGTGGAATGAAATGAAACGCTATATCCACACTACACAATTCGATTGTCAATCTAGTCAAATTGGTCTTAAAATTGTATCGTTTGGAAGTCATTTAAATCAAAGGTGCTATTCCATTTCATCGTTGACTTTCTTCGACGATTTTACAATATGGTGATTAAAATGTTTGACACTTTTCTAAAGTTACCCACGTCTATTTTAGTAGCTTCAAATTATTTTCTCACAATAATGTGCAAAATTTATATACTTGCAACATTGCTGTCTATTATTATTACAAAGAAATAGCAACCTTAACGCCATGTATTAAGATTCAAACTTATCTAGCTCTCAATTATCACGATGTTAAGTCCTTCTACTTCGAATCAGTAATGGCGGACTTTGGACAAAGTTAGAATAAAAATTGTAAGTTTTGTAGGTATCACGTGTATTTTAGTCTGTAAGAATAAGACATGACAAAAAAACATACAGTGAGCTTACAGTGAGATTTAGATGTATACCTGATTACAAGCAATTCAAATAAAAGCTGTGTCGCAGCCATAAAAATAAATTGAGACAGAAAGGAGTGCTGTAACATCGGGTCCCGTACACCACATAGAAGCTCATGAGATCAAACCTATGATATTGTATATGCACAGTGTATATTATGTATAAAAAGAGGTGGATACGTTAAATGAAGCGTGTATTGGCAAATATTTGTCGTAATTTGTCATATTAAAAATAATTATTGTATTATTACTATATAAAATTTTTAATAATTAAAAACTATTACAATGTGACAAAAAAAAAAAAAAAAAACTTATACTTAGCTAAACTAATCTAATTTGTCATATTATCATTAGTTGACAATGAAGTACTTCTAAAGATACTCTTCGTCGTTCGAAACAATTGCTAAATCGAAACCTTAGCAAATCAACAAATAGTGATATCGACTGTGGATATCGATAGCTTGATAACAGATAGAAATGGAAATTAAAAAAATGTTGATAAAGTGACACCTTTGAATGTATAGGTCACAGGTATAGGTACTTACAGGCTTTTAAGTACTTAAGTACTTACTTATTGATCACATTTTACTCTTTTGTTCTTGTCGTCTTAAGTTTACTTGTCGACAACATGTTTGTCAAATCAAGTAAAAAAATAATAAAGTAAGTAGGTAGGTACCTACTTACGTCTACTTTTGTAATAGAATGTAATGTGGAATGTAACAGTCACGCACGTTTTTCTTTTCATTTCATTTTATTTTATTTTTTAATTTCCGTTTCTATCCCTTATTAAGCTGTCAATATCACGATCTGTCGATTTGATGAGGCTTCGATTTTATAGATCCCATAAGTATACTTACTTATATCTTATATATTATGGAACCATGGAACCAATATGGAACTTTTGATTTCACAAGCTTTGATGTCATGAACGATCTGAACGATCAATGTCATAAAGTTTCGTTATGATGAAAGGTCGATATTATAAACTATCGATGTATGTAGGTAGGTAGGATGGATGTATGTATATGTAGATAGGCAACGTACTCTCTAAATCTGTGGGCAACGTATTCGATCTCATAAGTTTTGATATTGCGTATTTCGATCATCGACGATTTCGATGTGGCGTACGGGACACTTTATTACCCGATTGCGGCACGCAAATGTGGGAAATGTGTTTATAGCTAGTTAGTTTCACATGATCAAAGAATAAAGATACTTATTTACAGAAATTTGGTGTTGGAAAGCCAAAGCTCCAACGAAGGTGGCTCCTGTTAAAAAATGGCTTTAATGCATACCAAAGATAGGAAGAGACTACATCATACTCCGCCATGTTCTTTGGATCAATACTGATACCTTACTAAATAGTGCTTTTTAAATAATTTATTATATATAAAACATTGTGAAGAATAGTAATAAATACAAAATTTAAAAAATAATGTTTTAAGGATGCATTATTTCTTGGAAAATAATTAATTTTCATTTTGTGCAAATTCGTTTACATGTTACCACACTGTGACGCCAAGCTATACGTCGCGTTTGCGTCATCATAACGTGAACAGCGCTCAAACGGGGAGGACGTGGGATGAAGAGTGGTTAAACAGTGCTTCATTAGAAACATTATATTTTTTTTCAAATGTTTCTAATATCGGAATTATAAAGTACAAAGTTATAGGATAGGTAAGCGTTTGGTTATATAGCATTATATTTTCCTCCTTTTCCAAGTGTGCGGTGAATGTGTATTTAAGTTTCCGTTTTCTTTCAGGGTTTTTCCACGCTCGCCGCCATCATGGCGTCGGACGAACAATTTTCATTATGTTGGAACAATTTCCATGCGAATATGTCAGCAGGCTTTCATGGCCTGCTGTCACGTGGTGATTTAGTTGATGTAACATTGGCCGCAGAAGGCAGATTATTACAGGCACACAAACTAGTTTTATCAGTATGTTCTCCCTATTTTCAAGAAATGTTCAAAATGAACCCCACTCATCATCCCATAGGTAAGATGCGTATTTGCTTGTGTGAAAATTGTGAAGTTTGGTGTTAATAGAAGTGAAACTAAACGTGATTTCTCTTGTTACAGTATTTTTAAAAGATGTTAGTCATTCTGCGCTTAGAGACTTATTACAGTTTATGTACCAAGGTGAAGTTAATGTTAAGCAAGAAGAATTAGCGTCGTTTATTAGTACCGCGGAACAACTTCAAGTGAAAGGTTTAACCGGTAATCAAAATGAAGAAAGTTCCACGCCATCCAAACCAAAGCCGACGTCGAGGCCAGGCCCGAGGTCGTCACAACAAAGGCAATCTGTTATGACTAAGTTAGAGACTGATTTAGATTCTAAGCCCTCCTCAACTCCAGTAGCAATTAAGAGACCAAATAGGCCATCAATAGCATCAAATAATTCATCGTCATCTCAAAGTGGACCCGTGAAACGGAAATGTGTAGATCCCTTAGAAGCTGGGCCTTCAGGCTCAGCGAAAGAGGAGTTTGTAACGATACCTGATGAAGACGAAAATAGCGCTGTGGCACCCAAAATGGAACCTGAATTTGTTAACGAAAGTATGTGGGATGAAGATGACGATGGTACGAATAATGATGAAACGAATTTCGGTGAAGACGACTCGAATATGGAAATGTCTGGTAAATATACAATACATTAGTCTTCATCAAGATTATCATAGATGCGCGCGGCCGTCCTTCAGGTTGTTCTTTGTTCTCAGGTTTTGATGGCTCAACGACAGGCGATGGTAATATTACTGGAGGGGGCGAAGGCGGAGCAGTAGGTGACGCACAAGGTAGGTTTACATGTCGTACATCTGGCTAGTTTTTGTCAACATTTGAGACAGTTTGACAAAAGCTGCCTCCATTTAACTTAACTCGTACGATCGTAGTGAAGTTTCTGAAATAGATTTTGATCATACGGGTTCTAGATGTAGAATGAAATTTGTAAGTTAGAATTAAGTAATTAGTACTATTTAGCATATTAATCGGTATGTAATTATTTTGACATGTTGCAGGTTTTAACGAAAGGCCATGCTTTGTTGTTTGAAAATACTTCAAAGCAAGGTCTTTATTTTTGGTAATTGTGTAGTCTTAAAATCTGAAAGGTAAAAGATGAGTGGGTACTTTGGTAGAAGTGATGGTTTATTACGGTAATGAGTAAAATATGGAATTAATTAGGTAAAGGTAAAATGGGAATTAATCTGGTAAAGGTAAATTAAATGAAAACTTATGGTAAAGAGAGTAAAATGAAGAGGTAACAGGTAATTGAAATAAAGGTAATCAGGGGTGGAATCAAAGGACTTCAAACATTTCAAGATGTGCGTATGGATTTCATGTATTTCAGGTTATTAGGGTGGCTGGTGTGGTCAATGGGGGTAAATGGTCAAGAGTAATGTGGACGTCGCAATGCGAGGTAAGGTACCTAGGTAATTATGTAGTAGGTACTTCAATCTAGCGGGCTCCTCTTGGAAAAATGAGAAGTGCTTGATTCAGTTTTCATATCCGATCCGATATCGGAATTTGACTGGTACGATATCGGGGCCAGTAAAAATGTAAGAAATGTGTTCCTGCCTTACACAAGCACTTAAAAATCTAACTGGGTCCCCCAAGAATAGTAACCGTCGAGATGACTGACCAATTTTTCCAGCATTTAAAAATATTTTTACGAATTAACAAATTAATTGGTCAGTCATTGTGACGTCATTAGGTAATCGAGATGACTGACCGATGACTGACCAGTGACGATCAGAGTTGACAACTGCTACAGGTTTCGTGCCGGCGCGAGACGCGGGTGTACGGTGACGAACTCGCGCTGGCGCGAGATGTCTAGGTACCGACCAACTTATGAGCCAGTACGGCGGCGCCGGCATCGTAAAGGTCGTAGCCCATTTACACGACACCGCTCGCACACAACCAAAGTATGAGCATTCAAATATGGACTTAATATCGTGCTCTGGAGATACATTTTACAGTAACAACATAAAATAGCAAACAGCGCGCGGTGCGTACCGCACACTTCAACAGAGCGGTCCGCGCGCTGTGAGCACGGCGTCTGTTCGCTTGAAGCGTGCTAATGGTCGGCGTACGTGCGCGGGTGGAGAGACGATAGATGTAGGCGCGAAAACAGCGCGTAGCCTGTTATAGCTGTAGGCGCGGGTGCAGCGAGTAGCCTGCTACCTGTAGGCGCGGGGGCAGCGAGTAGTCTGGTAAGCGTCAAGATGACTGACCAAAGTGACCGATCAGCGTCAAATTTTTCCAGCATTTAGTACCTATTTAGTACTATTTAATACCTTTGTTTAAATATTTAGTACCTCAATAGTAACAGAGAAATTTAATTTACTAAGTGGTCAGCCATCTTGACGTCAAGATGACTGACCACTTTTGAGTTTCCCCATAAGGGCTTAGTATTGTGCATATGTTTCTGCACTATAATTTAGTACCTATTTGGTACCTACACATATATTTTTTCCAGAATTTTTTGACAAAAAATAAAGATTTTATGAATAGATCAAGTTTTTTTATACAAATAACACTATGAAGTATGTAATGAGAACAAAGGCTAAAACTGCCAAGTTTTCACTACAGATGTCGCTCGTAGTGCTCAGCCATGAATAAACGTACATAATTATAAGAAACTAGTTGATGCCCGCGACTTCGCTCGCGTGGATTAATTTTTTATTTAAAATCCCGTGGCAAAGAGGGTACTTACAGGCCCTTAACTTAAGACTTTACTTGTTACTTTGTGTGTTTATCAGTCTATATATATGTAAGACCTGGAGACCAAAAGGACTTTATTAGAGTAAGTAAGCAAGCTGTTCTTTTGTTCAATATGTACCTATTATAAAAAACTAGTTGACCAGCCCCGGGCCTACGAGTGGCGCTTCTTTCTATTTGGCCAACAAATAATATTACATAGGTAGGTATTTTATTGTGTGCATACGTACGTCGTACAATGTACGCAACAGATTAAGTTATACAGCTTTGAACTGAATTAAGAAGATGAAAAGCAATGATAGCCTAGTGGTTAAGACTTCGGCTTCCTTTTCGGAGGTTCGAGGTTCCAATCCCAATCGCCACTTATAACTTCTCGGAGTTATGTGCGTCTTGCTTCAGCGGTGAAGAAAAACATATAAGGCAACCTGCCTGCCTGAGGGTTTCTCATAATGTTCTCAAAAGTGTGTGAAGTCTGCCAATCTGCTGTGTGTTGGTTTGTCCTTCAATCACGCCGCATTAAAGCAACGGATTGACGTGATAATTTTTGCATGGGTATAGTTGAGGACCGGGAGAGTGACATAGGCTACTTTTTGTACTGGCAAATTAAAGAGTTGCCGCGGGATTTCAAAAACTAAATCCACGCGAGCGAAGTCGCGGGCATCAACTAGTTTCTTATAATTATGTACGTTTATTCATGGCTGAGCACTACGAGCAACATCTGTAGTGAAAAATTGGCAGTTTTTCCCTTTGTTCTCATTACATACTTCATAGTGTTTTTTGTATAGAAAAACTTGATCTATTCATAAAATCTTTATTTTTTGTCAAAAAATTCTGGAAAAAATATATGTGTAGGTACCAAATAGGTACTAAATTATAGTGCAGAAACATATGCACAATACTAAGCCCTTATGGGGAAACTCAAAAGTGGTCAGTCATCTTGACGTCAAGATGGCTGACCACTTAGTAAATTAAATTTCTCTGTTACTATTGAGGTACTAAATATTTAAACAAAGGTATTAAATAGTACTAAATAGGTACTAAATGCTGGAAAAATTTGACGCTGATCTGTCACTTTGATCAGTCATCTTGACGCTTACCCGATCAGCGTCAAATTTTTCCAGCATTTAGTACAGTACTATTTAATACCTTTGTTAAATATTTGGTACCTCATCATTAACAGAGCAATTTAATTTAATAAGTGGTCAGTCATTCTTACGTCAAGATGGCTGACCACTTCTTATTTCAAATTTCGCACAAGGGCTTAGTATTGTGCATATGTTTTTACACAATAAGTTAGTACATAGTAGTACCTATACATATATTTTTTCTAGAATATTTTGACAAGAAATAAAGCTTTTAGTAATAGATGAATTTTTTCTATATTTATAACACTATGATGAAGTATGCAATGAAATGAAATGAAATATTTTATTTGCAAGAATATGGGTATACATAAGATCTTAAAACTTGAAGGTGCCGCATATTCAGTCAGGTAATAACTGACATACAAAATACAAGTTGCTTAAAAACTAAAGATTAAAGTTTATCTTGTATAATGTCATTACACACTGTTTAAGCATATCTTAGACCTATCACATTCAAAAAATTCATTCAGCGAATAGAAAACATTTTGCGCTAGCCACAATGAGAGCAAAGGGAAAAACTGCCAAGTTTTCACTACAGATGTCGCTCGTAATGTTCACCCACGGATAAACGTATAAGAAACTAGTTGATGCCCGCGGCTTCGCTCGCGTGGATTTAGTTTTTAAAATGCTCGCCCGAATAAACGTGTCTTTCACGGGTCACCAGACGGTGAGCGTAGTGTGTCGGTTTCATCGTTTCTATTCAAGCCGCCCGACTTCAACAAACGTGTACAAGCTAAAATTATTTTTATACTTTGTAGTGGCGTTTGAAGTCGATTTTTTGAAAATATTTTTTTTGTATCGGGATTTTAAAAACTAAATCCACCCGAGCGAAGCCGCAGGCATCAACTAGTCCTATTTAAAACCTTTGTTTAAATATTTGGTACCTCATTATTAACAGAGAAATTTAATTTAATAAGTGGTCAGTTATTCTGACGTCAACATGGCTGACCACTTCTTAAATTTCGCACAATGGCTGGCTTAGTATTGTACACAATTATGTTTTTACACAATAATTTAGTACCTATTTAGTACCTTCACATAAGTATATTTTTCTAGAATTTTTTGACAAAAAATAAAGATTTTTATGATACATCAATTTTTCTATATAAATAACACTATTATATGGAGTATGCAATGAGAGCAAAGGGAAAAACTGCCAAGTTTTCACTACAGATGTCGCTTGTAATGCTCAGCCATGAATAGACGGACGGACTATTAGCCTGCTTTTCCACCAGAGATGTGCTATGCTACGTTGCTATGATGCGTTTGATATCCACCAATCATATTCATTGGTGCACATGTGACATAGCTTAGCACTGGTGGAGACGGATTCAACTAAGATATGTTTTTTATATGAAAGGATGCGTGCTATGGTTGCCTGCTATGAGTCGCCGGCACTTCAGGATGCGTGAGAGTCTCTCTCCTCACCGCGAAGCCCTCACCGCTTCCCTACTATCGGTACATCGCATAGCTCGAGCTACGCTTCTTTCTCGCGCAGCTACTTTGCGGCGGCGCATCTTCATAGCGCATCTTCCTCGCACAGCTATATAGCTTAGTACTGGGGCCCAAGTCTGCTATTGCAATTGTAGTTCAATTGTCTATCGATGACATCCCAATTGCTACTTTTAGCAATTTTGGTAGTCTACTAATTCAATGGCGTCACAACTGTTTTCCGATGATTTGCCACTGACACATCTAGCTTCGAATCTAGCTTAAATAAACGTTTTTAATATGTAGTTTTTTTTTAAACTCATTTCGGCAAACGCTTTTTAAGCTAATGGCAATACCGAGGTATCATTGAATTACAATCCAATTATAAGAAATCGAACGACCATTGTGAATTTAGTAGACTACGAAATTTGGACCAATGATAATTGAATTGTAATTGTATTGCGGATCAATGATAATGACATGTAAAATAGCAGACTTGGGGCCCTGGTGGAAACGGTCACATATTTTCGTAACGTAGACTTCACATCTTCGTAGCATAGCTGCATAGCTCATCTCTGGTGGAAAAGCAGTCTTACGGATCATAAGATACAGCCCGCAGACTGACGGATGACAGACGGACGAACGGACAACGGAGACTTAGTAATAGGGTCCCGTGGGTTCCCCTTCCGGTACGGAATCCTAATAAAAAAACCTATTTTATTGAGAACCTCCTTTGCCGCCGAGCGAATTATCGTATGGGCAACGAGGGCGTGTAGACACCGATGAGCTGTATGGGTTTAATTAAAAACTGCTATACCCCCTTTCAAGTAAGATCGCTACCATCAACTGCATCGTCGCTTACCATCTGGTGAGATCGCACAGTCGAGGACTATCAGGAATAAAAAAATGATTTTTCTCATTTTCGTGTAGTCGTGTTATCCCTGTTGCTCTCTATGTTTCTTTGCAGAAATACAATGATAATATTATCATATTTACTGTGTAACAGGTACGCTTAAAGGCCCGATGCATCAAATCTTCCGATCCGGGCCTCTGGCGCGTTGGTCCAATAAAATTATATTTTTAATGTTGAACGTACGAAACGAACGTACAAATAACAAGAGCGCCGTCCATTTCCTTTTCTCCTCTCTCCTCCAAAAACCTCCAAGTAAGTGGAAAGCTTGTGTTAGGAGTGGGTGCAACAATAAAAAGATGGGGATTGAACCTCCAGTTTTCAGCCGGCACCTTTAAAACCGTTGAGCTAATGAGGCTATAAACCTGATCAACCTGTGCAACTTGAAATTATTGCTAATAATAATAAAAGCAACAAAATATACTATTTTCTTTTGTTTTATTTTAAAATCCAATAATCCACTAAGCAGTACGGCCGCATGCTATCAGAAATTTTTAGTAGAAAATATTGGAAAGAATATCTAATAATAATATAATGATTGGACTCCGCAAAGGATTCATTGTCGGAAGCTATGTCTCTTTCGAATGCTTGCTAGATGCTTGAAGCAGACTTGTTCTGGCAGACAATTTCTGAAGTATGCGACTCGCTTTGGTGGAATCCTTACTAAAATAGGTACCTATTAGGTATAAATAAAGACGAAAATGTAGTTATGTAGTACCTAGTAGAAAATCTTTGCTTTTCGTTTGTTTATAAATTAATAATTAATTTTTACGGTCTAACCGCCTACTGAACCGATTTTGATGAAAGATTTAAGGTGCAAAGATTAAGACAAGTATAGCCTGGAGACAGAGGGCTCATTTTTAACCCACGAAGTCTCGGCTAGTTGACTATCTTGGCTATCGTCAGATAGATTTATATTATAGGTAGGTATAGATGTATATCTAGGTACTTACCTTCTACTTATTGCCTAACAGTTGGTAGGTAGCTTCCTATATAATAAAAAAGTAGCACTTACACATTTAAATATTCTAAAAATAATATTTATTTTAATTTCAAGAAAAGCGCAAATTATGTAGCACGATACAAAGCTAAATTAAAGTGGTCAATAGATGGCGCTACCTGTTTCAATCACGTACGTACATAATAAAATTGCATCCTTGAAAGAGAATATCATGTTGATAGATGGCGCTAGGCGTCACTTTAATAGTAAAACATTGACGTCTTGAAAAGTTTAATCCAGCAGACGATTTTCCTCAATAGGTAGGTACCTGAGAAAAATCGACTTTAAGAACGATCCTTTTACTAGTGTAAAATGGACACCTGTGTGTATTTTTGTTAGATGAGATAAATTTGGACTAATTTAAAAGAAAGTGCTTAAGAACAATCAGAACATAAAAGTTAGGTACTAAAAATACTAGAAATATCAATTTCATGCGTATACGATACGAAGCGTGTAAAGAAACGCAATTCCGTTATTTGTGGTTGCCGTCTAAAACGCCGTGAGATCTATGGTCGCAAATGTGTCATCTAGGGATTGTTTACTATTTTGAGAAATATAAGAATTAAAGTGCGCTAACCGAATAGTATAAATAGAATAATAGTGTTTTTGTGTAAATGAAGTGTTACAAAAACAATATCGGTATATAAACATTAAAGTGACTTTCGGATATGTAGCGCATAAACTTTAAACGTGTTTACGTCAAATGTTTTACATTATTTTGTGATTCCAAAGTGTTGTTTATAAGTGTTTGTGATGTGAATTGTGCCATTTACTTTGGATTTTGATTTGGTATGTACATATTTACTTATAGCTTACATTAAAGCAGCAGGAAATCTTGAGTTGCATGACATCAAGAGTACAGGTTGTCATCTTCTATGCTAAGTATTTAGGTCCTTTATTAGGACAATTATCGTAAACGGTGGTAATTGATGTACTATATCGTACATATAGTTGACTATTATAGTGGTTATTTTGTTAGTATAAATATTTTGCGCGCAATTTTTGTAAACATAACCTAAAAATTTCCTAAACTAGAAATGCTCACCTTTTCTGTGTAAAATTGATATTATGTGTAACGAAAAGAGTTTCTAGCGTTCATTCGTTATTTAAATTGTGTGCACACAATAGAGATTATGCGAAATTCAGTGACAAAACTGTAAAATATGTTGTATTGCTAGTTATGGATGTAATAAATTACATATGGTTTGGACTTTATTATTTCTAAGTATAGCAATGATTTTTAGTATTCATACTTGTTTTTTTCTACTATGAGCCAGTGTCATTTTTTTGCATCTCTGTATATACATAAGCAGAATTTGTTAATAAATAAATAATAATAGTATATTCTCTAAATATCAAGCCATTGCCATTGCCATTTTTATATTGTTTATGCTATATAGTTTCTTCACTAATATTTTGTTTTCGTATTCAATTACTGTGCATACTAGAGACCTTTGACTATGGCCAAATGTTTTGGTTTGAAGTTTTGGCCAAAAATGTTATCTCTGGCTGAAGATGGCTGAACCTGTGGGTTCGATCGGGCACTTGTGAAAAATCTATTCTATATTTCTTTCTCCTTTTTCAATATACATTATTTATTCATTTCAGTGTTGAATATACATATTTATAATGTTTAGGTCTGTATACAGTTTCCATTTTGTTGTGTGATTTGAGATAATAAAAAAAATATCTTTGGTTTATTGACGTGATATCTGATTAATATAAATCAGTTATTTTTGGTAAATTTTTGATATAATCTCAGACTTATGTTAAGCTCAATCTTTATAATAAGTAATATAGGAATAATTATAATATAATAATAATCTTTATAATAAGTAATATAGGAATAGGAAACCCTATAAAACTTGAATACTACTGTATTCAGGTTTTATAGGGTCGTGATTGAAAAAAAAAACTCATATTAACGTGCTAACAATGACCTAAAGAACCTCTTTATAGATGATAATTCTGTTCTACATAATTCTGAACCATACAATGTAAATAATCTTTTTCAATAGGTAATATTGTGATAAGAATATCAGTCATTTTAGTTAATTAGAGATTATGTATATCACAAGCAGTAACATTTGCTAGGTTTACTAAATGTTGTTACTAAATGTACAGTGGATGTACAGTGGTCAGTAACCAGTAAGAAAGCTTCGAAGATGGCTATATAGTGGTAATGTACCTTCTTCATCTTTTTTGACGTCTACTGCTTGACAAAGCTCTCTTGCAAGAATGTTCACATGACTCAGACATATATCCATCAACTCATCTCATGTTGTTAGTCCATCTAGTTTGGGTCTGCCAACAGTTCTTTCTGGTGTCGGGTCAACACTCCAGCACATTGAAACCCAACAACAATCAGCTCTATGACAATAAATGTAAATTATACTCAATTTCCAAGTTTGAAACCTGGATTTCTACCAATAATGTACAAGATATGCAGTCCCATACTCTTTCGCTTAGATGGGGGTTTGCAGTTTCTTAAGACCTCTGAACACATTCACTCTCACCAATCCATTGTGATATATGAGTTAAATAAAAAATACCAGAAAGCTCTCGGCACGTAATTGTTATCATTAAAACTAACAACTTTTGTTTTACGACTTTTTTTTAACTCAATATTTTGTGAAATATTTGATATTCAATATTTTACATAGATTCTCTCCTTGTAACTACTCTGTAACATCGGCAACGCCCCATGAACCACACGCACGTGTCTTGGTCTCGAGTCTCATAGAGTAATGTCACTTTAGAGAAATAACATAATCTATTAATTTTTTTGTATGAAAAAAATTAATGCGGAATTTTGAAAAGTCATAGAACAAAAGTTGTTAGTTTTAATGATATCAATTACGTGCCGAGAGCTTTCTGGTATTTTTTATTTAACCCTGTATATAGTGGCACTATTTTAAATTTCCTCACTGCCACCAGTAACAATATAATTTTTTTTTACTGTAATAACCTTTGCCTCCTCAAGGTGTATATGTTCTAGATGTATGCTACTTTTGTGCATTACAGCAGAGTAATAACAGATAATATGCAACAGTATTTTAACCGACTCCTGGCTAAGTCTGCATATATCCTTCTTATCTCTCTTAAACCTACCTGTCGGTTTCTTTTTAAAGATTACTAGCCACACTGAACTTGACTAATACTCCCCTCTCTTTGAATATATTGTCGATCAAATTCATTAGTGGAATATTTCCAAAATCAGGTGTTTTGAGTTAAGTATGCAAAATGGTTGGAAATTGAATAATCTTTCTGAGGCACTAACGGTACAAGTCAAATTTTGGTTCTAATTGACAGGAAACTACATAATCTGCTAGAAAAATATTGATTTTAGGTGTCAACTCAAAACTTTGACTTTCCCTGAGCTATGACACAACAGAAAAGCTCGTCACACCGTTAAAATAAGGGCGTTTAAATCAAATTAAATTTAAATTAACTTTGAATAGTAGTAGTAGTTCAACCTTTGTTCTTAATGGTGGTAAATTGGGCCCCACGATACAGGAATACCTAGTGTGGGTCCCAAAGGATATTATCGTATTAATATTGTTTTGTCAAATAAATATTTTTTCATTTTCATTTTCATTTTTCATTTTCATTTTCAATTATTTGAAACTGTATATTTTGAATTGTACCATTAATGAATTTGACCAATGATATGTAAAGCTTGTGTTACGAATGGTACAATAGTGCAATGGGAGGGAATTGAACCTTTTGAGGCTTTAACATTAATTTGGTTTTACAAAATCTCTTAACTAAATATATTTGAAAAGTCTGAATGTAATGCTATCTTTATTCCTTTTTCGTTGGAACATGGAGAACTTTATTTGGAGATTTCGTACAATCCAATCTGCACAATTTATTATCCACTATGCAGAGGTTCATTATTATAAGATTACTAGCTGATACCCGCGACTTCGTCCGCGTAGATTTAGTTTTTTAAATCCTGTGGGAACTCTTTGATTTTTCGGGATAAAAAGTAGCCTATGTCACTCTCCGGCCCGTAAATTACCCCTATGCAAAAAATCACAGCAAGCCGTTGCTCTGTTGCTGCGTGATTGAAGGACAAACCAACAAACCAACAAACCAACAAACCAACAAACCAACAAACCAACAAACCAACAAACACACTTTCGCATTTATAATATTAGTAGGGATTCAGTAGTAGTAGTAGTAGAAAACTTAAAAGCACTAAACTTTATTACATAGAATACATAGAGACAGATTCTGGTACATGTATAAAAAAATAATTGAAGTCTCTATTTGTAATTGAATATAAGACTCATGATTGTATTTTGGACAGTATAACCTGTGCATGTCATGTTCTAAAAAATTATATCTGTCATCTGTTTGTTTTTCTGAGGTAATCTTTGGAATGTCTTAACCAATTTTGAAGGGATTACCTCAGGTAGGTAGAGGATCCTGAACAAGCAGAGTTTCCATAGAATTTTTAAAATCCTAAAACCTAATCCTACTAAAGGTGGCTAATACCCATTTTCAACACAGGCATAAGTTGCCTAATGGTGCGGTTAAACGGCGCGCTATAACACGAGCCGCGCCGCGCCGCACCGTCCGTGTAGGCGCAGCTCGGCTTAATGCGGACGCAAGCCTGCTCGTTTAAACGACGCGGGGTAGCACGAGCCGAGCCGTCCGTGGAGATGCGGCATCAGCGGCATTCGTTCGTCGCGCGCTCTGTGCCATCTGTTTAGACGGCGCGTATTAACACGAGCCGAGCCTAGATGGCGCGCGCGCCTTTGATCCGTGTCGAAAAAACCGACATGTATGGATCGGGCAAAGTTTGCTGAGCTGCGCCGAGCGTAGTTGTTTACACGGCGCGTGGCGCGCCGAGCCACGCGCCGAGCTAGGCTCGGCTCGTGTTATAGCGCGCCGTTTAACCGCGTCTTTATATATTGAGCTTCTGATCTTAAGATGTCCTAGGCCATTTTTGCTTTCCCTCTAAAAGCTTCATGCTTTTGAGACCAAGAGAAAATATGTAAATGCAAATTTTGTACAATAAAATTTTATTCACCATACTTGCCTACCTAATGTGTCTACCTAAGAGATAAAGATAAAAATCATCATCAAATAAAGGTAATCTTAATTATTACTCTTTTATTTAATCCATCCTTTAAAGTTAACTTTGAAAATAATAGAAGTAAGCTTCTTGGTCAATTTTAGATGTCATAAATAAATATTGAATCGATAATGACATCCACCTTGTTTCTAGTTTTAGAAAATCTAAGCAACATGAAGGGTGACCTGCATTTTATACAGACGAAAAGTGGACATCTTCAACTTATATACGAGCCCTACATATTTGTCACGGACAGTGTGCGGAGCGGACGGACGTTTTGGCGATGCATGGAGTATGGGAAGCGTTGCCGGGCGAGAATAACCTCTAAGAACAACGTGCTGAGGATAACTAATCCGATCCACAATCACTCGGACAACCACATGCAAAAAATCGCCCGTAAATATGAATTGGGCGAAGTTGTGACGTGCCCAACAGTTTGAGGATTGCCCCACCGATGTTGGAATGACTTTTTTAAAAGTGGATAGGCTGAGATTATTAGCTTCCGGTTTCATACTGTCTTAGGGAGAGTGCAGACTGGCTTCTTTTTGTGGCAGAGATCGGCGTTTTCGCGTATAAAGGACGCCGAAATGCTGACCTTCGTGTCTTTTAGTTGCGTAGAATGCTTTTAAGTCGCGAAAACGCGATGCAAACGCCGATCGCTACCGCTAAAAGATGCCATTGCTCTCTCCTCATCGGTTTCATCTCTGTTCTAAACTTCGAGCATAAGTTTTTAAGATATCAATCGCACCCCTGAACTGTACAAATCTTCGTGCGGCGTTTAAAACCGCGAATGTGAAAATTTTGCAAATGAAATCCTTTGAAGGAGGAGAAAGTGGCACGTGAACTTATCAATATATTTTTGTACACAATCACAACATGCGAATGCGTTTAAAAAATATAATGGTCAATATTGTATCTGCGTAAACGACGAAAATTGCATTAAAAGGTGTATTGCGAATAAAATTATAATCAATAGATTGTGATCCCAGCTTGTCCTTTCACTAAGTTAACTCATATGAATGTTGTAATGTTGGTAACAAACGAAGTTGTGAGTGAAGTTAGCACGAGGCGCAAAACCGCACCTACCAAAATTTGCAAGAAGTACCCTAATTTGTACATTACCGTGAATTCGCCAATGTCTGCCATATTGCCATTTCACATTCGCGGTTGTAAGCTGAACGACGAATTGGAAAAGTCGGTGACATGGGTTTACATAAAAAACACAGTACACATATTTGGATTTTTTGAATGGTGGTATTTTTTTAATGACTTACCAAATTTTTATTTTGTAACTTTTTATTTAAATTTTGGTTTTACCTTTCTACGATCTGGTATCGCATGTTATCAGTAGTCAATTTTGGGTGCGTCATGATAGTTTCAACATAAGATTTTGATTTAAGCTTTTTTATGGTTTTTTAAAATTTAATGTTTGACTATGGAACCGGAACCGGATTGGAATCGGTATTTTGTGTAGTTTAAGCCTTAATGTGAGTTTTTACTGTAAATAATTTTTGTTTTGTGAACTTTGTAAGTAATTACTGATATTGTAACTATTGGCGAACCAAATATATTTCTGACGTCTCTGAGGTCACTGATTATTTTTTCTTCATCTAAAGAAAGATTATACGTTCATACGTTTTTAGTCTAAATGACAATCACTTCCCATTGTAAGGAAATTAAGTGTACCTACTATAATATTTCATCAAATGAAGTTACTGTAATTTTCTTATCAAGTATGAAAATGAAATTGTGATTGAGTAGCATTAAATAAAGAGTAGTTTTGACACATTCTTTTATTTTCCCATGCGCACTGTAAATACATTATATTTGCTATAATATCATGCCATTTTCGTTATGTCTAGCATATGCTCCGGTATATACCGGAGAGGCGAAGTCTAGCGTCTTTTAAAAATAACAAGTTAAACAGCTTTATTGTTGAAATTGGTCTCAAGAAAGTAAAGCGCCTGGTGCCTATTTAACAATATCCCTCTCGGTTTCATAGATTTTGTTAGATTATTTTTAGATTTATTGAAAAGTAGGAAACAATAAAATTTATATGTTACGTTTGAATTTTGTGTCCGCCTTACTACTGTTAATTTACTCGTAAGTATATTTTTTCTATTTTGAAAACGTAGATATTCGCGTTTTTTAAGGAATCTAAATTTATTGATGGTTTATACATATATACAGTTTATTGTTGATTTACAAAAGTGTACCCTACTGTCTTTACATAGTAACTAATTTGTCTTGAAGGCTATACAAAAATTATAATTCACATAGAAGGATAGATGTATCACGAACTTAACGATGGTTTGCGCTTGTTTTAAATCGTTACTTAGAATTCCAATTTCCCATGCACATAGATTTTCGCACGCACTGGGGGCCTACCGCCAACGTTTAAAGCAGTATTATTCCAATATTGTTTTGACATGTCATACAATGTCACCCTTAAAGCCATAAGGACGTCATTGTATGACATCTTAAAACAATATTGACATAAAAATACTTTCAACGTTGAAGGTATGCCTCTTGTACATGTAGTATATCCCTGACACATCCTTACCAATGGATCAGGAGCTTTAGAATTTATCAAGACAGGTGTTGCTATGGTGACTGATAAAACAGGAGCTGTTGCCGTGAAGCAGGAAGGGATAAGCTACACAGTTACCCAGCGGGGCGCCCCTTGCCTCATTATCGATGGTTTTGGCTTCGTTGCACACAAGAGACGACGCTCAAAGGTCTACTGGAACTGCAGGAGAAGAAAGCAACATGGCTGCATGGCACGTGCCCTAACCAACGAGGGTCAACTCGTCGTACGATTTTCTGAACATAATCACTTGCCGAATATTATTAATACGCATAATATTGACCGTATTGAAAGCCTTATTGAAATCGTATCTGCGGATAAATAATGTTGTGAAATAGAATTAATTTGAGAACGGTCTGTGAGACGAAATTTTTAACTATTAGACATAGAGGAATTTTGTCTCCTGAGAAACAACGAAGAAAATAAAAACTCCATTTAAAAATTTTCAAAAAAAGATCTTGAATCGAACTCGTATTTTTCTCAAAAAATAAGCCTAGTATAGCTTTAGCAAATATAATTTCAAAATTTTTAATGCGTCATTTGGGTATATGAGTTTTAATACAGTATCGGAACTCGTTACTGTAGAGAAATAAAGATTTAAAATAAAACTGTGTATTATTTGTAATTCTTTTATTGAACTAGTTATATTTTCTTATTTAATTTAATATTTACATGATGTAATGTTTGTTTCAATATTTTTTTGCTTAGAGTTAATACAACTTATTATATTTTAAGTAATTCGTTTACTTTTCGCATTTCATATTTATGTGAATTTTTATACGGTATTAATGTTAATGTAATAGTCTGTGTCGATTAACATGTATTTAAATTCAATACATTGCACATAGCATGACTTTGTAGGGGATAGAGAGTGATTGGTTCGTTATTCTTGCAGTTGAGTTCGTGATATCGAATCGCGGTCGGCGTCATATGCGTCTCGGCGGTTTTTCATTCTACGCGGAGAAAGTTTTCCCGGAAAAGAGTAAGGTGCGGTGGCGTTGTACAAGGCGGACCTGCCGGGCCTACGCTCACACTCTCCACGACCAGATCTTCGCTCTCAGCAACGTACATTCCCATGACCCTCAAGTTATGCCTGCTTCAACTCTCGTCGCTAACACAGCTTACCGCGCGTTCACACACGCAGCTATTGCTACGCAGGCGAAGGCTGTGCTAGACGATTAGGATCTAGTGTTGATACGACCTATGGTACTGTACCGAGTGCATCCCCAGTGAGCGGATTTATAAAGATTTTATTTGTATATCTTAATTAGGATAGAAAATTACGAACACACGGTACGGTGCATGTATAATATTTACTGAAGAACAATTATTTTATTTTGTCAATATTTTAATGTATGTAATATTTATAGCATGTATTATGTAGTAATTATTTAATATTCTGTCAAGAATGCTTGACTGGCAATTCTGATTCAGTATGCGACTTCGGATTCGGACTTTATACTTTCAACATTCCATGTTTTAATTTTAAACTTCGTCATAGCTTGGTGTTAAATATTAGATGCCATTCACGTTAGGTGGAAAAAAGGAAATAATCTCCTTATATGTGGCAGCAATTCAGTATAGACCCTTATTTGTCTATTTAAGAGTTTAAATTATCGTCGAAAATTCTAATTAAAACTCAGTAAAGTCAATATAAACGTCTTAATGCCCGTTTTCACCTACGTTCCCTGACTTTTACAGGTTACCTGAGGTAACTTTCTGTCAATTACGTTTTCACGAACCTTTAGGGAACACCTAAAGTATTTAGGGCCTACCTACGTAAAAACACTTCTACTTAGGAGATGATTTAGGTAAGGTTGGTCAAAACGGGCATCAAAGTCTCGAAAATATATGCGGTTAAAAAAAAAGTTTTTTCGTATAAACTATGCGATGTCGTATCGTATCGTCCCATTTCAAAAATGCCTCTTTAGTGCATCTCTAAGACTTTCAAAGAATATTTCTTCCTTTCAATCCCCAGGTTTAGGTTGTGCACGCTATTTCAATCAGTCTGTTACGATACTGTTTTTTTTTTGGGTAGAAAATTAAAGATTTATAAAAGTTTGAATAATTATTTTCTCGATGCTTTAACTGAAGGTACAAGGCAAAATTCACATATAAAGGTTGTGCACACACATTGCGCGAAGGAAATGTGTGTTATGCGACTCGTGCAAAGAACTGTGTGAATGTCTACGTGCACTTCGAAACGTAACGACGCGCACGTTGCGAAGTACGCGTAGGAGCTTTCAGTTACGCATCTTCAATGTCTTGCGTTGTGACGAGCTGCATACGGTTCCTTGTATTATACATTATACACGCGCATGCGCGTTTTCTTGTGACGGTCAGCCGTCCAATTTCCTTCGGGCTTTGTGTCTCGTTAAATCTTGAATATTTAATAAAACAAATGCTCAGGGAACTAGTCACTTCTATTACAAAATCCGATATAGCCGATCTAGTCATAATATTACGCTTTATGTAATTCGTTTAGAGATTATAATTATTAAAAACGACTATTACAATATAATATTAGCTTGCACAAATGGGAAAACTACTTAATATATCCAAATGTTCGTTTTGGATTCCACTAGTCAACATCTAGTCATATGAAATTCTAATTCGCAAAGGGCAATGCACACAGAGCGTTGTGACTAAAAATTGGAAGCGGAGATTATTGCACTGCGATATTAGCTTTTGAGTGGTTGTTCGTACTGCAATAGGTACATATTAGAGGAAATCACGTTTGTTTATAATATTTTCATTTGTTAATAAGTACCTACTCAAAAGGAACTGAACGCTGGTCGTTCATCGTCAGTAATTAAACGCCGAAGCGTGACCGCTCAGTGTGCGTTGATCCTTATTACAACTGTGTTGTTTCAAATGATCTCGATTAAAATAGAATATTTAAATATAATTGTCTAGTTTAGAATAAAATAATGTTAAAGAAATAGCAATAATGGCTGAATTAATCTGTAATTTTTAATTTTAATGAAAAGAGCTTGGTTTAATAAACAATATGTATAATAATAGCTAATAATAGATGGTTAGTAACTAAAAATAATTTATTATATGTATACTGTTAAAAGTAGATTAAGTAAAGCTAACTACAACATACCTAATAATATGATAAGTGTAGTGCGCGTATCGCGTCCGTCATACTTAGTTAAATGCGGCAAATTATGTATATAATTTACGCTACGTTATGTATATAACGAGTTCGAGAATTTCATACAGTTCTCATTCAAATAAAAAAATATTCACATACCAGTCCTGGTAAAATGTATGTATAAGCCTCGATTTTCTGTACCATCAAATTGTACCTGCATTTTGAAGAATAAAGATCTATCTATCTATCAAAAAATGTGTGAATGGTAGCGTCACGTATTACTTACTATGCACGTACGGATGTGACTGTTTATTGTGTCATGGAATGCATTTTTTATGGAAAGTTGATTTATTAATTGCCATTTTCACCTATGCTAAGTATCGTTTAACTGAGGAATAAATTGGGCTTTCTGACAGTTTTTATATTCAAAATCTGCGAAAATATCAAATTTATTCCTTGGTTAAACGTTATTCGGCAATGGTGAAAGTTTCATTTTAAAGGACAATAAATAACTAATGGCCATTTCACTCACAGGTGTCAAGTTATAGCGCACGAGTATTACAAGCGTTGAGCAGCGAGGCAGAAGATTAAGCAGAACTGTAGCGTTATTATAAGATTTAATTCGTCTGACCGTATTCGTATACAATGATATTACCGCTAAAGTAAATTGAACCATAATGGCTTTGAATTAGAGCTCAATTTCGTGTATGCATTCTTGTACGTTTTGGTATATGGATCGCTCCAAATTAAAATCGGTTGTATTGAATTTATGGCATTAAAACAATAGAGTTACGGTTCATTTTGCTCTGACGCTATGTCTTAGAATACAAATACGATCAATCGAATTCAATCTTATACAAGCCCTTTCTGCTCAATCTTCTGCCTCGCTGCTTTACGCTTGTGTAAAATGGCCACTACGTAATGATTGGTTGTATTTCAGCGTGAATAATTAATTATACCTTTAATGTAACTATAGAATGAAAGGTGTTAACTTCAGCTCTAACCTTCCACGATAAGAGCGGAAATCATATTGTTAGGCCAAGGACTAATCTAGCGGAAAAACGCGCGCGGATATGGCGCTCTTTTAACGGCGATGCCACTTGCTGCGTTACTTCTGCTTACGTAGAAAATTCTTTGGCATAGGAGATTTCTTTCCACACGTTGCGCGGCTGGCTGCGGCTCCTCGACGCGTTGTGGCGTCGACACCGCTGCAGCGTCCTACGTAGGAAAATCTGTGGCCATACCATAAATAAACGGTGCGCTGTGGTCTCGCACCGGCTAATTTGATTGTGGCAACTCGCCGTATGGGTTCGCTCTATCATTTGTGCATTATTGCGGAATTCCTTAAGTGAATTTCCACGCACGGAATTCCGTTAGATTTGTCCTTGGTTTTCAAGTGAAACGCGACACGGTTTGATATTGACTTAATTCGAAGTTGATGGCAAAAATTTTTTTGCCATCAACTTCGAATGGCAAAAATTTTTTTGCCATCAACTTCGAATTTCGGTTGTATGCCAGAAGTTGTGGCTCTTAAGACACGGCAAAACTCTCACATCGGTTCGGCTAGCAGATTCTATTGAGAAAAGCCGGCATGAAACTCAACAGTTACTCTTTTCAAAACAAAAATGTTACCACATTATGCAGCATGTCAATGTAATATAATAAATAATTTTGGATAGAGTCAGGCGTTACTTTGCGGAAGTTCATGATTAACAAAAAAATGTTAGAGTTATTTTGCTGTAATCCGCCAACAGAAAAAAATCTGTATGGTCAAACATGCAGTTATAAGCTAAGCACCGCTTACTGCTTTATTGCTTGGTTGGGGAGGTAAGCGGTGCTTAGCTTATAACTGCATGTTTGACGATATAGA
Source organism: Hipparchia semele (assembly GCA_933228805.2). NCBI lineage: Eukaryota > Metazoa > Arthropoda > Insecta > Lepidoptera > Nymphalidae > Hipparchia > Hipparchia semele. The sequence continues at coordinate 11,861,818 of OW121718.1, forward strand.
TTTTTTTCTGTTGGCGGATTACAGCAAAATAACTCTAACATTTTTTTGTTATAAATAATTTTATTTATTACTACCCTATCGTGGACAGCTGTAGCAAAGCTAATGGCTTCCACGCAACTTTGTCATAAAGAAATTAATTTACTGTGTACAGGCAATACCGCAATTGCTACCAACTTTCTATGAGTCAAATAATATCGAAGTAGCTTCTTAGAGCAGCTGACCAGACTCGCTCTGCCGTCCACAAGCTATAATGCCGTTAACTACCAAGACCATATATTATTTCCTAATATAAACCCAAAAACATTTAAATTAGGGTTTATATATTAGGAAATATGGTCTTGGTAGTTAACGGCGTTATAGCTTGTGGACGGTAGCGCTAAATAAAATACGAGCACAGGATCCGATCATGATAGATAAAAGAGTAATGTTTCCTGTCTAAATATTTCCCAAGTCGCAAGCCTGTTATCACATAATAAATGCGTATATGTGTATTTAGCAAAGTAATATGATCATTTACAGAATTCAATAAATTATTACAAAATAACTGTACTTCATGTGTTACGGCTATGTTTTTACTATTATTACCACATTATTCCTAAACAACTATTAAATGATCGTTACATAGGTACTTCCTCTCCTATATCCTATCTCCTATGCCAAATTGAACTCATGTAAAAGAAATTAGTTTTCCTTTATGCCATATAAACGGAAATCTGCAGATTTGTGTACAATCGGTGGGAACATTTTGCCAAGTTTCCAATATTTCTTAATTGACCTTAATTTCTTAATTGAATTTAATATTTTTTAATAATTCTTAATGTGCGGATTTATAATTTTTTTTATTAATAACTATTTTACTCGGATTGTATAAAACTCCCTAAACAGCAGGAACTATAAGATGTGTTATTTTCTGATTCTCCGCATGTTAACAGTATTTTTTTAATGAATATTAGCCATGTCCTTTCTCTCCATTCAAGGCATTTGGAATAAACACCAGGTACAGTAAGAAGAGGGTTTAATCTTTAAGCCATCAATTTTTCGGATGTCAGTCTGTCTTTAACAGTTGAGATATCTTCAATATTAAACGAAATTCTGCTGAATACTTGAAAAGGTACTGTATTATTTAAGTGTAATGTATCCTACAATATGTAATTTTTTCAGATAATTTGATTCGCATCTGTGTGGGGCCCGGCGGTCGGCCTCGCCTCTGGGTTCGAGGGAAGAGCTTTTACGCGGCGCACACGATGCGCTCCGGCATCGTCCGCTGGCGCTGCACCATGGGCGGCTGCGGATGTAAGGCCTACACGCAAAAGGGAAAGCTCCACAAGCTCATAGGAGAACACAACCACGCTGGGAGATGCGGGCGCCGTACAACCATCAAGCAACCTACGACAGCGTTCGCGCCTACGTCATCACCGCCTACACCACTATTGCTCCCGCGAATACCTCATCTCGACTTTGATAATTTCGACCCGAATGCCTGGCTCGTAAGGTATTAGAGTAGAGTCTGTCAGAGTCTCTATTATAAGGTCCCTCATTCTTCAAGATATATAAATCGTATTACTGGCGCATGGTAAACTTGTTTTTACTATTCTTCAATTGAAATACAAATTAAAAACCTTGCGCACATTTGTGACGCCTTCTAAACTTAATTACACGTAACTGGACCATAGAATGCCCACATTTGGCACGATGATAAGTTTATGAATAAATTTTGTTTACGGCGCCTCGGGCTATCTAATCTAATGACGTGGCCACATGTAGGGCCACATACATAGCGCTGTTTCGAATATACATTATTCATGTCATCAGGCCAAGTTTGGCCAGACCATTATGACTATGAGACTCAAACTTTACAGTTCATGTGTGAAGACGAAGACCTTGTGGTTTAAATTTAAATTTAATATCAGAGAATTAGGACCTACGATTGTTTTTTTAGCAAATGCGTATGCAGAAATGCGTTGTCATATCTTAATAAGATAGGAACATTTAGTGGTATTTGTAGATAACTAATTTTAAGTATCAGATATGTTACCGAGTCTATACAGTTGCCAACTTATAAAAGTGCCAAAATCTTAACTGAAATACTGAGTTGCTATCTGCTGGTATACAAAGATTAGTAAACCATTTGTTGAAACTTGAGCTATTTACATGAAAATTGAATGTTATATTTTAAACACTGTTTTCATTTTTTAATGGGGATAATTTATACATAATTTATATTATGCGAGTCTCACAAACTGTTTTAAGTTATTTACTAATAATGCTAATTCTGTAGCACACAAAGGCCTTATAAGGCCTTATATGATAACTTTCTTGTGACAATTTTGCTTGCAGAAAAGGATAGCATTAATTTCTTACCTGTCAATGTTTAGAGATTTTGCACAACAGAATTAGTAGCATTATGTTCAATTATTATAAGAACAGAACAAGAAACTCTCTTATACTCATCATTTTCTTCAGCTTTTATCCCTGTTCCTGCCCTTTGACCTGCCTTTATGATCTTATCCCAACTTTCTCTTTTACATATCCAATTTTTTATCTAAATATATAAAAGGCAAAGGTGACTGACTGACTGACTGACTGATCTATCAACGCACAGCTCTAACCACTGGACCGATCGAGCTGAAATTTGGTATACAGGTAGCTGTTAGGACGTAGACATCCGCTAAGAAAGGATTTTGGAAAATTTCAACCCCAAGAGGGTTAAATAGGAGGTTAAAAAATCGAACCTAACGTGAACGAAGTCGCGGGTTAAAGCTAGTTTTATAATATTATTTTTGATGAGATCTCAAAGTATAGAATAAGAGTGAAATCACATTTGTCAGAAAGAGAATCTAAGAGGCATTCACATGTGAAAGCGTCCGTCCTTATGCGTTCGCATGAATACATACAATTTCTTATGTTGACGTTTGGAACCATGTAAAATCTAGTAGCACTTGAATGCATTGTACCAAGACATAAAAATGCCAAACATGTATCGATACGAAAATGAAAATTCGCAGGAATTCTCCTATTATGCATGAAAATGCAAAAGTTCCAACTTCAAAAATTAAAATGCCAATCGATACTGACAAAAAATGTGATTACACCTTTAAGGGTGCAGAAAGCGGAATTTCGAATACTATAATATGTGAAGTACTATGCCCCTTGATAAACAAAGAATTCCATGTATTATATTGTTACTCGTGAAATTGATTTTTTTAACTAGTCATTAAAAGTACATAAGTGTTTTGAATTTGGATTGAATTACGCTTAAGTATGTATAATCCACGTGTTAGTTTATAAACAAACGATCTCAATTTAGTAAGATCTTAAGTATTGATGCCAAATCTATAATTTTACAATGTGTGAGATGATTTTAGAAATCTAGGATAATGTTCCTTGTAAGATTATTAAATTATTTTGAAAATTTGATGCTCATGTAAATTAGGAATACATTTATTACAATTTCGTCTACGTGCTTCCTTTTTACTTTATTGATTTTTAAGTTACATTAAGTGTACCAGAATCATGTGCCATGCTGTGAGACTGGATTTATAATTACGTCTATATTATTATATGTTGAGTTCTTTAGTTAATGTATTGTGCCAAAAACTTTTGCTCACATGAAATATCTCATAGAGAATATTATTCAATTTCAAAAATATTAATTAACTTATTGATGAAAAATTAGTAATGTTCAATAAAGTTTACTCTGGCATTATAATATTGTATCGAGTTCTAATAAACTGTGGTACCAAAAGTGTTCCGTTATTTGACCCTTATTAAATTCTTATTAATTAGTAATTAAGACGGTTGGTTTTATCTGTAGTTTGTAGTTTATCTTTGAATAAACCTGATCTTAACAATTACGTTATATATAGTACACCAAGGTCAGTTTTAATCATTGAATATAAATAAAACTTCTTTCCTGGACATGTATTAACGTGTTTACTCTTTTCAGCACGTTTCATTAGGGCAGGCAAGGGCAGATTGTTACTTCATCGAGGCTACACTTTCCGTCTGAAAAACAATTTGGCGCACGGACGCAAGCAGTGGTACTGTTCCTCGAGGCTGACCTCTCGATGCCTCGCCGACGTTAATACAGAAGGTCCGGAGGGTTACGAGCGAATCGTTCGCTCCCGTTATTCGCACAATCACGCTCCGCCGAATGTTCGTCGTTTCGCCGACGGACGCTACGTCGTGCGCACTCCGCATCAGAGCGGCCACCGCGCTCCGGCGCCCTTGGATCCTCATCACCAGTTGCTGCAACTGCAGCACGCTCTGGCTCTGTACGCGGCCACGGCTCACGCTACAGCCACGGCGAACGCCAGTGCCGCGGTGTCTGCGTCCACCGGCTCTGGCTCTCAGCAGTCTCCGAACGCGCTGCCCCCTCCGGATAATACTCAACATAACTCCACCGCGAAACCACTTCTTGTGGACACCCCTTACAACGAAGAGGACTAAACTATAATATCTTAAAATGAAACGAGACTTTTGCTCTCTTTTTAAACAGTTGAGCGTACTAGATAGTAGTATAAATCACGAAATTAAAACGATGATAAAATATCGACCAACCGCCGATATTTTCGGAGCCTTTTGCACACGTATTTTAGCGTAATTTATGTTTTTTAGAATAGTAATTATTATATTATTACGTAGGATATATGGGGATAGGATGGCGTATACTTTAACGATGGCATTGTTGGATTATCGAACGGTTATGTGTATGTAAGCGTAAAACCTCAAAATTAGATGTTGTTCGTGAGTTACGACTACCAGTGACAATGAAGGGTCGCGAGTCGTGACCTTTTAGATTAGGCGGTCTGTGCGAGGTCTATAATGTTATTCGTATAGGTGTGGGTTATTAGTGTAAAAGAATAGGAAGTTAAAGATGTTTATTATGTATGTAAGCTCTTTCTGAATGTACAAGAGCCCTTCGTACACGTGATCGGATGCGCAGTTGGTAACAACAGCTGAGGAATACGTAGCGCGGTATGTCTTTTCACAGTGTGACGAAGCTCAAGATGTCAGCATGTATCGATGTGAAGTTTTAGCTAGATGGTTATTATCCGGAAATAGGCCCATTTTAACATTTGATTTACAATGTCAGCTCGATCCATCGAGCAGCTCCATTGGACGGGTTTTCGTGGCCCGGTAACGGCACTAAGCAGGACGACCAGCACATAGGGTAGTTAGAGCCAGAACTCGAGCAGGACCGTGGTGAAGTTGCGAACGAAACGGGTGCGCAGATAAGGTCAGGCGGCTGAGTGCCGCCGACAACGCGTTGGTGACTGATACGCGAACTCGGTTCGGATTTATGCAATAAGGATCCCTCGACTGTACTTAGTAATATTAATTTTATTTTGAGAGATTTAACTTTTACATGTTTCAAGTTTGCTACTTAGACGGTTAGAAGTCCGCCTCTTTATCTATAAGAAATGGCAGAAATTATCAAAGATTCAGAAGTTTTCGTCGTGAAACTGCCTTGGAGTGCAGACGCTCGCCTCGCTCGGCACTCGTCGAGGCGCGCAGACTTCTGACGATGTCGCTCTGCTCCTTAGGATTGATTTAAGTACTTAAGCTCAATCAAACTACCTCTTCACTTTTTATACGGGTTTACAGATTAGTTTAATTATACAATTTTATATACACGAATAAATACTCAAAAGCTTTACTCGAGTAAGGTGTTGTAGGCTAAGCTAGGTTAGGTTATGGTTACAGAGACGATAACCGAAATTGCTTTCTCATAGCAATACGACCAACATCTTATTAAATCGAAAGTTTCGATTACCCTGACCTCAACTAGTTCGTAGTTGCAAAAAATTTTTGAAAATGCGTTCAGGCATGCAATAAAGTGAATTGTACGTAATTTTTATTATCAAACTGAAATAAATGACATTAACATGTTTCAGTTTTGTCTTACGTGAGCATTCACGTCGGTTTTCTTGCCTGTTATTGCTCATTTAGCCGGGTGCAGAGTAGCGACTTGTCGTATTGCTTGGATACCCGGTTCCGGTCGTCGTCTCCGTAGCCGCTAGGCTGTAGCGGCGCGCCGGGGCGGTTCGCCGCGCAGGGTCCGGCGCGTCATCTTAATTACCTCTATCGATGAAACTCAACTACCTCTTTGCATAGTTTTATCTTTACTACTCGGAGCGAATGCTGTTGAATGTAATATAAATAGGCACTTTTGAGACTGTTGTCTAAATATATTTTATTGATTGTTTTTTACTTAATTGATTTGTTACTTGTCGAATTAATTTTTTCAACGAGTACCTATTTAGATCCATTTTACCTCTTAAGATTCTGATATAAGTACAAATTTTGACTAATTTTAATTGTTATTTAGATGATAACTTAGTTTACTACGGGGTCTTATGTATGCGTGAAATATAAAGATGAATAAACTTTTAAACTAGGTTTAGTTATAGATCATGTCAGAAGGTGTAATTTTGCCACCACATAATCAAAAATTGCATTGAATAAAGCTGTCAGATTAGACGTTTTGGTGAAGAAGTAAAATCAAGTAGTGATAAGTACATTAGGAACGTCCAATTTGAAAGCTATACGTTGTCAAATAGTCAATTTTGGTCAATGTAACTTTTTGACATGTTCTATTGTACCTGAGAAGCATCCTACGCCAAATAACGTGGTACATAATCGAAACCGTGGCGACAATCGGACTTATAGTGTTAGTTTCATATTTATATAAATCGGTTTTAGTAATAATGACTAGAGAAATGACAATATTCGTCAATTAACCACAATATTATGATCACAAATCGGGTCTTACAAGTATACAGTGTTTATATGTACCTATTTTTAAACTGGGAGACTCGTTTAATCTGATTTTCAACATAATGCAATCATACGTGATAATCTAAATAACTTTTTTTTTAAAAACTGACTTAAAACGCCACTACAAAGAATATCAAGTGTGCCTGTAAAATTTGAAGAGTTACCTCGATTTCTTCAGTCTCCCTTCATCAGATCCTGACGTGATGACTATGGGACCACCTGGGAGGTATATCCTTTCAAACAAAAGAAGAATTTTTCAAATCAGTCCAGTCGTTTTTGAGTAATCGGGGAACATACATAAAAAAGATTGAGCACCTCCCCCTTTTATAAAGTCGGTTAAAAACTAAATTTTAACATGCAACCTCACCAATAGATACTGAGAGAAAACGCTGTTCACTCGCTGAATTTAAAATTTTGGAACAATTAAGTAATTAACATAAAGTTAAATACATAGTATAGAAGTAAAAATATGAAAATTGTACGTTGGTTTTGTGTAAATAACACGATTTAAATACATTGTCACATTTTATACATTAGACACAATTTACAACTACATTTTATTTATTTTTACATACTTATATAATATAAACTTTAAACTTATCGTGGTTTGCTAAATAATTTATATTAATACAACTGCGGGTACTACGATAAAAAGACATATTTTCCAGTTGTATGGCCGTCGGGAAAATGCGTCTAAGAATCAGGATATAATAGTTATAGTGCAGCACGAAAAGGTGATTTGTTATGAACTAATTTCTATGGTTTTTATTTTTGAATCTACTTTGAACTGATAAAGTAACTCGTAGTTAGTTTTTGGAATTTCTCAAATGGTCACATACTTTTAAAACGTAACCATTGCGTCTTGTACTGTGCGAGTCTGATCAATATTATTACGATTTCTTAAGACTGAACAAGCGTTGCGTTTTTAAGGTATGTTTCCGTCTTTATCGTGGTTCAGATATACCCGTAGTCTCATTTAATATACCTTACGAGTAATCAAGAATGTATTAATTGTATAGTAAGTATTTATATATATAATTGTTGTTGATTGTGAATCTCTTAGATAGATCATATTAATGTTTGAAGAATGTCTGTCGCCTCGGTTTAAGCCTTTGTTACATTGAGAGAGTTGCTTTTAAGGTGAGACGTAGTGTTTTGTATACCATTGTCGAGATATGAATATCCGAATATGAAATTTTCTGGTTTATATTTAACAAACGTAGAAACTTGCTTAAACTGAAATTTTTAGAAGCAAGGTGAGTCGATTTTCCACTTGCAAAGTCGTACATGGCTCAACTATTAATAGTTATTGCTTGGATTATCGTACCTTTGAGACAAGTGACGCTCTAAATGTAAATAAGGCTTTAGGCTCAAGGGCCCGGTTGATCTAAATTATCAACACTACCTATTAACTATCTACCTCATTTACTGTTACTATTGTATACCTTTAAATCTTATAGTGTAATTTTGTATTTACCAATATATTTAATAAGATTTTTTGGGTTCTTGTACGGGGTATGTTTTGTGAAACATTAAATTGTACTTATCAGTAACCGATAGTTTTATTTTAATACTGTTATTGAAATCCATGATCAGATACTAGATTTGGCGATAGCACCCCGAGAGGACATCAAATTGAAGGCGTGACGGACACAACGCGTTGGTTTCGCAGCAGGAACTCCTAGAAATTGTAATATACAAGTAACTTTATAAAGCACATTACACGCTCGTTGTTGTGTTTGACCGGAGCTTAAGGGACATCACGCACTACAGTGCATTTGAGTATATTAGCTCCTGCAACAAAACCTTAGGTAACTTATTAATTGGATAAGGACTATATTTATTTATAGTAAAAGTGCTTGAACAGTATCTTCCTCATCTGCGATGATCCTTATCTAACGCTTAATTCTCCCTCATGGTTTCTTTAGGTACTTAATTGAATTTTAAGACTCCTACCATTATTAGACCTAAAATGAATTAGTTCGTCATTATCGTTGCCTCAACCGAAAATGCTCTACTGCTGACTGAGACCACACAACTAACAACAATTTAACTGGGTAACCATCTCCAATAAAAAATATAACAAGCAAATTTTTGTGTTTCATTTTCATAAGACTTTGTACAGGTGTCGGGCTTTAAAAATCTGGCTTACTAAAATAACCTGTCGTTTCTGACGATGTCATTTCCCGCAGGCATCAAGTATTTGAAGTCCCGGCGCGGCAAGGTCATTATGATGGTGAACACATTCCCTTTCTGCGAGGAGTCGAAGCTGAGGGACAAAGTGATATGGCGGTGCACGTCCAAGAAGACCAATTGCAAAGCGAGGATACACATGTTAGGGGCAAACGTCGTAGCTGTCAAAGGTATGCACAACCATCCGCCGCGAGCCCCTTCATCTTGATACAGGTTAGAAATAAGGATTCTACGTGATCGCATGCCAAGTTACGAAGGAGAGGCGAACGTAGCGCATTTTTTCATACTTAAACTGCGTGTGATATCAGTATCAAGATTTAGCCGCAACGTGTATATTGACAAAATTATGATGACGTCGAAAGAGGTTAGTGCTGACGTGATCGTTAGGGATCTCCCGCACTACACGGGACAAGAACACGACCATTCGTGGTTGCAATTCTAAGTGGTTGTAACCAAAAACTCACAAAGGTTGCAAAGATTAGTCACGGCTGTCGCTTATGTACGGACAGTTGGACGTTGCGGCCAAATACGCGATGTGTTGCGGGCACTGGCCGTAGTTAGGGCTGCGTATTGCGCGAGATTCCATATTCTCATACATTTTTCCTGCCTGGCGGTGTTCACTTCTCACGCATTTTCAGTACCAGAAATGCGTTTCGCGTGATATTTTCCTTGGATATTGTAATCGTATCATATATTTAATTTGACATTTGTAAATTTTCCATTCCATTCGATGCATTCTGTTTAGATTTAATTTTAAGGACAACTTGATTTGCAAAATATTTGGTAGACCGATTAATTCACAGTTTAGAATTAGCTATATTTGTGGCCGCTTTTTTTTTTAAATATCATGTTGTAAGAAGGCAAACTTATAGGTTAATAATGTATTAAGCTTACCTACAATATTTTTCAAGGCCATGGCTGTGTGGTACCATAAAAGACCCAGCTCCTGGACCTAGGTCACGGGGACGTGGTCATACAAAATCGGGTCATCGAGCCAAGTTTGACTGACCATGAATTATAGAAAAGATATTGACTTTAAAAATAAGCAGGGTTATACGTGTGTTCGCTCAAAAACTAAGAGATACCAAGGTAGTGCGTAGTGCCGGCGAAGTTTTTTAAACAGCTGAGACTACAGCTGCAAGTAATGTTTAATTGTAATATACATATGAATATTAAAAATATAAAACAAAACATGTATAACGCAATAATTGTAATTGTATGTATTATTTTCGATGCATAAGTATTATTTGGTATTTGACGTTTATTTGTCATATGTATATGTATGTTTGTTTAGTTGCAAAAGGCATTTAAAGCATGCAGGAGTATTATGTTAAGGCTGACTTCAAATTGAAAGCGCCAAATGCGCAAAAGCGATGAACTAAAGAAGTTGTCTAAGTATACTGCTAGATTTTATACAAAAAAAATTCACGCCTTTAGTATATAAGCTGCAACTGTAATGTAGAATATAAAATAAAAAGAAACTTAGTGTTAACCGTAGGTATCTTACGGCGATTTATGTGAAAATATGATTTTTCAATAGAAAAGTGGTATTATATTGTGGACTTAAATAATATGTAAATAGAACAGAAGATTTCATATTTGTTTTAGGATGCTTTATGCTGTTTTCTTTATTTAGAATGTTATCGGGATATTTTGACTGTCTTTGAAATATAAAAAACATATCTGTATCATTCCATTATTAAATACTGTTGATCAAGCATCTGGTGCTTGAATTAATTATGTGTATAAAATTTATTTGTGAGGTTGGATTTGCACCATTATACATTTGCGTTGTGCATACTGTTCGGCAAAAAAGTTGTTAGTTTCTTTCAATGGTAGACTTCGGTGGGTCGCGGCCAAGACACACATGAATACTGACTACGGTCAATTTTTAGCTGATGATTCGGAAGCAGTGCTACATTTTCATTGTGTTTATATTGTCTTAGCCTCAGTATGACGGTCGCACATAATCTTCACGTCGAACGCGACCCATGAAAATCTTAATTGTACTGTCTCACTCAAATATTATTTTCATATTCAACGTACTTGCTTCGACCGTTGTCGGCTTATTGACAAGCTTCAAAGGAATTTGTGCCACATCGTATTTTAATGTGGACGCTCGCCTAGGAAATTTTCAACTCACAAAAAACTTTATATAGACTCATTTTAGAATTAATCTACCAATCTGCAATGCAAAGCTCCTTTTTGATTCCTAAAATAGTTGCTAAAAATTATACAGATGGCTTAATTAATTAATGTACCATTTTGAAAAAAAAAAGTTCATTACGTATTTGTAATCCAAGTTACGTATATGTAAGTTACATACAGTAAAAAAGGTCCTATTCGTCAAAAAAAGCGTCGTCGTTGCTTGCATCGTTCAGTATCTAACGCACATTTCCAATTGGTGTGGCCCAGGATTTAGGTACACGTATATTTTTTAAATATATATTATAGACTTCATTTGTTATAGACGGAACTATTACACATTATGATAATAATTGTAATGTTAATTAGAAAAGTGAATAAGCTTCATATATTAATGTATAACAACTATTTAAATTGTTATAGGGCAGTTTTATATGGGTAGTATGTCAACGCGTTTGTAAGTGAAGCATAAAATAAAAACATATAATTACTATATTATGTTAATATTAAACATAATAATTTAATTGATTATTATTATTAAAAATTTATATTCATAAAAATAAAGACATATTATAGACATTTAGACAATTCCTAAAACAGAATGAAACTATGACTGTAAAAATCAATTGCGTTATTAGAAAAGCTTTATGAAAGAATCGCTTAAAGCAAACGCAGTGAATTGGTTTGTGATAGATAAGAGTAGATTATCTCTAACGAGCCCTTGTGTAGGGCTACACAAACAAAGTTTGTTTCTTACTTGGATATCTATACTTAAAATAAAACTTTAACTTTGTATGCAAGCTCTAGAAACCACAAACAGTGGTTTCAAAGTAACAAGCTCAAAAATTTAGATACAAATCTCTTCTAGATAGTGTTCACTTTTTATTGATATTAAAATAAGAATAAAAGTTCGTTTGTTACTACCCTACCCTGTTTATCCTACTGGGTACGATATTATGTCCTCGAGGGTTACTTCTCTTAATTTTCTATAGATTTTTGAAAGCATTTTCTATTTAATGAAGTAGGTAAGTACTTATTATAATAAAAATGTCATTATGACATTTAAGTAATATATTATTTATTCGGCGTTCAACATATTTATCGGTCGTTTTTAATAATAAACTTAAGTGAAAAAAGTGCCTTACCTTCGGGATCACTCTCAATTTGTTATTAACTTTTAATAGTAATTAATTAGGTCGTCGTACTGAACATTCCTTATTAAATTATAAAATCGGCTTTACAATATTATATACTTATGTAATTTTGATATTTTAGGTATAAGATTGACTTCGTTGATTTTATAAGAGTATTACTTATTAAGGTTTATATTATTAAATATGTTTATAAAATCTGTGTTTTTATTTACAATTTTCAAAAAAAAAAAGACCGAAGTCACTTTTATGTCGACAATAAACCAGCTATGGCTGCTTTCAGGAAAAAGGTTAGTACTCTCGTGTGTTTGAAAATTTAGCTCCATTTTTATAAAACTAAGAATTTTAAGTAATAGAGTTTTGTTTAATTAGTTTCAAAATATTAAAATCAAAATATACAGAAATGATTGCTGCGAGACAAAATCATCGAAAACGAAATGTAAAAAATCCATATGTCAGACAAGCATAATATATCAAAACTAATATAATATAATGATACTCAAACGTTATTGATTCAGAAGGTAATATTTTGAGCTCTTTAAAAGATGAAATTATTAATTTATTCAGTTTCGTGTTCTCTAGATTGTAAGATTGATTGACTCTACATTGAGTTTTAAATCGTTTAAAATACATGTTTTTCGCGCATCCTGATGACGTCATCCACATTTCCTGTACAGAAAGTGTGCCTGTGTTGTAGCGTATGAGGAACTGAAAAATTTATTTGTGTTTGTTAGTGAGCATCGATATCGGTCAGTTCCGATTTAATAGTGACGGAAAGGAGCAGAAGGAGAAGATCATTGCAGGAGGATTTACATACCTCAAAGATGTACAGTTTCCAAACGGAAAGACGCGGTGGCGCTGTGGATACCAGATCAGTGAATGTCGAGCACACATCTATACTATTGATTCTGACGTTGTACTATTTTATGACAAACATAACCATCTATGAGCTATGATATAGTAGGTATATGTATAAAAAGAGGTGGATATGTTACAAACGTGCAGTAAATGAAGCGCGTAATGGCAGATTTTTGTCGTAATTTGTCATGTCATTTAACAATGAAGTACTCTCTTGTACTCTTCGTCGTTCGGAACAATTTTTTCCCTTGTTTTGTGAGTATCATCCCTAGTAGAATATAATAGTCTATGAGTGTTTTAGACCAAACGCAAAAGCGAATGTTTCACAAGTTTTTCCATTGACATGTTTGGATCGGATTTGTGGCACTTAAGAATACAGTTTTAGTAAGAATTTAATAGTCTAGTTAAACACTAGAATATTTTATAACATTAATAGATAATTTTCAAAATAGAAATAGTTAAAAAACTGAAAACCAGCGCTGCAGCTTGCTGCAGCATGATGCTGAGTGGGGACCCTATTTGATCATATGCGAATATATATATTTTTTTCTTTATTTTACTTGAATTGTGTTGATCAAATAAAATCTATTTTCTTTCTTTCTTTCTTTACTATTTTATTTTATCAATACTATAAAACTTTTCATATATCATTGCAAAAATGCATGAAATCAGTTTAGAAATGACGGAGATATTGATCATCAAACTTGTAAACTTTAGCACTGAATGTCTAGTCGAGTCCAGTCCGCTGAGCGTCGCACTGCGGTATACTTTTATTACGTTTTGTTAATTATAATGATAAAATTAATCATTTCTTTCACTTCAGTTATTTTAAATCATATAAAGCCAGCGCTGTAACTTTGGACCAAACCCTGAACAACCACTTTTTCATTTTTTCTATCATTTTAATCTTGTTCCGTATAAAAATATAGTTAATTGTATGAAATTATAGAACTTAATTGTATGTATTTGAAAGGCAAATATGTACCACGTTTCAAAGAGATTAGTACTACTTTTTCAGACCTTAGCTGGGTGTTCGAAGAAGTGCTGTGTTCAATTTGAAATACTTTGTTTTTGGCTAGGATTGTGTGAAAAAAAAATATCGTTCTTTTATTTGATTGATTTATTTTAACTGATCCATTCTTAACAACACCCTAATCACTAAATTGATCTTGCATGCAAAATAGCCTAGAATTTGGTACAACATTTAAACAGTCCAATTTTACCCATATATATCCCATATCCTATCCTATTTTTTATGATATAAATGTGAAAGTTTGGATGAATTATAATGTGAAAGATATATGGATGTTTGTTACTCAATCACGGCGCAACGACTGAATTTGGCACAAAGATAGAGTATAGATTGGAACAGCACATAGGCTATTTTTTATCCCGGAAATTCAAAGAGTTTCCGCGGGATTTTTAAAAACTAAATCCACGCGAGCGAAGCTGCGGGCATCAACTAGTAATTTAATATTTCTATCACTAAGTTTAATTTTGCTTATATCATTTATTAACATCCACAACACAAAATTTTGACCTTTTCCCTTGATCAGATTGAGAGATGTTCATAGTTCATACAACAACTGCATAAAGTGACTTGCCATTTGGAATCTTCCAATTCAATCCAATCATGTGATGTAATTGTTTATAGCAACACGCTACAAGCCATCTAGAAAGAAACTGGTTATGTCACAAGAGGAAAGAAAAAGAAAAAAGAGAGAAGCTGAGAGAGTACGCTTGGAGAGAATCAAACGCGACCCAGTGTTACTAGCCCAATACAAAGAGAAAGAAAGACTGCAATATCTAAGAAAAAAAGAAAAAGGACAGCGAAAGAGTGTTAAAGATATGACCCCTAGTGAGAAAATTAAAGCTCGAAAAAGGTGGAAGAAGCACGCTGCTACTTATAGAAAAAAACAAGCAATTAAACAGGGTCACAAAAACTAACGTTCACTAAAATACAGGGCCAACTTTAAAATTAAGGCTATAAAGAACGACGAGATTGGGTTTGTTTGTACAAAAAATTGTCTTTGGAAATGACGTGTCTCTAAAAATGTTTCAGAGATCGAATATACTTGAAATGTTAAATTAAATAATTCAATTGTACTAAAAACAATTTGAATATAATATATTCATTATAAATAAGTCATTTTATATATTTTCTCTCGACAACTTATTACTTACTTTCCAAGTAATTAATAACTTTATCTAGAACTAGCCTTTGCCCACGGCTTCGTTCAGGTTAAGTTGGATATTAGTTGAATTTTCAAAAACCCTTGTCTTCATCATAATAGCTATCTGTATGCCAAACAGCGCAATTCGTCCAGTGATTTAAGCTGTGCGTAAATAGATAGATATGTATATAGATAGAATAGACAGTCAATCACCTTTTCCTTTTATATATTTAAAGAAGATAAAAGATTAATAAATAACGGTTCGGTATCAAAAAACGCTGGAAAACACGTCTCTAGCGAGCCCCCTTTAATTTTTGTTAATTTTTATTTTTATTAATTTGTTATACCGGAGCAGAAAGAAATACACATTACAGCTCGCTGACGGACAGACCGACAGACGGACAGCGGAGGCTTAGTAATAGGGCCCCGTTGGTTAACCTTCGGGTACGGAACCCTAAAAAGTGGAAATAAAAACAAAACTAATTACTCTATGTACCTACCGTACAAAGTTAAAAAATTCAAAGGTCAATACGCGCGCATGCTATGGACGCTTAAATGAAATAGTGAACTGTGACGTCATACATTTTTCTAGTTAAATCAATAATTTAAAATGGTTATCAAACTTACAACTAACAACGAATTAACTTTGGAAGACCTGCTATTTAATAAATAATCGGTAAGAAATAATTATTTATTTTTAACATATTACATCCTAATTGTTTGAATTTGTCTGGATTAATGTCGGGAATGGTTGAACCGATTTCGATGCAGTTAAACCGAAATGTATAGAGTATTTTCTGTATTTCTTCCTATTTATTTTCGACTACTTACGTATTTCTAATCTGGTGAAATGAACCAAAATCAGTATTTAAACTTTAATAGCATGAATTACTATACTAATATTGCTTTTTCAGTCACACCTTTAACAGGAGCCGAAAGACAGAGGAGGTATATTCAAAGGTTAAAAAATTTTAACCCTGAGAAATATGAAGAATTGAAAAAGAAGAATTTAGAAATAAAAAGAAAATATAGAAAATATAAAAGATCTTAATGAATGGGAATCGGAACTGATGCGACAGAAATAGAGGAAACTGAATAAAAATAGGAGAAATAAAAAAAGTACTAGAGTTGAAAAAAATAAAAAATAAAAGAAATTGTAAAAATGCAAGTTTCGTGAACGCAACTATTACTGAAAGAAAAGTAAAATTTAAAGCGTAATGGGGTTAATTCTGTTGTACATCTCTTAACTAAACTGAACAGACGGATCAAAAAATCCCTCCCTTTCATAATGCTCCCTGCTGAAAAGGATAGCACTAGATGTAGACGTGTTAACTTTAGTTTAAATATTGTGTAAAACAATTAAATTATTTATCATCAACACACATCAAGACTCTGTCACCGGTTAGTACATTCACATTCCGTCGATTTTGAATCGATATTATAGATAACATTATAGTAGGTACCGTATCGGTAGACTTCGTCTTTGAACTGGGCCCCAAGTCTGCTATTTTACATGTCATTGTCATTGAACCGCAATACAATTACAATTAAATTATCATTAGTCCAAAATTTTGTAGTCTACTAAATTCACAATGATCGTTCGATTTCTTATAATTGGATTGTAATTCAATGATACCTCGGTATTGCCATTAGCTTAAAAAGCGTTTGCCGAAATGAGTTTCAAAAAAAACTACATATTCAAAACGAAAGCTAGATGTGTCAGTGGCAAATCATCGGAAAACAATTCTGCCCTCGTAATTGAAAACACAGTAACTTAAAGGTAACTTCTATATAACTTACTGTGTTTTCAATTACGAGGGCAGAATTGTGACGCCATTGAATTAGTAGACTACCAAAATTGCTAAAAGTAGCAATTGGGATGTCATTGATAGACAATTGAACTACAATTGCAATAGCAGTCTTGGGCCCCTGGTCTCACTTCCAACCCTTCAATCCTGATGCTAACAAAAAAAAGATTCCGGCCAAATTGATAACCTCCTCCATTTAGGAAGGCGATTAAAAAGATAGAGCGTAAATGAAATTACGAGAAACGACGCTTGCCTGAATTCAATTTACGTGCATTTATAAAATATAAATATTTAGGCATAATTTGTTTCATTTAACTTTATTTATTTATTTTTATTATAATGTAACAAGTTATTATACTGCCTTGTAGGTAGCTGGATACATACGTTTGCTCCATGCTTTGTCATTGTGTAATACCTTGACTTACGTTGTGTCTTGCGTAATGGCAATGGTAAGCTTCAGGAAAATAAATTAAGTAAGGTAATTGTTTCACGACTTTCAGAATTAATAGCGGCGTACATCCCCACAGGTAGAGGTAAAATGAATTTGATTTTACACGGATTTTGCTTCAACGAGAGTCCGCCAACTTACTGGTGTTGTTCAAAAAGGAAGGCCGGATGTAAAGCCAAAGCGCGGACGAACAAGAATAGAGAAGTGGTGTCTCACTACAATGTTCATAACCATGAGAAGCCCCAGTTTTATGATGCCAAAAAGAAAAAAAACATAACTTTGTGAAGTTATAGATTACCCAATAAATGTTTGTTTCATTAAGTACGAAATTAAATTTTTGATCATTTTATTTGCTTAACTATTTAATAACTATAATAATAATTTGCTTAACTTAATTTTTTTTAGAAAAAAATAAAACAACGTTTCACGACTTTCAGAATTGATAGCGGCGTACATCCCCACAGGTAGAGGTAAAAAGAATTTGATTTTACACGGATTTTCCTTCAACGAGACTACGCCAACTTACTGGCATTGTTCAAAAAGGAAGGCCGGATGTAGAGCCAAAGCGCGGACTAACAAGAATAGAGAAGTGGTGTCTTACCACAATGTTCATAACCATGAGAAGCCTCAGTTTTATGATGCCAAAAAGAAAAAAAACATAACTTTGTGAAGTTACAGATTACCCAATAAATGTTTGTTTCATTAAGTACGAAATTAAATTTTTGATCATTTTATTTGCTTAACTATTTAATAAATATAATAATAATTTGCTTAACTTAATTTTTTTTAGAAAAAAATAAAACAAAAATGTGATTGAACTTGTCGTTTTTTTTTTTGAAAATATTTTTCCGCTAGCAAAATTATCATTATACTTAGTACTACTAGTTTTATTTAGTACTGGCCTCCGTTAAAAGCTACTACGACAAGTCTAAACTCTACCACGTGCAACGACTTGTTCGGTCGTATTATAAGATATAAATTTTAATTTACATAATTTATAAAATAAACAATTTTCAGAAGCTTTCTTTCTACCATCGAGAGCTGGAAAGTCGGTATTAATATTCCAATCGAACAAGTTTTGGGTCAACAACCAATATCGGGAAAAACTGAATTGGGCATGCCGCGACAAGGACACCAGAGGCTGCCTGTGCAGGGTTCAGACAACACTGGACGGCCGCTTTATACGCGTCAAAGGAGGGCATAACCATGAACCAAACTTCACACCTTTCAACTTTGACACGCCGACGCTGGGTGATAAGCCATTAAACGATTGGCACGCTCCTGTCAAAAGTACCTAGCGACAGTACAAGGGCTGAGATGTGTAAACTCTGCCTGCAGCTAGTTGCGGTAGCTTATGCTCACTGCTCTGTCCCGTGTCAAACAGCCATTTGCATGGAGCGGCACGTGGCAGAGACAAGTTCACCACACCATGCCGTTTAAGCCGCAGCAGTTCTTGGACATATCCATACTCACCCATACACTTGATTCCAGCGAACCGCCTCGCTCGACCTTTTATTCGATATTTTGGCTGTATGTACAAGGGTCAGAAGAGGTGGTATTAGCTCTGGTCGAAAATCGTTCAGTAAACTTAGCTAAATTCTCATACATCCCTGAGAAAAAGGCTGTGATCCTTAATCGCTGTGACATTTCAAGAACAAATACACGTTGAAACAGAGAGCTGTAATAACGAGCTATCAGCCGTTTATCCCTAGCTAGTCCGTCAACTATAATAATGCTGGAGACAATACACATATTAACATAAAAACGCCATCCTACCAGACGCTAATTCTAACTTCGATGTTAAAATAGTAAGTAATTGCGTATTACATTTAGAATATGTCAGGTTTATACGAGCAATCGTCTACTCAGTATTTTTCTCTTGTCAGTTTGTCACTAACACATTGCGTGCATAAAATATGTTTGCGCGGAAGTATTAGTGACAAGTACTAAGAATTTAGTACTAGCTGATGTTTACTTAGCGTAAGTACATGAGTAATGTGGCATGAGCCTCCAGTACAAATGAGTGGCTTCAGTGGCTGTGAAAATGATTAACAGTTTATAGATTAGGAATTTGAATTACAATAGGTACAAGTAGGTATGTTAACGGGCCAAGTCCGCAGGGGGTGCTATGTTGAAGCTGCCCGGGCATCGTCTTCTCTACTTGGTGTAGAGCCTTGCTTTTCTAACATAATTAAATAAGAATTATATATTAGATCGCCTTCAAGTAAAAAAACAATGTAATGCCACTTGCAATATGCAAGTGAGCTATAAATAAAACATCGGAAATATCATTGCACCTTTTCACCTAAATACATATAGTATTTATTTTTCCGGGTTAATCAACAAATAACCTATTTTGACCGTGAAATAAATTTAATGAAAGGTTTTGGAGGAAAAATTAGTTAAAAATTGTTTAGAGTCAGTAATCTAATCGATTCAAATATCTTTTTTTTTCAATATTTATTAAAACTCTGTAAAGTCGTATAAACTACTTATGGCCGATTTCACCTTGACATAAAATAAATCTTCCGAACGTTTTGATATTTTGTCATTTTTTGTATTGAAAAGCTGCTGAAATAGCAAGCTCGGGTAAGACTTATTTTCCATTGGTGAAATCGGCCCTTAGTGACCAGCCGCGCCGTAAGCTATTTTGTTCCTATTTCCTGGAGTGCGCGGGCGCAGGTCTGTACTTTTTGTGATTTTTCGCGGACCACGAGATAACAAAACAAAACTAGCTTAAAGTTTTATCAATTTTCATAATTTATTTATGAAAAAAAGACTGTTTCAGGTTTTTTATTTAAAAAAAGTACGTTGATATTTTCAGTGGGTTATTTGGATAACCCGCAATTAATATTTCGTCAAAGGTTAATTTTCCCGATCACTCATCTATAGCAATAGATGAATTATTTATTTATTCTTAGATGAAGTTGAGTTCGTTCTCGATGATTAATTCTTATTAAATATATATTTATGCATTCCTATATAAATAGTTAATGGAATTTATTTAAGGTTTTAGCTATTCTAATCATGTTTCCGGATTTACGTGTGTTTTAAAAATAGGCATAATAAAAGTGAAAGTATCTTTTAGTTTATCCATTTTTAGGAAATGATCCAAATATTTTGAAACATTTTTTACGGATTGAGTGTTTTAGGGTAAATATGAATGAATATTTAAATTCATGGTTCCAAGCTTATAAAAGACCGTACTGTAAAGTTAGTTTGTACCTAACGTTGTGTTGTCTAATTTAAAAATAAAATAATTATTTTTTCATAGTGATTACCTACTGAAAAAGAGGTTCTTCCAAAATACGAAAAATCCACGTCCTCTGCTAGTTTTAAGTTGGATAACTATTTTAAATTACTGATTAAACTACAAAAACTGTTTATGACGGCATAGTTCACTATTATTTCATACAAACTTCGGTGCGTCTTAACATTTGATAAAAAGAGACTGATTTGATCGGTTGCCAACATCCTTATTCTGAAATATAATTAAAAAAAAAAAAATTACTTAAATCATGTTATACAATCTATTACATTGTTTAAAAATCATTCATTCCACATTGATCTCAATTTTATTTTGTAGTATCTGTACCTAGTAAGATATTAAAGAGTTAAAAATTACTAAAGTTTTATAACTAGCGATTGTGGCTAACTTTGTTGTACACAATCTAAACTAATTTGTCAGGTCTACTAAATATAGTGTCATCTATCTCAAAATGTTCTCTGCGGAAAGTGATAGCATTAAAAGAGCATTCAATATAACTCAGAGACAGATGTACAGTAAAGTTAGCATCATTATCTATTAGTAACTTGCCTTATAGTTAAATGTAGAACCAAATATTATGCAAAATATTTAACTGAGAATCTCTGTTCTGATTCTGTAGCATCAGGTAAGAAGGAATAAGTTACTGGACTAGTATTTTCATTTATTAAAATCTATCTTTTTAATTTACAAGATCTACAAGATCTAACTTTAATAAAACTATTTGACATATAATGCAAAGTTATTTTTTTTCGAAACTGAATCGAAAATGAAATGATAAAATTATGTCAATATTAATAACTTAAAATCGTAAATATCAATCGATTCAACCAGAACTAATATTTGTTTTATGAGAATAAAAGTATTTTTACAAACTTGCTTCTTTTTTTACTTTGATCGAAAGTGAAAACTCCCATATAATGAAAGTTTCTGATTGAAGAAATTCAAATCTAATTCTTACACAGTCTTTCTATCTCTAATAGAATAACAAAAGTAAATTCTAAATTAAAACAATTAAAATAAGAAACAAAATCTTATAATAAAACATTAAAATAAACTCTAAATATTAGGGGCCATATCGATGCCAGATGGTAATGTCCCCAGAAGGCTGGCTGCATTTCCTCTTTGAATAGATATGCTTATTTTTTGCCCAAAGTAATAGCCAGCCTTGGGGTCTTGAGTTGCATCAAACAGGCGCGTCGTTAACTCCTTATAAAAACGACGCGCCTCTGGCCCCCACGGCCCCAACGTTTCCACACCAAACGGCACAAATATGTATCCCTCACCTAAGGATGCATATTTGCGCCGCTTGTTGCGCTACCGCAGTAGTTGCGTTGACGTGAGACGGTGCCAGCGTATCGACACAAGTAGCGTCCCACACCAAAGACCTGCCACGCTGCCAAGGAACGAGCGTCATTCCGTCGGGTCTCTTGCCATCATCACGTGCTATACCGTTCGGCTCTAAAACAGCCGGCACGTTGACAGTGACCAGGGCCCGGCGAATGACTTCGTTGATCGAGGCGTGACGGGACAAACGACCAGCACTGCGCTGACACGAAAGGCCGTGATGACCAAGCTCATCAACCCAGCTTCCACACCGGCATTGATGTGGCTCCGTTATTTTGACCCCCAGACGCAAGCCAACCGCGATAGACAAGGTTCTTCTTTCTAAAAGAGTACCTAGATTCGTCGACGGTAAGGCCTGCAGCCACAGGCCCGATTCGGAGTCTGAAATGGCCAGGAAACGAGCTCGATCTACTACATCAGTACAAGAAGCTAAAATACCTTCATGTACTGATCTGCAGATCGGCTCGTCCCATAAATTTTGAGCAGATAAATTCACTGGAAATTTTGTATAACAAAAGTAATTTACTTTTCATTCTATGTACATACAGATTGGTACAGGTACCTTTATTACAAGCAAGTTGCCAGCACAAGTATTTCTGAAAGTTTTATTAAGTATTTTTTTTAAATCGTTAAGTTAATTTTCTCCTATAAATCCTATTCTGATGATGGTTCTGGAGTCCTCACAGGGTTGAACATAATGCGAATAGAATGGTGTTGTGTTCTCATTACAGTTTATTGGGGTCAGTCCCGCTTCGGCAACCCTATTCTGATAATCGGCGGAGAGAGGTTTCGACGAAGTGGTAAAGTCGTTTACGGCCGAGGAACATGGAGGTGCATACAATCGGACCGCGGCTGCAGAGCCTACGCCATAACACTGTTCAACCATGTCATCGCAGTGGAGCATCTTCATACGTGTCACAATAAAAAGAATTACAGAAATCATCCAAGGAGAGGAAGAGAAAGAAGGGGAAAGTGTTATCTGAACGGCAGAACGAAATTTATCACTAATGCATTTACTATTGACACCTTTGCCTAAGAGAAACATTGCAGCGCTCCCTGCAAACGAAGTTTAGATGAATGAAGAATGAATGATTCTTATTTTTATAATAATTAATCAATCAATATCGATTTTTCTCTTTATAGATCATGTAAAGATTTGGGTTTAATTGAAAATTTTGTGATATGCTAAGTTAAATTTCTCATACTTTACGTATTAAAAGTTAAAAAAAAATTAAAACATTTTATATAGATTCATTATACTAGTTTATTTTTAAAACCTATTTTAATTTAAAAGAGCAATATGAATATTAGCATGCCTTAAGTTATGCCTTTCATTAGGATATGCTGATAGTTATGCTTTTTCATTAGGTTAATAAAATGATTAGGTGTAAATATCAAAATTTTATTTAATAAAGGTAGTTCTAAATTTTTTCAAATTATAACAATGTGTATAAAAAAAATAGGAAAATTGTCTGATTTTTTACAAAATTATTTGTGACGGATCGAATCTAGTCGCCATTTTTATTTTGAAAATTCGTGTTACAATAAAATATATATTTTTCAGTATTTCGATTTATTTCTTGTACATATCATATTATATTATACAATATGGTTATTGGTTACTTATGAGTATAAATTACTAGTCATTGTAATCCATTTTTCCGTAGGTATCTTAAAAGGTAAACAAATCGCTGAAAAATTTTCGGAGAAAAGCGTTATCGATGCACTTATGATGTTCCCAAGTTTGGCTTTGTCAGTGCGGTGAAAAGGTCCTATGCGCTGTGCTTAGCGAAGATTTTTTTAATTTTACATTTTAATACAGGTCAGACAGCAGTTATTAACGATGTAGTTTTCAGTTGCAGGCACAGTCGTAGCAGCGGAGACGCCGCCAACCTTGGGTCTGCCATTTCCCTTCCCCTGTTTTCCGGGTCAGTTTCGGTACTGCCTGAGCAAACGGGGCAAACCGGCGATAGAAGTGGGCGCGCATAGATTTTGTTTTAACGGACGAGCTGCGAGCGGTAAAGTATGGTGGCGGTGCTCCAGAAACCCTCGGTGCAGAGCCGCCGTACACACCTTTGGGTTGCGAGTGGTACAAATGAACAGCGCTCACACTTGCGGCGTGCGTGCCACCCCGCTTAGACCGATGTTTTAAAGTCTAAGAAGCTCTCTAGAATCTCATGGAAGCAAAAAAATTAATGTGTCAATTCTTTATAACGTTCTGTAATTTTTTTGAAAATTGCCAACTGCGCATGATTGCCAACTGTAGTGAGGATAGCTGACGCTAAATTCAAAAGAATGTTGTGCGGGATTCTACAAAATTTTGCTTATTTTTTATATGGATGATTACCTTTTGACCAAATATAGAGCCATTCATATTTTGTGATTTCCAATGATGCGACAGATTTGTTGAAGTTGACGATGTTGTAAGGTAGATGACAGAAATGGAAATAAGTCGCAAAATATTATGCGTATCATTCGGCAATTTCTAAAAAAATAACAAACGTAACAGCGAGACCGCCGGTGAAATTTTTGTGATGGCACAGGATATGATCTCAATGCAACTATTTTCTTCGGTGACGAGATATAAATTCTTCGGTGAATTAGCGGAAGTGGAAAGTGTCAAATCTTTTAGTTGGCTCGATAAAATAAGATAAATATTATTCGAACGGTATGAATAAATTATTGTTAACGTGCCTTTCCACCGGCGGCTTCCGAAATCGATGCTTTGATGAGATTTACGCAAACGCGCGTTTGCATGTTGAAATATGTATGAATTATTCTCCAAAGAGATTATTATATATAACACATCTACGTTATACAAATACGCTAGTTTTACAATACATGGTCTGTGTTAAGTATACGAATCTTATATTTAGCGTATTAGGGAGACCGTTGGCAAAAATAATTTAAAAGGCTGATGTTATAGGCAAGTACGTTCGGGCCCTGTGTTAAGGAACTTCTGATTGGTGCTTTACTTTTCGACGCAATAGTTGGTATTGGCTTATGTATACATTTGTACATAAGTAAAGGAATAGTGACGAAACAAAAATTATTTTATGATTTTTTTTTTAAATTAGTCAGTAATCCGAGGCACGAAATGAAACAGTAATTTTAACTATATATGTGTCTAAGGCTTGCGCAAAAACTATACAGTAACGATTTTATTAAAATTTTATATAGTATGATGCTTTGGGCTCGACCCTGTAACAAATATATTCGCGCTTTGAGCTTAGGAGGCTTTTATGTTAGGAGATAAACAAGGAAAAAAAAAATTTACGGTATTGAAGTCGCGGGCATCCTATGTGTTGGAGACAGTGCCAACTCGTTTACTGGCTCACTTGACATATTTTGTTCATTGGCAGCTAATGCTGACCATTCGTGTCGATTTCTCATACGCAAATAAAAGAACTTTGCGCTCACTTCAGCGTTCACTAGTTGGCCTGGTTCAGTTTGAAGACATTTTTTTAGTTGTTAACCTTCTTGGTACGAATTCAAAACAATTATGGCAAAAAGTCGCCTATTGCGAATTTGCTATTATGGCATGGATTGCACCGAAGTTTCTTAATACAGGGGTAGATGAACGCCCTCAACCTAAAACCCCGTATTTGAAAATCTCGTTTTTCATAATAAGTACTATAATATTAACACTTAACAGTGACAAATATTTAAGGCCAGTATTTTTTTACAGTCTTTATACTCGTAACAATGCATTTATAGAAAGAGTATTTTTTGTATGTGACGACGTAACAGGTAGTTTTTACTCTTGCCTGCGTCTCAGTCTAGATCTTCCGCACGACGGTCCTAGATGTAGTTCGTTGTACAAAGTGATAGTTCTCTTATGATAATAAGTATTTTTATATATTACTTTTACATATTTTTTTACAATTTTATTCGCGATTTTGTATATAAAAATGATTGTTGGAAAGGAGCTTCGTCTCCGAATGGTTGGTTTCGGTTCGCGATCACCAGAATGCTGATGTTTTGTTGTGGAATCACTACAAGAGATGTTAAGCTGGATATCCACGTACGTAAATGGGCGTCGTTTTGAAATTTAATCGAGCAAGTTTGTATGAATGAATGAGAATGATAAAGTTGTATGATGAAATTTGCATGGATATTTTAGCAGTACCTTTTTAAAAACCCCTTTTGACTGTTGACTATAACGTATGGAAAAGAAAAAGTATGTGTTTTGAGTGCAGATTAGTTTCATTAAAGTTTTCTGAAAGGAAACTTTTCTGTAGACAGACAATTTTCTATAAAATATTAAGGTTATAGCGGGTTCACACGGTCCGATTTTAGTTGATCAGCTGCTAAATCGCGTGCCGTCTGAACAGACGTTCAATCAAATTGAAGCTTTGAAAAAGAAGAATTTATTGTTGAACAATAAGTGTTGATCAACTAAAATCGAACCTTGTAAACCGGCTATATATTGTATGTGTGAAATGTCGAAATGGACCTTTGAAATATTAAGGTACCTACGATGAAACCTTAACTCGTTAGAAGTTGAAAGTTAAGAGGTTTCTTAAGTTGAGGAACTTTACTCTTTCTATTTTTCAAACTTTTAATTATGTTACATCATTTTTGATTATTTCCCCCGTAATAAAAGTAAAAACTCAGTCAAAATTGCTCCATTGAACGTAAAACTTCGAGCCTGTATGTATGTGGAGATCTAGCGTAGAAGTCAAGTCATGTAATGTATACGATACGATGTTAGGGAGCTAATGAGAAGTTAAGCATAGGAAACTGCATTTATTGAACAATTTACTTAATTATAATACTCAATGTATACGTTGTAGAGTGTAAGATTTTGTTTTTTTTAGTGAGATCTTTATTTTTGTGAAACTTTTTTAAAAATATTTTTTTTAATTATTGCTTTAGTCTGTACTTAAATACCATATTTTATTGAAGATTCTATGTTATAGCCCGGCTGTACTTACACAAAGATTTATTTTTGGAGACAATAGTTTTATATTGATATAATATTATTATGATACCGCACAAAGTTAACCATAATATGGGTATAGCAGTTTTTACCAGTAAAAGTGTATACGATTATATTTTAAGTTAACCTTTAAAGTATTATTCTTGAAGTATTATTTTTTATTGTGATAAGATATTCGATATTATTTTAGGGAAAGTATTAACTATGGATAAAGGTAGCTATAGGCGAGAGTCGCCGACCGAGAATGTATACGCTGTGTAGTGAGTAAGTACTGGTAGTGAGAACAGTTCTCTCTGTATAGGTACAAAGAAATGATTATATTGCGCTGATGTCAGATTACGACTTTCATTAGAACCCTATCCCACAATGTAGATAAAATAGTCTTATCATTCATTAGGGCTAGGACGGATACGAATGTGCCGAAGCAGAGAAGCGGGATTTAAAAATGTAGGTTTTTAAAAAAAAAAAGAATATTAGCCAAGTTGAATCAGTCAAATATAATTTCTCCCCTCCAAAATAAGTGAAAGCTTGTGCTAGGAGTGGGTACGACAATAAAGCAAAGGGTGGAGCTCGTACCTGTGACGTTTCAGTTTTCAGTCTTTAACCGTTAGGCTATTTAGGCTTATATATATATTACTAGCTTTTGCCCGCGGCTTCGCTCACGTTAAGTTCGATTTTTCAAACCCCTATTTTATCCCCTTAGGGGTTGAATTTTCAAAAACTCTTTCTTAGCGGATGCCTACGTCATAATAGCTATCTGTATGCCAAATTTTAGCCTGATCCGTCCAGTAGTTTGAGCTGTGCGTTGATACATCAGTCAGTCAGTCCTTTTCATTTTATATATTCAGATGTATATTGTAATGGTATTATCACACGAAGTCATATCTCGACACAGTTATCTCACTACTGTGTTGAATGAATGAAGGGGTCAACAGCGGAGTGCGCGAAGCAGCTGCGCATCTGGTCTTCGTCGACGCGCTCCACAGTGTACTACGTCTTACATTTCCTTGTATTACTAATATTGTACCTACAGGTCTCAGCATAAATTATTATACATCGAGGCAAGAGACCATCGACTAGCCTCGGCTTTACGAACTAGGCTCTACGAACCCTAAACCAGCCGATTATCTCTTTCCAAAGCTTTGATGTAAATTGATATTTACTGTCGGGTACTTTACACGCTTTTGATGTGTTGCTCTTCTGTGCTGCTGCTGCCGTCCTTATCTATAGAGTCATCCTATTTTTACATTATAATTGATCTAATTTGGAATCGAACTGTGGACAAGCTATAACTAAAGATGCGTGGTTGCGTTTCACTTGTTCGATAAATAAAAAAAAATAGTTTAAATATTCTTCATATTTAAGCTGTAATGTACCAACCATCTAGAATGTTTCAATTGTATCTAGAATATGAGCCATCTAGATTTTGCTGAAATAAAAGAATTTATTATTTTCGTATTGATAGAACTGATAGATGGTCCCTTTGTAGTGTTTCATGAAATGTTTTTTTTTGTGTGAATGTTTATTTTCAGCTGCTTTTCTTCCTTATTTTGACTTCAAGAACTTTAATTATTATAGTGAGTACTGATATACATTGTTTTTACACCAGAGTTTTATCTTTAAAACATAAATTTTACCGTGTAGAAACCGATTAGTGGTATGGGTAACATGAATTTTACCGTATAGAAACCGATTAGGGGAATGGGCTTAAGAAAAACAGTCGTAACTCTTCTAAATCAGTGCGTTTACTTACATCTTAGACTATTATAGTAGAAGAAAAATTTTATTTGTGATGTAGTTAAAATTTTCTTTAGCTGGAGAAAAAGAGTCACCAGTTCGTATTTTACCCGTATTTATTCAAAAGTCTCACTAGTCTGAGATTGCATCGTTATGTAAATTTGTGAATCCGCGGAGCTGCCATGATATGGACACATCAAAATCGACATTTTCCTTCCCAAATGACAGAATTAAACATTTCACGTAAACTTGAAAATATTCACTATTGGAGATGATGTGCAACAGGCGATTTATGCTGATCTGTAATTGCCCTCTCTAAACTTTCACTACGACTAGTAGAGGTAAAAAGCCTGATCTCCGAATCATATAACAAAGGTTGTGTATTGTTACAGGATGGTTTTACATCCGCTCAGCTCGAGGAGGTTTACACTTAGTCGCCGACGGCCATATTTTTTACGAAGACGGCGGTTCCCATCCTCGACGAGTAACTTGGAGGTGTGCCCGTTCCTATCAAAAGGCTGAGCGATGTCAAGTGGCTTTGTGTCTAAGGGACGGACGGCTGGTGTATTTCCGAGGATCACACAATCATCCAGCTACGTATAATCCAGCTAAGCACGAATCTAGACGGTTCGAAGTAGATCCTATGGGAAAGTATAAGATTGTGAAGAGTTGTGCTCCGCGTACTGTAGTTGCTTCACCGGCGGTTTCGGTACCTGCAGCACCCCATGCTGCGTTATTCCTCTAGGCCTGGCGCGACCTCCTTGTTCGTGGTCTGTTGGATAGCAGGCATTGACTGCGTTCTTGGAGAGTCGTTAAAACACCTTTATGAAAGGTGCTGACTAAATAATTGTAGTCCTAAGTTGGAACCTGATTCTCTATTATATTTTTTGGTTTTGGGTGATTTAAGGTGAATTGTTACAGTACCTATGAATTTTATATTTGAACTGTATACAAGTACGGGATTCCTTAAACCATACCTAAAGCATTAATTGTCTTGAAATTACAGTTTTTCGCGCTAAATTAGTTCAAGAACAAGTGAAAAAATATAAGTTCCAATCTAGATTTAGAATTCAAAATTCTTACTTGTATAGAGAACCAACATAATGTAAAATTCACCTTGAAGTTGTATTTCTCAAAGACTGCCTCAGTAGATCTATGCCAAAGTTAAGAATTATTTATATTTTATTTTTATAGGTTTTTGTCTATTTCTATTATTTGTACTGACTTGTTATTAGAATTTATAGAGTTCTTAAGACTTTTCTAGATAGGAGACGCTTTGTGGGTATACTATGTTTAGTAATATATATATAAATATATAAATAAAAATCAATAATTAGAAGTTTAGTCGCCCTTCGGTCGCCTTGTACCAATTGCCTTAGTGGCTAAAATGTAATTTTAGAGATTGGAACCATATTCCTACAGAGTTCGCATCACGAAAGTTGATAAAAGTTTCTTTTATTTAGCGTCTACAGTGCATGAAGGTGACGTAGGCAGGCACCCTTGTTGAGGTTAAGAACTATGAATCAGATCCGAACTAGTTAGATGATGGGTGATTTTTTATAGTGCTCTGTTGTGTGGTTGGCAAATCTTACTCAACTTTCGTGACGCAAATTGTAAAAAAAAATGTAATGTATTTATAATAATAATTTATGTGTGCAATATTCTCTTACCAAAAAAATGTTTAGAAGATATGTATACAAAATATAGCTTTAATGATAGTGTAGCCGTCTTGTTGATGCTTTTTTACAAAATTCTATGACCGCGGCGTAGGGTGCGGCACGACTGATAGACAATGTTATATAAATACTCCGATGATATTTATTATATATAATGTATTTAGATGTAGAGTATGTAGGATATTACTTTTTAATGTTATTAGTGATGTAACGAAAAATCATCAAGAGCAAGATTTTTTAAAATACTGACCGGAGAAAATTCTATCTATGAGATAATTACTATATATTGTATGCGCTTATCTTAAAGGCACTTTCAGATATAAAATGTCACTGTTAAACTCATACTAATATGATTCTATATGAATTTGGAAAAACTTTCAATAAAACAGACGAATTTACCTGTATATGTGAACTATTTTGTTATTATTTATATGCATCATTTTTATATTTCATAAATATCAATGCTCGGGTTTGTAAAAATTAAGACCTTGTTTTGTTACATCACTTCTAAATATAATAAAAACTGCAATGATTAAGTAAATTTTGACCATTGATGATAATATTAACGCAGAGTAAAAGCAATATCCTTGCTGATATTGTTGGAAGATAGGCTTAAAATGACAAACGTTTTATAATTATTACATATCTTGACAAAATCATCTAAATCGACATGGTTGCTAATAATTGATCAAATGATTGCATCGATTTTAATGTTACGACCAAGAATTGCAGCGTCATCTTTCATATTATAACGATTGCGATTCGTTGCTATTTCCTTTGTCAAAAGTTACATAATCGTAGCAATGTAGATTTAATGTGTATTGGCTTAATAAAACTATATAAACGGGCAATAGTTTTTATATTAGAGACTTATATATTTGTGAGTTACGTAGATTCTACTGTACTTATAGCTATTAATATAATATTATTTTATTACTTACTTATTCTTTAATATTGAACTCGTAAAAATTCCGTAGTTTTCTTTTGTATATGCAATAAATATTGCAGTAGCAATTATTTGTGCTAGCATATGTGTATTTACACGAAAAACAATGAAAAAACTCTTTTTTACTTTAATGGTCATCCAAAGTGTGATCTAGTAATGAATTTGTCCTGACTCGAGTTTAGGTTCCGAAACTATTGACGAATTTTATTTGTGTAGGTACAATCAAAGTAGCACTACTAGGTATATACTTATCAAAGACGATTAGCTATGTTATAATAATTTTCTTTACTAATTTCGAGATCGTGCTTTTTTGAGCATAGTGTGTAAGTTTTTATGACGTCTACGTGTTGAAACAAAAGTCGGGAGTATCTTATCTTGGGGATCTACTTTTTTTCTCGTAGGAGGGGAAATTCTCATGGACATATTTTTATTGACATGTTAATTAATACAATCATTATTCGTCATACCGCAATGACAAGACGTATAATAACGCAAAATTGATAATTTTTTTTTAAATTTTACAAAAATTCTTTTACCATCTGTCACAGAGGGTAGAGTAAAATTGTTACTAAAATATTTATAGTTATGCCACGCTACTTATGGATGTGTCCGTATCTATTTTCTTTATAATGTTTTTTCATGTTATTAAAATATTATGTACAGTTTAAATCATATTATGTACAATGTACATGTACAGGTGGCAATATTTTTTGTTTATATTTCATAAATCAATGGTATTGATGAATATTTTTTATTTTAACCAACGGCCTAAAAGTTCTTAGTTACAAAAATGGTTCGAAAATTTATTATTTTAAACAATAAAAGAGCTTTGTGAGGTTTGTATACACTTAGCAGCAAATAAGATGTTCATAAAACTACGAAGTAGTCGTAGTAAATAAACTCTTATTCAGGCTGTAAGAGCTGGAATCGCATTAGCTGAAGGACAGTAGCGTTTATGTCAAATGAAACTAATTAAGCAAAAACGAGTTTATATCGAAATTGCATATTTTAACAAACAAACAAGCGAAATTATAGAGCTGATACCGGCTGATATAGCTTCACTCTATGGTTTGGCTCTATACTTTCGCTTTATGGTTTTACTATATGATTTCGCTTTTTTGTTTGCAAACATTTGACTATGCATCTGTCTATAGTCAAATGGTAACATTTAAGTGTGTAAACATTTAAAAAAAATTTTAAGAACATCTTGCGCCACCCTTGAAATTAACTACGCTAGAGCGTATTAAGGTACTTAACTCTGAGATTTATAGATAGCACTCTTGCTCTGTTTAGATTCAAAATAGAGAACGAGACCGATTTGTCAATTTTCATGAGACGTATTTTGGTCTCGTTTTAACTCTTGAGTCTGTACAAGCTGAAAGTGTGATCTTTACAAACATTTAAGGTTGAAAACAGAGTTTCAATTTTAAACAAGCAGAATTAGGTTCTACGAAACTTGGAATCTGTTGAAACCAC
This sequence comes from Hipparchia semele, assembly GCA_933228805.2. Lineage (NCBI taxonomy): Eukaryota > Metazoa > Arthropoda > Insecta > Lepidoptera > Nymphalidae > Hipparchia > Hipparchia semele. Next base: position 11,894,764 of record OW121718.1, read on the forward strand.
AGGCAACGTGCCGATAATTTATTTAGTGATGTCGTAAATGAAGTTGCAACAGAACTGAAAGAAAACGAAAAGTTTTTCATTGTACAGGATCACAATTTAAAAACAGTGTTTGTTTATCTAACATTATTGAGTATAGAACTTAAGTTGGGCTTTAATCTATATTCTAATGTTTCTATCGTGTCTACCTACTGAATAAAATTAGATAAGGGCGGTAAACGTCAAAATTTCGGTTGTTACGAGAGCACTAATACGAAAAACTCAAATCTCTATAACGGTGTACTAGAACCAGCTACATAAAGTTGCATTTTTGTCCAAACACAAAACGCTTCGTTTGTTGGGGAATGATATTATTAATCATGTTTACAAGGCTGATATTCTTAAAAAAATTCAAAAGCAGTCAGATTTGTCTAGAGCTCGAGTAAAACCTCGGCAAATTATTATGTAAGCTGTTTTTGAACCTTAACATAATAGACTCCTGCATGCATAAATCCATGTATCTTATTTATTAAGAAATGCGTTCTGAATTAATGAATTTCTTCCAAATAAAAATAACTTTGAATTTAGTTTTAAGTTTAGATGGACTATTCTCTAGACCTACTTTGTAAATTTTTGATGTGTTTAGTTTGTTAAATCTTATTATTTTAATTTCTTTCCCATGCTATCTCTGCGCAGTGTTACCACCCCTGGGAAACAAGCAAGTCCATGAGGAAGATCAACTGTTGAAGATGGGCGGTTTCTGGTACAAACTTGACGCGTGTTACAAGTCGAAAAGGCGATGGATCTGCGCTAGAGGCTGTGGAGCGAGGATACACACGATTGGCAAGAAGCTAGTGTTTGAAGAATTGAGGCATCGATGCAGGAGTTACAACCACCATACTATATAGGTCTATAGCCCTCTCCATAATGACCTCTATAATTAATCTTATGATAAACGCTGGGCAGGCTGTTATCATCCTTTTTTTTGGACTTCATTGACGCCATTTTGTAGCTGTAAACAGTGACGAGTGTCCGAGGAACTAAATTTAGTGAGGGCACTATTTCCTGCGTCTCTATATTATTAGTTCCAGTGACACTCGAATGTCAAATGTGGCGCTTCAAATTGTTCCATAATTTAAGCTGTCATTTGTATAGGGAAAGCCAGTCTAGTATTAATTATAGAGGTCAATGCCTCTTGGTCTTGAGAGAAGGAGCCTTTTATTAGTAGGGCATATATGCGCCACGAGAAAACTTTTTCTACCCTTTTTCTCGTAATATCTCTTTAAAATGGGTCGAAATAATTTTCTCGTGGCGCGCATGTTAGCCCTACTGGTTTGTGGAACAGTAATAGAATTTTATGTAGACTCATACTACATATGTGATTGATTTACCAGGTAAAAAGTATCGTAGGTATGTCAGTTTTGTAAGCACATGTTCCGTTTGTAGCTGCAAGTGATAATATCTTCATTACAGGCATGTTATAATTTTTTTTCGAAGTTCTTTCGTCGTATTTTATATATTATCGTATTATAAACACAGATTTTTTTATATAACCATCTAAATCAGATGGAATTTTACTTACTATTTTAGGCAAAAATAGTTTTTAATCTTTAGTAAACATCAGTTTCTACTCGTAGTTTTATTGATTTTTAAGTATTTACCTATTTATTGTAAAGTGTACAACTTTATCAAAATCTAAAACAAATTATGTGAATGTAACGGTTACCACCTCAAATCTAATCAAACTTTTAAACAGGTACCTGTGTACGGAATGATTTAAAACTATAATTATAATTTGATTTTGAAAGCATTCTGTAAGTAAATAATTTTAACTGTGTCTGTTACTTTTCGTATTTTTTTTTTTATACATTATAGGCACACGCTTGACCACTACCACACCTGATGGAAAGTGATGATGCGGTCTAAGGTGTAACGCGTTTGCCTAGAAGATGCCTATTCACCCTTGTTTTAAAGATACCCAAATTGTACGTGTTGGAAACACAGATCTGGAAAGGTTTCGAAATATCTGGAAAGGTTTTTTTATATTTTATTTATTTTAATATCACTTGTTGAATGCACGACATAGTTTCATTCCATGACACTAAAGCTTTAAAATACGGCTATAAATGAGTACTTAGATCTAAGGTTAACTTTCAGCCAAATCTAGAAAAAATGTAAAACATTCAAATTGAAATCAATTAAAATAACGGTTATACACAAATCCTAAATATTAAAACTTAGTAAAACAATAAATATCAATATAAAGCAATGGTTTTTAAATTATTGTCATCCTTGTTATAATAATGATTTTTCCATGTGGAACACGATTCACTTGAATACTTTTAGATCTGTCAATTTACTTTAGGATTTGTACACAATCGTATGCTGAATAAGAAGCTTTAACCGACGAATGAAATTGACGTTTTATTTATTAATCTAGCAACTAGCAATCTTACGAAACATCTTTCAAAATACAGTTTATTTGGTGAAACAGGCCTTAAGTATGAAAATAAGAATTTTTATTTTCTAGAATGTAGTACAAATATCGCTTTAATAAAGAATGAAATTATTATAACTCAATTAGTTCGTTTATTCGTTAACAATATTTTCTAAACGCGAATGAACTATAGCGGCACCTAAATGTAGGTGTTCTAGATTCAAGCCCACTGGTTAGCTGTTAAAGTCAGTGGTATGCGCATATTTAATTGTAACTTGAGTGAATGATCTATGAACGGTCAACAACTTCGTTACTATTTCAGTTCTAGTTATTATTCTAGTAGCCATTCCAAACAAATGTGATTACATTTTTATGCTAATTACAAACTTCCGGTTAGACTTAGCTGAGTCGGTTTTTAATAGTAGGCATACGAACGTTCTCGTAAAGGTAGTTAAACGATTTGCTGAACGCACTTTGCCCACCGAACGATCGCGGCCATGCCTGAACGAAAGAAAAGCTAATTATATTGTCAAAGGATACAAATGAATATGAACTTCATGTTTAGTTTTAAGTTCTAAATTAAGTTTTAAACTTTTAAACTTATTGTAGATATTTGTATAATAAATTGAACCCACCATTTCGAGTATAAAGAAGTTCTCTTTTACAGTTATACTGTTTTTTATTTACTTGGCAAAATTATTTTTTAAAATTAATTAAATTATTAATAATTATTGTAAACTTGCCTTAGAAAGATCCGTCTTTCAAAATTCTGAGGCTTTAGTGTAACTTTTTAAATCTACGTTGACTGTTCGTAAATCTGACTTTTTTAGTATAGAGATGTCAAATCATGACGATCTTGTCTAACATTTTCTTCCGTACTAAAGTTACACTCAGAGCTTTGTACAAACACGTATAAAGACCATCGAGTGTAGTGACTAAAAAATTAACATTTACACTATGTTACAGTGCAAGTCATTCCAAGCGATAAGGGCTATCCGAAGTTGGTTCTAGACGGTTACTACTATCGCCCTCACAACGCCTACCGGAACCAGCCCAAAGTGCTATGGTACTGCGCCGCCAGGAACAGGTACCAATGTGTGGCGACCTTGAGGACGTACCACCGAGAAGTCATTGCAGTGGAGGGGAAGCACAACCACCCTCCGCGCTGACCGGGTGTTGCGCGTGCGTCCTCGGCACGTATGCGCCCGCTCAACAGCCTCAACCGCCTCAACAACCTCAACAGACTCAACGGCCTCAACAATCTCAACCTTTACGAGATCTTCCGGCTCTATGGCGAGAGATTAGCTAGGAATGACGTCACGTCTAATGGCGTTGGTTCCACTGAACCAACTCACAGTGATTGAGTTACCTACACAAGTAGGTAAATAAACTGAAGTATCTGTCTGTGGTTTAGACATAATTTCTTATTGAAACGAAGGCTCAACTTGCTCAGGTATGATAAACGCTGCTTTTTATCCCGGCAATATTTAATTTCCCGCGTAAAAAGTTATACTAGGGATATAAATCCGCGATATTAGGAACAATACAAGGGACATACCTTCCTTTTAACTGTTGCATCGACGACGATTTTGACAATTGTTTCTCAGGAAGTAGGCGCATTAGGTACTTTTAATCCCGGGAAATAAAACCACGTGATTTTTTAAAATTCGAACGCATGTAGACGATGTCGCGGGTATCATTAGCTATTGTAGTACATAATAAGTTTTCATAGTCAGATACTCTAATGTCTCTTAGTATTTAAGAAAATCTTAAAAATTAAGTGACTGGTATTTGGCATTTTGTCCACATAGCGATTGTCACAACAAGGTTACAAATCGGAATTTATTTATTAATTGGTTACGCAAATATAGAGTATTCTATAGTTATATATTTTACAAATATTCCAATATTTTAAATAACATGCCTATGCTCAGTTACGAAATAAAATTAATAAGTACTATGTACGAATAATCAATTTTATTTATTAGTCTTTTAATGTTATTATAAAGTATTTTTTATTATACATATAACTAAAATAATCTTTTATAAATGTTCTCTTATTTTGAAAATCATTATGTAATTATTGCAGTTATTTAATCTTCTTCTTTACCCTGAAGTTTGTAATCTATGTTAGTATATGTAAATATTCCTAAACCTATTCAAAATTGTTACAACAAAAATGTACCATTGCATAATAAATAAAATTTGTTGTAAATAATATCTTGAAGTAATTGGAAACTGAAAAATGTTTGAAGTTGTTTGTTTCATTTTGTTGTTATATTGTACTGTTGTCGTCAGTGGTAGTACCTACTTAGTAGTCGCTAATTTGCTGCAACAATATTTTATCTCGAAAAATTTGTGATTTTAACTAGTAATAATATAGAAAAAATCGCCATGTCATCATCTCATCATCATGAAAATTACATTAAGTAATTAAAAAGTAAACTAACAGATAAGTTAACTTGTAAAATTTTCACCCTATTTGAAACCTTGATACATTAAAAAAAATAGGGGTTGAGACGAAACAGTGTTGCAGCCAATGAGCGAAGTAGAGTAACATTTAGATTGTAGTATAAGTAGTTATTGTATTCTGTAGCATGCTGATGTTGTACGATGGGTTCAGAGACCGCGCCGGCTGTGTACGTGCCCTCGAGGACCGGGAAGTCACTTCTGCTGCACGACGGCTACACGTTCTATCTGAAGAACTTGCAAGCTCACGGCCGTAAGCAGTGGTACTGTTCCTCACGAGATATGGCAGGCTGCCGCGCTGACGTCATCACTGCCCCCTCAAGGTTCAGGGACGGCGATATCCTCTTCCTGGTGCGCGGGAGACACATCCACGCTCCCCCTAGCTACTATTTCACCCCCGACGGCAAGTATGTTAGGCGTAAGGACGCCTATCACAGGTACAGGTAGCAAAACGGTTTGAGCCTTGTCGCTGTAACGTAGCATAAGAAATATTGTTTTATAATCAAATTTTATTTAATTTTTTTTTATTTGATCAATTTTTTTTAATGAAAAGTTGTTCTTTACAAAAAAGTATTTTTACAAGCTTTAGTTTTCTAAATAACACTTTTTTTTAACATCACTTTTTTTTGCTTTTTTATTTTTGAGATTATTTGTCTTTACTTATATAGGTATATATTATGATTTATAGATTTTCATAAAAGTATTTTTTTCAACTTAATATGTACTTAATGAAAAAACCAGACATTTTTTTCTTTTATATTATGGTTACGTATTAGTCATATCGTGTCGTATTATTTTTTTCGCCTAAAATATTTATTTTAATAGCGAAAATATTTTTAATATATTAATATTTTTCACCGATTTTTTTCCGCAAATAATAATGAAACTTGCATATAAACATAGTTTATACTTAATAAATAACAATTACTTGCTTATATATTTGAACTTTGTGTATTAAAAGATCGATAAATCGATGTTTTGTTTGAGAGCCTTAAGTTGTGTTAGTTAAGTTTGATGTTACTTAAAATGTACAAATATCCGTATTAACTCAGAAGAGCCTTATCTTTTATGAAATATTGATTAGTTATGGAAGAATAAATTTCTTCCATTTGAATAAAATGAATAAATGAGTTGATAGACTAAATTTGTTAACGACTACTATTCTAGGAAAAAAATTAAATGATTTGAACTCTTTCAGATATTGTGTTTTTAGTTTTATTTCCACAATATAGCGTAAATTCAAGAGCAAGCAGTGGCCTCCCCAAAATTTTCCATAGTCCCCTATTTCGTGTTTTAAAATAAATCATTATTATTAAATTGAAGAAATTAATAAGTTTATTAATATTTACATAACTATAAGAAGTTTTTTGTTGTTGTTATTTGGGGATCAATATCCCCATTTTATTTCTAATGAAAGACATAAACTGCGAATAACTAATATAATAAATGCAAAAGTTTTTACTCTGTTACTCGTTAAATTGATTTCGACAAAAGCTAGAAGGTAGTTTACTTTATATGAGAAAGGAAGAACATAAGCTTACTGTTTATCTCAATAAATTAATGAAGTTTCATAGCATTAAAAAAATTGATACCCACACAGGGTGAAAACGCAAAGTCGTGGGCATCAAGTCGCGTAGGTATTTTAAAATAATACTTCAACGACCACTCAACTAGAACCAAAGAAATCCATAGAAAACCCATTTAAAATATTCCAGCTTCCAACATAAAATCTATCGCCCCGCGGTTTTGGCGTTCGCGGTTTGTTCTGCGTAGTTTCCCCATTGCAATATCAATTGTAACTTGTATGGGGGCTATAAATTGCGCAGTTGTGACGGATCAATACGAGGTACAAAGTTATGAAAGAAGAAAGTTCGGCAGGGCATGGGGATCGCATGGGCGTACCGCTGTCTCCCGGCTACAGCCTAGTTCCGCCCTGTATGCCCTAATTCTGACTTACGTCCCTTTCTTGTCTTATGAATGTTTGCGTAGGCATGAGGAAAATGCGCGACCTCCTTTTGCCTCCGTATTTTATATTTGGAGATGCCTAACTGTTATGTTATGAGCGATTTCATAGACGTGAAACCGAACGTAATAACAAAACTGTTGCGATCGCCATATTGAATTTTAACGAACGACGAACATTTTCCAAATTCAAACTAGAAAAGTAAATATTTTTTAACGATACGTATACTAATATTACTATTATTTTAATAGCAGATTTCAAAATAAAAATGTAAAATAACATTTCGAAACACGTTTCTGTGAGCAGTAAATATAATTATGATTTTACACAAACTCTTCCATTTTCTTTTTTGCAATTAAAGTACTTTGGTTTATGTTCTATTTCTTTATATTTCTTTATGTTTAGCTTCATTATAAGTTACTTAAAGTTTACAGGTTTGAGTAAAAGTTTTCGGATTATTTAAAAGTCACTGGAACTTCGACATCCTTTGGTAAGCAACGTGCTTCGAGGTGACCCCCAATTTACGAAACCCTTTCGTAAATTTTCAAAAGGGTTATGACTATTGAGAAAGATCCACGTGTTCCTAACACTATACGACTCGCAGTGGTATAAATTATGAGTTTATTTACACTCAAGGCTTTGTAAGTTTGGATTTATGTTTTTCGACTAGATTTACGGATGAAAGCAAAGAAAATTCCTGAATCAACGTTCCATGTACTTAGCTTCAAATTGCCAACTCTATTTGCTGTCAAAATCAGGCCATCCGAGGATTACTAAAGTAACAATGACATCAGATTTGACCTGGTAGTACAAAGTTGTTTTGGTTGCCACGTCACGATCATAATGTAAGCAAGATGTGTTTTTGAGAGTTAATAATATTTTTTCTTCAACACCAAAAGCACTACCATTGCGTTGTTAACGATATGTCTCAAGTAATGAGAACTAGAGAAGGTTCGCCAGGACTTTACAGTATCCCTATGTAGTATGTGGGAGTGACGACCCGAGTGGCATCGGAAAGTGTTGACAGAACCCCATGGGACTGATTCTGTAACTCAGTGTTTATCACCGGCGATAGGCATTTTTTATCCATTGAAGATTTGAAGAGAAATGTCATTTACTATTTCATAGTAAACCTTCAATGGATAAAAAATATGTGTCAGTGGCTTTCATTTTTTGATAGGCACCGAGTTACAGAATCAGCAGGCATATCGGGAAGCCAATCAAGGCTTGGAAAGATCCTAGAAAAGTCTCCTATGTCCAACTATGAATGACTATCGGTTGACAAAGAAGAATTATTATGTAAGTAGTTATTTTTATGGTACATGCAAAATCTCTAGGTATTAAATGAATAAATCGAGAAGAGTAGAGCTATAGAAAAGCTAAAGGCTTTCATGAATAGGGGAAAGTAAACGCTAACTGGCGGTGGTATTCGCGGGGCGGCGGGGTGATAGCGGGATGGTGGTGGGTGGTAGTGGGTGGTGGTGGGTGGTAGGTGTGCACCACCAGGCGCGCGTCGAGGCATGCGCGTCTAGCGCGCAGTTAGCCCAATCGATAGCAGCATCCCAGGCACAGCCTCCTCTGTAGGTACTTACGCAATAACTTCCGTGTTTTATGACTGCCCATTGATATCTCAATTTTAAATTACAAGATATGTATACTTTCGCTTAAAAAATGTACGCAGCGTTTAGCATTCTGCTGTGGGTTGTCTTAAAATGATTGCATCCTTGTTTCGAACGCAGTCTCTGATTGGCTGAACTTATGGCATTTTTGCTGCAACAGTACATTTTATCTAATAGCGAGAGAGAACCAGTCAATCGGGTGATTGTGATCTTCACACTGATGCAATCATTTTAAGACAATTCCACAGCTGGTAGGATGGCGTGTAGAAACCGATTAGGCTATGGCTTGAATTAACACGCCTTTTCCATTCAAAGTTAGCCCGCTAACATTTTAGACTGTATCGTCACGTATCATCAGAAAGCTCAAAGCTCGGAATCTAGGGCTATCTCAACAAAAAAAAGTAAATACATATATACAGCCTCGGCTTCGTAGAGCGTCGCCTCGGTCACTCATACCTGTGAGCAATTTTGTCTCTGTGCGACAGAGACGACGCTCTACATAACCGAAGCCAGCCGATGGTTGTATTTATAATATTCTCTACATAATATGTAATGAAATTTTCTACATTTTTCAAATTATATTTTTGATAACTATTTTAATGGAATTGATACTGAATTAAAGTACTCAATTATGATTATAATCTATGAAATTAGGTTTATCTTGATTTTTTTGTACATCTTGGTTTTCCATATCAATGTTGTCCGCCATAAAAATAATTTTATTTATAACTAGGGTTGCAATACGCTTGGATTTTCTTTTATAAGAATGCTGCTATAATTTGGTTAAACCGGTACAAATGTATAGTTCTGTGAAACTTGACGTTAACATGTGATTAATAATAAGACTCGTTGCGTAACTTTTAGGAAATGGTGATTACCTTTGTTACGAATAAGTACATACGGTTAAGACAGGTTTATTCCATCAAAACTGTTAGAATACTGGGATCACATATGGAATTGAATTAAAGTGATTGCATCAGTGTGACGTGTGATTGGCTGGTACTCCCTCACTTATGGTTAAAATGTATTGATGCAGCAAAACGTCATAAAGATCAGTGTGAGGTTGCAATCGCCACACTGTAGCAATCGTATAATCTACTCTTGTATGTAGCTCTAACTGCCTCGTTGGTCTAGTGGTTAACATGCGGATGAGGTTGCGGGTTCGATTCCCGGGTCGGGGCCAAAACATGTAGATACAGGGTTTTCTGTCAAGAAATTCTCAGTACTAGCCCGGAGTTAGGAAATAGGTGGTGTGTAAACCACGTGCCTCGGAGAGCACGTAAAGCTGTCGGTCCTGCGCTGGATTCAGTCGGATTTCAGTTCCATCGGTCTATGAGAGTGAGGGGATAGAGAGTGCATCTGTGTTTGCGCACACACTAGTGCACTATAATAACTCTTAGGCAGCTGGCTGATTTTCGTGAAGATTGGATGGATTCGGTCGGGATGATAATTATTATTATTATTATTATTGCTGAAAAGCACCCCCCACCCTCAACCCCATGAAACATACGCAATAATTTCGCTTCGAGTTAATTTACGTGTTTTATGGGAGACATTAAAATTATCTTTAGCCAGGGTTGTCACCTTTTAACTGCCATATCTAAATATATAAAAGGCAAAGGTGACTGACTGACTAATCTATCAACGCACAGCTGAAACCACTGGACGGATAGGGCTGGGCATACAGATAGCAATTATGACGTAGGCATCCGCTAAGAAAGGATTTTCGAAAATTCCACCCAAGGTGATCAAATAGGGTTTTGTAAAATCGAACTTAACGTGAGCGAAGCCGCGGGCAAAAGCTAGTCCGATATATATATTGACGGGTACCTACCCGCCAAAAAAAAACATAGAGGCACCACCAATGCGTTGCCGGCTTTTCAGGAATTTATTTAACCGCACCTTGAATAAGCCCATATTGTAATTACCTAACTGGGAACGAGAACGATGAGCGTTGTCATCTGTCAAATTTTTCTCAATAATTTCTGCACGTGTTAAATATCAATACTGTGCCGATTTCACCAACGTCGAATGACGTTTCACCGAGGAATAAATTGGTCGTTCTGACAGTTTTTGTATTGAAAATCTGCGAAAATGTCAACGTTCGGAAAAAACCTATGTTACGTGGATGAGATCGGCCCGTGAACGATTTAAGTTTACAGTCGTAAAAAAGACATTTATGTACCTACCTAAAAATGTATTTTTGGAATTTCTTTGGCGAGACAAAAATAGCGCTATTCTATTTTTAAGATTTCTCACCTAAATTCGGCTGGCGTGGGTCGGAATACAAAGTAGCTATATTAATGACGTAGGTCGTAGATTGCCGCAATCTATATATAAATAAATAAATAAAATTGAGGTATCTGTCTGTAATTTCGAAAACTGCCTCTTGTGTCAAATGATTATTTATTTGAATCATAGTAAAATCCAAACACGTTTTTTTAAAAATTTATTAGTTTGACATATCTATTTGGTGCATATCTTTCCGATGTGACGCCACAAGACGATTTGCAGGGTCGCTGGATACATGCGGCGCAAGACAGAGACATGTGGAAGTCTATGCACGAGACCTATTCTAGCTCTGGAGGTCTATTGATCGATAAAGAAGGTGATATCTATTAGGGGTATATCACGTAGGTAAGAAAAGAGCGATTGTTTTGACGTCGAGACGAAAATAGATCCAAATACTCTAATTTCATTTGACGTGGGAAGTCATGCGCCAACCATTTTCAATTACGTCATAATCCATTCCCCTTTATGTATACGATTTATAGTGATATTTTATGTTCACCAGAATTTTGTTAATACATATATTTTTTTTTTTATATGAATAGCGGGCAGACGAGCACGTGGGTCACCTGATGTAAAGTGATTACCGCCACCTATGAACACTTGTAGTACCAGAGGCAGCACCAATGCCTTGCCAGCTTTTCAGGAATATATTGGTCCGCCCCTTGAGTAACTCCATATTGTAATTAAGTGGGAATATCGTCGAAGACAGATGATTCCACAATTTGGTAGTACGTGGAAAAAAAGATCTGGAGCAACGGATGGTCGAAGTGCCCAGGCATCCAGGTGGTGAGGGTGAAATTGCGATAAGTGGTGTGCGTTGCGGTTGTAGAAAATAGAGGGTGGAATAAGATCAAATAGCTCTTCAGAACACTCCCCGTTATATAGCCGATAGAACACGCTAATTATAGAGCTTACGTATCTGCGGTGTTCCAAGCTTTCCAGCGAGCTGGTCAATTTGGGATTGTTCACAAGCCGAACTGCCCTCTTTTTTATTTTTATTTTTTACTAGTTGATGCCTGCGACTTTGTTCGCATGGATTAAGTAGCCTATATGCCATTCCAGACTATAATCTATCTCTGTGCCAAATTGCAGCCAAATCGGTTCAGTCGCTGTGACATGATTGAGTAACAAACATCCAAACTTTCGCATTTATAATATTAAATTTAATTTTTTATTATATTATCAAGTACAACCACGGGATTGTGTATGTACCACCGTAGCGTCGAAACTACTGAGGCGATTTTGATGAATGAGGTGTCAATCGATTCCTTATTATAGTTTGAGTAACATGCGCTACATTTTATGTGAACAAAATCAATAAGACAAATGTTATGTCCAATTTTCGTTAGTCGGGTTATAGTTTTTAAGCTTTTTCCTTGTTATAGTATTAGATAATTACTAATCATCAGTTAAAGGTAACAGGAAGGTATCATTGTAGTGGTTCCGGCGGAGATGAATCATTCAGCGCTGGTGTGGCGCTGCGTCATCGGTACCAGGGTTCACGCGCCGACCTGCAGCATCGCGGTACTACCGAAGCAGCGATGCAACTGCTTGCTACGGATCCGCTTGAGGATTTGAAACCTTTCACAGTACTTAACTTAAGACTAATGTTAAAGGATAGACGGTAAAAGCGACTCCAGAATATGAAGCGCGCACAGATAAGCTGATTTTGGAATTAAAGAAGCTGTTAGCAATTTAAATACGAGTACACAAATCGCGGCCATCGCAATAATCTGGTTTTATTGGCAAAGCCTATATGGCTATAAAAAAGTTTAGAAGCTGATTCACCACATCGATGTTAATATTATCCTTAAAAGATTGGCTATCATTCTTCCGTTATTGGCACGAATTCATTTTAAGCAAGACTTTTAGCCTCAGTAAATAACAACAGTTCCTAAGAGCTTTATAATTTCTAAAAGCTTAGTCCGGGTGTAGTTTGATTTGTAATAATACCACGAGAACCCTTAGTTTTTCGGGGATAAAAACTATCCCATGTCACCCTCCAGGTTCTCAGCTACACCTATGCAAAAAGTCACGTTGGCGTAGATCCGTTGCTCCGTTGCTGCGTAATTGAAGGACAAAGAAACACAATTTCGCATTTATAATATTAATGATTTCACTCTATAAGGAATTATGATACAGTCAGCTTTGCAAAACAATAGTTCTCTCAATTTATTCTCGAGGGCTCCTTCTATCTTTTTGCTTTAGTCTGTATACAGCACATGTCATTGATATAGCGATTTTTTTATTGTCTTAACTTTCGTCCGACACGCTTGATGTAGTCAAATTGTAGATATATCACAATACTAAGTACGTAATCGTGATTATCAGATCGGAATCAAATCCGGCATTTTGGATGGTTACTTGCATCGATGTAAAATAGTACAATAGTATTTTACATCGATGGTTACTTGCCTTGCCTCTATTTACATTGTCCTATATTTTCGGGGTTTAGGTGAATTCCTTTTGAAATTAGGGCTATCCAAAATCTATTTATTATTATGCATAACTAGATGTTTCCCGCGACTTCGTCCGTGTGCACTAAAGTTCAAGTTTTTCAATTCGCGCGGGAACTCTTTAATTTTCTAGGATGTGGCCTAATCCTGGGTATCTAGATTCCAAATTTCAGCCAAATCTGTTCATTCATTGTGGCGTGAAGGCGTAACAAACATACACACACACACACATTCACATACATACAAACTTTCGCCTTTATAATATTAGTGTGATACATATGAGCATTGGAAAAAGCTACATATGTTCGGTGTTTGTCTACGTGATCGAATCAGAAATGAGGAGACGCGTAAAACAAATAGCGTAATCGACATATCAAAGAGTCACGGTGTTGAAATGTTTGGTGCACATAGTTTAAAGAATCGAAGTTGCTGCTCTTCATCAATCGCAAGGTGCAGAAATGGTTACTTTGCGTTGGGAAGCGCAGTGTCGGTAGACCCTTCCTTTGGTAGATAAATGACACAGTGACTCGCAAAGCACTGCTGCATTTAAGCGTTGCAAGGCTTTTTATATAGTGGCATCCCTACAAGAAACCTAGTTCTAGCAGTGAACATCTATCAGTTGCCGCTGATGATAGAATATTTTCTCACTACTTTATTTTGCCTATGGAACGATTGCACTCCAATTTTTTTCGACGTGGCTGATTTATATAGCGTAAAAATATGACAATCGCCGATACAACATACGTTTTGATCGGTTGGTATTTTTGATTTATTTTTTCGTTGTAGCCGGATTATACGTCAGTTGAACGTAACTTATTTTGTACCATATTGTTGCAAGTGTAAAGTTCAAATTCACACAATTAAAATCTGTTAAGAATATTTTTGTTCAAAAAATCTGTTTTCGGAATTTCAACCTTAAAATCGCAGAGATTTGGTACAAAATAAGTTACGTTCTATTCTATTGAAATGTCGTTGGTATTCATAACGAACGAGTCCATGTGATTTCGAAGACTGTCGATTCTATCCAAGTTAAAAAACTCTATCGGCAGATCATTTTTTAGTGTGTATTTTGCTTGTTATGATTAAAGTACCTATTAAAGATTGAACGATTATGTACTGTTTTGAAAATTATAAAATTCATTTTTAATTATAACCTAACTAATTAAAATTTATACACTGTAAGTACATACAATATGTATAATACATATATGGAATATTTGTATAACAGAAACGATGTGTATTTTTAATTAGTAAGGTTTTATAAGTATAACTAACTAAGTGAACACATAAATGCCTCGCAGATTAAAATATGCCGTGTGATTTGATTTGTTTAGTGTTGCCGCCATATTTTACACAATAGTACAAGACAAGAGTAGGTATGTAATTTATGAATAAGTTATGCTTTACGAAATGTGATTTACGAATTTTATTTGTATAAAATATAGTTTATTAAAATGTTTGATTGTAATTTTATTTCTAGTTTTTACGAAGTTTATGGTTCTGTAGTCGGTAGCGGGTAGGAAATACGATGATTTTGGATAGTTTACATTTGTCCGAGCAGATTAGATAAGGCTCGATTCATTCGGAAGATATATTTCAGCAAGCTTTTTTGGATCTTTGATAATGTACGACGAAAATGACATAGGCGTAGAATACCGTCTACTATTTTACATTATTTGACGCGATAAATGTAGCAAATATATTAAAATGTTAACGGGTACTTACACGCTACCGATTACATAACTTTACATGAAAAATAAACTCAAAAGGTATGTGATGATTTTTATTATGGGCAAGGTTCAGACGGTCAATAAATATCAAGTTTTCCATTGACCTGGCAGAAATTAGTCATTTGTCAATGCTAGAAGGATTTAATAACAGTTTTTTTTTCAAACGAAGAAAATCATGACAATAATATTCTCTTATCTATCGAACCGGAGAACTTGAGTGAGTGCCATTAGTGCAAAGGGTGGGGCTAGGTATAACCCTTAAATAAATAATTAAATATTGACAGAAGTTTCTCGA